>JACCHZ010000151.1:0-1346861 GCA_018907045.1 Wiebesia pumilae
CTAGATTGGGGTATAAACATTGTGACTAAGTAAAATAAGTATACGGACGAAGTGAGGAAGAAACAAAGAACAATAATATAGAAATACTAAGAAAAGAGGAAGTGCAGTAAAGATAAGTCAAACTGTATAAGTAAGAGAAAACAAAGAATTACAAAATATAAAAGAAAATAATTGAATAGTAAGAAATAAGATAATATAATTAAATAAAGATAATAATAATTTAAAATAACCACGTAACTTTAGAATTAGGTCAAATATATAGTTAATATAATTTTCTATTACTTGAATTTAATAATTGTAATGACTAATTAAAAACAAGAAAAAATATATATAATTAAGTATTCGATATCGAGTTATTTCTCAATTTCTCAACGTAAACTTTACTCTTAGAAATAAATTTAACATGTCATTTTTATTTTTATTTAACATACCATATTTTACATATACAAAAAAAATTATAGCAATATGTTGGTGTTACATGTTAGTAATACAGTTGGCTTATATAAACGTTGTAATTATACTATAACTATACTATACAATTCAAGTTATACTTGAACATTATGACATCATAATGCACGTACAAAAGATCTTGACAGATAAGCATATACTCTTGTCTTTATTTTCGTTATAATTTTATATATTCAGTTTTTAACTTGCAAAATTAATATTTAAATTAATTTAATAATTATAATAATGTGCCTGTTCAAACACAGTTAGTGCTTGAATTTACTCGAAAGTTAAATTAGAACAATTTGTATTTGCGAAAGAAATATTATAGAGTTTCTGATATTGAAGAATGTTACAGAGTGACTTATTATCTAAGTTTATTATCTATTGTTATCTTAAAATAAAGAAAAATCAAGGAAATAATCATTTTATCTAGAGTTTCGGTAGTCCTAAATAATATAAGCGTTTTTAAGAAAGAGCAGTCATCGTTTTACTTGCGAAAGAAAATTTTATAACTGATTTAACACATATCGCATCATTTTATAGATTTATTTGGCGAATAAAAGCATGATATTTAACCTAATATCTGATTCCGTGTAGCAACAATACGCTTCCTAAAAGTGTAATAGCATTAGAAAATTGATTGTTCTTCTAGTTTACGACAAAAGTAGTACAAAATATTAGATAAATATATTAAATAATATTTATAATGCATACAATATAAAGATTAATATTTAGAAAGTACAAAAAATTTTCTAATGCATGTAAAATAAACGCGTGCACGAGCATGTATACATAACTGGTCATATATATTTACTAATGTTGACATATACTGGCAATTATTATCCTGTATATTAATAAATCACTTTTCATTGAATATAGCCTTACATTGCCATAAAAAATAGCGTCATATATTAACGATATTATATTTAAAACATATAAAATTTAATATTTTATCAAATATTTTAATGTATTTTTAGTCATTTATACGGATGAATATATTAAAATCATAAAAAATTTTCAGACCAAGTACAAATAATTAGTAGGACATAAACATTTATTTTAGATAATCATTAAACTACCTTCATACTTTACATCTAGTAATTTTTTTAATTATAAATTCTTTATAGAATTTTTAAGAAGAATTTATAAGTTCAATGTGATTGGAATTTTTTAAAATTATTTATATATTGATTATGTATTCAAAAATATTTTTTTAATATATATAACAATAATTTACGTTAAACTCTTCTTGATTCTGAAAAAAGGTATTTTCAAAAAGCTAATCTCAACCACATCATTTTTCATAAATATTAATTAATCCTTATATTTCATAGAATTGTATAAATTGCACGAAGAAGTAATAGTTTAAAATATGTAAAATAAATTTAATAATGTAATAAATACGTAATACAATTGAATTTCTGGATAGCGTTAAAACTATAAAAATATAGAAATATGTTGTTAAAATAAAATTGAACTCAAAGTTCTTAACTACACATCTAATACAATTATGTTCATTAAACTATCTAAAAGAGTCAAGTCAACTAAACTTAAGTATTGTCCTTCATCACATTTTCTCAAAATTCTTGTTATTATTTACTACCTTCCGATCATTACTTAGAAACTTCGAGTTTAACACCACCTAGTGGTGACCCATTCAAATACAAGCAACGGCAAAATCCACTTAACCACAAAAATCAGAGAAACGCAAATCTCAGAATTTCCATAATGAACTTGGTTTAGTAATTAAAATTTAATTTAGTAATTAAAATTTAATTTAGTAATTAAAATTTAATTTAGTAATTAAAATTTAATTTAGTAATTAAAATTTAATTTAGTAATTAAAATTTTTATTTATAAATTTATTATAATATATATTATTTATCTTATGCGTTAATCTAAAAAGAAGTTCTAATTTGATTTACTACATAAATGTTCCTGTAGATACATTCACTAGATAGTCTTCAAACATTTTATGTAAAGTAGTGAAGCAGAAAGGAATTTTAATTACAAATATTAAAATGTCCTAATAAATTGAAATATTGAATCAATAGCTTGAGTAGAGCTGTTTAAAAAAATATTTTCATTAATTAATTTAATGTATAAGTACGATAAGAATACTCATATAAACTACATTAAAATACTTGTAATATAAATGTTCCATCTATTTTCTTTAAAAATAAATAATTCAATTTTTTCAATAAAATAATTATAATTTATTTACTTGATAATTTATTTCTAAATTCTTAAAAATGTATGTACTCAAATATGTAATTTCAAAATCATTTCATATCAATTGTTTATTAAATATTTAAAGTAATATTTATATATTACTATTTATAAATAATAATATAATATTTTTAAATTTAATAATAAGTAATAGTAATATAAGCCATCAATATATTGATATTTATATAATAATTAGTAACCTATATATACAACTGATTATATATTATTGAAGATTTATAAAAAACTTTAATTGGATGATGATTTATGTAACTCAGTATACAATCTGGTTATGTATTTTTTAATTTTTAAAACATTACTAAGAAATATTTATTGTATAAAAAATGTATAAATATAACCTATATAACAAATAATAGTTATTTTTAGTAACATATTTTAAATAAAATATTAGATAAAATCTTGAAATACGAAGATAAACATAATAACGTCATTTAATTTAATTACAAAGTAAAATGGCTTATTGCGCGCTTTTTCCTTTTAACCTTCCAAGCAAAGCATAATATATATGTATATAAATATGTAAAGTCGTGTAGGCGATAATCTTTTTAAAATAATTTTTTAATAATGAGTATAAAATTTTTTATACAACGTAATACATTTCTATTTTCTATTATTTTTTATTTGTTAAACTAATTTTATAATTATTAAAAATCAACTTATAAATTTTATACAAAATATTAGAATTTATTCATTAGTTCAAAAGTATTTGAAGTTAATTCTGTTTAATATTTTCATATTTATTCTTGAACTGATTTTTTCTAAATTTTTCAATTTTTTATCTCTGCGTCTAATAAAATAAATATTCACTTTACTATCTTTCCATATTTTTTGGATTGCTCAGTATAAAGTGATATTTTGCGCGGTGAAAAGACCAATGATTTCTGCGCGAGAAAGCGAAAAGATGAAATGGCCGAAGTTGAAGAACGAAAGAAAAAAAATGAAAAGCAAAAGATGAAAGAAAAAGAAAATGAAAAGCAGAAGGAAGAAGAACGATTTTGCAAGGCAAAACGCTCTCGTCGGACTGGTTAAACAGGTTATCAGTTTATAGCCGCCGTAAAGCGATTTTAAATTTCGCGGCACATGCTGTCGTGCATTCCACGCCCTCAAAGTCAGAACAAAAGTGTGCGTGTATGTGCGTGTATGTGCGTGTGTGTGTGTGTGTGAAAGAATGAGAGAGAGAGAGAGAAAGAAAGAATGAGAGAGAGAGAGAAAGAAAGAATGAGAGAAAGAGAAAAAGAAAGAATGAGAGAGAGAGAGAGAAAGAAAGAATGAGAGAAAGAGAAAAAGAAAGAAAGAGAGAGAGAGAGAGAGAGAAAGAAAGAATGAGAGAAAGAGAAAAAGAAAGAATGAGAGAGAGAGAGAGAAAGAAAGAATGAGAGAGAAAGAAAGAATGAGAGAGAAAGAAAGAATGAGAGAGAAAGAAAGAAAGAATGAGAGAGAGAGAAAGAATGAGAGAAAGACAGACAGACAGACAGACCAGATGATTCTTTTTCTCCCTATTTTTCTCGTACTTTTCTTCTACTTTTTTCTTTATTTGTAATATCTTTCTTCTCGTTTTTACTTTCTAATTTGTTATTTTTAAGAAATCGCCATCGTTGCAAATTATTATACTATATAGTGGGATTTACTTACTATAATATCTCGTACTCAAATGTTTATTTATTAATATAATTTATTATATTAAAACACTTAATTTGATTTTACATTTTAGATATTATAAATTTTATATTTAATAAGAGAGATTATTATTAGGTACTTGTATAATAAGGCAGAAATCAAAGTGTTAATGTTTAAAATAGAAATTTTATTCCAATGATATTAAAACCAATTTTATCCACTTAATAAAATTTTCATGCAGTTTATTGTTAAAGTAAATTTTCATTCTTTAGCAAACTCTGTTATATCTTGCAATTTTCATTTAATTAAGGAAGAAATAAGTAAATAAAATAGAAAATCCTTTATACATAAATCCACTACAAAATATTTAGCGCGGAAACTGTTCAACTTATAGACATTACTTTTATTTATAATATAATAAATGCCATGCATATTATTTAAAAAAAATGTATAAGTACTTGCTAACAGAGATACGTTAATATTATATACATACTCATAAATATTAAGATATTTGGTATTTCTAGTGCATTATTAGTCATCTTTATAATATGAGAAATTATTGAAATATTTAAATTGAAAGTTTAATAAAATATTTTAAATGGATCAACAAAAGAAATCATTGTCTTAGAATTGATTCGATTAATCAATCGCTTTGCTTCCGGTAGCTTATCGGGAAACTGACAAATTGTGCATCACTGCTTAAATAGATATTTTTTTCTTATTCTATTGTTATACTCATACATTTGCCTCAATGTAGCTGCCTAATTTTGTTAAAAATATTTATAAATAACTTAATTAGTAATGAAAATGTGCTGAGAATACAAATTCATAAAAATTTTGGGATTCGTAAATTTAAACCATATATAGTATAATATAAAACAAGTAATTCAAGTCACATGTACAAAAATGAAATAATAAAGATGAAATTTAATACACTTTTTTAATTAACATTTATTTTAGAAGATTTACACTAGATCCTAGATTAGAGAACTATATATCGTTTCGAAAATGACCTTTTTTATGTAAAATATCAAATATTAAAATAATTGCACAGTAATCTTGGTATCGGTGATGGGGTTCTGATATTCTTTAAATTATCTGTTTAGATTTTAATAAAGTACTGTCAATAGTTAATTAATTTAGTTTGTTATATAAAAAGATAAAATTGTTTATAATGATTTAATTACGTTAAATAATATTCACGCACGTATGTTCAGATATGAATTTTTTTATTTTACCTAGTTGAAAATATATATAATGTTTTAATTACAACTTTTTATCAATTCTTGAAGATTAAACGTAACGTCACTTATTCCACTTAATGATTTCTAATTGTTAATATATTATGTTTTTATTTTTTATTTATTTCTGCTTATTAATATATTAATATAAAATTCATAAAAGTATCTAAGCGTGAGAAAGATAATTTGAAGTAATTTTCACTAAGAGAAATTTAATTATTTTTAGCGATTTCATTTGCAAATGTTGTTATATATTGGAAAACTATATGATTATAAATCGAATAGTTTCAATTATTTCATATCAAAACAGTAGAAACTCTTATTATATTTAATTTATGTACTTTAAAATACTTTATAAAACATTTACTTATCTTATTATATAGTTTTTAAACATTGTATATTATATTGCACATTTTATTAACTTCTTACCAAACGTTGGAGAACGCAGTGCTTTTTTATAACATTATATATTTATAACATAAAGTCTTTAAATTCCTAGTGTAAAATTAATTTTTAAATATTATAATTTTAAAAGTACAGCCAAATTTTATGTACATAAGTATAGTTAGTTTCGAAAAATATATGACTTACAAGTGCAAGTTGTTAATGTAGATAACATAGTGATTTGATTAAATCATTTTTTTTAGAATTCGTTTAAGCAATCTTCACGATCCAATTCACTATGCAGCTTAAAGACTATAATGTTTTTATTATTTACTTCATTAATCCTATTTTTAACATAAATCTTCTTATATTTTATAAATTCTCTTATAATTATATCTATATTATTTAGTTTATTTCCTTTAAAATTTAATAATTATTTTAAAGACACATTGATCATATCAAATCTTTAATCTATTATTATATAAGAACTTGTTTTCTGTAAGTAATATCGCGTGGAAAAAAACTAAGGAAACATTTTAAATTCTCTGGAATATTTTTTTTCTTTTCTCTTAAGACATTCAGTTTGAACAAAAATTTTTCATAACCATAAAAGGAAATTTTATATATATTATTTAAAACAATAATAAAATTTAATTTTAAAATAAAATTGAAAAAATAGATATGATTATAGGAGCAATCATACAAAATTATTTGATGAAATTAAATTATTAATTTTATGATTTTTAAGTATACTCAGAATTAAAATTTTTTTTCAATGCTTTAAAATCTATTTAAGATTTAACCTAAAATTTAAAACAATCCCCAAAATAGATTATATACAGAAAAGCATTAAAATTCAGGATATTAAATTCTTTTGAATGATAATTAAATAAATAGACACTGCTAATGCTTCATAAAATTTTGCGTTGAGAAAATATTGTTGGTTGGACTGCGATAAGATATTTCAAACTTTTAAAAATGTTTAAATTGATAATTTATTCTTTTACAATAGAATATTGCAATTTTTCAAAAACTGAAAAAAATATTAATTACTGAAATTAAATTCTACGAAATTATACTGTGAAACTTTTGACATAAAAAAAAAATTACTGCTTATGCGTTAATATCAAATATTCTACATATTATCGATTAAGTTTCGCTGTTAAATATACGCGCAATTTAATTAAACAGTTTTCCAAGTAATAAGTAGGGTAATGGCACCTGCACAATTAATGCGAACTTTATCAGAATATCTTTATCTTAAGTATATGAGATGCACTTCAAGGCTTTGCTTTTTTTATCTGATATTAAGCAGACTGCACTTTTTAAAACTTTTTGATAAGAGAAACTTAAAGTATCATATTGTATACAAAGTCAATTTATTTTAATATATTTAATATAGTTAACATAAGTAGTTGATACATATTAATTCGTTTTTAAGTCTATACATTTTTTTTAAATTTTAATATTATTCTAAATAATAGTCAGAAAACAACTAAATACATTTGTTAAGATTAAATTGTTTTAAATATTGAAAAAGTAAATATATTTATTCTATAATATTCTCTTTAATATAGAAAGAAAAATGACTTTAATAGTTCACTTGACAGATTTCAATTTAATTATATTTATAACGTTGTAAATTAAATTTTTTCTCGAGAAATATTTAAAAAATGGTAAAAACGAATTTTTTCTTTATACTTAAAAATTGTACTGATTTATTAAGGATTTAATACTACTTGATGTAATAACATTATACAATTGAATTCAAAATACGATAATAGTAATAAATTATTGTACATAACATAAAATAAGACAAACCATCGTTTTGTGAAATCATGTATAAATATAGGATAGACAATGAATTAAAAAGAATACAGTTAAAAATATATTTCAATGATCAAAATTAATTAATTGTTATTAATGAGACTCATATAATTCTGAATTGGTCACAATTTAAATTTAATTAGAAATGGTGTTTTTCCAGTTAAAACTAATTATAAATTATTTTTATTGCATACAATGTACGCTTTCTTTTGATTAACTTTATGTTTACATTAAACAATTATTGTAATTGAAGAATGTAAAACTTATTCATATAATTCAAATTTTAAAAACTATAAATTGTATAAATAATTAGATATATTTAGGAATAACGTAATGATAATAAAATTATTATTTTATGTACTTTGAAGTTGTAGTGACAGCATTCGAAACTAAACATTTAATATTAATTTTTAATGTTTGATTATTTTAATTGTACACTTTGTACTTAAGTTTATAGTATTCGACAGAATAGATCTCAATTTAATTATTCTGATATTATAAATTATCAAATAATTATTTCATTAGAATATTTATTTACCGTGATACTAAATAAGATTCAAATGTATAATTTTTCATTGCTGCAAATATTTTATTATGTTCTATAAAAAAATTTAAATTTCAGAAGGACATATATGAATAATTTAAACTTTTATTGATCGTTAATCAATCTAATTAAAGCTCAATGGTTGTTTATTTAGTTACAAAATTTCTATTTTTTATATTTACTTTATATTTATATTTCTTTATGAGTTCTTTAAATATTTAATTATTATTTAATAATTTCTCTGATTATTTAATCAGAGAAAACGCTTAAATCTCTCTTTTAGTGATCTTTATTTATTAATATTTTCTTAAATTTAGAATATATATTTAAAAAATGAATTAGTTTAAGTCTTTGTTTTTTTATTTTTATAGATTCTCAACATTTAATATCTATGATATACAAAATGTCTCTACTTAAACGGGCGTTATATTCAATAAATTATCAACTTAATATAAAAATAACATAATAAATTATATATAATATATTTTACAAAATCGGTTAAAGATTGTAGCGTCTTTTTCCAATTTGGAAACTAAATGATAGTTAAATACTACTAAATTTATCGAAGAATCTTTCATAGAAGTAATCTGAAAAACTAGGACTATCCAGTAAAAAATCTTAGAGCCAAGTTTATTCCTTTGCGCGTATCCTTTTTTTGTAAAAAGAAGGAAACTTAAGGGTCGCGAATTGTTACAAAATCTCGTGTGGGGAGATTTGACATTTCATGACACGTGCATGCAAAAATTCGAAAAATCGGTTAACGGATCTTGCACGCGAGGATGTAATCACCCACGTTGGTTAGAAAGCGCGAAATATGAATCAAGGAAGAAGCCCAAATTGCTTCGGAGCTAATTCATTGGCCTGCGCGTTCAATTAAAAGAACTAGGTGATTGAATTATTTCGTCGAAATCATTTATGCGTATCCGAATGAAGTTTTAATTTATGTTGCGTGCGTATTTAGTTTCGAAAAATCATTTAGTGTGCCAAGTGATATTCTATTTTGCCATCTTCCTTGCTTGATCGCTTCCATATTTTTTTCCATTTTATAAATAATATCTTATATTTATGAAGTAATTAAATCGAAAGTAAAGAATAAAGCATCTCAGCATACTATCACTTTTTTATTAATACTATATTCATAATCATGCAACTATTTATATTTAATTTCAATTTGTAGTTTTAATATTGAAACAACAAGTAACTGTTTAATCGACAATTAATGATTGAATCAACTACCAAAGTATTATATAAATATTAGATAAATAATTAATAAATAATGTCTAAATTATAAATGCATATTGAAAAAAAATTTTAAATTAATATCTGCCTTTAAGTGTACTCTGCATAATGTTTTTTATTAATAGTGACTTTAAAGATAATGATACTTTTTACATTATATTTGTTACATTTATATTCAGTAATAAGCAATAATTTTCACAAGTTTTAGATATTTTAAAATGATAATGTGACAGACACTTGCCTTATTAAATTCCATACATCGATTAATTATAAGTCAGTATGGAAACAATATGTATTTCTTGAAATACTCAATACTTTTTATTGTGACATTATAATTTTTTGTTATGTACAGATAAAATAAAAGAATAAAATATTATTAATCAAAAATGTAATATAAACCTTTTTATATAGTTTTTTAATACTTAGGAAATTATAAGTTTAATTTTTAATCCATTTTTATAATCCTATTAGAATACTAAATATTGTCAATTGTAATAAATCACCTATAAATTAAATCATATATAATTAATTCATTATTTTAAGTAATACTAAAAGTATATATTGCAATGAATATTTTAATAGGGAGATATTCAAAATCGAAATAGAATAATTACACGTTTACTACATATTGTACTCTTGCATTTAAAATAATTTATACCGTCTTTGCGCTTCATAAAATTTATGCACGTATTTAATGTCATGTACAAATGTATAAACATTTGTAATATATGTAAATATAGATATTAATATATAGAATAGTAATCACAAATTTGAAAAAGGGCAAACATCCATTATTTTGATTACGCCAAAAATCACTATTAAATTATTTTGAACACAAGTTCGAATATCAAACATTTAATATATGTTATAATTTTATAAATATTATATAGCATATTATATCACTTATCTTAATTTCTATGAATTACACAAGGAATACCAACAGAAACTTATAAATAATCTAATGTTTATTTATTTCAAATTTAATATTTTTTTGCTAGTCTAAAATTTAAATATTCTTTAAGTAACAAAATAATTACGAGCTATATAACATAAAGAAATATAATTTTGATTAAAAAATTTTTAAAAATTAATGTAAAAGAGTCTGTATAATATTATTTAATTATTAAAAAATATAAGTAAGCTACTGGATCGTATTTTTATATTAAATAACAATCAAGTAAAAAGATTTAAATATAGAAATTCATCAATAATTTTATAATCCATGACTTATTCATATTTCTAGAATTTTTTTAACATATCATGTAACCTTAATTGCTAATGTATTCAATGATGAAACATTTTTTAATATTTTCCATTTATACTTTTTTTCATTTATTCTAGACTCTATAAGTTTATAATTATTTAAGAAACATATTACAGTTTTATTTAATATTTATAAATTTTAAATCTACTTGTAACAATTATTAGTATAAAAATTTTGTTCTAAAAATTTTTCTAATTCAATTCGTGATTAAATTAGTAATGTTATCTTAATATGTGAATTCAAACAAATATGCGGAAATGCTATATTCATTCGACAGTGTTTCACTAGACAGCATGAATAAGGTACCTATTTACTCTAAACAGCAAACTTTTTTTCGTTCTCATTTGTTCACCAAATGAAAAGATGGCTGTTCAAACTTTAAATTTATTCGGATGAGGTGCATAACAAATTGTAAAATATATAAAAACTTGCTATGGCTATTTTTTGGTATTTATATGTTGAAGAATATTTAAGTACCATATTTACAAAGATAAAATAAGATTAGTGGTGTTTGTAGAAAATAGAGGACATGTGTAAAATTATAATATTATATAATATATTTATTAAATAATTTATATTATAAGATATATATTATAAAAAATTATACTTAAGAAAGAAGTTGCTACGTTTAATCAGCTTAATTTGTAAAAACTTGCAAAGTTTTATAAGGTAGAATACCATTTATATTATGGTCTGAAATATAACTCAATAAATACAGTCCTGCTATACTTATATTCAAGTTCGCTTCTCCAGCTAACATCATTAGAACACGTACACCGTGTTTCTAGTCTTGACCCCCTTATTCTACTTTAGTCAAAATCTATGCTTTGTAACAATCAACTCGTACAAAGCTGTTACTGAGATAAGAGTCTATTCGAATGTAGTTTAACTGATGAAGACTAAAATGAAAATAAGAAGAGAGATTGCAAAGACTTATCTATGACTCTCATTTGCTTGATTTCAATTATTACTTTATATAGCAAAGGTTTTTTAGTATAAAATTATAATATGTTGTATTTTAAAGATGCTCTCTAACCAGAAATATTTTTATGTTATACCATAAAAGACAATAAATAGTATCACTGTTTAGTAATAGTTTAAATATAATAATGAATAATTTGATAAGTATATTTAAAAATAATAATAAATTTATTGCATATAAAAATTTTAATTAGAGAAAAATATTATATTCAAAGAATAATAAATTTATAATTCATAATTTGTTTCAAGGAATATTTATTTTTTTAAAAACGAAGTATTTCTTTACGAGAACTTAATTAGCTTATATTATTTTTATATAAAATAATAATTTACGTTTTATCTACCATTGTAGCAGATAATAAAATTTTCAAAGGCAATTATACAATATTACTTGTTTTTAAACTATTTTCAAAATTAGCATGAATTTAAATATATGCTTATATTCATATGACATAAATGACATACTTTCTTCCAACATTAATTTTTAAGAGTTTTTCTTCTGATAAAGATACACTTACTTACCTTTCTCACACTATTTCTTGTTTCTGTTTTAAGTTAAGGGATAACACGACTATAGCGGCCGAAAAAAAGGCCAAACTTTGACAATTTTTCTCGGAAAATCTATTGAAGAGAATGAAAATTTCTTTTGAGCGGTTATTTAATATATATTAAAGTGTATGAAAAAAATTTTTTTATTGGCATTTTTATACAAATTGGCGACAGCAAGCCAATCGGATGATGTTTTTTTAAAAAAGTCTCGACGTGCAGACCGATTCCTATTACAGATGTTGACCTGGAACAAAAAATTTTCTGAATTTATATACTATTAACTAAGAGATTACGTAGGGACATTTTATTTTGTCAAAAATTGTAAAAATGATGCACTTTTGAAAAAAAAACAAATCGCGTTTTGGCCATAAAATAAGCAATTAATTATAAAATTATAAAATGAAAAGTTAATCTCGGATCAAAAATTTCCTACGCAGTCTCTTAAAGAATGTAATTGTAAAACTATTGTCAACATTTCAAAGAGATACGTGCAACCGTTTTGAAGTTACGAATACGACCGATTTCAAAAACGTCATTTTGAGAAAAACGCTTTAAAGGTTCACGAACCAGAGCGCTCGCTCAGAGACACTACGGGAAAACGTTCGGCATAACCTTTTAAACATTTCTTCTTGCTATAAAACTACTTGAATATTGTTCTTATGCTATTAAAGCGTTGTTTAAGTAAGAGAAAATCGATTTTTTCAAAATTCTAGATTGGTGTTACCCCAGTGACATCGACAGAGTTTTACATTTTCTTCAAAATACTTTTTAATAAAAGTAATTTGTCTCAATTCAGATTGTCTTTTAACATTAATTTCATTATATTTTCTAAAGTATAATGTACCATTATAATTTATCAACTACTTCATTATTCATTCTGTATTTTGATAGTAATAACAGAAAATGTAATTGGTCTTTAACGTTCTTACGGATTTTCCTTATATTGCTTGAACCATTTTAACAATTCACTTATCTGAAGACTTAGCATCTGACTTATCAAAATTTTGTGAACTTTTGTACCACTTCATGATGAACTAATTCATAAGCATGTTGCAGAAACCTCCTTTAAATATAGGATAGAAATAAATAACTTATATGTGTTGAATGTTTGAAATAATTCTATTAAATGGTACTATTCCTATATACAAAATTAATTTTTTTTTATAAAAACATAAAAACCTATAAAAAATATATGAAGAAATCTTAAAACTATTATAATACTTACTAATATATAAACTTAAAATAAATTACATAAAAATTAATTAACCGAAATTATATAGAATAAAATATAAAATGTACAAAAAACTAATCGATAACCTATAAGTTTCGATTTCTTATAAAGAATAAGACAAAAAAAGACAAAACAGTTTTCTTAAAGAAAACTTTTTTAGTCACTGTAGATTCGTATATTGTTTATATACTATATTTGCATTATGAAAATGAAAATTTGTAAAAATGATAACGATATCTGCATATAAAATAAAAAGAAAACAATTTTTATCTTAATACACCTTTCTTGCAACCTTTTATCGGGTATCTTTCAACAAGCTTAGGTACACGTAGTCATTCACAATAATGCATGCACCAGACATTGTTATTTTCCGTCGGCTTCTATTTATTTTACAATATATCACAAAAAAATACTAAGATCTCATTAAACATACGACCTCATAAAAGTAACGATTAGTCGCATTCCTAACAAATTTTATTCTTTCTTATTCAGCTACAAGCCGAAAAGCTAAATGATGGTTTTGATTTACATTGATGATTACATTTGATTTACATTACATTACATTCACAGTATTTATATGAATGCTTATTTCTTTTCAAAATACATGTAGTTTTCTAAAAAAAATATATTCAGTTTGAATTCTCTTTAAATGAGTAAAGAACCCATAATAATGCCTAATGAATGAACTACAAATCGTTGTATTTGAAAAAAACCATACACATCAAAATTCATTTAATGAAAGTATTAAGTCACTCTTCTTTATTAGTATAAGAAAAAATGAATCCCTTGCGTATAAAGTTGGTGTATCCATTCCGATATTGCTACAATTTATGAATCTTGTCCACAATTAAGACCCAAAGTAATCTTGCAGCTTGGAGATAATTATAACGTAATTACGGCTGCCCTCAATCTCTTATGACAATTTGAAACATCTTCATTAGAAAAAGCTGTACATCTGATTCTTCAGATTTAACTGACAAACAGTTAAGCAAAATTCCATTTGTTTAATTATTATGAACGTAATATGAAAATAAAATATGATTGACAAAATCAGGGTAAAAGGAAATTATTACATCATGTAATTGTCAATTATATCATTATTATACGCTACTCGTATCAATGAATAATAATCTTTTGTAAAATAAGACAAAATAATTCTTTTACTAATTGTTTGCATCTTCACCATCCATATGGGAAAGTACATTGAATTCTCCATTTTTATGACTTTCACAAAACATTTTTAATAAGATTTTATAATAATTTTTTTACGTGTATATTTTGAAAAATAATACTATAGGAGATATTAAGTTTGAAGAAATGCCTTTTTTCATAATTGTAACAATTACAGAAATATTTAAATTCGATTAGACGCGATTATATTCGGTTACGTGGTTACAAGATGTATCACATTTCACTTTGATTTTGGCATCATATACCATTATAAATACCAAATAAATATAAATTATTATTGATCCAATAACATTATATTTTTTGATTTATTGGTTAAAAGAAAAAATTAATTTTGCAGTTAAAATTGTAAAATTTAATAATTTTGAAAGGAACGATTCTAGATAGTCATTTTTTCATAAAAACATTCGTTTAATTTAATTAACTGTTAATTAACTGAATTTACGTATTACAAGTCATATGCGTCTAATGTAATTATAACTGAATCTTTATTTTATCATCAATTTTAATAACAATTTCAAATAATTTTAATAACATTTTATTTTGTACACAATTTTTTATGCAATATAAAAAGAAATAAGTGTAGTCCTACGAAGTTTATAATTAAAGCAAATACTCAGTATAGGTAAAATAAAATTAAAAAAAAATGAATATCTTTTAAGTGACAAAGCTTTATACTTCTTATTTTATAATTTGAATAATTAACAATTTTTCATTAAATTTAAAAATAGCGCAAAATTTCATTCTTATGTATAAAATCATAAAAAATTCTTTACATTCCTATGAACATCGATAAATTGGAATCTTAGTCAGTATACGATTCTCTCAAACTATTTATCTAACTATTTTTCGAATTAAATTATTCCTTGTCAATTTTTTACTGACTTTATTTTTCTTAAACCATTTTACAAGCATTAATAATAATTATTAAATGACAAAATATATCTTAATATTTTAGAATTAATTGTAAATGATTTTTTGGCAGAGTATAATAAACAAATTTAAAGGAATATTGCATAGACAATGATACACGAAATGTGCATGCATTAAATATTTTTGCTTATATTAATTCATAAAACTATTTTTGTACTAAATATAACAGATTGTCTTTGAAATATTATATTTTTATTATTAATCGTTTCACTCCATTCTCTCATACGATAACAGAGAATGGAACTACTTGATAAACAAATGTAGATCTTTTACTTTTAAATTTAGGAACTGAAATACCCATGTATAAATAATAAAAATTGTTTATCTTTAGTAATAATTATTTGCATTAAGAAAGAATAATTAAAAAATTAATTTGCTTTCATTTTTTTAAAGAAATAAGGTAGTGTACAAAAGAAAATTTGCTGGAGAACATAGAAAATGAACACATAAATATAAACAAAAAACGAAAAAAACGAACATAAACTTCTGTAGTTTTCTTTCATTACTATGAGAACAGCAACCATTGCAAATCTTCGCACATCGTTATTTGCGCACAGAAATAAATGGGCAATCGCATTTAAAATTTTAAAAAATTATGCACGGGTAAAAGAAAAATTAAAAGATAACTTGCAAATTTGTCTACTTTTTCATCTTTTTCGGTACCTTCGATAAAAAATCTCACTTACGTTAACATACGTATACACGTAAATAAAACGAAACTTCACGCTAAAGAAAAGAAATACAGATATTATTAAGAAAAAAAAATGTATCAATATATGATACATAAAAATTTTCTCGCGGGAACTTGCACTTTTCATTTATTATTATTATTATTGTTGTTGTTTATTATCATTAATAATGATGAATGAATCGTTATTGCGCGAGACTTCTTCGAAGGAATGAAACGCCAACAAAGATGGCGATCAGTGCGCTTACGAATACATCATATTTCGCGCAAATTCGCCCAATTTACACGCGTTACTCATTTTTTTCTGGTATGGTGCACTACCCTTCATTTTTCTCGATTTAACGAGAAAAATATTAACGTAGAACAGTATTTTTTTTTTCCCTCGATTACTTTAAAATATCCTTCGTCGTCCAGCGTTTTTCTCGTACATATACATTGTTATTTTTTTTTATTGTTTGCTTTTATTGTTGCTGTATATTTCAATTATTTATGTTCATTTTTGCATATATCTTTATATATCTCTACAATATTTTAAAAAATTCGAACGTACATGTGTAACAAACTACAAGTCGCCAAACTTTGAAAACACAGGTAACAAAGTTCGAAACACTTATCTTATCTTTACTTATTTGTATTCCTTCAACTTTTTTTACTTTTTCTTTTTAGGTGGACGTTTTGTTCCTGTTAGCAACATACGTTGTCAAATTTTTAAATATCTTGTATCATTCGAATTTTTAATGTATGCATACTTTAAGATAAAGAAAATGTCGATACATAAAGTAATAACAACGCAGTATGCCAGCGGAAGTGCTTTTTACAAAATCTTACTCGCAAAGTTCATGAAAGACATCAACATCTAAAAATTTGAATTTACTAATATTCGGCTTTTCATTGTCCCCTCTGAAAGGAGAAAAAACTTTATCGCATTTTCTTATCTGTCTCACAATCCTAAAATGAGCATATTCTAGTAATATAGCTACTATTAACATGGATATTTCGAGAGTGAGTTGAATGATTCATCGAACTCTTATTCTAAAAACGCCGCCCGACGATATTACTCCATTTATTATTGCGCCTTGAATTAACATTATATACTAATATTTACTAATATAAAGGCCTGGTGAAAACTTCAAAAACATAAAGTATTAACTTTTCATTAGCTAAACAGTCTTTTCCTAACAGAAAACATATATATCTTAATTATAGATTCATTTTATTTTCATTGCTAGATTATTAACAAATTTAAATTACTGATATAATTTAGTTAATATATATTAAATCTATAATTAAAATATACAAGTGCTCTGAATTTGATACAAAAGTTGAATGTTATAATTTCTTTATTTAATCATTGTAACTGAAATTTAATCGTTGTAACTAAAGAAATTTAATACAATAGAGAAATTAAATTGAATATTTCCAGTTAATCAGTTATTCATTACAATCTTTCATTGTCATAGGCAACTTTTTTTTAAATACTCGCCATTACAGCTACACTTTGATATTTCCTAGATTTTAATTACAATTATTATTGATTGACTACATTTTACTTTTCTTTAAAAAATCAAGTCACGAAAATCAAAGAAGAAATATTCGTAAACGGCGTTCGGCTCATCTCAAACCCCACACATCCACACGAACAAATTTGAAGAATTGCTCGAAAAGCAAAGGCCGACTCTACTTTTTGAAGGAAGTCACGCGTAGTAAGGGCGATTCCAAATTTCTTTTTTTATTTTTATTTTTTCTTTCATAACCGCGAGAATTTCTTGGCGCTTCATTTTTGTTGCACACGCTAACGTCTTCTTAATTGTTATCACTTGTATTAGAAGCAATAAAATAGAAACGAGAACGCTTACAATTTTAACAAAATTTCTCGGCTCACAATTATTGCAACGTTATATATCTTTTTTACATAAATTGAATTGTTTCTACAATTATTTTGAGAATATTTAATGTTTAGATTTATTTTATTCATTTACTCAATGCTTTATAAATATTTAAAAAACATTTAGTCTAACTTTAGATAAAAAATGATTATCAAAGAATGAAACTGAGACAAAAATATTTCTTTTACTTTTACATAATAATCTTTCGCAAAATTATAACGTTTGATACTTAATCTATATTTTCTAACTAACGCAAATACTTTTACGACTAAACTCGTTTATAATAAAAAAAATTATACAAATTTATATTACAAAACTTAATTTAAAACAAAATAATCTTGCAAAAAATTAAACTCTAAATGTTTAAAAATAAAAATATTTCTTTTTTCTAAGTTTATTTCTAGTCGAGTAAAGTAATTTTCTCAAAAAATAACGCAGAACATATAATAAATAATAATTGCACAAAGACAAATAAAAAATGAATTCAAACTACTTACTGAAATCCTTGAAACTTATCATCGCAATAGAAATCAGCCGAAAAATTTCGCTACAATACAAGACCTAAAGTTCACAAAATTCAGGACGGCCTGTGCACACACCTAAAACCTTAATCATCAACTTCTTGTTATAGGTATTACATAATATTCAAAGACGATGCTGGATTTCTTTTTTAACTAGACTATTCGTCGCGACTTAAAAGCGAGCTTATGGTTTAAAACTATGTACAATATGTACAAGTTGACAGTCTAGCGATTATTACACTTGAAATTCATTGTTTTTTTGAAATGTGACATTTTTTGTTTCCCTTGAAGGAGAAAAGATATTCAAATACGATACTTATCTCTTATTTTTATCTATTCTTTTTGGCCATTTCATTTTAAAGACCTAAGCGAATAATCAATTTTTATTCACTTTTGTATCTCATTATTTATAATAAGCTTTGTCATCTGTGTGTATAATTGAAATGTCATTGTCGTCGTCATCGGTGAAAATCGGCTAAATTACGTAATAGAGTACGCGGGATTTTTGTGCGAGATTTGAAGTAAAGTGTACAGATATTCACTGTTACATAGTTAGACGTTTTTTTTATTCCATGTTTACTCGACGCTCCCGTGACACTCTCGCATTATACGAATACATAATATCACATCGCGCATACAGAACAAGTTAAAAAGAAAAAATGCGCCCTAAAGTACGATTAGCCATAAATTGCGCGTTTGACTCGTCTGTCTTTCTGTGCTCTTGTAAGGGAGGTTTCACTAGAAAAAATGTACATCGTCTATTTTATAATCTTTTCATTTTAATTAATGTTACAAACCAAATGCTTCTAATGTATACTTTTTCTTGCATTTATAAATTAAATATACATTTAATCGAAATTCAGATAAAATATTGAAACAGAATTTGTTTGCTAATCACTGCAATGAAGAATTCGAAACTCAAAATTAGACCTAAAAAGGTTAGAATTACAATTACTCGTCTCGAAACTTCGATATTACTAATATCGAATGAAAAACTTACATCTTTTTCTTCCTTTAAGAAATTTATTGTTTTAAACACAAAGACGTCAATTTTACATACATTTTTTTGAAAGCCCTTTAATTGGTAAGGTAGTTTTTTTTGTCAGACGATTAGTAAGTTTTCTTGATCAATAATCGATGTAAGACGAAATCATTTTGTAATCCCAGTAATAAAATCTTAAAGTTTTTATTTACAGAGAAATACCAAGACGAGTAGTAATTACTAAAAAAAATAATAGACCACAATTGCAATATTTTTAAACTTTCTTTTCATAAAAAAGATATCTTTACAACCCAGCCTTAGTACTCTCTGTATTGTCGATCAAATATCCTTCCAAGCTCATAAGAAAAAAAATACAGAAATAAAAAACAAAACACTTTCATTTATACCATACAATAAAAAATGAAAGACACATACGGTACTGCAAAAAAAAATGCGCACGCACACATACAAATACAGACGTATCACTTAATGTACAGCTTCACCGCGGCGAAGGCAGAAGAAAGAAAAACAGAAAATCGTTCACGAACGCATTGAGATCGCTGTGGTGCGGTCGGCCAGACTCCTCCTCTACTTGGACGTAGGCGCGGCCGGCTGGTGCTGCAGTCTCGTCTGCTGAGCGGAGGCCGACGAGGACGAGGAGGAGGCGAGCAGCTCCTTGTAGTAGGCGCTGAACTCTGGTGGCAGGAAGGGATTGGGCCCCGTGTTGGCGGGCACGGACCCAGGGAAGAGGCCATTGTAAAAAGCTGAGTAGTACATCGGATCAAGGATAGGAAGGAACTTGCCGGCAGCCGCAGCGGCGGCTGCAGCTGCAGCCGGAGACGCGGGTGAGCTGTTGTTCGCCGCGGCGACGAGCTGGTGTGCGAGGAAGGATGGGCTGTTTGGGGGCATGCCTGTCATGAAGCTTGTTGGCAGACTCGGTACACTATGCCTCCGCGAGGTCGCCTCGGTTTCCCTGCAACAATCGTAGGCATTTTAATGCGGTAATTACAACCTCGGGTTTACTAGTCAACTTTCCCTTGAATGCGCGGTATACTCGACTTATAAACGAGGTTTAAAGTGAATAAAACATTTTTTTAATAAATATAAGGTAAATGCAACAATCCACGACGATAATTCTTTTTTATGATTCTAATAATCTGCATTAAAAGTTTATAAATTTTGAAGAATCTAGCCTTAATTAAAAAATTCAAGCTCGAATGAAAGTCAATGGTTAAGATTTTTAATTAAGGCATAATAATGAAGACTTGTTATTTAGTACTATTGACATAAATAATCCAGTTTTACTTATTATATATTTCAAATACTATTACCTCAACAATGTATATATTAAGCACCATTTTAAGATTTTAATATTAATTTTATACTATTACTTGTATCAAATATACGTAATACACATTGTTGTTTCGTTTTTTATTACTTTTGAATACGGTGTAACAATTAACAACAATTACGTTAAAAAATCAATAATTTTATTAAAATAGCAATATTTTAATATCAAAGAATTTTATTTTAATATAAATTTAATTTTGTAAATTAGAAATTGACAACAATGAAGTGCTTTTAATTAATAAATACTTTGTTTCTTATTTTCACAACTTTTAAATTATACTATAATTTCTATGAAAGGTCTTTACTTTTGTTTCATACAAACTTTTAGATATAAATTTATATGCGTAAATGTAACACAATCCAGAGAATGATTTTTTAAAACTCTAAAATATATTTATACTGTCGAAAAATTAATGTATAAAATTAAACCCCCAAAACATCAAATTCTCAAAATTCTACGTTATTATTAAACGATTAGTAAAACAATTTCTTAAATCCTTATTTGTTTTATACATTAATTATGATGCTTTGCAATAAATTAATAAAATCCTGAACACTTAAACTGAAATTCTTTTCGATTTGCAATCTTGGAAAGCATCCTAACCTCGAATGTTGCTGTTTCGACGAGGTTGCTGGTCCGGACTCGCCCCGTTGCTGCTGCTGTTGCATAGAGATCTTATCACCCTCGCTTATCCTGCGCTGGGGATCCTTATTGTTCACGTCAGTCTCGAGCGACGTTTTTCTCTTTTCCATTGCCAGCTGCTGATAGCTTCCCGTTTGATTCACTTTGGAGAAACTCGAGGCTCCACTCACATTCAGATGGCTCAAATTCGGCACATTCGGTATCACCGGATGATGTCCGCCGCCACCGCCACCGCCACACGATATTAGTGGCTTGCGCGGAGTGTAAGGCGAGACCGGTTCCGCGGGTAATCTAGTCGGAAACTTGCCATTCAAGTGATGCTGCTGCTGCTGTTGTCTCCTTTGCACGGGTAACACTGGCAGCACCTGGTACAAAATATATTATGGTTATTCTGTAAACTCTACGAGAATATTTTGTGGTACATAATATACAATATCTTAGAATATACATTAAATCTTCTTTAGCTTTGATACTGAAAATTTAATTTAAGAGTATCCAAATACCTTTTCAGTATATGCATAGTAATCATTTTTATTTGTGTTGAATAACGAAGAGAAAATGCATTTATATTCGTTTTTGTAAATATGACACATGTATGCTATAACAATATTATTACCATTTTTGAGATATATATTTTAATATAAAATTTTTTATAATATTATCAAAATAATACAACTATGAATACAAGTTATTAAAGCTAATAAAATAAGAAAATATATATTGTAATTTAAAATGTAAAAGTTCATATATTACGTACTATTATAAAAAATTGTTATTTCAAAATAGGAAGAAATATACTGAGATGCACACCAAACGCGTGTACGAATATTTTCAATAATTTTGATGTATATTAATTGTGAACAAATTTATGAAAACTTTCTATTTACACTATGTAAGATATTTTTTAAATAGTGTAAGTATAAAGACTGATAAGAAAACCAAAGATTACTACTACTACCTTTCTAAAATGTTTGGTTTTCAAGCTGTAAATCAATGTTTAACAGTATTTTTTTATTTTTATAAATTTATATAGTCCAGTATTGATCACTAACAACTTTACCGAAAAAATGAATAATTAATTACATTTTATTTACATAATACTTAAATGAAGTAATTTTCTCTAAAATAAACACAATAACGTTTCCTTAGCATTGCATATAAATATAGTATTCAAAATTATATTCTGAACCTCACCGTGTTATTATTTCTAGATGGTGGACTGAGCTGGGGTTGGCCAACGATGGTTCCACCGGACTTCTTCGGACTTACGAGTGTAATCTCAAGATTGTTGGTGGTCATCGTGCGACTGTCAAGGACATTCGCGTAGCCGGCAGGACTGGATGCGAGATTACCGGCAACGAAGTGACCCTTGCGCACTGCCGTTGCATCCGACGGCAATGGAGGCGGCAATGGAGGTGGTGGCGGTACTTTGACGGATAAATCCTTGCAGTGATTACCACCAAGGTTCATGGCGCTCCGGTGGTGAGCTTCGAGATTTAGGGGATTTGGCCGAGGCACAACCGGCACTCTCACTATTTCCAGATTGGGCCGTCCAAAACTTGGCCTCTCGCCGCTACCAGCAGGTTTCTGAGTGAGATCGAGTACACCACACGCCGAAGCCTCACGGCACCGCATGTTTGGAGTCGATAGGGCACTGAGTAATAAGAAATGTTAGTTTTATAGATAATTGCCTTGGTTTTACTTTCTTTCTAAGGATATTTTTTCTTTCTAAAATATTTTTCCCAATAATTTATCACGCAATTTTAACTTTCTAGAGCGCATAACAAATTTCAAACGTATCTAGAAGTAAGAAAATTTATTTTTTATTGCGAAAAAGCACGTTTTTATTTTTATTTTTTTAAATTATTCCATCAAAGAGCAAACATTAGCTCACGCTCTTATCGAAACCAAACCACAAAAAGTGGCATCTCTTCTTACATATAATTATTAAGCACGTTTAATAACATTTAATATAATTGAAATAGCATTAAATAGTTGTTATCCAAACAACAGAATCAGTTTCTTTAAGATTTGAGTTTAATTTTTATGTTAAATAACGTAGGGCGTCACAAAACCACAATAAATCAGTAAAATGATGGAAAAAAAACCTCGAATTTCTGGGCAAGTGAGGTTGCGTCAGTATACTGGGCAGATACTTAGGCGCTACGAGGATATCTTTTGGATTGCCGTAGACCATTTTCTCGTTGTTACCGAAGATGGACCTCGACTGGGTAACCTTGGGTGGCAATGACCTGCCGTTAGCCATAGGTGCTAGAGATGGAACAAAACGCTGATTCGCTTGAACGGCTGCGCTCAGCGAATGTGGCACAGGGACGTTTGCGTTCGCGTAGAGCTGCAACAGGGTGGCATTATTCGAACTGCCGAGATTTATGATGCGGCTGTTGACGCCTGGAATTTGACTGGTCGGCGAACCGTTGCCGCCCTGATTCGTCGATCCCTGGTACTGCTTTACCGGCGTGACGGGTTGAGGTCGTATTGGTGATACGGTGGAGACACGAGGCTCTTCCAGCCGAGGCAGCATTCGCCCAATGTCAGGAGTGACTGTCACATTTATGAGTTTGGGTAAGACCGTAGTCGGTGGCAGGGCAAGCGAACCGCTTGCAACCGGCTTATCTTCTTGCTTAAAGGTAGATGACGAGGCGACCGTCGCCACGATTGTGGCAGTTACTAATGGCGAAGCGGCCGAAGGACTGGCCGTCGTCGTCGCGGAGACATTTAAACAAGCAGCAGCTGTTATCGCGCTCGTCGTTGTCGGCTGAATCACGCTTGGTCGAGCATCTGCAAGATAATACATTATTTTATTATTATTCCGTAATAACAAATCTAATATATGGACGAACGACAGTTAACAATTGCAAATCGATGATTTCCCGCTTATATTGAACACTTGTTTATTCTCCATACTTTCTGACTGTGTCATTTACAATATAATAGAGTATGCATGAATTTTAAAAAGATTAACGCTCGCTTTAAGAATTTATATTTATATAATTTCTTAAATTTCTTAAAGAATTTATATAATTTAAGCTATTTTCATTTTAAAATTAATTTAAATAATTTTATTAAATAATTTAATTTAAATAATTATTTCAAATAATACTAAAGGTGCTATAAAACAATTCATCAACGAATACAAACAAACATATTAAATAAACATGTTTAAGATTATGATTTTTTTTAATTTTAGTGTATTTGATGCATAATTTAACAGTTAGCTTGTGAAAGTTAACACCAAAGTGCTACCAGTAATAATTTTCCTTCATGATCTGTACTTCAATTCATATGTATACGCCGAATACTCATCTCCTTCAATGAGTGTTGAAGGCAAGGAATAACTACAGTGCCTTAGTAGGTAAAGTAAATAAGTAAGCCAGAAACTAAACTTTACAAGTTCAGTAGTTTCAACCAGAAAACGATTTTAATGACTTTGTCCGAAGAGCAGAAATATAATACGTTTTTAATTAAATTCACGTTGGGGTGTAGACAAACTTAAATCTATTTAGAAATCGTCTAATTTAAATATAATTCTTTTATCTAACTTTCTTACACACGTTCTTTCTTAAACTAATCTTGACAAAGTAAACGGAATAATTTAATGGAAACTGCACTCTTCTTAAAGCGAATCAAATAAAACATATGGACCGATTTTTCTCAGTATATAGAAATAAATAATGCAAACTACTCTTCTCAGGGCAAAAATTAACATTTAAGTACTCCTAATCAAATTGAAAAGAACAATATCATTTTGAATTTAGAAAAAAAGGACCTTAAAATTTAACTTACATTTTAATGTTCTTTTTTGAAATATACTTGAGAAAGGTTAAAATATCACAAATTCATTTTCATAAAATATAAAAAATTTTTTAATATTAAATATTAAATAATTTATTTTTATCATTAACACTATTAAAAAAATTTTTTATTTATCTTAAATACAATTTTAAAATAAAAAAATTGATGTCAAAATCTTGAATATAATTCTTTATTGCCTTATAAAAAGTTGACATACAGCGTTACATACAATAATTTAAACGAGTCGTAAATTTATGATTAAGCATATACTTTCATATTAAAATTATTATTTGACATAAGATACACAAAGTAATTTGTTTAATTAAAATTAAATTTTAATTTATTTTAATTGTTTAATTAAAATCCTTTTTTTAAATAAAAAATAACAAATAATATACAATAGATAATTTATTTAAAACAATACTGTTTTTTATTTTACTTTTATAAAATTATAATATTGTTGAATTATGAAACAAAAATAGCATATAAGATTATATTTGCAGAACACTAAAGAATTATCAAAAAGTTATTATCATACCTAATTCAACTGGCGTAACTTCGAGTCCGCCCTCGCGAAGTATTTCAAGCTTTCGTTTTTTAAAGCTTGGAATGATGAGCTTATCCCTGGTACCGGTTTCGTTCTCAGTCTCGAGGTCAATGACCTCAGGAGAGCGTGGTGCAACATTCGGCTTATCTACGAATATAGAACTCTTCTCTTCAAAGAGAGGTATGTTCTCCTTACCATGGGCAAGCAAACTCGTTTGTTTAGGGTCGAGCTTAATTTCTTTCATATCCTTTTCAGGGGGTGGCGTGAGTGTTACCACTGTCGTGGCATTAGTTGTCACTGTACTAACGGGCAGTCCAGGTGGCGAACACGATGACGGTACCTGAAACGCAAATCTTATTTAAAATTCGATTTTATCAGAAGCATAAGACCAAATTAGATCTAGTATTTATCATTACTTTTAAATTTTGAATGAAATTTCTTTTGGGTACTTAAAAATTAAGAGCCTTAAATTGAGTTATAATAGTTTGATTTCTAAAAAGATACAAATAAACTTATAGAATTTATTAGGTCTATTTATTTTGAATGCATTTTTCTGATATACTAAGTTTATACGTTATTTTTACTGCAGGAACCATAAGTTTTATAAAAAGTAATTCATTAAAATAAAAAATTTCAATAAGAATGCAATAGGGGTGAGTGATACAATCATTTCTCATCCTTAATCTTACTTGTTGAGTGAGCAATGGACTGTTGAGCTGTCTCTCAAGCACGCTGTGTTGGCCGCCATTCGTTGGCGTGGTGGACGATGGCGGAGTGCTCGTGGGCGATGAGGTCGCAGACGAAGAGGTCGTATTGGACGACGGCGTTGATATGAGAAGGGAGCCCGGCGAACTGGGCAGTTGCTGTTGGTTGGCAGGCGCTGGATTGCTGGTCGCAATTATCGTATTCAAGGACTTCAGGCGCTCGGGTTTCACCCTCACGCTACGCAATGATGACGTCTTGCCGCTTTCCGAACGAGGCTTCTCGCCTGACAGAAATGGCTGTTACGAAAAACACCAAATTTAACGCTTAATAAACATTCAAGTGTGAATGACATAAATTCCATTTATCATTTGAAACGTAACATTTATTATATGGTTTATTACGATTATCTTAAAATAACATTAAAATTGGTGTTATAACTCTGTATATTTATTATTTTTTAAATTAGCACAAAGATAATAATTCTACAATATTTTTACTAATTAGTTTTACTAAAAAGTAATTTTACTATAAAATTAAATATACAGTAGTATAAAACTGATGCAAAGTTGTACACTATTAATTAATTAATGATGTAATTTTATTATACTATAAATTGTATGAACTTCCTTGCATATATAAAATTTTTTGTAAGAAAGTAAAAAATCTTGTACATCATAATTAACGTAATTATTTTTTACGTTTCGATGATATAAATAATATTAAATAAATTAAGAAACAAATTAATTTTTCTGAATAATTTAGTACCGTTTGAATTATATAATTTTATCTTTGAGTGATTATTTTTATTCAAATAATACAAGTAAATTCACAGAACCATTAACTATTTAATTTTTATTTGTAATTATAGAAAATTTATAATTAAAAATCAGAAATATTGAATTTTCAAAATAAAGTTGGCCAAGTCATAATTGTGATAAATAAATAAATATATATGTATTACCGAAATCGCAAGAATTGATTGTAAAGGAGATGTAACTGTCATAGAATTAGTTATCTCAGTAGGAGGTGGTGTCTCCGAAGGCGGTGGACTTTCAGTCTCTCTCTTTACTTCAATAGAATCTTCTGATACATCTGATATACTGGGTGTCTTTATGCGCCTACTTCCATGATTTGGTCGAACTTTTGTTTCTTCACCTTTCTGGCATCTTTCATAAG
The DNA here is from genome assembly GCA_018907045.1 of Wiebesia pumilae. Lineage (NCBI taxonomy): Eukaryota > Metazoa > Arthropoda > Insecta > Hymenoptera > Agaonidae > Wiebesia > Wiebesia pumilae. The sequence continues at coordinate 28,007 of JACCHZ010000151.1, forward strand.
GTAGTAGTAACCTGAAAAAATGAAAATTAAGTAAAGAATTATTATCATATAATTATATGAATTAGATATTGAGCTCTTTCTACCTTTCATAATGTCTTCTTGTTATTGTTGCAGCACTTGTTGAACCAGTATTGCCTCCCATCTCATCGTAAATTAATTTCCAAAGACGATTTGCACTTACTCTATCGTATCCACCCAAATCTTGAACTTTTGTGTAAAACAGAAATAGGTCGACTGGCAAAAAATAGTATTTTTTATGTATAAATTTCAAACTAATTTTCAGTATGTATTATTTAATAAGGTTAAAATTAATTAACAAATACATATTTCAGTTCTACAGATATGCTAAGTTTATGCGTTATTTAAATTTATTTAACTAATTAAAGGATTTTAAAATATTTTCTAAGTATTTTTAAAAATAGTTATTTCAATTATTAAGAATTTATAAGAAAACAATTTCTCAAATAGTTATTTGATAGATATTGTAATCTTTTTCGTGCAATTAAATTATAAAATTTTCGTAATTTGTGTTTAACAATTGTGTATAACAATTATTAGAATAAGCGTGAAAAATAAGCTTGATTCGAAGATTTCAAAATAAATTACTTACTACATTTTTTATTGAAATTGAAATTTCAAAATTGTGAATTACTGTAGTTTTCTTTAATTTATAAATGTATTATGTATTAAAAATTTGTATAAAGATATTCAAAACGTTAATATGTACCGGATTATAAATGTTTTATAAATACGAATTTTTAATGATAAACGAATGTAAAAAAAACTTGTGTAAACTGATTTGAAAAAAATTATCCATAACTATTAAAAAAAGTTATTTTAATAATTTGTAAAATTCGAAATTGAAAAGTTATATTACACAAAATATATTTTAGCATCATTAAAAAGAAAATTATGAAAACGCATGCATGAATAAATTTATAAGCGATTTATCAAACTTTATTTAAATGTACAATTTTCGTAAAAAAACAATTTTGAAAAAAACGAGATTGCAAGTAAATAAAAAAATTATGTAAATGGAAAAGAAAATTGAATGCAGATTTACTTGTAAGATCACTTTTCACAAGTGTAACCTACTAATTTTATAATTTCGTATAAAAACCTTGAAGCTTAAAATGTTTTCTATATTTTATGTTGTTTTAAAAATTATGCACCTCAGTTATTAAAGTGATAGGTTTAAAGTTTCAAGTAGGCTAACTGACAATTAATTTTGAAGTAGATGTATTTCATGTTCCTAATCAAATATAAAGATACGGAGATAGTAGCGAAAGGAAGAAAAAAACGATACACACTCTGCCTGTAACCCAGTAGGGGCATTTTGCCTAAAGGCGTATTGCGAGAGGTCATGAAAGTTTGCACATCGCTAACGAATCTCTTTTCTTCGGCGCTAGTTTTTCGCTCGCTGCGCCGAATAGCCGAAGATGCCGGTCGTCCCGTCGCATTGGTACTCGATTGTCCGGAGCTAGAAGACGACCCTTTGAATGAAAAGGCAGCCACCGATGAAGCGACCGAGGCTTCGCTCTCGTTACTGGACTCACCCGGTGATACGCTGCGCTTTTTACGTTTTCTCCGAGGCCGTCCTTTTAATTTTGGTGCTACAAAACAAATTTAAGTATGAATTAGTAACAATTCAATTTTTACATTTAAATGATCACTATATATTTGTACTTCAAAAACCTAAATGGTTGATACCTTTTTTTATTGGATTTACTTATTTTACGTAATATCTCAACTCAGAACTAATAATTAATAAAATCACTTACGTGGAAAATGTTACCCTGATTTAATATCTACATGTTTATTAACCCCTGAATTTTTGCAAATAGTTTAAATTAGAATCATAGTTATGAAACGATATTGTCAGTGAAATAAATGAGACGTATTCCAATCTAAGGTCAATTTTTCTAATTTTAAAAATTGGTACGAACAAAATAAAAATACTAAGTTGTATTTGTATTACAGCAATGATAACACTGTTGTACTTAGCAGTAATCATGCGTTGTTCTATACATAAACTACTTTCTGAAATAAACCTTCATAAAACATTAATCGAAGCGTCACATATTTTCTGATTCTTGCAGTAACAAAAATATGTAATATTAAATAAGCATTCTTTACTTTTTGATAATTTCAAAAATTGAAAACTCTTATTTAGAATCTTTCCTTAACAAAAATTTAACGGCTTATTCAGTTTATAATTACAAACTATAAAAATAAAAAATCAATAAATAACTTAGAATTAATTTTTGTAATAAAATAACAAATGATTATAAAAAATAATAAATGTAATAAGCATAATCAGCATTGCTTTTTTTACAAAATTACAACTTTATGAATAAAAATCATAAAAAAATTCTTTAAAAAATCTGAAATAAGTTATTATTTTCCTTAAAATTATTACATTTTTTGCAAAAATAATTACATTTTTTAATATGTATTTTTTCATTTTTTTCTCATAATTATATATAACATAAATGTATAATTTATCGTGAATGATACATGTGATATAGTAATCTATAAATTAAGAAAATTACAAAATTTTACTTTAAAATATTAATTTCCTCAAATTTATATTTTACAATATTAATTTTATATAAATAAATGAAAAAAAAGGCTTATCAATTTTTTTTGTAATTCTAATACAAACTTTGTAATAAATACAAAATCATTATATAGAAAAGTACTTGTAATATTTATTGTCTTTAATTTGCTTATTTGTAAAAAATCCGCTTTCAAAAAGTATCCACAATAAAAGAAAAATTTCCTATAGCCTCATAATAAATTCCAATCTCTCAGAAGTGCAGGATCGGTTATTCAGAAAATACTAATTTATGTAGTATGAACATTGATTTGAACAATGTTCTTTTAATTTTCTATAGAGCTAAAGATGACATTGTTGAACAAACAAAACGTTTTAAAACGTTGAAACTGAAACATTCATTACAACTACAAATATATATTTGTATATATACGTTAAATATACTACAATATTATACAAATATACTACAAATATACATTAAAAATTTCACCTAATTATACTAATTTTCAAAGGCATTTTATTATTTCAGTATTTTTTATAAATTGTATGCAAATAATCAGTTTGGTATTATTTTGTAGTATCGATACAAAATTCAATGCACAATTATAATTTAGTAAGTAAAATGTAAACAATCAAACTGACTGCCTTCTTTCAATACATATTTGAGTGTTGAATGACACACATAGAAAAGTAAATATTTATTAAAGTTCGAATAAACCACGAAAATAATGCAAAGAAACGCAATTTCAATTCTTAGATATTATTCTTTAATACTAAAGAAAAAATATTACAGTACTTCAAAGCTTGATGATATAGGAAAGCAATTAATTTTTTCCCCGTTTTAATTCATTGGTGTAATGGTTAATATTTTTTAAAACTACGTTTAATTAAATTTTAAATTAAAATAGCTTAATCGTTATACTTATTTATTAGGTATAAAGCTGTAATATTCAGCATGGATAAAATTCAATTTTGAAACAAGCATAATTTATGAAATTAAATTTTATTTAAAATATTTACCCTAAGAAAAAAAAATATAAATTAATAACTTTGATCGACATATTTCTCTTGGTTTATAATAAATAAGATTATCCAAAAGCTAATAATAAAAAAAACATTATTACAAACGCGGATAGTTTTTATGACAGTTTTACTAAGATGATTTATCAGTTTTTAACTCAATAGATTATAAAATAATTTAAGGAAATGCTAGGGATAAAAAATGAAATTTATTCCTGTAGTTGTTTTAAAGTGTAATGTAATTTCGAAAAAATAAGAATTCCGGTGTATACAAACATGATTACTGTTAAAATAAATTCAAGCTTCTTTTCTTTTTTTGGAAACGCAGTCTGCGCTAATGATCGAAGGAAGGGGAAAACTATTGACCTGTTCACGCAATTACGGTCGCCGATATAAGTTTATTTTGTAGCTTTTCTAAGAAAAACTAATTTCGTTCAAATATAAACTTGAAGAAGGTCAACAGAAAGTAGGAATTCTAAGAATACTGAGCTTATTAAATTGCAATTTCTTAAACTCATTTACTGAATGCTGATGATATCTTCATCGAAGCTATAATAGAAAAAAACTTATAAAATAAAAGGTTTGATATCGTAGAAAAATTCATAAACTGCTACACCCTTTTTTTAAATACCCATAAATTTCGTATCACGATCATCAAATGTTCACGACATAATAATCGAATTCGCTCTAAATAAATTTATGAAGAAGAAAAAGGTAATCTAATTTAAAGTGTCAAAAACTAAAAATGTTGCTTGGTTCATTTTTTACGGCAGAGATAATAAGTCATAAATTAGTATACACTGAAGAAAGTGAAAGAGCGCATGCTTTTACGTATCAACCGGTAATATATAATGTGATTATTACAATACAAAACGATTACTAAAAGTATAAGAAAAGCATATCCACGTCGACATCCAAACAGACTTTAATTTGTAAGCAAGCCGAATAAGCTAAATAAGCGAAATAAGTCGAATGTTCATAGAATCCAGATAATCCATTGCCGAAGAGGAAACCGCAACGTCAGGGAGAGGGGTGAAAGAAACAAAAAACGATTTACAAAAGAATCCTTACGCTTATGTTCGCCGAACTGCAATTTAACAATTTGTTTGTTAATAATCCTCATGATAATCGTCATCTTCCCGAAAATGCCGGGAGATGAAAAAAATGGCTTGAGAACAGCGTATGTACCTGTCTTCGATCGGATGACTATAAAGAGGAAGACATTGGACGGGTGCACGTGTCGCTGGCGTCGAATTCGCGCAAAGCCGCTCATACAGGCGCGTGTAAAATCGTCGGTGTGCGCAGGCGCGAGGCCGCCCGCGCCTGATGCGTGCCCTGACCCGTGTCTGACCTCGACCCGCGGGGGGAGGGGCTCGTCGCCGATCACGTGACGCGGCGACCCGAGTCGCCAATCTACGCAGTCGCGGAGATTCGAATGTCCCGCCACGTGAAACCGCCTTTCCCTTCGCGACTATCCGTTCCCAAGGATCCAAAAGGTAGTCGCGCACTTAACTTTCGAGCATCTGACTTGGACGCGGTCCCTAAACAACGGTAACGACAGCCTAGTAACGATTCAAATGGTTACTAACTTTAGTCTACGCCACGTTAAATGCGAATCAGATTTCGAAAGAAAATTTTTTTAAATAAAAACATTCCAATGTCGGCCATCGATTAATGTATAAACAATCTCATCACTATCATACCCATTGCAGAAAAGTATATGTATACCACCTAGAAATCTAGCAATATAAAATATAAAATAATTTTGTTCTTTTTTTATACAAACAAAACACTGTAAACACAGCTTTAAGTAAAGCTAATCACAATATTAATATAAGGGTACTTGAATAAACATGTTAATAAACATGTTTGACCACGCAAAATGCCACTAAACGATCACATTAATGGATATCAAATTCAACCGTAAATTTGTAATTCAATACTATAATTCTGAATAAAAATACAAATTCTGATACGTTTAGTGATTTTCTTTTCTTTTATTTTTAACGTGGATGTTTTTATCATTGAAGGTATACCAACCTCCAAGGCTATATTTTTCTACTGTCTTCAATTATTAACAAAATGCAATTGAAACTGAAAACATAAGAATTATTTTTAATTATCTTAAAATTATAGTAGATTAAAACATAAATAAAACAAATTATTTATGTAATCGATAATATCCCTTTTTACATTGCTGGTACTAAGAAAGAAAATAAATTTTTTAATTATTTGAAGATTTTTATCTCGTTTGAATGAACTCTATAACCATCTATTAGTTCTTAAAAGCATATCAAAATTTTGCAAGGATTTTAACACTTTAATAAGTAGTTGAATAATTAATACTTTGATTTGAATATAGAAAAATTTAAAGAGTTTATCGCTAAAGCGTGATTATCTTAAGCGACTAAGTCACAGACTATACATAATAATTTTTGCTACATGTGATAATCTTGTTTTATGAAATAACTGAAAACTTAATTAAAATTCTATAATTACTGTTTTAATGAAACATTACAAAATTAATTTGAAATTTATATTAAATATTTATTATTCACACACTACTATAAATCAAGCGATCAATCAAGTAACCTTCAAACTAATCGTGTATTTAAAGCTTAAAAAACAAAAAATATTTGTTTTAATATTTTCAAGTTTCATTTTAATAATAAAGAAAAAACTAAAGTATATTTTTGATTATTTTAAATATTATATTAAAGATGGTTTTCCTATTCACACAAGCAAAACTTTTTAATTTAATTTAAATTACTCAACTCAGTTGTTAATTCAATTTAACTTAATTCAACTTACATTTATACTTACATTCGTATTTTCTATTAAGAATATATATAAATTTGTGGTAAAGAACAAAAGATTTATTTTTAAGAATATATCAGTTTTGAATCATCCTAATTAAGATATGCAATCAAACTCGTGTATCTTTAAGTATGTAAATTCTGCGAAACTTAGTCACGAAATTGTCTTCTCTTGAAACTCTAGTATTAAGAATTTACATTACAAGTATTTCACATATTTACTACTTTTTTACAATTTAAATTTTAATATTTATTCAAATAATAAATATTAATATAAAAAAATTATAGTCAACTTTATAACTAAAAAGAAAGCACTTTTACCTAACGCCATAGAATTACATTTTCTACTATCTGAATATCTTCAAAATAGATAATTTAAGCTAAACTTATAATTAGTTAATTTCAGCTAATTCTTTATCTCAATATAAGTTTTATTAAAAAAAAGGTCAAAATTACGTTTGGAAGAAACGATATAATTATTTTATATTAACGTGATTATATTTTGTTTAAAAAACGAAGATATAAGTAAATAAAAATATGTACATCCCCAACGATTTTACTATAGCTTATTTTCTTAACTTTCACTATAACTATAATTTCAAAGGATCAATCTAAAAAAAAAATTCTACTAGAATTCGATATATAACTTATTAATTTTAATTTCAACGAACAATCACGTATTATTTATTTATAATTATAATATATCAATTTCATTTATCTTTAATTATAACATGTATTTTTTAGAAAGAATTTCTATCATTATTTTTGCAGTAAATTAAAAAGTAAATTAAAAAAAACCTACCCATATTTTAAAATTTGTATAAAACAAACTTTAAAATTAGAAATTTAGAATAATTTCGAGTTAAAAAGCTCAAATAATTATTTAGTTATAATTACTTTGAAATATTTCGATTATTTAAAGTCAAAAAATAATTTAAAGTAATTTAAAATTTAATCATTTTTTTATTGTGAAATCCTTAAAATTTAGAAAATAGACACAGTTATGAATCTAAGAATTTCATTTTTAGAAGTAAATGAAATTACACCAAACGTTAAAGTAATTTTACTTTTTTATTGCAGTTTCTTTTTAAAATCAAATTACTTCAAGATTTATATAAGTAACATATTTAGGAAGTCAATATGACATATTTTATAAATACGATTTTATTCAAACTAGGATATTTATCAGAATTCTAATCCCTATTTAAATATTTAATTATTAATAAATTAATTTAATAAAAATACATAAGCATTTTAATAAATACATTGAGAAGAGTAACATAAGTTTTAAATGATTAAAATCATCATAATGTCGTCCATGAACAAATAAAAACAATGATTTTCTGAAATTTTTTATAGTAGAATCCTGATCTTAATGTTGTTATTAATATTATTATCATTATTTATTCATTTTTTAATAATATTAATGATTTTGCATGAATTTTAGATAACGGAAGAAGATACACTAGAATGTTACCTTATTCGTGGTCAAGAAGATTTTAAAATGCTCATCACGAACTTGATATTAAATGCAATGCATCTATTTTGGAAAATTTGTTTCACTGTTATATTTAAAATCATGGTAATCGTTTGAGCACATTATACAAGTGTAAAATTGAGAGCGAAAGTTCAAGAGCAGTCTAATCAACTAAAAACAATTTATTAAGAAGACCTTGACGTGCTCTATAGAAGGTGATATTTACGTAAAAATAAAGATCACGTCGGGTAGAAGAAAAACTTACTCACCTAAATGATTGCAGAGCAGCTCATGCGTCTCGAGATCTGGATAATCAAAGGTGTCCCGGCAGAAGAGGACTCTGGTTCCAGGAAGGGCTGTGAAACCGCCGAGGGCCGCAGCTATTGAGGAGCAGAGCCAAGATGGCTCAGAGCCCTTGAGCCGCTGGAGAAGCGCCCGATATCGACAATACCTCGGGTATGAGAGCACGACAACCTTTGTCTGGCCGATAGTGTCGCCTCGGCGCACCGACGCCAATGCCTCCAGGTCCTTTTGGTGACGCTCGACGTCCGAGAAATCGAGACCCGGGTCCGAGAGCACCTGAGGGTGCGGACTGCTGTCCGGCGACGAGGATGGCGTTGGCGGGTACGAAACCTCCCTTCCCCAGGACCATTCCAATGACGGCGATAGCCACGTGACAAGATCGTGAACACGCACTACCACTTTTTCCGAAATCGTCAGCACCTCGTCCTACGGAACACAAAAACAACGCTTCGTCAATTTCCTTTCAAACTTTATTATTTGCCTTTCGTCAATTGAAATTACTCCTTTACATTAATACCACTGCGTTGCTTAATAAGAATATTGAGTCTGCGAGTATTTCTGAGGTAATAATTGCCGAAGAAAGGAGGGTCTGAAAGAGAACTCAACCTTCTCTAATTAACAAGTTGAAGTGATTGAGAACTTGAACTGATTTTTTAAACTTTTATTGCTTTAAAAGTGCTGAATCTGATCGAAGTAGTTAATACAAAAATAAATGATAGCAATATCCTTATAATTCACATTTACAATTTTGTCAAAAATCTCACTTATTTAAATTTAATAAATAATTCACTTTTATACAATGGAAAAAGTTTGATTCTTTCTGAATAATACGAAATTTTTTTTTCAAGTTATAAAATTGAAGTGTGTGAGGTTTCTTTGGAAATCTTTTCATATTAACACGTATTTTTCAATAATATTACTTACACAAGTTTTAAACTCTAAAAACTAGTTAAAAGTCTTTTCGTGTGTTTTTATTAGGTTACAAAATGGACTTTTCAAAGTTTACAATTTCTTTCTAACTTACTAAATAAATAAATTTTACCTTAAATATAAGAAAAATTTATGTAAGTCATATTATTTCTTTTCGTTAATTATATTATTATATAATATAATTTATTATATTATATATACTATATATAGTTAATATAATTATATAATAATAATATTATCTGCGCATAAAAAATTAAGTCAACAAAATTATATATAATTTAAATAATTATTATTCATCTTAATGAATATATTTTTGTTATAAATAATAATTGTTTTTGAAGCTTATATTTACGCAATAATTTATTAAGACGAAACCTTAAAAAGAAATAAATATACTTATTTTTAAAAATATCATATTCATTGGATGTTTTTATAATTTACTGATCTTACAAATCTTTGATATGAAATTTAAAGACAAGTGTGCATACTCATATACACGGGTAAGATAAAAGTTTGATCGCAGGTCTTCAAATGGAAGTCGTTAAAACAGCTTTTATGTAAACTTATGAAAAAACGAAATCTTAAAAATGATCAAACTTATTGCACTTAGTATTCAAAATAATTTAGAAGTTAATTAGAAAAACTTTTTATTTCTTTATTTATGTAGTGCAATTGTCTTATAAAACCTATGAATAGCATGGAATCAAACTCGTGCCTAGTATACATGATATTTGTATGAAAAATAAATAAATATTTTACAATAACTAAATTTATCTTTAATTATAAGCATGATTTTGAAAGAAGGATTATAATGAGGAACAAAAAACGTATAAAATAATAGATTATATTGAAAAGCATTCTTTATTTTAGTAATACTGATTTCTCGCAAAAAATATAATAAATAAACTGCAAAAAATACGACCCGACCATGTGTATTCGCGGAGAATACAAATGAAAATAATGTCACTCATTAACCGATATGCGTTCGCAGAAAAACAGCCAAACACTCATGAACATTCGCGGTGCCAGAACTGGAATTAAAATAACGATTTCAAAACTGTCGAATAAATTCGATACAATAAGTTTTCTTCAAGCATAAAAGAATACGTTACTGATTGATTGATTAAGTTGTTTATTCATATTCAAGAATAATACATTTACTTTATGAACAATAATATCCTTAATAAACAAAGGACTTATTTTTTTACAATGTTTCTTGAGACTAATGGTTTAAGACTTAAGACTTAAGACTAATGTAAGTACGCACGGTTCTACAATAGTTTGTATAACCATATAAAATACAAATCATTTTCGTTTTTGTGGTAAAATGTTAGTTTGATATAACAATTAATTTTTTATTTATTTTTATTTAATACAGAAAATGGGATTTATGATAAAAAACTATCTTTTTTTAACGGATTTACATAATTAAAAGCAATTATTTACAATATTTATAATATTTACTATATTTTACAGGCTCTTCATGATTAATCCAACCAACAATATTTTTTTATGTTGTTTCTATGATTATCTTTTTTATCCCTTTGTGAAAGTGTCATGTTATATCTCCATAAACTATTGTCTTTATTTCCATCTAAGTTTGGCTCGTATTTTATTTTTGTATTAGATATTTTTCTATTAATGTGATAAATTATTGGGATGTTATTTTTGTCTTGAATAGAGTTTTGGTTGTTTAGAAATATAAATGCTTCAGGTGGTATAAATCCTGTGTATGAGGTTTTATTAAAGTATAATGCATTTATTAAACTATTATTTTTTTATTTTGTTTGCAGAGACATAATGGTTTCTTGTTAGTTTTAATATATGAAAATCGATTCTACGTATATTTGCTTTATTATATAATGTTTTATTGCTATTGAGGTATGCTCTAATACATTTTCTTTCGAATATTCTTAATTTCTCCATTTCATGCACTATTATGTTATACCAGATTGGACATTCATATGTCAGGATTGGTCTGATGAGGGTATGATAGCACAGTATTTTTATTCTCTTACTTAGGTGTTTTGAGCAAAATAATTTTTTTAATTTCCAAAATGTTTTTTTTGCTTTATCAATTTGTATTTTTGTATGGTTTAAGAATTTTAGATTTTGATCCAAGTTTAGGTCTAAATATTTTACTAAAGATTTGTGAGGTATTCTTTGTTCTGTGCTTGAATAATCTGATATTTGAAATAATCTGGTAATTTTTCTATTTAAGATACTCATTTTACTTAAACGTGATCTAAATAGTATTGTTTCACATTTTTTGGTGTTGATTTTTAATTTCCAGGTATAAAAGTATGAATTAATTTGTTCAAATAATTTTGCAATTGTTTTTTTGATTTTTTTCCCAAAGATAAAGATTATAAGATCATCTAAAAGTAGAATGGAGTGATTTCCATTAATTAATTTAGTTCAAAAAGTTTGCAGATGTCGCTGCTATAAATATTGAATAATACTAGAGAATTAACGGTTCCTTGTTGAAAACCATTTTTTATAGTGAATTCTATTGATGATTTAAAATGTCATTTTATTGTGTAAAATGAGTTCCTTGTAATCATGTTCCAAATGATTTTTATTAGATATTTTGGAAAATTTTTTTGATTAATTTGAAAATTAATTCTTCGGTCCAATCAGTGTCGAATGCTTTTTCGATGTCTATTAAATATACTGCAGTTTATAGGTTAGAATTTAGTGCTTAGCATATGTCCGATGTTAGCTTATTTATTACATAACAGTGGAGTGTTTGTTTTTAAAGCCGAATTAATTTTCTGGTACTATTTTATTTTTATTACAGAAGTTTATTATATTTTGTTTTATTATTGTTTTAAATTTCGCCTATGTTTGGTAATAGGCTAATGGGCTTAAAAGTTGTGAGGGATGCGTTGTTTTTATCTTTTTCTTGTATTGCAATGACTTTTGTTTTTTTCCATTTAGTAGAGAAATACATATTGTTCAGAGCATAATTGAATAATATAACATAGTATTTTTTATTTTATTGGGGAATTGTTTTAGTATTATGTTTGGTATATTATCGAAGCCTGATGTTTTCTTAATAATTAATTTGTTGAAAATAGTGTTTAATTTTGTATAGTTTGTGAAATAATTTGTTAGATCTTCTGGATGTTTTGGATTGTTTGCTATATTTATGTTTGAGAATTCTGTCAATAGAAAACTGTTTGAGTTTTCTATTTTAGATTTTAGTTTATTTGTTTCATTTAAAATAATGTTTGATAATCTTTTTTGTCTGAAGTTGATGTTGTGATTGTGAACTTCTGCGAAGTCTGTTCCCAGTATATTTAATTTATCCATTGTATTTGAGATTATGAAATTGTTACTGCATTTTTTGACAAGTTATTGATGTTAATACATGCTTTCGTTACGATTTGTACGTTATCTTGTTATATAGTGATTGGGAGAATATTTGTAGAGTTTCTTGGTCTGAAGATTGTATTTAATTGTGGGAATATTTTTGTCGAATCTGTTGGAATAGCATTTATTTTATTTTTCCAATATTTATTAATGGAGATAGTGAATTCTATTTTTATATTGTTCAGTAAGTATTAGTAAAATTCTCGTTAAAATTCTTTTTAGTTGTAATTGTAGTTTTGATTTCTTCTGTTTATCTGGGAAAGTATGAAGATTTTATCTTTTTGTAATTTAGTGATGTGCTGGTGATATATGATTCACATGAATTTATTTTTTTAATTTTAGGAACTGCTTTATCTATAGCTATGTTGATTTATTTGCCTAAGTATCTATTTCATTGTTAGCTAGGTTTGATGTATTGCTTATATTTAAGAAGCTATTGTATATGAGTGTTATGAAATTTTTTCCAGTTGGTTTTTTTGAAGTTGTATTTAATATTTTCATTGTGTGCTCTAAATTGATAACATTTAATGTATTTAATTTTACTTGAAAAATTAAAGCATTATGAATCATAAATAATGGAGTCTAATGTGTTATTTGATTGTTTATTTATTAATTTGATTCTAGAGTCGATTAAGCAGAGGTCTATGTAAGAGAGACTATTAGAGTATGATGGGATGTCAGAGCTATATAACTTGGTTTTATATGTTGCATCCTAATTATCTAGCCAGTTTTTTTTATAAAAATTTCTATAGAATTATTTGACGAATAGTTCCAATCTGTTTTGCATTTAAGTCTCCTGCTATTATGTAGAAATTTTCGGTTTTGTCTAAGTTTAATAATTGAAAGAGTGTATCAAATTCAGAATTAAATTGTACTCCTTCTGAAGCATAAGCTGAGATAATAAAAAGATTTTCTTGATTATTAATTTTTATTTTAATTATTGATATTTCTAGTGTTTCAAATTTTTGAATATTATGGTTTTTTATTGCTTTACATTTAAAACATGTTTTTATTAATATAGCTATGCCACCTGCTTGTTCTGAGTTTACTCTATCTTGTCTTAAAATGTTATAGTTTTTAAAATATATTTTATGAGTGTTGTTAAGTTTTCTTTCTGCAAGTAAGACAATATCAGGATTTTCATTTTTGAGTAAACTTAAGGGGTTATATCTCCTGTGGTTTGTAATTATTGAATTTACATTTATTGATATGATTTTCAATGTTATTGGTATTTTTCTTTTGATAAAATTGTTTTTATGTATATTATTGTTTTTAAGGTATGTTTCGTTCATTTATGTTAAGTTGCTACAAAAATAAATTCATGTGAATCATATATCAATCAGCATATCGCTAAATTACAAAAAGATAAAAGCTACATACTTTCCCAGATAAATAGAATAAATCGAAACTACAATTACAACTAAAAAGAATTTTAACTAGAATTTTACAAACATTTACTGAACAATATAAAAATAGAATTCACTATCTCCATTAATAAATATTGGAAAAATAAAATAAATGCTATTCCATCATTTGATTTTAATGAAACCTTGATTTCGTTTATTTGTATTTGTCGTTGATTAAGTATTTTTATTACATTTTCTTTTAGAATATTAATAGATTTTATTATATTCATTAATATTGTGTTATTTTCATTTTCTTTGATATTGTTAGTAATTAAATTTTTGTCTTGAGTTGTTCGAAGTTATATTTTGTTGTTGATGCTTTCTTTTTTTATTATTTCAGCAAAACTTATGTATGGGATTAAATTTTTAATATTTTATTAGATTTTATATATTTTGCTGAATTTATTTTCTTTTTTATTTTAAAGAATATGTTACTATATGAGGTACAGTGACGCTAAAATATCTCGAAAAATTAACGATTAGAAAAACATCGCAACAATCATAACTCCTACTTTTTCAAATATTCATTTAACAATTCTTAAGTATTAATCTAATTTATTAATTTATTACTCTTAATGTACAAAAGATGTAAACGACTTATTATATTTATAATTTTTAAAATGTGAAATTTATAATTACGTCAAATATATATATATATATATATATATATTAATACTAATATTAAGGTGCTTCATGAATTGTATTGAATTTTTAATTAGTTTAATATCTCGATAAGTGACAGAAAATGAATTTGTAAATCATTATAAAAGTCCGAGATTTTTTTGTAAGATAACTTTTAATCGAGTACAATTTGCGTTGATAGACTTTACTGCGATAATTACAAACCGTAATACGAAATATCTGATAGCAAGCACAAAATTAAGTGTCAACAAAAAATCTGAATTATATGCACGTAAATTACTTAGTGGAATGTCAAACGGGGAGTCGATTTGTAATTAATAGGGAAAGTTTAAGAATGTGATAACGTAATTTTTTCTTTTTCACGTAGCTTAAACAATATTAATTAATTTAAAGTTATATAAATTTTTTAATTTATTATTATTTTTATAGTCATAAAGTAATTTAAGTTAATAAACTTACAATAAAACAGGAATTTTTAAGCTATAAAGTTTGATTGAAAAAAATTGTAAATGGCAGTGAATATGCTTAAAATAGGTAATCCAACAGGATATTTTGTATCAGTTTATTGAACCTACCGTAGTAGTTTACTATATTACGACAATATAACATAATTGTGATTTCGCAAACAGTGTACAATTGAATGAAAAATGATAATGAACGTGCGCTGTTTCGTACATAAGTATTTTTAAAATGATATTAGAAAATCCATTTCATAGAAATAAGTAACCAAGAAAATAATGTGATCCACTCATAAAATGAAAGTAATTATGGACTATATTATTACTATATTATTACCGGTAGCTAAGAGGTACAAGAATTTTATCTCCTTATTTTATCTGTAAAATTTAAAATATCATAAGAAAAGGTTTAGCTAATTTAATTATTGTATAAAATTTCTTTTATTAAAAGAATATTAAAAATAATTATTTTCTTCATTATATTATTCATTTAACTAAAATATATTTCTATAAAGTAAGATATATTATTTTAGTTTAAATTTAGTTTGACTTTAAAAATCATTTTTGCTTATATTAATAAATTTATATTAATTAATATATTATTAAAATTCGAATAAAATTTTACCGAATGTAAATTTATTATTTATAATAATAAAAGAACTATTTCTAACTTATTACATCATTAAAAAAATCATCTATCACAATACAATAAAAAGAAGCAATATGCATTTATACTTTATTAGTATTAATATGAAGCAAAACTTCTATTGTGAAATAAATTTTTAGTAAGTAAATATTAAAAAATTGTCTACGAAAAAATCTAAAAGACTGCATCTAATAATTAATGAAAGTATTTTAACTCAACTAGGTTATAATATTATAATAATAATGTGCAAATCAATTTTAAATAATTTTTATTTGAGAGAAGAAAAAGAGAAAAAAAGTACCACATTTATTCAACAAATTTTGTTTCCTTCACTATCACAGAATTACTTATACTATTCTTTTAATTTACAAATACATATATTTATTAAGTATAATTATAATAAAAAAAATATTTCAAAAAATATTAATTGCGACAGTTTTATGTCTTTTGTTTTAAAACTCATTGTAAACTATTACTCGATGTTTTATTTAAAAAACAATAATATATCAATACCCAAGTAATATAAAATTAAAGGACTGATTAAATAGTTTCATTAAAAGAGTACCGAAAACGGGGTAATAAAAAGAGAAAAAAATAATAATTGAGCTTCTATATGATCGACTATATTGTCCTAAAAAGAAACATAATCCCTTTAATGCTGAAATTTCGTTAAAATAAAATTAATAAAATAAAACAAAGAGTATGAAACAATCTTACGGTAGCTTGGCTCGGTACGTGAGTCATTAATGATGTTGTGCTCTCTTCAATGCATACATATACACACCGATCTCCCGTATTTAGCTTGTAGCGACTGCCGCCGCAGAACCTCACGACCCGGGTTATATATATACTTTCATCTTTTAGCCTACAGCCTTTCATGCCGCTCACGCAGCAGTTGCACGTATACATATCTTCCCCTCTACTTTCCTCGTTATACCACTAACAAATACCACGTTTCTCTAACCGTCATCCATTAATTCCCACAGGTTCGCAGAGATATCTCTCTCTCTCTCTCTCTCTCTCTCTCTCTCTCTCTCTCTCTCTCTTCAATAAACCGACATAGCAACGCCTCTGCCAAGCTAATATCACTGTATACGATACAAAACCCCTCCCACTGTAAATATCTTTTTTCTTTTTTCTTTTTTCTGCACCTGTATTTGTGTGCACTTACGCTCTTGGAAGTATCCCTACTCTTTTATTCTCATTTTAAGTTCCCCTCACTCTTGCTGTATTTTATAGTTTTTCCATTCTTTTATCTTTCTTATTGGCTTTTTTGGAAGATGATTCTCTCTTTCCCTTACTCTTATACCATACACACACACACACTCTCCCTCCCTCTTCTCTTTCACTCATTCTTTATTTGCTATGTTGCTTTTCATTTTTTCTGTAAGCTTTATTTTCAATGTATATTATCTTTCTTGCTATATTTTTTCTTATATATTTTATTTATTTTTATATTCGTTATATCTCTAAACATATAAAATTATCAACTGTATTCTCGTCCTTTTTCTCCTTTTGATGTTTCTTTTGTTTGCAGTTCTTTTATTCTTTTATGTAACTACAATGCTATATCTTTTTTACTCTTCTTCAGAAACTGATATGCATTTGTTTTTCTTTTCTTATGATGCTTTTATATTTTTAATATAACAAGTTATTTGCATTTATATTTATCATTTCTTAATATTTCTTATATTATAATTATATATAATTTTTTTCTATATGGTAAAAAAACATTTTTAAAACTCATTATTGTTGTGATATATTTAAAAAAATGTCTTATAATAAATTTCTTATAATATATTCTTAAATATATATATTCTTAAAACGTTATTAAATATAATTAAATATGAAATTCAAAGAATTTTCTTCTTAGTGTATAAGTAATTTTCTTACCTACATTTCTTTACTAAATTTATATTTATTACTTTATTCTTAATTTTTTGTATTCATTTTCTATATTAAATAGAAATAAAATTGAATAATTCTATTTAAAATGCTTAAAAAAGTTTATAATTTATATTATGTAAATTAATTTGACCTATTAGGAAATACCATATACTGCAATTACTAGTTAATAATATTTGAATAATTTTAATGAAATAGAGCACGTAATTATTTAATTCTAATTATTTCTAGTTAGCAATCAAAATTGATTAATCTACAAATGAACATGGAAGCTTCCTACTAGCATATGGGAACAGATCAATAAAATTAATAATTGAAGTATTTAAATTATTGGAGAATAAATAAATATTTACTAAGTTATGTTATAACAAAAAAATTTAAAGCAATAGAGTACTACATTATATTTGTTTTAAATAATTAAATTTTAAATTGAAATGACATAATAAAGAAACTAAACTGTGGTGAAATTTAATTTTTTAAAAACTTTAATAATAAAATACTTTGAATTGTTTTTACAACTGTACGTTAATTACTAATTAAATATAAAATTTATCATTTTTCTTATTACACATAATTGCGAACAACTTTACAGTTTTATTAATAAACGAATTTGGATTATAGGCAGTGACCTAGCTCTAAATTTACGTAATTTACATTGGAAATGCGCAAGACGAGTTGTATACATGTTTAAAAATAGTAATGTTACGAGCAAACATTACGGATGCGCAATGCCAACTGGAATCTAAATATATATATAAAAGAAAGTATGTTAAATTAAATATATATATGTAGCAACGAAGGATCATGTATCTAGTTAGCACTTAATTGTTTAAATATAGGAAAAATATTTTAAATAATTAAGAATACATTATATCTACATTTACGTACATACAGGTTTTTTGAAATAATTTTTTATGTATTCACTATTTTATTTTATTTGAAATTTTTGTTTTTTTATCTGTTTATATATACATAACAATATTTAATTTAAAAAGATTGTAGAATGTCAAAACTCTATTTGTTAAAAATATTTATGTTGACTCTGTATAAAGATATATAATGCTGTTTCTGCTTGATTAACAAAATCTAGCACTATTTTTCATTTTTTATTTTAATACAATTTTGTACAAGTAATGGATCACGATATTCGGAAAAGAAAATTAGAAAAACCTGTTAAACTCGGGAAAAACTTGTTAATTTCGAAGTTTTGGTTGAATGTTTAAACAAATTTATTTTATTTATTGCTTAAAATATAAATATTAATAATCAATAATAAAATTTTATATAATAGTAATATTTGAAAGCGTGCAATTTTTTAAATTTTTCATCCACTTTTAAGGGTGATATTTTAAAGATGGAAAAAAGAGCAGGTACGTAACTTTATTATTTTATTCAGTTGTTTATTGATAAAAATCAATTTTACAAACAAATTTTCGGTTTGAAAAACTTTGATTTTGTTGACATTCAACCAGTTGAAACTTTAGACTCATTCAGAATTTAGATTAAATTTTATAATTGCGCATGAAAAAAGAAAAAAATATTGATGGCTAAGAATTTTAATCATTGTATAACAACTTAGATATAAATTTGAGATTGACAGATATTATTAAAATTATTTGAGCTCTAGATTATTAGTTTTATGTCAATCAGTTGTTATGTAAGTGAGACAGAAATTTATTAGTAAACCCATATGCGATATATCACGTGCTTTATGCATGCTTAAATAAAATTAAAAATTAACAGACGACAATATATATTGAAAATATGCAAATACTATATTGAATTCACTTAATGTAATGGAAAACATTATACTGTTATAAAGTGAAAGTACAAAGTACGAATGAAAAATATTGTGTTCTTTTACAAGAATATTCAGTAATCACAAAATATCTTAACGAAAAGGAAATCATTTTATTTATATTATTATTGTTGAAATTATATTGTATCGCTAAAAATAGTAATACAAGTCTTGTAATATATTAAAAGCAAGTATGCTGGAAAGTAATAAAAACTTTGTATAACTAGACATTAATTTGGACTACATAATTAATTAAAATATTTCTTATATTTTTGTGAATTTCATTAAAATGTCTAATACACACAAAAGTGATAACTATAATTCATTTTTTCGACGACAAAAATTTCCTCCATTTCTCTCTCTCCTTTCTCCTTTCTTTCTGTATATACTGTATATACTGATTTATACTGTATAACTCCCATATTCTAACTTTTCTCCTGTAACGAACCTTCATGACACTTTTCTATGCTCTTTTCTTTTTTATTTCTACCTTTATGGCTTTCTTTGTTTTCTTCTTTTTCTTGTTATTCTTATTTCTGCAAACTCCGTAGTTTCGACGGAGGAAGTTACTTTCAGATGAATATATTTTCATAAAATTTTAGATTTTATGAAAAAGATGAACAGATGGTTTAGGACATCAAGTCAGTTATAAATAAAAGAACGCGGTTTTAAATGAATGAAAAGTCTTGAAGTTTCACTTATTACATTAAATGTTAAACTTCAAAATTATAATATTTCACATACTTTTAAATACAAGAAAGCTAATTTCTTGTATTTAAAAGTACTTAAATTCGTAATGGAAATAGTGAAAGAAAGATGTATGAATTTCCCTTAAAAAAATCCCTTAAAAAATGTTCATTGTATTTTATTTTCATTTATTTGTTTTGATTAATGTTTTAATTAATTAATTGATTCATTAATTTTTTCTCCTTTTTATTTTCTATACGTTTTATCATCATTTGAAAGCATATGATATAATAAATTATCTTAAATTTTTTATAATCAATATAATAAGCAAAA
Source organism: Wiebesia pumilae (assembly GCA_018907045.1). NCBI lineage: Eukaryota > Metazoa > Arthropoda > Insecta > Hymenoptera > Agaonidae > Wiebesia > Wiebesia pumilae. Next base: position 48,360 of record JACCHZ010000151.1, read on the forward strand.
TATTATCTCAGAAAAATGGTAGTAATTTTTTGTAATAATTAATCACATTTATCATTACATATCCTTTAACATTTGTTTGGAACAATTTGAATTCTCATCACGTAAATGAAATAATTATTTAAAATATTTGCACACAGAGTCTATTTATTTTATATTATATATTTATAGAATTTAGTTGCACTGGGTTCTTTTGTTTATTTCAAGATTTTATATTGTATTACTGCAACTAGTATATATAGTAGTCTATGCTAAGTAAAAACTATATATAGTATAGTCTATAGTAAGTATATACTAGTATAGTATGTATACTAGTATACATAGTATATAACTAGTTAACTAGTATATATGTGTATTACTATATAAAGTATAAGTTTTCAAGAAATTATTCATAAAGCTAAAATTAATATCTACAAAAACTTAATAAAGATGCAAACATAACGATCAAAGTTTTCATAATTTATAGAATATAAAGGTTAAAACAAACATTATCTATTTTAAAAGTTTAAAATTGACGAAAGTTCAAATTTTGTATATATTGTTATTCTTACTATTTTTACTAATCCAGTGACTTTTTTATTCTTACAAGTTTAATGCAATATCAATAAAAGTATTGACATTAATACTTCACTATTATAGTATTAATTATTTATACAAGTATAAAAAAGTTTTTTTTTTAATATTCATTTTTAAATAATAATTATTTAATAATAATTTTTTCAAAAATATTTTTAAATATGTATTAAAAATATTTTTAACGTAATAACTAAACTTGTACTTAAGTGTAATTCAGAAAAATAAAAGCTATTGTAAAGAGTAATAGAGAAAAAAAGGAACTAAAAAAATTGAGAAAGCAAGAATATGTTTTACTAAAAAATATAGAAATATTTACATCTGTGCGTGAATGTAGATTGACGTGCACAATTGTAATAGTCTCTGAAAATGAATTGATCCGTAAATATATATACTATGCAAATTCGGCTTGTGTTCTAAATATATCGATAACCAATCAATTTACCAATTAATATATACACCTACCAGTGCACTCAGGCGTACTTATGCATGTACAATGATGAAGAAACGTATTGGTCTTTTCCCAATCTGACAACGTTAACCATGAAAGTGAATACTGAAGGTATAAAATTTCGATTTTCTATATACTATTTTCCCTGATTTAAACTACAAAATTATCAAAAGTATTTTAGAATAGATAACTTTTTCAATTAATTATTACAAAATTATAATACATTTTTAAAAATTATTAATAATTTTAAATAAATATTTAATTTAAGTCATCATTTGCATCATTGATGTATTAACTTTGAAATATTGATTTTAATTTGAAGATTATTTGAATGCTTTTTTATGTTGAAATAAATATATTTTATGTATGAATTTTTATTAAATATTGCGAAAATATAGAGAAAAATTATTTTGTGTTGTATTCAAATGCTATATTTTTTATTATAAAAAAGTTTACTTTCAAACCAAGTTGAATATTTTTAATGTAAAATGCTGTTTAATGCTAGAAAATAACGAGTTCTCATGTATTATCTAATATAAAAACGTACCCTAAAAAATTATTATTATTAATTATATCGCATTTAAATTCTATCACAGAAATTAAACGCAAAAATGAACTAATCAATTAACAACATTATACCATATAATGTAAACATATTGACTTAAAAATGTAAATAATTTTAATAAATTGTAATTATTATTATAATATAAAGTTTAATTAACAATTAGAAAATATATAATTAAAAGTAAAACTCGTGTTTTTACACACAAAGTTATATATTATATACAAAATGAATTGTTTGTTTGTACTGAAAATTGTTTCATCGATCATTCTTTAATAATTATAATAAAAATAATCCTATTGCTTACAAAATGAATTTAAAGAGAAAAAATAAGATATTAAAACGTTAATTTCAACAATTTTTAAAATTTTATTTCAATTACAATTTATATTATAAAAGTATTTTAGTAAGTATATAATTTGCTATTATATAAAATAATTATATATTAAATTTGTATGTATATTTTATATTGATATTTTTTTAATTTTGTATTTTAAATAATCATAAAATTAACGAATTTCAATTGACTGCTTTGGTTTGAACGTATTTGAGCAGAACCTTATTATATTCATAATATTTATATTTATTAAGCAAATCATCTTCATGGATAGTGCTTGTAAAGTATGATAAAATAGTGAATAATTGAGTACAAGTAAATTTTCAAGATCTCTAGCAATTTATTTAATTAAAATATTACAAAATTTTAATTGAAAAAAAGAATAGTAATTATTATTATCAACTTAACTATCATATTATATATTTAAAATTTTACAAATGTTAAATATGTCACATTTATCTAGTACAAATAGAAAAGTACATCTACTAGAAGATTTACACAAAAAAATATTTTGAGATTTCGAATAAAAATAGAGTTTATGAAATTTAATGATTATCAATTAAGTTTAATGTGCTACTTTTTTATTTACATCTTTGATATTTTTGTGATATGAATTTTCTGAAACATATAGTAGTATCGCCTTGATATATTCAATAAAATTTTACATATTTAATTTACAAATATATTTACGAAAATATCAATGAAGTTGAATTATATATTAAATATATTCATTTAATATCACTTATCACGTGCAGGGAAAATCAAAATATTATTTTGTAAATAGTGAATTAATTTTTTATTTATTGAATTTTTTAATAATTTTTCTAAACTAAATGAGAAACATTATATTTAACTATGTATATAAAGCGAGCTGTTATAAGACATTAATTTTATATTTCGACAAGATTTCAGGACCATCATCGGTCTACACCAGGCAGATTTAATTTGTATATATCGCTACAACGTTCCGTCTATTTTTATTATTTTCAAATTATTTTGCATTATCCTGACTACTTAGCGATATAATTTGCACTTGAGAAGTTATATTTTATTCTAAAACATTTCTCTCTCTTAATATTCAAGGGTGATAAAAGTAAGAGTTAGAAAAGTAAAAAGAAATCTTCTCAAAGCAAAATTATATTTCTTGTGGAGAAGGTTGGTTAGATGCAGAGAGAATTATATTTGTTGTAAATAAATGTCTTTTTTGGTTAAAATTCCACTTGTCAGAAGGGTTATTCGACTGGATAACTTTGAACAAAGATATGTAAATAATTCGTAACGTGTGTAATTTACATAGACTCACTGATTATGATCCTGTATATAATTAATGTTATTCATATTTTGAGTAGCATAAGATCGTCTGTTCTAATTATAGAATATATGTCATTGTCATAGGGATAATATATTTTGTAGCAATTTTTTGTTCTGATAAGAGTGTATGAAATATTATATTCATTTTACTGAGTAAATCGTTAATATCTTTATTTTAACATTCTATTTGATTGGATAATTTCATTTGCAGCCGTATTTGTAGTGAGCGGTAAATGTCAAATTTCGTACTCTGATTATGTGAGACAAATTTGAGAAAAGAAAAGCGCAAAGGAACCGCTGTCGCAGCTGGAAAAAGCATTTGTCGCGAAAACGGAAAGCAATTATAAAATTGATCCTTAATTGCAATTGTAAAGTAAATGCATCTAAAGTTAATTTTAACGGTTTGATTATTTATTACGAAAAAGGACGACATTTCGAATTTCTGGAAGAATGCTTAATGATATATTTCAACACATACAGGCATGTGGTTAATAAAGTACATCCAAAATTTATACAAATACAAGAAAATTAGGATGGGCGGACCTCAAAAGATAAGCTTTAAAAGTTAAGAGAAGAAAAATGAAATTTAATATCATACGGTCGAGAAGAGATTGTCGTGTAACGTAAAGACAATAAAAGTTGAAGCGAAATGTGGCTGGGAGAACAGGAGAACCAAAATCACGAGTCGACGAGATGTTGCAGTTGACATGTTATTCAAGCTTATATAACGCATTTATGCGAAGTACATACTCGTGAGATGAGAAACATGTGGCGTGTTGAGACAGAGGCGCTCAATCTTTAAAACTCAGGCTAGCAGTCACTGTTTTACGCACATCATTATGCGAGAGTACAACGAGGCCTAATTTCCTCGTCCTTTCTGTTGGTCTAACCCCAACATGCTGCACGTGCGCCGTTAACTTGTTTCAAACAATGCCAAAAATTAATGTGCAAAAAATTAGTAGGAACTTAATTCTAATGCCCAAATGCTCCCTAATCAAAATTGAATAATTTCATGTACGAATTAGTGAAAAATAGAAATTTTATTATTGATATTTTCCTTAAAAACAGATTTTAGATGCGATCGAGTTAATATACAAGATAAATTATTAATAATTTTCTATTAATCATTCAACTTCTACCTTTTCGTGTAATATTCTAAGCCGTGTAAATGTTCGAAGAACTTTAATTCTTTTTAAAAGTTTTGATTTTTTTATTATTAAAATATTATTAAATTGATTTAAGTCTCATTTTCAAATAAAAGGTAACAAGTATTATAATTTATCTTTAATTTTACGAATTTTTAACAAGTACATAACTAAAAGTCACAAGTAATTAGGTTACTTGAAAAGTCTATATTGCAAATTGCTTAAATATATGCTGTTTAAGAATTAATTTAATTTCTTGTTAAAAGTTTCTTATTGATTAAAAATGACTAGAACCGAAAAATTAGTGAAATTAGATCCATTCTATATTACAAACTTTAAACTGATTTAAATATTTATTAATAATAAGCTCGTTAAAATGATTAAAATATTTCTAATAAAAATAAAAATATACCAAATGAATCATTTAATATACTTAATTTTTTCTCAAATTATTATTTTTTATTTTAAAAATATAATAAATACAGTAATAATGAGATTCGATTTTATTTAACTCAATACTACTAAAACAATTAAAAGTATTCGCTGCTGATATCTAAAGGATTACTAATTAATTTAATAGTCAATTATAAAATGTTGTTAATGGGAAAAAATATTAAAAACTGTTAGTATTTAAAACAAGTAAATTTTTGTTATCTCAAAAATGCATTAAATATAATATATGAATTGCAGGTTTTTAAAGTGTCTTCTGATCTTCAAAATATAATCTTTAATTTTAGTAAACAATATATAATATTTTTTATAAACATAAAAAATTTTGCTAAAATATTCATATGCAAAAGCAGATTATGTTTCGAGTAAAGTTAGAAGAAAGGCAGTAATTGATTTTTTAGTATTTCTGTATAAAATAAAATCCTCTCCCAAATACCTTATTAGATGTAGAGCAAACAATGAAAGTGCAAACGCGTTGTCTTAGACAATTTACGAGGACGCAAATTTCATGCGTAGGAGTTCATTGAGAAAAAGAAAATACAGAATAGGAATAAAGAGCAAAAAGAACACCCGCAAAGTGGTGCAAGAGCCTCTAATATACATAAATCATTGTTAGACAAATTTTCGAGAGTAGAGATTAGGCCAATCGCGTGATTTTATAAAATAAAGGATGTCTAGTAAATATCTAGTGATATTTGTTACCATTTATTCCTGGTATAGCGAAGCAAACCTACGACAGCGGTAGGAGTCGATGAAAAATTAATGAGTATAGCGAAAGCTCGTTAATTGCGATTATCGAAAGTATGTACATTCTATTTTTTAAAAATTATGTAAATAATATTTAACAGAATTTCCAATAATGTGGTCTTTATTCAATTAAATTTTTCAAGATTGTTTAAAAAGTAAATTGTTAGAATAATATGTATACATACATTATATCTGTTTCGATAAACTACAAGAGTTTAATATCTGCCATAATTTTTAAAACTTCATCAGTTTGATGCTCAAAATTATACATAATTTTAATTTAAAATTAAACTTTTAAAACAGTGGAAGATATTCATTCAAGTATTTTGAATGAATAACTCATCCGCTAAAAACATTTTTAACAGGTTTCAGTGGTCGTGTTATAAGTTCATACAACTTCTAGAAAGTTTACCCTCCTGACAGGAAACAAGATTTCGAAAGTTTATTCTAAAAGCTAGAATTCCAAATAATCCTTTTTTGATAGATGCAGGAATTGTCCTTATGGTAACTATTTTTAAATTGCTCGTTTTATTGTGTTACTTTTCTGAAATATTAGTTATAAAATTATAATTACATATAAAATCATTCATTACAGAGGAAACATTTTACTATTAAATTAATATATTACCTTGGAAATTCATTTAAATAGAGTTGAAATTCACATACATATGAAGTAATAAGCATGAAATTTGAATTTGTCAGCAATGCATTCGATTAACAATATTTAATTATAACAAAGAAGACTTTATTTTTTAAATATGTTGAAAAAAAAATTACACATTGAATTATTGCTAATTATTTACTTTAAAAAGTAGATTCTACATATATAATACGTTTGTGTATAAGATTTCTGACAATAAACAACACACACACACACATGTATGCATATAGATCTTGTACGAATGTAACAGCTCTGCAAGCTAAGCGGAATTGGAAAATCGTAGTACTTATATCATGAATTAAACTTTGGGATAAGAGAAAACTTGTGTACACAAGAAATTACATTTATTTCGATCATTTATAACGTATTAATATAGTCTTCAAGGATCATTCTTACTGCATATTTTTGCATGGCAGATAAACTGGAATATATCTTTATTGTATATTCAAAAGTAATGACATTCTTGTAAAACAACTTACTTCAAAAAACATGTATATTAATACGTATAAATAAATTAACCATTCTTGAAAATTTATTGATATTTATGTCTTTAATAAGATCTTTTCTTAAATTTAAACAGCCATATAAAATATAATTTGTTTCATGAGTCTGAAGTTTCCAACGTCGGAAATCCAACAAAAAATCAAATTTCCTAAAACTTGAAATTTCTTTTAAAAAACTATGTAAATCACATAATTATGATACAATAGTATAAAAAAACAATATAACACTAAAAATACTCAAAAAAACAACCTTTATTAGGGGATGAAAAATTGAAAAAATAAAAAAACGAAAAAATTAAAATTTTTACTAATTATCATAAATAACAATCATTATGAAATCATAAAAAAACAAATAAAATATTTTATTGCACATAGAAACTTATTAAAAACTAATAGAAGTTGCGCCACGTAAGAGTATTCGCAGAAGACCGCCTACTACAATAGACTATAAATACAATAATTAATAATATTTTAACAAAAAAATTTCATGATTTTAATTCCCGAGAATAAAAGATAGGAATAACATTAAAAAATCATAAAAAATATTTAGCAGTTTTGCCAAAAACATCCGCAAATAAACACGTCTAATACGCTACCGATAAGGACGTGCGTCTACCACACAATAGTTTAACAAAATCATGATATTAGGATTCAACAACTTTTTATTGATGCATTAAATTTCTCGTCATAGTTAAAACATTGTTTAAATGACTTTGTACGTATACTGCGTATGTATACAGTATTACGCAGAAGTTTAATGTTAATAAAAATGTGTTCTTGAGGTATTTCACAAATTTTTATTAATGAATATCGTTGACCATATCAAAATGAACTAATAACCTAAATAGCAACAAAATCAAAGATTTTCGTTATAATTATCAATAACGTTAAACAAATACACCTCATGTATTTGTTTTATGTCGCAACAGTTTATTGCTAATAGTAAAGATTTCGGTCTATTTTAATTGACTCGCTAGATTGAAAAATTAAAATAAGCCAAATTCGGATTAGTTGTTGCTTTTGATATGATCAACGATATTCATGAATAAAAAGTTGTCGAATGCCTCGGGAACGTATATTAATTAACAATAATCCGACGCGGTAGACATATACGTACCAAGTCATTTAAAGAATGTTTTAACTATGACGAAAATCTGATTTTTTCTTCAAAATCTGTTTATTTATTGATTGTTATATCAGTAACGTAATGCATCAATAAAAATTTGTTAAACAATTAAGTGGTATACGCATGTCCTTATCAGTAGCGTATTGTACGTGTTTATTTTCGGATGATTTTGGGAATATTACTAAATATTTATGGATGATTTTTTTGTTATCCTATTTTTGTTATCCTATTTTGTTATCCCTATTTTATTGTTAAAATATTCATAATTTTTGTATTTGTAGTTTATTGTAGCAGACGGTCTTCTGCGAGTACTCTTACGCGGCGCAACTTCTATTTGTTTATAATAAGTTTATATAAAATATTTTATTTTTTTTATGATTTAATAATGATTGTTATTTATGATAATTAGTAAATATTAAAATTTTTTCATTTCTTTATTTTTGGGTTGTTTTTTTGAGTATTTTTAGTGTTATATTTTTTTTTACACTATTGTATCATAGTTATGTGATTTACATAGTTTTTTAAAAAAAATTTCAAATTTCAAACATTGGAAACTTCAGACTAATTTTGTTTCTACATATTTGGAATTATTATTTTATTCATTAACTGTTTTCTACCTTCTGTTATTTAATATTTTTATTCTTTTATCAACTCCATCTTAATTTAATACATAACCAAAATATATCTTTTTGTTTCAATTAAATTTGTTAAGAAATTGAATTATAAAATATGGTTTTGTAAAATATTAAGAACATGAAATGTGTCCGATTTTTAGATATGTCTTTATTGAATGATAATTACTATTTTTTTGAACATTAATAACAACAAAAGTATTATATAAATATTTCATTTTTCAAGTAATAATATTTATTGTTGTAATGAAAGTCATTAGCAATTAAATATTTTTAGCTTGTTTCAAATGAAAAAAAGTATATTTAAATTTTCAAACGAAGAAGCACAAATTTGAAAAATAGGCGATCAATAATTACAAGTAAAAATTCAACCCGATAACCATACTTTCGACATGAAAATACTTTTATTAAGAATATTTTAGTACAGATGTCCATAATAGTATATTCGTAGTTTCATTTATTTCCAGAACATGGTATTACAAATTTCCAACAAATTTTAAACTTGGCCTTTTTTCGGTAATATTAAAATTAATTTTCCTACTACATAATTATGATTAAAGTTATAAATAAACAGCTTTTTAATGGAATCCATTCCACTCCAACGAGAGGATTCCTTTTAATTTTGTGAACTGACATGGGTTGTCAACAAGTAATTTCATTTTATTAATCGTTAATCATTCTAAAAGCAATCGGTCTAGCGGAAGAATCGAAGTTGCTGTAAGCTGAGTAGTATTTCCCTTAAGTACACAAAAGGTTATTTCTTAATTGTTGAATAAATTGAAAATAGAAAAGTGGGAGTGCTTTCTTGTGTTTTGGGCTTTAGAGTTTACTTAAGAAAGTTAAACGACGCAAGCAAACGTTTCATTACACAGGCATCGCTAGAAAAGCAGCGAAGTTCGAATCTTTTCACAATAAGGACGTTTTACAGGATCATTGAAATTTTTTTGAAAGTTACGTAAGAAGAGTGAACAAGGGTTTCCCGTTGGCTGCTTCACCCACTAGCAAAATTTCCAGTGGGTTCGTCTCACGGGAGTGAGAGGACCAGGATGAGTAGAGGATTGATGAGTCTTCCTTTAATTTCGATTGGACATCTCATTATACAGATATCAGCGCCCTCCGGTGCCCGAGTCGTGCTACGAGTATTGCATCTACATCTATCTGCTATGTAAGCGATGCATTCAACCAATCCTACGAAATCATCTTACATGTAAAATAAATCTTTCAATTTTACAAATCACTCGACTCGTTTCAAGGAAACAATTGTCAATGGTGGCCTCATTATGTGTGCTTTTACAGATTGATCATGATGAATGGCTGCTCATCTTCTTGCATAAGTTAAAATTTCATATGTTATATCCGTATTGTGCAATGAAAACGCGTTCAGGGATCGTACAGTAATAAGTAATGAATATGCATTGTGACGGACTTGGTTATTGTAATATAATATTCTGTGCCACTTGTGTAATCTCTAATCGGTGTTTTATCATTATTATTATTAATTATACATATACTTATATGAAATTCTAGCTGTTAATATTTTATACCAATATAAGCTAACTACACGTGTCTGAAGTTTCAATCAGTTAATCTCAACAAAAATTGAAGTTTTTTAAAAATGAATATTTTTTCACAAAATCAATCGGAATCATTTAATACAATTAATTTATTATAAAAAAACATTTCCAATCTTAAAAACTACCCCTACAGGAGGTAGAACAATTAAAAAAATCATAAATCTCAAATTATTAGAAATCCACAAAATTTTATTTTCGATTAATATTAAGTATCTAAAAAATTATATGTAAAAAAATGTTCATATCAAACATCCATCCGGAACATTGTTTTTAACAAGATAATTTCGAATGCCACGATACGAGTCTGTAAGCGCACCAATTCTTATGCGCCTAACAATATATCTACAACATATATTAAATTAATATATATCACCATTTCTCGTTACAATATATCGTGACTCATATAAAGTACGATATATCATACTTTAAACAAAATCATATGTGAATTAATGTCTTTACATAAAGTTTACTAAAAGGTTTATAAAATTTACGGTTTTACTTAAGCCAGAAATATTTTTTCAGTTTATCATTCCCGATATAAAGTTAAGCAAAACCACTATAATTTTAATCGATGCTGGACATTGTCAAATTCTTTGTTAAGAAAATATCGTTTATATACGCGTTTTTACCGTAGGTTATTGCTAATAACAAGCACAGTTATGTCAATTCACAAAATTTTATTCCGTAATATCGTTCTTTATATAAAATCAAATTTAACTTATATTTTGTCAATATTAAAATTGATCCACAACACTGTTGTACAACTTGTTAAACAAAATCACATGCTGTGTCTATACTTACCCATGTATTCAACTTATAAGTTAATATAATAATCTGAAAAAACATTTCTGTGCTAAGTAAAACTGTTAATGCTATAAACATTTTAGTAAACTCTATGTAAAGTTATTGATTTGCATATGATTTTGTTAACAACGTAAAAGACAATGTTGTTGATGGATTTTTAATATGAAAATTTTTTACCTAATTTTTTGAATGTATTTAATATTAATCGAAAATAAAATTTTGTGGAATCCTAATAATTTGGGACTTATGATTTTTTTAATTGTTCAATCCCCTGTAGGAGTAGCTTTTAATGGTGGAAATATAATTTTTTATAATAAGTTAATTGTATTTAATGATTCCGATTGATTTTGTGAAAAAATATTCATTTTTAAAAAACTTCAATTTTTGTTGAGACTTAACCGGTTGAAACTTCAGACACGTGCTAACTACGAGTTTTTAGACCAATGTAATTAAGCAGCAAGCTAGAAAAAAAAGTCAATAAAGTTTATACTTCTTTTATTTATTCTGTTGTAATTAATAATACTTTGGAAAAAATAAAAACAAAATATCACATCATAGCAAATACAGTATAATTTTATTTAATTTTGTATGCGTAAATAATCTATACAAAATAAAATAATATACAAAAATATAAGTCTTGATCATTTACTAAGAGATGCATAAATACTAAGTTGTTATCTTAGGTTATAATTTATTAAATAAACGATTGTTATAAATTATAAACATCTTTAACCCTTTGCTATTTTACTTTATCAATCTTGGATTGCAATATTTATGCAATATCTAATCCGTTATTTTTCTTTTTTTTATTGATAATGTTCATGAATACTAATAAAAGTTCCATTTTATATTTAAAGGCAGTTAAAGCAAAGTTTCAACTAGAACAAACTTTTTCTAAGCTTATTTTATAAACTATATTCGTGGCGCTACGTATTATTTAAATTTATTTCCGGGTTTTGGTTGGGCGAAATATTGATTTGCTTGTTTACAGCAAGCATGGAACCATCGCTCAGTCCTGCAAGACAACAGCTTACTGGAATGATAATATCTGTAATCCCTTCTAGGAAATACTTTTCCTCATTGTCCACTTCTATCCAAGTACTTCAATGTATCCTTTTATCTTTTATTATTATTATTTCAATTTTTTTATTGACGGCTCGTATTTGGCTTAATATAAAGTCACGTGATATTTTGTGAAGTACCCTGCTGAGATTTGCACTATTATTCAGGATTTTAGTCGGAAATATATACCGAATAAAATTTTGATTATTCCTAATTAACAAATATATTCTTTTGTTATGTACCAAGTGTATTTATAAATAATTTTAACTATTTTAATTAGTTAATATACAATTATTCAACTGATTTAGTAAAAATTTCTGTCAATTTCTTAACTTAATTTTTCAGATTTATAGGCTAACATTTTAAATAATACATTATAAATATTTATACATTTAAAATATACATAAATAATTTCAGAACATAAATAGTGTTATTATTCTATTTTAAATTAATAGTATGTTAACCATTTTCGTGTAATCAACAAACATTTAACAAATGTCTATATAATTCTTTATATTCAAAGAAATATTGGAATAAACTCATACCGCGTCTTTCTTCATTGAAGCTGATAGGACTTAAAGACAATATGTTACAGAAGATAAAAGTCTGATATTTCAAAAAATATTTTGTAATTGGTGTAATGGAACAGTGATTTAAGAAAGGTAATGCAAGGGAGATATTACAACATGTATGAGCAAAGTTAATTAAAATGCTCGAGTAACAAATGTAGAACTGCAAGTGAGTAAGAATATTATAAGAAGAATCATACCTATAATATTTTTCGGAGTATAATCAACATGTACTGAGCCAACATTGGTCTAGCATTTTCACAATAATAAAGTCCTGCTGATTATTGGCTTTGGGCAAGCGATTTAAGATTTTCATTATTCAGAAACTAGTTTGATATCAGCCATGTAAAATGACTTCATGCGTAATCAAACATGGAAGAGTAATATGTATCAATGTCAGCAATTTTCTTTTAATTTTATATTTGTACGTTTTTTTTTATTAAAAAAAAAAACATGTTAGCACGTAACACGTTTACGTGCTTTTGCGCTTACACAACATTTAATAAAACATCGTATGTACATAATGCATAATGTTTATGTCCGAAAATCCCTTTTTTATGTATAAAACTAAAACGATACTCTATTAAAAAGCACAATTACAATTCAAAATTGATAGAGCGAGAAATTTTCTTTATCAATGGCTTATACAAATTACAGCGAAACAAATGAATTTTGTACATACTAAATTTTAGTCATGTTCATTATAATACGGATATTTATTCATTTAAGCTGTACAAAATAAGTAATTTTTATATTTATAAATTTAAACAAAAAGACTTACAATAACAATTTTTTACTCAGCACGATTAAATCGGCTTATATAAATATCATTATAAATTTTAATTTTTTCAATTAATCGAACAAAGAGAATGAGTTTTTATAAATTTTAGTTCGAATTTTTTGAAACAAATTATAATAAAAAATTAAATGGCTTAGTAAAGTAATTATAGAAGTCTATTTTATCATTAAAAATGAGCCGTATATTTAATTTAGTATAAGTAGTTCAGTAAATTAGCTCGTATGCAAATTTTTAAACGAAATCTGTATAAATATGAATGAACTACCAACATTTGTTTCAATACAAATGATGTTAAAAATTTATGTTAAATTTATGTTAAATTTTCATGCGAAATTTTTCATATAAAAAAAATTTTCATAAAATATTTCATGAACATGAGAGCATTTTAAAATACTTGGAAAGCAGCAAAAACATTTTATTTTATAATTATTCATTTAATCTTTCAAATACATAATAATTGTTATAATAAATTTGGATTAATTTTCGAATTATATAATAAGTCGTAAAAATAAAAAATTGCTATGTACGTAGTTAATGTTCAATTAAGCACATGTATATTATATACAATATTTACTTTGATTTTTCTGCTATACTTAGGTATTGTTGTACATGAACTATTTTTGAAAACGCAATACGTAATATACATCTGATTACACGAGATGTATCAAAATTGATTGCTTGGATTATAAAATTATAAATTAAAATTATTACATTTTATTTTTAATTATTAAAAGTCCAAATTATAGTTATTAATTATAATAATACTCTACATTAGATCATGTTTTTGATGACAATTTATTAATAACACTGAATTTAAATAGCTTATATTTATTAGAGAATTAAAAAGATTTATAATATTTGATATATCGATAAAGCTAGAAATATTATGAATTTCTCAGGGGATTTAAATAATAAGAAAAGTTTTAACCTAGAAATAATTTTCATATCAAGAATATATAAAATCTTCCATATCAAATTTTTATTAATCACACTCAAGAACTACTGTTTAAAGTATCAAGTTTTACGAGTATTTAACTTCGTCGATGCATTTTCACGCATGGAAAATCTAAAAATTGATATCATCATGCTGAAAACCATCGAAATGTCCTAAATTCTTGAAACATAATTTTATTCAATTTCACCATTTTTTATATGAGACTTTTAATTCAAATTTTTTATAGAAAATGCAGTTCTGCGCAATTATATTGCTACTTTAATTAAATATAAATTCTACATAATATAAATCTTTAGTTAAAGAAACACTGCTATTATAAATTATTTCTATTTTACATAATAAAATCTTAACCTTTTAATCTTTAAATGATTTTTTTTTATTTGAAATACAATGGAAAAAATTCATTTTAAAAAGAATGAAGACTTAAATGTAATCTAAAAATGAAGTTGTACGTACACTTTGTATGTAACTTTGAATAAAATAAAACTAATATGATTACTACTGAATTATATATTGTAATTTCGGATTTATATTAGAAGTTCGTATGTTATTTATTAATAAAAAAACATGAAAAGTTAAACGTTATGATTTATTTTTTTTATAGACATTAGTGTAGACATAAGTTAAGGCAATTATGTTTCTATTATAAAAAAAAGGAAAAATACATGAAAAGAGCAACAAACAATAATCCATTATGAAAAAACGACCATAATAAAAATCAACAAAATGAGTAAAAATGTAATAGAAAGAGATACTTCTTATCCAACAGCAAGATATAATATATATTCCGCCATCTACATGGTCATTATAATGTTATAATAACATCAGACATTTAACGTTACGGTTTCCGCCCCTGAAAGTTCACTACTCGTCCGTAAGGCCATTCTGTGAATGACGGGTAGTGCATCGGCAGTTCAGAACCACATGCGTAATGTACTCTCCCGTATAAGCATGCGCGATGCGTAATACCGGAGGCTTCTTCGCGGGTAATTAGAAGGGCTGCAAACGTAGACTGCGGTTTGCAAAAGAAAAGAAGCGGAATGGCCGAAGAGTCGCCCGGGAAAGACTTTTTTACGAAAATTCCATCGAAATACGAATGAAAAGTGAGATTAAAATTTGCTGCTCAGAAGAATCTTTTTTACATACATCAAAGACATACAGTTTTGTAAATGTAAGCGAGCTTTTTATTGATTTTTGCTACACAATTTTGATTTTTGATGCACAAAAGTGATCAATTTATTGTTACTAGCACTTAATAGATTTTTACTGAATGTTAATATTGTTAGTAAACTACGTCTCTGAACACGCCGCATAAGCAAACTTACAAATTATACTTTTCAATTATTGTTACTTATTGCTCATTACAAATTCACGTCATTATTATTACCTTGTTCGTATCAATGTTTTAAGTATCAAGAAAGATGTTACAACTTGCTTTATAGTATACTATGACCAATAATAATTCGCTTAAATGCGTTCAAAAAATATTTTGTAATAAATAGAATAAAGTTTACGAATAAGAACAAAATAAATAAGATGAAGTTTCTTCTTCGCAGAGAATCAGAATATAATAAAATGCTTTTTTGACAGAGTAAATTCACGTTTAGTAGCTAAAAATAAATTTTATCTCTTTATTGTAGGCTAAATGAAAATTAAATTTATAAACCATTAAATATATTTACTACTAAGTTAATTTATTGAAAAATACAAAAAAAAAGAATGAATACAGTTTTATTTTTTTTGTATGAAACATATGAAACTACACAAACAGAAAAGTTTATAATTTACATTAAAAAGATAAAATTGTAACAAAATGTAGAGGGACAGAAGATAAAGCTTCATTAATTCAATGACTTGGAAGTATTTGTTAATAAATTAATAAATTTTGAATTTTTATTTTATTATTAGTTGAATTTCGTTAAAAAATAAAAAATGTTCATTTTATTTTGTTTATAAAACAAATAGTGATTGATAACAGTAAAGCTTTTATTAGTTTTATTTTTATATATTTTGATAAGTTTGGGTCTTCGAGTTTTAAGATTATACTTCTATGTTTTTAATTAATGTTTTAAAATTTTTAAAAAACCATTTACCATGAATATTTTACATAAATCAAGAGAATACATTATTTTTATTACTATGTGAAAACATTTATTATTTTTATTTTTATAATTATTTTGTAGACACTGCTAATAAGAAAACTTTTTTAATGATTATATATGTATAAATAAAAGGAAAAGCTGAAAACGAGAAAGAGAAAATGAAAAAGAGGAAGACACGAACCAATACTACAATGTTAATAAAGTGCAAAAAAATAAAACTCGTAAAAAGAGTAGAAAAATGAGCAAAAAGCATACGAAGGTTGACAAGTCGTAAGGGAAAGATAGATAGATAAATAGATAGATAGATAGATAGATAGAGAGAGAGAGATATGAATAGATAGAAAAAGCCAGTAAAGGAAAAATAAAATGTTAGAAGAGAAGAATAGATCTTGTCAACTGGGGACATGGAACTCGTATTCTTCAATATGCTTTTTTGTTATGTACATTATTCTGCAGATCTAGTTCACTTATTAAAATAATAATGAACAATATATATACTTGGCAGACTTTTGAAATTGAAACTGTTGCTCTCTTTTTTATTCTCTTATTATTAAAGTCAGTAACAATAATACTTGTATTTTCATAATTTTAGTTAATAAGATATTATTTTCGCTTCACGTATCTTTAATTAGTAAATAAGTAACGAGGCTATTAGTTAATTATTTCAATACTTTTATTATTATTATTTTAATTTTCAGTTAAAATTTCAAATTTAAAAGTATTTTTTTATTATTTCTTTTTGAGCATGTGATAAAAGCGCACAGGTAAAATAACATTAGAATATAAAATACGTAACAGTGTATATCTACAGAAATGTAAAAAAATTTTAGTATTGATTTTAATGGTTGTTTAAATTCAAATATTTAAATAATCAACAACTTTATATTAAAGAAGTAAAATATTTTTTATAAAAATATCATTTTTATATTTATACCTTTTAATATATTTTAAATTTAAACGTATATTTGATTTATTTGAAATTAAAATGAATACAAAATAAATTAGTGTAAATTAAGTATTTGAATCTAAATTATAGTGTAAAGCTCATTATTTCATAAAATAAAATGAATAAATTTGTCTTGAGAAGACTTTTTTAAAAATTTAATATGTTGATTATAATTTAAATTTCTTTGAAAAACAAATTACTTTTTTTTAATATGTAGAACTGCAATTTAATCAGTTTAAAAATAAAATGTAATAGGTTATTGAAACATTCAAATATATTATAAAAAATGAAAAATATAGAATTGTAGTTTTTCTGTTTACTTTTTACTTTATTTTTATGTTATAAATATATAATTAAAGAATGTTGACTTGAGTCTTTGTAAAGACAATTTTTTGTGTGCTTGGATTCTTTTAGTTCATGCCAAACGGTTATGTTTCGGTTTATGTTTCTTAATTAAAGTATCCAGCAGTTTGCATTAAGTAGTCTAATAAAAACGTAGGAAGAAGCTAAAAATCGCTAGCTCATGTACGCGTACGTGCGTCGGTTAAAAGAAACAAATAAACGAACAGTGTTGCCTTTGCAACCTCAACTGATATACCAACAGCTCTTACGCCACTACTTCCAAAACTTCATCTTTCCATCCCTCGGTTTCTCTTACTCACACAGATGCTATAGTGTACTCCTAGCAGCTCTACATTTATTTCCTTTTTTTTGCCCTTGCACGCTCTATTTCTTATCATCCATCTATCTAATTCGAGCGCTTCTCCTCTCTTATTTCTTTTCCTACTTTGAATTTTAACGATTTCATTATTTTATTTAAAGAACTCTTTTTAATTATTATTTTAATACTATAAATCTCAAATAGTAAACTTGTAGTAATTGAAATTTAATACTTTTATTTAAAAATTTAAAAATTCTAACGCTATTTAAATCAGTAACAAGTATTTTTTACTATTATTTATAGATAAAATTATAACTTATATTTGTGTAATAATTTGTATTTCATAAATGTGTAAATTTTAATAAAAATTGTTCAAATTAAAGCGTAATTCTGAAATATTTGCCAGATGTATAAAATCAATATCAGAGGAAAGGAGCATGAGGATTTAAATTTCAAAGTTATTTTTATCAGAGTTCTATAAAAATAATGAAATTTATAATTTAAAGACCCTTAACTTATACATAAAATTAGAAATTGCTTTTATAAATAGAAAATTTATATCGCGTTATAATATTAATTACTTTTATTTTTGTTGTATTAAAATTATAGATAAATCAAAGCTAACATAAATTTTTATTTCTATTTTTGTAATATTTATTAAAATAGAATGTTAGTGGTATATTACTGTATCATTAGATAATAATATTATTATAGCACATAAACATAAATATGATTAAAAATGGATTTATGCCAATAAATTTTTTAAAAAATTAATCTAAATATTCATCATTCTAGTTATTGCAGATGCATATCTAAATATATTTTTTTTCAATATCGAGAAAAATATTATTTCTTCTGAAATTATTAATGTTTAATGAGAATTTAAGTTTTAATTGTAGTTGAATAACTAAATGCAAATAAAAAGGGCTACGGGTTACATAATCATAAATTTATATTATAAATATTGCTAAAATAAAGAAAACTTTTTTATTTTATAAAATTCTGTATTGGAATATTTTAGATATTGCTAAGGCAAAAATTAAATATATTTCTAGATTTTCTTGCAGCAAGTTCATAGAGAATATGAGCTGTAAATCAATAACCGAGATTAACTCTGAAAGTATGAAATTTAATTATTCTTAAAACAATAAGTAGCAAGAGGATTTTAATTCCTTTTTAAAACAATATAATATAAAGTTGTAAAAAAGCAGAAAATAATTTTAAATTTATTAAATAAAAAAAAATCAACGATCTGGTTTTGAACACGTAAAAATTAAGTTTTAAATTAACGCTAATTTAAATAATACTTAAAAGATAATAGTTAAAAAGTTATATATTATTCTCGTCATTTTGCAATTATAGTAATTTCAGTAATTTATAAGTTTTGATTAAAATTTATATACTTAACTTTTATACAGTACTTTATAATTAAAGCATTTACAAAGAGTATTTTTAAGAAAATTTGTGGAAATTTTGCTAATGTACTCTTTTCTAGTTCAAATATATGTGAATTGTAGAATCTTTTATATTAAACCGCAATTTCTTCTTAATTATCTTTATAATAAGTAAATACTGCGTACATAAAGACAAAGACATTTAAATAAGTCAAATATAATGAACTTTGGCATATTTAAAAATATTTAAATATGTAAGAAAGAATCACGAATAATAATTAAAATTTGTTGACAAAGTGTAAACAAAAAAGTGTAAAAAGTATAAAAAATGTATAATAATGTATACTATTAATTTTGAATCTTTAAATAATTTCTGTTTCATCATAAGCAAATTATAATTTATCTAGGAAAAATAAATTCTAAAAATTAATGTAATATTTAAAATATAGATTTATAATTTTAAAGGAAACAAAGAAAATTTATTTATATTTAAATACTAAGTTATTGAAATAAGTAAAAATTATTTTAAACCCATAAATTAACATAAAAAATTATGTTCCTTTTAAAGTTTATATCCGTTTAAAATAATGCATTCCAATCTGAAGTTTTTAAATTGGTCTCATGCGTTATCTTATCAGTAAAATATACTTTATTTTAAACATAACGATTTTCCGTGAAGTTATATATTACATTCAAAAGTTTAAATTTATATTTATAGTATTATTTAATAAATTATGTAAATAATATACAAAAAATATAAAAAAATAACATGTATACAAATTCTAAAGTTTATTCTTATTGATTTTTGATCTATTAGTAATACTACAGTCGAATGAAGTCAAGCTGCGAATGAAAAACGTATAATATTACTTTAGCTAATCGTAGCAGACTTACATTATTTTACGATACGTATACAGTGATTTATATGAAAATCGATATTTTCCGTATTTATATCATCGATGAGCAAATCGTTGAATATAAAAGAATGCAGAAATACATTTTAGTATATGCATATATAGTAACCCTGAGAGACATTGAAAATGTATTGTAAAAGAGCTTTCTAAAGTTTATGTTAGTTATTTGTTTAGTTGAAAAATTTTAGTTCTGAACTAAAAATATCTATAATTATTTATCATTGCTACAAAAAACTCAATAAGTATTGAACGCATTAATACGTAGAATTAAATATAATTTCGTTTTTTATTTATTGATAATTTTTTATGCATTTATACAATTAAAAATACAATTGAGTTGTAGTAAAACAAGTACTTTTCTTTATAAAAAATATTAATAAGCGTTATATTTATATCAATAATTTTTTAATATACGTATAATAATTATAATATATTCAATTTAGTAAATTAATGAAAACAGAACATCATTGATGTAAGCCTTTCCAAAAGAATGATAAATACCATTAACAATGCATATATTTTTGTTATTTACTAAATTACTCAGTAAAGTATCAACCGATACGTTTTAGATAATAGCGGGGATAATTACTTGTTAATATTATCAGATTTTAAATAAGTTTCAACAAGATGTGCTGTAAATAATAATAACTTTTCTACAAATTGCCAAACTTCATGTTCAATAAAAGTGAATCTTTCGAAGCATTATTTGCATAAACTTAACAAATATAAAAGCCAGGCATTAATAAATTTGGTTAATAGTGAAAAATTGCTCTCCCGAACGGTAGAAAATTATTGATGGGACAGATAATCGACTTCATAAATGTCCCTTGGTTGCGCGAGGTATTATCGAATAGGAGCCGCGCCATTGTTCTCCGACTCCTGTACGATATCGCATAAATACGCCACTATTAAAATTATGATAAGCGCACGTTCTAGAGTGAAGCTCCGGATTAGCCAGTGCGAAAAGTAATCCGCGTTGAAATCTCAAATTTCTGGCGCATTGCCTTGGCTAGTAATGACGTTCAATTAGTGTATCACAGGCTAATTGAAATTTTAAGTGAAAATATTTTCACGAGTGATTCTACTTTTTGCCTTCTTTCTTTTTTTCTCAGTAAGGCTTATCTTGATGATTTTAGGTTGGGTGCCGGTTGTGGTTGCGCTTATATGTAACGTTAGATACATTAGACCGATTGCTTATCGAGCTTAACAGTTAAGCGTGCATGTATACCTGTAGGTGGGATACTAACTAATTCTGTTGCTTTATTTTCAATTCGATGAAAATATACAAATTAAGTATTCAAATGCGTTTTTGTCTTTGCTTCAGTCGTTCCTACCCTTTTTGTGATATTTTTGCCTGTTAAAATGTAATGCTGTCATGTATGTCATTGATTGGATGAACGATACGTTTCTTTTTCAATTCATTTTTATAACATGCATCGCACGACTTTTTATTGATTTTGTATAATATTTGCATGAATACATGTGTATACATGTAATTCATGCATACATACATACATTAAATATATATGTGAAATAATATTCTGCATCTATATAATTCTAAAAAAGCCTTTTATTTATGTATAATATATTGTTATTATTTGTAACTGAATTCATTATTTATAACTGGATTAAGTAACAAAGTAAAATAAAAAAATTGCAGTACATCTTTTTCCTAAAAATGCACTATTATTTATTTTATGAATGCAGATAAATTTTATTTTATACTTTAAATTGCAAGTTAAAATATAGATTTGATATTAATTAAAAATGTTCCAATTTTTAACATTTTCCAACTTTACGTAAATTATAAATTAATTTTTAGTTCTTAAAATATGTATACATGGGTATATTTTAACGAATACTTTAAAAATATTAATTTTGCAATAATTTACTTAAAAAGAGTATATACTGATAAAGTACATAAAAAAATTTAAAAAAATATATTTTCAAAAGGCTTATTGTAAAAAATATTTAAAAATTGTTTAAAAACAATTAAAAAACAAATCGGTAAGAAAAAGTATATAAAAAGATGCACTAATAAATAATCCAAATGAATAAGCATTTGTTTGGTAATGTTGTTTGAATATTTTAAAGTAATTCATTGATCAATCTTAAGAATATGATAAGAAGGGTTACTAAATATCGAAATACTTTGTTTCAGATAAAAGAAAAACGGTCAGACCCGAGCTTTTTTCATCTAATTCGCGTAACTGTTTAATTCTCTCGACATTGTGTGGCTCCATTAGCTTATTAGTTGTTTCTAATTCTTGTATGAAAGTTACTCTTCAGAAAAATTATGCACGTCAAATAATTATCTGTCTTTTACACAACCTGTTAAGACTTCCAAGTGCACTTTTCAAAATTTATAGCAACAGCGCGACGATCTTTTGTACCAGCTAAGATTTTTATTTGCAAGCGTATCTTTTGAAATTGCAGTTTTCCTATTTTCCGACCGCGCCTACAGAATACATTAGTTTCTATGTACTCTCATAGATGGTAAACTACATTGCTTATTTTAATACATCGGTGTCAACAAATTTACTTTGGACATAAGATCAAGCATGGAACGAATAACGTTGAGCATGTGATATTATAAAAAAAGTATAACCAAACGATAGATATGGTATTGTTTATATGATTTCCATGTAAATAGTAGAACGGATTTTATTTCTCAAATGTCAATGGATCTTTGACATACTTATGCGACCTACAAAAAAATACACACACACATACACAAAATATTATAATATATTTAAATTAAATTTATTATGTCATAATTAAATTTAATTGATCTACCGATAATTTCATTTCTATCATTTTAAATATAAATAAAGGGGTGTACAAAAAATTATTTCTAAAATAATTATTTAATAAATTAAATAATGAATATATGCCGCGCATACGTACTTAAATATATTGATATTTTTTATAAATGGTTATTCTTAGAATGATTTTGATAGACGTCAGTTGTACGTTTTAATTTCATACTTTTCATTATTTTATGTATACGCATTTTTATTTGTATAATTGTAGAGGAAAATCGATTAGATCAATTTTTATATTGACAGGACTAATCGATTCGTCTTCGTTTTATAAATGATTTTAATATATAGCTTATCGAAATGAAACGGAACGACTAGACACTTATTCTTTTCTTTGAATTTCTTCCTTTGAAAAAAATTATGTATTTTACCGATTTCTATTTACCAGACATTAATTGATGGGTCTCCAATTAGCAAATTAATTATGTGACGTATTTAAATAAAATGGAACAATACGTATTGGAAATAAATATTCACAATTGACTTTTAGTATTATTAAAATATTATTTGTTTTAAATACTTTATAAATTTAAAATAATAATAACCTTATAAATAATTCTAAAAATATTTTTATAAAATCACCACTATTAAGAATATCAATATATGTTAATAAATTATTTATAAAATTCTTAATTCTAAGTTTACCAAACATTCTAAGTTTATTTCTTAGTTTATTGTAATGATAAGAAAAATATTTTTTTTCTTATAAATATCATTTTGCTTCAAATACTTTTCAGAAGTTGATTTATGAAAATTAATTGACAGTTATATTTTTTTCTATTTACTTCAAGAAATATGACACTGTGTAATTTACACAGTAAATATTGCAAATGATTTTTTCGATAATATAAGTGTCGAGCCTCAACTTAATATAGTGCAACTATGTAAGTTTTTAGTTGATAGATAAAATTTCCAACCCACTGTTGCTAATTTAAAGTAGTATTATAATTTATATTGTTAAATTATAATATACCAAGTAAGCTTTTCATAAATAAATTGTACAAACAAAAAGATAAATATTACTATACGCAATTAATAGCATTAAGTATAAAAAATATTTTGCTTGCTGTTATAAGACACGATTGACATATTTCTACGACTAAATTATTCTTTTTCTCAGAAAAATGAAAAAAAAAAACACAAGTTTGATTTTTTTTTTTTTTTTTTTTTTTTTTTTTTTTTTTTTTTTTTTTTTTTTTTTTTTGGTAGCTTGGACATTTTCCTATATTCGTAAGAAGCGTTCAGTCGATCTTCCAGTCAACAACTTCGAAAGCTACGAGCGACATACAATTAATAGCGGAAATCTTTTTATTAAAAAGTGTCTGAATATATTTTCAGAGCTGGTCGGAGAAGATTACCATATACTTTTTGACAAATCTAAACAGTTTTAGATGTTCATAAACATCTAAAAATGTTTATGAACATCTGTTTATGAACTGTTTATGAAAATATCTAAAACTTCACATAAACTAAATTTCATGGAATTTGATTAAAAATTAAATAAACGCTTTTAGAAAATTTTTAACGCAATGAAAAGTATATAAATATATAAAAATGTATATCTCCATGCACTATTAAATGTATTATCTAAAATAAACGAAAGAATATTTTTATTATAAAATATGCATAATTAACGATATTGTCAAAATTGTTTTGAATTTATTTTTAACATTCATAAGAGTAAACAACTACGAATGGAGAGAATCTTACTTAAATTACAAAATTCTTGAACCTAATTTTGAGTATTATATATTGATTTTAATTGTACATCAATAATTGAAATTGATATTTATTAGTTTATAAAAATTAATAGATAATATTAATAATGTGTTATAATTTGAAAAAAATGTTATTCTCATAGATATAATTGAAATTAGAAATGTATTCATCGAACTGTTCATTCTATTTCCAGTAAAATCAATGATCACCAACGTAATAGAAGTTATCGGAAAATTATTCTTGCTATCTCTCCTCTCTGCGTAATGATGAGTTCTTAAACATTTGAATTCATAAACTACTTTAACTTTGGCTGAATTTTCGCTTTTCACTTTTGTACCTAAAGGCTGTTACATAAATACATATTTATCTACCTAAACATTGATTCATTATTCAAACAAAGAACTTATATAAATGCATCTTATTTTCATTTAATTACAAACTTCGGTAAAAAACAATGTATCTCATATTAATATTACATATTCTATAAAATTATTTTACATAAATAATATTGTTTTCATTTGTAAATAACTATTTGTAATAAACAATCAATGATGCCTTTTCTTATTTAATTATTAAAAATAAATACA
Organism: Wiebesia pumilae; assembly: GCA_018907045.1. Lineage (NCBI taxonomy): Eukaryota > Metazoa > Arthropoda > Insecta > Hymenoptera > Agaonidae > Wiebesia > Wiebesia pumilae. The sequence continues at coordinate 73,763 of JACCHZ010000151.1, forward strand.
GTTTATGAAATATTTGTCATTTTCTTTTTGTATTATTCAGTAATATAATCACATATAATGTTCAGCAGACTATCTACGCTATTGAATTATTTTCTTTTTTCTTATATATGTCTTCAAAAAAGAAATGTGTCTCCACGAATAAAAAATTTTAAAATATCAAATCGAAGTGTTACAAAATCATAACTGCTTTTTTTACGTACGTTATTACAAATTATTAATATAATTTTTAGAAAAACATTTCGAGCTTTGAAGTTCTTTTAAATTAAAAAAATTCATTTAATTAAAAAAGACGTAGTGCCCTCACCCACTTCTATATGTGGGCATACGAATAAATTAAAACTGAATTATTGACGTAAGACTACTTTGGCATTGACACAAATAAAATGTTTTCCCTGTTTTTTATAGATATTCAGCTATCCTTATCCTTTTTTATATTTTACTATCATCGGCCTGTTTTCCTTATTAACGTAATTGTGAAAATCAAAACTTCTCTCAATAGAATTTCTTTTCAGTGTTTTTCTCAGTGTTGCATCCACTTCAACTTATTGAGCGCTCCAGTATATTTTCTAAATAGATTCATTAGATGGAAACAATTTTTATCTTCTCAAAGAATTTTGTCAATATTAATGAAATTCTAATTCACGCTTGTAAACTCTGAATGAGATTTTCAACGAATGAGAATCAGATGCACTGTATGTAAAGCGCATGTACACGAGTCTCGATTCTACTTTTGCGGTACAAATTGAGGGCGTTTCTGTATCTCGATTAATGTCTAGCTCTAGGCTGATTTTATTACTGAATAGTATGGAATAGTAAGTGAAGTTTAAGGATTTAATTAAATACAAGTAAAGTAATATGATTGATTTACATTAGACTCAAGTTTATTAATAGTATAAATTTAATAACAAGAATATAAAGATAAATTTAACGAGCAAACAAGTTTCGTATCATTACTTTGATAGCAATATCAAGTAGAGATAAATAGAAAAATTAATTTACCTCCAGTTCTTATACGGACAAGTATAATTACTAAATATTTTAATTCTAATAACTACGCAACTTCTTAACGTACTTACGGAAATAACAGTTAAATTTTTCATTTTAAATAACAATATAATTTAATAATTTCATCTTTATTTTATTTCGTATTATTTCGTAATATTTTATTCGAAATACGTATTAAAAATATGTAGATAAAATAGCAGGGTCTATTCATTTTATCATTTTTATTCATATTGATCAATTAGGCTAGATAACATTAAGATTTATATCTTAACAATACAGTTTCTTGGTAAATGATCAATCTTAGATAGCAGCACATTAAATTAATATTACTTTTTTATACAATTTAATTCTTACATTTAGAAAAATACTTTTATTAATTAAGTTAAATAGTAAATAGTAGGACAATAATAAAAAATAGTAAAATACAATTAAACTTATTATTCTACATAGTAATATAAAGAAAAAATTAATTATATATTAACATGATAATGAAATTATTTATTAACAAAAAATATTAATTACTTATCCTTAAATAAATCAGATTCAAGCAATGAAAACATTGTTTATACAGAATAACGAAAGCTTAGCTTTAAGCATATAAATATTTCGGACAATAGAATTATACTAGTGAAGAATAAACTTATCAATGAAATCATTAACAAGCTTCATGTATAACAATAGTTGATAGAGACATGAATATTCGGAAAATGATAAAAAAAATAAGTAAATAGTAAGGAAACGCGAAAATTCAACAGAAGATACAATTCACACGCGAACCAACTTTGTGCACTAAATAAACTTGAAATCAAACACAATACTGAAAAACTTAGATGATAGAAGCTTTGATTTTTCAAACGTTTGTAAGAAGTACGCATACGAAAATTCGGATAAAGTTTACTTTTTTCTCTGAACAGCGAATATGCATACGTAGGTGAGCGATAGATTTTCTTATTATCTTCCCAATGTCTAGGCACAATATCCCCCTTCCCAACTTTATTCGTACCAATGTATGATCTAGAGAGACATTTTCAATGTATCGTCTTAATAATTTATGTACATGTTCAAATTATTCATAAGTGTAATTTATGTAATGCCTTTATTTTATTAAGATTGTCTGGTCATTATCGTTATTATTAATGTATTACAATATTATAGTTTTTTAATGCAAAAGATTAAAATCTTTCTTTTATTAAATTTTTTAATATATATTTTATCATTTCGCAGAAGTTATGAAACAAAATTCAGAATAATAATATAATCGTGAATTGTAAGCGACTTCAATATTAATAATATATTTCAATACAAAACCTTTTTAGAATGCAGTTTCGAAATTACTTCAAAAAACTTGTATAAGAATGGTAAAATTAATATTTACAAATTATTGTAGTTGATAAGGAAAAGTTGAAATACAATTTAATTAACAGCTTCAATGAATATATTTTGCTTTAAATTTTCAATATTATATTGTCTCCTTGCTTATCTAAGACTTCCATTTTAGATACCTATTATTAACTTACTTGGAATATTTTCGGATAAAAATAGAATTAAAATTGAATGTACTAATTTACAGATCTTAATAGCCTCAATAGCCTCAGATAATTTGCTAGTTGATTAAAGGTATTGAAATTTTTCTCTAAAAAATTTCTTTTTTAGATTTTAAATTAAGTACATAGTACTTAATTAAGTTATATGTAGTAACTCTTGACTTTTTCACCTAATAAATTTAATGCTTATTCTTCTACTATTTATAAATTAGAGAATATTTAAAATATGAAATTTCTTTGAAATAAACATTGTACCATTATTCTTATAGTCTATTAAATACAGCGTATGTAGCCTAATTGAAAAAAGATTCAAAATAGATAGATTCACAGTATTTGTTTTTAAAAAAAAATGTAATTATTTTTTATGTGATATATACGATATTGTATATAATGTACAAAATTGACTGATATCTTCCAGTTCTTTTTTATTTTAGTTGACCATATAATTATTATACGTCAAAAATCTATATTCAGCGATCTCTTGCGATAACTATTTTAAACTGAATACTTGTTTTTCATAAAACTTTTGTTTTCACTAAACTCAAAAACATTTACAATGGGATTTGTATTGAGTGTTCATAAAAATCAGTTAATATGTGTCAGATCATTTCCTTTACTTAGTGCATCTTCGTCGAGATATCCAATGTTCTAGATCACTACACTTTTGCAGAATATAGTTTTCATTTTCATTTCATCAAATAATGACTTATATCTTTCTACATTCAAAATATATGGGCACAAATATATTATGTTCATGCCTTGAAAACATATCTCATATACCTTTATCATATCGTGTCATAATGACTAAACTATATTTTACTGACAAAACTTAATAGAAACTTTGCATTTCTGCATCAATGGAAAATTTGTTCTGTTTGAACATATTACAATGTTTGAACATAAACAAAAATTTCAAATGTAATTTTATTCAATAGCAAATTATGTTATTTAAAGTCTTCTTAAATTGTCTTTTTATTTAGAATGACTTAAGAGAATTAATTTTAGCTTGTACCCTAATTTTTTCATATTCGTATTTAGTTAATTCTAAGAATAAAATTTCAAAATATTTAAAAACAATTTAATGAATACGTAATTATTATCTCAGTATATTAAACTAAAATATTCGATTGAAAATTATTACAAAATTTGAAGAACTCTTTTGCCTCTAGAAGTAAAGCTTTTAAGAGACATTAAAAACTTTTTTATGTTTATATAAATTATACTTTATTACATTTAAATTATATGTTCTGGATTATGAAGTAAATACTTAAGTAAATATAATTAATGAAACACTTTCACTTGTTCTAGAATTTTAATAAAAAATATAAAATATCTATAAATATTTAGTTTTATAAGATTCTGATAAAATTCCAGTTATTATTGAACTTTTACAAATCCTCCGAGAACATTTTTATAACTTTTATACTATTTTTATATTACTATTTTACCATGTATTGATCAATAGAAAGTTAAAAAGTGAATTAAAAATATTAAAAATCAATTGATATATTTTTAATTGATAAGAAGAACTAATATTTCATTGAAAAATTTCAAATTCGGAAATGTTTTGAACATGATAATTATAACTGCCAAAGCAAATAGATGTGTATGTATATATGTATATATATTGACACCATGCAATTTTGAAGAAAATTTTTCATTAATTTACCAAGTTAATGAACTTCTCTTTACTTGCTATGTTTCAATAATATTTCAAACCATTGGTACTTAGTACAGGGAATATAGATTTCTTCAAAAGTTTCAGTACGGGAAACAAAATTAAGAATTAAGTTATTGTAAAAAAATTGAAGTTTATTTTTTTAATTTTGCAAAAAAAATAGACCATAGAATAATATATTTCGAAAATAAAATCACTAAATAATTTAATTACATGCTCTTAAATTTTATTATTTATTAAGTAGAAAGTGTATATTTAAGTATGCTTGTTTATATTATATGGATTGAACTAAAATCATGAAAAATATAATTATTACTCATTGTATGTTTTGTTAAAAATATTGTATTTTAGTTAATTATTTATTTAATTATAATAATTAAAACTTCTTTTAGAAAGTATTAAACTTATGTAGAATAATGTATTACTTGAAATACTATTATGTAAAATAAATTCTAAATACTGTAATTAAAATTTCTTCTCAATTTCATTTGCATTATTTCATAAAAATATCCAATTATAATTCATATTACATAATATTTGTGATTGTTATTGCCTCTTATTAAATAAATAAAACATTATCACTGAGTAGTCTCATTAAATTACCATTCATATATGAACACTTACGAAAGTACAAAAAATCAAGTGTAAATAGTCCTATATTTAGTAGTAACCCGGCTCACCTGAAACAAAAAAGAATTTTTCACATAAGTTTTTAATTATTCGTATTATAAAATATTGTATATATGCTTTTGTACAGATGCATTATTAAATATTTATATGTAGTGCTAAAATTGCTTATGAGTAATTTTATAAAGAATATACTACATCTAAATATGAGTAATTAACATTGGCTTAATAAAATATTTCTTTTTATAATAAATGTAGTGTTTTAACATCATATTCCGCAAATAAAAATAAAATAAAATATTAATCTTTATTATAAGAAATTCACTATTTAAAACAACCTAAGTAGTTAACCGAAATTCAGACAGAATATCATATTTTAAAATAATGCTAAGCTCAACTTAATTATAAGAAGATAGATTGTCAGATAACAAAGACGAAGTAAAAGTATGAAGAAGATAGCCTGATTCGGATTAATTGTGCGAGTATCGATTGTTATGTCAGGTAGAGTTTCTTATATACCTACTCCCTTACTCTTTGCATTCTGTAATGCGAAGGGACAGATGGACTGCCTTTGCTACGTTAGGGGGTGAGGGTTAAATTCGTTTTGTAGAAGGAGACAGAAACACGACTAGTAGAGATAGAAGAGTAGAAGAAAACATAGGGTAAAAGGAGACAATCAACCTGGTCCGTAGCAGTGTCTCTCAATTGTTATACTAAAAGAATTTTCTGGAACGATGCACTGTATTGGGATATACTGAGGATTTTTCGTGCTGGAATATTTATTGTAGCGGAGGGGAGCGTGATAGTAGTCGGGCTAAATGGAGTTAAATGAGTAGAAGTTACAAAATTTGACAGATAATCATTCAAATTATTCCTAATATTATTTTTAATAATTTAAAAATATCGTATAAAAGTACAAAAATAATACGATATTTTCCTATAAAAGAATGAATTTACTAAACAATACACTAAACATTTTTTTAAATTGTCGACTCTTTTATTATACTCTTCCTAGATAGTTAGTATTTAAGGTTTTACATTTACTCAAATATTTTAAAAGGACATTCAATATACAAACTTAAGTGATTGTGAGTATAAAATTTAATAACAATAATTTGTTACATAATTCCAAGTGAAGCATGTTAAATGTAACAACAATTTTGTTTGCTGTTTTCAAAAAATATCTTTTACTGTAAAATAGTAAAAAAAATTTTATTAAATCAGAGGAAGAATCATCTATAATTAAAAAAAAAATAGTCATTTAAATTAAAAAATAAGATTTTCACTTTATAAATGAGATAAAATAAATTAGAGAGCCATTCCGCTCTAACAAAGAAAGTTTTTAACTCTAAGTTAGCGGAATAGAAAAACCCATTTAGATTATGTAGTAATCTTATATTATTATAGTACACATAATAAATTCTTATGTTCATATATGTATAATTATATAAATATGAGTTTACTTTTAAAGATAGCAAATAATACAGATATTTTTTATATAATTACTATTTTAAATAGTAGCCAATATTTTCACTTTACTAAGTCTTAGAAAATAAAAAAGTCATGTTTATAAATGTATCATACAAACTAATAACTCTAATTTGAGTGGTAATTAACTAAAAAATTGACAAGATCAACTTGTATGAGTTTACTTAAACATTTTCACAAAAATAAGAATATCTTTGAATATTTTGTTTTACGAAATATAAAAAATAAGAATATAAACTACTGTTACGTATGCCAACTAGTTTTCCTAAACTAGGCTTTACCTAATAAGTTTACCCAATAGAAAAACTTTAGCTAAGTTTTACCCAATAAACTAATCGTAAACCCAATACTTTATCGTAAATAGGAATTTAAATTTTATTATAATTATCCACTGTTTCTGTTCTAAGTTAGTTAATAATTAAAAATCTCATTTAATAATGTTTAAAAATATCATCACAAGACATATCAATTTCAATTTAGATATTACGAATAGATCGAATTTCGGAATCTATTTCAAATTTTACAATTTCCATCTTCATCGTTAAGAATAAAACTCTTACTATAGAATAAATTAATTCTTTTCGAATGTATACTATAGCCAGAAAATTTGAAAGTATAAAACAATATATTTCTATGTGAGATATAATTAAAAGTCATTATATTTTTCATGATCTTTATAAAACAAATTATTGAACATATCAATATGTAAAAGTTTTAATAAATGCTGTTACAATATAAATATTATTATTCATGCTAATTATTTATTATAATGTAAAATATGTATAATCAAGATAAACTACGTTATATTCTCCACTCGTCTCTCTCCTGAATAATCTACAGTAACTGTAGGGAGGCTAGCTAGAAAATTACCATAGAAGGTAAAATTAATGATAGTTTCGAAATAAAAATAAATTATATTAATTCAAAAATTAAATAGTTTATGTATTTAAAAATTATTTTGTTTAAAAACTATTAAAAACTATTTAAAAACTATCTAAAAACTATTAATTCTGGTTCATATATAGAATATATAGAAATTATTAAGGTTGTTCATTTTTGAATATTTTCTCTTCGAATAAATATTTATAGCTACTCAAGTTAAATGAATTTTTAGAAATACTGTACCTTTTACGTTTATAATTGAAATAAAATTCCACAAGTAGACTTTCAGAATTAAAAAATTTTATCCACTTATTTGAAATTTTAAACATGAAATTATAAACATAAAATTAAAGTTAAATTTAATATTGTACTTTAAAACGCATATAGAACTTTTTATATTATTATTTAATTTCATCAAAAATTTGTAATTATTGTTTACTTTTACGTAAATAACTGGTATTAAAATAACTTTATATTTTAAAATCAAAAAAGAAAATGATAAATTAAAAATAATAAAATTATTGAATATTCATATATGATTTTGTCGAGTCAAAAACGCAACTCTACGACTATGCGACGTGGCAACACTGCATTATGTTTCTAATTCACACAAGGTCTACTACCCTACGACAAATGTGAAAGATTAGAATAAACAATGCAACATATAAACTATTTACCATCACCTCTAGAATTCTGTCTCATTTTATTAAAAAACATCATTTATTTTTTAAAAAAAGAACTAATGAACAAATATACAAAATAAAAATTAACGTTTTTACCGACTCTCTATCTCACTCTATCAATATATATTTCTCTGTCTTTCTTATGTACATTTACTCGAATAATCAAATTTTTCCTAGATACAACTTTGAATACGATCAGTTAATAATAAAAATTATAATAAAAATAAATATTCTAAAAATTAATCAATCAAGCTACTAACAGATAAAAAGCTTAAGTGATAAGTATTGCAATATACCAGTTCTGATTACAGCAGTCAAAATAACTTCAAAAAGATAGAATAATTGTCAATATATTAATTAAAATTTATTACAAATCATTACGTATAAACTGCTTAAGTATATACTGATGCTGTTGGTATTGAAGTTGTTTGTTGCTTTTGGTATGATCAACGACATTCATTCTTAAAAAGTTGTTGAATGCTTCGGGAACATTTATTGATTAACAATAATGTGGCGCGGCGTAAGAATACACGTTGTGCCTGAGCATAGGCTGTGTTAGTAGCATTGTTTAAGTTTGTTGAAAACTATGACGAGATCTCCAGATTTTGTTGCTATTCAGGATATTTGTTGCTTTCGATATTTTCGACGATATTTTTGAATAAAAAGTTGTTGAATTCCTTAGGAACGTATATTAATTAACAATAATCTGACACGATATAGGGTATGCATATACGGTATATACGTACAGCGCTAATTTCAACGGTGTTTTAAACAATGACGAGATTCTCACTTTTTGTTGCTATTTGGGTTATTTGTTACTTTTTATATGTACAATAATAATCAGTAATAAAAAGTTGTTGAATTCTTTGGGAACATATATTGATTAATAATAATCTGGTGCGGTATGAGAAGACAGATATTGCGTAAGCATAGGAGTTGGAATTGTTTAACTTTGTTGGAGACTATGCTGAGATTCTCTGATTTTGTTCCTGTTTGGATTATTAATTTATTTTGATATGATCAACGATATTCTTTGATAAAAAGTTGTTAAATGCCTTTGAAATAAAATTTTATTAAAAATAAACGGTATACATATACGTACGGAGTCATTGAATCAATGTTTTAACTATGACGAGATTCTGATTTTTCCTTGAAAATCTGTTTATTTGTTGATTATTATATCTGTAACGGAATGCACGGACTTCATAGTGTATTAAACGTGTTTATTTTCGGATGTTTTTGAAAATATTGCTAAATATTTATTTATGATTTTTTTTGTTATCTTGTCAATATTATTAATTTTTGTATTTATAGTCTATTGTAGGAGACGGTCTTCTGCAAGTATTCTTACGCGCCGCAACTTTTTTTATGTTTCTATGTGCAATAAAATATTTTATTTATTTTTTTATTAGATGATAATGTTTTTCATTCCCTAATAAGGGTCATTTTTAGGGTTATATCGCTTTTCTGTTCATATTGTATTATAGTTATATGGTGTACGTAGTTTTTTAAAGAAATTTCAAATTTTGAAAAATTTGATTTTTTGTTGGAGTTCAACGTTGAAAACTTCAGACTTATCTTGCATCGGTAATTTTTAGTACGGTAATACTTAATTTAAATACACCTTATAATATCATGTTAAAGTAAAATAACGATTACTTATTTAATATAATCATACGAAGTTTAGAGATTACATTATTCAATAAGAATCAAAAGTTTTATTTACATGGTGAAAAATCAATTATAAATAAAGAAATAGCCTAGTAAAATGCTATTTACTTAAATCAATATAATATTTCTCATAATGAATGTGTAGGTTTATTGAAAGAAATGCTTCCAATTAGCTTTGATTAAATTCGAAATAAATAAGTTTTCTTTATAAGATAACAATTATTTAACATTTCAGTTGTGACTAATTTTTTAAAAAATTATCTTAATTTGCTCTGCAGTATCTGGGAAAATTATATAAGAAGAAAGAAGAATCAATAAAAATAGCATATTATCAGGGTAGAATAAATTTTTGAGTAATTCAGTTGAGAAAAATGAATAAAATATGCTTTGGTAAATATTTAAAAATCATCATTGTTAGAAAAACTCCATCACGTTGAGCATAGAGATCAAGCATCTTAACGCTTTGTCAATGTTACCTCGTGTATTACTTTATAAAATATTCTTTATGCGTTACCTACCGTACTTTTCAGTGGAACTCAACTCGAATTTAAATAACGTCCTATCGAGACACTCGTTGTGTATATATATGCATGAGAGATTAAAGTGTCAGCCTCGTATTCCAGATACTTTAATTTTGAATTCCGTCGAGGGTAAACATTTTTTCTTAGATATTTTTCACTTTTTACTGTTTTTCCAAATAATTTAATTCATTCATTCAAGCCAGTACGATACTTTATGCAACAAATATTTAAAGTGAACAATACAAAATTACGAGATTATTTCTTATATTGCGCAAAGGAAAAATCTCAATATAAAACATAAAGTGGTAAAGTGGTAAAGAGGACAATTCGAGTGTACTTAAGTTAAGTTATCTGACATGACACTTCCAACTGAAAAACACTCTCCTTACTATCAAGTCTGTTGAAATTTACATATTGCAGTCGCTATTGATCCATCATTTTGGTCATGATTTCGATTCGATATGTATTGACAGTAACATTGTTTAGTGGTATTGTCAAGATAACTCACTTAGAAATGTCATCACTTAGAAATTGATACCTCAATAGAACAGCGGATGATACAGCCAACCGACAAAATCGTGCGGTATTGTCGCCCACCGTGATGAGAAATACATTAATTCTTTATTGATTCGCCCGTATGTATTCGTTATTAAATGTATTGCAGCCATACACGTCGATTTTCGATTTCATGAAATTAGGTGTATGGATTCGTTTTCTTTGCAAAATTGCATATAAAATGTATAGAACTCCCGATTAGGAGTTCTATATTAGGAGTCCTCGTCAAGAATATGGTACTAAAATTTGAATTATTTTCAAATACTAATATTTTCATTTCAAATTACCAATATTTTCATTTCAAATTACCTATATTTTCATTTCAAATTACAATTATTTTTTTTTATTTATAACTTTTAATTTATTTCTTTTATTTCATAAAATAAAATATTTCAAAAGTATTATTAAATTTTTTTCTGAATAAAATGCATTAAGATAAGACATTCTTGGATGCTAATGAAGTTTTATTTATTTCTTTGATGCGATATTACGAATAATTACTTATTTACATTTATACTTACAATACAATTAACTATAGAAAACTTACAGTGTTAGTGTTTTTACTTTATGAATATGACGATAATCGTTTTTCTCATGAAAATAAAAGTTAAAAGTTGTATATTTTTCTCACTAGAGTTTTACGTGAACTATTAAAAATATTAAGTGATGATTTGTATTATGATGTACTTTTTGTACATTAATTTAAATTGAAACATAAATTACTAGAAATTATATAAGTGATATTATATATTTCCTTTGATTAGGAAACCTTTATAATATTCAACACTATTTGCAATATTATATTAATTAAATTAATTTTATTTATCTGAAAAAAATAAAAATTTTTATGAATTAATTTTTAACTAAATAAATCGAAATATCTGAAACTTTAAAATTTTAATAAATGAAAATTATTATTTTGAAATATTAGTCTTCATATTTTTTTATTTAAAAAAATTAAACTTAGCAAACAATATATATATAACGAAACTGATTAAACACTTAATCTTCAACTTTATTACTAAATATATTGTTCACATAGAAAATATTAATGTTGATATTGATAATAATATATTAAGATTCATCATACTAGTTAACTTAAGTTACTTTTTAGAGATTAAAAAACAAATTTTGAACTAATATTTTTACATTTTTTCATACTATTACGTCTTCTGCAAATCTTTTCGATTAAATTAGTTCAGTTCAGCTAATATTGAAAATTCTTAAATAATTCAAGACTTGAAATCTTTTATAAATATATTTTTAAAATATGATGTTAAAAAATTGATTTCTTTAAAAAGATATGCAAGGAATATTTTAAATTATAGAAAATAGTCGTTAATTATTATAGAAAGAAATACAGTCATTTAAATAGAAATCTGAAGTTTGCAACGTTGTTGTCGCAACAAAAAATGAAAAATTTTAAAATCGAATAATTTCTTCAAAAAACTATCACAAACTATTAATTATGTCACAAAACGACAAAATAATGAGTTTCACAAAAATTCTACCTTTAAAACCACCTTTATTAAGGGTTGAAATTTTAAAAAATTCAGAAAAGATTAAATATTAATATTGCACAAAATTTCTTTTTAGAAAATCGTTAAATATGTTAAAAGATACTCGGAAAAAATTTTTTTTAAAAAAAATCGATGCTGAACTTTGACTTTAGTACATTTATATATCATGCATATTCACCACTATGCACATATTCACATTCAAGCGTGTATAATATTTAATAAAAACTTTTACAAAATCATTTTACAAAATCCGTTTTCAGATTCCGATGTATCATTATATACCAAATAATCCCATAAATTTTCATTTCGAAATTCGAAGATGAACTTGAGTTTTAATGTATTTATATGCATATGCAGTCTTATACCTATGGGTATAGAAGGACATATATATTTGTTAATAAAAATTATCACAAAAACATTGCACAAAATATCTTTTCACATTCCGACGACATTTTACGTAGCAAATAGACACACGAAGTTTCATTTCGAAAATCGGAGTGAAACTATCGGCTCGTTGCCCTTGAATGTAAATGCACTCTTAACATATGTGCATACGGGGTCATACGTATATTGTTTTCGGCGTGCGTGTGCATAGACGTACAAACGTTTATGTATATTTTAATAATCGCATAATCAGGTTTTTTTTTCCAAATTCGCTTGGGTTCTCCAGCTGAGTCTGTGATAGATCAAATTTTTTCAGCCACTCTACTATGATGATATGACATTAATACTGTTTTGTTAACAGCCATTTAAATGTAAGCCGATGTACATTTGTATATAAATAATAATGTTAACTATTTTTGTTCACCGTGTAAATAATTCTAAAATCATTCATTACTTTAAATACTAATGCTATTATTTTTATTTAAATATTCAATATTAGTAATATTAATAAAATTAGGCTTCTATAAACATACATATGATAATGAATTATTATGACCAAACTTAAAAATTTTTTCATTTAAGTTATTTTTTTTTTATTTATATCTTATGATAAAATAATTGGATATTATAGGTAATTAAATTTTACCATTTTTAATGTGGAATATTAGTTCCATAATAGATATTTAATGAAACTTCTATCTGTACTTTTTTAATATAGTAATGAAGATTTTGCACAAAATTGAATAAATTAGATATATATATATAATATAAAGTTGAAAATTAATTATACAACTAATGAGTATAGAACAAATATTTCTTTTATGCTTATGCAGTTCTTTTAAAAAAAAACATAATTCTATGAATATATGATTCTATAGTTAAGAATCCTACATACGTGTATGGATATTTTTATTTTACCAAGAGGAATTAAAAGAAATTTTTATATATAGTACTTAGTTTGCCTTATCATTCGTAAACTTAAAATTAATTTTTTGTAGAAAAAATTTTATGCATTTAATTTTCGACTGATCCTGTGTTAAATAGATAGCATACATTCACACATGTATAGTACACATAGGCAAACCTCACAAGCGATAGTCGATCTCCGCAAGATTCCTGGACTTAAAGATTTTTACAAGTCGATAAGTTGATCCTCTATTTTGCATCACGGCAACATCGCTTGTTTTTCTAAATAAACGTCTCAAATTTATTTCATATCTACTACTACACGAATAAGTATAATCATCCTTTAAGTATACTGATATAAATACTCTCTAATATTCAACGAGTCAAAAAACTAAGAAGTTTATAAATTTGTTGTTAAATATTGTACAAATGTAAGAATATTAATCTTATATTTTTTTTCATTTCTCTCTCTCTCGATATGTCTTTCATTAAGCCACTGACAAATCATCTAAATATTAACTCATATGTACTTTTATTTGTCATATAAGAAATCAATATCAATACATAATAAATATTGTAATCATAAATAAATATTTAAAATATTTAAAATATACACAAAAATAAATATATAAAATAAAATTATTTATTTTATTTATAAAGTTTATAAATTATACTGTTTCATTATAAGAGTTATAAATTCATTAGAAAGAAATTAATTATAAAGATATGATTTTAAACATTTGTGTTGTTAATATATTTAAAACTATCATGTATATGCGATAATAAGCACGATTAAACTATTAATGATCACGAAACATTATATTTTCTTGAAAAATCAATTTCTTTCATTTTTTCTTGTGAGAGCAACATAAATCATTAATATAAAAATCTACAATTTCTTTTAAAGAGTTATCATAAGCAATAAGGTTTACGATACGTTAAAAGAGCGAGTGAGAAAGATAGAAACGGACAATTATTATTTTGTATTAGAAATATAACGTTCCGAAATGAGATAACAAATTATATTCAATATATAACAATAAATTCTTCATTCATGTTCAATTAATTTATCTAGTAACAATGGGCAAATATCAGTTAATGATATAAACGAGACAATAATAAGAAAAATATATAATAATTTTATAATAACTAAAAATAATAAATTTCTTAAATTTATATTAATTATATAAGGATAATTTACGTAAAAATACGTAAATAATTACAAATTAATTATTATATCATATTATTTATTTTTTTAAATGTAAATTATTAATTTTTATAGTATTATTTTTAATAATTTTTAAAATAATTATCTTGATTTCATGTAGCCTAAATAAATTGAGAAAAATGAGTCTGAAATTTCCAATGTTGGAACTCCAACAAAAAATCAAGTTTTTCAAACCTTCAAATTTCTTCAAAATAAACGTAAACCACGTAACTATGATACAATATTAATTAAAAAAATGATTTAACTCTAAAAACACCCCAAAAAATCCTTATTAAGGGATGAAAATTGAAAAAATTCAAAGATTTCAAATTTTAACTAATTATCATAAACAACAATCATTATCTATCACAGAAAAATAAAAAACAATTTTTATTGCGCATAGAAACTTATTACAAATAAAAACAAGTTGCGCCGCGTAATAGTACCTGCAGAAGACCGCCTCTTATAATAGATTATAAATACAAAAATTAATATATTAACAAAAAAAAAAGCATAATTCTAGTGCACAAGAACAAAAGATAGAAAAAATAAAACAAATCATCCATAAATATTTAGCAATATTCTCAAAATCACGCGTAAAAAACACGTCCAATACGCTTCCGATAGGCATATGCATTGTAACACTTAATTGTTAATAAACATATGTTCCCGACGTATTCAACAACTTTTTATTAATGAATGTCGTTGATCATATCAAAAGCAACTAATACTCCGAATAGCAACAAAATCTGGAGATCTCGTGAATGTTTAAATAACCGTTGAAATTAGCGCTGTACGTACATACGATAAATGCATGTCCTATACTGCGTTAGATTATTGTTAATTAATATATGTTCCCGGGATATTCAACTTTTTATTATTGATTATTGATTATATTTTTCAACTAAATGTATCAATAGTAGATGTGATGGTAAATAGTTTATATGTTTGCATTGTTTGTTCTAATCTTTCGCATTTTTCGAAGGGTAGTAGACTCTATGTGAATTAGAAACGCGTATATCGTAAACATAATGCGGTGTTGCCGCAAAGTCGTGGAGTTGCGTTTTCGATTCAACAAAATCGCGAATCTACGATCTTCACTGATTCGGACGCGTACGTACAACTGGTTATGTATACGTATGCAATAGTGTTAATACATGAGTACTCGCTCGCTTGCTGGGTTCGACTCGGAAGTTTCTTTGGAGCGGACCATATTATATATATATATATCAATTTTTTAAACTATTAATTATGTTTTATATTAATATTTTTTTGAAATATTTTGAAAATAGATATATATAAGAAATATTATGAACTGATTTTTTTTATTTTTTTCCTCTTTGTTATTAAATATTACTATTTTACATCGATATATTTATAAATATCATTGAAGATATGAAATAGAACAAATTACTCGAATAGCAACAAAATCACAGATTTTCGTCAGTTTTCAAAAATTAAACAAATTCACATCGTATGCTTACACATTATGAGTATTCATGTGCTGCGACAGTTTATTATTAAGAATAAAGATTTCTTTTTATTTTAAATTTACTCTGTATTTTTTAAAATTAAAATAAGGTAATTCACATGAAAGTAACTTTGTGTTTATTTATAATCGATACAAGTACTCCAATAAACTACTACCTACCGAACTTCAACCTGATCAATTCTATCCGAAGGCGTTTATGATTAGATTCTCTTTCGAGTTTGAAAACTCTTTATTCTCCTTGGAAAATGTGACGATTGCTTTTGGACCTTCTAAAATTTCTCCCAGCAGACCACCACTAATTTTTACATGAAAGAGATTTTAAATAAATGAAAATTACTATATATATATATATATATATATATATATATATATATATATATGTATATTATTGATTTTAATATGGTACCTTGATTAATAGACTTGATCCATCAAAATAATGTCCTTTATGTTTTTAATAAGAGATGTAATATCTCATATTTGTCAACAGGGAAAAAATATACTTAGGATTTGAATAATTTTATTTTATAGTAATTGTAATCTGAATATAAATATATAAGAATATAAATTTTTGTTTATGTATTAGAGGTTCTACAGCTTGGAAATTGTACATTTTTTAAGAATGTAAAATTTTGAATCGTTAGAAATTGATTATCTATAGTAAATGATTATTTTTTAGATTAACCTAAATATCTGGTATTCAACATATATACCAAAATTACGTTATAATAATTAAAAAACTTAAAGAAACATCCGAGGAAAGAAATTGTTCTATTTGATATAAAATAAATTATAAAAAATGTATGACTAATGTTAAAGTATTAATTATACAAGTAGCATTTAAAACTAAGAATGACTGTAGTCACAAACTAACTCCGTGAACTGAGTGAAATCGCCAACTCGTAAATCTTATATTTTTCTTATGTATATGTGCGTAAACAAATTACTATGTGTGCACTTACTCATGTAAATACTATATAAGCCAGTTTAAATCTGAAAAGACACTTTTTAAAAAAATCCAATTCCTAATCAATAATTTATCCAATATATTAATTCTTAAAACTTGAAATATTTCTATATGATATTAAAATTAAAAAATTAAATAAAAATAAAAATATGATATTAATAATTATTGATGTAGACATTAAACATTTAAAACTTGTATTTATGTTTAAAAAAATTTCTGCTCACAATTATCAATTTTCGATAAGATTTAAAAAAATCTTGATTTCTAATACTTATAATAGAAAAAAATATAACAAGTTAAGCTGATATTAGGTAGAGTTAAAATGTTCAAATGTTACGTGTGTCGGCCCCCCAGATTTCGGCTGAACATCACTTCAAGTACTTACTACACGAGCATTCACACGTATTTAAGAACAAACAGAAAGACCTTATAAGCTATCTACGAACTATCCAAGGTCCGTCGATCTAGGCTTTACATTACGAATAAAAGCGCGTCAATATCAAATTTACATTGAGCCATTATCCAATAAAAAAGTGTAATCGTAAAACTAAATTACTGATGTTAATATAACTACCTAATATTTAATTACTCAAAGAATAGAAAATTTTACGAAATTTACAATAAGATGTAATGTACAAATGTAAGACTCACTCGCTCTGAAAATCTCTGTCATTTTACTCTTTCTCTCTCTTATTAGGCCACTCACTATAAGATATATTCTGTATATATATATACAGAATATATACACTATATATATACACTCTAATTATAAAAATTTCCTCATTAGCCTTATTCTTGAAATTTAACTAGAATTTCATTAGTAACAAATTAATTGTGACAGAATTTATAAATATGTTCATAATATTTCAAAGCATTAATTCCCACAACAATATCATATGCTAAGTAAAGAAATTTTTTTATTCATATAGAAACCATAGGTTTTATATAAGAAAGATGTTCTATACGAAACTGATTTGTATGATTTTTGTGCTTTACAAATAAATTGTGTGAATACACAACGATTATATAAATATAAATGTGTAATAAAATTCAGAAAAATTCAAGTTAATATATTTTATAAATCTGTATACAAAGGAATATAAAATAATTAAAATAAAAAAAAATTTTTTTTTCAATTATTCAGTAATTTTATAATAAGGAATGGGTTGCGTAGCATAATCATAAAAACAGAATGAAATAGTAACTGATATCAATGTTTTAAATGTCCGCTTTACTAATTCAAACTTGAGTGCATTACTTTTACATTTAATTATTTGGTTACATCGTGAAATTTATTTATTAACTTTTATAGATTTCTAGTGGGAAAAAGATAAAAAATTATGACCGAGATAAGTTCATGTTCCAGATGAAAATAATTAATGTTAATCTAATTCATCTTTTTAATCTAAATACTGAAACTATTAAGATAAAAGCATAATTAACAATTAAAAAATATATATATGTATATATATATTAGGTGATCACCTCAGAAGAAATTTCCGAGTCAAACACTCCAAGCAAATGAGTACACATGTATTCACACATATTGCGTATGTGCAAATGTACATTTGTACGTAAGACGTCCGAATTAGTGAAGATCGTAGCTCTACGATTTTGTCGAGTCGAAAACGTAACTCCACAACTTTGCGTCGCGGCAACATCGCATTATGTTTACGATATACGCGTTTCTAATTCACATAGAGTCTACTATCCTTCGAAAAATGCGAAAGATTAGAACAAACAATGCAAACATATAAACTATTTATCGTCACATCTACTATTGACACATTTAGTTGCAAAACATAATCAATAATCAATAATAAAAAGTTGACGAATGTCCCGTTAATTGTTAATTAACAATTAAGCGTCGCGGCTTAAGAATACACATATTGCATGAGCATAGAAGGTAGAATTGTTTAACTTTGTTGAAAACTATGACGAGATCTCCAGATTTTGTTGCTATTCGGGATATTTGTTACTTTCGATATGGTCAACGATATTTATTAATAAAAAGTTGTTGAATGCCTAGGGAATGTATGTTAATTAACAATTAAGTGTTACAATGCATATACCTATCGGAAGCGTATTGGACGTATAATTTGCAGATATTTTTGTTACTATTGCTTATTATTTTTTGAGATTTTTTTTGTTAATCGTATCTTTGGTTCTTGGATATTAGAATTATGTATTTATTTGGTTAATATATTAATAATTTTTGTATTTATAGTCTATTGTAGTAGGCGGTCTTCTGCGAGTACTCTTACGCGGCGCAACTTCTTTTTGTTTATAAGTTTCTATGCGCAATAAAAATTTAAAAAAATTTTTTTTGTGTTGATAATAATTTTTGTTTATGATAGTTAGTGAAAATTTGAAATTTTTCAATTTTTTTTTCAATTTTTTATTCCCTAATAAGGGTTGTTTTTTGAGGTGTTTTTAGAGTTAAATCATTTTTTTGTTAATATCGTATCAGAGTTGTGTGGTTTACGTAATTTTTTTGAAGAAATTTCAACGTTTGAAAAATTTGATTTTTAGTTGAAGTTTCAACGTTGGAAACTTCAAACTCATTGAGAAAAAGACTTAAGTAAAGGTATAAAAAGGTAAAAATAGTAAGAAAATATTATATGTTGTTTACTTAAATAATTATTTCATCAAGTTTTTATAAAAAAAACAGCATGATATTGTCTTTGTTAAATAGATATTAAATACTAACAAGTAGTACGATTGTGACTAAGGTTTTTTGTCACTTTTTCTTTTTCAAAGCAAATCAATCTTATTATGGCTTTCGTTCTTTAGAGAATTTTTTAATATTTTTAGATTAAAATTAGATAAAAATTTCTATAGGATTAATATTTTTTTAACTGAAAAAGGAAAAATGTAAAATTAAATAAGTTTTAATACAAAACATCTAATGTTAATTACGTTAATTATAGCGCTCAAAAAAATTTCAATTAAAATTTAGTAAAAAATTAGTTATCAATTCTTTACTGTTATTCTACAGTGTATATATGTCAATAATACGTGTTTATGAAATCTTTTAGATTAACAAAAAAATATGTGAAATGGACAATAATTTTGAAGAGAATCAGCTTCCTAATCAATTTGAAAGTTTTACGTCAATAATGAATTGACAATATACGCATACTTTTACAAGCTGTCATAAAAATTTGATTATTTTTGTTTCTAGATAGAACTCCCTTAACGGCCAGGGATAATGAGTGCATGTATATACGTAATCTGTGTCCGCACAATTGGAAAGGATTGTGCGATGCTATCGATGTTTCGACGGATCCGTCCCCTTAAATTATTGTATTCAAGCTCGTGATATGAATCGCGCGACTGTCAATTAACTTTCCGAATATAGACTGATGCTTTATATGAATTATCTTGTGTTTATGACAGCGTATCTGACAATATTATGATGATAAAATTATTCACAATTACTATATGTATAAATACTATCAAATGACCTATCAAAATAATTGAATAGAATCATTTTTTTAAATATTAAAAATACAGTTTGTAATATTTCTGATCAAGATAAGGTAATTACAGTAATTGTACTAGTGAATTTAAACGACAATGTATTAATTAATTTTATTTAAAGTTTTTATTGCAAAATATTTGAACTTTTATTATTTTACTATAACTTATTATTTGTATTATTACTTATTATTATAATGTAATTTGGTATGAATTATCTTAAGTTGTGCAAAATAAATAAAAAAATCATTTTATTTTTGAATGAAAATATTATTGTATTTTGTACATCTTTAATTAAATAATAAATCTTTTATTATAATAAAATACCTTTTTTATTGTCATCTTTTATATTAAAATAAATATTTGTTTTCATTAGTGTACGCTATTTTATCATCAACCTGCAGCTAGTTCTTTTATAATTAAAATGTATATTTCTTTCTCGTGGTGAACCTGAAATCTTTTGACACTTTAAGAAAAGTATAAAAAGTACAAGCTTCTATATTTCTCCTCTTTATGCATTCTAAAATCTTAAAGATTCTATAAGTATTTCTTTCGTTTCCAATTTCTAAAGCATTCCAAGCATCGTCCAAACAATATTACACAATTCAAACTTAAGCAAAAGTTCGACTTTCTTATTTTTCTAGTACCAATCAATCCTTTTCTAGATTACCTCGCCCCTTCAGTCTTTATTCTGTGAAACTCGTAGAGGCATCTGCTGAGAATCCGAAATCTCACGTATTCCCGTTAATACAAAGCCGTTCACTCTGTAAAGATAGCGGCAATAGATCGGAGTAAACTCACTTTATTACTTGGCGAGTCCTTGCTAGGGTGAGTCGTAAGAGAACGAAAGAGAGAGAGGGAGATCAAGGGGAAGACGGAAAGACATGTAAGAACATTACATTAAGAATTACTCTAATAAATAATACGAGAGACAAATGAACAGAACAGAAAGACAAAGCAGCACAAAAAAGAAAATGAGAAGAAAAGGATGTTTACTGTCATTCTACACTATTTCTCATTAATTATGATTTATTCAATTAGATAATAATAAACAATAGCAAGAGATTTATCTATTATCTACTCAATTCAAAGTCTACATAATAATTATTACTGGATCAAACGAGTATATTTCATTTTTCAGTGCAGATAGTATTATTATTTATTATTTTGAAGATAGAGCATTCATCTATTTATCTATTTATGCGTGTTAATAGTAAGATTACGTAAATCAAGTATGTACTCAAGGAGAAAGGTGGTACGGTATACAAAGTGACGGGAGGGTGAGCTACTGTCGATTAGAATGAGCGGAATAATGGTGCAAAGGAGTGAAGGCAGAGATAAAGCGGGAAACGAAGAATGAGAAACAAAGGGATAAACGGAAAGCTGTTCTTTGGTTGACGTTGAAAATATTTTCATTTTGGTAAATTTAGTGCACAATGTACTTCAGATAGGATTAAATCAACTGAAGAAAGCTATAATTCTCAAAGTAAGGAAGTAATAAAGTTCTGTTTTACTAACAAAACAACTTTCATATTTAATATTAAAGAATATATCGAGTTTCAATTGACATTTTGTATTGGTGTATTTTTCAATGATCTAATTTCAAATTATAATTTAATGTATATATTTACAAAATTTAGATGATTGGAAATTTTTATTCTACTAATCCGAATAAGATAATAGAAAATTTTAACTTTTCTCTTTGTATATTTCCAAATTTCGAGAAGCCAAGATTGTTGTAAGTGTTATTGTTATATCGCGCTACATTTTTTAAAATCGTGGTAGGGCAATTATAGTAAAAAGATATTATTATAAACAATTATGATCATATTTCATTACAATTTACTACGTAATCTACGTATCTAAAATATAGATAAAAAGGATTTACTAACAAGTTAAGTAAATGTTGAAATCATAGATTTAAATGGGTCCTCAATCTTCACAATCATGATGAAACACAACACAGAGATACTGGTTGTGATCGAATATCACAACTTGCATCTACAAATCACTTGATTACTAGTTATAACTAAGTCAGTATATTTAAAATAAGTACTTATTACAAAGAATTCAATATTCAATAAATTTCTTGCTGGAATAACTTATCATAAATATTCCAAATTTCTCATTTAATGTACGATTAACATTTTCAAAAGTGATATTCTAGAATTTGAGTTGCTATGCCAGTAATCTAAAGCAGTAAGATATAATAAAATAATAAAAGATGTTTTAATTTATAGTTCAGATAGATTTATAGTTCAAATAGTCAATTTAATTAATTACTATCAAATTCACTATGTTTTAAATGAAAATTTATAAATTAGATTAAAAAATAAAATAATTTTATAAGGATTTATTATTTAAGAAAATTTAATATTGTTTTGATTTATCCATTAATTACAATATTAAAAGACTTAAGATTTATGACGTAAGGCTATGTACAAAATATATTATTATAATTAAAATGAAATACAAAATTTGTAAAATTTGAAAACTAAAATTTCATATATCAATAATACAAATTTTTAAGAAATGAATAAGTTTACTAGTAAGTCAACGTATCAGATTCTAGTACATTATATAATATTATAGGGTTCAGAGAAAGAGAGAGAAAGAGACAGAGAAAGAGATTTTTATCGAATAAAAAGAAGTGCCTAGAGAAATAAGTGATTTTTATTCCAAGAGTTTAATCTATGAAGTTCATATCACCGTTTCGTGACAAAAGAAAGTGAAGTCGAGAATAATTTGATGTTTAATAATATAAGAAAAATGGTCTTTCGTAACAGTTGAATTTATTTTTGTTTAGCAAGAACTATTTGTTTGTAATTACTTAGTAGTTCATTACTTTAAATAGGTTAAACAAAATTTAGACGATTATGTTTAATTTTAATACATGTTTGAATTACTATGTTGAATATTTAATTTAAAAACAATGTTCACATAGAAAAGAGTGTAGATAAATTTTTAATATTCCTAATTTATAAAAGTAAACTTGTAATTCTAGAAAAAAGTTTTTGTACTACCGCAAAGAATACACGAACTTCCTCTGACATCAAGATTTTGGCGTAAATGTATACATACACGAAGGAGAAAGAGCAAGCCTGTGTTTAACTTGCTCGAACGTACTCTCGTGCTCGTACAAGCGTATAGAAGTGAGATATATAGTTCAGAATGAACGAGAAAAATGGAAGAAAATAGCTGGAATCTCAAAATACAAGAAGAGTAGAGAGAGAGAGAGAGAGAAAATAAAGATAAGGATGAAAACGATGAACCAACGAATTGAGGGAGGATGCGATAAGTTGTAAGTTGAAAAAAGTATAAAATGGAGAGCAGAATTCTTTGATGGAGATAAAAAATAAATTAGAAATTTATAAAGAAATTGAAAAATTATAAAAAGTAGCTTCAAATTTACTAATTTATTTATTTTCCTTCTTAAAAATTTTTATAATAGTTATTTTTAACAATTTAAATACTCAAACATTTTTATTTCTCATTCTATGTTAAGCTATTTATAAAAATCAATTAATTTGAGAAACATTTTATTATTTAACTTAAACTTTCATTAGGAAACAGTTACTACTTATTTAATTATAATTTTATAAAAATATGTATTTATTTTGCATTAAGAAATGGAAATAAATTTTTCAATTTATTGAATTAAATTGCAACTGAAATTTTATACTACATATAAATTAAATTTTATTATATTATATTTTAAAATAATTTTTAATTTCAATTTTATGAATACAGAAAGATTTTTAATTTATAGAAAAATTATTATTGTATCAATTGAAGTTCATTATTTACAATTTCATACAATATAAAGAAATTAACGCTTTTAAAAGTATAAATATACTCTTAATCAGATGTAAAAGAAAAAGTTTATTGACTCTAATGACATCAAAATTATTTACGGAGAATAAAATACATATTCTTATCAAGTAAGAGCTTTTTGAGATGAAGTTGTAATAAACATCATTTTCGTACAAAATTGTCGAAGACCTTAAATCCCTAATATATGAATAACGTCATTTCAATAAGACTTGTAGTTTCAAAATGTTGATATTTTTTATGTTGATATTTTTATGTTACATATGCAGTTTAAGGAAGTATCTGTTACAGACATATTTTGATCGCTCGATGCTTCAAAAATATTTGTTCAAAAGACAAAATACAAATTATTATTTAAGAGAACAAAATATGTACCAGCTATATGTACAAGCTCATTTTTAATGTATTTTATTTTACGAGTAACAAGTACGCGAGAATATGAGAATACGTCCTCGAATACAGTTTGAAAATCCGTATTATGTCTAAAAATACGAAACACGAATTTATTTACTTGTGTATAAGCTGCATTGTGTATAACGATAAATTTATAAAAAATTTTACTATTTACTCGTTGTTGTATTTATTATTTAACTATTTATAACGATTTGAATTTTACCAAATCAATACATTAAAATAGTATGATTTTATTTGTTAAACAAACTCAGTTATAAAAATTTACGATACTGGTACAGCATTATAAGTTCCTTTCATGTATTCGAAATGAAGTTAGTTGTACAACTCTTGCAAATCTCTTCGACATTAAGTTTAGAGTAATACCAGCTGACTCTTACACTCTCAAATAGTGACAGGCGAAACTAGAGAGAAGAAGAAATTCATGCGCGGTATTATCATTATATTTGAAATTGTCTGAATGTACTACATTCATTATAATGATATGAATCAGTAGTAACTCTATAGCTGTACTTTAGAAATAATTGCATAATTATTATTTTTTTCAAATATAATGTTAAAGTTTTAAAAGTATAATCATAAATTAATATTTTACTAACCAGACATTTATAAAACTTTGAGATTAATGTTTTCTATGGTTTTATAATTTTATCTGACCATGATATTTTAAATATCTATACAATTTCTATTTAAAAAATAAATTCTTTAAAAATTTTATATATAATGAATAGATTAAAATATATATGAAAATCTATATGATATTTGAATTTAATAATTTATTTAATAACTTATATTTATATTAGATTCATACTATATATTTAAAACAAATATGTTATACATATTATTAATTTTATGTACTTTACATCCAGTAAATTCAACATATTTTTGTATTTATTTCGTATTTCATAACATTAAATTTTGAAACTTTAATTGACTTTACGGCAAATGTACTAGTTTATAGAAGCGATATGATATAATAATTAGTTACATAATATAATACAATAAATATTACAATTCGAGATAAATATAGCTATACATTAGACAGTTTAAAAATATATATAAAATAATTAAAATATATTAAATTGATAACAACTAGAAATTCTTTAATCAATAATATTTGATAAAGAGGTAATATGGGGATACTTTTGAAAAATATTTTACAAATGCAATGAGTTCTAAGAAAATCAGTAATAATCTCACAATCTGCTTTCTAGAAATCTTATCAATCTTATGAAAAAAGTATATGTTTCAGTGAAGTAAATTATTATATAAAAAAACCGAATTAGTTTAATGATATAATCTTAATTTTGCTGTAATAATTTTACGTAAATTGAATGTGTGAAAGCTATGTGAAAAGAAAAATCAATATTTGAACCGACCCAGTTTAAGTTAGTATATTTTGCAAATTATAATATTTTGTTAAGTCAAGACAATATTAGCAAAGTAATTTTGAATTTTTAATCATTTATATATTTCAAAATAAAAATATATGCAATTTTTTAATATTTTTATTTTCCAGATAAAAACATGTGTTGAAACTGCTATGTAATTTTGTATTAAAATGAAATGTTAAATCATTCCTTAACAATTGATAAAAATAAATTAGAATACATTTTTAAGATCTTTTACACATCAAATTTTTTAAAAAGATGATTACAATTAAGATTAAATCCTATTAATGACTCTTATCTTTGTAACTACAACATTTATTTAATATTTAATTCAGTATTTAGTAATATGTTTATAATATATTCGATCATTATTTTAAATAAAAAATTTATATACTCTTATCGTATTATAAATGTTATACATTTGTTAACAATTATTATATGCAGAATCATGCTAATTATTTTGTATAGTTCATTAATGCAATATTATTAGAGATTCTATCATACTCAATGAATTTACTAATTAAAAGTAATGAAACGTTAATTCTAAATATTATACGTAAATTAAATTTGAGATTATATGGAATATAATAAAATTTAATCTCTTTTTTTTTCATCCCTTCATAAAAAATAATACATAAACTAGAAAATATACAAAAATGACTGAAAACAAATAAATAACTAAAAGGTAATTAAGGCATGAAAATATTTATAAGCAAAAGTATAATAATTAACATACAACTCGTACTAAATATGGTTAATAAATTATTAATATCGTTCAAATATCCAAATTCAGAGTTAACTAATTTTTATAATTAATAGTTACACCTTTAGACTGTACATCATTAAAAATTTTATTAACTTATCAAAATATAAATTTGAAATTGCTTATTCAATAATTTATAAGATTTTGAATTTATCACTTTATTAACATGCAGAATTTAAAAATAAAAGTATTTATAAAATATATAAACTTTTTTTAAAAATATAAGATAGAATAATTATCATAATTATTCGAATTTCTCTCACAATTAATAATAAAATAAATTTTACTTAAACGCTAATTTATAAAATATCCATTACTTCAAATTTAAACGAAAAAGACACTATCTAATTTTGTATCCTCTTGGTACAAGTTTATAAGTTCTCTTTGCTACATTACTCGAGAGCAGGGTGAATCGCAAAAATTATCGTATGCGAGTATCTACTATATCTACACAATATACAATAAATATATTAAAAATATTTCTACATTCAAAACGTAGTTCTTAATTTTTATTCGTACAAATTAGTTGCGCACCCACGTAAAATAAATTTCAAGAGAAAGCGTATTCTTTTCTTTTATTCATTTAATCAGACTTTGTAGTGGTTTTTCATTTATCTTCAATCCGTGTAGTTTTTTGAATGAATGAATCGATATATTTACTTATAGTTACTTTAGTGTATATGCAATTTAAAAAATTACATAACGAATCATTCATTATAACAAAATAATTTGAGTTAATATAGTTATAATTTTATTTAATGTACACAAAAAAATAAGAAATTATTTTCATTTTTGTAATAAAAAGCATTCGGAAATAATATACTTACTTCATAACACACACACACACACACACACACACACACACACACACACACACACACACACACACACACACACACAATGAAATAACATTATGAAAATATACAATATGTCAAAAAATGAAAATTCAATATTTATTACTCTAAACTTAGGCTATATTGGTTTCAAATCATTAAATCCAATTAAACAAATTATCGTTATTAATTTAAATAATTTATTCTCTCACAGTTTGATAAATGAATGAAAGTTATGTAATATTAGCTATTCAAATGTTTCAAATTTATCTATTAAATGAAAATAAATACTGGAAAATATTGAATTTTTAATTTTAAATAAAAAATAACTAGGTCTTTTATATATAATAAAAAATAAAACTTATTATTCTAAAAATAATTTCAATATATAAATCCTTATAGATTTAAAAATTTTATTTATAGTTTAATTCAGTTTTTATGCGTAGAAGTAATAAATATTTCATTGTTATAAAAAGAATGCAGATTTTTTAATTTTTTTAAATTAAAAATGTTTTCTTTAAAAATTAAAGTAAGAATGTCTTCTTTAAAAAAATTTGAACACAGAAAAATATTCTATTACAGTTTCAGGATGTTTATATTGATATTTCTTTAAGAATGTACTGTTCGATTTTCTATTACATTTTCAAAATTAGGTAAAATAAAAATTCTTGTATCTATACTTTTTATTAAATTTGAAGGGTGGTAATAGAGTATTTTCATAATAAAAACTGCCAAGCCACGGCTTTCAAGGCTGTGGCTTACGTTACAATTAAATTTACACTTTTACTAACCTTCTGAAGAATAAGAAAAACAAAATGGTGGAATTGTTAGAAAAAAAATTTTTTTAATACAGTAATAAATGAAAATAATGCTAACACAATTTTTAAAAAGAGTTTCATTAAAGCAAATTGTTAACTAATATATTATTATGATTTTGAATGTGCAGTAAAATATTTATTAAAAAATATGAATATTTTTAATTAATAACGCGTTTGTTCAGTAATAGAAAAAAATATAAAAATTTAAAAAATTATACAATATAGTTGTTAAACGCTATAAACATATTCGCTTAAGACCATTAATAATAAATAATACATCAACTTACCATTGTAGATCTATGAATTCCAATTTTCAAAAATAGAAATATTGTATAGTCGGTATGATTGTTCAAATGAGTGAGTATTACTCGATGCTTTCAGTATTATGTAAATAAAATTTTTTATTATTATATTGCTGTAAGAAAATGTTTACAAATCTAGTAAATGTAATCATTTAGCTAGCATTTCCAAATTGAAAATTAATCATTAATATCGCAATGAAGAAATTCCAGACGGCCATGACTCGAAATTCTAAAACAAACAAAACAGCGAAACAAAGAAAACGCAAAAATGTAAATTTCCTTAAAAGCAACTGTTCAGCTTTTTCAATTTAAAGCGACAGTGTTTGAAACTTTGATTATTGTGTATATTATTATTATTAGTTTGCGCAAATCTATTTTTTCGAATTTAGACCGCACCCACTCTGTATTTTTCCCTATTTTCAAGAGTTATCGATTACGGTAGTAAGCGTGCGAACGCTCTTCTATTAGCCTCGGTTTATCGGGTTAACCGTACGAGCACGCACGTGTATACTTTGAGTATCCTTATAAGGGGAATTATTAATAGGTAAAGCCAAGACAAGGATAACCTAATTATCACAGAGTGAATAAGATACTCCACCAATGGCTGTTTCTTTCCTTCGAATGGTCTTTATAATGAAAAAAACTTTTTTCAATAAGTTATTGTATATAATGTCGTTGGTTTGGTCGAACGAAAAATCGATATAAACAACTTCAAGTCACATACATCGATCGATAGAATTAATCAGATATTTATTTATCACAGCTGAAAATATATATGAAACCAACCTAATTACAAGAGTGATTTTATGATATTAAGATGTGTTCTTGAAAGTCAGGTGTTTCTTTTTGCAAATTAAATCAATCAATATAATAACAGTGATTATGAATTAATTTTTCAAATATTTAAAATTAATTTTTCTAAAATTTTTATTATATACGTATTTTACACAATTGTTAACAATTTTTAAAATACTTCTTTTATAAAACTAAATCACGCTATTGATATATAAGACATCACAATAAAATAGTAAATTTATAAATATTTATAACGTAAGAAATAAATGCATTTATAATAACAGACTTTTCAGAATATATTTTTGGTATCGAAACAAATATCAGATTTAATATAAAAATATCCTTTTTAGAGGTGTAGAATTTTTTTATTAAAAATGAAAATTTTATGAATGTATATTTGGTTATTTTATAACAAAGAAAGCTAAATTTATATTTAAAATATTTTAATAAAACTTTATATTTTTGTTAGTTTTATCACGTATAAGTATGTCTCTATTATATTATTGAAAAATATATAATTTCACTCGCCTGCATACATTATAATTTTATAAGAATATAAAAAACAAAGTATTCAAACTCTTGAAATATAAAAGATATAAAACATAAAAAATATTCAAAAGAATAAAAGCAATAGGATGATGAAACTCGACCGGATTATTTTCTATGCAATTCAAACTAAAATGAATACACAATCTTTCAAGTCCAAGTAATGTTATACGAATACTAATTGAACTCGAAATGAAGTTAACTCGATAAAACCCAGACCATAAAATGGCAGCTAAAAACTATTTAACGAAAAAATATTACGGAAAATGAGAGGGGGTAAAATAATTGAATTTGATGGCCCGAATTACTAAAAAATAAAGAAAAAGCAAAGACAGAGAGTGAAAAAAGTCCAGGTATGACCGAATGAAGCCGACGAGAAAGACATCATGCATCCCGTCACAACAACGTCGAACGCATGCACGAAACTTCTTTAACGTCCGACTGACTCCGCTTTTTATTCTTGATTTTTTCAACTTTCATAGCGATGGTGATTTCTTTTTCTCTTCATATTCTTAAAAGAATCCTACGGAGAAATGATAATAATTTCGGGCAGCTCTGCGCCTAGTTTATTTGCAATATTTTTCGTCTTTGACGTCTTGACACACTCATTTGTCCTTCTTTCAGTCCTTATCGCTAGAGTTTGCACGCCAGCTATCCCAACTGGATACCGCTGGGTCTCGTATAGACTATCTGCTTCTACGTGATTTATATCAATCTCTATGTTGTTGCTTTGATAAATTTTGTAAACCTTTGAGGAACTCATATTTCCGCGTTTGATTTTAACCGATGCTTTTCACAAATATCTATGAAAGTTTGTGTATATTTAAAATAAGTTAAAATGACCCAAATTTTGATAAAGAATAATTACATTGACATTTTTTAATATGTAACATTTGATGTAAAGCATCAAATGCTCTTAAAATGTAGACAAGTACATTTTACACAAATATCAATGAAATATGTAGGTACTTGATCGAATAGATTTCCATTAGAACAAATATTAATTAAAAAATCAGAGTTGAGTATATTAATTATTTCGACATATTAAATATTATTACATATTTAAATATAAATATGTAATATTTATATAAAAAATTCAAATTTTTTTATTTATTTATAATTATTTAATCAATACATATATCATTTTTTAACTATTTATAATATTTATAATATTGCAATTGACTTTTAAAGAAATTAAAGTAACGTGAATAAAACCGAATGAATCACAGCAACGAATAAAAATAAAAGCTAAATAACGTAATACATAAATTCTGAAAGATGTAGTAATCGCTTCTAATATGAATAATTGAATAAATTAAATTAATTAAATAATTTAATATGTAAATTAAAATAAAATAAGACAAAAAATAGAATTAATATAATATATTGGAGTGTTTTACGTACTGTAAAGTTGACCAATTTTTAATATTGAATTTAGAATAGTTCTTTCTTACCTGGTACACAAAAAATAAGAATATTTTAAATTCGTAGATCTTCAATTTGATAAAATTAAAGTTGAATAGTTATATATGAAAAGGTTATGGACTTAAATTTAGTTAATATTAGAAAGCATCAATACACTGACATACATTCATTTATTCAATAAAAGAGAAATTCTTATTACTTTACAATATCCAAGTATAAAAGATTTACCAGTAAAATCATTTATTTTACTAAATAGTCACTTATTAACTAAATTATTGTATATTCATTTTTAAGTTAATAATAATAATAATTATTATTATTATTATAATATGATAATATAATATAATAATATGATATAATTAAAATAATAATAATAAAAATATTAAAATAAACTTTATTATTATATCATATCTCAACGTTCTCTATAACGTTCTATAAATACAACACATAAATTTAGCCAACTTTATCGCATAGGATGTAGTACAAGAATTGTACCAAAAGTTTTATTATATGAATAAACTCAAATTTACCAATATCATTCTCATATTTATTATAAACGATATTACATGTTTTACGCATAAAACATTCTAAATGTATTCCATCAATTTTTAATAACTTTTATAGCAAGTTGCTTGAACGAGAAAACTTTGTTCTCAGAATACAATTTCAGTATTGTGAAATAATATTCCAGAAAATTTAATTCAACCTATATATATATATTATACTATCTGAAATTATATATGCATTATAAGTCGACAATGTATATATATTATTCCATATTGTTAAGGTGGCTGTATTATTAGCGTCACATAAACTTATTTCTAAAAAGATTCATCAAAATAAAAATCGTGCATAAATTATAATTTTATATTTTATCTCGTTATATTAAACATTTCAAATATATTCTTTTTAAAACGGTTATAAACTGTAAAAAGAAAAAGCACCTACTTAATAAATATTCTACTGATAAATTCATAATATCTTTAAAATATTTGTGCAGAAAAGTATAGAAAGAAAAATCTTTAAATGGACATTTTGCTTGATAGAAAATAAGTAAAAAAATATAAAATATGAGATAAAATTAAAACTATTTAAAGCAAAATTATATTGTAAATTCAAGGAGCACGTAAAGAAGACTCGCTAGTAGATAAAAAAAATCGAGAGAGCGTGTATATAGATAGAAAGAAAAACGAACGATAGTTGAAGAGAGAAAACAGAGAGATAGGAAAGGAAGGAAAAAAGAATGAGAAAGAATGAGAGTAAGTGAGAGTGAGAGCGAGAAAGAGGGAGGGAGGGAGAATATAAAAAATTTCGCGCTGACGATAACGACACATAGTCGATTCTGAGATTGAATTTGTTTTTCTTTTCTCTGTTTCTCCAAATCTGGAGCATCATTCTACATTTTTTACATTTTCGTTTTACTTTCATATTTCTTTTCGATTTTTCACAACACTCTTTCGTACTTTTCTATAATTTATCACACACATATAGTGCTTATATTTCGTCCGCATCCTACTTCTCTTGAATATTTTAATGAATGCGTCTCCTTAATTAGAACATTGTTACTGCTACGTTTAAAAAGTAATTTTTAAGATGATTACTGTAAGATGTTGGAATAATAGTTTATAAAAAACGAATACCCTTGGGATGTGATTTTATTAAATTAATATTTAGAAAATTTTTTATATTAAAACTATTAGTAAAATATGCATATTTTTGAAGAACATAATCGTTATTAAAACGAAATTCATTTTTATTTCTTAATATTATATAAATAATCTTCATTTATAAACTCAAATATAATTTTTTTTAGAATAATTTTTAAATTAGTTAATTTCATTATGGTTAAATTTTTATAATTCATACATAGCTTTAGTTGTTATTAAAACATATTTTATTATATTAAAATCAACTACTCCTATTTACAAAGTTCATAGTACACTTTTATAATGAGAACCTAAAATTAAACAGAAGACTGGAATGTTTTATCAAAGGCAAATACTATACTATCTTAAGATAATATTACAATATATTTTCAATTTTTAATTTATTTTAATGTATTTGTATTTAAGAGCTATATAAAATACTCAAATATTAAAATAAAATTGGTATTTATACTTTCATGTACCAAATTATTGAATGTTTTTTTTTTAAATAACGAACGATTTATAGACTAAATATAAATACATGCCCCAAATATTATACTTTCAAAATAAGTAAAATTTTTCGCACTCATTCGAATAGATCACTTTAAGTTTACAATAGAATTAATTTAATTTAATTTGACTTATCGTATTCATGATAAATAAATATTAATAAAACGTATTTAGCTGATAACGTAGTCAATACACAATTATTTCTGCATGGCCAGCAATCGGATAAAAATAAATAGAATTCAATAGACAGTAGTGGAGAAGCCATAGAACAGAGGATAGTTCCGCAACGACGTCCCATTTCTTCCTTTCCCTTCGTCTACTTCTGGCTAACTTGCGCTCATTTAGTCGTTTCCTTTTTCTCCACTCGTTTCTCAGATGCTACTGCCAGAAAAATAAATGTACTAATGAGATTCGTTGCTCGCACGCGCCTTTCATTATTTACTTGCTGATTGGTCGGTCGTAATTAGCAACTCAAGAGTATATAAAATAAAGACTTCCGATTTGCGACCCGATCGAGTTGGCGTGCGGCATACAATAATAGAGAACTATCAATTATCCGCCGATTTCATTTCAAGTATGGAATGACGTTTCTTGATGCAATACTATTGAGAGAACTGCACCAGATTTCTATTTTTTGAAATGGCTCATTACTTTGCAACAAATTCAAAGCAATTAAAGGAGGATTATCTTTATTTAGAAATTGACAGAAATATACTCAAAAAATATGTATTTAGTTTTACGAATGATGAAGAAAAGAATTATTTCAGTGTTCCGTATTTTATATGTGATAAAGCCAATAAGCACTATTTAATAATTGAAAGCTTTAAAAATACATAAAAAATAGTTCACATTACAATGGATATAAACCAATATAGTTGAATATTACTTATACAATTTCACCTTTAGAATTAATTTTCTTTTAATTTTAGTTTGCACGTTTTTTCGTTCGTCTTCTTTCAGGTACTAACGATGTATTGCAATAGAAACTATGTCAGAAAATAAATTAAATAGAAAATACACATTTATGACATAAGGTTGGATTGCTTCTATATTTTATTGGTATTTGTGAATATTTCTATGATTTAATATCATTTAGTCAATAACTTTTTCTTAAAAGTTAACCAAGATAATACAGTTTTTACCAATAATATAAAATTCATATTAAAATGAAAACTTTAGAATTCAGAATTCTAATATATTGAGAGGAAAAATATATTTTCTTCGCAATGAATGATTAACTATTATATATCTCAATCGGTTTAATAAAAAATAACTAAATTATGCAACCTGAATTCGTTGATATTTTACAATAAAGTAGTATACTATTTCACAAAATGTTAAATAAACATACTAGTATTATCTATAAAATTATTTTAAAAAATGAT
The DNA here is from genome assembly GCA_018907045.1 of Wiebesia pumilae. NCBI lineage: Eukaryota > Metazoa > Arthropoda > Insecta > Hymenoptera > Agaonidae > Wiebesia > Wiebesia pumilae. The sequence goes on from JACCHZ010000151.1 coordinate 109,026, forward strand.
TATTATATCTAAACATATAATCTAAACAAATTAAAATTTATTTTTCATATAATTTAAATAAGATTAAAAAACTCTGACTCACTTTATTTCAAAAGTAAATATTGAAAGTACAAAAGTTTCTCGTGTATCTGAACTAAGTGAATGTAAATTTATGTTAAACTATGACTTTTTTCTTTCAAATTAAAGTTAATCTTTGATTTTTATACTTGTACAAGTAAAAATTTTCATCAATTTTTATTTTATAAACCATGAACATATTCATTATTTCATAAAAATAATTTTTAATATTCTATACGTTTTAAAATTTTAAGCAGATATATAATACTTGTCCATTCGAAGAAAATAAGTAAGCTTATTATTATAATAAACATTTGGAATTTAAAATAAAATAAATAAGATAATTTGATTTAACAGAAATAAATTCATCATAATTAATAAAGTACTATAACGATATCTTAATGATGATGTAACAAGTCATCAAATTAAAGCAATCATATATTTTTAAACGATTTTTTCTGAAAATAAAAAATACAAAATTGAACATTTATATATAAATACAACGAAGTTGATAGAACATTTTCATCGACAAATTTCATCGATAAAGAGCGAAAGGAGAAGAACGAATGAAAATTACTGGTGTCGACGCATTCGAAATTGAATCGCATACTGTATTCCATAAATAAAAATAAAGCGCTCACGTACATGGCATTCGAAGATGCCCAAGTTCAATTGCGTGACCGCCGTGCACGCGGCTGAAAACGAAAATATTGAGCGCGTGCGCAATTCTACTTGTTTATGCGTCTGTTTTATTTCCTTGGAGGTCGGATTTTGCGTGGTCCGAATATAAAATGTACGAATTAAAAGAATATAAGGTGAATAAGTTTATAATAAGTCGCTGAATTGATTCGGTTGAATTTTTACTAGAGGTAAAATTGATAGAAATATGAATAATTCGATTCAAGCGTATAATACGAACGCAGTTAATGCTACACAAGCGTTATTTATTTCATTTTGTTTTACAGATTATTAAAAATAATTTTAATAAATTTTTGTCTTTATTATGATTTTTGAATAAAATGATTCTTGAAAAGTTTGATACATATTTAATAAATTGATTACAATTTATGGATACTTAATTTGACATTATGAAATAACATGTCCACGACTTTTACCTTGTAACTATACAACGAATTCAAATGGTAAGTGCGTCACAGGTAAATCAATTTTCAGCAATTTTTTTTTCTTAATATTTTTACATGTATCAAAAAATCAGTAACATCAAAAAGCTAATATAATTTGTAGTTCGAAGCTCATATTTTGGAACTTGTTGCTTGCAGTTGTATCTTGCACTTTATATGTAATTTATAGTTTGTAGCTCGTAGTCTGTGGGCAATAATTCATAGTTTAAGTTTGCAACTCGTATCTAGTAGTTAGTAGTTAGTAGCTACTAATATATAGCTCGGGATTTGTCACTCGTAGTACATAACTCCAGGTTTATAATTTATAATTATATTTTTTTTCATACTTTGTCTTCGCATCAGTATTATTGTGCATTACTATAACTTATTGTTTTATTATCTTCATTATTATTAAATTATCATGTGATCCTCTAACAAAAAAAAATCTTTCAACATTTCGATAATCTCATCGTGTATTTAATGTTATTACAAAGCAATGTAAAGAGGAAGTATTACTCATAATTATATAAATCACATTAAAGAAGAAATATTTACTTTCATTCAGAAAAACGCAGTTTTTAATAATTTCAGCCACTATAATTTATTATAATAATTCTTAAAAACTTAATATTTTAATAAAACACGCAAAAAATATACAACCATAAAAAATATAAAGTAATGCATGTTTTTAATAAACTATTTAAATTTTGAGGACGTGCAATTAGATGATCTATACAAAAAACAATTTTTTATTTTTTAAGAATTGTTATTTCAGGTAACAGTAAGATAAAAAGTCGGTATAATGCTAATAATGAACACGGAGGATGCAGTTTATTTACAAGTATTAATATACATTTATATAATAGCTTACGACAATTATCATATTGCATTGATTAGTGTACAATAGTGTACAATGATTGCGTATCAAATAAAAGGATACATATTGGTGGAATAATAAAATAAAATTGTCGAAAATATGTTACGAAGATTTAACTCAATTGGTCGAAGGTCAGATCGTCAAGCTGCTACATTTTGGTATTAAGGAAAGTTACCTTCAAATATAAAGTAGACTTCGTTTCGAATAAAATTAATCAGTGATTTCAAAATCAACACCGAAAATCATTGCAAATAAGTGATATATCTCAGAGTACTAACTATTCTTTGAGAAAGGCAGAAAGGCAAAAATGGCAGAAGAATGGAAGTCTTAATTGCCCTCGGCAATTTTCGTTATCGTATATATACTGTAAAGCTGCAAACAAGCCATTTGTATCCTCCATGTGAAAGAAACGTAAATCATCGACGCATATTCTATGCTTTTGTCTTTTACTTAAGGGTTTAAAAAGCTTAAAATTAAAATTAAAGGTAAAAATTTCCTAAGTGAAAAAGATAATACTACAATAAGAGTCCGAGACGTTCTATCTTTGTATAGAAAACTCTATGGGGAACTCAAGCGAGTTTTAGGGGATGCAAAGAGATTATACTCAAACATCAGGACCGAAACTAACGAAATATGATTAATATTATTCACGCCATTGTACTACTGTTATTAATATTGTAAATATTAATTCTTAAATTAATTATTTTCTGGAGCATATTTGAAATTTATAAACTCTCAAATATATGCATTACTTTAATCCTTAATAAAAAATAAGTACGTAAAGAACTTTTAAAAAGTGCCCGAATGATATTTTTAAGACTTACATACTGGAAATATTAAAACTAATTTACCATTCTAACTTAAAAAGAATTAAGTAAATTTGATAAAAATTTTCAATTGAACATCTTTAACGTTTCAAAATATGCATGTAGTAAAAATAAATATACTAAAAATATTATTTTCTAGACAAAGTACATTTATGAATAAAATTAATTCTGCTAGATTTCAGTTATATTTCATATTTTTAAAATTATCATAACTTTAGTTGCATTATAAAAAAAGAACAAAATATATCTTATAAATTCAAAAGTAAAATTATAATGAAGTTTAGAAATACTATTACCATATTTATTGTATCAATTTAGTTAGTTTACTTTAGAGAGAATAAACTGTACAAGCCACAGAGAAATTTTATCATCCCAATTTGTTACATGACATAAATAGTTATATTAAATCTAATATCTGCACCTAGCTTTAGTTCAATATTTGATAAGCATGATCTTAATATTTAAAATAAATAATTTAGTGTATTAAATAAATTATCGTTATATTATAATAACATAGTTATAACAGTTAAAAGTCATCCAATATTTCGTTTATTAAATGATCTATAATATTAAAATAAGAATACAGCTTCCTTCAAATACATTTATATAAATTAGTTATTCATTTTAAATATAATGTATTTTTTCATTTATAAAACTAAAACGGTATTGACATACTTATATTTTAAATTTTATTTATAATTATTTATTATATTATTTATATATTTAAATATTTCATAATAAATATCATATAATTGAATTAAATTTTATAACTTTCATAGCATGTATACATAATGTATTAAAGTTGAAAGATTTTACCAAAAACGTAAAATGTCAATTTAAAAAATATAAAAAAACTATCTCTCAGTAAGGAATGAAAATATTGCTCAGTTAATAATTTAAAGTTAAAATAATATTAATATTAATTTAATAATGTTAATAACATTAATAAAATACAATATCATACTAGAAGAGTAGGTATGTTTTGAGTATTTAAATGGAAAATCAAATAGAATTAAAAGTTATAGATGTATAAAATAAAAAAGTACTTGAAAGTCAAAGATTGACCAAATAAATGTGACATAGTAAATACAACTAAGAGAAAAAATTGAATAAGCTTCTAAAAAAAAATTTCGATGAATTATTAAATATTTATAAATTCAAATTAAATAAGAATAATTTAATTTAATATACTGATATTAAATATTTACTTTTATATTTATTAAAAATGATTAAATATTAATTAAAATAATTAAAATTATTAAATATTAAATATTTATTAAAAATTCATTTACTTGCTGCATTATTGTGTAAAAGAATTACTTTTAAAAATTATATATTACTATTAAAAAATTACAGAAATATACAACTACTGAAATTTGCAAACTAAATTATAAACTATTTATCTATAAACTATAAAATTTATAAACTGAAATAATTAAATATAGATGAATAGCATTAGTTTCCAAAATTCGTATTTGCACAAAATTTTATTTGCACTCTATAGAGAGCATTTCTAGATAAAATATTGAAATAGCTAATAAATAAAAATAATTACTTCTTAATTTAAACAGGTAAAAATTATTTGTTTTTAAAGACAATTACAAAATTTTAGACAATATTTTATTAGCTAAAATTATCGTAGATTTGAAATATATTTTCGTAAATTATTAGTGTGAATTTTCGTACATTATTTTGATAAACACTCAAATTTTCAGATTATTACTTAGCTACTTCTCAAAATATCTGTCTCTGAACTTTGCAAAATAATACATTCACTATTTAAAAATGTCAAAGATACATATGTATTTATTATAAGAAGCACAACATAAAAAGCACTATTTTATTTAAGGGTGCCAATAATTTTTGCTAAATTTGTGAAACACGGTTTAATTGATATACATGTATTAAAGTACAATTTAATTTATCTTATACTTATGTAAAAGTATTACTTAAGTATACTTATCATTATACTTAGGCAAAATATAATTTATCAAGACTCCTAGAGTTTAACGATGAATAAAATAAAATTCTGACCTATACTTTTCTTGTTCAATTTATCTTTAGAATAATTTTTCAAACTTATAAAAATAGTGAAGTAACTTTAAATGATGTATGTAGATGATTTTAATTTAAAAGAAAAGTAGAAAAATCGTTATGAAACATTTTTATTTCGAGACAGTATAAAATTATTTAGTATATAAATAAATTTATTAAAATCACCCATATTATTCTTAATATTTGTTCATTTGTATAAAAATTGAAAAGCAGTTATCCATATCATCCATAATTCCACGTGGATACGAAATATGAGTGCTTACAATATGCGAAAAAAATAAATATATAATATTCAAAACAGTGATTTTACAAAAATATTTGGTGTACAACTACATTCAAGGATAGAAAAAAGAAATTATAGAGGAATTTATAATTTACTTACTGCTATCAAGGTAATGAAATTACATATATTAAGATATGATCTGGGCATTTTAATAGAGTGAGTGTTAAAAAAGCGATAATTTTATACTTACAAAACACAAAATAAAAGGTAAGTAAAACAAGTCAAGGACATAATATTAAATTTATTAAGAGAAGTAGGATGTGATTAGATAACAATTAAAATAGAATAGTTCAAAATAGACAAAAAAGGGTATTTTTGGTTTGATGAAATTATGATATTTTTCAAGTTTAAATATTTGAATAATAAATTAAAAATAATAATCAAAATTGGTAGAAAGAAATTTTATTAAGGTTATTGATTCAATACTAATCGTTATCTACATAAAATTAAAAGTAATTATAAAACTAAATTATGTATTATAAGTAAAGCAATAAATATTAAGAGATTTGTAATTATATTATCTCATTATACGATTCCGCCTAAATATTTATATTTAATAAATATTATACTAGAATTATTATAATAATTAATTAAATATTTTAATTTTTACTTTAATTAATTAGAAGTAACAAGTGATTATACAAATTATCAATCACTGCATACATTTTACGGATGAGTAATATAACAGAGTTGTATATCATTATTATGATGAAATATAGTTGCATAAAATCTAATCAAACTTTTAATCTATTTTTAATCAGAAAGTATATTTTCATATACTTTCAAAAATTATTAAAATAATTCCAAAATTATGATTTTAATAAAAATTAATATTTTACTATTATTTTATTGTAAACTATTAATTTAAAAATTGCAAAACGGTAATTTAGAGTAAATGTATTTCATGGTTTATTAAAAATTAAATGCTAAAAACTTGTTGTTCGATGGATTTATTAATTATTATGACCGCTGTTAAAAGTAACTGTAATTTTTAATATAATATTTTTTAATTAATAAATTTAAAAATTGAGTTAAAAATTTCATTTTTATCACTTGAAGATATTTTAAATTGAAAAATTTTAATATTTATCTTACCATTTATTTAAAAAAAAATTATTTTAACATTTAAAATATTTATGATTCTACTAAAAAGAACTAAAATATATGATTAGTAACTTATTGTGTTAATAATGACTTATTTAATTAAATTTTTGTAAGATAAAATCATGTGTAAGTTATTTATTAATAGTAAATATCTTTATCTTTGACTTAATTTTTTTTAAATCAAATATAATAAAAACAAATATTATTTTTTTAATTATATATTTTAAAAATATTCGAATTAATTTAGGAACAGAAGAATTCTACTTTATCCATTTTATTACAAGACTTTATAGCTTCATTACTTGTTTAGGTTTTATTCAATATCCAATTGAAAAAGAATGCCATAATAATATTTTCTAAAATTATGAAAACACCTCGAATTATGCAAATTCTGCAGTTGATTACCATGGATTAGGTATTAATTTCTGTCTAAACAAAGTTCCAAGCAATTATTTTAATGCTCTTTTTCGGATTATTAGAACTGTGACAATTTGCTAGCACTTCCTTCAGTGAGCCGTCTTAGCCTCTAGCAGCTCTTGTTGTCGGGTTAGCTGATGGCCTGGTAGGACTTCCCGCGGCGCCTACTTACTCTCATTTCCTTCCCTGGTTTTGCCGGAATAGCTTGTCGGCCAAGGTTCGTTTGGAACAGAAGAGGAGTGTTAAATGGGAAAAGGTCGATAATAAATAACTATGGATTTATAATACTATAATAATCGATCCTTTATTTAAGTGTTACTCCCGGTATACCACAATATTGCGGGCTTTCGCTTCATTCACATACATTATATTCTCGGCATACACACTCACGGCTTGCCGACTCGCATCATTCGCGTGCATTCACACTCCTGAAGTTGGTATTTTCGTTACCCCTCGGGACAAGGAACTTGATGATGGTCTGGAGGAGAAAACGTTGCTAGCGCACTTTCCGAGTGGTCAGGATGGCATAGTGAACCGCTTCCGCTCGGGACGGGAGAGCGCAAATCGCGTCACTTCCGGAACAGTCAGGGTGGCTTAGCAATTGCTATCGCCTTGGAGGGAAGTGTTCGAATCGCATCACTTCCGGATCGGTAAGGATGGCGTAATGAACCGCCTCTGCCAGGAAGAGAGGTCACGAATCGCGTCCTTTCGGACTCAAGGAATCAGCGTAGCGAATCGCATCCGCCCAGGTTGAGAAAACGCTAGTTGCGTTACTCTCAGAGAGGTAAGGACTACGCAATCCTTCGCTTTTCCCCTTGCCGCCTAGCGGTGGAGATTAATTTCTCCTCCATCCAATAGGCGGCGTAGTTTCATGGGTGAGGGGGCTATGGTAAGGCGAGCGTTCGCTCTTGCCTTGGCGCATAGTTGCGCTCCCCTCTCATGCGCTCACTCACGCATTTCGCACAAACTGTCGTGTCGCGGTGCGCGCTCCGTGTCTCACTTTCAATATGGCGCCGGCCATATCGTTTGTGTGCCGCGGTTTCGGACGCACGTGTTTTTAAGTAAAAGTGTTTTCTGCGCGAAAAGGGGACTTTCCGTCGCAGAACAAAATTTCTATAATGAATAATACTTTTATAAATAAAAGTCTTACAATTAAAAGTTATTATAATTTCATATCTTATATGTTAGTTTAACATATTTGTTCCTTTATATCTACAATATGTGGGTGTAATTTTTACATATATTTTCGAAATAATGATGTATATTAAAACTTTTGAATTTCAAATTTATCGTTTGTTAAAGATATCATTTATTACTATACATGTGATTCAGATTTATATATGAATGATTCACAATAGTTAATTCCATTCTTTGATAGTAATAGAATGATATCTTGAATATCAATAGATTAATACAGAAATAACGTACCTTACCGCACTTAGTAAATGAATTATTTTCAAAAAATTATTTAATTAAATGAATAAACTCGCTCAAAGTTTAATTTCATAAAAGAAGAATATTAGAGTGCAGGCTTACTAAACTACGTTTCCCAAATATAATATAATAGAAAATATTTTAGAATTTTGGTTCTAAATAAATCTATATTAAACATATTAAACTGCGAACTCCCCGCCCCTCCACCTATATAGCGCGTGAACATGGCGGAGCGCCGTACTTTTTCTGATGAGTTTCGACAGAACTGTTTGTTACAATTTTTCTAACATGTGTTTCCGTTTTCGCCACGTGCCGACCTAACCTCCAACGCGAGTTTGCTGTTTACCTGGTGTGTACTGGTGTTTCCCCATACAGAGCACTTCACCGGTGATTGGGTCGAGGCGCAGATATTGTTTCCCTTCCGGTGTGAACCAGGTATAACTGGTTGTTCTCAGCGGGATCCGTGCGGTGGTGCCGTCCGGTAGTTGAAGTGACATTGATGCTGCTGTGGCTGCCGTTTCTTCGGTCTTCATGGCGACGGACACCATGCGTGTCTTCTGTGTCTGGCACGACACGGTGTGGAATTGTTTGCTGGGCTTGAGTAGATGGGTCGGTGCGGCTTCCCCGGATGTCTTGGCCGTCTTCTTCGGAGGTGGTATTGAGGCCGCCGTCCGTCGCCGTATCCGCCAGCAGAAAGCAAGTTTTTATTTAAACTCCTTCTCGTGCCTTCTTTTGGATTTATTCGACCTTTAAGCTGTGGCAAAGGCGAGCGACCTCCTCCTTTAGTTGAGTGGAGTCTGCCCCTGTAGACAGGGAAGTAGAGGGATGAGGCTTTTTCTGAGCTGTACTTGTGCTTCGTCTTTCTTCTGTTCTCATTGCGTCGAATATGAGGAATCCCTCTCTCTCCAGTTTTGCTTCGAACTCCTCCAGGTGGTCCACCTCGTCATATCATTTTCTTTTTTCTTTTCCAGAGAACTTGATTGCTTGAGGCTGATTCATCAACTGGTTTTTCTGTGTAAATCCGGTAATTTTCGCGCGTTGACATCTGGTGTTCGCGCGTCACGATCGTATTGTTGTACTCGACCTTGTTTATGTTCCTAAACTATGATGTTTTCGTATATGCTGGCTTATTACATTTTCTTAATTCTAATCTCGCATCGCTGTCGCGGATTTTAATACACTTATAATATATATTATTTTTATTATTTTTTTTCGATCACTTACATATTTTTTTCTTCTTTTAGTCGCTGTCTCCGATCCTTCATCCTGCTCTCGCCAACGGGTGATCTGCCGACGACGGTGTCGTCTTCTTGCGCTTATTCGCCGCCGTTCCTGCGCTTCCGGGCTGCCGTTTGCCGTGAAGAGCCGAAAACCGATCTCAGACAGAATGTCCATCCCTAGTGCCATCGGATGTGGCTGCTCCTCCACTACCACCACCTGTTGCGTCATGTTGTGTCCTCGCATGTCGGCTTCGATTAGTAGCGTTCCCGTGATAAACGTGCGTTTTTGGGTGTTGTATCGGAGCCGTTGAGACGCCGCTCCGTATGAGCGGATTGCTCACCCTCGGAGGCATATGCGTGCTAGCTCTCTGTTGATGCTGGACACCCGGTCTCCTGTATCGATCAATCCCAAGACCTGCACGCATGCCGTATAGCTGGACATGGAAATACCCCTGTAACTGTTGCAGATGCAGGGCGTCGAACAGCGGGTGATCCTGATCCTGAGTAGCTTCCTCGTTTTTGTACATTTTCTCTTTTCCGCAATTTCCTTTGGACTAGGCTCGGCATCGTTGATATCGTGGCTATTACCAGCTGCTCATTGTACGCCTTCATGTTTTGTAGGTAGACCTGTTTTTCTTTTCTCCCTCTCTGAGTCACAGAGTAAATTACGGGTGAGATTTTTCTGCGTACCGCGTACGACATTCCTAGAAATGTCTCGTAGGCTAACGATTTCTTGATTAGGAAGGTTACCGTTCTGGTTCGCCCATGTAGGGTGAGCTTTCCCGTAACGCTCCCCAACAAAGGTGTCTGGGTGCCGTAACGCAATTGATCGGAGAAGTCATCCAGCCTTGCTGACGACACCATTCAGCGGTTTTTTTTGCTCGTCAAAGAGCTGATGGCTCCTGTGTCAATGAGTTCCGATGGTAGTATCCCGGACGGAGAGGATGGCAATCCCTTGTCAGGACCCCCTCACGTTCACACCTCGAGAAACTTTTTTCTCGATTTTCGGTGTGTTTTACATGGTTTTTTCGGTGCATTTTTTAGTGCATGCTAAAATACAAAGTATTTTCGGTGCATTTCTGCATTCTGTTCGACGATGTCCTCGTTGTCGGCAGCGCCAGCAACACTGCTCACGATCGTACCTTACCAGGGCATTAGTGTTCACTACCGCGGCGCCTCGGACTGGTGGTTTTTCCTTCCTCACTTGGCAAAGGGCTGTTTCCACTTCCTTGACCTGTTGTATAAGGTCGGTCACAATTAGGATCTTAATCCTCGGTATATACAAACGCAACTCAGCCCGCATATTATAGTGCAAATTGTCTATCTGTTCGTTCAGGCCATACCCTCCATGACGTCGGATTAGTGTGGCGAGGGCCATACAATATGACGTATGCACTCGTTAGTGCCCTGCATGCGTTCTGCGATTTGACGAGAGATTTTTCTTCTCTCGTCGCTTGATAGGAAGAAGACTTTTAATTGATCTTTGAATTCTCCCCAAGATTTAAGAGGAGTTATGTTCCTGCTCCAAAGAAGAGCATCTCCTCTTAATAGTTCGGGCTGCTCTTGTAACAGCTGAGCGTCGGAGAATCCGTATGCTTGTTTCAGCTCCTCGACTCTTTCCAAGAATACATGTACGTCACGACCGTCAAAATGGCAAATCCACTTTCATATTTGGTCCAGGACACGAACTTCTTTGGCTGTGTCAGCCACCTGAGTACTCCCGAATGTTTTCGGATATGTTGTCGGAGTCTGCGTCATTTTATCTGGATCTGTTAGATTCCCTCATTGGTCGATTCTGTCTTCCAAGCAGTCGGTTAATCGTTCTCATAATTTCGCTACCTTCCCCTCTGTTGAAAGAGCGTGTTTCTCTAGTTCTGTTACGAGTTGCCGTCTATTTAGGGCTTTACTTACTAGTTACCTAGGCTTTACCTCTACCTAAACTAGTTTCCTATTATCGAGCTTTTCCCTAAGCGTGAGTGTTCGAGTCCCTGTTCGGGCGCCATGTGACGGTTTGCTACCGCTCCCTTCGGTGAGCCGTCCTCGCCACTTGCAGCTCCTGTTGTCGGGTAAGCTGGAGGCCTGGTAGGACTCCACGCGGCGCTTACTTACCCTTTTCTCCGCCCTTGTTTTTGCCGGATTAGCTTGTCGGCCAGGGTTTGTTTGAGGCGGAAGAAGAGTGGTTAGTGGAAAAAGGTCGATTTAAATAATAATTCTGCGTTTTTAATAATAAAATAATCGGTTCTTTATTCAAGAGTTACTCCCGGTGTCGCACCGCTACAAAAAAAATTGCATTTAGTAACGATATCGCAAACACATTCTACGATTAACACTACACATTCGCGGTACATTGTATACATTCGCGCTAACTGGGCACAACGTCCTCGGATTTTTAGCGTAAGTACAATGCGATTTTCACATACAATATTGCGGGTTTTCGCTTCATTCACACACATTAAATTCTCGGCATCAATACTCACGGCTTGCCGACTTGCATCATGCACGTGCATCCACACTACTGAAACTGGTACCTTCGTTACCCCTCGGGACAAGGAACGTGATGTTGGTCTGGAGGAGAGAACGTTGCAAGCGCGCTTTCCGAGTGGTCAGGATGGCATAGTGAACCGCTTCCACTCGGGACGGGAGAGCGCGAATCGCGTCACTTCCGGAACAGTCAGGGTGCTTAACAGTTGCTATTGCCTTGGAGGGAAGTGTGCGAATCGCGTCACTTCCGGATCGGTAGGGATGGCGTAACGAACCGCCTCTGCCAGGAAGAGAGGACACGAATCGCGTCCTTTCGGACTCAAGGAATCAGCGTAGCGAATCGCATCCGCCCAGGTTGAGAAAACGCTAGTTGCGTTACTCTCAGAGAGGTAAGGACTACGCAATCCTTCGCTTTTCCCCTTGCCGCCTAGCGGTGGAGATTAATTTCTCCTCCATCCAATAGGCGGCGTAGTTTCATGGGTGAGGGGGCTATGGTAAGGCGAGCGTTCGCTCTTGCCTTGGCGCATAGTTGCGCTCCCCTCTCATGCGCTCACTCACGCATTTCGCACAAACTGTCGTGTCGCGGTGCGCGCTCCGTGTCTCACTTTCAATATGGCGCCGGCCATATCGTTTGTGTGCCGCGGTTTCGGACGCACGTGTTTTTAAGTAAAAGTGTTTTCTGCGCGAAAAGGGGACTTTCCGTCGCAGAACAAAATTTCTATAATGAATAATACTTTTATAAATAAAAGTCTTACAATTAAAAGTTATTATAATTTCATATCTTATATGTTAGTTTAACATATTTGTTCCTTTATATCTACAATATGTGGGTGTAATTTTTACATATATTTTCGAAATAATGATGTATATTAAAACTTTTGAATTTCAAATTTATCGTTTGTTAAAGATATCATTTATTACTATACATGTGATTCAGATTTATATATGAATGATTCACAATAGTTAATTCCATTCTTTGATAGTAATAGAATGATATCTTGAATATCAATAGATTAATACAGAAATAACGTACCTTACCGCACTTAGTAAATGAATTATTTTCAAAAAATTATTTAATTAAATGAATAAACTCGCTCAAAGTTTAATTTCATAAAAGAATATTAGAGTGCAGGCTTACTAAACTACGTTTTCCAAATATAGTATAATAGAAAATATTTTAGAATTTTGGTTCTAAATAAATCTATATTAAACATATTAAACTGCGAATATTCAGTTATTCAGTTTGCACTAATCGTCTGAAATAACAAATATTTTCAGAACACAATTATCAATGACTTCTGGTCATCTATCCGCGAAATAAACGATACACATAAGTATAAAATCATCGATAATATATTTGTGCCTAACAGAATACACATTAACACCCTCTGTATCTTTGCACCTACTAGACTCGTATACGTAACGTAAAGAAAATGTAACGCATATTCATTTAGTGAACATGATTTTTACCGTTTGTATTGCGTAACATAAAAGAAGATACTTTGAGGTTTAAAACAATTACGTTGACACAGCTTTGAATTACGCGAAACAGTAGTTTTTGTACTATTTTTCTCTTGCATTATTTCTTTATTGGATGGTTTCATTTTAATTATTTGAATTTTAGTAGCAATAAGAGCTTCGATCTAAATTATTTAATTAGTTTCTATCTGTATCGCTCTATTTCATAACAAAAATTTCTTTATTCTATTTAAAATGAATTACGTATAATAAATAAAAAATTAATTTTCAATGGAATGTTTTTTTAAACTTTATATTCATGAATGTAGAGCACGTATATTTTTGTTTCACTTAAATAAAATATTTTAAACAATATATTTTCTGTGTAGTATAATTTAAATATCTTTGTAACATTTTAAATTTAATGTTTATTTATAATTTATAATAATATAAGTTTTCGTAATTATATTATTGTAAATATTTGAATATACAATATTATCTCTCATTACATAATATTATCTTCATTACATAATAATTTTAAAGTAAGCTATTAATTAAAGTGGATAAAATATTGAAACTGTCTAAGTTACTAGATAAGTATTATTATAAACCAATGTCCGAAACTTTAGGGCCAGCACTACTTATTAAAAAAAAGTTTTCTAAAAGAAACTTTATTTGAAAAGGCTTAAGGAGTTTTACAACTCTTAGAACATTTAGCAAACATGCAAAATATAAGCCGTAACAACGATTACCTACAAATGAAAAATATTATAGTTTGAAATGTTATAAAATATTTTTAAATTTTAATTTTTTAAAATAAAATGAAACATAAGAGTTAAAACAGTAAATGTAACAAATATAAACTATTTATAACTATTTATAAATACCTAATTGTATGTTATAAGTCCGAAGCATCAAAAAAACAGTTACTAAGAATATGTCCATATTCTACTGTTTTTATTCAAAACTTTTTTTTATAAAAAGTTCGAAGTGTTAGTGACTTGCTTCAAACTTGAAGCACTGTTTCTCTTTCTAATTAGTTACTTAACTAATATGTTTTAGATAACAAAATTATATTCCAAGCCATGTTAAAGATTTTCTTCTTTTAATTCAATATTTATTAAATAATTAATTTAAATTAGTTGAATGTAAAAATAAAGATCAGGATAAATTAATTTCTTTTTAACTAAACATAATTATGTTAAGCTTTACATTGTATACGGTATAAAAAATTGAGAATTACTCTTGAAATATTAAAATATATTTTTATAATTGATATATTTTTGCTCAATATTCATAAAGCTTGACTCAACTGTTTTTATATACTTTGCTAATTGTAAATAGTTTGTACAATATTTTTAGGCTATGACTAATAATATAAATATTCATTACAGAAGAGACGATTATTAGATAAATTAATAAATTTATACAAATCAAATCGTGATATAATCATAAGTAGCATTAAATAACTTAATTTCATTTGAATATGTAATTATAGATTAAAATGAATTAAACGCCTTTTTTGAAGAACGTATTTTAATATAGATTAGATATACGGCTATTTTAGAATACGCTATATATTACATTTGTTAAATTAAAAAAATTTACAATTGTAATGCATAGAAAATTCTTGTTTGAATAATAAGATTTAATTAAAAAATAGACATTAAAAAATAAAAATTTATCTTGAATTCGTTGATTGTATTTACAATATCTATCAAATAACGTAGATCAACATCAATAAATTTTGGTGATTCACAATTCAAAATAATTAATAAAACTTTTTTTATTTCATTATTTCTAGTTCTAGGATTTTGTATAATAAGAAAGCATAATAGTTTTTAATAAATTGAATATACATCATTCAAATGTAGATTCCTGAACATAGAGATTTTAGAAAATCTCTACAAGTTAGTCAATAGTATTAATCATTGATTTAGCCACAGCCCATAAAATAATAGTCTTTAAGATCTCTGTAAATTTAGAAACGAAAAGTCGTAACACATCATGTCCCTTATCTAAGGAAATTGATTTTTTGAATAATAAGAAAAGAAGCAGAAATCAGCGTAAACAACGTAAAATACATCAGGATAAGGAGCGACTCACTTCATTACGTACAATGAAGTAAATAGAGAAGTTCCGCGAAAAAAAAGAAGATGGAAGAAAGGAGAAGAGAGTATGTGAGAGAGAGAGAAAGAGAGAAAGGTTTATAACACGGCTTTGTTCATTATAAGTTTAAATTAATTCACACACCGTGGCTGATGGAGTGAAAGTTGTATGCATGGTCTCTCTCTCTCTCTCATTCGTGTCGTATGCGAGTGTCAGATAAAGAAAATAAAGGAGACACTTTTTAATGAAGCGAGTGGTCTACGATTTTCGAATCCACCTACGCGCCTCGAATTCATTCTCTTTTTATATTCGCGTTAATATTCAAATCAAACAATCGAATTATTGTTTAGAATGGGGCACGTACTCGGTTGAATGAACGCAATGATATTTAGAGAACATAAAAGTGTAATTTAACGATATAATGAAATAGTTGCTTCGCATATTGCAAAATGTATATACAAATTCTCTTTGATTTTTTCAATAAATTTTTTTTTCTCACCGTTGTAAACGAAACCTTACGTAGCCATTATGTTCTGAGTACTTATAGTAGGAGTATAATTAATTAAAACAATTCGAAGATTTTCACTTTAATTGGTGCTGACCTTTGATCATTTATATTCTATGTAAAAGATAAATTATAAAAATTCACTGAAAAAATATTGAAACATATCTTACAACTTTTTTATTTAAAGGATAGGATATAGCAATAATTTATACATAATATAAATATTATATTAGATATTACTTTATTACATAGAATTTTTGTTCTCTGCAAATAATGAGAGGTATTTTACATTTTTTATTTCTTATATTAAATTACTATCTTTTATCTTAGTACAGAGATATCCGATGTTTTATTTAATTAGCGATTAACTCTGTAATAGTAGGGGTATTTTAAGATTTGAAATAAAATAGTTATTTTAGAGAAAATGAAAGATCCTAACTGGGTTTCACCAATACTAAGCGTTAAATAAATTATAAATTAATTTTAGAGGATATAAATATTTATCCTCTTATTCTACGTCTGCCTTCTAAAGATGATCCATATTGCTGTGTATATATTGTTTTGAGTTATTTTTTGTTGTTATTATTATAATATATATATATATATATATACATGTAAAATAACACAAAAAAAGCAATTGCATAAAAAACACATTAATTTTAACCTAGTTTTTTCACCTAAAATACTTGCAATACTTGTAATACTAAAATTTCCGTAAGTCGCTTGTAATTGAGCAGATATAAATATTAAGCTTGTAGGCCAATTGCATTAAAAATATATTCGACATTAATTCATTAGCCAATTTAATACCTTACATAATCCTTGTCATTAGAATTTAGTAATTTTTTTGAATTCTATATAATACTTTACTTTATTATAAAGGAATAAAAAGAATAGCATGATAATTATGCATATTACAAGAAAATTTATTTCAATTAACGAACTTTTTCTTTATTTTAAGTTCAGCAACGTAGAATTCAATTTAATGTTATTATATTCAAAGTATTAAAACACAATTATGTCGTTGTATTTAAAATAAATAAAATACAAGACCAAATTCTTCTAATTATTTTATGAAAAAAGATATTTTTTATTTTTATTAGAATAAGAAAAGTTTTTAGTTTCACTTACAGAATAGCCGCTCATTATATTGTATGCATGTGCAAACAATAAGTCTAGCTCTAACTCTTGTCAAAGATGAAAAAGTTTGACTAGAAAAATTTTCGTCTATTAAACTAAAAACGTTTTATTAAAAGCAAATTCTTTTATACTATACTGTAGCTAATAATTGAATAAGATCAATTTAACGTTTAAAATAAATTTTACCCAACTTACATTTTATAGCGTATATAAATTAAAACCTTTCTCTTTTTGTATTAAATTTAAATAACAGTCACGATCTCTCCAGTTTAAAGAAGAACATACTTTAGCAACTAAATGCAACATAAAGAAAAAAATAAAGTACATCAAATAATGAATTACATACGTAGCATTTGATAGTATTCTTTATTTATAAATAGAATTTTGAATCTCTGACAATTCAGGAGACAAATTATCGCATAATAAATAAAAGAAAGTAAAGTACATGATATATAAATATATTGAAAAAAAGAAGCGAGGAAACAGTCAGTCTAAAGTAACATGGGAAACTGTATCTGTCTCTTTCTTTCTGTTCGGTTGCTATAGCAACCTCTGAAAACTGCTAAAATATTGTCCAAGAGAGGCTAGAATAAGAGAGAGCGTAGACTGAGAAAGCAAGGAAATGAAGATGGGCTGTAAGGGAAAAACATACCGTCGAGAATACGTTAAGGCCGTTATGCGATAGAGAAACGAGAAAATTAGGAAAGAGAAACATAGAGCGCAGTAGTTTCTTTAAAGTGGTAGGAAGAATGAGAAAGAAAAAGATGAAAGCATTTAATAATGAAGATATAATTACGGGTAATTTGTCAATTTGTGTTCTTTTTTAAGAAAAAATTAGTTTGCTTGGATAAAAAGAATAAATAATTTTACTGGTAAAAATAAAAAGAATATTAATTTTTAATTAACTTTCAAAATTATCAAATCTTACTATATAATTGTCCATTCTCAATATATAAACAAACTATTTTACTAAATAATCTATCATTGTTCTAGTAATTGTACATACATTTTTTTATAAACTCTATTAATATACAGAGTTTCACATTAGTAAACATAAAACAAGTTAAAGGTACTAAAATTAAATTGAATATAATTAATTAAATAATATATAATACACTTTCTTAATGAAGTAATTAATTTTATTGTTCTTAAAGTCGAAGTACAGTAAGAATTTCACGCTTACTATAGAAATTTGATTGAATGAAAATGTTTGAAAAAATAGTACAATGTGGTTCGTGATATTTTCGTCAAAAACTGTAATGGATACTAAGTCCAAATTAAAAATGTTTCCATGATAGGACAATAGACTTAACTTACAAAATATTCTTTGAACATTTCATCTTTATAAAATATTTGTTAGATAACAGTATCTTTAAAAGTTCTGTTTTTTTCTAAATATAATGAAATATTTCTCATAATAAATTATGAGTATACGATATGTATATTTATACATATTAAATATTAAATAATATGTATAATATTAATTATACATATTAAATATTAAAAATTATACGTATTAAATAATAGATTGTAAATAAAAAATCTGATATAAATACTTAATTATTTAAATATTGCTTATATAATAAAAACTTTAATGTACATTTGAAATATTCTGTTTGAAAATTTTACTTCATGCATTAAAATATCTTACTTAAACTAGTTTAAATAGGATTGATTTATCAATTTATAGTCTGCAAGAGCTATTCAAAGCAAAATGGAAATATTTTATGGAATCATCCATCATAGTTATTTAATTATTTGTATCAAATTAAATACTACTATTATTATATATTAAATCAAAATTTATAAATATTTTTGTTTAAATTGGAGAAATATAAATGATTTTACTATAAGAATAATTCGAAACAACTTTTATTCATTAAATTTTTTTATCTATAAAGTCATAATTAAATTGTACAATTTTAATTAGAGCAATATAAAAAATGCAATTCACCTGTATTAAAAGAATAAAAACTAGTAGATAATTTTGTAGAAAAAATGAAGATAACAGATGTGATATATGTAGAAATTCTCATAAGAAATTCTCACTGCAGATGCAAGGAAATAAAAGTTTATTTAGTTTTACACTTGTGTGGTAATATTTACTTTAATATGTTAAATTTGTTCATTGTAAAGAAATCTAACAACAGCTATCATAAACACAAGAGATCTACCTGTCTTTCTTAAAAGTCAAATTCATAAACTTTTGATAAGACTGAAAACCGTAAATCAATTGCTTTCAGTGAAAACCACCTCTAGAAGAAGATAAATAAAAAATAGCTTATACGCGTCCGGGGCAATAAATGTCTTGTGACATTATTTACTACATCATCTACAAATGAAATGCGCATTCATACGACTTCCTACTGAGTCGCAACGAAAACGTACGTAATTAAGCACTCTGGTGAATGCATATATAAGGTAGATATATGGTTGATAAGAACGTGATTACATGTAATTGGAGAATGATTGAAGATACTCCTGCGAAGTAAAAGAAATTATTATAACCTAATGATTTCTTACACTCAAGTAGATTTCAGCAGACTTCTCGATTTTTAATTTAATTTTTAATATTTTATTGAAGTTCTATAAAGAAATATATTTTAAATGCGTAGAAGATTATAATTTATATCAATGCATTAATGTTGCTAAACTACAAATAAATCATACATAAAATGTATAACATTAAAACAAAATAATCCAAAATTATTATCTATTTTTGATTTAATAAATATAATTTTAAAAGCTACAATTTTAAATGATCAGTTTACTTATATTTTGTATGCGTGTATATATATATAAAGCATCAAGCGTAGTTTCTGTTAATTTAATTTCAAATATTATAGGATATATTTATTTAGAGTTTTTAATAATTTCTTCTATTTCTCTACATTAATAAAAACATGTTGTTCAATTAAATTTTAAACGAGTTTTATGGTCGCAAAAAGAAATTTTACAACCATTCTTTACAATTTTCAGAAATTATAGCTTTCAGTTTACTAATAATAAAACGATTTCTATCTCAATATTATTAGAATACTACCTTCCTACAATGTTTAGAAAAAAAATGAAATGGAAGCAAAAAATTCTTTGTTTTTTTATCGTATAAAACAAATTGGCAAGATTAACAAGACCGCTTTAAACAATCTGAAATTTAGTCAAACATTATTTCACTGAAAAATTATATATAAATACAGTAGTGTAATACCAGTAACTATACTGCTACATTTAAGCAGACCGATGAATTTAAAATTTATGTATCTATTTAAAAAAATTATTAATGAATCTCGTTCTCACTTTTTATTACATTAATATATTTTTTTTCAAGAGTATAGTGCATTTTTATGTTTATATATATATATATATATATATATTACATAATTCAGCATTACATATCTGTGATAATATTGTTTACATTTTTCAATTTGTTTTAATTAGATATATAATTAAGATAATATTTTTAAAAAATTTCAGATTTGTTTGAAATTAATTTTTCTTAATAACACCTGTTTACATTATAGATTTAAATATACATATATATGTATATGTTCATATATGTACATGAAAAATTAATTTCAAACAAATATGAAAATTTTTAAAAATATTATCTTAATTATATATCTAATTAAAACAAATTGAAAAATGTAAACAATATTAAGACAGATATGTAATGCTGAATTATGTAATTACTGACATTTGTAATTTCAAATATATAACAAAATCGAAATATAGATATTAAAATTTAAAAAATACATTATTTTTACCAATTTTTTATTTTACTTTTTATCCACGATCATTTGGATTAGTTAATTAGAAGGACAGTTTATAATTTAATAATTGAAACAATGTTATAAATATATATTTTTTTTTATTGGGTTTCTCTCGTCACGTCCCTGCGTCGTTTATACGGCAAGTGACAGCGTGTCCAACTGTACAGCGCTCCCGCATAAACAACCTTTAATGCATTTTCCGACTTAAAACTGATGGTTATTGCAAGCAATTTTACGTTCTACATGTGCACATTTATAATAAGTTATATTTAAAACCGCAATAAAATGTAACCACGACGGAGATTCTTACGGGATTGATAAGAAGAGAATCACCAGTCACTCATCAATCAACAATTATTCGAATCACCTTCTTAATTTTGTGAGATTGAATACAGACGAATTCCTGCAAATGTATCTTAAGTTATCTTATTTTCACGAACAAGCGGGCGAACTTCCTCATAATATGCAACGTCAGAATCATTTTATTCTGAAATTATCGTATAGTGAGATTTAAATTTTGTACAAATAAAGTATTTTAAAACGAACTTCGCTACTTGGTTTTAGTTAAATAATTGCGTTAGCGCGAAATTAAACAAAATAGTCTGCGAACCGAATCGACGAGTGAAGTGTTATATCAAGTATAATTATCCATGTTGAAAAAGGTGTAACATTACATGAATTGAATCTTGATATTTGTTTATTTCATTTTAATATTTTTTCTGTGAACTTTTCTGATCTTCTGGTTTTGATTTAAAGCGAGAATTTAGTTTGATTTGTGTTATTTTGAATTATGAGCAGTTCAGTGTAGACTGTGATTCGGGCGGCCTGAATAATGAAACGGATAGGCGCGTTGCAGCAAAAATCTTGTATGTCTCTGATTTCTTCTACATATCTTTTATCCTTGCATCCTTCTATTTATAGTACAATCGCGAAAAATGCATAGCTTGATAAGAAAACATACTAGTATTAAAGACATGTTAACGCGACTACGTACAGTTAAAATCATCTCGTTGGTTATGCTTTTAATCACGTTTTAACGCAACTGATAATTAAGAGCTAGCACGAGTGATTACTGCATGCAGGGTGTCAAGCGGTACTTGCATCACTAAAAACGCGTTACTTGTTTTAAGCCGGTAAAAATGCCGTAAAAAGGGTAATTAAAGGCTGTCTGATTTAATGCCTACCCTATAGTATCAAACTATCAAATAGAAGATTTACTTGCTACTCGGTTAAAACCGGTAAGATCTGCGGCATTGGTTACGCTGGACCGTTTAATATTAAGGATAGGTCACGCTCAAAGATCGTTAAAAAAACAAACATTTGCATATTTATATGTTTCGTCACCAAGGCCGTACAAGTGAACTACTTATCAACTAACGCTTTTTCGAACTATTTTAAGCACTTTATTTTCAGCTGCGGCTAATGCGAGAAAATTTGCTTGGATAATGGTCGTAATTTTTCAGGGGCTAAAAACATACTCGCAAAATTAAATACTTATATTAGGAAGAAAAGAATGTGTAATGAAATATCTATCCAACAGAAAATGCAGTGGCACGTTATGTTCTTAGCTTTCTGCTTTGAACATGCTTTCAACAACAATATATATTATCACAATGAAGGATTGATGAATGGGTAGGTATCTCCTTATAAAAGATAGGTTGTTTGAGATTGTACAAACTCATCTTATAAAAACAATACTGTAAATTTATTTCAAAATTCAATTTATGTTTATAATAGAACAAGAGTATACAATATGTAGTATATATATACACACAATAAAATCTACCTTTTTTAGATAAAATTATATCTCATTTGTCGATAAAATGCAATTTATTGAAAAATAAGAAATATATATTTTTTTAATATTTCATAAAGTAAAGTTTATGAAAAATTATTTCTTTCTTCTTTTTTTACCATATCTCTTAATTAAATTGATCAGATAAATTTATAATTTTATATTTTAATTTAATTCGTTTAATTATAGTTTCTATACTTAATGAAAATAATTTTTTTAAGTTAATTACAGAAATAGATTGAAAAAAACATAGAAACATTACTAATTTTTTTGCTAAACTAAAATATATATCAAGAGATAAACAGATAAGGTTAAATATATTTCAGGTATTTTCCTGGTAAATAAAAATATTAACTAATAAAATATTGGTAATTCATTATATAATACGGTGATTAATGTAACCAAAATTATCGGTAATACCTTGGTTTGTTGATTCTATTATTAAATTTTCATCTACTTACTTCCTTGAATTATCGGTTTCAGATTCAAACATATACTAGATTATTTATTAAGTATAAAGAAATAGAGAAAGGGTTTATGGACCATTATTCCCGATGTCAATTTTTGACATACAAGTTTACTTTGCTAATGCAAATATATTTTTAAAAAAGATGATTGATACTCTGGAAATCTCATTTATATTAACTTCAAATAATATAGTTTTTAATCTCTGCATTTAATAATTACTTGATTGAGATTCGCTGTAATAAGTTTGTTAGCATCGGATGCATATTCTAATAGATGAAATCCATATAAACATTGTTTCTATTTTATGTAATACAGTTTATCACTTTGCTTGTACAAAATTTAATATTCAATTAGAAATACTACTTTTGATTAGAACAGAAAATCTTTATCAGCCTTTCAAAAAAATAATCATTTGTTTCTGACTCATATAACTATTATTCACTTTTCTTTTATAAAGGTTCAATACAAAAGAAACCTTGTTTATAGAAATAATTCCTAATTAAGTCGTAAGCTCACATTCTCTTATTCCCAGGTTTATTATTTGGACTATTCTTACTTAGTCATTCTAAGAAGAGATATCGTGTTCGTGTCTTTTATCAACAACCAACTATATACCGTGATCATAGATAAATCTTTATTCAAAAAATTTTTATTTATGGGACAAATTTTACATGCATTTCTCATTAAGCCTCTGGGATTATCCTTTCTACTTACCGATTATCCATTCGGGATACCACTCATCTTGAATCTTCGTCACTACAAACCACTCTATCCTCCTAGGGAAAATCCAAGCTACATCAACGCAATAATTCAAAGAGTAATTGCTAATAGTATATATTTACATATTTTTTTAAGTATAAAGAAAAACAGTAATAATTTAATTAACATTAAAAATGGTTACAAAAAGGAATTTAGTGTAAATTATAAAATAACTTTTCAATATATAAATATATGATAATAAACATAAAGTTAATAACATTTAATTTCATTAATTAAATTGCTTCGATTTAGCCTTTAAAATTATTTTAATTAATATAATAATAATAATACATATTTTTGAAATGTCCTTATTTTATATTAAAATTATCGTTATCAAATTAGTTATGCATTAAATTTTTAAATTCAATATTTTTTGATGAATAGTTAATATTATTTCATTAATTTTTGTATTGGCGATGTTATTTACGCGAAATACACATAGAAATTTACACATTGAAAAGAATGTGAATATTTATTTTTATATTGATATAAAATTTAAATTTATTATTTATACTATACCATAAAACATATACAATAATCAAAACCTTTTTTAAAAAGAAAAAAAATTATTATACTTGTATCTTTAAAATCTTTATACTTTTAAAAACACAGAGATATACAGTATATTTGATTTAAATCTTTGAGTTAGTTATTAAATGCAATATTTCGCTAACAATAATTAAAATAACATTAAAGAAAAGATAAAAATTAAAAAACAAATGAATATTTCGACAAAAGAAGAGAAAAAGGATGAAATAAAGGCAAATATGCAATTACCTATTACTCAAAATATAAATACCCCAATAAAAATTGCACTTCCGTGGAAAGGTCGAGGAAGGGAAGATGGCATGTAGCCTGGCAGAAGTGAGGCAGATTTTCGTAGACGTTTTAACAGCGCGTGTTTTCCTCTCTCTCTTACTCTTTCACTCCCTCTCTCTTTCTGGGCCGCGCTTTGAAAAATGTTATCGACCGGGTCGAAGGCAAACTTCGTAAACGTTATACCAGGCGCTGTTCCATATTGATCGAACGGTTATATTCTCCTGACGGTACATGAGCGAGTCTGTGAGAAAGGGAGGAAAGAAAACGAGGACGTTGATTAATCTTTTTGCTTCCCTCCTCAAAGCTTATTCTTACCAACCCCGTCACTACCCTTTACCATCAAACGACTATTCAGTAATTTTTGAAATTCCTAGATGTTACTTTCTCATTTTGACAAACTTATCTTTATGTCTAAATATATTGTTATTAAATAACAATTAAAAAGTGAGTGAAACTTTATTGTGTAAATTATTATAATCATTCATGCATTATGCATTTATTATTTAATTGTATTAAAATTTTATCCTTAAATTATAACGGTTTTGCTTTTACATTTATGAAATAATACTTGAAATGATTTTACGTAATTCTTCAAAATGCACAATTTTTTATTCCTTATATTATTTATAGTATTATATTTTGCATGCTAACAGAATATCATTAAGTATTATAAATTAGATTAAAGCAGTCATATAATCAACAATGTAATCGATAATTTAATGATTCATGCAGGTAATTTGAATAAGTAATATACAGTAATTGTAATTTTGTATTATGTTATTATTAAATCGATATGCTAAAAAATTATAAATTTTTGTATAATTTAAATACTTCACATTATATATATGATACATAAACTTAATGCATCTTTTAATTTACAATGAGTAGTTTATTTGTCTCGTTATAACACTCTGTCCTTTATAGCAGATAGAAATAACGTAAACTTCGATATTCGTAAATCACTAAAGAGTGAATTTATATCATTATTTATAAGATTAATAAGATTTATAAGAAACTTTAAAACAAAGCATACACATCCATATCTGCAAAAGTTTGATATTACCTTATGAAAAACTTTTATGATTTAATTATTCTCGTAAAATTATTATGTATAATTTTTATTTCCAAGTAAAATAGATTCATTTTAATGTTGAATCTACTTTTTTTAGAAACTTGCTTTGAAACACGATTGTACATTGATTTATACGATATATATTATCAATTTTTATTAACTTGAAAAAAGCAAAGCAATATATATTTGTATTAAAATTACTTGTTTGGAATATTATTTTAAATATAAATCGTAGGAAAAAATATATAAATATTTAAAATGTTAAACCATTATTCGTAATTTATATTGAATATTATGGTAGTACTAGCCTTTTCAGTATAGTTCATTATTTTAAACGTAGGGAAAAATAACATGTATATGATACGATACAAATGCAAAACTAAAGTAAAAATCAGTAAATGTTTCTAATAAATGAAATAGATATATTACAGAACTTTTATAAATGATAACATATTTTTATTTAAGTTTAATCATTCCGAATAGTATATGAGGAATAAATACATAATAATATAAGTTATTTGTATATATTAATTAAAGTTTATCCAATACAATTAACACAGGAAACAACAATATAATATGTTAATGAAAATATGACATTTGGGAAATAACATTTATAGCTACAAAATGTAAAAAATTAATGATGTTCATTTTAAAAGAAATAAATTGCACATATTATTTATACGAATAAGCTACTTTAGCGATCAATAATGCATGATAAGATTTAAAAAAACACACAATATTTTGAATGGTTCTATTGTTATTAAAATTTTCAAATGATTATTTACATAATTTATTTAGAGGTAATAAGTAATTTATAAAGTGGATAAAATAATCATCTGTAAATAAGGGTAGCAGAACGTATACAAGTTCCTTAAAAGAAATCACAGCATATAAACGTATTCTGAGAGCGCGGTAGAAGAGAAGCCATAAGAAAGAACGAGAGAAATGGATAAAGGTAAGGAACAAGAAGAGCAGAGCGGTGCAGGAGTAGGAACAGAAGGAAGAGGAGGAGGAAAAGAATGAAACAAGTGAACCAGCTCTGAACGTGCCAACGACCGGATATATTCGCTCAAGTATTTGTCCTATCTTTCGTTTTATTTTTTCCCCATCATCTATACGAGTTCTTTCCTTCTTTTTCCCTTTTCTCTCTTTTTATCTTGTTAAACTTTCAGTCGCACACAAGACATGACACGCACACACTCTCTAATTTTATCTCCTCTCTTTTTATTTATCTTTAAGTTTCTCGCGTGCTCAAGTCTTTACACTTTATACTCATCTTTCCATGATGTTCTCCACTTACAATTGCAATATCACATGAAAAAATTTTCATATACAATAATCATAAATTTAATATTTTTAAACTATCAATCATGTAGTGACATTATATAAAAGTTGTACACACTCTTTAGAGCTATATACTTATATACTCGATAGTATATAAGTAGTAACTTCAATGACTAATTTTTAACATTTAATTTTCTAATATTTTCACGAATAACTAATACGAAATTCGTATTATAGTTTTCTGTTCAGCAAGCAAATGATTATTAATAAAATATTTTTGAATAGATGGTAATCGTTAAAAATAAAGATTTATACTGCTCTTTTTATTCATATACATGTAAGTATTGTATTACAAAGTATTCTAAAACTTTTTATATCTATTTTTGACGTCACC
Source organism: Wiebesia pumilae (assembly GCA_018907045.1). NCBI lineage: Eukaryota > Metazoa > Arthropoda > Insecta > Hymenoptera > Agaonidae > Wiebesia > Wiebesia pumilae. Next base: position 136,475 of record JACCHZ010000151.1, read on the forward strand.
CGGATTATCATTGCTTTTGTTCCTCAATTTGGACGAGCATAAATATGTTCTTTGAAATGTATCTCACGTGTCATCTGTGTCAAGAGTATGAATGTAATTGTAAATACCGACAAAATCTAAGAATAAGTTAATAAAGCGAAAGTGTACCGGTAAAGAAAGACCAAGCGAAGAGTGGAAAGAGAAAGATTGTGCTTGTAATATCTTTATTTGAGCTTTTGCTTAAAAGTGTGAATTTTATTCTCTAAACTTTAGTTTGACTATATTATGTACTAAAAATTTTACTTGAATTGTTACTTCGTACTCGAAGTTTAAAGCTGCAAAATTATTTTATTTGAAAGAGAAATTTGAGTACTTTGTAAGTACAACAATTTTTTATTTAAACTTTTTAATATTATATGAAGTATCGAAGTTTAAAAACATTCTATTTCTCTAAAATATTTATATTTAAAAAATTATGAAATGAAATACCGCTAAATACGTATTTAAATATTAAAAAAGCTTTTTTTAATTAGAATATTATTTATATCATATTCAACGAGTAAGTTATAAAAATGAAAATAACATTTAAAGACTTTCAAAAATGTTATATCTTTTATGTATGTTAAGGCTTAAAATGAATGAATTATTTTTATTGTTAAAATTATTTATAAAACGGAAAATTAGATTGTGTTAAAAAAGAAATCTAAACGTGACCGAACAAACGTTGTATTGTCATTTTTACATATATTCGCATAAACACCAATATCAATTAATATGTAATATTAACTCGTATTTATGCTATACCATACATAATTGTTTATTTTGAGATATGTTCAAGATCCAAGTTTCAAATTTCAATTATATTAATAAACGATGGAGATTTAAAAAAATTAAACATATAGTTTAGTCCATTTGATAAACATAACAATATAATTTAAAAGTAAATAGAATAGTTTAAAATTACGATGTAGAAAATAATTGCAATGATTAGTTAATTAGTTAATAGATACTTAAATAATTCAATATATTTACTTAATTTGACTACGTGAATTTTTTGGATAGAAATATCGCATCTTATTAAATAGTGTTTATTTAACTAATTATAATATTTAACTAAACGATAATTGTGCCTAATTCTGAACAATTATACTTTAATATTCTAATTATTTGCTTATTATCGTTTTATATTTACTCGTAAAAAATTGAAAATGATATATTTATTTGTAAAAACTATTCTGAATTATATCGATACAGAAACAATTGAAATATCAAATTCCATACATATTAATTCCATACGATTAATTTTATAAACACGGTAAAAGATTTATACGTTGTAATGATTTCACTTGACCTTGCGATAAACTTTAACGATTTATGAACATTTTCTAGCGATGAAACGTGCTACAAATGCTCATATACAATTCATCATGAATGAAAATTAAAAACATTAGAAATTTTTACATGTTTTGTAATTACCAACATAGAATTGTGTGTATATGCATTATAGTTTTAGAAGCTAATGCAATATTTTCAAGAAAAATAATTATAGAATAATTTTTCTTAAACGCAATTAATGCTCCTGGTTATCAAAATTGTTGTTAATATAAACTTTTATTACAACTTTTTAAAAAAGAAATTGTTTATATTATTATTATTACATTACTACAGATTATTTCGTGTAATCTAATTCAATGACGAAAATTTTCACAACCAAAATTCAGATTGTAATCGAACAAAAAAAAAACTTCTAATCAAATAGGTAGACGATCTTAATAACAAAAAATTTAACTTTTGCAAGATACAAGCTAAATAATTAAAAAAAATAAAATACATAATTATATAATTTTTTAAAATAAAATCATATTTTCACAGACTTCTGAAATAGCTATTTTAAAAACTTACCCTTTTTTCATGTAATATGATAAAAATGGACTTTAAAATATGCTTACCTGAAAAAAAAAACATCGAATGTTATTATGTCAGTTTACAGATATATTTAAATCCTGCTATACTTTTTACATGGGACTTGCATGGGAAGTGAAAAAGCTTACTATTACTAATATTTTATAAATCAAGAAGTATAAACTTTCCTTCGTCAAAATTATAAAGTATAATTAAAATAAGATAAAAGAAATAAAAAAATTATCTTGTACTTAGCTATGATCAATATTTCTTTTTTTTGTATGAGCTATGCCAGACATTTTTTTATACAAATCGCTAATAATTACCATTTTTAATGTACACAAAACATTTTCATAACTATTTAGAAGATTATAATCTCATAGAAATATAATTAAGAAGTATATAAAATTTGCATCGACTGTAACATTTTGAAGCAATTTCATTAGTATAGGTTAAATTCATATATAAAAAGGTATGCACAAATTAAAAAATTTACAAAAAAAAATATAAAAGAGGTATACACGAATTCCAGTAATATATCAGTAATATAATTCTGTTTTATATAGTCACAAGGTAGTTGTTTATGATCGTTTAGAAGAAAATTATCGTAACATTCATTGTAAAATTTTATGTATATTGTGAAAGGCTCATCTACATAAATATGACACTTGTTTAGTTTTGTGTATATAAGATTTAAAATCTGTTAGCTGAAATAACGCAATAAAAAGGAAGTGGCCGTGTCTCATTGAAAAATCGTTTTCTTTTAAATAGAAAAAAGATCGGTGCTTTTAGAGATTTAATAAAAATTGTACTCAAATTACTTGAAAATGGCCTCTTTAACAATTAAAACAAATTAAGTGTAAATTTAAAGGAAAATAAAGCTGAAATAATATTTATTAGACTAACTAACTATAAAGTAATATTCAATTTCAAGAATTTCAAAGCTGTTGACATAAAAGTTAACGAATCATACGAATAATCTCTTTTTTCAATGTAGAGTTAAGCAGTTAAGTTCTGGATTTCGGTACGTCGTCGAAGTTGTAACTATGAAAGTTAAATAATTATCACTAACACTGACATCAACATCAGCATCTCAAAAAGCGGAAGGCACGCGCAGGTATAAAGAGGAGTAAACGAGCAAACGAAGACTAATAGAGTCGCACTTCTCAAGCTTCGTGGCAACGTTTAAAATGAAGCTACCTTTTCCCTCTGTTTTTTTTTCTTTCATGAGCAACATCGAAATTCTTTTTCCGCGGGATATTATTCGATTTTTGCAACTTTATGAACCAACTTTGAAAAGTCAACATTCTTCGTCGGAGATGCGAGGTTTAGTAAGTATCTATTTCGTGGGCACTTGTCAAGGATTCAACTTCTTTTACTCATTTCCGCTATTCCATTAATTGATTTTATAGCTCAAAAGTAAAATTTTATTTAAATGTTCTCATTCATCTTCATATTTTCGTAGCTTTTTCGTTTGCTTTGATTAAAGAACTTATAATGCTGATCACTGTTTTTATAAAATAATACATCAGCGTACATCTTTGGAAGCTACTAAGATCTTTAAGAAATACTTTCAATATTAAATTATGAATAAAAAAATTCTTTATTATGGGAAGAAGCACAACTCAATTATTTTATAATTTAAATTTTAATTTAAATGACTTGCATTAAATAATCAATTACCCTTTAGGTTCTTCGAGATTTCTACAAATCATTTTGTCGAATTAACGATCATTTTATCTAAAATATTTAAAAGTACATTTGTAAAAACTATTGCTTTATAGATATTTATCGTTTCTGGAATAACCGATTAAAAATTTTCATCAACGAGAAATTTGTCTAAGCTTGCTTTTCTCTCTTTTTATCACTATATTTGACTAAAAAAAAAATGAAAAAAAACTCGGAGAAGCTTTTGCTTTATTGTTTGACATCCGTTTTTAATTTATTTATGAATTTATCGCTTCGATTTATTGAAAAAAAATGATTAAGTACGCAAAAGAATGAAAGTCTAATTAATTAATTATAATAATTTTTATGAAACCTTAAACATGATTATAGTTTATATTAGCTATAGTTTAGATTAGATTATATTAGTTACGAATAAAAATGGAAGTTACTTACTTGCAAGAAAAAACTAGATAGACAAATAAAGGAATAATATACAATATTTAAATCAGTTGTAAATAAAAAATATTTACTACATTATATTAGGATAAAAAGGAATAGAAAAAAATTCAATACTATAATATATTTGTATAAATACAAGTGTATTTAAAGTACAAGTTAAAAGAAAGAAAGAAAAGAAAATAACACTTAAACTTAATAAATATAATATCACGTTGAAACTAAAAAACCAAATAATGAAATAGCGAAAATAAATAAAAGAAGTTGAGTTCCTTGATAAGTAACCCCAGAAAATAGATAATCGTAAAATGATATTATGAATAATTTTTATAACTGCAGGTCAATCGGCTATAATACTATAATATTCACATCTTATAAAAAATTAAAGATTTGTTATAGTTAAAAATAAAGTTCATTACGAAACACAGATAAAACGGATTATAAATTATTATATATGATTATAAACTTTAAAGCGAATGAAAAATAAAACTAACACTGAATTATAGATGTATTAAAATAAGTATGAGGTATTAAAGTGACACAAACTATCAATTAAAAATATTTTTTTATAGCATTCATATTTAAGTTTGTCTCTATGAATAGACATAAAATTTTTTACACAAATATGTACACACGCATAAACATTACTTTATTAAACATTCAATGACTGAAATAACTGAAGTATTTAAATTTTAAATTACTCTATGTTTGTATATAAAAATATAATAATCAAGTACTCTTTATAAGGGAAATTTAATATATAATTTATATAAAATATCAAGTTGTTTTTTTTTAGTTAATCTGCATAAAATTTCAGCAAATAATGAAATTTATTAAAGTTTGATCGTAACCTTACATCAAATCCGAAATTTAACTTTCCATAAAATTATTTTAGCTTTTTATTCTTTAGCAATTAATTTACGGTATTCAATATCACAATGATTAAAACTTGTTATGAATTTCACAGAGGTATTCGCCGGATAGGAATAAACGACCTTTGAATGATCGTCGACATCATTTCTTCAAAATACCAAAGAAAGAGAAGAACAATTTGATCCCCAATTAAGTCAATAATCGATCTAACGGCTCTTTTATTATTTTACCACTACATGATAGAACTGTTCCTAATGAAAAGCTTTAAAATGAATAATTTCGTTCTGGAGTGACGTGTGACGCATCTAACACTTAAATAGTGTGCATACATGAGATTTCATTGAGTATATTAGTCGAAGTATCGTATTAATTTGAAATTACTTTCTGAGCACCCCCTGTTCGAATATAGAGATATTAAATTATAAATAAACTAGTATTTATGTGAACTATTTCTGTTTCAAAAAAGTATGAACGAATCGATAAAGAATTAATGTTAGAATTTTTAATAATTTTTAATAAATATGAATAGATTTGTTGATAATTTTATAAGTTTTTAATATTAATTATAAGCTAGAATAATAATATCCATCAAGTTTGCCTCCACTAGTATTTAAAGTAAATATATTATAATAAAGCTTGCATGTATATTCTTAACTATACTTTGAGATTAATGTAAAAAAATGAAAACACTGTACGAGTATCTAAATAATTTTTAAATTTTATAGAACAGGTATACAAGCGAAGATAATCGTATATTTAATTATTTAATCTCTCGTTTAATGAGCCAATCTACTTCAGTGAAGCAATGCGTTGCAATCGAGTTGACCAGATTTTGCCGTAGGGCTTTTAAAACGATAAATCACTATTTCAATAAATTACGAATTGTTGACTATTGTTTTAAATATCTTCGTAGAAAAGTAATTAGAAAATTATAGTATTTTACTTTATATAATTATATAATCTTAAGATAGAAAATTAATTTTTCTAATTACTAACAATATAAAAAAAATTTTATTAATAAAATGATCTGTAAAGCAATGCAGAATAATTTATATCGCAAATCAAAACAATTCATTATAAAAAATATTGATAAAAAAATAAAATAATAAAAATAAACAAGAATTGCAAATATAATAAATACTCATTTTACCTTGAAACATTTACTGAACTCGTAATAACACGATTAGTATCAGTAAGCGGATTGGAGAAAATTTATTTTTAAATTTATTATTTTTGAACTTGTAATTAATATATTAAAATTAATCTTTTTTCTTTGTAAAATATTAAAACAAAATATTTTTTGTAAACAAGCAAAAATTTATCTATCGACACGAAAAGTTGTTCTTCAATTATAATCGTACTATATTCCTCATTTGATAAAATGGTTTACAGAACGTAAAGAGGAATATTACGTATATATAATTATATATATAATTATATAATAATTATCAATTGATGCACGGAGCATTACATCCACGAAGAAATGATACATCCTTTATTAATTTGTCGTGTAGAATGAAAAAGTACATGATTCCGCTGTAGCAAAAACATACATGTACATTTAGGATTAATTGACATAGAAAAAGTTTAATATCAAATATAACTAGTGCATGAAAATTGTTAAAGCAATATTTTTATTCATATTACTAAAAAATTTGAGCAAATTGAGAGCGATTTTTATTCAATTATATTTATTTTCATTGGTCAGACGTTTATACGCAAAAAGATAGAAAATTAATTTCTTATTTAAACAAAATATAATTGAAATTAACAGTATGTTATTTATGTCTATACATAATAAACTTAAAGTCAGTGCGATGTAGTATAATATCTTATTTATTTTCTAAATATGAACGATGCTCAAAAAAAGTTTTTTTTATTTTTATCTATGATAGTTTACTGAGTTTTTTTACTTATTATTATTTTTATATAATGAAATATCGTATAACAACCATAGGCATACTTACAACGAATTATTTTTTCTGCAACATGTATTAATTAATTTTTTGTAATTTTACCCATTGGTCGATAAAGTACATGTTTTCTTATGAATTATTGACCGAGTTTCCGCAGTACATGTGCAAATATAAATGACTCAAAAGAAATACAATAAGCAAGAACACAAATATATTGAAAAGGGCCGGGTATTAAATTCCTAACGTGTAACCGTTCGAAAACTGATTTTTGATATTCTAATATTTTTGGTTGGATATATGCATGCATGTGTGAGAAAGTTGGAAAGAACAGTGACGTATAATCAATTGTCGAGACGTTACAATAGGCCAGGATATTTAGATGAATTGTCGAAAAGTTCTGCTTTATTATGTGCGGATCTATTTGCGCGAATGCGATCGTGTCATTATTGACAGGATTTTCAAGCTTAGAGAGTTTATCCATCAACGTACTTTCAAAGAAAGATTTGAAATAAGTTTGTTGAATCTTCAAGTTACTAGATGAACAATGATTTGTGAGCTAAGAAAAAACAAATAGTAGACCAATTAATTTTTTTCAATTGAATTACGACTTGTAGTTCTTTTATAAATCAGATTGAAAATAAAGTTTCACAATATCGACTTATTATTGCTTCATGCACTAGCTATTCTTTGTAAACGTTAAAAAGAAATATTTGTTTCTTACGTTAGGATTTTATAATGTGATATTTGATATCACACATTAAAATATATATAGTAGATTTTGAAAGAATGGTTTTTGGACTTTGGACTATGATGATAATTAGCTGTATAAAATGTATATAATTATGGTTGTGAAATGATTCATAACTTATACTATACTACATTTTTAATTGTAAATAATTTAAAATTTATAATTCTATTTAAATTTACTGGTCGAGATACTATTCATTTGCTAAGGTAACCGTTATATAAATGGTCTTTCCAACTTTAATGTGCTTCTTAGAATAAAGAGAAAGTTGATAACAATCATAAAATAAATAATTAATAAACTTAGAATTGTATTTATTTTTATCACTAATTTTTAAATGTAAGAATTTATTTTATTAAATTAAAATGTTTAATAGAAGTAAAGAATAACGTTAAGAATTTAATTAACAACGAAGTTGATATGAAAATAATTTATGCGAATGTGCTGATAGGCATTTGGATTAATATTAATAAGTATTGATCGAAATGCCAAGCTTATTTATTGTGTGTTTTCAACAACTCATTTGCTTTAAATTTTATTATCGTATTTTATTATATTATTAAAGTATTAATGACAATATTGAAAAAATATATGAAAATTTTTTTGACTTTACTTTAAAAAATCCTTGGCATAATTTCTTTTTAAATACTCATATCAAAGTTAAGTATGAATGAAATATTTTAAATACAACTTTATGTTCTTTTTTACTTCAAAGATGTAAAATAAATAAAATACTCAGAAGTGAAAGTATACATACGAAGATCACTGAAGCAAGATTACGCATTAGCAGTAAAATGCTTTTTATATCTTTATCATGAAAACTCATAAGAATACTAATATGTTATCTATGTATATAGATAATAGCTATAGTAATGTAAATAATAGCTAATGACAACGTAATAAACTTCATATTATAATATAATAACCAGACTTAATGCCTTTTAAAAAATAGTTCCATTGTCCTCTATTAATAGCGGCTATCTTAACAATTATGAGTTGAAAAAACGAAATTTTTCAACTACAGCGTTTATTATTTTATTTTTATTATCGACTTACCTAGAATGTTTTTCTACACAATTTTCTCACTACGTTATCTTCATTCTAAATATAATTATTTCTGAATAAGTATTTATTCTGCTTAATCTAACTTATGTTAACGAATTTATTTTTGTATGAAAATCTTAGAACTGATGAAAAAAATTGAGAAAAAATAAGTTAGCTGATTATTTTTCTACTAATTGCAAATAATATACATATTTATACGTAAGTTAGTGGTGTAACTAATGTGGAAAACAAAGGTGAAAAATGGATATGCTAAGCTAGACCAAAAAAAGAAGGAACATTTACTTAAAGGAAATTTACACAAGCGAATGCCATTGATGGACAGCTTCCTTATCGACGCTTACTGCTACACACACGTCACTAACTAGAGAGGACGAGACATTGATGCAGAATAACGACTGTGGAAACAGTTTCAAGAAATATGCTGACAAACGTGTCGGACACAAAAAAAGGAAGAGAGTAGGAACCGATGGCTAGCAGCCACGCCTACATGAAAAATACTAAAAAAACTGAGTATCTGGAACAAATATCAGAGCGTAAACCAAGAAAAAGAGAAAAAGACTACGAGGTGAGGATATATACGACGACCACAGCGTAAAAAAAGAAAAATAACACGATATTGTCTTCAATATGGTACCATCGAACACTTATATTCACGCACACATGCACTCCAAGCGTCATTCGATAAAATGGAACATTAGTACATGAAGCGGTGAGCAGAAAAAGTAGTTGATGAAACGGACAAAATATGTAGTTGCGAAACGTCGCACATTTAAAAGCACGAGAGGAGAAAATTTATGGAAGGGAGTGTACGCATGAACTTACTCGCACTCTTTCATTCGCAAAAACTGGCCAATAAATATTATTATTCATTTGATAATTTATTTCTGTAATTTCTATCAATTGTTCTATTGTGAAAGTCTCTAATTAATATATTTAGATTTTATTATACGTATTTTTGGCTACTCTCACGTTTATTCAATAAATTTTATTTGTACCACGACAATTCTTTACCATTTTCGATTCAATATTATATTCACGTATAAATTTTAGCGGTAAATTTGTAGTCTCTATTTATATTTTATGAATTTCTACTAATATAATCAAAATTTCGTAATTTTACTTTTCATGTAATAATTAATACTTATCATTTGTTAATAAATTTTATGTCTAAATAATTGGATTAACATAATAATCATGTTATGAATTTAAAATTAAAATTAGTTCTTTTAAATAAATTATAATATGATTCGGTAAGCTGTAACAAATAAAATATTTCGACTAAAGATCTCTTAACAATTACCTATTATAAATTTTTTAAAAGAGAAATTTTTTAAGTTTTCATTGAAAAACTATAATTATTAATCATTTGGGTTAATTGCAGTAATAATATTTTATATTAATTAGATTATAATTTCACAACAAAATATTTTTAATCGATTAAAATATTTAGTACTACGAGTAGTTTATTATCTATCATCTAGTTTATTTTTTACCTAAAATGTTTCCAACTTTATTTTGTACTAACTTTGAAACTTACGTTCTAAAATCGTTCTTTACATTTTAGATCGTAAATTATCAAAATATAACTATTTGACTGAAATCGAATTATAATTTTATGCTTTTGATTGTTAATCATACGCATAAGATATTTTAAGAAAAAATTAAAAAATAAAATTCTGTGATATATTAAAAGTGATTAAAGGCATATATCTTTATAATTTAATCGTGAAAGTTAAAACCAATTTTGTTGCTATAGTTACGCTAGTTCTAAGATTCACAGAGATCCGAATAACTCTGCGATAAAAGACGAAAAAAAGTACAAGAGAAATTGCCCTCAACCAGTGAAGGAAATTGACAATTAACGAGTGAATCCTCGTTTAAATGCGGGAAATGCCGAAAGAAAGCCCCGATATATTGACAAAAGCAATAAAGATAAACTGGCATGGATAAAGATACAACGAATAATCGTGGCCAACCAAATTTCAACGAGGACGATGGAAAGTTTTCGATTTGTCTTAATTAAGTCAACTATTTTCTGTATTTTAGAAGAAAGGAATGCAGAACGTTTAAACATGGAATCTGAAAATCTCGCATAAAAAAATCTTACGATATACTTTACTTTTATTCTTTTCCATTTAGTGGAACAATTTCTTGATCATTATCAAGATCAATATAGTAAGATTAATATTTAATTAGAAAATATTAGAAGATTCAATCATATATTATATTTGAAAATAAAAAAAAATTAGTTATTACTTTTTGCTTGATAAGCTTACGTTATTTATGAAATTATACGTTCCTATAATTGCTATTTAATACAAAATAAGTGCTTTTTATAAGGTTTTAATATGCAAATATTTTATAAATTATGACAAGCAATATTTTAATTTTAAAAAGCATATTTTTATTTATTTTAAGTAAAGAATTATTGCATTTGTAGTTATATGTAAAAAAATATCGATTATATTATTATATAAAAACACATGTGATATTGCTGTATTTTATGATTCTTCGTTAAAAATACTCGAAAGTCTATCATTTGTAGTTATATGTAAAAAATATCGATTATATTAATATCGATTATATTATTATATATAACACATGTGATATTGCTGTATTTTATGATTCTTCGTTAAAAATACTCGAAAGTCTATCATAGTTTTTTGCAAAAATATTAGTCTTCGATAGTTTTGATAGTTCTTAATAAAAAGAAATGAACAAATCATTGCAGTGGAAATACTAAAAATAATAAATCGATGAATACATTTTCTTCGAAATCCTGTCATTAAAAAGCCTTGAAAATGCCCCTCGAATCTCTTTCATAAGACTTCCCTGAAAGAAAAGATAAAATAAATGTATCCAAATCCAATTTCTCACCTACGAGTATCTGTAATTTAACATTGAAAATTACGTTATCAAATAAAGTAAATTATCAAGTGTCATATTCTGTGACACGAGTTGATAATCTGCATTTATACTCAAGGTGCTAGTCAGCTTTTGTCAAAATATCTTAGTTGTTTGGCATTGTAATGGCCTCAACAAATGATAATATCATTATCTACATACAAGAGCAGTATCATGCACCACTCGTGGTGCTACTTGGTGAGATCCTCTAGTCGCACATGCCTTCGCTTTTCTAGGAAACTCTTTCTTTCGATGTAAAATAATCTGATAATTTCGGATTTCGTTCAACCGTATAGATGTAATGAATTTTCTCCAAACAATTGACATGAAACTTGATTCCTTTCTTTAATTAATTACAGATCATAAAATAATTCTTGTACTTTTCTTATATTAATTATATCATTTATTCGAGATGCTTAATAAATAAAAAAAATGTTTCATCTGTTTTTATTATCAATTTTATTATTTTATTATGAAATTATCGAGATGTCTTGTTATTTTTATTAATCTAAAATACATTCCGATGATAATGCTGTATTTTTCTTCAGTTAAATAAAATTTCTGATACATTTTGAATTTATAATAAAATAAAAACTTTTCGTCATAGTCATTTTATGAAAACTATTTATTGTGAAAGAAAATTAAACTACGTTTATTATGAGCCATTCAATAAAACGAATAAATCACTATAATTTAACTATTACACCTGATTCAAATTTAATGATGAAAAATTATTAAAAGTAAGAAAAGTATATTTAGCAATAACAATAAATATATAAATCAGTTATAGTTAATAATTCTTTTGTAGAATTCTTGTCGAAAAATTAAATGATTTGTCTACATTTGAAAATTCATAAATACACAATAACGTAATAAAAGTATAAGTTCAAAACGTAGAGATTTACTTACTATATATACATACATATATGTGATATTCTTACGTTACATATAAAAAAAACAAATATTTTATCATTATTATATGATACATAAATACTCTAATTTAAGTTACTTCCACCTATTGAAATAATTAATAAATATTTAGAAAATATAAAAATATTTTATGAATTTTTATATAACAAGTGTATCTTATTATCCATTTTATAAGAAGGAGAATATATAAAATTACGATTAATCTTTAATTGTAAGCTTATATGATTTACTATCTTTTAAGAAAAATGTTCAAGATGAATGATGGCGTGTATATATATCATGACTGATGCCACGTGTTCTATGCACTAAATCGTAATAGAAAGTTACAGCAACACGTTTGAAGTATTTTGAATGCTTGTAATAAACATTGAATTTTTAAACGATAATATAGTCTTTATTTCAGTGTAAAAAAATTATACACAATTAATATTACAATTAATAATATTATAATATTACAATTAATAATATTATAATATTACAATTTGATTGCACGAGTCTTATTTGCTAAAATTAAAATTCCAAAAATGACTCATCCATATATGCACATGTAGTAACGTAAATGGATTTCCACATGTATGTACATGGCCATTTGCTTACGCATACGAACACATGCACGTACGCATTAACAAAAATAAATGAAACTCACGAAAACAGATATCCACATTTATACCCTAAAAGGGAATTAATCAAATATAATCTTTCTTATTCAAATAACATAATTTAATTTTTAAAAATGATTTAAATCGCGTATTTACATTTCGTGATTAATAATTTCAAGTCATTGGAAAAGTTCAGGACATTAGGCATAGATTAATGAGTATAAGATTTCTGAGTATAAGTTTCAATTATTCTTTTCAAATTGTTTCAGACAACAAACGATAGCGAAGATCAAGAGATTTCCGAAAAATAAGCATCAAGATTTCTTGACCGACTGTGGCACAAAACATATGTTGTGACAAATTACGTTTAACGACAGATACAATATCGTACAAATATCTTTGTATTTTAATCTTTCTTCTTTAAAACTCACCAAAATTAAATAAATTTATTTCTGTAGTAAATTTTACAATATTTTTTGTACTATTAAATAAGATTATATCTACTATTTCTATTTATACTATTAAATAGTATAAATAATTTTATACTATTAATTAACGTTTTCATTATTCTATTTTACTTTTTTATATTTACTACGATTGTTCATTTTTTTTTAACTAATTTATTGTAACGGAGTCGTAATAATAAAACATTCGTATGTACTATAATGTATACTGTATATGTACATACTGCATATACTGTATTATAATCTTAAGCATTACTAGATTTAACACTTTTTTCATCTGAGTAAATCTTACATTTCATAGATAGTAAAAATATATAATCCAGGCTGAACCCTTAATCAATTGATCACATTTTTTAGCCTTCAATTTTATTTTGTAAGTAATATATAGTAATATAATAACTTACTTTAAAAGCGGTATTTTGAGCATACGTATAAAATCAAGTTTTTGAATAGGCAGAATTTTGGAAAAAGATTAGTAATTAAGAAAATTATTCGTCATCTGAAGTCAATATATTTAAATTCATTATTTACGTATATTTTTAAAGAATTTCATATTAAATTTGAAAATAAAATTACCAATACGGATAAAAAATATTTCTATCAAAATAAATATTTATTTAAAATAAAACATAAATTAATATTGCCACACTCAAATATATGATTTTATTCTAAAAATTATACTTTCATGAAGAAATAACAATAAATTTTGAATTTGAAGATTTATTAGATTTATTATGAATTTTTACAAAATAGAATATGTTATTCTATTAAAAAATATTTTTATATGTACAAAATTTATATTAGTAAATCAATGAAATAAATTACGCGGATCACTTTTTATGAATTCATTTCGTTATTACAAATTCTGGGTCACGTCTGATATTTTTTTAATCTAAATCTTAGAAGTTATAATTAAATATATAAATTAATTATACAAGTATATTTTATAATGATAAAATTTAATATATAAAGTTAATAAATATGTATTTTCACTGAATTACAAAATATACAGTGCTTGTGTAAATTAATGATATAAAAGTCCTATACCAGGCTCAAACAAAAATATGAAAAGCTTGAATATCTCCTTACTTTTATATTACTACCTTGATTGGCGAAAAATATTAGCTTACCTGATCAAGATAATCAGTCTCATACTCCTTTAATAATTGGTTTACTTTTGCGATCTCAAATTTAATAAAGTTTCAAACAAGTTAATTTGATAGTCCAGTTGTTATCATACAATATATATATAAAAAATTCTGCGATCATTTGATACTTCATTAAATAAAATTATCTGATTGTTATATTAATTTTGAAATCAATACACATTAAACTTAAACCAAAGACAATTTCAAAGTAATAAACTTTTAACAATTACAGTCTTGAAAAATACATTATTATTCAATACAATTAAAAATGAACTGAATTGATTAACTTAATTACTTATTGAATATTTCGCTCGGTAACAAATCATATTTTTGGGTGTCATTATAAAAAATTTGATTTATAGGTTTGTCTTTTAAATATTTTATACATCGATTATAATTTAAAAAGAAAAATTTTAATATCAGTTTTAATTGTATTACCTAAATTTTAGATATATATTAGGTATTTTAAATAGCAATCAGTAAAAAATGTAATTTTTATCAATATAGGGTTTAAAATTTCAAGAATATTAATTAATGACAGTTGAGATTATTCATAATTCTGGATATAGAAATATATACACTAGATGAAGTGTACGTAGAGTAGTATTTAAATATAAATATAATAATGGTGTAACATTATTCGCCCATTATGCTTGTCAAGCGCGTATACGTAAGATAGGACATGTGTCTATTAATAATTGTTAATTTTGAGATTATATGTTTTGTTTTAACCTTTAGCTCAATTATATTGAAAATTACGATATCCAGTGACACTTAACATGGAACGAGCTTATAAATATATGCTAGAATACTCGGAGTTACATAATTGCTGCGAAAATATACCGGCGCCACAGACGATTCACATTTCACGCAGGCGGGCGCCAAAGAATCCACCTCGGACATATATACACATGCACGCGCGCATATATCATGCAACAAAGATCAATTTGTCATAGCTAGTCAAATGTTTTTTCTATCACTACGTTTCCGCGGAGTCTGTTTTGTCGCGGATTTCTGTATATATGAGAGACAGGGGAAAAGAAAGAAGATCGCGAGAAGACCGATTCATTCGGTAGAATATTAATCACTCAGTTGATTATTATTGAGAGATAAGAGTGATTACTTTGATTCATACTGGATTCGAAAGGCATAGTTGTAATAAAGAATCGATCGTTACAATTTTGCTTTTCTCACTGCACTTTTATAGACCCCTTTACGACATATTCGCGTGAACATTTACTTGTTGGATACTGTTTAGATTGTTCATTCAAAGTTCGAAGATATTGTTTTCAATTTTGAAATGGCTGATTCGGTATCGTGAAACAACGTACTAATAGTAGTAATATTTTATTTTTATCACTAGTAATAAACAATTGCTCTTATTTCGAAATGTATAAAACGATACACACATTAACATACTTTACGATTAGAATCTCATGAATAAATTAGCCTGAAGTTTCCAACGATGGAACTCCAACAAAAAATTAAATTCTTCAAAACTTAAAATTTCTTCAAAAAACTATGTAAACTATATAAATATGATACAATATTAATAAAAAACGATTTTACTCTAAGAACACCCCGAAAAACGACCCTTATTAGGGGATGAAAAATTTAAAAAATAAAAGATTGAAAAATTTAAAAATTTTCTCTAACTGTCATGAACAATAACAATCATTATTATCTAATAAAAAAAATAAAATATTTTATTGCACATATAAACTTATTATAAACAAAAGAATTTGCGCCGCGAAGGGAATTCGCAGAAGATTGCCCCCTACAATAGGCTATAAATACAAAAGTTATTAATATATTAACCAAAAAAATGCATAATTCTAGTACACAAGAATCAAAGATTTGAATAACAAAAACAAATCAACAAAAAATATTTAACAATATTCCCAAAATCATCCGCAAAGAAACACGTCCAATACGCTACCGATAAGGTCATGCGTCTACCACATAATTGTTTAAGAAAATCATGATATTAGGATTCAACAATTTTTTATCGATGCATTACGTTATTAATGTGAAAATCAACAAATAAACAGAATTTCAAGAAAAAAACAGAATCAGATTAAATGACTCCGTACGTATGTGTATACCGTGTCACACAGCAGTTTATTATTAATAAAATTATATTTCAAAAGCATTTAACAACCTTTTATTAGTAAATAACGTTGATCATAACAAAAGCAACAAATATCCTGAATAGCAACAAAATCTGATAATCTCGTCATAATTTTCAACAAATTAAATAAATTCACCTCGTATGCTTACGCATTATATGTATTCATGTGCCGCGACAGTGTATTGTTAATAATAAAGATTTCGGCTTATTTTAAATTTACTCTGTATTTTGGAAAATTAAAATAAGCCAAAGAAACGTGTATTCATGTACAATGACTCTTACTCCACTACACTACTACCGAGCTTCAACCTGATCTTTTCTATCAGACGGCGTTTATGGTTTATCTTTCGAGTGTGAAAACTCTTTCTTTTCTTCGTAAAATGTAATGATTACTTTCGGACCTTCTAAATTGTTCGCAATTCTGCAAGGCGATAATTTGTCTCTCAGCAGACCACCATTAATTTTTAAATGAAATGGTTACATTTAAAAAAAATTTATAAAAAAAATTATATATATATATATATATATTGTTGATTTTAATATGGTTCCTTGACTATAGGCATTAATTTTTTGTTTCTAGATAAGTGAGCTAATAGTCGCAAAATATTTTTAAGTTTATGAAAATATTATGTTCTATTTAATTATATATTTCCTTAATCTATCAAAATACTGTCCTTCATGTTTTTGATAGGAGTTGTAATATCTCATATTTGTCAACAGAAAAAAGCGAATGAGAAAGAGAATGAGTGGGTGAAAAACGGATATGTTTTTTCATACGTGTAAATGAATATATTTAAAAACATAACGTATCTTGGGCTATGAAAATAAAATTAAGTTTTAATTACAACAGTGAAATTATCTTTATTTGTTATATTGTTATTGATTTGAGAATTTTCTGTTGATAATATACATTTAATAAAAAGTTTTTTATTTTATAATAAAAAATTTATAATTTAGAACTATAGTCACGAGTCGCGTAGTATACAACAAAACTCGCCCATCGGTTCGAAAATGCACGTTTATGCAACTCTTGGCAGATTTGTACTTTTCTTGCGTCTCTCTCTTGCACCACGATATTCCACCATATTTTTGTCTGAAAAACTCAAGAACAGAGCAAATCATTCTTTAAAATGTTTGTTAACGACATCAGCACATTTGTGGAAAAGTCGAGCTAATTGTACTGTTTAAAATTGTCTACCGTTGGCGCTTCCTTGACTTTCAAATTTTTTCATAAAACATTAATGTACCATCAGATAGAGTTCTTTCATTGAACAACTAATAATGTAAATCGTAAATTGTTAAACATAAGCGGCTTGTAGCAATTACTTATTTATTAAATACTTATTAACCGTGTAATCTGAATATAAATGTATTAGAAATTTTTGTTCATGCATTAGAGATTCTACAAAACGGCTTCGAAATTGTACATTTTTTAATGAGTGTAAAATTTTGAAATGTTAGAATTTGATTATCTATACTAATAGATTATTTTGATAAACCTAAATATTTGGTATACAACGTGTATATACTAATATTATGATGTAATAAATTAAAAATTTTAAAAAATATCTAAGGAAGGAAATTTTTCTATTAGACACAAAAAATTATAAATAAAATACGACTAAAAATAATATAATTTTTACAAATTTTAAGATTTTATTTTAGTATTGAAAATGTAAATTAAGTTCCTAAAAGAAGTTAAAGTTTGGTAATAGCAACGTAATCGAATATATGTTCATAATAGCTTTATTCGATTATGTTTACTACTGTTAAAATATTAATTATACAGGCAGCATTTAAAACTAGGAATGCCTGTATTCAAAAACTAACTCCGTTTACTGAGCGAAATCGGCAACTCGTGAATCTTATGATTTCCTTACGAATATGTGCGTGAACAAATGTCTCTATGCGTGCACTTACTCATGGAAAATATTACTTAAGCCAGTTTTAAATCTGAAAACACACCTTTGATTAAATTCCCAATCAATAATTTATCTAATATATTAATTTTTAAAACTTGAAATACTTCTATATGGAAGAATAAAAATATGATATTAATAATATTAACCTTAATATTAATGAAAGTTCATAGAAAAAGAATAAAATTATAGTAAAATCTAAATTTGTTAAAAGGTCGTGTACTATGGATGTAGACGTTTACACTTAAAACTTGTATTAATGTTTAAAAAATTTTGTGATCAGATATTATCAATTGTCATTAAGATTTATAAAAATATTGGTTTCTAATACTTATAATAAAAAATATAAGTTTCGCTCGTATTGGGTAAATTCAAAATGTTCAATTTTGTACATGTCATCGACCTCCAAGTTTCGGCTCAACACTACTTCATGTATTTACTACACGAGCATTCACACGTATTAAATACAAATAGAAAGGCTTTACAAGCTACCGACGAACTACCCGAGGTCAGTCGATCTAGGCTTTACTCTACGAATAAAAGCACGTCAATGTCGTCTTTTATTTTGAAACACGCATATCGAATTTACATAGAGCCATTACCCCATGAAAAAGTGTAATTGCAGTATTAAAATTATTACTCAAAGAATTGAAAATTTTACGAATTTTTTTACAATAAGCTGTAATGTACGAATGTAAGAATCATAACATCACCTTTTTAATATCTTATTCTTTTTCTCTTACTCACTCTCCCTGTCGCTATGTCATTTTATTCTCTCTTAAATGTCCTGTTCTTGTAATATAATAACTAGAATTTCATAGGTAACAAATTAATTGTGAAATGATTTAAAAAAATGTTCATAATATCTCAAAGCATTAATTTTCGTAATAATCTCGTATACCAAGTAAAAAATTTTTTTTATATAGCTAGAAAACATAGGATTTATAAGAAAGATGTTCTATACGAAATTGATTTGTATGATTTTTGTGCTTTACAAATAAATTGTGTGAATACGCAACGATTATATAAATATAAATGTTCAATAACTAAAAGAAATACAAAAAATTAAAATCTTAATATATTTTTTATAAATCTATGTTCAAAGTATTTTAAAAGTTATTAAGATAAAAATACAAAAATAAATTTTTTATTTGCAATTATTCAGTAATTTTATAATAAGGAATGGGTTGCGTAGCATAATCATAAAAACAGAACGTAATAGTAACTGATTTTAATGTTTTAAAAGTCAGCTTTACTAATTCAAATTTTTGTGTATTACTTTCATATTTAATTATTTCGTTACTTCTTTTTATTTATTTATTTATTTATTTTGTTCTAGTAAGAAACAGGTAAAAAATTATGTCTATGATAAGTTCATATTCCAATTAAAAATCATCCATTTAACAAAATTAATATTTCATTCTTGATAATTATTCAGTAAGTGTTAATCTAATTCATCTTTTTAATCTAAAAGCAATCTAAAACATTTTAAGATAAAAACATAATTAATAGTTGAAAAAAAAATTTATATATATACATATACATTTACATATCAGTTGGTCCACTCCAAAGAAATTTCCAAGTCGAACATACTAAGCGAGCAGACATGTACTAGCTCGCTTACCGATTCTCTATCTCACTCTAGTGTAATTATTTCAATCTATGTATACTAAACAATTTTATTGAAACATAAGGATTCATAAAATATATAGCTTTTCTCATTATATAAAATTGTTTTCCCATCCAATTATATAAAATTGTTTTCCCTTACCATTACATAAAATTGTTTAAATTAATGATAGTACAATTTAAATACGAGATCAGCAAAAAACTTTACGAAGATATTATCTAACGAATCTTTGCTCTTGATTTCAAAGTATATGTTTGAAATACTAATTAGATAATGAGCTCAATGTGTGACGTTGTTCTCAATTACTCTGATAATAACATGATAAGATCTTCCAATTAGGCAAGGCTTCAGTAATTTTGAACATTTCAAAGTTATATTGTGAATGAAGCAAGATACGTGAACCTTCAGAGCAGTGGGTGTCACAATTGCGTAGTATTATATTAATTAACTTAAAAATTATGTCTAATAATTAAACGATACAAGGATTACCATTGTTCTTTATGAATCATTAGTTTCCCATTGAATCTATTATTGAATCTAATATTGAATCTATTATTTAGTATTGATTGAGTTTCGAGTTAATGAAGCATATTATGTTCATCGCAAACATTTAATTTAAAATTAATCAACTTTGCGTTTAATCGAAAAGTTTTTATTCTCTTTGAAATATTTTTAATAAAAATTTATTTATTAGTTCTATGGATTCCAAACTATATGTAATATTTAAGTAACATAATCGTATTCTTCTGTTTTGTTCATTAAATTCACATACATCAGAGTATACCACAGATATCTTCTGATTTAAGCAAATTAACTTTAGATAAACTAGCGAGACAAGTTAGTAATATTGATTATATATATAAGTAACTAATTTTATTATTCTGATAAGGCACATGTTATTCTTTCAGTTTTGAAATTAAAATACCATAGATAGTATTACGTGTTATATTTGATACGTCAAGAATATTATATAATTATTGAAAAGCATTATGACTTTTTAAGAGTGATAATATTCTAGTATTAGTATTTATTTATTAGTATTTAATTTACTTTTATTATTACAGTAATATTACTATGATTGTACTAATGCTATTAATATTCGGATCCATAAATTTAAGTAACAAGGTTAATTTCAATATTTATCTTGATTAAGATACATTACTTACTCCTAAATTATATTTGTTATTAAAAGATAATCATCAATTAACATTTATTTATTTATTCTTTGGAATTATAACCTATTTAACAACTATTTTATATTAAATAAGTTTATCGAAAATGGAAAAGTAAGCGTTATTAAACTTTTTTTAATAAAAAATGAAATGATAATATACCATAACATAATTTTTCGATTTGTACAAATTTAAATTCTTTAGATTGTAATAACTTTAATTTGAACAATTTAAATTTTATATTATGAAAATAACAAACATACTTTTATAGTCAATCTAAATATTAAAAACATTATAAACAATAATAAAGACAATTTTTATTCAATTATGTACTATTCGAATATGACAATACATGGTATTGTCAACATAATCGGAATACAATTTAAACAGGTTGTAGAGCATCGTCATATATTTTTCTATTGAACATATATTATTATTTTTATAATTATAAATAAAATAAAATAAAATAGTCAAACGAAAAATTTAAAAAAATTTAATTAAAAAATTTTATATTTAAGCAATGGGTAATCAAAATTTGATTTTTTACATTTTTTATGAACTTTAAATATATCACTAATATAATTTACTACAATTGTGAAAAATATAATTATACATGCTGACATATTACGTTAATAGAACCCTTAAATAAAAAACAGTATGTTTAAACTTGATACGAAAAAAGTAATTGTTATTCTTTCTTTACATTTAATACATATGACCGCATAAAATTTGTTATTGAATTTGTAAAATGTATCAAATTATGAATAATTAAATGTTAGAATAAATTATATTCAAAATAAATTTTACTTGAATAAATTTAATTATTATTCGTTTAAATACATCAATGTTTGAGATAAAATAAAAAATAAAAATAATCTTTATTCTAAGTATTTTTTTAAATAGAGCTAATAATTTTTATATTAATAAATAAATTACCACAAATAGTAAATTATTTTTTCGTTAAAATCAATTAAAGTATCTTTATAATGGTTAATGTTTATTAGTATTCTGTTTTTAAACTAGCACAACCATATGAGTATAATTTCTGAAAAATAATACTGAAAAAGATATAATTTACCACAAATAAAAGGTGCTCTTGGAAGAATATATATTCAGTATTTAAATAGCTTAACTAAAAAAATAACATACACATTTTTATTTAACGTAATAAGAAGTTCTATTTAAATTAAAAATATGATTTTAATGTTAGTAATCATTACAATGTGCTTAATATCAATTAGTTAATAATAAATTGTATATCTCTAATCGTACTCCTTAACTTGATAAGCTTTGATCAAAATAATGTTATATAATTAAATTTTTATTTAATCTCATTTAACGAAGTTTTAATAAATCTCAAACAAATTTTCTTCCTAAGATTTCAAAATTATATTCATATTTTCATTATATATATTTTAAAATTAGATAGAATTTCTAATAAATAAAATTAGAACAATAAAGTTAATTTAATTAACCTTCGAAAGTGTAAATTTTTAGAATACAGACATTTTAAATAAATTATTTTTTAATCTAGTAGTAAGACAGTTTACCAATAAAAATACAATTTATATATATTAAACATATTTGCTCATATTTTCAAATAAATCCAATTATATTCTAGAGATAAAGCCGAAGTTCCACATTATTGATAATACTCTATTCTACGATAGGTGTTCATCCTTTATGTTAACGGTAATAAAGCAATCGATTAAATATATAATAATATGTAATGTATTCTGATTAATATAGAAACAAATTAAAATTTTATTCAAAGACTTGTGAACTAATAGTTTTAATTAAACATGCGTACAAGTTTTAATAAGATATTTAAATGGTATCAAAGTTTTTGAATTTAAGATGGTTTCATTTGATGAAAAATATGGAAAATAACGGTACAATATTGATTAGTATGATATATATACTAAACTCGAGCTGAAGAAATTTAATCTGTAACTATAGTAATAGTTATTTAATACATTTAATTTATTAAATAGGTATTTAATTTTTCGTAATGGATCATTCAGAATGTACTATAAATTTTATCGCGCACATATAAATGGTACAAAACAGAAAATAAGAAAAAAGATTCAGTTTTGTAATTTTCATTTTTTTTGTAACATGTTAAAAAATTATTAATTTTAATGTTTCTACTTCACGCAACAAAAGATAAATAGTCCTTTGGTAGTTATTACTTTTATAATAATATAAAAATAATGACTAAAGTATAAAAGTAATCAAAATAATCTTTTCTGGTTTGTAAAAGTAAAATCATAAACAAAAAAAAAAGATTGGTTCCTATAGAATAAAAAAATATCATAAATTTATGACTCTTATACACGTATGAACCTGTTTTTTAAGTACAAACATAGCGATACACTAATAGCGTGAAAGTTTTTGAATGAAATAATCAGGAAATACAATTTACATACATACATCGTGCGATAACAAATTGAAATTCCAAAAACGTATTGGAGGATTCCTTATATTATATTATAACTGTATTTTTCTATTGTTTTATATTTTGATACAATGATTTCATATTAAAGAAATAATTAATCATGAACTAATAGAGAAGTTTTTGGTCAAAAGATTTTTTTTGTAAATATCGTATCAAAACAAATGTTTGTTAAAATTAAAGACAAAAATAAAAGCATAATTTAATAATGTCTTTAATTGACAAAGTATGTATTTACATTAGAAAATTATTTTATACTTGTCATTATGTACAATTTGAGTAAATTAAATAAATTTTATAATAGATAAAATTATCTAGTACTTTAAAAATAAAAGCTAAACCTTTATGATATTTAAATAAATACAATTCCTAATATGACTATTCGAGAATAAATTCTTAATTAAATATATAAGAATATGACTCATTAAATATACAAAAATCCTATAACTCCTTCTTTAGAAATATGTAATATATACTGGTATAAATTTATCAAAATTTGCACAAAAGCCTATAGTGTCAACACTTATAAAAAAGAAATAAACACTTTTGTAAAAAATACAAAAACACGTAAAATGGAATATTAAAATAATACAATATATTTCATATAAAATATTTCATTATATATAATTTCTATAAAAATATTTTATGCTTTGTTATAATAAAATTTTTTATTCTCCAGAATTTAAAAATGTACATATTTAATAGAAAATTATAATAATTGCGTGATAATGATATTAAGTGTATTATTTCTATTTCTTGCTGGCGAGGCTTTATTACCTATATAAAAAATAATTGTATTAATTGTATTATTATATTATCTTATCAAATAATGAAATTCATAAAATTTATAAATAGTACTTTTAAGAGTCATAATAAAAGTATTTTAATGAAAATGCTGTGAGTATTGCCTAATGCATTTTTATAATTTAAGTAATAAAGAAAAAGTAATACTAATAAAATAATACTAATAAAAGTAATATCATTCTACTATAGAGATGAATTTTAGATATAAATTAATTCATTAATATTTACATTTTATTCTTATTTTTTGAAAATTAGTTTTGTCCTAACAAAACATATTTTGCGAGTAGAATATGAGTTTTATTAGTAGCAATAAAAATTGCAAGATGATTGAAAGTTATAATAAAATTACGTAAATAAAACAATTAAGTAAGCAAAGTGTACTTTGTTTTATGCATTTATATTAATTACTTTTTTATTTTTACTTTTAATAATCATAATGTTAGATGAATAATTATATACAATTTACAGCGACAACAAAATAAAAAAAAACTTAGAAAAAACAGTTGATAGATATTATTAGGCAATATAGCAAATGTGATGAAAAAATTAAAATGATTGATTAAAAATTCTGTAATCGTATGAAAGAAAAACTTTTTAATATCAAGAAGTTATCCATTATGCTAAGACTTATTAATAGTATGCGATAAAAAGAAATAATTTAAAAATCTGATAAGCGGAAAACACTATTTAAATACTATTTAAATAGAAATAATTACGTTAATATTAAAATTAGATCGATTAAAAATTTTTATTTTATAAGTTAAGTATAATAAACCGATATATATCGATATAAAGTTCAATAAATTACCTCATATTTTTTAATAATTATATAATAAATTATTTAATGGGTACTAAAAAAGTGTAAAATTCTAGAAAAAGAGAGTAATAGAAAAATTGCTTAATTTATTATTCGTTCGAAAATTTGTTACTCATAAAATTAAGAATAAAAACAGTTTAAAATATATACTTTAAGGAGAGCTAATTGCGCACGAATTTTAAACCTCTTCCTGTTTCTCTGATACATATTCTAACAAATAATAATCTGTACCATTTATGTTTTAATTATTTAAATAATTTTTTTAATTTGATGGTGCTATTTGATACTTTATGATTAACTCATATTTGAAACTAGGGTGACTGAAATTCATAAATTAAACGTTAAATTTCCTTACTTATTAATACAATTTATTCACTATTTTACTTCTATATATTTCACTTCATTTGTTCTATGTTTCACAATTGTACACCGTTCGATTAATTTTATGACCTCATTTTTAAAATAAGGACACATTCATAATTTTATGAATTATTATTTTAATGATAATGTATAGTAAATTAGCAAGTACTAATGATGATCTTGCAAAACATCGTATAGATTTTGAAGAAATCTATATGATTAAAATTTTTCATAATTTAAAATACTAGCCTAAAAAACGTTTTCTAATATTGTTAAACATAAATAAATCGCCAACATTAAAATTTTTTTTTAATATTTTAAACAAGTAACATTTAAGTCAAATTCACATGTTTTAATTATTTTGAAATTTAATTTATTAGATACCATGATATTTATAATGGTATATGCATTTTGACGTATCTCACATATTAGTTAAAAAATTCTAGAAAGTATAAAACATTTATACGTAATTCAAAAAAAAATTTACATTTTTTATAACACATTCTCTTAAACTTCAAAGTATCATTTGATGTGAATAGTTTAGCATAATAAGATACATCAATTTAGTTATTTAAAATTATAAAATGTACTTTTTACTTTATGTTGAATTAACACGGTTTTCGATGTAACTTAAAGTTAATCAATAAATCTTTTGACACACAATCAGAATGAGAAATGAATAACAATTTAAAAGGTAGAGAAGGGTATTATATATAATAATGGGTATAATAATACCTATAAGTATATAAATATATATACGTAAAAACCATGTTTTACGTTATTCAATTCAAAATGGCAGAACGATATTCACATACTTATGAACAAAACTTTACAAAAGCACGTCAGCTATTTGATTACAAAGGTCAAAAATTTTGATTGAATGTTTGGATTTAAAACGGTGCTTTGCGAAGTAGGCTAATGTTTTTATTAATTTTCCTCATGTTACATAAGTGGCACCCGCTAAGACTTATACATTTGTATACTTTCGACAGATGCACTACCATGTAAATAGAAAACGACACGCAATATAATAAATTAGATTATAAATGTCCAGTTGATAAGAGTCCCGGAATGCATTCAAGTGGAGCTGCGAGGCGATAAGAGCAACATTGTTTGCATCCGATTAGTCATACAGTTTATATCGCACCTAATTTCGCTGATGCCTCCACGCTCTCATTACTATCAACATACGCTCAAACAAAGTGTTTTATTAGCGAAAGTATTTCGAACTGAAAATCTATCTGCCGCGGGATTGTGAATTTTACACTTTATGTCGATTGAAAGTCTTTTTACTCACAATAAATCTAAATGAAAACGAATTAATATCTGCTTATTTTATAATATTTATTAATAGCGCTAATTTTATTGCCAAATTAACAACAAACGTCTAATCGATCCCTCGGGCATTAGGTCACTTTCTAGTGTCCGATAACTTTTCTATCTTGATAATGCCAAAAGCAGAGAAAACTTATTGGCGCATTAAAGAAAAAAAAGAAAAAGAAGAAGAATGAGGAGAAAGTAAACATCATCCATATACAGGCGATTGCACGAACTTAATATATTCATCGGGTGAAAAAATATTTCGAGTGGATTGGTGACGTGTGACGGAAGGCAAAAGTAATCTGCGCCAGTAGCTAGGCTTAAAAATTCGATAGAAAAACATGCAAATCGCTTGTAAAGCCGAACAGAACGTCAAGTGGCAAGACATAAGTGTGTTTTCAAATGAAAAGAGGACAAAAGGATATAAAAACTAAGGGGAAGATCAGGAAAGAAGAAGAGAGTGAAAGAGCTTCCGAAGCCAATCTCACTAAACCTGATAGTTTCAATTCCCTCATCCTCGTAGCCTTTTTTTGCTCTTCTTCTCTTTTATACATATTTTGCAACTAGAATTTCTTTATTTTAAGTAAATCAAATCATACCGCACTGTATATAATATACCATTTGAGCCAACTTCAGGTTTCTTATTTGTTCAAGTAATGTGAAAAGTTTGCATCTATTCTTGTTAATCTTGCATGAAATAGAAATTGTTTAAAGAGAATTTAATCCCTTTTATTATTTATGGATACTTGGATGATCAGTTCTTAAAAGGTAAGAATTTTGTGTTTTCATTGAAAAATTATTTGTCAACTTTCCAAATTATCTTTCATAATGTTAAAGTTAGAATTTAATTTGAAACTTTAATAAGTCAAAGATTTTAAAGATAATTGAAACACATTCATTCATTTAAGATTTCGAAAAGTAGAATTAAATAATATAATTACATAACATAGTTACGATTTTAAGATGTACTTTGCTTAGATTTTTACTATTTTTAGTAACTCTTAAAACAAAAAAATATTCATATTTTTAAAAAATTATTACATCTTTAAAATAGTTAATTAGAATGTTAAAAATGAAAAAATTAATTCCTGAATAAGGACTAAAAAGGATTAACGTTAAATATAATTCTAAAAACTAGAGCAGTCATTTTTATTCATAATTTATATTTCAGATATATTTTTATACTTCCAAATGCATTATCAATTCTCAAATTATTATATTGGATTTAAAATGCTTATCGTCATCAAACTAGTTTTCGATTAAAACACAATTTTCTTTTAATTCAAAGAGATTTATTATTAAAAAATATATAAATACTTTTTAATGATGGGCTCACATGAAATTATTTATTTAAAGTTTGAAACCTATTAATAAAGCTCATTTTTGTGAGAATAATACGTGTACTTTAAATTTGTGTGTACTGCAGAATTATTGTAATTACAAATTATTATTATATTATAATTTAATAAAATTAACACGCTGTAATCATGATTCATTTATTCGCATAAAAGTCTACTTCTATGGAATAAAAAAATATTTATCATTACTTATTTTATTGGCTAAAAAAGAATATTTATTAGTTAACCATTCATTACCGAACTTCAAAAATACAATTTTAATTATAATTTAATATAAAATCTCAATATGTTAATGTTGGGATTCATTTTAAAAATAGTTTATTTATTTAATAATAGATCTTAATATGCATATTACTATTTTTATTAACAAGGAATAAGTTATATAAAAAAACTTCATGGTGTGAAAAAGCTCTCAAAACTTTATTGGGTATTGATTGATCAATTTAATTAGAAATTGAATCATAAACTCATCAAAAACTGATCACAGGTATAATTCGGATCATCGAAGCTCTCTTTATATTATCTTACTTTAAAACTGACTTTTAAATTTTAGTATTATCATTTTACTTTAATACATTAACTTAGGCGCATAAATTCATTTTTTCTATATAAAAATTTAGGCCTTGACAATGTTTTTATAAAAAATAAGACTATTTCTGTTAATCAAAGTTTGATAACTTGGTATTAAATATGGTATTAAAATAAGTCATTAAAAATAATTTACTTATTACTTTCACTTTTAACCTTCTATATTTTCTTTAACTTTAATTATAAAAATAGTAGCTTTGATGAAATTTATAATAATTGTAGAAAGTACCTGAAAATAATTTATTTAAACAAAGAATGAAGAATAACTTATAATATCCATTTTAGTTCGATTATCAAACTTTTACTCTTAAATTATACCCATTTATTATAGACTTAATGAATGTAAATGGAAAATTCCATTTCAATTTGATTTCGAAAAAGAACAATTTAAAAAATATTTTATTTAATAATGATTATTTGAAATTATTAGTAAATATTATATTTCTTTCTGTTACAATTTATTTGTTAAAATTTTATTAATATAATTTTTCAGTTTTTATTAGCTTTAATTTACAGAGATTCTCCGCTTAAGAGACAATAAATTATTTTATTATGCTATAAGCATGAAGACCAATAGAGTTTGTATTACTGGCATTGGGGAAGTGAAAAATCAATACAGCGCACATAAAGCACTACTATTTTTTCTTTCTTCCCTTTACTTTTTAATATTTTTTTCTTTTTACTCAACATTACTTTCTATTTTTGGATAAACTTTATACTTTTCATAGAATAGTTAACAAAATTAATTACTTCGAATATCAACTTATTACAAAATGTATTGATTTTTTCTTTCAACCTAAATCTCAAATAATTAAAATTCATCGACTATACTTTTATAATCATGCCGGTATGCGTGATCTTTTAAACAAAATGAGATAAACAGCAGAATTTTCATAAAAAGTACATTAAAAACTTAAAAAGGATAAAAAAAATTAAACAATGTACGGAATCATATAAATAAAATAATAAAAACTGAAAGGGGGTGACAGAGAAAATCGTAATATTCTTTTCCATCTCTTACGGAGCTTCCCAATCTATTTTCATTTCGACCGAAGCGTCACTCACTCACGTAACATTCGACATAATCATTTTAGATTAACCATACCAACTAATTCCGTGCACAAATATTACACTTTTATTCCACAGTTCTGCATTTAAAATATTTATTTATATTTTATATACACTAATTTGCAACATCTGTTGGATTTGATATTATTTCTTTTACATATTATTTACATCATAATTAAAAGCAGTCAAACAGCCAAATATGGCAAGCGTATTCTATTTATGCTGAAATATATTTTAAATTTCAAAGAGCCGATAATATAAATTATTCTTTAAATACAATCAAATTTATTATTAACGATATAGTTTCATGTATAAATATTATTAAAGGCTATAGCCATACTTAAACAAATTTAGAAATATTAATTCCTAACTTAATCAATTTTTATTATATATGAGAATTTGATTCTTTCACATTTAATATCTGATTTAAATATTCATTCTATAAAGATCAAATATAGTATATGTGCATTAGATTTCTAATTTATGCAGATTTATATTCAAAATTCAATTAGTATTTGAAATAAATGTACTGTTTCGAGTATTTATTCATTGACACAGTATTATCACTTAATATTTCACAAATAATATAAATAACAAACTTGTCAAACATATATATATATATATATATTTCATACATCCTATATTTTATGTATCATATATAATATGATATATAAAATAGGATATATATTCATATAACCTATATATATATATATATATTTCATACGTACATAAAATCAAGAATATGAAATACATTATTATTCAAATATACGGAAAGAGACAGAGAGAGACAATCTAATACTTCTATATTTTAACGTCATAATATTAAAATATACGTAACTATTTTATTTCTACTAATTTTAAATTTTATTAAAAGTACACTTCAACTATTTTTTAACAACGGAAATATTAATACAATAATCACGATTGTATTAAAGAAACTAAAGAATTAATAATTGTTATATCTGGTTTTGTTAATATTTTTTTATGAAAATTTATTTTTATGTGAAAGACGATTTTTTTTTAATTTTCTAAAAGATAAAAAATAATATAAAAAACTATAAACGTTTCATATTATTTATAACGAGATCTGTAAATTAATAAAATTTCTTTTATGAAATAAATAAAAAATTTTAGTTAGATTAGTTAATTAAACAATTTCATTTTATTTTTTTTAATATTTTGATCATGTAATTGTTGTTTTTTTCAAATTGACAATTTATTTATATTTCTACTGTTAATTAAAAATGTTTTTTAAGTTATATGTAAATTCAACTTATAATACTACTTTACTATGTATTATATATTCTCATTTTGATAACGATGCTGTTAATAAAGTAATGAAGCTAATACTTTAAAGCATTAATAATTTGACGATCAAATATTCAAACCACTCCGAATTTTTAATACTTTTTCTAAAATAAGTTTATGTATATGTTAATATTTTCTAAATAAAATTAAGCCATTTCATAGATTGACAAAAATTAAATTAATTAAAGGGAGAATAAAGGAAGAATTACATATGATGTTACAAAAAGTTAAAGCATCGAAGTTACGAATATGGAATAGACTTTTAACTGCCGACTATATGCCATACAACATCAAAGGCAATAGTTTGCCCGCTGATCGATGAATAGGCGATCGAAAGAGTGTGTATTAAATAAGACCCTGTGTAAAAGAATTCAATATATGCTTTTATAAAAATTTAATTATAACTTCACCTATCCGGTTATACAAATATTGTCCCAATTTTAAATAAGTTTCAATAAATGATTAAGTTCTTTGTTGAATTTAATAATTGCCAGTGTCGATCAGAAAAAAATATTTAAAAATAGTGTATATAATATTGTGGTATTTATACTTCTTGTTTATAAATTCAAGTTATAATTAAAATTAGTTTTTGATTATTTATTAAATATATTTTAAATATATTCCTATTCATAGATGTTACATTATTAATATTTCAATTAATTTCTGTTGACCATATTTGAACACTTTAAGCTAATTATTAATTAGCTAATTAATACGAAACAGTAATAACAATAGGTAATCATTATATTCATGTCTCATTTTTAAATACAAAAAATTAATTTACATTAAAAATAATAAAATATCTTACTATGGTAGAAAAATGTATTGACGTACAACATATAATGAGAATTAGAGATTAATTTATTTAAATTAAATTAAATAGTGTAAATAAGTTTAAAAGTGATGTAGGAAGCAAGAAGTCTATTTGTACGAAATATGTGTACTTCAATCGTGCTAATTTAAATATCTACACACAACATGTAGAAGCGCATGGTAAGAATGATTCACTAGATAGAGTACATTATTTGTTCAATTGAGCAGCCGCAGATTGTGAATACTGTATAAGAGAGATACTACAGGAAACGAAGAGGGTAGAAGTAAAAAGGCCGATAATCCAGTAGGACTCTAGTGTCCGGGTATGAGTGTAACAATTGTCATTGGAAGTGATATCATCGCGACGTCATTACATCTCTCGGCCATAATGTGGCAGTGAATACAGAGTCAGACTCTCATCCCTCGATGTAGAAGTGACAGGATACACGGGCAAGCTTTCGCAGGCAGATGCTCGTAGCACATACTTCGGTAATCTGAGCGCGTCTCGACGTCCGCCGCTCGCATATGCATAGCCACTCGCGCACGCATGAGCAAGCGCACATATGCCGAATATATATACATCGAATGTGCGCCGCGGTTGATAATAATTATCGATAGCTTTTCCAAAATTATTAACTTTGCTACAATGCAGAGCGTGCTACTGCTCGCTACCATTGGAATTCACAAATAGAGTCCAAAATCCCGTGTAAATATTGCGAGCCCCGCGATTTCGCGCACGTTGAATTATTCGGAACAGTAGCGACGAGTTTTAGGAGATGCCAATCTTCTCGAAATTTTGTGGCGGTTAACTATTTCTATTAAATACTTTTTATTACTAATTAAGTGTGAATATTAAATAAAAGCGTAATTTTTTTATTTTTTTCCGGAAACATCAACATTACAAGAATTATTTGTCTAATATCAGAAAATTCAAAAGAACGATTATTAACCAATCAGCTTATCAACCAATATATTGATCGATAAACTAGAAATTATTAAATGAAACTTTGATCTGAGAAAACATTTTCAAAAATTTATGTAATAAATGTGTATTTTCTGAAAGTGTTGTAGCTCTTTTTTATTCATATATATAAAAGTATGTTTATGAGTTACAGCAATGAATCCATCAAAACTAATGCGAAGAAAACTTTAAAGAATGAAAAATAGAATCGTCCTATGACCCAGTAAGCTAAGAACTTCATTAAAAAATATTAAATTGAAATTTTACTAACAAGTCATACTGATAAAAATAGCTTTATAAATACACTTTTTTGAAAACAAGAAAAATTGTGACCAAAGATAAACAAAAAAAAAGAATCTTTGCAAGTCGATTAAAAACAATTAATAAAACATTCTTTTAATAATATATTCACTAATTTAATTGAAAAATCTTTTCAATTTTTATTTTCAACTATTACTAGTAGATGTATAAAACCAGAATATCATATAATTTGATTTTATAATATTTATCATAATATATTCTATATACTGTTCATGTATATTATTTAAATTTCAGTTTTTGATTTAGCTATGTCGTTTAATTTCTAAATTAATTTATTCAACCATACTTCTATTAAAAATAATATTTATGTTTTAGTTTATATAAAAATATTCAATATTTTCTCGTAAAATTATAGTTCACTTTATTAAAAGAAAGTTTGTAAAAGCTTTATAGTACAATATTCAATATTACATTAAAATAATAATCCAGCGTTAAAAGTATTCAGTGTAACTCATTACTCTTAATAATAATAATGATGATTTAATAATTTTAGAAATTATTAAAGTATGAATTAAAGTACCGGTAAAGTTTAATTTAATATTCACGAAGCATAATCAATAAAAATAGATAAAATGTTATTGAAATAAACAAATATCAAGAGATCAAAATTTCACACTAAAAATATAAAACCACGTTATAAAAACCACCGTTATGTATGAATTTGAAGTTTGCAACGTTGTTGACGTCACGAAAGTTAACAAATTTTAAAATCAAATAATTTCTTTTAAAAACTATCAAAAACTAATAATTATTAATCAAAACGACACAATAATGAGTTTTCCCAAAATTCTAACCTTAACGTCACTCTTAGTAGGGGTTGAAATATTCAAAAATTCATAATAGAGTAAATATTAATATTGTACAAAAATTTTTCAATAAAAATTGTTAAATATATTAAGACGCCCAGAAAAAAATTTTTATAAAAAAACTCGTCGCGAAACTTTGATTTTAGTGCATTTACACATCATGCATATGCAACCTTATGCATATAACCACATATCGACATGTATAATATTTAATGAAAACTTTTACAAAAACACTATACAAAATCCGGTTTCAGATTTTGCGCTGACTTTCAAAACGAAACTTTTTGTGACGTGTTTAATATAAAGTTACCAGAATGTGAAAAACATTTTGTGCAATGTTTCTATGACAGTTTTTATAAACAAATATAACATTCCCTATATGCGCATATGTATAAAAGTGCATTTGCAAGTAAATGCATTAACATTCAAGTTCCGAACCGATTTTCGAAATGAAAAGTTGTGTGTGTGTTTAGTATATAATAAGTCACCAGAATATGGAACAATGTTTTGTACAATGTTTCTGTGCAAATCATTATTAAATATTATATGTGTTCCATACACTTATACTTATAAGAGTGCATATGCAAGTAAATACATTAAAGTTCAAGTTCCATGTCGATTTTCGAAATGAAACTTTGTGTATGCATGTGATATATAAAGGCGTCAGAAACTGAAAATGGATGTTGTGCAACGTTTTTGTAAAAGTTTATATTAAATATTATACACGTCGGTATGTGGTTATTGCATAAGGGTACATGTACATGATATATAAATTCACTAAAATCAAAGTATCGCGTCGATTTTTTTTTAAAAAATTTTTCTCTGAGTCTTTTAATACGTTTAACGATTTTCTAAAAAAAATGTTGTGCAATATTAATATTTACTCTTTTATTAATGTTTGAAATTTTCACTTCTTAATGAGGGTGAATTATAAAGGTAGAATTTTTGGGAAATTCATTATTTTGTTGTTTTGTTTCATAATTAATAGTTTTTGATAGTTTTTGAAAGAAATCATTCGATGTCAAAATTTTTCAATTTTCGTTGTGACAACACGTTGCAAACTTCAGACTCCTTAAACTAAAATTCTTTTTATCACTTTTTATAACTTACTTATATGCCACAAAATATTGATTGATTTATGATCATTTAATGTTTTAAGAATATGTATTTATTTTGCTTTTATTTTTGAAATAGTTAGTTTCTTTGAGAATGAAGAAAGTTTTTGAAACAGCGATTAATTACATTTATAATGATCCGTGCGTAATAACTTTCTACTCATCAAATACGCTTACTCACTTTATATCTAAAATGTACAACGCTTCCCTTCTTAATTTCCAGAGAATTTTTATTATTGTTTTATCGTTGAATAACATATTTTAAATTGTTTCTTAACTATTAAGTCGCAAACATTATAATGAAGTCAAATAATTCTTTCTTTATATTTACTTATTCTTTCTTCTACAGTCTTTGTATTCTTAAGAATACCAAATCTGGTGGCGAGTGACATTTTATTTTGGATAATAGTCTAAATCATTGCATGTATACACATATTGTGTATTAAACAGTTTTTAATGCTCATTCGCAATCGCTCAAGCATCGACCTTCGAATGCTTGACATGTGTTTCGAAACGTTATTTTGCGATTATCGGCTACGTGGGTCTAATTCTTTAATCGTAAATGACGTGTACTCGCGTCATGAAGAAGGTGTGATCGGACTACAAATGACCTTTGTACACGTCACATAGAGGAAAATTTTTAATCGAAAATTTATTTTGTAATTTTTACACAAGTGACAACAACAACAAAATAACAACAACAGTTGTTATAAGTTATTTTTCATAACAAATTTTGAAACAGTTATTTTTTATTATAAAAATTAAAATAATAAAATATATTAAATTTGATTAGTTATTTATGGCCGAGTAAAGTTTGAAGCAAGGCTATGATTACGGAATTTTTTGTGCTTACCTATTTACTATTTTAAATCATTGAATTATAATTTTAAATATCTTATAAAAGATTTTCAGGGCAGCGACGTGTTTCTTTTTGTAAAGATTCTCAAAAACCGAATTTTCTAATTGCGCGGGTCACATATGTATTTTTGCTTTTTCGAGCGAACTTTCACGAGGCCAGCGTACGAATTTGTTAGGTTGACATCCCAGGACAATAGCTAAAATTTTCATGCGTGTGGTTGTTACTAGCGCGTTGCTCAATAATGTATCGACTCGAATATTATGTGTAATCATTCAATACTTTTATTACCCCCAGAGTATTACGTTGGAAATGTATTTCAACGGATGATAAATAATACGAGCATGCGTTATATATTTTTTACACTTATATTAGGATAACTGATATTGCATACCATCTATTAAAATCTAACACATTTTTATTCAAAAAATATAACACGTATCAATGCATTTTAGTTTGTCATTCAAAATTATGTCTTGCACAATAATTTATTGTTAATCTTCAGCGTTTCCTTAATTTAAGTATGCTTATTATTATTATTATTATTCAGAACTGCTCAAGTTATTATATGTGAGGTATATTTGTACATTTTGTTAGCGAATCTTCCTGTTGCGAATTGGAAAATTCGTCAGAATAGGAAAATAATTTAAATAGCGTTTTTTATTATTTAGAAGTGAATTTGATACAATATAATAAATTATACTTGATTATGCTTTAACATACGTGAATACAAAGCAAACGAATTCTGACAAAAGCAACATGAATTATCGGTATTTCAATTTAGTCCGTAGAATAATATATATTGCATCGAATGTACGCGTACAAGCCGTATATGTACTTGCGATTATTAAGAAATGTGTGACATTTGTAATGTTTCTGTTAGAAGTATATTTACGATTTTTACTTTATATTAGTAGAAATAATAATTAGCATTCACATAATCTAGATGATTAAAATGTCAATTGAAGCCGCGTAACAATATTAACAAGTGATCTTTATAAATTTTAAAAAAAGGCAACACAGGTGACTTCAATTTATTTTATGAATTTAATCAAAAGCTAAGCTACGCTCAAACTTTTCATGTTATGAAAATACAATATCACAAGAAATAATTTTCACAGCCTGCAAGATATTTTCTATATTTTTTTCGATTTGCGACATAAAAAATTTAAACGAAGTAGAAGTAAATCATCGTAATCTCTTAGTTAACAAACATTAAGAAACCTCATAAAGATCAGAATATATTAAAATGAATTAACAGTATTCTCGTCTTTTATACATATAAAAACAGTTGTCTCAAAGTCCAAGATTATAACTGGAAAAGAGTTACTTTAATTATTTCCATTGCACGTGCGTGCAAAATACATAATCGGAAAGAACTGATTCAAGACTTTCACGTATGATTCCACTTGCGTCACGTTACCAGCGATAGGCAAATCATCGACGCGAGGCAAAACTGCATCTCTTCACGCAATAACGGCTCCGGAGTTACTTTTTTTGCGATGCCTGTGCTGTATTTGTGTATTTATGCTCACGAATGGAAATTTTGAAACTAACGACGTTATTTTAACTTTGCGCGCATTAGTAATTCACATTGGCTACAAATGCAGATTTCTCTCCAATACTATCTCGCGATTTCACGTCTTTGACGTGATTCCGCAGAATTATTCCTTGTGCTTGAGCATTTTTTATTTCCTGCAACGAATTTCTAGGTCAGCTTTTTATTACGATACTAATTTTATTTTCGATCACAGAACTTGATGAATTATCGAACTGCTGTTATGAAGTAATTCATAGACACCACTTTGTTAAGTTTTTTACGTTTTTAGAAAAAATATTTATTATTATTTATTCTCCAGATACCCACTAAACTATATTATTTATAACAGTGTTTATTTTGATAGGTAAAACTGTGACAGTTTACAAGTAAAATGTAAAATATTTATATTGGACGTAGTTAAATCACTAGTTATAACAGCTCGTATCCACCCATATGCATATATTTAGACACCTAACATAGTAATTTTTTCATTGATTTTAAGTATGAGAGGCGGGAGGAATAAGGAGCGAGAGGCGTTTCCACTTGAACAGGTCAGATTGACTTCGAATTTAAAATAGGTGGAATTGACTTTTATTATGAGTTATCTTATTTATAGAGACATAGATTAACAAGTTGTACAGAAAATGATTATGGGTTAAATAACAATGAATCTAAGAAAATGAGCGATGCTTTTATTTTCTTTTAAAAAGTATTTCTTCATTATTTATTTGAATGCAATCCTTGCGACTTGTGCTCTTTGTTCGTGCTTATACAAAATAAGAAACAAAATTAAATTAAATATTTTACAACCCTTAAGTAATTTTTTCAATATTCTTCCTAAATCGTGAAAAATGTAAGACTTGAAGCTAGAAAATGCGTACTGGATCATTAATATCAGAGAGCCTGCAATTTTTATTTAAATATTATTTTATATTATTATATTTTTTATATTTTATATTCTTATATTTTTTATATTTTATATTCTTATATTATTATATAAATATTATTTTTTGAATGCTCTATTAGCTATCAGCAAATAGTAGTTTGATTTATTTTAATTTTTTTTAATCTGACATCCGTTAAAAATGAAAAATTTAATTTTTTTATGTTGAAAACTCTTTAAAAAGTGTTTTAATCTGCTTTATAGTTATTCAATATTTTTTTGAGTAGGAAATATGTAAACATATTTTCTTTTTAGTAAAATGAACGCGAATAGTGATATTTATTTTCATTTGACTTTCTAAAATTTTTTATTGTGTTTTAAAGGTTTTAATGGGATTTTAAATATATTGTAAGGAATACATTTTAGTTTATTTCAATTAAGTTATTCACAGATTAATAAATCGCTTTATCAGCGCTAATATCTTTAAAATATAAAAATATAATATAAAATATATATAAATATCTTTTTGATTTTTTCAATTTTTTAGAAAAGCATTTTTCTTCAATTACTATTGAAAAAATTATTGAAGAATTTCTTCAATTATTATTCAACTATTATTGAATTTTAATATTCATAGTTACAGTATAAAATAAAAATATTAAGTTGAATAAACAATTTTTCATTATTCATAAATTCTTTTATAAATTAAAAAACTGACAACATTTATAAAAATAAATATATACACGACCTATTAATTTAAGCATGACCAGTGATAATAATATTATTGATTCAATGATGCAATAGTTACGAAAGAGACTTTTAATTAAATAACATAAAGGAGTAAATTAATCTGTCTTATTAGCTTATTGTATTTAAAATCGTTTTTTACAATAAAAATTTCAATATTATTTGCTTGACAATTACAAATGAACAAAGAAGATACTTTTTATTTTTGTAATTCCGTACGAAATCTATATTAATCTATAATAATTTATAATCATCTATAATAATCAATCTGTAATAATCTATAATAATCATTTGACAACCGGTTAAATTATTCCTAGTCTATATAAAACAAGAGGCAAAGGTACGACAAATCCGTTCTCGTTTCGAATTATAAAAAGGTGTTTCACACATCTAAAATAAAAACAAAGGATCCATTCGAGAATAATCTTCTTCTTCTGTATCAAATGAAAAAGAGAACTAAAGCTACACGTCTAAACGAAATGAAAAGTATATATATCAAAGGGAGACAGGGAGGGGGTGTAGTTTTATCTTTTTGAAGTCGATCTTAGGTATTCTTGAATCAATACATGCTCAACATTCTAGCAATATTCGTTTTTTAGTCAGCATATAGTACAGTACAACTCTTATAGTTACAATCACTATATTTTTTCTATTTTTGTACACGACTCAAACTGAACGAAAAAGCGAGGAGGGAAGATAACATTTAATGAGAGACTAAATGAAGATTTATATGCAAGTATGAGGTACGAGTTACAGATCATTGATTATAGTTTTGTTTCTTTAAATAAAAATAGTGCTATTACATACATGTCTTGAATATGTCTTGAATAGTTTTATTCAATTTTTTAGTGTTTTATATTTTTGAATGCTTAATTATTTAATATTAATTATGAGAGATTTAACGAGATACTAACGAAATTAAAAAATAATATAAATACGTGAACGTCAGATATAATTTATAAAATCTTTTGACTATATGTATATGTACGTAAGCGTCTATTATTTTATATCAAAAGCTTACATGAAAGAACGTAATTTAACTAATAGTTATTAATATATATATATATATACATACTATATTTATATATATATTTATATATATATTTATATAGTATATTTATATATAGTATATATATACTATATATAGTATAACTAATACTTATAAAAACAGTGAAATAGAATTATTAATGTACTCCATTTAATTTTAATGTTTTTTCAAAATAAATCATTAATACTTAGCAAAGTTTTATATTTAACGACTTTTATATTTAAAATGATTTAAAGACAATATAGTAATTAAACATGTACAATCGCAAAACAAACATCGAGTAAAGCTTCTAATTATAATTATTTTTTGATACTTTAATAATCATGAAATATTATAATTGTTTGGATTTATTAATAAATAAGTAGGTGAGTAATAAGTGTAATTCAAGGTTAACAACAACCTATAAATTTTGCAATATAATAAAAGATTCAATAAAAATAGGCTCATATAAAATACTAAAGTTTAGACTCATGTTCTTCCTAACCCCAATGTTTTTTTTATCTTTTGTTCAATATTGATTTGAAACTAAAATTTTCATTTATTTTACTAAAATCAACTCTGTTTCAATCAAGGATAAAAAATTATTTTATTTCATATGTATAGTAACAAATAAAATGAACAATAAAATGAATAATAATAAATAATTTTAAACGATTTTATAGTCAGATTTAAGATAACGTGAAAAAGTTTGGTCTAATTATAATATTTTTACCAGTTTTATGTCAAAAAATCCAAATATTTTTTTTACTCCAGAAATCTGATAAATGTATAAAAAATAAAAAGAATATCTATACAAATACGAACATAAAAAGAACGAGTTGGTAAAAGAAAGAGTAGGTGAGAGAAAGAGAGAGAGAGAGTGTGTGATAGACAAAACGTCAAAAACAAAGACAAAAAGTGTCAATGAGAGAGGAGAGAGAAATGAGACGCCATAGAAACCAATAGATAGTCATGGAATGGAGAAAAGCACTTAAGTCCTTGCGATTATAGGTTTAAGTTGCCATCGCTACTTCGTTGTTCTCTGTAATTTAGCAAAAGTGAGACTCCTCTCTCTCTCTCTCTCTCTTTCACGGATACCATGAGTCCGTTTCTTTTTGTAGCTCTTAGTTATTCTTACCAACTATTTTCTGTCTGTTTCTTTTTGTTTTATCTATCGCACAAGTACGCTATGTGAAATAGTTATTTATTTTCACACGTATTTATAAACTCTATGTGTAAAAAACATTTATGTGTACCACCTTATAGAGTTCCTAACACCGATTATATTTTTAATTATTGAGTAATAGTAAAAGTAGCTAATAGATAAATACTAAATCCAAAGTTAATTAAGAACAGATTAAATTCAATGAAAGTCAAATATATAACTTGTCTTGAGCAAAGTAATAATCACACTTATTTTATCAATAACAACTCATTGTAATATTTACATAAATATTTGTCAGGGTTTCAAATTTTTTAAAATTATTCAGCATTATTTAATATAATGATGCTGAGTAACTCATATGTGAATTATTAAAAAATTAAATAGCGAAGTAAATAGATTTAACATAACAAAATATCACAATGAATACCTTTATTACTAAAATTACAATGAATATTTTCATAAATTAAGGTTACATAAATACACAATTAAATAGATGAGTCTCTAAATACAATTAGTAAATTGAAAACTTAAACATCAATAAGTTTTGTAAAATATATATTCTATATATTTAAATTCTATTTAAGTGACAGTTTATTCGTAAACTATGGTTATGATGTAAACTATGATAAATCAATACAAAAAGAATAATTAGTACGGGAATGAGAGCGAAATACGGTGAAATAACGCAATAATACAAGCGTCTGCTTACGTGACCACTTACATGTGTTTGATCACACGAATGCACTACGCAACACGCGAACGAGTAGCGAGTACGAGAAAAAAAGAGAGAGATAGAGAGAGAGAGAAAGCGAGAACAAACAGCAGAACCGGAAAGGGAGTTTTTTCTTTTGCTGCACCGCAGAGTCGATAATTTAAGCTTGTATATAAGCCTGGAATTAATACACAGGAACAAAAATAAGTAGTTTTAAAAATAGTAGGCGCTGGTAGATTATGCATTCATAGTAGAGTGA
This sequence comes from Wiebesia pumilae, assembly GCA_018907045.1. Lineage (NCBI taxonomy): Eukaryota > Metazoa > Arthropoda > Insecta > Hymenoptera > Agaonidae > Wiebesia > Wiebesia pumilae. The sequence goes on from JACCHZ010000151.1 coordinate 179,259, forward strand.
ACGTAGAAAATGCTCGAACCTAATCTTGAATGAGAATTCCTCTCTCAACAATGCAGGTTAAAAGTCCCATGGGATTGTTGTTCTAGCTGCTCTTGTTATAGCAGGAATGCAATAAGTATGATTGAGGTGTCAGTGATCGTTAATTGCTTATTGTTTTTAGAGCTTTTTATTTTACTGCTTTTTTCAGCATAATATTTTTTAGCGTTCCATTAGCTATTAGGTCCGGTATATGATTAGGTCTGATAATTCGGAAAGATAAACAATTTAACAAATTAAATAGCCTATTCCTTTTTTTTTCAATAAAAATTTTTATTTTAATATGTAATGTTTAATTTTATCCATTATATAATTTTTTTATTCTTGACGGATCAATAAAATTGATACAAAACCAAAAGAAACTACTTTTCTGTAAATGTGCCAAATTAAGGACAATAAATTGTTTTTTCAATTTATTTAATTAGCAAATTTTATATTTATTAATTAATAACAGCTTATATAGTATCAAATTAAATTCTAAGATATCTTCTAAATTCTAATATATCTAAGATTCTAAGATTCTTTATACGTATCTTACTCATTTATATATTTAAATCTCAATTTGCAAGCTAATTAAAATTTAAGATAAAATACGTAAAAAATTAGATCACGATTTGTAAATAGGTAAAAAATATATCACATAGTTTTTAATTAGAATAAAAATAATTTTCATTTCTATTGGTGAATAAATTAAGAAATAATTAATGATAAGAATTTTAATGATTTATTTTTTTAATAAAACTGTAAAATTTTATTTTTCAAGTATAAAATTTAAGTTTCCAAATAGTCTATAAACATAATTACTTAAAAATATTTATAAATACAATTTAAAAATATGTTTTATAAAAAGACCGTAAATATGATGAAACATTTATTCAACAAGATAAAAATATTTTAAAAATTGTGATCATTCGTATTATATAAAAAATTAATATTATTAAAAATATTACTAATATTTGAATAAATATTTTATTTTAATAAGTAAACAATTTATTTTAAAGTGAATTAGTAACTTATTAAATTTCATAAAAGCGGTTAATAATTAAATGTCTATTATCTGAAAAATATATTTGTAAAAGAAATATATTTCTTATAATTATAAATATATATTTTTGAAAGAAACAAAGAATTTATTAATTTAAAGATATTTTATAATTAAAATAAATTTTATACTAAAAACATTATAATGTAACATATTTTATTTGACACAAAATATTTCTATTCGATTGAAGAAGTGATTTACTTATATTTCACAGTACCTTCATGTCGTCACTTGGTGGCATGTCCAATATTTGTATATTATTGATTTTCACAAGTATATAGTTACAATTTTTTTTTATTTATTGTTGAATTATATGTACAAGTGATAAAGTTGTGCATACAATAAACGATCTTCATTGAAGTTTATATACGTTTAGCATATATTTAGTAATGATAATATTATTATTATTAATAATATTTATATGATAATTTCGATGATATAAAAATGTGAGTTACGATCAGAATTCCGTTTACAATACAAGCTCTTAATAATAATTACTATTTTTTGTTAATATAATCTGATCGTAAACTTAATATTGTAATTATCAATGTATAAATCGATGTTTTTACAGATGAGTGGTGATTGAAAACATTATAAATATTCGCAAATAATGTTTAGGCTACTGTCTTAAAATTCCCAAAGAAACTTATATTATTGCTAATTATATTATTAAAGCAATAAAAATTATCAATCTTAAATACAAATAATTATGGTGAGTTCACTATTAAGAGAGTTAATAATATCAGTATCTTCATACCACCTTTTTATCAACCAATTTTAATATACATTTTCATTACTTCAAATGATATGAATATATTGAGAACATTTAGCTGATCAATAAAAACATTTAGTGATATAATATATAATTAATTAAGTTTTATAATTAAATAACGCGCAAGAAGTAGAATGATTTTTTATAAATAAAAATATAATTATGACTGTAATATATGTATTAAAATAGAAATTGTTAGTTCAATGTTAGAATTATATTTTGAAAATTACGTTATATCAATCTCATTGCTAACAATATGAAAGCCAATGACTTTCTATAGAGACAAACTATAGTAAAATATTGTATTTTGTTAAATGTAAAGTACAGATCAGAATAATAGTCGGACAATTAACAATTGTCAGTTTTGGCTTCAAGTTCAATAAAGTGTATTTTTTATAGAAAAATTATCTTAACCGTAAATGTATGGATTGTCTATCTTATTGAATACAGACTTACTGAATTAAAATATTGTTTTTTGTTATATTACAAGCTTTATAATGGAAAGGCGATTACATTCCAATTTTGAAAATTAATAAATAGAAATCATATGAAAGAGTTTGAAATATCTCTAATTAAAAATCTTTAACAATTCTATGAAATTAGATAGAACTAAATCAATAAAATGAAAAATATGTTTTCTCAATAAGGAAAGAGAAAATGAAAATTTTTTGGTTTCTATTTCGTATTTTCCTATATTTTCCGTATTTTGTTATTAAGTGTACTACAGCTGCTATTACTATTGTCAATAATATGAGTTGGCATATTAATTATTAGCCATTCTGATAAAATTATATTTTTACAGCAGCTTCTTTTATAACAATGAAAATTCTAAAATCATATTATTATTTGACTAATTAAAAAATATAAAACTCTACCAAAACAATTGGAACAATTTATTTTTATTATAAATTATATTTCTTTAGATACGTAAATGTAACAATTAAATAGTTTTCACTTTTATCTCTAAATTTGTTAAAAGTCAATTTTATTTACAACAATTTGAATAAACAAGAATGTATTTATATAGACCTTAAGTTAGTTGAATATGAATTACATAATAAGTATGTAATACAGGTTAGAAATAAAATTCAAAAAGATCTTATTATTATATTAAACAATGAAATAAGATCTTAGTTGAGTTATACTGCTTAGTTTATGCACACAATACTGTAGTAATTTATATGAATAACCTTGATTACAAGTTCAATTTATGTATATGTAAATTTTTTGTCGAATACTTATTTTTTCACTATTATTAAAAATCATTTTAAAAATCTGTAACTTAAAATTAATGAACGGCATAAGATTATAAATATTAAAATTATTACTAGCTTAAAGGGACGGATTCGATTCAGCATTTTGAGCCAGACTGCAGGTAACTTTGGCTTTAGATGTTGGTAAACACAGTAAATTTAGTTTTATATGAAAACACCAGTGCAAAGCTTCAGCCATTACCCAAAGAAATGAAAATATTATATTAGAAATAAGATTATTTACATCAATAAACATTAATTTATTCATTGATTAAATAAAAATTTATAAATAATATTAATTAAACTTAAATTAAAATAAATATAAATTAAAATTTATTGACTGCAGGAATTATTTGTATTTAAAAATAAATTAATATAATAAAATTTTCATTAAAAAATATATTTACTTGTTTTAGTTACGTATTATTATAAAGGGATTAAATATTCATTTCGGTTAAAAATTAATTATTCGTTTACTTTAATGTCTCTCTTAACTATTATTTAATATCAGGATTTACTTTTTCAAATTAGTAGTATTTCCAAATAAATAAATGTAAGAAAAAAATCGAAAAAATTATTTATTTGAATCAAATGATTGCTTCTGAAATGATAAATATTTTAATTTTTCAAACAATTCAAATGAAATTTTAATGTGAAACAAGTTTTAGATTTTTTAATTAAATTCTTGTCACATAAACAGCATTTTATACTTTATACAATCATCGACAATTAAAAATCTTTCAAGCCTCAATAATATTAGAAATTTTTAATTTTATTACTTAAAGTGGTAAATGAACCTTTTTGAAACGTTTTAATTTTACAATAATTATCTCCAAAATTTGTTATATTATGATGTATAAATTTATCTATTTTAAAATTACGACATTTATGTAATACTTTAAATATTGAAGTAAAGTTAAAAAGAAAGTGAGTAGTAATTATGAAATGAAATAAAGCCATTAAAATAATAAATCACATACTTATTATCATTAATAGATCATTAATTAAATAAAAATCAAGCTGAAACTCAGACTCAAAGAAAGAAAAAAGACAGACAGAGAGAGAGAGAGAGAGAGAGAGAGAGAGGGAACGATCTTATATGCAATTAATCGATTAGAAAAAAAAAAATTTATTAGTCACCATGATATTATCTGGTAACAAAGTGAAGGTTTAATTACATCAACTTTCTCTGTCCACTTTCTTTTTTCACTCATGAAATCTTTCTTTTATTTTTTTAATCGATATAAAAGAAATAAAGATTTGTTAATATATATGTTAATATATAATATACATAATATGTATATATATGCATACACTGTATAGATATCAAATCGGAACAATGAGATTCCGTCAATTCGGTAAAATAAAGTCGAAAACGCTGTACACATCGGAGGAGAAAATATGACAGTGTTTACTTGCGCGTACATATATGAACACACGTGTGTGTATAAGTTTGTCATATATCCTACAACCTAGTTTGATATATTGTTGGAAATTAATTATTTATTCTCCCAGGAGTTTGAACGGAATGGTGATGGACAACTTGTCCATAGATATTAACCTCTTGGTATATTATCTTCCAGATTTTTATTCAAACAAGTTTTCTTCTTTTTTACAGTCACTCATCTGTTCAAATAATAACCAGTTGCTCTGCAATCATATGTCATATTATTATTCTCTAGTAAATTCTCAAAAGTGTACTTGTTCTTTTTCTTTTAAATACTTTGTATTTTCATTTTTCTATATTTCCTTATAAATGAAATATACTATTTCTTGCTTTGTAATGCTTTTATTATTATACTTTATATTAGTTCGTTCATGAAAGTTCTCATTCCTAATATTGTGATAAAATTATTAATTTTTAAGTAACATATGATGTAGAATTTATAATATTTATAAAGTACTTATAAAAATTATTTATAAAAACTAATAAATAATTACATAATGTTTATCGTTGTTTTTACTAAAAGAAATAATACAGACGATTAAATATTTTACGTTGTAAGTATAAAATATTTAGTAAATGAAAATAATATATAAATAAATAATAATATAATATTTATCCATACATAATATATTTGAGTGTTAATTTAATAATAAATATATTATTAAAAATCAATTATATACACACCTATAACAGCAGTACGAAGCTTTATCACTTTTTAATAATTTAATAATTCTACGCATCCATTGTATCATATATCGATTTTAATTAAATAAAAACGTACCTGAAACACAAAAAAATAATAAAACTATTGCTATAAGTAATTATAAATTAACTAAAGTGAAATTTCCACTTTATATTTTGATCAATTTTATTTTTTAATAATAGTAATAATTAAAAACTGTATATTTAAGTTATAAAATATTTTAATATAGATAATATTTAAATAAATTTTTTTACAAAATTAGTTATTTCTTCATATTTGTTAAATACATGACGTATCAATTTATGAGCAGAAATTTTCATATTAATGGAATGGTTTTTTTTCTTAACATTTTTTTAATATTTCGTTTTCTGTGTGATTAAATTCTTCGAATTTAATTGCCCGCGTAATGTAAAAGTTATATTTTTTAAACATAAATGAAAATATTCAAATACTCTTAAAAATGTATAAAATAATACCAGTAATTATACGAATACACAATAAGTTCGTAATAAAAGAAAAGAATAAAAATTCTTTTAAAAATGGAAATTTAAAAAACTTTAATGTAGGTTGAGTTGAAAATTTTAAAAAGGCATTCGACATATCTTGATAATCAATCAGATAATATAATTAGCTCTTAATATTTTATTTAAAAGAGTATATAATACTGTTAATAAATTTTGTGTTCAAAAGTTTGTAATAAAAGTTTACGATCTAAACGTCCACCAGATGACTGATCCTCGAAACTTCTATACCCATTAATATAAAAATGCGCAATCAAACAAAACTTTAATTTTTTTATACGTTTACACAACGTCGCTTATGTGTAATATTATATTGGATAGGTAATCGTCAATTGTTACTCAGAATAAAATAAATAAAAGGGAAGTAATATTTTGGTTTTCATTCATTTGTGATTATACACTTCAATTTAAAAAATACAAGTAAAGACAATTAATTTTGATAATCATTTTAAAAATAACTATAATATATATTACTTATAATTTATATTATATTAGTACAAATAAATATTAAGAAATATGAAAATTCTTTAGAATGATAACTTTATTCATATATTTAGTCAAAACCTGTTATTATGAAATAAAAAAATGTTGTTATGCATTTTTTCACTGAAAAAAATATATCTGTTTTGTCTTATATAATATAGCTATTATTTTAAATAAATATATCAATAATACATGAATCCTCGGGCTGTGAGTATTAATAAGCGAGAAAAAAATTTTTAAATATTGCACGAGTTTATTTTTCTTCTTAAAAATGTAAAAGTTCCTATTTAGAAGGAATTTTCTTTCATTATGTGAACAAACGCAAAGTAAATTTATAAAATAGTAACATATAATGCAATAATAATATATAGCATTTAAGGAGGGTAAGTATAGTTTCTATTTTAAGTCTTTTTAGGTGTAGGTTCAAATAGGATTATGAAATTTAATGCTTTGATTATTATTTCTACATTAGAAAATCGTATTTTTGTATAATTAAATTTGTTGATACTGATTAAATGAATGATTACATTTCATATGGCAAGTTTTTTGCTTTAATTAGTATAAATTCCATTGACTCGGTTCTTCTTACTTTGTTTCCATGTTCATTTAGTTTGCACCTTTTGATAAGTTACTTAATATAACTATACTTTGTTAGAATTAAATTTGAAACTGGTTAATAAGGTATACGCATAAGAAAAGCATAAGAAAAAGACATATGTAGTTTTACTTAAATATGTTTACGAAGCATTAGCTAATTATGTATTATACTTTCATGCACAGTCCTATAATAATTACTAATTGCGCGATAAAATTTGGTTGTAGATTGCGTTCAATTTAATACTATTTCCTTTCGATTTCACATTGTCTCCTATACATTTTAGAATTCGTTGGAACCACGTATTTTCATGTGTGACTCTGACTTAATATAATTTCAATAGTGTGCAGGCGTGTGTACATGCATGTGCCGCAACGAGCGAGGCCGACATCACCAGTAAATAAAAGAGTCAGAAGGTAGAATGGGACGAAACGAGACAAATAAAGAGAGATAGGGAGTGAAGAAGTATCGCACCTGCGTAAGCACACGTTGCCTGTAGCCTGTTGCCTTTACAAATTTCCCGGTTACCAATCAGAAGCGATCGTACAACGATGCTTTTTATTTCTTTTACTTTATTTAATTTTAATTTTATTTTTAATTTTAATTAATCTTCATTCCTAGAATAGCGTGCGGAAGCTGACGTTAAGAACAGATTCTAATAAAAACATGTTTCAAACGTATTCACTAATAGTCTGTAAAGATGGATTTAAACACTATTTAATTTTATGCGCGTATATATTATTTTTTAGCGTTACTTAGCCAAAATTATAACAGAAACTTTTTTCAATTATTATTTTTTTCATTGTATCATTCTTCTTGTATATTTTCAGTAACAGTTTTCTATTTTTGACACTTTTTAAATTAATAATCTATAATAAATCATGACTTAAATGAAAGATTTCATAGATCCAGTGAAATTCATTCGACAAATTGTTTCAAAACGTTTATCACGCGCGCGCGTATGTGTACGTATTAAATGAAAATTATGTTAACGTATTGACATTATTATATTCAACGTATAAATTATTAAAAGTAATAATTTATCATTAAATTTTTGTTCATCTTTCAAAAATTGTATGATTAAATATAAAGAATAATTTAATGTATTTACATGTTTCTATTATAGACAACCTTAAAAGACGGTTTCAGCTTTATCTGTATTGTGTACAATATGATATATAGTTGATGACAGAAACATGTAATTGTTACATATTTTTTATTTATTTACTTAGTTATTTAAAACATTTTGAAATAGTATTAAAACATATTATCATTTAGATTGGGCCAATAAAATTGTTATGATTCAGTAATGAGTCTTTAAGTAAACTGAAGTTATGTAAACAGTTTGTAAGAATATTTTTTTATAAAAATTTTCGATAAAGTTACTGTATTATTTTAAGATAATAATACTCGTGCGATACAATGCAGAATAATAAAATTTGCAAATAACAAACATTAGATGTGGTTTCCTCGCCTTTAATTATCCAAATCAAGTTTTTAAAATATTATGTTAATAAATGTAAAAGCATAGTGTAACTAAATTATATTAAAATCAAAACTTATGTATTTAAATATTTTTGTATAAAAAGATTTATAATATTAAATAATAAAAAATACTTTGTAAATAAATATTTTGTTATGTACATTAATGTAATATAATTGCATTAAATTATATATATGTATATATTTATTTATTGTGCGCAAGTATTATTTATATTTATACATTTTATACGTTGGCTAAAGTGATATAAAGATTAAGATTAACTATATATAGCAGAATAAAGTATAAGATTTGTTTTTTTGTATTGTTTTAATTGTATTTTTACTAACGAAATTCTCGAAATAGTAGTTTAAAATAATTAAAGTTTTTAAATAATGAATCGCTTTATAATTAAATAATTACTTTTTAATTATAAATAGCAACTCAAGTTTTCACGATATAATTTTGTAATATTTATTAATTGCATTTATACAAAAATAATAAAAGAAAGTATTACAGTTTAATGAGAATCACATTATCTTTCGAAACATTACATCATCGTAATAGAGAAATATTGAAATTTACAAGCTTTTCTAATTTGGTGAAATCAATAGATAGAACAATATTCTAACAAAACCATTTAATATTTTTCTCATTGCATATGATATGGCAGAAATTCTTTCTTATCGGCTATTCCGGAAGTTTTCTAATTCGATTTCAAATTTACTTTAAGGTAAAATTTATAGTAATTGTACGATAAAAATTCAATTGCATATTTTTATTTTACTTCTTCAAAAATAATGCTTTATGACAGAAATTTATAATAGAGTATGGCAAAATTTACAGTAGTCTATGATAAATTCTTTATTAATGACGCCAATAATTGAAAAGGTATACGTAAACAATTTTTTATATAACTCAAAAACTGTCGCTAATTTCATAGTAATATATATTTAAATCAAATATATATATTGTATAAATATGGTTATAAACGTATTTTTATTATTAATTTTATTGTTATTTATTTGCTTAAACTAATTTGGAATTTTAAACGAATATTTTTAAATACTTTTTAAAAACTTATGCTTAGTCTAAACGATAATGAATATTTTAGAATATAATTATGATTATCATTGTGAAAATATTTTGATTATTTTATTGCTATAAATTTAATCTTTTAAAAATAATGTAGATAAAAAAAAATGAATAGTTAAAGTTGTGTATAAAATATTTATTTGACCCGAAAAAATATTTATTAATCTCTTTCAAAATGGATTTTTATGAGAAAAATTAAATCACATCAAATATCTAAATTATTCTGTATATAAATAAATTATTTTAAGAATTTTGAAATAAATATTATAACATTAAAAGTTTATTTTCGTGCAATATTTCTAATACCCACGTATAAACATGCATTTTTTATATTTCTTTCAAGATATATATAATATCAACTGGATAAATCTCGTAAAAAAGTAACAAGATCCTGTGTTTAAAAATTCACTTTATTTTTAATAATAATTACAATATTAAACATTAATTATAATAACAGTTTTATATTATTTATACGGTTTAGTGGTAATGCATCCGCAAATGTGAACGTCCTTGTCGAAATTCAGACTGTCTGCCATGCAAGGTACTTCGAAGAGTACTCGTTTATTGATGTTTAGAGCCTTAGACGTAACACTGTGCAACCCGACAAATGAGTTACCTCGTTGTTGTGACACATCTATAGGTAAGATAGTCACCTATGACAATAGTGTACTTAATTTAGAACTAAAATTCCTGATATTTCATGTAATGGTCGCTTCACAAAACTACAAAGTTATAGTCGAAACATCAACCTTTTCGTATTGTTATTAAAACAGATTAATGTATTTGAATTATATTTGTCATTCAAGACGCGTAATAGGTACTTTAAAAAGAAATTTGGACGCTTTATAAATTACTAAAGTTTATATTTTCTTCGTTAATTTAATTGCATATTATTAAGAAAACTATACATTTTAGTTAAGTAAGGGTGTGAAGTATAGTTATGATGAAACAATGTTAAGTGATAGAGAATTCATCACTATTTCAGTTAAAAGAAGAGATTCAAATAAATATACAAATTTTTTAAAGCTACTTTCATAATTATACTTTTAATTCATACAGCTATAATTTTAATACCTTCAAAAATAAATGAAACTTTTATCTGCTTCTTCTACGTATGTAATTTACAATTTAATCAAAGGTTAGTTATTTTTTGTATTGTAAACTTATTAACAAAGCTTTTGAATATTAAATAAGGATATTAAGCAAAAACTTATTCGTAATTAACTTTAATACGATTTAGTAAATGTTACTATAATATATTCTAATGGTATGTTCAGGGACGATTATTCATAGTAAAATTTGTTTTGTATTAGTATTGCATCAGTGTTATATAAATTTAAATCAGTATTAATATAAATAAATGAAATAAAATCTAAAATACCATTACATTAAAATTTAAATAGATTTTTAAAAAATTATTTTTTATATAATAGAAAATATAAAAATGTCGGAGTCAAGTTTAGTTTCACAAAATGAAGGAACTGGTCTTTGTTGTCAGATCTGATATAATCTTTTACATAAAACTTTAGCATTTAAAATTTTCATTGAATTCAAACTGCATATCAATTCAAAAATTATTTATAGTGGGAAAAACAAAATATATGTAAACAAAATAATTTTTCTTAAAAGATGATATCAGAATATTTTATCAAAAGTTAAGTTCTTTTTGTCATAATTGTAAACTGAAGATTGCGAAAAATATTTAATGTTCCAGCATATATTATTTAATAAATTATAATAGTTTATTAAAATAATTCTTGACTGATTACATTGAAAAGTGAAATTTCAAATACGATTTTTTTAAAATGCAGTTTTTTCAATTTAAGTGACAATACATGAACAGCATTTACAAAAATTCATTCGAATTTTTTATAATTATTTTTAAAGCACGATTTTAAAATAGTTTTACAATAATATTTAACATTTTTTATTGATTCAAGGAATAATATTCATTTTCTTTCATATAATAGTGTATATTAATAAAAAAATGTTATTTTAATGCTTTAATCTGAATTATTGTATGTGTAGTATGTAATTAACTAATATATTAAAATTTAAATTTAAATTAGATACACGAAAAAATATTTGAAAACATATATTTTCATCCAAGTTTTTTCTGTAGTAAAGAAAAATAAATCATTTTCTCTTCTTACCTACCAGTTTAATTATTTCAATTAGAAAATATAAAAAAAGGATTGTTCCAACAATTGTTAACGCGCTGAGACAGAAATACATGCTCACTTATACCAATGTGAGATGACGATAAGCATTAGCGTAGCAAAAAAGGACAAAATGGGACCACGAAAGGTACAAGGGAGGAGAACTTAAAAAAACGATAGGTCGAGCCATTTTACGAGTTCTGAGGCCACAAAAAATCGTTGAAGAAGAAAATAAAAAAAGAGAGAAGAGGAAGACGAGGTTCATTCAAATTGTTAGATGATGAAAAGGGTAGATCTACGGTATTCGCATTTGATCAAACAGTACCAACGCTATTGAAGCTGTGAAAATCAGCGTTGTACGTAAAAAGATAAGTAATAATTATTTTTTTTAATTAGAACAAGCAGAAGTTCATACTTTTTCAAGTATTTAATTGCCTATATAACGAAGGAGACAGCTATTGAAGGAAACAAACAATAATTTTATCAAACTATACTTTTTTTAAAATTATCCTGCTTATTAAAAGAAGTTTCATGTTTTAAATCATGATTGCAATTATACAATATTTTTTCTTAATAATATTCGTATAAAAAACCTTTGTCAAGAAGACAAATTAGTTAACTTTAGTGGTAATTGATAGCAAATATTTTCATATTTCATTCAAATTAAAAAATAATTTAATTCTGAAATAGAATTTAAAGAAAATAACTTGTTTTTCGTAATATATTAATATTTTAGTGTATAAAGTTAAAAAATATTTTTGTAGTTCTGTAGATACGTGTATCATAATTTAAAATTGTATTCATAATCAGACTTTTTTAAAGTCTTCTATCATAATTCTAAACTATCATAATATTTGCTTCAAATCTTATACATTAATTACATACTAACTCGCAAACATAACTGGAATACATAATATAATAAAGTAAATAATAAAAGAAAACTGGATACATTTGAAAAATTATTTGATATTTTGTATTTATTTTAAAATGTTATAAATTTAAACTATTTGTATCTGAAATTTACTGTTATATATTTCACCGCAGTTTGATTCAATAAAGTATTTCTAATTTGAAAAGAAATATTTCAAATAGATAAATTTAAATTTTAAATTTCTGAAGTTATATTCAATTTGCATAATTCGAAAAGTCGTATTATCAAATATATAATAACTATAAATAATTAGATTTACAAGTAAAAAATATATTTTTGATTATTTTTACGTATTTAATATTTTAAATTAAACACAGGATACATAGAATTTTTTATAATTGTATAAATAAATAGTAAAAAACGAAGTCATTTTATCTTAATTTTATTATTTAAGCTTTTTTTACGAAGTTTTTACTTTTTTAAATTCTGTATTTAGTTATATTTTACTAATTTTAAAGTTTGAATCTGCTTGAAATCCAAGAGTAATTATATTTAATATTGATTTATAATAAAATTAATTTTAAGTTAGATTATAATACAGTAATTATTTCATCGCCGACAGCAGAAGAAGAGAAAGGCAATTCATATATAGAAAGGTAGAATAATGACTCGTAAATAAAAAGAAGGAAGAGAGTGAACTCTCAAATAAAGGTATATGAAAGAAGCAAACAGAATAGAGTTGTACAGTGAATGAAGAAGAAGAGGAAGAATAGTTGGGAAGGGAGGAATATAAAACTACGAAATGAATAGATTTATTGACATTTATCAATAAATGTAAGGATTATAGAGAGATTTTGGGATATTCACTTAATAATTTATAGATTAAATATAAAAGCACTGTTTATTTTTAAATTGTTTGATTTAAGATAAAAAATAATGAAGTAGTTTTTACTGTTTTATAATAAAGTTATAGAGTACATTTTATTTTATTTTGCTAACTTGAATATTTTGATCAATCTAAAATTCTTAAGCTGTCAGACATATCGAGCCATTTATATCTTCAAATTATATACTCTTTTTTTATCGTTGCTTTCATAACAAGCACTGGTTTTTCTTTAACACATAACCGAAAATCAAGGTTTTTAGGTCTTGCATTCATCGTATAATTCATAGATTAAGTTATGACAACTTGGTAAACATTGCTGTTGATCTAAGTGTAAGATATTTAGAAATTTGATCCAACTTTAATTTTTATAAATTATAATAAAAATACAATTATTCTTTATACTTATTTTTTATATGAAATAAAATTATGATATTAATATAAAAAACATATAAATATGAGTAAAAAATTATTTTTTTCCTGAAAAGAAAATGAAGTATTTGTCTCCTATTTGTAATGAAATTATTTAAATTTAATTAGCATGTATATCTAGTATCTGTAAAATCATTTTTTTTTACTTTTTGACTTGATAAATATAGATCTTGAGGGAATAAATATAGATCTTAAAGGAATTATCAGTATTGTTATGCACTTTATTATATAGAAATAACAATACATTTCTAAAAAATAGTATTCTTATATTCTCATTGTATTCTCAATTCAACTAGACTTTATTTACTATTTATAGACACCATTGTCACTACTTTATATTATCATCTGATCAATATTTTTTAATTTCATTATTTTTCTGTTCTTAATATTATAAAGCCTGCTCTTCATAAAAAGACTTTCTTAAAAAATAATATTATATTTTATTTTTCAATGTTTTTATGAAAACTACATTCGTCGTTGAATATTACATTCTTGTATTTTCATTTTATTATACTTTACAAAAACATTTATTTATATAATTCGTTATGTAGATTCACTTTTATAGCTAATAGCTAATATATAGCTTTAACTGTTTTAATTATTTCTTAAATTTCATTAGTTTCTTAGAAAAAAATAACTTTTAGTATTATGTTTTTATATCATGAATAGAATTTTTTAAAAAATTATAATTTTTATAAGGTAATAATAAAAGCATTTTTCATTTACGCAAGAATTTTAACCCCATATAAATTAATTAACAAATTATAATTATATATATATGTATATATATATATATATGCATACACAAACGTATTTATTTTATATTTATTATTATCTTATATTATATTATTTTAATTATATTAATTATCTTATATTAAGTTAAAATCTTTTATACAATATATTTATTTAAAAATCCGCATGAAAATAATATGAATGAGTGTCATGTACTATAATATATATTATAATTCGCTTAAAAGATAATAATAGCGATATAATACACGATCATAAGACATTATTTAATTTTATGAATTTTTGAAAATTTCAACCCTTAATAAGGGTAGCTTATAAGGGTAGAATTTTTGTGAAACTCATTATTTTGTCGTTTGTGACATAATTAATAGTTTTTGATAGTTTTTTGAAGAAATTATTCGATTTTAAAATTCTTCATTTTTCGTTGCGACAACAACGTTGCAAACTTCAGACTCCTGTTATTAAAGACATTCGCCTGAAAAATTGAGTGCGAGTACAAACACTAAAGTATGTTTACACTACAGCTTCCAGAGGAATATGTACAATGTCATAGTTTTCATGTTATCAGAAATTTTATATTACACTTTTAGCTTACATTGTTATCTGAGATGGTTTCTTGAAAGATTATACATAAATAACAAATAAAAGGTATGTAAATGCATTTATAGTGAATTAAAAGTGATGCTTATTTTACCTTTTTGAATATTGTAATCAATGTTGAATTGAAATAATAAAAGAATAATTGTCAAGGTTGTCGGAAAAGCATTTTTCTTCAATGACTTAATTTTTAATGTGGGAAGAAAATAACATCGTAAATGTACCCAATGACATTTTCACTTAAGCTGCGCATTCGATTATTACACAGTATATGGAACTTTAAAAAAAAGTTGTCAAAAACCTACGGTGAAAATATCAACTCTTTGAAAAAAAGCTCGAATAGAAACATTTTAAAAATAAAGGCAAAAGATATTTGAAAGTAGAATAAACTCGGTCATCTAATTTGTCACAAATAATTAAATTGAGAAATATGCATTATAAATAAGAATGAAACTCGAAAATAAAATAAATATTGCATTCTCGAAAGAGTCGAAGGTAGGAAACAAATTAGGGAAACCATTTTAGGCTGTTCAATGAATTTCCCGTCCTCTGCGATCGGACTCACACAAGCTCTGGAAGTCGTAGTGACGTGCAACACCACCCACATAATCTCGGGCACACACGTGTGCTAATCTACATGCAGGACTTTTACTTTTGCCGGGCTGAAGGACATTCGTTTTTTGCTCGGGAACTTAAATATTAGGATACCACCGCTGCCATCAACGCCATCAACCCCTTAATTATTGAGAAAGAGTCTACGTGTGGAAGCCTGCGAATTCAATAGATTGACGTATTTGTGATAAGCGGCGCACTCACAAGCACTTGCCCTACTCGGAGAAAATTAATGAAACTTCGATAGACGACCGCGGCTCATTCGCCGTTTAGCGACACGATTACAATTTCAATTACTTTTGTAATTTCATTCGGCGTCGTCACTTATCTGCGTGAGGCCGTTACACATGAAACTTTTTGACAAACCCCAAGCACCCTTGAAAAATAGCCTTACGCGACCATTATGATTGAGAGGTAAGGTGCTTCGGAATTGGAAAGTAATTGAAAATTAAATCCTTGTATGGAGTTGGCTGGGAGAGTTTCTCAGAGCGCTCTATCGACTCGTGATTACTATTCATATGAGTATAACCGCACGTATTACAGAGCCGTCCTTATTGTCGACCCACTGTACTTTTAGCGATTATATCATTATACTTATCCTGATTTTTATATTGGCTTTATTATGCCCTTTTATCTAACTCATTTAAGCTTGTATTAAATGTAATGCATATTTCTGATGAATTTGTATTTCGTATAAATCAACTCGATTTTTCTCTTGTCACTCGAGAGCTCTGAGAATTTCGCACTACACAAATTGCATTTTTTCACTTTGTCGTTATAATATACAATGCCTATTGAGTAAATTTCAAATTATAAATATTATTTTTCTTTATATTCACTGCGTATATTTTATTAAATGACTGATTACCTATTTACTAAT
Source organism: Wiebesia pumilae (assembly GCA_018907045.1). NCBI lineage: Eukaryota > Metazoa > Arthropoda > Insecta > Hymenoptera > Agaonidae > Wiebesia > Wiebesia pumilae. The sequence goes on from JACCHZ010000151.1 coordinate 195,870, forward strand.
AAAGTTTAAAATATCTGAAGCTAAATTTGTATATACGTTGACTAAATTAAATTAAACTAATTCAAATTAACAAAGCTATTAAAAAGAAATGTAAAAATTGATATCCCGATTTGACATCTCTCATTTATTTTTTATTATATTATTTTCTTCTGTATCAAGTACTTCAACAAGAGAAAAATATAGCATTTTTTAAATAAATCAGTATATTAAACTGTAAAGTTTATATTAAATTTTTAAATTATACAAGAACTTTATATAATAAGTATACATTGCCTGTACATGCATTCACACACTCTCTCTCTCGCTTTCTCTCTCTCTCTCTCTCTCTCTCTTTTGAATTTGTAAATATTATATTATTAATTAGACCTTGAATAAACAAATAGATTTTATTGCATTATTTGATAGATTACTATCATATACCAAACTGTTTAAATGTTTCATGTAGTTACAAAACTGATGAAGAAATAACAATTAAAAATAGACAATATTACATATTCTACACAATATTAGTGACGTATTGTTAATTAAATAGTATAAATTTGATTTTCTTCCTCAGGTACGTATATATATATATATAATTTTATAAATTATTATCAAGCCAATGATATCAACGATGTATCTAACTATTAATGCAAATGTGTTTATGCGTCAGTTTATCCACCTACGTGTGTGTACGTGTATACTCGAAGAAAAAGGCAACAACAATAATTGTATTAATTAATGAGTTAAGCAGTTTGTATATTTCTTTTCTTTTCTGTAAATTAATTGTTCTTAATTGGTACATTCGTTAATGATAATCGCTTGTGTTTTTTGAATTAATTATAAAACTAAAACACATACCAATTTTTATGAGATTGAATTTATTAATAGAATGATTTACAAGTACTTTCTTCATCTTTATTTTTGAAATTTTTTTAATGATTTTTCATTATCCCTAAGAAGAGTTATATTATGCGATCAAATATTCTTCAATTTTTACCGTATTGATTATTTAGTAATAATAAAAAATACTTTATTTATATTATAAGCACTTCTAATAAATATAATACCAAAATTTTAGTAAAGGTCTTGTTAATTTAAAATCAAAAGAATTTTGTTTTCATATATGAATAGAAGTTTAGTAAACGAAACATAAAGCTAGTAATATTCAATTTTTCATTTTTCTTTTATTCCGTTAAAATACATATTTTATTATTGCTTAAGCTAAAAAAAGCAGTGAGCTCTGTTATTGCATCATTTTATAAAATTTTTCGATCAATCTGATATGTAATTCTCTAGTAAGTTATTTTATTTAAATGTTATTGTTATTTTAATAGATTAAGTAAGTTTCAAAATGTATAATGTGACAACACACAGTTTTTTTTAGCAAGGGTAAATTACTGTTAAGCATTAGTACTAATGAAGAAATATGTAAAGAAATAATTAACAATTATGTGATTTCTTTTTTTCATACTTCAAAAGTATCATATTTTGATGTTATATTTTCTTTATTAAATTTGCTTTTATATATAGATAAAAATTATTTATTTTCAAATAAACAAGGATAAATAAAGTAAATATTAAAGTAAATAAATTCGATGTAAATTAAGTGTATCTAAGATGTCAAGTATATATTAACCTAAAATAATAATCATGTAAATCTTCTGTGAAATAAGAAATTTGTCGGATTCAACTTAATAAATATAAATAAGTAGAATTATAATAATTCCATTAAGTATTCTTAATAAAAATCGTCAGAACCTGATTCTATATAAAAAAATTAATATCATCAATTAAGATATATATTAAAATATATTATATAATATATATTTATATATATTTATATTATATTTATATGTATTTTTATTATGTATATACATATTTATATTATATAATATAATATAATTATATATATTAAAATGAGTGAACAAAGTTACGTTTGCTTAATAATCTTGAAAAACAATGGCTTAAAAATACAATTTATTAACAAAAATAAGTAAGGGAAAAAACGTATTCGTTTTAACCGTTATTAGTAATGAAGTTCCTCATAAATACCTAATTAATCACGTTCAATATTCGAGACAGACTCAACTATCAAATTAGCCTGTTATCTATTATCAGAGAAAGCGAAGATAGATCGAAAAGAAGAAAGAGTTTGTACGAGGAGAGGAGCTCATGATAAAATGGACAGAGCATTCACTAAAAGACATGTGTAAATTACAAATCGTAGAAGCTCTTATTAAAGTGGAAGGCTCAGCTTTTCCTTACTTTTGCCTCACTTCCTCTTTCCGTTCCGATGCTTATCTTTCAAAGGATATCTATTCCGTACCTTTTTAATATTTCTCTCGTTATCTGTACATCACTCATTTCTGCTCTATGCATTTTCTGTCGAAAATGATCTGATTATGTCGAAATTGAATCTGGTAACTGAGAGATATTTCCACTGAAATATCTCATCACTAAGTATTAATTATTCTTAATATCAATTACTTTCTATATTAATTGATAACTTATTTTTATCTTATCAAAGATATTTTCTTCTCATTCTCTCTCTCTATCTATCTTTATTTCGAACACAGATGTACTAATATGTGAATCATTTTCAAGATACCGTTTGTTTTTCAACTTTTGACGAAACTTTTGAAAAAACTATAAAAAGTTATCAATTATAACCCGAAATGATAAAATAATAAGTTTAAGATTAATTTCCCCCTCAAAAACCATATGTCTGAAATGTAACCGGTTAAGTCTCAACAAAAATTAAAGTTTTTTTAAAATGAAAATTTTCTTAAAAAATTGATCGGAACCGCTTAATAATTTCAAAATATGAACAAATTAATAATCTTTCCATCTTTAAAAACCATCCTTACAAGGAGTTGAAAAATTCAAAAAATTATAAGTTCGAAATCATTAGGATTCCATAAAATTTTATTTTCAATTAATATTAAGTACTAACAAAATTATACGTAAAAAATTTTCATATTAAAAATCTATCCGGAACATTATTTTTAGCAACATTATTCCGAACGTTTGTTTAAGATAAGCAACATTGCCGCGGCGCAAAATAGAGAATCTATGGATCAAAATCGTCGGTGTTCATGAATCTTGCCGAGTTCGCCTGAGTTTGAAAACCTTTCTGTGTGTGCTATACATGTGTGTATGTATTTATTGCCACTTGAAGCAGATCGGCCGAAAAATTTAGGGCTGATACACTCATACAATTTTTAAATACAAGTTTATCTAATACGCATGCAACGTAGTTCTAATATTTTGTTTTATTATTAATATTTGAGAATAACTTTTATGAATAAATAAATGAAAATCATTAGTTGAACATCTATTTTCCATAATACATAAATTTTTACCATATTGCAATATTATTACATTTTTATATTATTTTTCTTCAATTTCTAATAATTATCAATAATATTAATAATAACCTACAGCTTCCTTATTTTTCATAAATTTTCATATGAAATATTTTTGATAAATTAATAATTTAAGGATTGTACATTGTATATTGTTTTTTTATGGGATGTTTTTGTAGTATTTAAGAGGTTTATAAATATGTATTCTGTACAATAGGAAAGACGTATGTTTACAGTGTTTTAGGTACATGTCGATAAAATAAAATACTAAAACACTTTAAAGTTAATCAAATTTAGTAAGACAACATATGTTTTTCATAAATATTATTTATAGTTCATAAATAACATTTATTGTTTAAGTATTGAATAGTTTTACTTGTTGTTTAATAAAAGCATTGAAATTGATTTTACAATTGAAAATTTTAATAAGAATCTATTATAAAATGTAAATATTTTACTTACAGTTTTTCAAATAATAAATTTATTTAATAGAAAAGGAATTTTTAAATTTATAATTTATTTATAATCAAATCTTTTATTCAATAGCTAATATTGTATACATACTGAAAAAATAATTTTTTTATTTAATGCAGTTAATTTTATTATCTTTACATTATAATTTGATCTTTTACATAAAATTTAGTAACTAATATAATTCATTTAATATTTCAGAAAATTACATATTTTCTAAAATCATAATATTTTGAAACTTTATTACAACAATATTGCTAGATCTTTATAATTACAAATTCGTCTATTCACGCTCAGATATATGAATGTGTTCATCTCCAAGTGTAGATATACAAAATATCTTTTCAAAATATTTTAACAGTCGAAGGAATTTTGGATCAGTTGTTTCCTTAATTGCAATAACTTTGTAAAAATAACTTATATAATTTAATTATTTAATCTAATTTATTTAATTTACGATAAACACAAAATTTTGACTGCATCATCCCTTTGCATTAGTGAGCACTTCACTTAACTTTGTAATAAAAATAGCGGCTAGTAATATATATATATATATTTATTCTATTTATATTTCTAATATAAAAAATATCATAATTGACCGTTTTTCTCTTTCTCACTCGCTCTTTTAACGCCGTATACCTTATTGCTTGTAATAACTGTTTAATATGAATTGTAGATATTTGTATTAATGATTTATGTTACTCGCACAAAAAAAAATAAAAAAAAACATGATTTTTCATGATCATTCATAGTTTAATCATCCTAACTATCGTGTATACATAATTGTTTTAAATATATTATCAACATAAATGTTTAGAATCAAATCTTTATAATTAATTTCTCTCTAATAAATTATAAGCGTATAATGAAACAGTTATATTTTAAAAACTTAATATCTGTAAATAATTTAATTTATGTATTTTTAATATTTATTTATAATTACAATATTTATTATGTATTGATATTGATTTCTTATATGATAAATAAATGATCATATGAATTAATCTTTAGATAATTTCTCTGTGGCTTAATGAGACAGAACGAGAGAGGGGGAGAGGGAGGGAGGGAGGGAGGGAGGGAGAGAGAGAGAGAGAGAGAGAGAGAAATGAGAAAAAATATCAGATTAAAATTCTTACATTTGTACAATATTTAACAAATTCGTAAAATTTTTAGTTTTTAGAGTATTTTAATGTAGAGTATTTATATCAGTATACTAATACTATGATTATATTAATTCGTGGTGTAGTGGATACGAAGTGAATTTATGATGTTCGTTTACAAAAATAAGCGATGTTGCCGTGGCGCAAATAGAGAATCAACTTATCGACTTGTAAACATCTTCGAGCCCTCGAGTCTTACAAAGTTCGACTGTCGCTTGTAAGGCCTGTCTATGTGTGCTACACAAGTGTGAAAGTGTGCACTATCCGTTGGAGCAGGATCAATCGAAAATTAAAGATATAAAATTTTTCTCATGTTTTTTCATTAAACAGTAATTTATATTTCTATAAAAAATTAATTTTATATTTACAAATAATAAAACTAACCTAAAACTATATTTTAAAATGTTTTTTAATTCCTCTTTAGTAAAACTTATTGTTCTATACTCATAATTTGTATTTATATTTATTATTATATTTTTTATTATTTTTACATTAATTAATTACATTAATTATATTTTTCAACCTTATTTTATATGTTCTATATTATACCACATTTATTCAGTTAGAGTGGAAAACCTTGATTGCTATAATAAAAAAATTACAAAAAGAAGTTTCATTAAATATATTTTGTTGAAATATAATTAAAAATTAAAAAAGCTAAAATTTAATTACCTATACTATATGAGTATTATATTATATTAGTTATTTCAAATCAAAACTAAAAAAAGTTTGGTCGTAATACTGTATTATCCTTTATATGTTTATAGACGAATTAATTTTATTAATATTACTAATATTGAATGTTTATATAAAAAAAATAACACTAGCATTTAAAATAACGAATGATTTTAGACTTAATTACTTACTAAACTAAAATACTTAACATTATTTATATTTGCAGTACGTCGGCTTAAATTCAGATGGCTGCTATCAAAACAGTATTAATGTCACAGCGTCAAAGTAGAGGGACTGAAAAAGCTTGATCTACACAGATTCAGCTGGAGATCCCAAGCAAATTTGGAGAAAGTATTAACCTGATTTACCATTATTAAAATATGCGTTAAAAAATTTTGAAAAGACGTTTTTTATACATAAACTAAGGTATAAACACTTTTGTATATCCGACCGAGAATAGACAAATTTATAGTTATAAAGATCTCCCAATATTGTTGTAAAACAGTTTCAAAATATTATAGAAAATATGTATTTTTATGAAATGTTAAATGAATAATTTAAGTTAGTAAATTTTATGCGAAAGATATATATATTATGAGTAAAGGTACTAAAATTAACTATGTTAAATAAGATTTTCATTATGTATACAATATAAACTATTTAATAGAAAAATTAACTATAAATAAATTATAAATTTATAAGAATTTTTTAAATAAATTTATTATTTAAACAACTGGAAATAGTCTGGAGATTATTAATTTATCAAATATATTTCATATGTAAGTTTATGAAAAATAAGGAAGCTATAGGTATTTATTAATATTATTGATAATTTCTAAAAATTGAATAAAAATAATATAAGAATGTAATAATATTGCAATATGGTAAAAATTTCTGTATTCTGGAAAATAGAAGTTAACTAACAATTTTCACTTATACATCCGTAAAAGTTAATTTCAAATATTCATAATAAATCAAAATATCAGAACTGCATTGCATGCGTATTAGATAAATTTTATATTTAAAAATTTAAAGGTTTTCGGTCGATATTTTTTCAAGTGTCACTATACATATATTCACACATCGAAAGCAAACCGACATTCGAACTCCGCAAGTTTCGTAGATTCGAAGATTTTCAAGCGTCGATCCAAAGATCGTACATTTTGAATCACGGCAACGTCACTTATTTTTATAAACAAACGACTCAAATTTACTTTGAGTCCACTAGCACATGAAAAAGTATAATCATAGACTTAGAATACTGTTATTAACACTATTGTATATTCGCTCTAATCTTAAAAGAGTACATTAATTAAAAATGAAACGAAAATGTTTACAATAAGAAATAATGCAACAATGAAAACAATTACAACTTATATTTTTTCCTCCCAGTACTTTCTGCCTATCGTTTCTCTCTCTCTCTCTCTCTCTCTCTCTCTCTCTCTCTCTTTCAATACATCACTATCAAATAATATAAGGCTTTCCTGATATGTACATGTTGGTAAAATAATAAACAAATGATAATACATAATAAATATTGAAAATATAAAAACATATTATAATATACATAAATGAATATTGATTATTATATTATATATACTAATATATATATATATATATATATATATATATATATATACTAATAATATACATTATTAACAGCAATAAAGTTTACAATTATTATAAGACACTATATATAAATATATAAATTATTTTTTAAAATAAGAAGTATTGCAATATAACAGCCATAATATCATAACAAAAATTAAATATGAATATAACATACTTAAAAATTAAAATGATAATTTATTTATAACAATTATGTGCATGACACAAATTCGTATTTATATGTTTATATATATATATATATATATATATATATAAACATATAAATACGAATTTGTGTCATGCACATAATTGTGTTATGTAGAAAAAATAATGAACACGATTTTCTTTTTATTTAACAACGAATTTGACAATGTTACGGATTGATTTTAATATTGAGATTATAGCGGTTTTACTTGGCTTTATATGAAATTATAATCTGAAAAAACATTTTGTTGAATCCCATAATTGTAATTGTTATAAATTGTTTAGTAAACGCCATGTAAAGTCATTAAATCGCATATGATTTGGTTTAAGAGTGTGTAAGACAAAAATCTATGTTGTTCATAGATTTTTGTTATAAAAACATATATATATTCTACTTTGCATGAGTCACGATATGTTGTTATGAGAAATGGTGATATATATTAATTTAATAATTAATATGTTGTAGATAGACTTTTACGCGCATAAGAACTGGTGCGCTTACAGACTCGTATAGTGTTGTTCGGAATAATGTCGTTAAAAACAATGTTCCGGATCGATTTTTCATATAAAAATTTTTTTACATATAATTTTTTAGATACTTAATATTAATCGAAAATAAAATTTTGTGGATTTCTAATAATTTGAGATTTATGATTTTTTTAATTGTTTTACCTCCTGTAAGGGTAGTTTTTAAGGGTGGAAATGGTTTTTTATATAACTAGTTAATTTTATGAAATGATTAAGCGTTTCCAATTGATTTTGTAAACATATATTCATTTTTAAAAAACTTCATTTTTTGTTGAGACCTAACTGGTTTAAACTTACAGTAAAATCTTTCAAAATAATATTAAAATTCGTAATTTTGAAACTTAATACTTTTTGAATATTAGATTAAAAATTAATAAAGTCTTATTAATAAATAATAAGAATCTACTGATGGTCTCAAGTGCACTAATAGTTTACTTCAAATAATTTATGTATTTTTTACTTTATACGAACTCAATAATCAATACATATGTACTAATATTCGTATTTCATTAAAAATAAATGCAACTAGAACATTATTTACTTGACACACCGCCTTTGCTCTATTATTACTTTTTTTATTACTTATATTATACAATTTTAATTTTAATTTTATTCAATTCAATTATTATTTCAGAAGTATTATGGAGAAAAATTATTTTGTTGTAAATCCGAAGAATAAAATGATTTATATTATTTATCGAACGCAATCATTGAATTTAACTAGTGTACTTTTAAAGGAGATTTATTGCATATCTCGTACATATAATTAATGGCGCCTGTAACTTTCTCAAACGATTATAATTACGTTTCGAGAATATGCTCGATCCTGAATGATTAACGATTCTATTAAAATTCAATCAAATTAATCATAGCTTACTACAGGCCTGTTTACGTTAATCAAATCGTGTATATTTATTGAATAATAGAAAGTGGTGATAATTGCATATGAAGACGATCTAAAAGTTTACTTTTACCACCACATTATATCCATTGCTCAGAGTTTGATCGGTATAAAAGAGCGATTTTGAACCTTGGACTTCACGAAATATTCTATATGAAATCTACATTACCGGCATCTACGATTTTTGGCTGCATATGGATAAAAATAAATAAAACACTTATAAATTAAGGTATTAAGAACATTAATTATATTACTCCCAAAAATTATTAATAATAAGAATATGCACTCAATGATGAAATACATTGAAAGCAGTTTCATCTTAAAATCAAAATAAAGTAGGATTAAGATGCAGCTCATTAATTTATCTAAGATTTTTTATTTATAATAATTTTATTCAAAAAGTAACGTGTGACTTTAACTTAATAACTTTCATTATATTAAGCATAATTTTATAATTTAATGTTTTACTGGTTCTCTTATATTTTTTGATATGGAAATCTTAAAATCATTATTTCATAAATTCAAAAGAAATTAATTAAAATGATTATTAAATATATTGAAGAATTTACCATTTATAATACTTCACAAAAATAAAAAATCATTTCGCATTTCTTGTTCGTGATACAATGAAATATTTTTTACGAAATAGCTTTCGATGAAAATACACGTTCAATATCAAAATATCAATATCAAAATTAAAATTAATCTAAATTTTTCACTGTCACTAGTATAATAAACCAAATTAAAAACAATTTTCAAAAATACGAAATTTGAAAAATAATAGACTAAATGTTATTAAAATAATTATTTAAAAAAATAAATATTTAATTGTAATGATTTTCAGTTTCATTAAAAGCCTTTCATTGCGTCATTATTTTAATTTATCTTTTTTTTTATAAAAATAAATATTATACTATAAAATGTAGTTCCATCTGATAAATTAATGGAAAAAATAAAAAAACATATTTTTTTATAAAATTTCTTTTTAAAAATATAGTGGAATAAATTTTAAGTTTTTTATTTCATCTGTGTAGCATAATCTATTCAATTGCATAAAAAAGCATTCTTTTCATTAACAATTTAAAAATTGGAAGTAAATTTCTTCCCCATTAATCATTTTCTTTGTTTGATAAAAGTAATAGTTAGAAGGTGTTAAATGTAAAAAATATGAAAGAAAAGAAACAATTGTGTATCATAATTCGAACAATGTTGCTGTTACAATTATAGATGAGTAAATTATTCCATCGATAGAAAAAAAATATTCTTTCATTTAATCGATCTTACTTCGTTCAAGTATATTATTAAAATTAAATTACACTGGAAGATAGTAGTCATTTATGTTTCAACAATTCCTCTTTTTTTGATTTGTATAAAGTTTTTGTCTTCAAATAATCATTAAAATGTTTATTTTACATATAATTAATAGTAACAGATTTGTGTTTCGTTGTCTAATTTAAAACAATGTAAAAAATAATTTGAAACTTCTTCAAACAATATCGATCAGATTGAACTTAGGAACACTCTATTTTTTAAGTTTTTGTTCAATTGTGAGTAAGTGCGGCAAACATCTTATTTAACATCTAGGATATTTTCTTATTCGTACTTATTCCCATAAAATATGTTTATCGACTCAGCTACTTTTTGAATTTTAAGTATTTTATTAGTTATTATTATATCATAGGTTTCTTCAATAATTTCTGAAGTGATTACTTAGTGGTACTCGTACTTAATAGAGAAAATTACAAATCACTTATTTTAATTCAAGAGCTATGATTTAGTCACAATAGTCATTGAGCTTAATTTTACTTTTCAATATATTTTATCTTTTTAAATCAATTATACGACTAATCTTCTAATTTTTACACGTTTTTATTATAAATTTTCCATATGAAATTACTTGAGTTTTCATTGCGATAGCATTAACTCTGTTGCTTTGTACGGTTTTATCGAATAATCGAATAGCCCTTCTATTGAGTGAGTTTCAATAAATTTTTTTGAAGTTTTTTATTTAAACAAATCATTTTATATAAAAGCAGAAGTCAATCTTGAAAGCAAACTTTCGAATATAGTGATTTAGAAATACATTCAGTAAATCGTAAAATTTTCTTTTAAGTTTTATAATATATAAATTCATAAAATCAATTTTCAAGTAAATTTTATTATAAATCAAATATTTCGATAATAAATGAATTTAACTTTATTCTAACGATCAATTATATCTCAATAAAAGATTTTATTCTCATTAGAAAATAAATGTAAAAGATGTATTTTGGATGAAAATACCAGAGTTTCTTGAAGAATCTGAAATTTCTTCTTCAAAATTTGAAACATATTTCGAAATCCTACCAATTTTTTAAATCTGATCAGCTTTATCCATATTCGACTAAAAATGGTTATACGTAAACACGTATACATATTGTCATAATTTAATAGAAAAAGAAAAGAAAAATCTATGTGCATGAAAAAAAACCATGATTAATAAGGTGTAGTAGTAAATTGCGTATTTACAATGCGAATTCATAGAAACACAGAACAACCACTGTGAGATTAATCGAATATACTTACATTAATAAAGCATTTTTTACTCCATATGAGCCAAGAATTATACGAAGATACTTAAAACCTTCGCAATATACATGAATTGTTTTCTAGAATATTTCTGATTTATTCGCGACTTATGTGAATTGAATGTATACGTCTCAATGATAAATTAGAAATGGTTCAAAAATTAATTTGCTGAAAAGAGAAGGCACATAAAATGAATATGTAAATAAGACAAATTACATTGAAACCGACATTTCCTTTTAATAGAAGTGGTAAAAGTATTATTTAAAAAAATTATGTTTATTAGATATTAATGTTCATAAGAAACCTTTCTAAATTTCAATTTACAAAATAATTCATTAATACGTATGAAATGCTATTAATTTTAAATAAATACAGTTTTTAGTTATACCATAGCGCATATGTAAAAAAATATTATTTTCATAAGGGGCATCGAAGAAAAGATATTCTCACTTAAAATAAATCTTCATGCTTGCATTACACTGATTTAAATGAAACTATCACTTATAAAACCAACGAAAGTTGAATTAAAGTTAATCACGATTTATTCGACATGAAGAAATATATTTACTTCTTGATATATCTTAACTACAGTAATAATTGATGATTCAGACAAATATTCAATTTATTGAATTTGGATTTCAACAGATATTCAAGTTAATAAATAAGTAAAATAATATGTGTAGCTAAATTTACTTTACGATTAATAGAAGTTTTATGATAGAAATTTTCTTTAAATAAATTTTAAAGAAAATACATAATAAGTAGATAATAATAATTATTAAAGGTGATGATTATTTAAGATTAAATAATCGTTAATATTTACTGATACAAAACTTGATTATTCGTCAGAATTTCTCTTGAGAAAATTGCACCCAGGGATTTTTTATACTAGAACTGAAAAGAAGGAAAGGATGCCTTCACTCGGATTTTGATTTATATTAGATGTAAGCTCTAAAAACGAAAAAGAGTTACTCTGAAGAGAGTAAATGGCGAAGTTTGAGTGACACTCAAAACCAAGGAGAGAATTCAAGGGTTTTTTCTCGACTCTCGATTTTCATTCCTAACAAAGTTAAACTATTTCTAAGCAAACTTGTACATCAGATCGTATTTTGAGAAAAGAACTTTCCTTTAAAATATTTGAAAATCGAAACAAGCTTGGAGTTCTGCTATTATAGTGCAGGATCAAGAGAAAAATCGCCGTGTGCTGGCGAGCATTTCATAAAAGGGCGAGAGATTCGAACTTGCATCTTGAAAGCTACGTTACAAAGCATCCTTGGAATACCAATTAACGTAGATTATTTATAGTGGCACGGGAAGATCCGAGGGAAACCCGAGCCTCATCCGATCTTAGGCGCATGTCAGCACACCTCCGCTTTCGTAACACTTTTGTTTTGCTTACGCGTGCACACCCAATATCCGACAACACGCTCGGACTTCCTAAGAGATCGACTGGTTGCGCGATGCGATCGAAACGAGGACTAACTGCTTCATCCTTAAATAAAAGCTCATTCTGTGGTGTAATGGTTCGCGCTTACGCTTTTACCGACCCTTGCTTAGGTCTCCACCCCCGCAAGCCATCGTCATCTTTTTAACTACAGACGCGCACGAAAATCTCCAAGACCTCACTTCATTGTTTCCTTTTGAATACCGATGAAATTTGAGCTGATATTCACTCTCTGTTCTATTTTCGAGAAAACGACCTTAATGTCATCAACAATTCCCCGTCTTATTAATTGAATTTACAAAAAGTATGATCCCTTTCTCTGATAAATAATTCAGCATGAACGTTGATGTGCAATGATGATACTCTCACAAGAAACGAGTTTAATATTAACTTATGAAATAGCAAAGTTTTCCGTTTCAATTTACTGTATTATATGTGTTATATAAGGCTGTTATCTTTGTTCAATCGATTTATGACAAATGGTTTATTGCTGAATTAATTTAAATTTATTAAGGTAAAGCTCGTGGACAACATTTAAAAAATATTAATTATAATTCTAACATCAGCTTTACCAAATTAATACATGAAACGAATGAATGTCACAATTCATTATAATCTCCTAATTATATTGTATGCATAAATTCTATACCAACAAAGCGCTAAGAAATGATAGAATATTTTATTTAAATAAAGATAAATGGGTAAATTTATTATTATATAAAATATGAAAAAAACCTAGTAAATTCATTAGCATAAAATATGAAACCAAGAAAATTAGATTCTTCTCAAATAAAGGACAAAATTAACTAAGCAAAATAAAACTAAGAATTATAGATTCTATTATTTTCAAAACTTGTCTTATTTACTTTCAGTGTAAATATTTTATATATAATTGTGCGCTACAATATCTGTAGCTTAAATTCAATTTCAGAAGATTTAACTCATATATTAAACATCAGTTTTAATCATATTAGACTTCTTAATTAAAAGTTAGTTGAAAATATTTCATCACAAAGTTCTTTTTTTGAAGAATACATAACATTTTTTTCTCTTTTGTAAAGCAATCTTTTATTTAATGAATATAAATTACTTCTTTATTTAATTAATATATATTTATAAGTGAATTTATTTCTAAAATTTGTATGTATGAATATCAAAGTAATGTAATTTAAAACTTGGAAGATTTTAAGTTCTTTCTTTTCACGAAAATGTGTAAAATTAAGTATAGGTGTACTGTCAGATATTTACAATAAATCAGGTAAAAATAATAGATTTAACTTGTATTATTGAAATAGTTATAATACAAAAATAATAAAGTAAACAGGCAAACACGTAAATAAAACATTACATACTTTTAATGTCATAGAAAATAAAATATGCTAATTTAAAACTTTAGAATCATTCAATATTACGATTCACTTTTGTAAATATATACTAAATATTCCCTTTAAAATAGATAATTGGAATAATTCTATATGTTCTGTTTTAGTATATATAAAAATATTTATTAAATAAAATATATTTCATTAGTTTTAATTCCAAGTCTGCTTTTAATCAGAATCAATTCTTTAAAAATGAAAATTATTTTACCAACAATATCGAATATTCATTAACTTTCTATTAATCTTTATATATATATATATATATATAAATCTTGAAATAAAATTTTAATTATTTTAATAATTGTGAGTACAAATGATATTATAAAGATAAAATAAAAACGTAACAATTGAATTATATTATAATTATAATTAACAGAATTATATTTCTTTGAAATATATAAAAATAACTTGAAAAAAAATATCGGAAGATAAAAAACTTATTAATTTTTTATAGTTATTAAAACTTTTAATTATCTTGTTTTTTATTTATAGACTAATGTACACTCAATATTAGAAAAACACTTTTCATAATATTAAAAAACAACAAATCTTATTAAAGTACTAAAATTAATGTAAAATACGCACTTTTATTAAGTTAAATTTGCATTTTTATTTTTTAGTAATTTGTCAATTTATTATGTAATTTTTAAATGAATATACGATACTATTAGTTACTTTATGAATTGTTATTCACTTAGTTAACAACGCAATTACTTTTAAGTAAGGATCAATCTTTTGAGAAAAATTTATTATAACATTTATTCAATATTTTGTGTATGTTCGTTAATAATTTCGTTTTTTTTATATTGTAATGATCATTTATTAATTAATAACTGACTGATAATTTTTACAGTTACAAGCGTTATTTTTCATTCAACAGTGATATTCAATTTATTTAAAATAATTTGAATTCGAGGAAATGTTAATTCATTAAAAAATCATTTTTTACCTACAAAATAATTTGTGTGTAACTTAAAACTAAAAGCTAAATACGTACTAAGTGCGATAAACATTCAAAGATGCAAGGGTTATAATCTTCATGAGATTTCCTGAACAGACTCAGGTATTGACATAAGATAAAAAATAAATAAACATAATAAAATAAAAAAGAGAAAAAAATTATAAAGCAGCATAGATGAAGGAAGCAAAAATAAAGGTAATACATACAGTACGTTGATGGTGACGATGTCGAAAAAATCAAAGAAAAATGAAAGAAGAAAAAGGAAAGATTATCAAAGAGATCGTGCGAACGGTGGTCGAATAAATGAAGAGGATAGTAACGGAAGTAGAGAGAATAAGAAAATGAGAGAGAGAAAGAGAATTGACAGAAGGGACAGGTTGCCATGGATACGAGTGCCTACACCGAGAGCAGCCGTTCTTTTGCGTTCACCACTCTCTCACTTTCTCTCACTTTCTCTCTCTTTCTTTCTCTGCGTTCCTATGCTTGTCTTTTGTCTCTCTTCCCATATATCTTACACGCAAACATGTATTTGTAACATGCAGTTTGTGTCTTTATAGGGTAACGTATTTATAAGCATACATATCATGGAATTTTTATGATAAAAAAGACGTATCATGCTGTCAATTCTTTATTATGTGTTTTTTAATTTTTTACTCACCTCTAGATTAAAGCATTACTGTTAAATTAGAAAAGTAATACATATTTGAGCAATAGTTTCTAAGTAACATGGTTTTTAGAGTTTTTCACGTTAATACATCATGAAATTGAACAGTAAATGTTCAAGCTGAAATGAAATAAAAACGAATTCACTTCTTTACCAGAAATGAACAATATAGACCTTGGTTTATCAAATATTAACTTTGTACGCGCTTAAAATTTTGTCACATACAAACATAAGGTTGCATTGCTAATTCCTTTGTTAGAACAAGCATTGAGAATAATTTGTAGTGGCAGCAAGTAATGTCACTACCACTTACACTATAATAAAGTACATGATAGCCTTAAAAAAACGCTTTTTTTTTTATATAACACAATATAACAAAATTAAGCAAACAAATAATACGTCCATCGCTATCGTAATAACGTAAGTATATCTATAGGTTCCCGTGAAGTATATAAATTTTAAACATCAATAAGTTCCGATACATTTTTTCTGATCGGACCCACATATGGTATGCACATATATATACTCGTATATGTACAAAATGCACTCATCATAGCCCTCGATGCAGTACATCACTGCGACGAATAAAAGGAGACAGTGTTATTAATACATTTACGTAATATTACCAGTTCATCTTTTCGCTATATATTGTTTAAATAACAATCAGGGTGCATTTTATACAGAGTAAAGGAGAAGATCGATTATAATTTAACTAATAATGAATAAGTTTTTCAAATGTTATTTTCGTCTGCAATATATATTTGGTTGCATTCGAATGCAAACAAATATTTCTTTTCTAACGATACAATTAATATAAGATTTCCGTAAGAATTTTTCATCTTAGAACAGCTAAACATATATTTAATAAATATATTTTAAAAACTTAATATTAGATCAGCATATCTATTTCACTCAATTCTAAGCTACAGTTACAAAATACCTTATTTACTTTTGCCACTTATGAATATCTTATACGAAATAACATCCAAGTCAAAATTTTCATTTTTTTAAAAAAAAATTCACCGTGTCATTAAGTACGTCAATATATTATGTATGACTGATGTTTAATACTGTATCTTGTATATGTTATTAATAGAAATGCTAGAGTCGATAATATATTAGCTTTGATGTAAAAATACTTTTTATTCCTATTTGAAACAACTCTGGCACATTACCTTAAAGACAAGAAGACAGGTTGTTCAAATAGCTGTTGCTTATCGATTTACTGCCAGAATTAATTAATTCAGGGGACTTTCAAAAAGTTTGGTACGTGTTTTTTGACAACGGTTCATTTTCTTCTTACAGCAGTTCTTTCATTTATAATTATTGAAAAATATTAAAAATAATATATTAATAACTCAAGGAGAATTATAAAAATTATAAATACTTAAAAAAATGTTTTCATACCATTTTATTTTTAGAATATCTACCCTTTAGTATACGTTGCATATTAAACATTTGCTTAAAATGAAGTAGTGAATTTTTATGAGATTAATCTCATTTTCCTTTAGTCGCATATATTATATTTGCAGGACCGAAAGTAGTTTCGTAAAAAAATTTTCTTAATAACGATATATGCAGAAAAATTTAATTAAATAGAAATATTCTTATAATTTTTGGTATATATAAATATTTTGCGTTAATTTCGCGTTTCAGTTTTTCTCATATTCTTTTTAATTTTTTTGTCAAAAACTCATCAAAAAGTTCTATTTTCTTCCTACTATCTAAATCCATATATAAAAGATATAATAATGATATACTACGGTGGTAATATAATGTATATTGACGAGAAATCTTTCATTTAAATAATATATGAATTTTCTTTAATGTGCCGAATAAAACTTTCGAAGCTTTATTCAAATTCAAAGCTAATCAATATCAAAATATTAAAATACTTCTCAAACTAAATTAAAATAATTTTCAACTGGAGAAAAGCCAAATAAGTTTTTATATCTATAAAAAAACGAATATATTTTCTTACATCACATAAAATGTCCAATATAATTATTAAACCTTACATAAAATATCAGGAATAGTTATAATAATAATTTTTTTTCTTCACATATTTGGAAAACAAACTTTTCAATAAATTTAGAACTTTTAAGTAAAATTCGAAATGTTTTTTAATATAAATTTCTAAAATCATGCAAAAATTTTTTCATTTCCTTGATGCTAAATATAAAAGTTATGCTCATAGTTAAGATGTATTTTTCTTAATTCTCATAAATATGCGTATTATGGAAGAATTTATTTTCTTTTCTATAAATTAAATTGCAACAAATTTATAATAATGATAGTAGTACTATTATTTTTTAACAAATTCTGTTCGTTTTAGTTTATGAAGGGAACTCCCTGTAGAGTAGAGCTAGCAAATCAATATTTGCGGTTATTCGTATTACATTGTCTTCTCAATCCAACTTTACCTTACGGGAATATTAATGAATTTAATTATTATTTAACTCTAAAGTAAAATATACATTTTATGTTTTGACAAAATAAAGCAGTACATTAGTTTGATTAATATTTTATGTATAATTAAAGTAATAACTTTAAATCTATCAAAGCTTTTGTTTATTAGAGTATGTTTAATAAATCCATTATTCATTATAAAATCATTCGTTATACATATTATAAGGCGTTACGTTGCTTATACGTGTATTATAACGATGATATTTATTCTTGTATAAGGTAATTAAATACATATTAACTTTAACTTGAAAAGCTATTCTCTCAAAATGTGTACGAAATAATTATTTTATCTATAATTGAATGTAACTCTATTATAAAATTTTGTGGTATCTAATAATAAACTGTTGCAAAGCAAATTATACATATGAAAATTAATTTAGAGAGCAGTCGAAAATATCGAGATAATATAGAATGTGAATTTTCTACCTTTATTAATTAATACTTTAAAGAAGTAGTCACCTACAAGTGTACATATGAAAATGTGTTTGTGTACCATATCACGAGATGAAAAGGAAGCAACCGTTGCGAAAATAATTGTGCTATGTCTGTCTCAAGTAAGCTTCGTACGAATTAAACGAGGACAATGCACGTTTAAGGGGATGCGTGGGTCACTACTCGGTATTTTTTTCTCATCGTCATGATTGCAACACGTTTATAAATATAAATTTTTACTCGAGCTTTATATTGACAACGTCAGTCTTTGATAATTGAATGATTGATAATTATCGGTTCATTATACGCTACGTTAATCGTACAATGTTTGATACGTCTATTACGTTCTTTTAAAAACAAGTTTGATTGGACTGAAGGTTCTGAAATTAATTTCAAATACCGGTCGATTAATTTTTACATCTCTGCGATCAGGTGTCAAGTCAATAAATTAACTTTTTACATTAAATTTGAAAAAGAACTAAAGCAAGATGAACATTTTTGAGAAAGTCGTCAAACATTGAGTTATAAATGTATGATGGTAGGAAGCGTGTAATGCATGAATGAAAAGTCACTAAAGGTTGGATTGGGGTTATGGCGCGAGAGGGGGGGAAGAGATGGCAGTAGAGAGAGGGAGAGAGAGAGAGATATATGATTTCTACTGATCAACAGCAGTTAGCGACATACTTTTCAGCGATCACATAGTCGTAATGGACTAGCCTAAAAACTAAAAGGCATAATTCTGCCTCCATATTGGCAATGCCGATGGTGACTAGCCAAATCAGCTGCAAAAAAAATGTACGTGTTTGTGAGTCAGAAACATTACCCGTGCGCCAAGCTGGTTACGAAGCGGAAGAGGTGGTACTCCTCGAGCACGCGTATGCGTGTGCACCCGTGCCTCTACTAGTGCAAACACATCGGGAAGGCCGTGGTGTAACAGCGAACCAGTTAGTAACAAAAGCCGCTTCCTAGAGCTCGAGTCTGACCAAATCACCTGACGTCGAGCAGAGTATTTAACTATTCTCGATCAAACCGGAAGACACGTGCTGCTGACGAAAACAAACCCGCAGATGCGTACTTAAGAAGTCCGCGAACGGGAGCCCGAGCTTTGCGGGCTTATTATCAATTGAACGTATGAGTTGTTTTCAGAATTCTTACTCGCATTGCTTGCGTTGAAAGCCACCCAATTTTCTCTTTCATTTTACGTATCAATCTTTCAGAAGTAAGTAAAAAACACCTTAATCAGGTATAAAATAATATACGCTCTACTATTAAATCGGAAATTTCTGTTAAAATTTACTTCCTAATTTCAGTCTTGAAAAAAGTCAGGGTCTTCATATTAATATCCATTCTAACTTAGTTATCCATTCTAAAGCATTTAAGTGAAGTTTTATAAAAGAATAGCTCAAAGTAATAAACTAATTCGACACCAAATTTTTTGAATGATTAAGATAATAAGTTCAAAAATTTTACCTCAAAATAAAAAAAATTAATAAAATATCGATGAACAAATGCTTAATACATTTTTTAGTTTAATTTCTATTCTTCAAATCTTTAAATAATCATTATTTTTTTATTATAATGCACATTTAAAAATTATTGACGTTTGGCATAAAAATAATTTAAATTTAATATTTTACAAATATTACTAAAATAGCTTCTAACTTGATGATAATAAAGCCTATTAGAATGAGATGGGATTAATTAATTTCATTATATAGTGTCAGAAAATAGGTTCTAGAGTTTTGCCAAAATCCGTAACGCGGAGATGAAACTTTCTTTTCCTAAGACTGGAATTACAGGCATAATTTGTTTTAAATTATAAACAATAATAGTACGAATTTACATTCAAATATAATCAAAGACGAATTATACTTATAATTTTAGTCTTACTAATTTCAACTAAACGTGCTGTCTGTATAAAATAAAAAGCAAAATCTTTCATATATTATCTACGACAACGAAATATATTGCTATATAATTTATTTTATAAAGGAAAGTCATACTACGTTTGAAATATTAGCAATTAAAAGGACAAGGATAAATTTATTTTTAAATCTTTGATATAAATAAACTTCGTGTATACATTTTGAAACATTTTTTTGGATATTTTTTAGATTTTATTATTAATCATAAAATTCAAATACTTATTTTTACTTTATGTACAAAAATTTACAAAATTAAATAAAAAATGTCAATTATTAATGACAAGATATAACATATATAATTCAGCAAAATTAAAATACAAACATTGTAAGTGCGGGTAAAATTATATGCTTAACGAATACGTACACATAAATAACGCATTATTTCACATTTTATATCTACTATTTTTACATTTACTATTACTTCACTAATATATTACTTTGTATATAAGAAAATATAAGAAAATATGTTCAATAACATCAATAATGTTATATATATGTTATATATTTAAAAAAACTTTAATTTATAAAAGCTTATAAAAATAAAACATTTGTACATGAGTTCTTTTTCTACTGTGTCTATTATTATTATTAAAAAGTTAAACATATTTGAATTTTATTTATTATCATAATACGCTTATTCGCTTAGAGGATTTTTTTACAAAATATTAAATAGAAATATTTGTGTAAACAGTTAAAATTTAAATTTATTTTGTATCAAGAAAATTGGAGGTTCTACAAATACGATTTAATTTAGATATGGAATTGTTCAGCTCCACATACATATAAGTATTCACACACATGCGTACGCGCACACATATATTTGAACTTTATTTTAAAACTTTTAAACAAATACAAATAGTACATATATAATATTTGTATATGTACATAATGTTTGAAAATAAAATATAAAATATAATTAATGTTGGATTGCAAAAAAAAAAAAAATTAAAAAGATAATTTCAAAAGAAGTTGATTCTAAAAGGAAAAGAATCATAAATATTCATAATATACCTGCATAACGCATAGAGTATTGTTCAGCTATAAAATTATAAAAATCATTTAAAAACTTAATTTGTTAAATTAAATTAACTTAATTTTATATTCATCTATGTATATTAAAAAAACTTTTAGTATGTTCATCACTTTTATAACACGTACTATACATGTATGAATGTATACTTTGTGTTTTTTTGCAAATTTATAAATAATCAAATTAAGTAAATCACGGTCGATATTATTATATATTAAATATTGTTTAGATAAATAAATATTGTATATATTTATGTATAAATTTATATATAATTGTATAAATTTAGATAATTGTATAGATAAAT
Organism: Wiebesia pumilae; assembly: GCA_018907045.1. Lineage (NCBI taxonomy): Eukaryota > Metazoa > Arthropoda > Insecta > Hymenoptera > Agaonidae > Wiebesia > Wiebesia pumilae. Next base: position 217,943 of record JACCHZ010000151.1, read on the forward strand.
TTGCAATAAATTTAAAATTGAAATATTCTAGAGATTTCTTAAAAAATTAATAAACCTTACATATGAAAGACTGAGTACATACTTGAATACTTTATGAAATATATTTTTTTTTATGAAAAATGTATACGTTTTTCTAAGTAAGTTTTGTAAGTTCTCGACACTTTAACATGATACCTTTTATTTTTCATCAGTTTTTTTTTGCAAAATGTGGAAGTCACTCAAGAAAAATTCATAACAAGGGAAACAGATAAATTCGTATTTATCCGTTTGATCATATTGCGGACATCCGTCCGCATAACTTTCAAATTTTCAATTTATTTAAAAATTTTCAATTTAATTAAAATTACTAACTAGTTAAATTCACAATGTTTTAAACATTTTTATATAATCATAACTTTTTTAAATTTATTCATTTTGAATACTGAAGTTTTGACCAGAAATTAGTTATAAATTAATATATAATTATAATTAATAATTAATAATTATATTAAATTACAAACAACAATAATTTTATAAAATTTTAATTATTCTTATCATATAAATAATAATAAAACAATTTAATCATTGTTTTATAAACTAAAATAAAGAACACATGTCCCTTATAAAAATTCATAAAAAGAATTATGGAACTTTCTTGAAAACTTATTCAATTATTTATTAAAATATGAAAATACTACATCCATTTCATAACAGACATTGCTACACAATTAAATGGTCTCTACTAGCACTCTCGCTATGCATACACCGTTCTTTGAGGGTTGCCCCCCAAATTATGGTTCTATCTATAAGTTTCTATTTATCTGTATCATATATCTACGTATCCAATACCTTGAAAAAGTTTATGTGCACGTACCAAAGTGCAAATAGGATGTGAACGTATTCGAACGTTGTTTGCTTTAAGTTCTGACGTTTCAAAGGAAGTGTTACATCTTTTATTTATTAAGCCTTATGTTCATACATAAAGAATCAAGTCATTTTTTTCTTTTTCTTAATTAATAGAGAAGGGAAACCGAGAAGGAAGGAAGCTCTCAGTATCCAAGACCGTAATAGTTAAAAGCGGTTAGAAGAGAATAGAAAGAAGAGAATGATGGCGAGAGGAGGTCGAAGGCCTATGTTAAGTTAGAATACAATTTTTCATTATATGTTTCCAAAATTAAATTTGAAGAGCTACTTTATTGATCTATCAATATCATTTACATTCAAAGGAATTCTAAAGGCTGTAAACAAATACACAAGCCGGATATGGATATTTATAATTTAATATAACTTTAAAGAAATTAGAAAAAGAAATAGAAAAAATGCAGGAAGAGCAAAAAGTGGTATTCATGAATTTAAAATATCTAGACGGATAATAAATTTGCATCGCAATATTTTTTATTTTTCTCAATTGCTCCTTAAATATTTGATGAGTAATTTAAAGAATTTATTATAATACGCAGATAAGTAAAATTATATTAATGATCTTAAAGCGTAATCATTACGTAGACTTTTTTAAATTTACTAAATAGTTTAGAAATTAAGAAGAGAATGCATATCAATGCACACTCAGTTTATTTTAAAAGAAAATAATTTACATTGATTTACGAATAATGGAAAATGCGAAATCATATATAAAAGCTTATATTCATGATCTAGATTTTTTGATTCCATGTTTCTCATTGCACGTACTAATATCAAAGCAGACGAGGTTCCACTTATCTATAGAAATATTAATACTGTTACTATATTAAATAACGAAGATATAAAATCTTTTCAAAAAATGAAAATTAATATACAAGTATAAAATTTAAATTAATAAATTAGATACATATTTTCTATGTATAATAATGATATTAAAAAGATTAGTGAAATGATCGTCGTCCATTATTTGTATTGACAAAATTTTAATTTAATTATTCAAAAATAATCTTAATTCAAACATCAATAAAAATAATAATTCTTACTAAAAACATAATTTATAAGTCTGTGTAATAATTAATAAATTCAGAAAAATCCCATTTAAAATAATATTGTTGAAAACACTTACAATAATTAACAGGAATGAACTTAATGCCAACATAGGATCTGACTCACCTAAAACAACAAAGAAACATTTTCACATTATCATAAGATTAAGCGTTCTCATTTAAATTAAATTAAATTAAGCTTGTGTATATTATAATATTTAATCCTATTTACACATAGAACGTAATATTTAAATTGATTTTACTATAATAATATGTACATAGTAATAAGGGCTCGTTAAATATTAATATATATTTAGATCCAAACTAGAATAAAAAGAAAATAGGAAAATCTTTGAAAATGCTTTTGTATGAGCTCTTGAATAATATCACTCAAAAACTAAAAGATTAATCGTTATATATGAAAGATAACAAAAAAAATAAAAATAAAAATAAGAACGAAAAAAAAACAGCGCACGGACAGCTAAACCACAATGGTAAAGAAAAGAAATTGATTAAAAGACAGAGAGGTTGGGAGAGCCAGACAAAGACAACGACAAAAAAGAGAATAGTAATATCGAGCGTAGTAGAAAATAAAAGGAGGATTGCGAAACACGTTGCGTCAAAGGTCACGTATATATATATATATATATATATATATATATATATATATATATAATAAATAAGATGCAGCGTGCGATCGTTCGTGTATTTGAAAATTACGTGCGCGCGGTTGCATCCTTTGAGCCAGGCACGAGAGCCTCATTCTTATAGAATAGTTGTTACGTTATCAATCCTTTGTCGATTCTCTCTTAATGCCTCAGAATAAAATGATTGCTATGTAAGATAATGCATGCTGAAATTTTATTTAATTTTTTTTTCTTCTCATTCGTTACATAGAATCTTAAATATTCTTTTATCAATTAAGTTCAGATGTATTATGAATTAAATTTTCAACTCCAAATGATTTGCAACATTTTTAAGTAGTACATTATTAAGAAAAGTAAAATTATTATTGCCGAATTTAGTTTTCTTTTATATAACTAAATACCAAATGTAGAACAAGAAAAAATATTCTATACTTGACATAATTAGCACCAATATCAACTGTCGCAAAATTTATTGTTTTCAGTTGACTTGATAGAAACTGCCAACAAGTATGAAAAGCGCGCAAGAATAAATTACACATTTTTGAGTGCTATTGATCTTACGTGCGTATTTTAATTATCAAAAATGAGGCCTATCGTTTTCCATATAAAATTAGAGAACTCATCGAATTGAAATTTTTATCTACAAACGCAAACTTGTTGTAATAGCGCTTTCTTTGAAATGGCTCTACCGTCTAATTTTCTACTTACTTAATTACGTGTGAATGCGCACGTGCTCTTCAGACGCCAATGTTTCCCGTTCTTATAGTCAATTACACACCCTCAAACTCTGTGAAATATTGTACTCGCTATCTTAATAGAATCAGTGAAAACAACACTATTTCAACTGAAAATGAGAGACTAGTCACTGATTTACAACTAAATGAATATACCAAAAATATAAATCAATGTTTTATGGGTCGATTTCTTTGATTTAAGTTAGAGAACTTCATCGGTAGTAGTTGTATGAATATGTATCTTGTATTTATATACATATCTGTATATCATCTTATTTTTATTTCAATAATTACAAAGGTTTTTTTTCGAACTCTATGATTTCGCTTACAAATTGTACGCGTATTGGAGAAGATTTTAATTTTCTCAATCACTTAAAAATAACAACATATTATTTTGTAAGACATTTTCAGTTTTTCATAACAGATTTCAATTATTCTTAGTTATTATCATTGATACTTTAAATGCATTCATTAGATTAAAATCTAAAACACAAAATGAAAATGAAATTATTACTTTGATCATTTTTCTGATTTTATATTTATATTACAAAAGTTTATGAAGTTTGCTGACATTAAAAAGTGAATATTTAGAATCAATGCTGATAAACGAGAAATCTCTACCGCAATACAGTCGTTTTGCATAATATCGACCTTCGATACGCGACCTACCACATCGACTGTACATGAATAATTGACTTTAATTTCGTTTTATAGAAACGCTTAAAAATAAATTGGCCTTTCGTAGTACAACAATGTATCAAAGTGGAGGCCTTAATTACGTAAAATAATAACATCTTTAAAATTTATTTAAAGAAAAATTAATAGTATACCTAACATTGTTCTTTCAATAATTTATGAAGATATTATTGATTGATTTATTTATACATGCAAATTTACGAACAACTAGTAAACATTTTGCTTATACAAAGAACTATAAAATATTATTTTTATTACATAAAATAATGAACTATTTAATTGATTCAAGCAACCAAACCGTAGTTATCACGTACACGCAATTTTTTCTATTGGCGAGAGTTTAATTTTTAATTTAGATGAAAAATGATAACGTTTTATAAAGATTAATTTCAAAAAGAAGTTTTTTATATTTAAGTAAATTTATTAATTGAGACAAAATAACTTCAATATTTCTTTAAAAATTATTTATTATAATTTGATATGCATTTATTAGTTTTGAAAAGGAAATTCCAAAAGTATCATACGTAATGCAAATTTGTAACTTTCTACAATTAATATATTAACGGATTTGACACATTATATTATAAAAAGAGATGGCTACTAATTCCAACGTTTGAAATGAAAATCAACGCATATACCTTTAAAATCTAAAAAACTTTAATAGTTTAAAATTTACTATTTTTAATTACTGAAGAAATAATTTTTCAATAATAATTCTCACATTCAATCATTTCAATTTGTTTTAGGTACTACTTGGAGAAAAGGAGATGTTAGTTTAGAAAAATGATACACATCCATGTAATAATCAATTCACTAGCATTGCAAAAAATGTCTACTTATATCAACTCTTACATAAACTTAATTGTGCAATGATTCTGCAAAAAAAATCTTACACCGCGATAAAAATTCATTTTGCTTCCGAGTCAAAAGTAATTCATATAATTTTATAATCCGGCCAATATTTCAGCGTCATTCTGAAATGATAGCGTTGCCTAACATTATAATGTTGATGTCTCTTGATGACAAAAGATGAACCACCATCATCGCTTGCACGGAAAACTCCTTATACCTCGGATATAATTGACCAGTTCAGAAATTGGTACTACAATCCATGACATCGGAAAGTCTACAAATAAAAGCCCTTACTTGAAATAAAGGTATTGCAGTATAATTAAGGAATAAGTAGTGGGTGTCTGCAAAGCAGAACCTTATGTATGTACGATTTAGCACATTTTCAACTTCAAAAATATTTTTACTTAACTCTCGGATTACTTTAATCTTAATCTCGTATTTACTCGGGTTTTCGTTTCTTAATTGATTTTATAGCTTCAAAACAGGCTTGATCAAAGGAGAAGAGAATTTCAAGTGATTTCTTCATAACTAATGGAGTATGTAGCGTAACTCGAGGGGTTGTCGTAACTAGATACTAATGTCTTAAGATAATACTAAATATCTTTTTTTCAGAATTCCTATTAATGGCAATAAGAAACGAATATTTTAACAACTATCTAAAATCTTTATTATAGTGTATGTGGAAAGATGATTCAATCTTTTAGGTGTAGTTTAAAATTAATGTTTAAAGTTAAAAATAGAAACATTAAATTTTGCAAAGCTTCGTATTGAATTATCTTTACTTTTGCTGAGAATGCTATGATGAAAAATATTATTTTCATTGTGCATGCTACGAGAAATATTACACAGTATTAGAACTATTACTTTTATAACACTGATATAAATAAATATCGTATATAAATACCTATTTATACTATATGTGTAACACAAGCATTTGCAACATTAAAATTTACAACTTATAATATTAGAACCTTTTCCTTTCATCAGCACGCAATTAAATATTTCAAAATTAATAAATATAAATAAACTATTTGTATTTTCGAGTTATATTTTACTCTCACTTCTTTTCAAAGCTATTTCTATTCATCTATAATATGTATGTTTCACTTACATTCTTGTTTGCTTTATAAATTTGCTTTATAATTTATAATTTTAAGACTGACTCCATTAGAGCAATAAAAGTGGATACACCACACATAAATGTAATATTTTATTAACTGTATTTTTTAAATCTGTAGTGGATCAACGTAACTGTACCAATTGCGTATAAATTACAGTATAAATTACAATGTCTAAGGAGAATTTCAAAATAAAACTTTCATCGGAATTATATTTTTCAACGTCTCTAAACTAACGTTACAAGTAAAAATACATGCTCAAAGTTAAGTTAATGCTTGAGAAGTTGAATCATTTATTAAAAATACGAGTACAGTAATGAACGTTTTACTTATATTTATGAACTTAAAATCTTCATTTTTTTAAATAATATCCTATATCACACAGTACAAGTCACATAAAATAACCGTTTTCCCGCGTTTACACTACACATCAGCTCATGTACACATTTACATCAGCCAAAATAAACTTGACACTGGCTCAAATGCGAATTGCCCAAATAAGACTCAATTCAACTTACTTTAAGCTCGTTACCCAATATAGTCACATAATTCGGCAGCCCCATCTCTCTTTCTTGTCCCACACTAGCGCTCTCTCATTCTGTCTTCGTTTCCTTCTTTTTCAGCATTTCGCCTTTAGTCACCCGATTTTAATTCGGCGTGAGCCAACGATCTTATCGCATCGTTTCTTCGCCGAGTGAAGTACCGAAGCGTTCTTAATTAAACTTGACAGTGCTTCAGATTCTAAGAGAGAAAGAATGACAAGAATAAAGTGACACTCGTACACTTCTTTCGCGGGATCAACCGTGGAGTAGTTTCACTACGAAATGTGTTATTTTTTTCGTCTAGCCGATTAAATATGAAAAAATAGACTAATTAAGAAAACTTATTACTAGAAAAATATTAAAATTTTACGGAGAAATTTCCAGAAACGATAAACATTTTACAAATGAGTAAAAATATCTAACAGAAATATCGCAATCCATTGATATTCTCAATTATAATGCAATAAAATTTTATTCTACTAGTAATTTAGGATAACCGTATATTATAGAATGATTTATTTTAACGACTCAATATACATTAAGAAAGAAAGAAATTCAAAAGAGTCTTTTTTTATAAAAGAAGTTTTGTACATACTGATAATATCATGAATTTCTAACGAAAATACACATTCTTAACAGGATGAACAACGCATTTACGATAAATAAAAAAGTTTTTAATAATTTAAAATAATACAGTGCTCTTAAAGTAAAATATGCATTAGCTTTGCAATTTTCTTGTTTTATATTTATCCAATAACTTTCATTTGTAACAGAAGAAATACATTTTTTAACATAATGTATAAAACGACTAATCTGTGTACTATATGCGTTCTCTTCATACTACGTACGCTTTTCCACGGATTTTTTACGTAAAATAGTATTTATTTATCAGTTTCAATACCTTATTAATAGAAATTTCAAAGAAATTTTTTTAATGTATCGACAGAATAATTTAAAAATAGATCTCATAAGTATCACATTATTTAACAACATAATCAGGAAAATTCCTAGAACGATATATTAATATATGACATGAAATTCTATTTAAATTTTATATTTGAAATATTTTTTATAAATATATAAAATATTATTAAATTATTTCGTATAAATTAAAAATTGTACAAAATTATATAAAAACAAATTTTGCTCTATTATATAAATAATACGCTAATGACATTTAAATACTCAATAAATTTGAGAAGAGATTATAAAACTAAATTTAAATTTAGTGTCGTAAGCTAATTTTATATAAAAATAATAAATACGAAATATACAATTCCAATAAAGTAGATCAACGTAGAAAATTAATTGTTGCGGAATAATATATTTACCGTGTTCATCTATAATATTAACAACGTGTTGATTATATTGATTTCAATATTGATTATTTTGAATTTACGTTAACAAAACATTTGGAATAATAATATTTCTTTTTTATCGCGCTTTAATTTAAAATAAATTGCATTTAGATCGTAACATCTCAAGTACATATATACAAGTACAAATAATTAAAAACATTAAATATAAAAACTTGATTTTATATTTAACATTAAAGATAAAAAATTGAAAATTAATTGTCATATATGTTTTATTACTAGCACTTAAATTAAGACATCCTTCTTAAACTTCTCTTTGAACACATTTATTTTTTATTGCTGAAGTTAACCCACACTAGTCATAATTAATAGTAAATATATATAACAGAAATAAATTTTCATTCGCAATTAAATATTTTGAATCCTGCAGTACAATACAAGTGGTACACTTACATATATTTAATAAATCTTGTACAAAAATCTACATTTTTTATTTATACTGATTTTGTATTTGGTTGTCTTTTTAGTGTTTTTATAGTAAAAAATGTAGATTTTTGTACAAGATTCATTAAATATATGTACACACACGCGTTATTAAATTACCATATGTTCGACTTTCGAGGTATAAATTAAATCTATTAATTTAAATACGTCAGTATTTATACTATCATGTATTTATATTTACAGGCAAATTGATACTTTATTGAAAGTTTAATAAGAGGTCAATATTGTGTTATATATTTTCAACAAAATATAATTGAATTGACAGTGTGAAAAAAATTTAAGCTACTCTGTAATAAAAAACCATTAACTCCAACTTCGCGTGCCAATGAAAGTGGAAAAAGGGATCAGTAAAATGAGGAACCGCGAAAGTTTTAACTCATAAAAAGCATAAGGTTTCTGGCAGAAACCAATGGCCGTAAGCTCGATTTGCCAGCGTCACTATCCTCGTAAAAAGGCTGTAATCTGGCGCGTTAACAGTCCGTGGTCCTTATAAATAACACTACCGAGTGCATTATTAGCACTTAATACGACTCTTCACTAACAGCTCGTCGCGTTATCGTCACTCCGACATGACGTGGCGTCGAGATCGAGCTTGAGGATTGTAAGGGTGCGTACTTTATCTTCGTACATGGTCACTTGCCCTATCGACCTTACATCAATAAATCTCTCATATTAAAAAAAAAATACTTTACTTGCAAATGATGCTCGTAAGTATTTTGGACTAATATTTTATTTCGGACATTTTTACGGATACTCTATGCGGATACTGTAGTTTGATTTATTTTGAATTGAAAGATTCAAGTCAAGAATCAAGTCAAATCCTTAAATTATAATCGATTTACTTATGAACAATTTTAATATCTGGTTTTGTTCTAGTAATAGTTCCATTAATGATTATATGTAATATTTAAAAAGCAGTTTCATGAATATTTTCAGAAATACTTACATATTCATATACTTGAAAATTACACGTAAATTAATTTTTGCTTAGCTTATATTACCCAATAACGTCATATATCCTAATGAATAATTTTATGTACATATTAAAATTATGTTCCTGTAACTGAATATTTATGTTTATACTTCACATTTACATTTATGTTTATACTTCATACTTTTTCTCATTGTATATATTTCAATTTTACAATATTTAATATTAATATATGAAAAATTATATATATATATAGTGGTAAAGAAAAAAAGTCACTATGTTAGTACATCCACGAAATATCCATTATGACCCTAGCATAATAATACGAGAATTAAATATAAATCTAAAATCTAAAAATATCATAATTTAATAATGAAAATTGAAACTTAATCTTGTTGTAATTGGTATTATAAAATAATAATTTTTAATCGTGTTATAATTATTATTTAGATTACATTGTGATATAAATAAGTGTAAGTAATAATATAATGAAAGTTGGAAACTTTATTAAATAACTACATAGTATTGTGTTAACTAATTATTTCTACCTTAATGATTTTTTTATAAAAATTTTACAGATAAGAAACATTTTTCATCAGCAGTAAACTCTGAAACATAAAAATAAAGTTAAATATTTTAGCTCAATTACTTTTAATTATACTACAAAGAATAAAAGAAAGACTATAACGGTAAAGTTTGTTAGACCATGTACTAAGATAATAATCAAACGACGTTGAAGTCCCAGAATTCTTAATTAATTCTAATAAACTAAGTTTTTGTTAAATATTTTTAAGATTCTTTTGTATTTAAAAAATTGTTATACTTTAAAAACTAGCATTAATATAATAATAATAACATAATAATATAGCATTAATTAAAAAATAGCATAATTCTTGTAATGTAAATTTAACTAAGTATCGAGTGAGTAATATGCACTTACTCATGTCAATCTTTCTTTTCTGTACTTACCGGAAAACTAGCGAGTTAGAATTTCAATATCAAAATACTTCAAAAGGAGCCAATATCTTATAGTCTATGAAAAGACTAGAAACCAATAGCATAAATAAATTTTTAGCGCTTATCAGGGACGGCAGCAATTTCAAACAGAGTAAAAAAGCTCATTTCAGACGGAAAAATGTCGTGTCGTCGCGATGCTGCTTGATTATGGTTGAGTACTGAGAACTCTAAGTTCCCTCTGCCGCAGGAGTCTGAATATGCAACGTTGTTGTCGCAACGTAAAATGAAAAATTTTAAAATCGAATAATTTCTTCAAAAACTATTAAATATGTCACAAAACGACAAAATAATGAGTTTTACAAACATTCTATCCTTATGAGCAACCCTTATTAAGGGTAGAAATTTTTAAAAATTCATAAAAGAGTAAATATTAATATTGCACAAAATTTCTTTTTAGAAAATCGTTAAATATATTAAAAGACACTCGAAAAAAATTTTCGAAAAAAAAATCGATGTGGAACTTTAGTGCATTTATATACCATGCATATACCCACGTATCGGCGTGTATAATATTTAATAAAAATGTTTACAAAAACATTTCACAAAATCCGTTTCCAGATTCCGATGTATCATTATATACCAAATAAACCCATAAATTTTCATTTCGAAATTCGAAGATGAACTTGAGTTTTAATGCATGTATATGCATATGCAGCCTTATACCTATGGGTATAGGAGGACGTATATATTTGTTAATAACAACTCTTACAAAAACATTGCATAAAATCTCTTTTCACTTTCCGATGTCATTTTATATAACAAACAGACACACAGAGTTTCATTTCAAAAATCGGAGTGAAACTTATGCTCGTTGCACTTAAATGCTTATGCACTTTTATACATATGTGCAAAGAGAGCCGTATATATATTGTTTTAGACGTGCGTGTTCATAGGTGTACAAACGTTTACATACATTTTAATAATCGCATAATCAGATTAATTTTTTCTCGAAATTCGCTTGGGTTCTCCGGCTGAGTCTGTGATAGATCGAACTTTATGATCGAAAAGTGTGAAATTAATACTGTTTTGATAACATCCATTTAAATGTAAGCTGACGTTAATTTTTATATAAATAATAATATTAAATATTTTAGTTCAGCATGTAAATAAGTCTAAAATCATTCATTACTTTAAATGCTAATGTTATTATTTTTATTTAAATATTCAATATTAGTAATATTAATATAATTAGGCTTCTATAAATCTACGTATGATAATGCATTATTGTGACCAAACTTAAATATTTTTTGAGTTTAAGTTATTTTATTTTACTTATATCTTATAATAAAATAATTGGATAGTATAAGTAATAAAATTTTAGCATTTTTAATGTGGAATATTAGTTATCAACAATATATATTTAATGAAACTTCTATCTATACTTTTTTAATATAGTAATGAAGATTTTGCACAAACTCAATAAATTAGCTAATTACATATATGCATATATATGTAATATAAAGTTGAAAATATAATTATACAATTATTGGGTATAGAACAGATATTTTTTTATTTAAGCTTATGAGTTTCTTATAGAAATAATCATAATTCTATTAATATATGTTTCTACAGTTAAGAATCCTAAATAAGTATATGGAAATAATTTATTTTTCCAAGAGGAATAAAAGAAATTCTTATATATAGTATTTAGTTTTCTTTATTATTCGTAAACTTAAAATTAATTTTTTATAGAAATATAATTTGCTGTTTAATAAAAAATTTTATGTATTTATTTTTCGACCAATCCTGTTTAAATGGCTAGTATAGACATTTAAACATGTATAGCACACATAGATAGGCCTTACAAGCGACAGTCGATCTCCGCAAGATTCGTGGGCTCGAAGATTTTTATGAGTCGATAAGTTGAACCTCTATTTTGCGAAGCGGCAACGTCGCTTGTTTTTCTAAACAAACAAGTTTCACTTGTTCTAAACAAATAAGTTCAAATTTATTGTCACTACACCGCGAAAAAGTTTAATCATAGTATTACTATACTCATATTAGCAAAATCGTCTATGTACGCTAATCCTCAAAAACATATTTGATTAATATAAATGATAATTAAGATGAATTGTTTATTTTTAATAATAATTTAGTAATTAGTATCGTGACATTAATAATAATAACATGAAAAATTATATTAAAAAATAATACGAACTTATATTCTGCGTTTTTATTGAGTCAATACATGTTTTAAGAAATATAAAATATGTAAAAGGCTTTAGAATAGTTGTATTACATGTTATTATAAATAAAACCAAGTTAATTATATTTAAAAAATGCATTTAAAATAATTTTATTTACTATATCGAAACTCCTGATAACGTATTAAATTTTCAGTACAGAAATAAAAGAATTAGTTTTGACTGATAATCTACATTAATAGACACACTTTTTAACTACAGCACCTTAACAAAATTATATCAACTTTCATATTAAAAATGACAATAACTCAAGTGCATAGATATTTCGGGCAATGTTTCTGCGTGAGTTGTTATTAATAAATATACGGATCCCTGTATAGACACGTGTATAAGAGTGCAGAAGCATTCAAGTTCAACGAGCACATAGTTTCACTCCGATTTTCGAAATGAAACTTCGTGTGTCTGTTTGTTATGTAAAAAGACATCGGAAAGTGAAAAGAAATTTTGCGCAATGTTTTTGTGAGAGCTGTCATTAACAAATATATACGTCCTCCTATACTCATAGGTATAAGACTGCATATACATATAAATGCATTAAAACTCAAGTTCATCTTCGAATTTCGAAATGAAAATTTATGGGTTTATTTGGTATATAATGATACATCGGAATCTGGAAACGGATTTTGTGAAATGTTTTTTTAAACATTTTTATTAAATATTATACACGCCTGTACGTGAATATATGCATAGTGGTGAATGTGCATGATATATAAATGCACTAAAGTTCCATATGAATTTTTTTTCGAAAATTTTTTTCGAGTGTCTTTTAATATATTTAACGATTTTATAAAAAGAAATTTTGTGCAATATTAATATTTACTCTTTTATCAATGTTTGAAAATTTCAACCCTTAATAAAGGTGGCTCTAAGGGTAGAATTTTGGTGAAACTCATTATTTTGTCGTTTTGTGACATAATTAATAGTTTTTGATAGTTTTTTGAAGAAATTATTTGATTTTTAAATTTTTCATTTTTCGTTGCGACAACAACGTTGCAAACTTCGGACTTCTTCCGCCGCCCTTTAACCTTTTCGTTGTATTTAGTGCGGTCTTCCTTATCTCACGATAAAATAAGTGTAGGAGATACAGGGGGCCGAAGCAAAGGAGAGTAATATTTATTTAACGTCCTGATAAAATCTTTTCCGGGAATGGAAAGTCTATAAATGGCGAGAAAGAGATGAGCTATGTACTTGAGAAAAATAATGATTGGGATAGATGTAGGAAGGAAAGATTCGTCATCGACGGAATGTCGAGTTCGATTAACAGAAATGAACTATACTTTCCATTTAGTTACAATAATTAATGAATTAACAACCTGCTGCTTATATTGAATTTCTCGAATTCAGCTCAAACGACCCGCGCTAAACTTATTTTATAAAATAGGTTGTTGCCCTGTGCCTTACGTCGTGTCAACCTCGTGGTAAATAAAATTGAGATTGACTTGAAGGAAAGTGACAACTTCGAGAACTCGTATCTTTTTTAAAAGGAAAAATAAAGCTGCAAACACATAACTAACTTGCTCACTTCGATTTAGTGGCTAAGCCATATGTTTGAACCCTGCCAAAGTAGCAGAAAAATGTTTCTGTGGTGGAAGATGGATGGAATGAAGAGAATGAAAATCGCGACGAGGAAAAAGAGGAAGCGAGAAGTCAGGGAGGTTTACTCGTAAACTGTGTAGTAGTTTTGCACTCGGTTGTTGATTCGCAGACCATCCGCGGATATATTGCGTGCAGCTAGCCACCTTGAGCAGTTATATATATATATTCGCCAACACAAGCACACATAAAATACTGCTGCATACCGTCTTCTTGCCCCGCCACTCATCCAACTGTTCTTTCCTTTTTCCACATGCGACTTTCAAACGTTAATGTAATTGTTGTTCGAAGACCCGCGCTCGACCAACATTGTTCTACGTCATGTATGGATCCTGTACAATGTCTTTTATTGAGATTTGTCGTTTTTTTTTGTTATTCCGTCCTTTTGGTAGTTTTCTCACTCCGTCTCTCTCTCTCTCTCGTTTCAAATCATTAATTTCCTAGTATCGTATCAGCTACTGACTAGTCTTATTGCTTCTTTTTAGATTAATATAATATTATTTTATTAAGTCAAATTCTAATAAAATAAAATATACTTAAATATTAATACTAAATAATAACAAGATCAATTTGTTCTACCTTTAAAACGGAAAGAAATACGAGATAATAACTAACAATAATAATTATTTAGTAAAAATCTACGATAAATAATAAATTGAACAAATAATTATTTTACTGAAATTGATTACGAAATCAGAGTTATGTACTCATGCTTAAAGTAGTTTAATAAGTTGTTTTATTAAGAAAATCTATAAGTTAAGCACTTGTAAGTATTGCTACGATTACAAACTAATTAGGCACTTTAACTAGAAGTCGAATTCTAAACAAAGAAGATATTTGATCCAATTACAAAATTATTCATTTGAAAATATTTAGCACTTTTATTAAAAATAAATCCACCTCTTGATCAAAATTTACATGTGAAACAAATAATTATTATTAAACTTTTTTGTATACTTATTATAATAAAAAGTTTTTCATTTATACTTTTAGTTTTATTAATGATAATAAAAATAAATGACTAAAAATATAGCAGAGTCGTACAAGATTTTTTTTATAAATAATATGCGGTTCTTTTCACCTAATACGAAGTATCGTATTATTGGCTTTATTTCGTAAAAATGAAACAAAATTTTTAGAATCATCGCAAAATTATTTATATGAAATCTTTTTAAAATTTATGGACCACTCATTTCTCATTACTTTTACTATGTATGTTTCATATAATTATCATTACCAATTAAATCAGTATTTATTCAAATCGATGTAAAATTTGTTAATTCCGATAATCTGACAATTATATCAGATTTGTGAAGTTTGAGAACCATGCTACAGTAATAATATCACAACAAGCCAAACTCCTAACAGACTTTAATAATATCACTATAATGATATGCGTTCAACCATGTTCATGTAAGTTTTTTTTATTGTAGAAACTAAAATAATACATTTGAAATATGTTAACTGATGCATTGTACAAAGTTATTTTCATTATATTCACTAAAGTCGTTGGTACAGAACGTCTTCGATACAACGATGTAACGTGGATTTTTAGTTCATTAGACACAAAACAACATTTATCTATATTGACGTTTATTTAACCTTAAGAACATTTTAAGTCGTAGACGCTGACTTGTCTCTGACATTCAGTATTGGACTCGTCCATTGAAATTCTATGGCAGCCATCATTAAAAACCCTTACAAATATTCATTAGAGGAGGAGTCTGAAGTTTGCAACGTTGTTGTCGCATCGAAAATTGAAAAATTTTAAAATCAATGATTATTCATTTCTTTTTATTTTTAGAAATTTTTTGAAACTTTTATTGTTTACACTCACTTCTTATTTTTCATTTATTTACTATTCTTTTATAAATATTTGTATAATACAACTATTACTTATAAAATGAAACGAATTCATAATTAATAAGCATCAAAGTACATAAAAGCAATAATACAGTTTATAGTAGTACTTATAAAATAAATCTTGATATTTAAAAGTACAGTAGTATATTTGAGTAAAAAAGTGGATTAAAAATGAATCAATTCAAACTTAACAAGCTACATTATTTAATCATATTTTATTATATTTAAAATGTATTATGAGATATATAAAACCAGAAGATTACTTTTAATTTTTTTAATAGTAATAAAATAAAATTGTTAAAAATATAAGAGAATTGTTCAAAGATTATTATAAAAATGATATAAATTTCTTTTTAATTAATAAAAAGCCTCATTTTAGGTTTCATCTTTCAAAAATGAAACGAGAAATCCAGAACTGCTACAAAATATTTTAATGAAATTTATTAAAAATGTAATATTGAACTATTTTAGAGCACAATTTTGCTATATTATTTTATCTTCTCTTTCAAATTACGCATGCACAAATTAAAAATAAGAATAGATCAGAAATTTCTTAAATTTAAACCTTAGTTTTGATTATCTATAGTTAGAATAAATTGTTAATCATGAGTTTAGGAACAGCTGAGTAATATAGATTCACGTTAAATATACATTAGTAAGTTTTGAAAGATGAAAAGTACTGTCGATGTAAAAGGTTTAAGATAGACGGATTACATTACTTAACTAAATTTGAAATAAATTTTCTGTTCTATAAAAGATAAATAATTTATAAGCTTTAATCTTGTAACTCATTATATCAAATTTCTTTTAATATTTTTTGGTACTTATTAAAAAATGAATGTCGAATTTTCCAATCTATTCCGTTCTAAAATGAAATAACTTATCATCAACAATAAAGAGAATAATTGATAGACGTAAATTTAATATGTAGTGGTAACTAAAACCAAAAAGCTTTGTTCAATTTCTTCCACTATATAGTTTTAAAGAAAAATGTATTTTAATAATTCACGACATTATTATGATGATAAAATATGACTATTCATTGTTAAATAAATACTAATCTTTTCTACATTACCTTGAGTTTTATACGTTCTTATATATTACGTAATAGTAAGTTAAATATTAAAATGATTTTACTCACTATGAACATAAATGAAATTTATAATATTATAGTTATAAGAGAAAATAAGCTTTGTTTAAATAATCTTGCAATAAATAAATAAAAATAATATTATTTCTATTACTTTATTCTAATTTAAAAAAAAATCAAAATTGAATAGAAATGTAATTTTTATCATACATCCTATATATTATCATACATCACTAAAAATTATTTAACTAAAAACCAAAAAGTCAATATGATGAAATTAATTTAATATAACAACGAAAAGAAAATAATGAAATTTTTTATGAACTCCTAAAACAAGAAAAAAGTGAATTTTCAATTCCATCATAAATAAAATAATATTTAATTCTTAACGACACTCGTTAAAAACTGAAAATTTGCGCTTTTAATCATGTGAACCTTAAAATGTATTATTGTAAAAATATGTACATACAAGTACTATGCCATATAGTAAAAGAAATTTCTCCTATTTCTACATAAATCAGAATTCATTTTAACAAAAACTTTTCAAATCCGTTCTGGAATAAAGTAAACGACTATATTTCTATAAAATTTAAAGGAAAAAGTATGTAATTGCAAAGATCAAATTTTATAAATAATTAGTTCATTTTTAATTTTTATTATTCATTAGAAAGTTGTCCAACGAACTTGAGAGTCGTTTACTAAGCATGCGCTATAAAAACCAATAATGCCAAGCCTCACTCCCGTTCTCCCCTGCTTCTGCTCTTACATGTACACATATTTACGTTAGAGTGCACATTTAGGGGGAAACAGTCTGATAGTTATATGGAACTGTTTGAAGTCATTATGCATTAAATTTATGTACTTAGTGACTTGCTCTTTTCCTTTTTTCCAGTATTTCTCCATTACTTCTTTGTACAAAAAGGTCTCTATATTATCATATGCTTATATTGTTCAAGTGTAGCTATTTTCATAAAAGAAAAAATCAAGTAATTTTAATTTTAAAATTTATTTAATTTATTTAATTTTAAATCAAGATATTTAATTTAAAAAAATGATAGTTATAAAAAATTAAACAAATAATTAAACTTTTTATTTTTTTTAAGTAGATAATTATGTATACCAAAAAATAAGAATTCAATTCACATGTATTTGCAAAAATTTGAATAATCATAAAACTTTTAATTTATCTTTTTTATGTAATTTAATTTGTATTGTAAATCTATGAAAAAAGATTAGGGATCTAAAATGTTATCAGTACTTACATCTCGAAAGTAAGATTACACATTATGTAAACTTAAACTAATTTGAAATAAATTTATGATATAATTCTCTTAATTATGTTCATTTATTATTTGATTTTTAAGTTTCATGAATCTTAGAGGGTGTATTAAGAAAAAGTAATAAAATAATGAACAAAAAATTAGAGCATAAATAATCAAATTCTGAAAATAAGAAATTAATTTAAATAGTTAGTTGAGAATATTAAACTTAAAGCATTCTTCATACTGAAGACGTCTATCCTAATATATGCAAATATTCATTCTACCTAGTTATTAAAATTCTTACATTAATGAAAATTAGTGAATATAATTAAAAATTAACATACGTATATAGTTGCATTTTATCTAGACTTAAACTTAAATATTTCTCCTTAATTATTCTCATTTCTTTTATAGTTAATAAAACAACGTTTTATCGATAATATAGTTTTTCTTTATTCGTTCGCGTACGTGCACATAAACAGTAGAATCTTCCTTTTTCAAAATCCAGTGTCCATATCATCCTTATTGTTCTCTGCAACTCTTTACTCTCGTATATAATGATTAAAACAATTTTTTAACAATTTGCACGTAATTTTGTTCTTTATTTTGTTTTTAATTTTCAGTAGAATTATTTGTTTTTATTATTACATCAAAATATTTTTAATTATCTAGTTCTTGAAAATATTTTTTCCTTCTTAAATTTTAAGCGTCTGCGAAAACTAATACGTATAATGGAACAATAAAATGGTTTGGATAATATTTTAATACGACACATTAACTACTCCATTAATTATCCTCTCTATCTTTTTGAACTTTACTTTGATTTTTTCTTTCTTCCCCCACTCTATTATTTATTCTTTATTCTGTTGTTTTAATCTGTGTTTTTTTGTTTCTTTTTCTTCAGTCATTTATCCCTTTATATTCTAGTTTCTCTCTTGTTTCCGTACCTCTTTTTACTGCGTCCCTCTCATACGCTACTTCAACCTCGTGTTCTCCTTTTCTCCTGTTCTCACTCATACCCGCGGCGCACAGCCTTTCATTCTCTACTCCCCCACCTCGAACCATAAGATCGCACCCCTAACCTCACCCGTGGTTCTATAATGTCGAGTAACAGCTCACCCCATCCATGCTGTGTGCACGTACACACGTACAACGGGCATCACGATCTCCTGCCTTGTCCAACAACTCCCCATATCTCTTTGCCACCTTTTATTTCCCTCTTCTTTGTCCCACTTCACTTATTATCTTATATTTTATCTTTTTAAATTTCTTTCCTCAATAATCTGAGTTACATTAATGGAAACAATAACGCTATTTAAAATAGTGATTTTAAAAACGAATTACCTTGACTTTTAAATATAAATAAATATTATTCAAATTTCACCTACTTTAAGTTTTAAAGTTATTTTTATTTATCCGAATTCTTTTTAAAGGAAAAAAAAGCGCTTCTTCATATATTTGACCATAAAAATAATAATAATAATAACAAATTTTTCATTATAGTATAAAAGAAGCTTTACTTTACATTAAATTCCATTTTACTCACAATATAATGTCTTAAATAATAATAAAATGTAATGCTTCATATAAAATTTATAACAAATTAGTTTTATAAACATTAAAAAATAAAGCATTTATTTTATTTAATGAGAAATTAAATACAAATATCTAAGTAAATTATTGTTATGTTCACATTTTTATAAAATAAAATTTCAATAAGGATTTATTGATCGCTTTTAATTGTAAATATTATTATAATTATAGATGAAACCACTGCAGAAATTCGAATCCCATATTATTGTTATTATTTGCTTGTATATTATCAAGTACTGATATATGGAAAGATATTTATAAAATGTAATTCAGATTTATAAAAAATATTTTACTTTTTTTTGGTTTAACAAAAACATATTTTTCTGTAATTACTGTAATTTTTTAAAATGGATTATAATTTTAGTTACTGTAGTTAAATAATAAATAATAATTTTAATTCAAATTAATTTCAAAATAACTAAAATACTTCTAGCTTATGATGCGCGTGAATCAAGGCTATATTGTACCAAAAATTATTATCCATGTAAATTCAATATTTAAAAAATCGAATTTTCTAAAATAAATCTATTTATTATATATAAATTAATGATGAAATATAATAACTATATTGCATTATACGTAACAATTTTTATTCCTTCAATTTAACGTACAATTATAAAGAGAAAGGATTTTATTAAATTTCACTTTTTCTAAAAGAACATATTTAGTAGCAGATTATTTTTCTATTAAATATTTCTTTTAAAATTAACTGACTTAACATAACACTATTGTTAACGCAGAAACTATTTTCCATAAGTCCAATACCTTACTGTCTTGTCGTATTTCGCCTTCCTCTTCCATCATGTTTCTCCCTTTTCACTCATACATGAGCGTTAGCTTATGCATACGCACGTTTAGCTATAGGTGTGCATTCATCCCCTTTAATTTCACGATAATTTTGCACCACTAACGTAAAAGTCAACTGAAATCCGTATTTCAGTAGAAAAGCAGCTATATTATAGCTGCTTTAGAAATATATATATATATATATAGCTGTGTTTTGTCTTCTCCATCTTTCTTAAACTATTCCGTTTTCACTCTTGCTTATGTACATTTTCCTCATTGTTCACTTATATCACTACATTTGTTTCTCCCTTTTTGGTATTGAAAAAAAGACACAAATGAGACATATATTGTTAGAAGAGGTTGAAAGTAATAATAAATACTGTTTTTTTTTAATTAACAACTTTGAATTGAAAATTTATATTTTGAAGTTCTAAATCAAACGAGAATATACATACATACATTTAAGTATTTTTAACAATTGAATTTTTACTTCTTTAAAAGCTAGGTATGTTCTTTGTTATTATACGTGATTATTATTATTATAGTATTTTTTCTCCGTTATTATATGTAATTGTTAATATAAAAAAGTTTGATTTAATTTATTCATATTATTCTTTAATTGTTTATTCTAAACGATTCATTTATTCTTAACCATTTCACTATTTTACCGAAAGAATAATCATTATGTACATCAAACTTAAAAGAAAATACTTCAATTTATGCAAATTCAGTTCCCTTTGTTGTCAACTATAGCCTACTATAATATAAAGTTTTAAGTGAGTATTTCACCAATGCTTCAAAAGTTATCGAAAGAAAGTTTATGAGATGTTACGTCATTTTCTTATAATAACTTACAAAATTACCATTGAAATATTCACTTAAAACTTTGTACAATAAAAGATTAGTTGACTACAAAAAGAAGAATAAGTCTTATAATTTATATAAATAGACGTATTTTTTATTATAACTTATAGATAATCATTATTTGTTCTATAAAATAGATCAATGGTTGAGACGAAATTCATACAAGCAAATTAAAATATCTTAATTATTTAAAACAATACTAATATATTATCTTTTATTCGCAATTAATTTTTTTTAATCTTATTCAGATTAAAAATTTTAATCTCAAATTAATATACTTGCAATGCCGCTATCTCATGTTTTTATTAAAGTGGAATAATAAATATGCAATAAACGGAAGAACTCTTAGGGTGTAAAACAGTGTTCGCGTAAAACGTACTTTATTAAAAATGTATTCAACAAAAATGTATTAACTAAGTCATAATATCTAATTATAATTTAAAAACAATTATAATAGCACTTAATCTTAAAAAGTGGTTGAGAAAATCATCAATAGCAGCAAAATATAACTTAAATTTAATTTTATATCGGAAACGATATTATGGAATAAAATTGTGTTGAATGCTGTAAGTGTACTTGTATTAACAATAATCCACAGTACAAACGCATATATAAACGATATTTTCTTTATTCAACAACGAATTTGACAATGTTCCGCAACGATTTTATTATTGAAATTTTAGTGGTTTTGCTTGGCATTATTTCGGGAATGAAAATCTGAAAAAATATTTCTGGGCTAAATAAAACTGTTTTTGATATAATTAATAATTTTAATAAACTCTATGTAAAGTCATTGATTCGCAGATGATTTTATTTATCAATGTATAAGACATTGTTGTTTATAGATTTTTGACGTAAAAATTGGTATATAGATTGTACTTTTTATGATTCACAATATGTTGTAATGAGAAATGTTGATATATATATATATTTTATAATTAATATGTTGTAGATATATTATTACGCGCATAAGAATTGGTGCTCTTACAGTCTCGTATCGTGGCGTTCGAAATAATGTTGTTAAAATCAATGTTCCGTAACGATTTTTTATATGAAAATTTTTTATATTTCCTAAAACGTATAGTTCTATAGGTACTTAATATTAATCGAAAATAAAATTTTGTGGAATCCTAATAATTTGAGACTTATGATTTTTTTAATTGTTCAACCCTCTGTAGGGGTAGTTTTTAAGGTTGGAAATGTTTTTTTTATAATAAATTAATTGTATTAAATGATTCCGATTGATTTTTTAAAATAATATTCATTTTTAAAAACTTCATTTTTTGTTGAGACCTAACCGGTTAGAACTTCAGACATGTTTTTTCAAGTAGCTTTTAAAGCAATACTACTGATATATTTGTTCAAAATAATGTACAGTGTTGCATCACTGAGGAGTAACAAATTAAAATTTTATTGGAATTAATGCATTTTTAAATTAGGAATACTTATTCATATCAGTCAGTTTGATGGAGATGAGCATTACGCATATCATTAATCTACAGCTTAATAACATAAAAATCTTAATTAATACAAAAGTAGATGTTGAAATATGAAATGAATCATTCTTAATATATTAAAAGTACCTTCTTTTATTCATGATTATTGATTTAATATTTATAATATTTATTTGTAATTTTTATATATTTTTTCTTTAGTTGTTTTGCTTTTAAAACGTATATTTTTTTAATTGAATTTCCCAAAAATTTCTATATTTGTCAAAAGATAAATAAAATAGAAACATAAAATAGTTTAATAAACGACTTACATTTAATAAATAAAATATAAACCAAAATAAAAAGTTTTAATTAAATAGAGCTATTTCTTTTTTACAGAACACTGTTATCATTCTATTATTTTCAAATTATTAATTTATCATTTTCTGATTGTTAATTTACTATTTCCATATTATTCATTAAAACTTTGTGCTTATTAATATAAAATGTTAATAACGTTTCTTCAATTACGAAAAAACTTCTACTTTTAATATAAGCCAAATGAAAAAGTTAATTCCATTATATTATTAATTATAAAATAAATAGTGGATTTTTTCAAAAGTTAAATAATAAAAATATTTTTCTTTGCATAAAAGTAAAAAAAATATTTCCAAACAATTCAAAATTTACAAAATTTAAATGAAACACAAAGTTTTCCCATAAAACTCTTGTAATAAAACAACTTCATAATTTTCTGAACATCTCTACTGCTGGAATCTTTCTTCCTTACTTTCTTGTTTTCTGCCTCTTCCCTTTCTTACTCTCTTTTTCTCTTTCTGATTCTAACTCTCAATGCCTATCTTTTACTTTTTCTTCTTCGTTACTCTTACACTCTTAAAGCGACTCCATGAGGTCGCACAAAATCGTCCTTTATACACATGCACACACACCCATATGTTCTTTCTCTCGCTTACTCTCTCTTCCTCTTCCTCTTTGACTCAATGAGATCCTTTTTGCTTTGGTGATAGATGTACATACGCTCACGCACGCATACATAAGCCTTAGTATTTTATTATTCAGCGAACATTTCGCACACGTACAGAAATAGGAACAATACGACATGAAAAGGAACAGGGAAAACGCGGATGTGAGTCGCCTACAGCATGTTTTAAATGTCAAATAAAATCGAAATCACAGGGCATGGATTTACACTTTTTAATTTTAGACGTGTCATTATCTGACACTTATCGTATCTATGATTTTCCTTCTTTCCCCAGCCAGACGTTACTTCTCATGCGCGACTTTTCATGCATGTACATGTGTAGAGGTAGAGAAAAGGAAGCAATTTTTCGTTTTATTTTTATAAACTTTTTTTTATGAACTTTTTTTTTATGAACGAAGAATGTAAGAAGATAAGCAGTACAATTACAAACGTTTTAACGACTTTTCGGGAATGAAACGAATAACTCAGCTAATATAACAATTGCTTTGTAACTTGATTCACGGTTATATTAAATACTTGTAATTTAAATAAATTTATTTTTAGCTTTTATAGGAATCAATAAAAAATACTATGCTCATATATTTATTTAAAATATTTTAAGCAAATTAAATATTGATAATTTTGGTGATCTACAAAATAAAAATATCGTCAGACGTTAACAGCTATTATCCAAAATTTATATTTATGATAAAACTATTATTATAACAATAGTCAACTTAAAATACTTCTTTTCCATTTACTTTTAAGTATTTCTGATAAAGAGTTCGCATTTGAAAACATGAAACACAGTTACAAACATATTTCTATTCTCAAATTTGGTAAAACTTGGAATTACTTTTCTGGAAATCATATTTTGAAATTTTTTCATTTGTTATCTCCTTTTTATCGCTGTTTTATCACCACATTTTATTCCTTTTGTTTTTTTCAACACTATAAAACAAGGTAAATTAAAAAAGAAAGGAGAAAAGATAGACAAAAAGTATAGATATGCGACTAAAAGGATTATTATTCTTAAGTTAAGTATTCTTAAAACTTTCTAAAAATCATATTTTTCACTCTTAAGTTTTTCTATTATTATAGTTAAGTATCGGAAGTAAGTAAAAGAGGAAAATGCATAAAACATTTTATGAGATTATACGAAAGAAAATTTTGCGAGTTGCGTAATGTAATTGTATAAAGATATGTACGGTAGTATCACTTACCATTTAGGTGTTTTTTGAAATTTATGTGATTTATAAAGAAAACATTTGCTTAAATTTGAATGTGCATGTGTTTGTGTGCATGTTTCTGTCTGAATTTCTATCTGTCGGGTGCATACTTGAGTGTGCTTACTGAGGATTTATCGACGCTACTTTGAATACGAAATTATCTTTATGCGGATGAAGCTCCCATTCAAGTGAGCCTATGATTTGAACCGAAAATTCGTATTGCGCAGGATGGTTATTATAGATTTATTCTGTTTATCTAATGAGATTTCAAAGATTTCTGTTATCTATTTAATTAATTAAACTATAGAAGTATATTTGATCAATTTTAGAAATAACCTTAAACTTGAATCTTTCATTTTAATCTTGTTATAATCTTATTTATTGCTTAAAGTTTAAAATTTTTTATATTAAATTGCTTATTGTTATTCTATAAATGAAAAGACTTGCTTTATTAAGTTTAATAATATTCTATTACAAGACTATAGTTATTTGTCATTTTTTCAAACTGACATTTTCATGATTTTTATATTTTCAAATGAATTAAATTTAATTCAGCATTTATCATCTCTACATAATTACTTTCAAAATTATTTATTAAACCTAATTTGTGTTTAAACCTTGTTAAAAAACTTACTTTCTATTATTTGAACTTTTAAAAAATTATTATAAATAAATTTACATTCATATATTTTAGTAATAAAATTTAATTCCCATTATATTTAATAATATGAACTATATTTTTGGTATATTTGGTAATAATAGATTTTATAAACATTTATAACAATAGTAATTATACTAACATAACTTCTTGGTAGAAAATCAAAACAAACAGATAAAATTATATTTTCTAAATACAGTATTTTTAAAGACTTTTAATTTATTGTAAATACATATTATAAAGTTTTCTTGCAAAAGTTTTATAATATAATTATTAAAAGCATAATTTTTAGATTAATAATCATTAAGTTAATTTTCAATTATAATAAAGAAGTATTTTTCAAGGTTATAATTTGTGAATATATACTCTTTGAATGACGGATAAAGTTAAAATTGAATAATTGTAAAATAATTTTTATGGATACTTATTTGAAACTGAAAAAATATAATATAAATTTAAAGATTAATTATTTTATTATTTATAATTATTTATTAATTTAGTGTATTTATTTAATAATACACTAACATGTTTGTTAAATATTTAAACTTTCAAGATTTCAAAAATTTCTTTCGTATTTACACGATAAAAAATTTGTAAAATTTATAAATTTATTTAAAATGCATTTCGGTAGTTTCAAATTTGAAGAAAATTACTCATAAAAAGTATTAGATGCATATACATGCAAATTGGATATCATGAAAAATAGTAGATGAAGAAAAACTTTAAGGAATCCTTGATAATATTGAAAAGAAAATAGTACGACAAGAAAATATATATTCTAAATTAAAGAAATGAAAATACTGTTTTTATTTTTAGTATTAATCATGATTATTTAAAAAAAAATTTTGTTTAAGTAAGAATAAATACTTAATTAATTTTAAAATAAATTTTTTAAATTACACAAGATCAACTCTAAATGAAAATTGTTATAAAAGATCGTACCAAATCCTTTTTTATAAAAAAAAAATGATTTTTTAATTAAATTAATTATTTGATGTAGATTGTAATATTAAAAAAAATTATTTGAAAGAAGTACTGAATTTTAATTGAATCAATTATTTAATTTAAGTAAAGTAATCATACATATAAATCATACCTCTATTATGCGAAGTTGTAATTATTTCATCAAGCCTTATCGAATTCAAACTATTTATTTTATAAATAATATTTTATAAATAAATAAGCGTCTTTATTTTCAAATAGTAATTATTGTTCTACTCTAGAAATATATTTATCTATTATATTAAATGTTTAGAAATCACAAGACTGACATCATACGTTAATAGTATTTCGATTGATATCAGCAACATAAAGTTTTCCGAAAAGCAATAAATTACTTTTAAGCATTTTATCTCAGCTCTAATGAAAAACAAAAGTAACCGTTTCACATTTGGATCTCCAAAGACGAGATTAATTAAATGTAGTGCTTTAGAACAGAAGTTAACAACAAATCAAATCTTATTTAAAAATACACACATTCTGATGCTTACTTTAAGGACTTTCTAGAAGAATGTTTTGAATCCAGCAGTTGATTATGTTAGGAATTTAAACAAATTTCGGACAAAGTAAAAAACTATTATATAAAATAATAATTATTTGTTTAAATATTATTTCAAAATAAATTAAGAATGTAAAATTTCTTGACATTATAAGAAATGGTCCTTTAAAGCTGTAATTTAGAAATAAAATAGAAGAAAAAAATCCATCATTTGCACTATGATAATAAACTTAAAAAAAAACGGATTTTTTTTAGATTTTGTATATTTGAAACTCTGATGTTGATGGTACAGCTAATTAGTTGAAAACTCTGAAATTTGAAAATAAATCATTTATTTTTAAAATACAGTGGAATGATCATATACTTGAAAAAATATTTTCATCTCTAAAGAAATTCTTTGTACGTTCTTGAAAATACACGTTAACAATTTTACGATAAAATATTCTACTCTCATACGTAAGAAAAGTGTAAAGAAATGGTTTCATAGTACGACGAAAATATAGGACAGCCTGACAAATAAAAAGATTAAGAAATGGTGGGCTCAGAAGAGTAGAAGTGTCGCAAAAAGCTTACACTCATAGTTTAATCTCTCCCGTCGAGGAAGTACAGAGAGCGCAAGAGTACGAGGGAAAAATGTATATTATTTAAATGCTAAGTGACTCCATTATAGAACATATACAATGAAAACATTTTCTACCAGGACCTTCACGAAGTCGTTGGTGCACATTGTGCTTTAGACTTTTTATTCGATTACGGGAAAAGACTTGCTCCCAAGAATACGATAGAGAGAGAGAGAGAGAGAGAGAGAGAGAAAATAAGAAGGAGAGAAGCAAATGGAGAAAAATAAGTCAAGGTATATATTTTCTGCGATAGTTTGAAAAAAAAAAAAAAGAAAAAAAAGAAAAAAATATGAAATACAAGCCTAAACGAAGTTCACAAATTTCATTACCTATTAAATTTATTTACCTTTTAATGGAGTTTATAAATTCAAAGTCTAAAACTTTATAATTAAAAAAGAACATTATGATATTTAGCCTTTTAAAACTTTGTAATTTTAAGTTTCTCTATTTAAAATTTAGATATTTTAAAAGTTATACTTTTATGTTGCTATTAAATTGATTTTATTTTCAAAATTTATAATTAGCATCCGCAGAATAATTGTTAAGTACACCAATTGATTCATTATCATAAAATATATTTCTCTCAAGCTATTATTAAACTACTATTAAGTTTAAATAATTATAATATATATGAACTATAATGTATTTAGTGGATAGATCTAAAGTAACAAAATATACGTACAACAAAATTAGAAGTCCTTTCATTAATCTTGAATTATAAAAACATAAATAATAATATACATAATAGACACAACTAATTCAAATGCTTATTAAATATTCTTCTGATATACAAACGATATTGTTTTTTAATAGTTTCTTGAATAAAATTTTTTAATAATAGTTATAGTGAAATGGCAGCACATCACGACTTTATCATCATTCGATTAATTCAATCAGCGAACATGTTACATTAAGAATGCTTTTAACATTAAAATATAAAATGTAAATATATTGATAATAATTTGAAATGAAACGTTCTACTACAGTTAAAAGTTATCATTGAATATTTTTATATACCGTACCTTACGAACAAAATAAACAAACGACTATAATATAGCAAAGATGCCAATATTAAGAAAAATAATAAGAATTTGGTAACAACAGTTTGACGAAATTTAAGCAACAAATTTTAATAGCAAGTTGATGTATATTTATGCGAATGAAGACGGTCGTAAATGTCACGGGCTTGTTTTTGTTTAGTCAAAATCTCACATTAGGTGTACATAGAGTTAAAAAGTTGATTTAGCCCATGAAATAAGAGTAATAAAAGATAGCACTCGTTGCAATACAAATGCATGACTGCAACTATTCTACTTGAAAAATGAATAGCGACTCTATGAGTCTCTGTAACTCGATATGGGCCCTATTTTGTACCTCATAAAAAATGCCTCTTTGCACAACCATATTGCTTTAGTATTACACGATTGTTCCGCAACCTTTACAATCACATCTAATCTACTCCTAACTGTTCCACCCGCCCGTGCACTTTTTCTAAACTCTTATAGAAAAATAAAGCGAAACCTTGGTGTGACCAACTGTTTGAGTGTTCTAATATTTCAAAGTGTTTTCCGCATCGTGAATAGAGCATACATTATTCCCCGTACTAAATTGGCTCGTCCAGCGCCCTTGGAAATCCTTGGCACTGAAATTCGCGTCTCGACCGTCAGGGTCGCAGCACGATTTGTCGAAATCCAAAATCTTAGGGCTACGGGGTCGCACATGGAAGCCGAACCGAATGCCGGAGGACAAGAAATATAAGAGGAATAAGAATGAAAAGGCGAAGTGGAGTAAAAAGCAGAAAAGGAAAAGGCAGCGGGTCTACGGATCACGGCACGCCCGTAGTGTGTTTTCTAAGGGTGCATTCACCTCTCCCTCTCGTTCTCCCGCGACACTCAACAGCTCGGCTGCGCCCGGATTCTACGCAGTTTTATTTAGAACTACTGGCAACTCTACTTTTTTCCCTTTCTACTTTCCCGGCTTCCTCCTCATTCTTCTTTAAGTATACGCGCTTCGCATGGATTGACCCAAAATCGAACGTACAAGTTGCGAAGTTTTCTTCCAAAAAGTTTTTCAATACTTTTATAAAAACCTTTTCAAACTATTGTTAGAATAACCTTAACTCTTTCTAATTCCTCTGAGAGTCTCATCTGTAGATTTTAATG
This sequence comes from Wiebesia pumilae, assembly GCA_018907045.1. Classification (NCBI taxonomy): domain Eukaryota; kingdom Metazoa; phylum Arthropoda; class Insecta; order Hymenoptera; family Agaonidae; genus Wiebesia; species Wiebesia pumilae. The sequence continues at coordinate 248,083 of JACCHZ010000151.1, forward strand.
GAGTTGAGAAGTATTCCGGCTGTTGGGATACTGTCTATATTTATCCATATAGACATAATTTATCGGCGCTGTCGATGCACATTAATTAACTTACGTACATAAGGTCTCCGTTCCATACGCAGGATGCTCTTGTTTTTTTATTTTTTATTAGCACAAGCATGCACGCACAAATATATGGAGAGCCGATTATATTCCGACGCCAAAGGCACCGGATGATTAATTTGCTAATATAATTAAATGAAATGTTGCAAATGGAATGCAATCCCTAAATTACTTATTTGGTTGATCATAGATAATTTTAACTTATATATTTTTATATTCAAACCAGTCACTCTTCACATATCAAACACAACGTTATTGTCCTATTTGTAACTCGTATATAATAAAAAAATGAGTGTTAATTGAAAAATTTTACGGATTATATTTTTTGTTTTTTGTTATCAACCAAAGAGACATAATTTAAACCATATCTTAATTATTCGATCAACATTTTGCATCCACATAATAAAGCTTCTTTTATACTTGAAAGATGACTAGGAAAAAAGCAGAAAGATTAAAATTATACTCATATTCTGTATTGAATCGCTCAAAAATAAAATCACGATTACGTGATTTTAAGTCCAAAACGAACATTTCTTTAACTGGACTTATAATTTTACGATAAAAACAATATTGTATTATCGTTTCAAAAAATTTTCATCCTACCTAAAGAAATATTAAAAATAATCAAAAATATTATCAAAAATATTCTTTTTCTCCGAAAACTTACTTAAATAAATTCTTCATGCTATAAAAGAATTTCGTTTAATGCAAAATTCAAATATTATGTCAGTATATCTCATGAGATAAACAAATTGAATTCTCATCTTTGGGGCTCATGTGCGCCATCGATTCTTTTCTCTACCTATGGTATATGCTGCTACTGATGTCATCCATTATCCTAGGATAAAAGACAATAGAATTGTCAATAAATTCAAAGATATGAAATCTTTGCTTCTTGGTCACAAGTACTTTATAGGATAACTTTTTTTTCTACACCTTCCGAGGATCGAAAAATTATCTAATGCAAGATTTATGTAGTCAAGCTTCAAGATGAATACAATGGCAGGTTACTGATGTCTGATTCAGATAATATTCGGATGCAGTATGATTGTTAAGAGAATCGTCAAACGCTTAAGGTATCTGGTTAACCGTGAAAAAAAATTTTTATGGAGGTATTTAATATATGATTAGTTTGGTATTGATAATTAAGAGACAGTAATAAAATATTACCATTGATTCTCTTCTTTTTTTACAAATTTATTCATGAAAGTTTCAAACATACAATTATGGAGTTCTGAGATACTTTGAATGCTTTTGATACTTTCATTATTATTTGTAATCATTCCAAATATTGTTGAATATAAAGATAATTGTGTATTGAAGTGCTGAAAAAATACGAAAAGTTTTTAAGTAATAAATATAATGATTGAATAAGAATATAAAGATTTTAGAATGAGAGTTCAAATAAAGTTCAAAAATAAAATTTTCTTTACATACATCATTTTATTTTTATCTGAACATTTTATTTAATATCATTATATATTATTATTTTTATAAACAGAAGAAAGAAATTGTTTTAAGTTTGTAAATTTATGAACTTTTAAAATATGTTAAACTCATAATTAAGGCGAATAAATTTTTTCATTCTTCTTAAATCTGTATGTACTGTACACCAGTACACACATCACTAATAATTCTGTTCAATTAACTAACCAAATACAAAAATAAATCATCAACAGTCTTGTTTACAATTAATGTTTGCGAAGTTTACATAAATGGTGATTTTTTTCATCAATATATATATATTTTCCTATAAAAATATAAATTTTGTTGTGAATGAAGTGTAATTGAAAAAAATGTCTCAACAATCGGCAAATATTAAAGCTACATAAAAATTTTTATCATTGTTATTTACATTATCATCTTTCTAATAATGATCAAAATTTATAAATTATATATTATAAAAAGAAAAATTTTATCGAGAAAAAATTTATCTAAGTCACTGGAAAGTCTCTTTTAACATTTAATATAAAATATAAGTTCAAATAAGGTTCAAATAAGTTAAAATATAAATTTAAATAATAAAATATAACTTTTTTTAAATCACTTAGTTAAAACAATAATTCGGACTTCTTAAACTTCTTCTAGTATTTAATTTTTGAAGTATCTTTAATATAAACTCAATTAATTGTAATACTAAGAATAATAACATTCAGTTAACACTTAACATCTTGTGTAAAATTAGTATGAATTAGTATAAAAATGCAAACATTTGACGCTTATTGTGACTCATTCGAAAAAAGAACATACAAATGTATGTTTTTATCCCGTTTCATCCTATCTTTTCAAATCCTACTTTACGAGGGAATTTTTATATATGAAAACTGCAAAGCTATCTTTTCTTATATATGCAGTTGACTTCTATCAAGTTACAAGTGAGAATTACGTGAAAATGCAGAGTTTCGATGGAAGTGTAATCATATAAGCCATTAATACTGCTACTTTTCAATTTTAAGAGTATCAAGTGTAGAAGATGTGCACCCTAAATCTTTCAGAAAAAAATTTCACTCCTTCGAAGAGAAATTCCAATACAAAGATTATGATAGTACTTAAACTGGATTCTGACTTTACTTCAAGTAAATATATCCACTTCATTCGCGATGAATTTTTGAGCTTATATCCCGTGCTATGAGTTCTCTTTTGCTATACAGCTATAAAAAAATTAATCTTAATAGAAATCTACTTTATCGATACATTATAATTTTTGTACTAAAAAAAATTAAATTACATATCGATATTTTTAGCTTTCATAACATAGAAAAATATATTTAAGACATTTCTTTTCAAATTTAGCATTTTCCTCTAATTTTGATGCGTCACTATTTTTTAAACAAAATTCTTTCAATTATATAATTGTATTTATATTTATTATGTATTAAATGAAATGTAATCATTAAAATGTACATTCAGCAAAAAAATACAATCACTGCAAATAATATTTGTGTATTTAGATAATTCCAATCGAAGTGCCAGGAGAATACAGTAAGAACAGCGTATATAAGGTTTGAGTAAATAAATCAGAGAAATAAGTCCAAAGCACATGAACTTGAATGCAAAAAGTTAATATTAAAATAGTTATCAAAATAGGAAATGAACTATGAAATATAAATTTTAAGTAAAGTAAGCATACAATAGAAACGACGGATTAATTTTTATTTGTATAATAATAAATTTCCGTGTTCAAAATAACTATGTTTTACATAACAATGCTTTACATATACTAACATCCCACTATCATAAATTATAAATCTACCATTAGTATATCGTAAATATCTCATACAGCAAGTTGATATTATGCACTTATTTATACCTCACTTCATTAAGAGAAAAATCAACTTCTATTTTTCCGTTTACTGATTTACAAAAGAATTTTTTTTATAATTTTTATATCATTGAAATCTAAAATAATTTTATATTTTCATTTTATATTAAAAAATTATCATAAGTGAATTACTTCTTCACAGAATAAAATAATAAATAATATTACTCTCAAACTACTTTCGATATTTTATAAATATAATTAATAAAACTGCATCCATGCTCAAAATATTAATTTATATTAATTATTTAAAATTAATTTTATATTTTTATTCGAATAACAACTTTTAATTTATCTTTATAATTTATTACATACTATGTAAAAATATTTAAATAAAAATCTACTTGAACCTTCATAAAATACTTATTTAGTTTTATAAGAACTGTAAAACGAATATGCACAGAACTTCTATAAATTTTCTTGAAATAAAATATTTATGAGATCATGGCAGAGGTACAATTTTTAAATTATATTTGTTGTTAACAAGAACCAAAATGCAGTTTTCAGAAATATTTAAGTAAACTAAACATACCGATACCGTTAAGATCTTTTTAATATTTTTTAAGATAATATTGATTTATTATTACACTCATTGCTATATAACCAAACACTATTATCATGTTTATTTAAATATATAAAAGTAATATAATAAATAAATGTATTAAGTGTAAAAATTATCTTTCATAACTAGCTATAAAAGCTTTAAAAATAATTAATGTATTTATACAGAATTTAATTCTAATATAGAATAAAACCTTTCTAACCTCTAAATAGATAATAAATTATCTCTCATTAATTTTCAAAATTATAATTTTAATTTAACTATTTATAAAGTGCAGAATATATTTATTTATTTTTAACTTTTTTGCTCAAATTATATAATTACTGATTTGAACAACTTATAAATCGCCAACTTTTTGCAGGAAAATAAAGAGAGAACAATTTTGTAATAAAAGGTGAACACGGTAAAATAAGAGATTTTCCGTAACGGCTAGAGATACGCACAGAGCAGTATTTTACGAAGATCTGCTCTCGTATTTTTCTCTTTTACTCAGATTGATCAAAACTCATGCGCGTACGCAAGAAAAGTCTACTTGAGAGGACAAGGCGAAAAGCAGAAAGAAGAATAAATCCATGTATACAAATAATCACTTTTGATTTTAAACCTGTAAAATTTTTCTTAATTAAAAACATAAATATTTGACTAAAAGTTTTATGTATTAAATTTTTTTCTTTTTTTAAATTATAAAAAAAATTTAGGTATAACAAATTTAACGCCATAAAATGTAAATATAGTTTCAGCAATACTACACGTCTTTCCTCAAGAAAAAACTCTGAATTTCATTTAAAAAATTAATAATAATTAACAGAAAAACTGTTTTAGTTATATTTGAAAATAAAAAATATAAAATTTTGTCATGTGTATATAATTTATTCTTATTATTATAAACAAGTATTATTAATATTATAAATAAATATTAAATATATGATTGAAGAGGCTATATAAATCAGATAAAAAGCTTATAGAAGTTATGAATAATGACTAACTAACTTTTCAATAAATATTTTTAGCTAAATTAATCAATTTTCAATAATTTATAAAAATTGTTGCAGACTTAATTGATTTGAAAATTGAATAAAGTATGAAAATTGAACACACAAATTGCAATAAATCAAATGTTCACATTTTATGGAATAATGTTATACAAACTTAAATGTTCTGGTCTTAAATTAATATTAATCTTAAATCTTCTATACATTTTTCAAACAGATATAAATATAATACTAAACTTTTCAAATGAAAATTATATTTCCGAATTATTATAAAGTTAATCATATGCAGAAATTCAAAGATAATAAAAATAAAAATTTTACTTCTAAAATATTCATATAATTAAACAAAATTTTATAAAGTAGTAAAGTAAAATATTTTATAAAGTAAATTAATTATTTTTTATAGTAATTGTTTTCTTATTTTTATCAAGTTATTATTTTTTCATGCATTCATATATAAGGCAACTATTAAAAAAAGCATTTTTAAATAAATGATATCAACTCTTAACATAAAAATTCTTTCCGATAAAAGAAAATTATAACGCAAGATAGTTCTATAATAAAGAACGTCGAACTTTGCATAAAAAAGAGCTCAAGTTTTACTATAAACTGAAAGTTTTTAACAGTAAGTAAAACTAAAATAGAGGAATATGAGAAGCCTATTAAAACAATAGTAAACACATTATCTCAAAAAGAAGCTTAAAAAGAAAACTGAAATTCCAGGAATATGGTGAAAATCATGACGAGCAAGAATATGTGTACAATAGTTGAACGAGCAATATAAAAACAAAATATGTAACGAATACGAATAAGAATACGAAAACGATAGACACACTCATATCAATCCCAAAACTGAACTTCTCCACCACTCTTTCCATTCTCTCTCTCTCTCTGCTTATAAATTAAAATATTTTGTAGCAAAGTCGAAAATATAAAATCGTGTGCCGAGAAAAAGAAAAAGATATGTTCATTTGCTTCAATTTGTCACGAGTGCTTTTCATTCCTTTCTTTCATTACCCTCTATTCACGAACTCGTGTTTTTAACCGCGCGTGCAGATTTATGCGTCATCTTTTCTTCCGGTCAAGCTTTTGCAAACAGTAATATTGCTTTTACATGTAGACTTCTTTACATAATTTAATTTATTTGAATATTAGACAAAAAAATAACACGATTAATCCATAATCGTAGTTGTAGATAAATTGAATTGTTTTTAATTCATTACGTACAGCTTCACTGGTAAAAATATGTCTTTTTATATTCATACGATGAATATTTATATAATGTTTATAAAAATCTTAATTGAAATATCTGTGATCGGTAAATTCAAACATCTTCATAAAATTTCATCAAAGCCAACAATTTTCTTTTCTTTTGGCAGTATTAAGAATTTCAAATTTCAATTTTTTGAAATTGAATTTGAATTTGAGAAATTAAGAATTTCAAAGAAATTCAAATCAATTTCCAATTATAATTTTATCTAGTGTCGCAATATGATCTTAAAGTTTCATAAAGAATAATTTATATTATTTGATATTATTACTTTGAGGGAATAATAGACTACTATCTCTATAAAATTATCGATCTTAGTTTATCATGAGAAAAGGAAGTTAAATTCAAGGAATCTTAATTTTGAATAAAATATTTTTCGCCAAAAGCTTAAAAACGTTATAATTAATTGCTTTTCAAATGTATAAATCTTATTTTACATTCAAATTAAAATGTTTAATATTTATGGAATAGTCATTTTATATATTTAAAAAGTATTCTTTTTTAAATTGAAAAATTCTCTGAAAATCTAAGACTTTCTAATTTAATTTTAAATTAGGAAGATTACAAGAAAAATATTTGTTCTTTTTCAAGGAACATAATGAAGATACTATCGAGATGAAAAGAATAAATAATGCGCTTATCGAAATTATATATAGTCTTATAATAAAAATATTTTATTCGATAATTTATCTATTCAATGTATCTTTTGAATTCAATAAATAAATATTTTAATATGCTCTTTCAACATTTTTTACATTTTTTTATTTTTAAACAATTTGACAAGAACAATATACAAAAAATGCATTTTTCAACAAATATTTAAAATTCTAATAATGGAAACTTTAAATTTTTAATATTACTTATCTTAAATTATAACTTAAATGAATAAATTTTTTATTTCTTTCTATTTTAAAACTTAAAAAAATAACAGACTAAAATATATTTTTTAATAAATAATAAAATAAAAACTTTTTCATTTTAATTCTGCTTTCAACTACAATATTTACTTTAATTTGTATGAACAAGAATTTTAATTAGAAAAAATAAAATTATTTGTATGAAATTCTAAAGCTACAGAGACATTATTTTAAATAAAAGGAAATCCAGTACAGAAAATGTAAATATTATTTACATATCATTTAGAATGTATAGCAAGAATTTACAAAAGTTTTTCATTATAAAAAAACATAAAATACTACATATACACTTTCATAATTCTACGTTTTATTTATTCAACAACCTTTTCTAGCACAAGCATATTTTATACATTGAAAATAAAATAAATTAAAATTTGACAATTTTATTGTTTTGCCTAGAGCCATCTGATTCTTAAATTGCTATACGATAGATTCAAAAAATTGTTTTATACATTATGAATAATTTCCATTATAAAAACAATGATAACTTTTCTTGCATACAATGTAAAGAAAACTAACATTAGGACAGAGAAATATTTGCTTTAATAAGATAATTTATCCGATTTTTAACAATACGAAGGCACATAAGTGGGTGCATCATTGGAAATTCGGTGCCGTTTGAAATTTACGTAAAACCAAAATGGAAATGAAGTTCACTTAATCCGCGATAGTCAAACTTGCGAGACTGATAACTAGTTACATGTTAAAATTGCGCAATACTCGAATATGCACGTACTACAAAAGGTGATAGGATTAGAGAAAAAGGAAAGAGATGTCGAGAGAGAAATATAAAGGGCGAGATAAGAAAATAAAATGAGCGTAGTTAGATAGATACGTAGATAGTAGAAACGAGAGTTATTCACTTTCAACTTTTAACATAAACATATTCTTAATATTAACGTTCTACTTAAATTTTTATTTTTAACTATTAATTATTTTGTAAAACTAGTAGATATTTTAGCAATTAATACTAAACATTAAATAAACTAATAGAGTTTTTAACTAGTAAGTCATGATACATTACGCCAAAGGACATTAAGTACTATTTAATTGCTTGTAAATCATAAATTTGTCTAAAATATAATTAAAAAAATATTTGAATGTATAAATATACTTATGATAATTTAATTTTGCTCAAAATAAAGTAAAAGTATTTTTTCTTCCAGATGTTACAGTAACAAAGCTATGCTAATACAATATATTTTTTGAGGTGTATATACTTTTATATGTTGTCCTTGTTTATTTAGTTAAAATTGCTCACATATATTAGGCATAAAACCTGTACAGAGCTATATCAGGATCAGACAAAAGGTGTATGAACCCAAATTACTTAAATAAAGGAGGTAGAGAAAAAGAACATGGAAAAGAAATGCCTCATAGTTGACAATAACCCTTGAAAATACTGAATGCGTACACGCGTGCGTGATTGAAAAAATACAAAAAGATATAGGCGGAACACAAGTACTTCTTGTTTTACTTAAGTTAGGGTTATATATAATTGTGTATATTAAAAAAATAGTATTTTTTATTAGAACACGCTCGTGAACTGTTAATTTGACTTTTAGCAGTACGATTATTTATTCATACTTACTGAATAGTATTAAGTATTAATATGTATAAAGAACTTTTCTTCTAGGTTCAGTAAAACTGCGCTTAACTTTTTCTCGACTATTTATGGAAATGTATAGTTGTTGCTTGCGGTTAAATTATAAGCGATAAAAACGGACTTATAAAATATTAAATTTTTTGGCTGTCAAAATTTTATCGTTTAAAACAACAGAATAATACTTATCAAATTTTGAAAATACTATACACACTCTTATCTATACATTCTTCTTCTTTATCTCAAAAATGTATGTTAAAATAACACACAAGTAATTGTTATAAATTTTGACATGCAATAAATATTAATATTTCTAATATATATTCTTCTACAATGAATAAAATATTGAAAATTTTTCATTTCAATTTGAACAAAAAATACTTTTTAATAATGTAATGATTATCTTAATATCTTACAAAGTAGAACAAGTTTAAAATTCTTATGAAATATCTTTAAAGAAGAGATAATACTTTAAAACTTTAAAATTAAAATCTATTTATTGAAATAAAAGTTATATCTTTTTTTACTAATCCTAAAAATAAAATGACTAAATAATTATTATTATATTCAGTTAAAGGGATGCGGAAGTAATCGTTTTTCCTTCGTATACATTTCTATTAAACGAAATCTCACAGGAATTGAAGAGATTGTGCAATTTGTAATAATAAATGCCAATACTTTACAAAGAATAAAATTACAAATTTAACTCTGAGAAAAATTCTATCAAGCTATTGCAGAATAAATAACATGTTTATAAATTTTTTCAATTTTTACGATTTTCGAATGTTTTTACTATTCTATGATGCGTAATTTGTTAACTATCGTATTAATTGAAAAAACTTAGTTTTATACAGTTGATATATTAATATATTTTTTTTATTTGTTTTACACTTTAATAATATAATCATTAACAAACTATTTTTTGTTAAAAATGTTTAAAAAATTACTTCTCTTATTATTTATAATTCAAAACTTTAAAAAGATTTAATCAAATTGAAAAAATGTAAGTATTTAGTAAAACCATCGAATACCAACAAATTAATACGAAGAATTTCAGTAAAAAATTTTTAATTTTTAATTTAATATTTAATTTAATTTAATTTTTAAATTCACATTATAATTAAAATTTTGCAAAATTAATCGGAGGAAACTAAATTTTAACCTTGCAGTTATACATTCAATTCTAGTAAATAACTCACTCACAGATAGTTCTTTACATTATAAGAAATAAATAAATAAAATAATAGTAATATCAAGTTGTGCTAATTGACTTTAAAATATAGCTTTTTATATGTACAATAAATATTGTCATGTAGATTTTATTAATTTTTGAAGTGTCACTTTATGAACTAAATTTACTGTAATTGTTATATGATGAACAAAGAAAATAAATTTAATCAATTAAATCTTTGCGTCATCTGTATAATAATAAAATAAAATATCACGTTTGAGAAAATAAATTCTACCGTTAATGTTTCTCGATAAAAATAATAAGAATTACATAAGATCGTTCAAATTACATAATTATTATTTCATTAGCATACTAAAACAAAGATGTATTTAATTTTAGTTCTCTAATAATTATTCATAAATCATTATTCAGAAAACACTCAACATTGTTTTACTGCAATTTATAAGCTCTGCACAAGGCTTTAATTAGAAAACGCTCGAGTGTAAAGGCTTAAGTGGGTGCTCTCTACAAAATAAACAAAATAATTCCAACGCATAAATGGCACTTTATGAAAACGTTATTAGTACTTATTTTAAAATTATCGTTAACTTTAAGAAATATCTTACGATTGTTGGTATTTCAGCACAGACTGGATCTCAAAATACAACCTGAGTGATAAATGTAATTTACTTTTTTTCTCTCGTAACAAGTAAATATAAATTTAAAATTCTACATAAAGTGAACACTTAATGACCTTCTTCGAGTTGATCCAAGTAGCAACATGACGGTTTATATTCTCTTTTTCATTTTTCTTTTTCTTAAATGTCTTAACACGAATAAAGCGAAGAACGAAAAAGTGCTTCAAACAGCATTTGGACGTTCGCATCCCGGTGCTTAAAAATATATTTACAACGATACTTTTAATTTAACTCTTTTTCGCTTTTTATTTCCGCATTCACACCCTTTCACTTTTCGTCTTGCGCTTTCACAAATCCTACAAATGCACTCGCAAACTTACGTTCAGTAATACATGCTTTTTGTTGAGACTTTTCTTGACTCCCCTTTTCCCTCCAATGACATTCTTTTTTTCACTAATCCGCGCAAATTATTCAATGTGCATCCCGCAATAAACGGGAAATGAAATAAAAAAAAGTGTGCACTCGATTTACATGTGCATGTAATTATTTTACGTAAGATACATAAAAGCTTGAGCATATCTTCTATTAAATGAAATATTCAGTCTTTAACATGTATTACCATTTTATTTTTTAAGTTTTACATTGAAATGTTATATCAAAATTATCGTTACAGACAACACCATTTCCATTTATACTGATTTACACATTTAACCAATTAATTATATCAATTAATAAAATGTTAATATTAGAAAAAAATTATACATATTTTCTTAAGAAATTAATTTATTTTACTATCGCAGTTGTAAGCGATATGCAGTTAATGTTTATATGTGTTTTATACGAACACAATTGCCATTTTATACTTGTACAAAAATTGTATAAAAATTTTATACTTTGATGTAAAACGATATCGTATTATTATATGTGACCATAATCAATCAGTAAATCAATCAAACAATCAATCGATTATTCAGTTTATCAGTCAATCAACTGTGCGCCAACACTTTTGCTTTTATGATGAAAAACAACATATAATTGATTCAGGTGATAGTCTATGGATTTCAGCAAAACAATAATAATATTAGTAAAAATTAAATATTTAATTAAAATAAATAATAACAAATGTAATTAATTAATTTTATTACAAAAATTTATCACAAAAAATAATTAGTATTATAAATATATAGTATTATAAATATGACACATACTATTATATATTATACAAATCAGCTTATATTTTTATTTTTTATAAGAAATGCGATTTTAAATTTCAAGGCTTAAATTATTACATTTACATAAACTTTGGTTATTCAATACTAATATTCATTATATAATAACATGTTTAATTTTTTTCTTTTTATTTAGAAAATAATGTTACTCAACATTAAAAATAATATAAAATCTATGAGCTACTCATAAGTCTCTTTATTAAAGGAAAGAAAAACGTAGGAATTACCATTTTTGTAGGTAACGTAAATCATATTTTGAAAGATGCTCCTAAAAATTTTATACTCAAATTTAATTTAAATTAAAATTTAAATACAAAGAATGTCTTTTTAAATATTCTCTTTAATATGTTAAAGGAGCTACAGAACATTATATCTTCTAACATATTAACAAGTGTTCCCATTAATTGTAAAGGATACGCTTAGTATCTGAATTTGAGAACTACGCAAATTTTATTCAGAGTAAGTTTGACTACTTGTTATAGCAACGATTGCAATTCATAGAAGAGAAAAATGAAAAAATTTCTCACGCGAAAAAATTGCAGTAAGGAGTCCTTCCTTGAATAGTAGTTGAAATTTTCTTTCGAAAGGCCATCTATTAAAGGCTGTTTTACATACTATAAATTTAAAAAATTAATATGTACAGACATTTAATTTATTCTTAATCAGATAAGATGAAACTGGAACATTTTACCATTAAGAATAAGAAACTAATAAATATTTATTAGTATTTATTAAAACTAATAAATAATAAATATTTGTATCAGAATACGTAATTATTTCCTTAATATTAGTGTTAAAGAATTATTAGTGTATGCTGCTTACTGAATTTTTCTAAAGCTTCTTCAATATTTTATTAATTTTATATTTGCATAATGCGTTAACTTACTTATAGACTTCTTCGAAGCCTCCATTTCCATTCAAAACAGTAGAAAACATATTTTTTGATATTTGCTCATAAAGTATTAAGTTATCTGTCTAATTACAAAATATGCGATACACCAACTGTTCAATATTGTACTTCAAAATCAAAATATTTGTGTTCTCGTTGTACGTTTTTCACTTTTATTTAAGCTATGCATACTTTCTTTCAACATCTCCTTTAAACTTGGCACATTGCAAATCTTTTCTGTCTTCATAGCTTCAATGTTTCCAATAGCTCTTTCTTCCGGTTTAAAATTATACCTTTTCCGAATAAAAATTTTTCCATAGGAAAATAAAAAATGGGAGGTAGATTATGTACAAAAAAGGGGCATTTTTCTATCCAAAATGCTGTGAAATAAGATTGAATAAGCTTTTACTCATCGAATTATTTTAAGCGTTATAAACCACCATGCAAAATTCATTTATTTAATATTTATAATATATCTATATAATTTAATGTCCTCTCTATATAATTTAATGACCTCTGTATATAATTTAATGTCCTCTCTATATAATAATATACATTGAGCTTTTACAAAGAATTTAATAGAATATAAATGCGACATTGATGTGTTAGAAGTAATGGTGTTAAGATTTCGTAATTGACTATTTTGGTGCAGCATATTTTACGTAAATATATACTGCATTTGGTTCATTTTTCTTAATTAGAAAATTAATTAAAGGAAATATTTTAGACTAATAATGCAGTTTTTACTTAACAATATCAATAGAACTGATAATGAATTAGAAAAACATTGCAAAAATGAATATTTATATAAATCTAATTGATTTTTTAATTAAAATCTAAAATTTTTTAGGTGACATAAAATTATAATATAAAATAAGCCCTTATTAAAAAAGAAACTAATTCACTTAATCGACTCGTTAATAATTTTTCAGCATATTTTTCCAGAAAATATTATTCTAAAATCCACGCATATTGATTTTGCTGAATAGCTGAGATTACGTCATTTAAAATATTAAATAAGCTTTATGCAGTACTTTAAAATAAACAAATAGTGCACAAAATTTTTTTACTTTTAATGTTTATGACTAATATTTTTGTTTTTTCTTTCTCGATATAATTAGTTTTTTTGACAAATTATTGCAACATATGAAGTTTTTTTTAATTCAACATGACGCAATTGGTAAATAAAAATTTAAAAACTTATTACAAATAAATTTTATTTTATATTAATATATGAAGTTGTAATATAGATCATAAAATCAATCTATTAGCTAATTGTATTTATAAACTGTATTTATAAAGAACAAAAATTATCCTGGAAAATAAATTGAAAAATTTGTTAAATTTTTTTAAAATACACTTTGACCTACACGTTTTTTGGTAATTTTAAATGAAATAAAACTTATTATCCATTATAAATTATCATAAAAATATTATTATTTTTAAATTATTATGAAATATTATTAATAAAAAGATTTTTTAATATGAGTACAATACGTTGTTCTATATTTACAAGTACTCCAATATAGTAAAATAGTTAACTTTTCTTAAAAAGAAGTCATTTATGACTTATTACATAAAAAATTAAAAAGATTGTAGATTCGAAAGTCTTGCTTTGTTTGAACGAGGTAAAAGGGAATACATAATAATACAAATCTTGAGTATCATTATTATAATACTATTTGTAAATCAATAGGTTAGTTTAACTTTGAATACCCATACATTTATACATAAATCTAAACGGCATTGCTCTTTAATTATCTCTATTTTATACATAAGTAAGATTATAAATAAAATTTTAAATGTATTAAAAGTAAATAAAAAATAGTCAGATATATGATGCGGGTATAAAGTCTTCCATTATAAATAAAAGCAATTAGTAGTATACCAAAGCCGTTTCGCTTGATGTTTAATTTGAATATGTAACATTTCTTTGTTTTCCTAGTCATGTATTTGCGAAAAAATGACAGTGATTTATAAACGTACAGTGAATAAGTGAATAAGATGGGCGTGTTCGTAATGCAACCGTGAACTCGACGCTGCATATACAGAGTAATTTGCGGCTTCACCGATATTAAACGCACAGTACGCATTATTCTCTTGCGCGCATTTATGTCAACGTACCTCGGCCAAAATGCCTCATAGTGTGTGTTCCTACTTATTAACGTTTTCATTTTATGTTTATGGCTAGATTCTCATAATGCAACAAATATCTCATTATTTTATGTAATATTTTCCTTATTAGGCAATACCTGAGAACAACTGGCAATAAAGTTGACCATGATCAATAGTATAACCATTTCTGAAATCTAATGTATTCAGCTCATTAAAGTTTCAAAATATCCTCAATATAAATTTTTATAATTTCCTTATTTTAATATTTCAATAATAAAATCATAAAATTAGAATGCAATTATCGTATTAGAATACGCTTTAAATTCTTTCGTGACTTGGAATCACAAGTTATCTATTATAAATGCACTCTGCTTTCAAGTAATATAATTATGATTAATAAAGTTTCATTCACAGCTCTATTCGAAAGAATAAAACTTGATGAAAGTGAAATTATAATTTTTAATAAACGAAATAAAAACACTATTTTTACACAAGTTAAAGTTAAAGTTGGTTATGATTATGCGAGAAGAAAAGTTGCTATTTGACTTTTCAATTTAATAGCGAATGACTTTCCATCAAAAAATCAATAATAAAACTATAATTTTATCTAACTAAAGCAAAACACTTGAATATATTCATTAATTACATTGGTGTGACAAATTAGATAAAAACTCTTTAGTAACGGATTATTATTTTACAAGCCTGAAACAGGAAATATCTCTGTTTATAACTAATTTACATCCCATAAGAGTTATTTGATTAACCGATGCAATACCCTTTGCCAACTCCAACTATTCGAAGAAATTGAAAAATGAGAATCTAGATAAAAATGATATCGTTTATGTTACTAGTCTCAATATAAAACGAAATAAAGTTTTACCTTAGAGGCAAGAAGAATTCATTTTAAAAAGCAACAAGATCAAGATAAGAGCAAAGATTAACCATTGGAAATAAATTCGTGTATTAGCATCTTCGCAATAGCATCTTTGACGAGAACCGCAAAAATGATAAATTTTGCGAGACTAAGGAGTTTATAAACTTACCTCTCCGTGTGTGTCCCTCCGTCCGTCCGGTGTGTTTTCCGGCAGGAAGTACAGCCTCAGTGAGGCTAAGGGTGTATTCGGTCCTCGACTGTCGATCCAGAGCAACTGAAGTTCGCCGATACTCACGAGATCGGCATCACTCCAGAGCTTTGTCAGAAAGAAGCTGCCCAGTCGAAGGACACGATTGTTGCTGATTCGCACTGCCTTGTAGAACGTATAGGGACCGTGACTGAAGCAGGCACCGCCTAATAGCTGCAAAGACACTGTATTAGCTTAGTATGCTAATATGCTTACGAAAATTTTTAAAAGCTTTGTTACGTGACACTGAACTAGACTGTGTCAATTTTCGAGAGTTACTGGATCAAGGGCATATTCTTAAATTTAATCTCGTGCCAACTCTTTGAAATGAAAATAAACTATTTATCATCATATTCCGACTTACATTAAAATGAAATAAATGTATTCTTTATCCAATATTTTTATTGGATAAGAGAAAGCACTGACTTCAAATTAATATAACAATAATTTTTTAGTTTTACTTTACTAACAGTAAAAAAAATTTTTTTGCATATTTCTTTCTAATTTACGTACATAAAAGGACTGTAATAGTGTGCTCGGAAAATGTAATAGATATTATCAAGTTATTGTAGAACTCTTGTAAAAGTTAAACAATTTTATAAAATTTTAACTCATTTTAACTTGAAAATTAGAAATATTATTTCCTTCATCTCAATTTCAACTTATCAAGTCAAAACTATTTAGATGATCTTTTTAAAATATTACAGAATATATTGTCAATAATGTAATTATTATATATACATTTTTATATCTATTAAAAATTCGTTATACAATTGTTACTTTCTAGCTTTCAGTTATTCAAATAGTCATTCAATTATTCAAAAATTAAAAAATAAAAAACACAAGATTTAAATCTAAGCAAAAAATTTTTTTTAATACAAGAAGTTATTGTTATTTTAAATTTTAATAATTAAATATAAATAGGCGCACTTAAAAATTGATCAATCAACGTATTTTTATGTATTCAAAATATTTGTTAAAAAGTTAAAAAAAAATTCTTCCAATACCTTTCTACCTAATATAATAGGTATAACCTTATTGAAGAATAATAGATGTTAGAATAGATGTTAGAAATTGATTATAAAAGTTAAGTTGCAAATATAATCTGAGCAGCACTAAAATAATTTAACTGATACACTTTTTATTTCTTTTTATTGACACTAGTTTATTCGATCAAATCCTTAAAGATGACTATTAGATATGCTACATATCTAATCAACTTATCATATTTTTAAAATACTATGTAAAATAGTAAGCAATTAAAAAAGGTAATTGTAATTAAATATGGATACCACAATAATATCTTCCACATAACAAAATGTGATCGTTATACGATCACCTTCGGTATGCGCTATTTATGCCTCAAAACGAATACGTATTTATGAGTTTACGAACTACACATAAAATTACATACACTCAAGGTAATATTTGTAAAAAATAAATATTCAACTTATAGAATCAAACTTCCAAAAAGTTTTATTCTCGAATGCACATTCAAATTTTATATTAACGTAACTGCCTATTCATAAATAATGCGTATTATTTTTAAGCAAATAACAGTTAAACCTAAAATATTTTTTTAACAAAGCAACAATATTTACTTTTCAAATATTTATATGCATAATTTGTAAGTATATTTCACAATACCGTTGGATATAACACACCAAGTAGTAAATATTTTGAAAGAAGTATTGAAAATAATAGAGAAAGAAGAATAATACGCCTGATTGATAACAAGATAGAAGTTCGTAAATCTAAAAGAACATCTTACATTTTTACTAAAAAATCTTTTACTCATCAACTATATAAATTGAACACAATTTGACAAACACTTTTGTTATAAAAATTGATGTTCTCTATTATAACTATTGATGTTCTCAATAGTTTGAGTCACATTTTACCTTATAGTAAAAATTTCATAATACTTCATTTTATCTATTAAAGTTTATTATTAGAATAAAAATGATTTTAACAAATAAAATTTGTGTCTTAAATGTTGAAGTATATTTTGATATTTGAAGATAAAATTAATTTAGCATTGAAATATAATTACGCATAGCTTGAACCTTATTTTCGTAAGAAAAGGATAAAACCAATTAAAAGACGTAAAATATAAATAAAGAACAATTTAAAAGATAAAAAAATTTTAAAAACTGAATTTAGAAAGAAATATAATATTAAATATGATAATTCCAAAGTATCTAAATAAAATATTATGAATAACGAATAATCTTTAATCAGTAGGGAGAACGGATATTACAAATTCGTTTTCAAATATGTAGAAGTATTCAGATAAGATATTTGTGTCGATAAAAGAGCTCGGAAGCCTAAAATATGAAAAATATAAATTCATACTCAAATTTTAATAAAAATTCATATCCGTTAATAATATATAAGATTTTCAAATAATAAAAACATAAGAATGTAAGCTATATAATTATAAAATTTACAAAATCGTTTAAACAACTCGATACTTTAGGTTATACAAAAGATTTATACTTTGTTTATGTTATAATTTCCAATATTAACACTTTAGAGAGTCTAATTTTCAGAGAGCGTTACTTCTTAGAATTATTTTCATTCGATGCCATGTATTCTTGAAAAAATCACTCAATACTCGCAGTCATATAAAACGACAATCGAAAACAGAAAAGCAGTATCACGAAATACATATAAAGAAGTAACGTTTCGCTGCCACTGCACAAATGCGGGAATTCGTGAGTTTCGTTTTCTAGGTTTGAGTGTTCATCGTGTTTCTCGAGTTTATCGAGTTGTTCGAGTTAGCCGAATTTATTGAGTTCGTAGAGTTCAGTTCTTCTTATATCGGGCTGTAAATCAAGTAATTTCCAATTCTTACCTCGAAATTGTATTGTGGTGGCAACGGCGGCGCCAATTGTGCTAAATCGGTAATGTTTTTATAAACGATTTATTAAAACGAAGCATAGTCTCGAGTAGTTTTCTCGTTTTTGTTTACAAATTTATTAAAAAGTATTTTAATTACTAAGAAGATCTAGGGAGTTATAATTTAATTAGAAAATGTTTTTTGACGAAATTATCTATCGCAAGCAGATGTTCTTATATTATATTAAAAGCTATTCGGGATCCATTGACAATTCCTTTTCTCCTTTTGCATATTTTAATAATAATACATCTTAAGAGTAAAACTCAGAAAGAGAAACGGTATTATAAATTTGCGAGTAGACAGAAAGAAGAGTGCGAGAATATACCGGAGGCTAGAAAAAAATGCATAAAAAAGAGGCTCGCGCCATAAATGACAAAAACTTGGCCAATACACTCGCCGTGCTCTAGAAGTAGGTGCTCAGTTAGGATTTAAAATTAAGTGGGAAGAAAAAAAAGAGAAAGAAAGGAAGAAATTGCTTATTGTAAAAGTCCGTTGGATTTACGAGTCGGACGTCGAAACTTGACACACGTGCGCACGTACACAAACACGCAAATCAATGCAAACTTCCAAAATTAATTTGTAGCCTGTCGACAATTCGTCTCCCTCCTCTCCTCGGGAATAGCTTTTACTGACTTACGATACTACATTCTCAAGTATGTGGGCAACGAGCACTCATTACCTGGCTAAAAGTCATTCTGATTCATGCTTAGCTGCAGGCTTTGTTTGTAACACTACAGCATTCGTTGTTGCCGCAGATCAACAAATTTTACGTCATTTCTATTTTTCGTTGAGTGTCATTCAAGTCCATGCCAACACTTTTTCAAAAAACTAATTTTCTCCAATATGTACCTTTGTTTGAACAGTTTTATGTTATCATTACATCATCATCACAGTAACAGCCTTTCCTCGTAGTTACTTTGGAATGAAAGAGAAAAATTATCACGTATATGACAAATGTGAACTTTATGACACCTTGGCTTACTTCTTTTTATTAATAAAGAAAATTTTACGGCGATTCGATAGACTTTTCAATAAAACTTTCGAATTCAGTCATCAATTTTCATTAACGATAATATCTTTGAGTAAATCATTCACCATAGAAAATAAGAAAAGAGTTATGAATAAGCGATGGGAATATTTTCATTCTTCTTAGCAGAAAATAAATTCCTTTCGGATATGTATTTTGTACCTATATGCTTTTTACTTATCTTTTCACTCCTTTTGCCTTTCTTTAGCACAAATTTAGTAATACATTGAAATGGAGTTGGCAATTTTTGTAGTAGAAGCCTGGTGCTAAATCTTAATGTTATAATTTTGATCGATACTCAAATTTAGTATCAAAAACTTTGATAAGACAATTTATCAATTCCAAATGTCTGTTAATATTGATTATAGTATGAAAAATGTTCAATAGTAGCAAA
The DNA here is from genome assembly GCA_018907045.1 of Wiebesia pumilae. Lineage (NCBI taxonomy): Eukaryota > Metazoa > Arthropoda > Insecta > Hymenoptera > Agaonidae > Wiebesia > Wiebesia pumilae. Next base: position 268,334 of record JACCHZ010000151.1, read on the forward strand.
ATCATTTTTTAATATTTTTCTAAAATTAAAAGGTGAATAAATCGATAAAAATTATTCTTTAATAAAAATAATACCGCTACACTCTGAGTTTCACCAAGTTACAAAATTTAGTACAACTCATTGCACACAATATTTGAATACGGTTGCTTTTGGTGATATGTTTGGTAAATGTAAATACAATTGATTATAAGCTTTAATCAATTAGCTTAAGAATTATTGCTTGGTAAAATTTCATCAAAGAAATCGATATTATTAAAGCTTCATTATTTTAAAAGAAGAAATTGAATTTTAAGAATACCTTCTCATCATTTAAAATTGAGTTTGCGGTATACAACGTAATGCAGGAGCGGGTTGACTTTCAGTCTATTTATGTACATTCATAAAATTTAGCGAAGTTTAGAAAGCTCATTAAAGAGAAAAGTAATTTAAAAGTTTATATGTGTATCTTATGGGAATGGGAAGTTTTTTTATTTTATATTTGATTTTATCTTTTCTGTGTATAAGCAGAACCTCTTAAGGTCTAGTTTAAATATATTATAGCAGAACCAAAGTGCAACAGAAATAGATGTGCGTCAATTTAATAAATTTTTTTTAATGATAATCAAATTATTTATGATATAATAACTAATGAAAATGTCGAAAAGATATTCAAGTATTTAATGCGAGCTGTGCAAATATCGACTTGGCAAGGATGGATAATAAAAACATGATTTGCTAATAAAACTTCATTTGCTAATTATACATCTTTTTTGCTTTTCAAATTCTGATTACGATCAATTCAAGAGCTATTTCTTCTTAGAGCTACAATACAACTTAGCTCTTCCTTTATATCGTTTTAAGTAATGAAATAAAAATATATAAGAGCACATTTCACCGAATTCTTCTAGTTTGCAAGACAACTTAAATAGTGTTCCACTTTGATAAGGATTCGAACGCAATAATTGAAAAACGTGAAAATCAGTGGTTAACAATATTGAATTAAAATGGAGTGCCGTGTTTTATTATTAATAATATGCTTACTGATGAAAAAAAAAATTGCAAGACAAAGCCGACTTGCAGAGATCAATTAATTCTTTACTAAGGCGTGCCTTATTACAAGCTTGAGCTTTGACGGCGATAAAGCCGTAGCATTCTTAAGGATCTGACATATTTAGCAAAGGTAATGATACTGATTTAGCAGTGACACGATATTTATTAGAATACCGTAAAGAAAAATATGTTGAAAGGGCAGAAAAGGCGATGAGTCCGCTTATAATTGAACGAAAACAGAGCAACGTAACTAGCTTGAATTACACGTATGAGCGAATTTTATACGTCAGTGATAAAAAGGTATTACGCGACGATCTAAGTCCTCGAAGCACGTAAACCAGACGCCATCTGACCACTAATGACCGAGCTAACGCGACCTCCCGATACCAATCGTTCGATATTCTTCAAAAGAGGTGATTAAAAAGGTAACTCTCTTCCTTCTTAGCGATCGCTCGGATTTTATCTAGCTGCGATGATTTATGCAGCTCTTAATGAGTTTCCGCATCAACTTTATTTGTGCTTCACTTTCTGGAAGGACTACTGAGCTGTAACTATATACAATTCGACGTATCATCCACCTCCGCTTGCCGCTGTCGTATCTCAAATGAGATTCTATTTGCGACTTCATCAACCCGAAGAACGGCATTCTTTGGATGCTCCCGATTCTCAAATGTATATCGAACAAATTACCACTGTTGCTCGTGCCCGTCTACATGTGTATGCCTAATTTTGGAAAAATTACGGTCATTTTTTAATGATGAGTCGGTTTGGTTTCTATCTTCATTGCCTTTCATTTGCTTCTCGCGTCCATATGACGTGTATGCAAAATGAAAATAACAAAAGAATAAGAGTATAACTTATTCTATCATTAATTAATCTATTGCTACTTTTACCTTAACGGTATTATAAACTAGCAGTAATATAAATGTTCTTATAATGTCTTCAAGCAAATCCTAAAATGTTTTTGCAAATAGTAGAAAGTTCGATTATTTAATGAAAGCAAATGGAAATTATTTCCATCTCTCAAAAAATTTTAAATTAGTTAATTTTAATTAATCAATTTTTGTCTGGTATTAATTTCAATTTTTACAATGTGACTATTAATTTGAATACGCTTATACATATGTACATATAAATAAAAACAAACTATACTTCTAAAAATTTCAGTATTAATTGAAATTTGAAACGAAGCATGATAATATTGAATCATGTGCTATTTTTTTCTTTCGTCTTTTTTAAAAATAAATTCAAATAAAAGAGCGTATTATCATCATGAGCACTATCTTAGCCGATAAAATAACAAGATGTATGCGAACCCGCCAATACTTGCATTTCACGTGGAATCATCGAAATAGTACTTGATTAACCGAAATCCGCCAATCAAATTAATTCACAAGTGCTAAAAAAATATTTGAATCAGCGTAAAACATCGGGGATTAAAACGATGAATAGTCGACAAATTCGGAGATATATTTTATATCTTTTATGAATTTCTTTTATGTTTCTAAAAACTTTAACGCTTTCATCACGAACGCGTCTACGTTAAAATAATTACAAGCTTTTAAGGAGAAGTAAGATTAAAAAGTTGTCTGAGAAATGTGATAAATGTGCGTGATACGGTGTGGCCTCTTCCTCTCACGGTCCCAAGGACTCGAAGTTAACGGGATAACTGCGAGGTTGATCCCTAGCGATCAACTCGGTACAATCAATTAATAAAAATAACGATAATTCGCCGGACTTTTAACGATAGTTCAGAGCGTAAACGACGAGCCTTTGTATTTTGTAAGTGCGAATGCAGCAGCACATGCACGTATTTATAGCTTTCTTGCGATAAAGAGAATTGAAGAGGTCCTTTAATGATGTAGTTCATTGCAAAATTTTAGCTTTATGGAGATTTTATAATCCTCGTACTCGAAAGAATACTTATCTTGCTCTGAACCTTATTTAACGAACAAAACACTATTTACATTAATTCTTAGATATTGTAAATTTTCACTGATTTATGGGCGCTATTCAAAAAAAGTTGACTTTGTACCGTTTATGTATGTGTGGATGAAGATAAACACTGCACTCTATAAGTACTGTACATAAGTTGGTACTTTTAATAGAAAAATTACACACCAATAAAGCAAGTATACCCATTATCTTTAAAAAAACAGTTAATGAAATCAGTAACCAATTTATTGATTTAATACGTTCTCATTTAGGACACGCGTGAATGAAAATTTTGTGAAATTATCAGTTGTTTTAGGCGGCTCATCTTAATTATTTTTTTTTTTAGTACTCGATAATAAGTTAAATTTTAATGGATAAATAAGTAATTCTCACTCGAAATCTAGAATAACTTAAATTGTATATTCAAATATTTGTTCGTTGCAAAAAATTTTCTTTTGCTAAAGATTGTATGAAAATACATATTAAAATTTGATATTATTTGTTTATGTAGTTGAATGCATTACAACATGTTTGCAAAATTATAGTTAAGTTAAGAAAGAAATAATATAGTCTTTAGGTAATTCTTATATATAAAAAATATGCGAATCTTAAATGAATTAATAATGCACAGAGAACAGTGGAGATTATTTAATATTTTAATACTTTTCTCTTTAATTGAAACTGATTACCACTCTTTGGGAAATTTAATCAAGTTACTAACGTGGTAAGATTGTTACCACTTTATATATTATTTAAGTACTGAAATTATGGAAAACCTTGATGAATTTCTAGATTTGCACTTTTACGTACAATAAAAAAAAAACAAATAATTAATGTGGAAAATCAATTAATTGAAATCAATAAATTGAAATCTGTTATGGACTGATTTCATCAGCGATTTACTTACTTCTCTTTTCCATTTTTCGTTTCCTGTACACCTGCAATTGACGTTGTACTTACGAAAATTAATAGAAGTAAATTTAATAAGATACCTCAAGACCTATAGGGTTTCCAGAGACACAATGAAATTTTATTATTCATTAAAAGGTTTATGATACGATTATGTGTTCAAAGTCTTAGTTTATTGATTTTAACAGGTCAATGCTTACAAAGTATCACTGTCAAAGAATGATTCACTTCACCTTTATTATTTATAGAAAATTTTTTGCAATTTTATATACTTTTAAATATAATATTAAGGCTAATTTAACATTTTTTACACTTTTAGTGGTATTTACAACTTTCCGGCTTTCTTCCTTTATTATAAATGTGTTGGGAATTGTGATATCTATCATGATTATAAATTGAAAAAAGTACTAATTACTTAAAATTTCATGTTTGCCCAAAGCTAATACATAGATTTTTTTAATTTTCTTATGATTTAGGCTAATTACACAAATCATTAATATTTTCAATAAACTCATTTGTATAATTTATACAGAAATATAATTATTTATAATTATATTCGTAGTATATAAATTCATTTTATTACAATTTTAGTGTTCTAAAACTTTTGTTAAATAGAATATTATATACTATTTCAAAAAAAAAATTGTAATGCATATTTTTCACTCTCATTCTTATAATTAAAATTAGATATTATAATAAAATTTGACATGAACATTTTGTGCTGGACATATCACTCCAATTCAAAATTCAAATGAATAGTCTAAATGAATAGTATAAGTCTTTGATAACTAATATAAAATTTCATTTGGTTTTATAATTTTTATACGTTGCAATTTATAATTTGATGATATTTAATAATGAATGAAAATTAAAAGAATCTAAAAAATATACTTTTTTAATATATATTATTTAATATAATTAAATATTTTTAATACTAGGTTCAAAAAGTAAATTTAAGAAGTGCTAATAAATAATAGATAATATGAACTAACATTCAATAAATTATTTATTAATAATTATTGATATTTTTTATAATTGTTTTAATTACTATTGTGATATTGATATTCTTTTATGAGACAGTGACTTATCAACGTATCATAATTATTGCAGTATTATTTTGTTTATTACTTAAAGATATTATTCAAAGAAATTCGCGAACTCCGAACACATTTTATGCATAGAAATTTTGTAGACGTAATATTATTTTAAATCATTTATAATTCTTAACAAATTACTATATCAATAATAAATAATATAAGAATAAAATTAGGAATATAAAAATTTTATGTGCAAAATTTATTAATAACTTATTTTAAGAATATAATACTTCAATTTGGTTTCTTACGTAAGTTAAATTTGTATGACTGCAAATAACAGAAAAAAATCGTAATGAAAAGGAAGGTTATAATTTTTAATAAGCAGGAACATTGATTTTATCATTTAATGCATCGATTAATACAATTGCTTTAAAAGCGATGTTACAAACAATTAACATCAATGGGATTGCACGTATAATTTAACGGAAGAAATTGTTTGAAGTCATTTAATTAATTTATAAGTCTACGAAGAGTGTTATTTTAAAAGGGATACAAGATTGAAAAGCGTAGTCATATTTAGTTAATACGATAGCGCTTTCGTTTAATAATTTCTTGTATGTTTTTTTCAGAAGATTTTTAAAGTCAGCACGGGAAAAAATGTCATGTAGCTAAAATGCATATGTGCACAGGAATCAATAAGTCTCTTGTTACAGTGACTGTCCTCATCTCAACGTAAGAAACATCGCGGGGATCCAGCACCGTCTTGACAGCCTTTCCGGTCCGTTCTTACGCATTCTTTTCCTTTGCTATTATTGCCTTATTCGAAAGAGGCATTAATAATTAATAAAACAGGCTCTGCGTGTGCGTGTGTGTGTGCGCGCGTGTGTGTAAATGCGATTGTACGTGGGATATATTACGGTTGAAAAATAGAAAAATTTGAGATGAACTGTAGATTTTAAATATCCGTTCAAGTTTCAATTTACTGTGACATTTTCCAACAGCGCCTTTGATAAACATCATTTATTTAAATATTTGCTCTATTCATTGACTGGGTCAAGAAGTTGTCAGAGATAAAACCAATTAGATCTCATGGGATACATCATTTGATACATCAACATGGGATTTGCCTGAAAACTAATTAAATATGTATATTAATTTTACTACGGAACAATAAAAATGAGAATCTGTATTCCTATTCCTAATGCCAAACAAATATGTTGAACAACAAAGATGTGAAACGAGATATAAAAAAGTCAAAGTATGAGTAGCCTTACATTTTCTTTACTTTCTATTTTTCTTCTATCCATTGCTTCTAGGTCATTCAATTATTACTGTATTAATTTGAAATTCTTTATTACGATAGAAAAATAAACTGGTTTTAAACGTTATTAATGCTTAATAGAACGGAAAAAAGTAGTCAAGTTCCGATGTTAATAAACTGTCGTTTGATTGATATTTTCTACATGATTTTGTTGGATGATCCAACCCTAAGTTTTCTCAATTGCTTTTACTTCGTCACGGACTGCGCTGAACAAATGTCGCAACTACTGAATAATGAATGTACTCTATTATAAGATACTTTTAAAAGATTATAAAAAGTTTTCAAAATATGTAATATTTAATATGTTTTACATTTAAGATAACGAAGAGCCTGAAATTATATATTTGTTAATAATTTATTAAATTTTATTCATCTTACAAAAAGAGAGAATAAATCACCTTTTAAGAATATATTGTTTTCTTTATCTTATTAAAATGTTAAAACATTCTTTGAATACTAACTAATTTTCATGAGAAATGAAAACTAGAGAAGTATAAAATGGTACACTTATGTATATAGTCACATGTATGCAATTGTAAAATTTAAACTATTAGAAAAGTATTATAACAGATTTGTTAAGTATTTTATTTTAATATTTATTGTAAGAGAAGTTTCTTAAAATCAATAAAAAATAAAAATAGCTTTGAATTTTGAAAGAAAATCGTAATGAGCAAATCATATGTACTAAATGCACAAAACATTTCTTAAACCTGGTGTAATGAGCCCCTCTGTAGCATAACTATTTCCAAAATCTTAAGAAGGTTTAATCGAATGAATGTGATCGAATTAGTAAATTTAGTTAATAATGTTGATTATCTTATTGATAATTACGAATTCGTGTAGTAATTTAATAAAATTATTAAGGAGAAGTATGGATATAACGAGTTTCTGTGACACTGTTAAAATAATTGTAACTGAAGCACGGAAAAAAATATATCTAATTAATTATAAATATTTGTAGAATATCGCGTTATATGATTCATCTGAATCATATAATCTTCAAAGGTATAAAAGAAGGAAAATAGCATTTTACGTTGTTCGTTAAATATTCATAATAAATGAAAAATGATAGGCCTCGTATTTAAAAGCAAGAAAATAAACTTGTACGGTTTGCACAAATGTTGTTTGTCAATTGTACGTAGAGATGGCGGTATAACAGCAGACAAAGTAGAAGGGATAGGAGAAAAAAGAGGTGAATAGTTGTTATGGCGGTGAATTGTTTTCCTAAGTAAAGTAAACGAAGGGCAGATCTGCACGTAGTTAGTCTACTCAAAGTTTTGTAAATTAGGAAGCAGAGTCAGTTATAAGCATAAATAGGTTTAGTAGGTGGGGTGAGTCTAAACGAAACCTGTCCGTTTTTAGTCTATGGTCGGATACATCCTTTTCCCCTCGCATTAGAATTTCCAAACGCTGGCCTTCGGCCCTCACCCTTCGTCAAACACTTTTAGTTCGTCTCTCTACAATCTCCCCATCCTCTCTTAAAGCGTAACTTAACTACTTTTCTTCCTATAATTATTAATTCATTTTATTTTCTTTTTCCTTTACTTCTCACACTCTCCGTCTCTGTTTTCTCTCATTCCTTTTCTTTTTGATGTTGTTGTCGATGCATTGCATCGCGTTTGAACGCGTACGTTTTTTAGTGCGGGCTTGGTATTTATAGTTAATCTCATTTTGCCGCACAATTGCATGCCTCGCAAATCTATTCCTCTCTCGTTCTCTCTTTCTTTCCCTTCCTCTCACTCTATCTCTGTTAGTCTTCAGCAACAATATCACGGGGTTACATCTGTTTTTATTTTCACATTTCGATTACGTCAGCGATGTTACTTTCTTCCTTCAATTGTTCTGTATTATTACATATTGATCATTTGGTATAAATTTGCGGAAGAAAAGGAGCACGTTGCTCGAAGGTTATTCATTCGGTTTAACTTTCTGCTCCATTTACCGATGACGATGTTTCGATTCTTTTCGAACTTTTTAATCTAATCTTTTTTTACGTTATGACATTATTAATTTGCGTTAATTGCAAATTTTATACTTACTTGAATTAAAAAAGTACAATAATCAATTAAACAAACTATATCATTTTGAGCTACTTTAAAAAAATATTAATTATTAAATACTTCACATTACTATATCCGAATTGTTATACTTTGTTTATTTCGAAAAGAATTGAAACGAATAGAAATAGATCTATTTGTATGCATTTTACTTACTTTTCACTTATATTTAATTCACGCATTTTACTGCTCTATTATTTCTATAATATGATACATATAAAAAATGTTCGATAATAATTTATCTTAAAAACTAGATTTTCGTAAAAATAATTATTTATTTTTCGATATTTTTGTTGCATTGTAGTATGAAATATGAATGTTTCAATTTGCATAAAGCAAAAGTAGTAAAATATACCTCTAGTTACTAAATATTTTGACTAATGAAGGCGTAAATGATTGAAATACCGTTGTTAGGGTCGATGATCGCGTTAATGAATCGGTTTAATTGATGTACCTACTATTTAACGCCGGAGATAAGAATAAAAGTAATGTATTCATTGGGACTGTGTTTTAATTTAAGTTCTGCCTAATTGCATCCGCAAGCATCATCAATAAGCAATTTTCGGATCTGCTGTGGTCCTAGAATAAAATAGTGACAATGGAGATGAAAAGTTTGCTTTGAAAGAGTCACAGGAAGAGGAGAAGGGAAAAGCCATAGAGCGATGATGATAAGAATTCACTACAAGCTTACATGCATCAACATGAAGATGGCACGCGTGACAATAAAGGGGCCAATGGCCACATTATAGCATCATTCTCTCTCTCTCTCTAAGTGCGCAATAAAGATCTACTGCTTTTTGTTCATGAAGAAGATTCAAATAATTAAAGAAACGCGAATAGTATATTTTTTATACTAGTAAGATATTATTATAGGGAGAAGAATAATAAAGCAATTACGTTTACATTGTTTTAAAACAAGAACTGAAGAACAAGTGGTAGCCCTTTTATTTGATTGTATTTAAAATTCTTTTTTTCTTTCATTTTTTTTAATATTTCTAAATTTGATTTACTGCAACTTCTTTCGCCTTTGAAAGAAATATTATCCAGGCATTTAAAGTGTTGGTTGAAGTAAAAAAATAAGATTTATGTTGAGAATATATTTATGCTACTTGCGTCTAATCAGTATATAAAATTTACATTATTTTCTTTAGATTTTGAATGATCTATGATACCATTAAATTTTAGTAATTGGCCTACAATGTTTATAACTTTTACATCACTATCATTCTGTTTTATTTTTATAAACATCCAGTCATTATATTCGTATTTTATTTAATACAAGAATTTCATCTAATTTATTGTCTTGAAAATAATATAGATAATTTCAATGAATGAAATCATAACAAAATAATTTTTTTTATGTAGTGCATTCTGCGTAGATTAATATGTTCCAAAATAAATCTGGTTTCTTTTACGACAAATATATTTTATATATTTTAATTCTTCATTATTGCATTGAATTGTCACATGATTAGAAGACAAAAATTAGAATAGGACTAAACATAGAATGTCTTATCTCTACAATTTAGATCTAAAAAAAAAAAAAAAAAATAAAATAAAGTAACACAATAAAAATCCAAAGTATAATACAATAAATAATTACTTTTCTCAACCATTGCATCATAAAAATTATAATTATAAATACATAATTAAAAAAAAATGTAGTAGTTAAGCTTTACCATTTTAAATAAATGCATGATTGACAAAATTTAAATTTAATCAATTTTATAGAAAAAGTACAAAAAATTATGTCGAGGCGTAAAATACTTATGCAATATTATTAAAAGTGATAAATTTTCTTTTACAGGAATTTTATTGTAAGACTTTTTAAATATTATTTTAGATAAATTAGCTTTTAACATTAATATTCTAAATTATATTTTCAAATTTAATAAAGTGATTTTACTACTGTAAAGAATATTCACAAAATGAAAGAATGATAAAAAAAACATTATCTAATTTTACCATGTTTTTATTATAATTTGTTTTATTTAATATTAAAATGTAATAAAAAATTTCGAAATCAATGTCATTACAAACTGCTATAATCCAGCAATAAGTTTTGAAAACATTTAAAACCAACTGTTTTCTTACCTGATTTTCCGTGTTTCTTATACATTAGCTCAAAGAATGTATACCTATTCCTCGTTCTTTTCTCTTACTCTCCCTAGTTTGTATTTTTCTTATTCTCTTACTCTTTTTATCGTTCGCATAACTACATATGCGTGCGCATAGTACGAACCAAACGCAGACACAAACACCAAGAGAAAAAAAGTAAGTCACACAGTCACGCAGCCGAACAACTTGAGCAACAGAAACCTTCCTTCTTTCATTTTCTCTCACCTTCTCACACTCTCTATCTCTCTTTCAGTCTCCTTCTCTCGTATTCTTGGGTACAACATAAACGCACATATATGCCTAGCACCAGCGCATATACTCTCTTCAGGAACTAAAGAGCGTTGCACAACTCGATTTCCATCCAAATCACTGAACTGAAAAATATTCTTAAGCTGTGCTTCTTTGAGAATAAAAATTTAAATATGTTCTTTTTCATAAATAAATTTTGAAGTGTTCTAAACATAACGATCGATATTCGCGAAATAATGCATTAAAAAGTATATTCTTGTATTGTGTTTTAATGTAAGTTGTGTTATGTTTTCAAAATATAAATTTGTGGTTCACTTTTCCTATCTCAGAGCTTCTTTAACCCTCCTTGTTTTGACAAGAAAAAAAATTAATATTATTTAAATAAAATTGTTCACAATAATAATATAAGCATTTTGAGATAACATATATTTACTGTAATATATTTATATATATTACAGTAAACGATGATATTATTCTTTTAAAAGCAATAATCTGAATTGAAATATAGTAACTTATTTGAATTTGTTAATAGAATTTTCATATTGAAAGTAAATAATATTTTTTTTCATTTTCTGAATGTTTTAAAATTGTTTCCATTTTTTAAAATAAAAGTTACCAGTAAGTAAATAAATTGAATTTATTTATATTTTACTATAACAGAAAATTTAATATTTCGCGCATTAAATTTAAATTAGAGTTAATAAAATATACCACTTCATGTATTGATAAAATTTACTTTAAAAATTAAATTAAAAGTAGATTATAGTTTAACAATATATATATATATATATATATATATATATATTAAAATTGAAGATCTGCAATAATGAAATTGTTATATTCACTATTTATATGCCACAACGTTATCCACTAAAACTTTTTAATAAAGCTCCTTGTAAAGTGTTCGTCGAAATATATACTCTTATAAAACTTTAAATGTCTTTAACTCTATACATGATATTTCGATAAGAAAAGAAATGTGCGTTTATACCTCGTCATTTTTATATTAATAATATTAATAACATTAAACATTATAAATTTAGGATGTATTAAAGTATTGCATATAATAAATAATTTCACTTTAAAATTCAACTGAATTTATATTTGATAAATTATACATAGTATATATTTGATTATTCTGTATTCAAATGTAGTATTAAATTATTCTTAAAACTGTCTATATTTTTTGTATTTTCATATTATATGGATTACTTTCTTTTGTTTCCATATTTTCGATTTCTACTATGGAATATCAATAAATTAAAAAAATTCTTTCGTGTAAATATATATATACATATCAATGATTATGCATTATATTATATTTATTTCAAATGAAATTAACATTCCTATTACATTGATTTTGAATCGGTTACAAATTTAGTACTGATAAGTTATTCAAGTATTATTATAATAAATAAATAACTGTCTTATATAAAAGAAAAATTTCATCATATCGTAAATTGTTAATTAGAATAGATGTATCGAAAAACGTTTTTACCTTAATGATACATTTCACTGAAAATTCAAGTTAAGTACTTTCCTAAACTAGAGACGTCGTTTAGAAGAAAAACATACCACAAATAGCATCAAAGAGAAGGAACATTTCTATTCATCCTACTGCAGCGTGTTTCTTTTATCTGTCTAAATAGAAGAAGAATGAGAAAAAGTGAAAGAGTCGTAGAGAAAGAGAGAAGAAAATGGATATTCGTAAAAAAATGTCTTACCCCATGAAGAAAAGTGACTTATATATTGTACGCGCGCAATCGAGGTGTTCGCCTTGACGCTTCGATCGACACTTCACCAATTTTTAATCCGATTTCATATTTTATGCCGATCATTTCGAAGTGACTATGTCAACAAACTCCTTCCTTTTTTTCCCCTCGCACTGCTCAAAATGTATATCTCACTGCCTCAAAAGGAAATTGTGAGCAACGAGAAAGAGAAGGAAAAAGAGAGAAAAATATAGCAGAAGAGAACGAGAATGAACAGAAAGCTAAAGCCTTGAGAATGAAGGGGGGAAAAACTACAAAAGGTAACAAACTAAGAGAGAGTAGAAAAGCGAAACGGCTATAGTACTGAAGTTTAGAAGAGCTAATGTTAAAGAGAATAAAGTAGGTAGAGTAAGAGCAAATGATCGAACTTTTGGAATGATTTACATCCTTTCACAATTGAATTTTATCACTTTTATTCATTTTTCCCTTTTCTTGTACAATTTAAATATTTTAATGTTGTGTGATTTGTTGTAGTGATCGATATTTATTGATAAAATGAACTAAAAATAAACTGTAAATCAAGAAATAAAGGGACGTTTCTTCATTGAATAAAAAGATTAATACAAATTCATTATGAATTATAGTTGAAAAAGTAATCTGAAAATATATGTGAAGACACAATATTGAAGTGAATAAAGTATGAGTCTTGAAATTTGAATTCTGATATGAAACGTAGATACTGACTCAACCCATTTTGAAACCCTCGTAAGTCACAAAGAAGATTTCTGATGAATGACCAAAAAACTTTTCTAACTTACGAAATCATTACCTATTGATACTACGAAAAACTACTCCAGATGGAAAGGATTACAGGTACACTCAAAAGAATTATTGTTTCTAATGAATCTATTGTTTCAAAAAACTGTAAATACAAATTTTAGTCTGGTGCTTGAAAAGAATTGGAGCTAAAAATGAAACATCAATACGATACAAATAAGTTCTGTATGAATATATTATTCAAAAGATATGTCGAAAATTCTATCAATTTTGAAAATAGATTATAATAAAATTATCAATATATTAAATAATTTTGATTCCTTATCTAATATCATTTTTTATAAATACATCTAAAAATTTAACTGCAATTCCTAGCTTCAACTGGTGTATAGTAAAAGATAAACAAGTGATTTAAATACTAAATGAAGTAAGAAATCTGTAATTAATCAATTTTCTAAACTTTATATACTTATTTTAATGGGATTATTTACAAAAATCTTGTTTTTATGTTAAATGTTGAATTACATAGTACTAAAAAGTTCGTTAAAAAGTAATTAAAATATATTTCTAAACTCTCAGTCTTAATTTATTATTTAATAATGAAAAGAATTATAATAAACTTAAAGTCATTTTATGCATTCAATATTAACCCAATAAAACAATTCAAAAGGTAGGATTTATACATTCTCTTAATTTACACATTTAATAAGGTAATTTTATATTTTTTGCTGCAATCCCACGAAGATATTAAAAAATTACTATAGTGAACATACGTAGGTAATAGTTAGTTATAGTTAAACATTTTTCCTTTATTTACAAAGCTTAACTCTGTTATTGTATGAGTTAAAATTTGTGTAATTTTAATGTAAGTAAGTTGTTGATCTACAGAAAAGAAAATAAATAAAAATATACAACATTTAACTATAAAAGTTACCTAACTTACAAAAACAATTTTAAGAAAACATCAAGACGTCATCGATAAAAGCAAGTTTTTAATATTTTAATCTCTATTCAAATAATTTACTATGCTTTGTTATAATATATTTTCTTCAAAGGATGTATTTGCGCACATTATTGAATGGTACAAATATTTAATTAAATAAAACTTTTAATTTATGGAATTAAAATTTTAGTATGTAAAAAACAGGACTGCAAGCTGTCATCAATTCGAAATTTAACAAAGGAATGAGCTATAAATTTGAACAGGCAAAGAAAAAGAATATAAGGTTAATAAGAATACACAACTAAAAAAGTAATAATTAAAAACTAATTCATTTGACTACTGATTTCGAAACATAATTATTTTTTAATTTTTTTTTAATTATACTGCACGATAATAAGGATTATATTTAAATGCAAATAAGACCAATGCTATTAAAATAATTTCCTTCGCACTCTGACGAATTAGAAATAACTTTTAGAAATGGTAATAAATATAATGATCGAATGGGTACTAACTTGAAATAATGAAAAAGATAAAATTATGGACGAAAGTATTTCTTAACTAGCTCGAAGTAAGTAAAGAAATAGTTTATTTACTAAAGTGCCAAGGAACGATATGAAGATTGATGAATTGGTAATCGATGAAGTTGTCACGTGGTGATAAGAAGCGCATCAGCAGACAGACAAACTTAGCAAAAATGTAACCGTCCCAAATGAGATAGAATTATCATATAACCGCGGAAGGTCAGCGGACTGGCGATTTTGACGCCTTCAATCTCTAGTAACAGCAATCCTTTAACGGTCGTTGGGCCGTCAAAAAATTCAAAACGCATGAGAGAAAACGGACAGGAAGCGGCGATCCACATGAGAAAAGTAAGACGGGAGACAAAAGTAAGCCTCGATTACTAATGGAGGTGAAGGCAGTCGTCGTGAAACATTGAGACCACGTACTATCGGCCTGTTGATGTCATTCATTGAGTAGTCGTCGCGTGTCGACAGCTGCGTTCGACATGTCAAAATTTAGCTTATGCCTCGTGCGATCTGTTATGAAGGCATAAAATTAGCGTCGATCCCGAGAAAACTTTGTTGCCGCTGTGTCGGCGATTAAGAATTAGATTCGTGTCGCAAGTGGAGCCACGATACTTTCGAGAGATTAGAGAAAGAGTAATTTTTTAATAATACATGAAGCAGTTGGGCGTTAAGTGCACCGAGAGAAATGACAAACGAAATTTCAAAGGAACTGGAGACTTAAGTTTTAAATTTGCCGCCGCTCCTCGAAAGTCTGAATTATTCATCAAACATAAGTTAAAGTAAATTTAATGTACATGCAAGTGAATTTATTCAACGAGTTCTCGATATCGGTCTGTAAGCAGTTCTAAAACATCGTTTATAAACGTATAAACACTATATATTACATACTAATAAATCTTTATAGTACATATCTAAAATTGAGAAGCACCTTTTAAGAAGCATATTCGAATTGCAAAAAAATGTAATATATGTATTTTATAAATTACAGTAACACTCATATAAAGGGAAAAATATCAATATCCAGGGCTACGTAAATTTAATTTGTTCTAACGATCGAATGTAAAAAATTTTTCAAAGGCCTAATCACATATTTTGTGAAGAATTAGGCTGATAAAAACTCCTATATAACGCATACTAATTTGAAGTTTGATTAAATTTTGTTTATCTTTACCAAAGACGGTTAAAATTTTTCTCTGCAATAATTTTTATTTAATAACACTTTAAGAAAGAAAAATTAATTCAATCGATATATATAGAATTTTCATTTGTTTTATACAAAAATTTTTAATTGATTTAAAAATTTTTGTTCTTCGCGTGATTCAGATTTGTCAACTGTACTAAGTAATAATTCATTTGAATTCATATTTATAAAGGTCATTAAAATAAATTTCATTCGATATTATTGTTTTTGAAAATAATCAAAGTTTCTTTCTTCTAATTCTACGTTGCATTTAAGAAATCAACGTACAAATTGACTTATAAACTACTTTTTACACAAGTATTTACTTTTAACGATAAGTAACATAATATTTACTTCAAAATTTGCAATTTTTATTCAAATTTTCATTTGTAAATTATAAATATTTAGTTAAAGAAGTTTATTTTATTACTATTACTTTAAAATAATAATAAAACCTCACATGAATCTGAAGTTTTCAACGTTAGAACTCCAACAAAAAATCAAATTTTTCAAAACTTTAAATTTCTTTTTAAACACTACGTAAACCACATAACCATGATACAATATTAACAAAAAATGATATAACCCTAAAAACACGCCAAAAATAACCCTTCTTAAGGATGAAAAATAGATATATAAAAAGAAACAAATATCCCGATTAGCAACAAAATCAGAGAATCTCGTCATAGTTTTCAACAAAGTTAAACAATTCCATCTCCTATGCTTATGCAATATATGTATTCTTATGACACGTCAGATTATTGTAAATTAATAAATGTTCCCGAGGCATTTAACAAATTTTTATTAATGAATATCGTTGATCATTTCAAAAACCACAAATAACTCGAATACCAACAGAATCAGAGAATCCTGTTATATAATTATAACATATATAATTATAATAATTATATAATTATGTTATATAATTATAATAATTAACAATAACGTTTAATTAAGTGTACTACTTTTACTTAAGCGTATACTCTTTTGCAGCATATACGTAGTGCTTTATAATAAATTATAATTATTATATCTTTTTGAAATTATTTTCTCTGCTGTAATCAGAACTAAATACTGCAATACTTATCGTTTAAGCTTTTTATCTGTTAGTAATTTGATTGATTAATTTTTAGAATATTTACTTTTAATATAATTTTTATTATTAACTGACATATATATTAAGTTACAAATTCAAAGCCGTATGAAGGAAAAAATTTGATTAATCGAGTAAATGTAATAATGATATTATTAATATCATATTTTTAACCTTTCACATATATATATATAAGTATTTCCAGTTTTAAAAATTAATATATTATATAAATTATTGATTAGGAATTGGATTTTTTATATTGGATTTAATTTTTTCAAAAAAGTATTTTTTCAGATCTAAAACTGGCTTAACTAATGTTTTCCATGAGTAAGTGCACACATAGAGACATTTGTTCACGCACATATTCGTAAGGAAATCATAAGATTCACGAGTTGCCGATTTCGCTCTGTAAACGGAGTTAGTTTTTGAATACAGGCATTCCTAGTTTTAAATGCTGCTTGTATAATTAATATTTTAACAGTAGTAAACATAATCGAATAAAGCTATTATGAACAGATATACGATTACGTTGCTATTACCAAACTTTAACTTCTTTTAGGAACTTAATTTACATTTTCAATACTAAAATAAAATCTTAAAATTTGTAACAATTATATTATTTTTAGTCGTATTCTATTTATAATTTTTTGTGTCTAATAGAAAAATTTCATTCCTCAGATATTTTTTTAAATTTTTAATATATTACATCATAATATTAGTATATACACGTTGTATACCAAATATTTAGGTTTATCAAAATAATCTATTAGTATAGATAATCAAATTCTAACATTTCAAAAGTTTACACATTAAAAATGTACAATTTCGAAGCCGTTTTGTAGAATCTCTAATGCATGAACAAAAATTTCTAATACATTTATATTCAAATTACACGGTTAATAAGTATTTAATAAATAAGTAAATCTGATGGTACATTAATGTTTTATGATAAAATTTGAAAGTCAAAGAGGCGCTAACGGTGGACAATTTTAAGCAGTACAATTAGCTTCACTTTTCCACAAATATGCTGATATCGTTAATTAATATTTTCGAGGAAGGATTTGCTCTTTCCTTGAGCCTTTTAGACAGAAATATGGTGGCACATCGCGGTGCAAGAGACATCGGCAAGAGAGGGACAAGAGAAAAGAATAACTCTCCCAAGAGTTGCATAAACGTGCATTTTCGAACCGATGGGCGAGTTTTGTTGTAAACTACGCGACTCGTGACTACAGTTCTAAATTATCAATTTCAATTTTATAATATTCAAAAAACTTTTTATTAGATGTATATTATCAAAAGAAAATTCTCAAATCAATAACAATATAACAAATAAAGATAATTTCACAGTTGTAATTAAAACGCAATTGTATTTTCATAACCCAAAAAACGTTATGTTTTTAATTATATTCATAATTAAAAACACATATTCTTTTTTGACACACTCATTCTCTTTCTCATTCGCTTTTTTTCTGTTGACAAATATTAAATATTACATCTTCTATTAAAAACATAAAAGACTTTATTTTGATGCATAAGCCTCTAATTAAAGTATCATATTAAAAATTAACAATATATATATATAGTAATTTTAATTTTTTTTAAATCTAACCATTCTAGTAAAAATTAGTGATGGGTTGCTGAGAGAAAAATCATCGTCTTGCAAAATGTCGGACATTTTAGAAGGTCCGAAAGCAATCTCACATTTTCCGAAGAGAAGAGTTTTCACACTTGAAACAGAACTGAATCATAAACGCCGTCGGACAGAAATAATCAGGTGATTGAAACTCGGTGTAGTGTAATGGAGTACTTGTATAGATTGTACATAAACACAAAGTTTCTTTCATGTCAATTGGATTATTTTAATTTTCCAAAATATACAGTAAATTTAAAATAGACCGAAATCTTTATAATACATATTTACAATAAATTAGAGCGGCATACGAAATCACATATTGCGTAAGCATACGAGGTCGTTCGTTTAATTTGTTGAAAACTATGACGAAAATCTCTGATTTTGTTGCTATTCGAGTAATGTGTTTTATTCATACGTATTCATAAAAAAACGATGTAAATAGAAATGTTCAATACTAAGAGAAAAGCAAAAAAAACAATTATTAATATTTTCTAAATATAATTATTTTCAAAATAATTAAAAAATAAAAAAATATTAAGATAAAAACATAATAGTTTAAAATATATATATATATATATATATATATATATATCAGGTAAATAAATATATATGGTCACCTCCGAAGAAATTTCCGAGTCACACTGCAAGCGAAAGAGTACACATGTGTTCACATATATTGCATACGTACGCATATGCAATTGTACGTACGACGTCCTAATTCAGTGAAGATCCTAGCTCTACGATTTTGTCGAGTCGAAAATGCAACTCCACGACTTTGCAACGCAGCAACACGGCATTATGTTTCTAATTCACATAAGGTCTATTACTCTACGACAAATGTGAAAGATTAGAATAAACAATGCTAACCTATAAACAATTTACCATCTCCTCTAGTATTCTGTCTCATTTAGTTAAAAAACATAATTTATTTTTAAAAAAAGAACTAATGAACAAATACACAAAATAAAAATTAACGTTTTTATCGACTCTCTCACTCTATCGATATATATTTCCCTCTCTTTCTCGTGTACATTTACTCGATTAATCAAATTTTTTCCTTCATACGGTTTTGAATTTGTAACTTAATATATATGTCAGTTAATAATAAAAATTATAATAAAAGTAAATATTCTAAAAATTAATCAATCAAATTACTAACAGATAAAAAGCTTAAACGATAAGTATTGCAGTATTTAGTTCTGATTACAGCAGAGAAAATAAGTTCAAAAAGATATAATAATTATAATTCATTATAAAGCACTACGTATACGCTGCTTAAGAGTATACGCTTAAGTAAAAGTAGTACACTTAATTTAACGTTATTGTTAACTATGACGAGATTCTCTGATTCTGTTGGTATTCGAGTTATTTGTGGTTTTTGATATGATCAACGATATTCATTAATAAAAATTTGTTAAATACCTCGGGAACATATGTTATTTAACAATTTAGTGTCGTGGCATAAGAATACACAAATTGCGTGAGCATAGGCGGTGGAATTGTTTAACTTTGTTAAAATCTATGACGAGATTTCCTTATTTTATTGCTATTAGGATTAGTTGTTGTTTTTGATATGATCAACGATATTCATGAATAAAAAGTTGTCGAATGTCTCGGGAATGTTCATTAATTAACAATAATCCGACGCAGTATACGGTAGACATATACGTACCGAGTCATTTAAACAATGTTTTAACTATGACGAAAATCTGATTTTTTTTAACGCTGTTATTTTGTTTATTATTATATCAGTACCGTAAGTCATCGATAAAAAGTTGTTGAATCCTAATATCGTGATTTTCTTAAACAATTATGTGATAGACGCATATGCTTATTGGACGTGTTTTTTGCGGATGATTTTGGCAATACTGCTAAATATTTTTTAATGATTTTTTATTGTTATTCCTATTTTTGATGCTTGGACACTATAATTATGCATTTTTTTTAAACATTAATAATTTTTAGATTTAAAGTCTATTGTAGGAGGCGGTCTTCTGCAGATACTCTTACGCGGCGCAAATTCTATTTGTTTATAATAAGTTTGTATGTACAATAAAATTTTTTTTTTTGGTGGTTGATAATGATTGTTGTTTATGATAGTGAAAATTTGAAAGTTTTCAATTTTTCATTCCCTAATAAGGATTGTTTTTGGGGATATTTTTATCATTTTTTTGTTAATATTGTATCATAGTTATGCGATTTACGTAGTTTTTTTTTGAAGAATTTCAAGTTTTGAAAAATTTGATTTTTCAACTTTGGAGTTTTTGGAGTTTCAACGTTGAAGACTTCAGACTCATAATCTCACTTAAATTGAATTTAAATATAACTTGCATCTCAGTAACTATTTATTTTTAAAAATCTATAAAAATGTAAACAAACTGAATCAACCTCACTAAAATATATGAACGAAAAACTTAAATGAACCATTCATAAATTGGCAAAAGCTCCAGTATACGTCGAAAATGTTTACGTTTTTAATCTCACTTGTTTATGTGACTCACGATAAGACACCTTCTCCGGTCCGTACCCGCACGGCGCGGTCATTACGGTCGTGTTATTATCGGCGCGTGCCATAGATTTTATATGGTTTTTTTTTATGTAGTTTTAAATCGAAATTCTTACGAAGAGCCATAGCTTTTATAGTCTTATTGTAACTTTCACTTTCTTCCAATTGTAGTACGATACAAGTACCCGTTGAAACTAATATAAAATTATGTATTTGTCCATATATGCAATATTGTGGGCATAAATATATATATTATGAAGCATGCTAGTACAAGCTATATATATGTATGTAGATAAGTCTATACAAACGTATATGTGTAGAAATATTAAATGCACAGAAATAAAGTCATTATTGCGTGATAAATTCTTTTCATTGCTCTATCTGGCTATCCTGTACCACACTAATCAAATTATCTCTTGGCAACCGCGATGAAGAAAAAGAGAGCTAATATAGAAATGTAGAAATGTAGAAAGTGAGAGGATCATCTCTCCTTGACCATCCTCTAGTTCTAGCAGCCATTGAACTAATCACACTTTCATTCCTGAACGTTACATTTCGGTGTTTTATTCCGCTTCCCACACATTTCCTACTCTAAACCTCTACCTTCAGCATTCCTCTCCCAACCCTGTATATTTGCTTCCGCGACTATATTCTATTTTATTGAATTCTAATCTAATTATTAACTATAATTATACTTCTAATACTGCTTTTAGAATTTAATTATAATACCTACATTTTTTAAGGTAAATTAGTAATTTAAGTCCTGTTTACTTAAGTACCTGTGTATTTAACTTTGTAACAAAACATAAACAGCAAAAAAGCGTTATGTTTCTTAAAGTGAGAAAGATTTACTACTGTATGTTGATATATAAATACTACTGCAACAGTAATTAGAAATTTCTAAGTTAGAACTAAGTATGAATGATTAATTAAAATATAATTATCATTACTTATGGTAAACTTTAACATTATATATATATATATATATATATATATATATATATATAAAAGTAGATAAATAATGCCGATTCTGGCTCAATGTTAAAAATCCTATGCTGATTCTAACTTATTTTTAAAGTGTGCCAAAATTACTCCAAGATTACCGCACAAAGCAACGGTCATTTCTTTACAGAAAGAATAAAACGTTCTAGCACTTAAATCACGGTGTAATCATTATACGAAACTCATATTTTCTGTGATACTGTTGCTCTAAATCGCGGGTAAACAAATATCAAACCCTGCACATAATAATATATATAAAAAAAATTAAGATGATAATTTTATAATTTAAGATTAAACCGTATTTGCATAAATATTTTTAAAGATTTTTAATATTAGTTCAACTATTATTTTTCAAAAATTTATTTAAACTCTTGAATGCACAGATTCACATTTTGAAGTTGTTCCTACGTGATGAGTCAGAATATGCGGGCAGTTTAACGGGTCCGAATTTATTTTTATTTTTTATTTTTTTTGTGCGATGCTTATTTGAAAAAAGATGATATAGAAATGTTATTAAGATATACATATAAGGAATAGCGATAAAATAACAAATGTGATATTTAATACAATTTTATTTAAGATTGAATTTTTTAATAGGTATATTATAGTCTATATTTTTACTTATATCATGAAATAATTGTCTCAAATACTCGGCAAATCCATATATTTTCTCTGTATATTTTTTATATTGATCACTAAGTTTAGTAACTAGTTTTCTTGTCTAATGAGTATCTAAATTTTTAATACGTAATAATAAATTAACAAGCATATTTTAAGTATTCAAATGCAAGAAACTCCTCGGCTCAGATACACTTTTAGAAATTCATTATAAAATTCATTAATAGTAAAAACACCCTATATTAAACACACGTCTAAATGAATGGTATATGTATAAGTCATGTGAAATGCTTAAGCGATTCTATTTTTGATCGTTTCATCCAGAATTCAAATTCGGTATACAGTTTATGTACATATAACTTAAGGTAAGATGACTGAAAAAGCAGGTAGAATGAAAGTTGAGTGCAAAATTTCAGATCGCTTCAAAAGAATTTGAAAAAAGAGCTACATGAAAGATGTCTGCATTCGTCTTGACAGTAGTAACACCTGACAAAGCATGAACTCGCAAGATGTCATTTGAAGCTTCATTTTTAGTATTCAATCTCTCTCTCTCTCTCTCTCTCTCCTCTTACAGACATAACATATAAACCACGTTTTACGTAAAGTATATAATCCTAATGGCTTTTTTATAGGTCTTCGCGGTTTTATTCTTCTTGTCTTGTTTCTCTTTTATAATTTTTTCTTGCCTCTGTCTGATTATATATCTCTCTCTCTCTCTCCCACTCAGTTCAGACAAATTCTAGTATCGTTTTTTCCTGTACTAGGTTATAATTATCAAGAGAGAGGGAAAGATTAAAGTCATTATCGTTATTATTCATGCGCGCGCGCGATGCTTTTGTTACAAGGCAGTTCAAGTTTACTGCCAATAAAGAGACTCGAGTGTGAGCCGGGCCACAACGTAAGTTTGATGTAAGTTTGATAAGTCTGAGCTAACGGTGCACTGTGTAAGTCTGTCATTTCCGATTTCACCTGTGAATAGATAATGGTGATGACTATGATATTTTCACGCGTAATTACTCGGCAATTTTTTGTTTTTCTTTCTTTCATTTTACTTGTCGTTTTTTTTAATTTATTTTTACAAAAACTTCAACTTACTTATGTTACTTAAATGATTTGTGGTTAGCCCAAGTATTTTATTTTCACAAATAGAATATTTAAACGTTTAAAATTATAGACTTTAAAAATTATAGAAACATACTTCACAAGAAATTTAAAATTATGTTCTTAATATTTTATATCTTTTTCTCAAAATGCATTAAAGATATTTTTCCATAGATCAAAAAAAGATAAGAAAGTATATATAAATTATAATAACATTTTTAATTTGTATTCTATTTCATATGATTTATTAAAAAATAGGTGTTTTTTTTAAACACACAAAATATTTTTTTAATATGTAAATTAGATTTTTAAATCTTTTACCGTTTATTTTTGTGGCTTTATATTTTAAGATTTAAATACACAAAGCTTAAAAAGCAAGCAAATCTCAAAATTTACTTTCAATTTATGATTTGTAAATACTAAAAAATGAATAATATAGGAAAGATGAAAATTCAAACAATTTATTGTTTTATTATAAAAAAGTCGCAAATATAATTAAAACGAAAGTACAATTTTTGAATAGATTTTTAAATGAAAAAGGCCAGAAAATCTAAGAATCACAATCTGAGATAAACATATTTAATAACTGTTGAGGTATTGCGAATCGTTTCTGAACAATATGTAAATAATATCTGAAAACCTTTATCAATAATAATAATTCTAGGTCTCAATTATTTCAAATAGCACTACTTTTCATAATTTAATTAAAACGATACACTATATAACACAATGTACAGACTGCATTAAAAAGGAATGAGTTCGATAAAAAGCTAAAGTTCAATCATTAATAAAATTATGTAATTATTCTTAAAGAAAAAAAATTGGAGAATTATTAAATGCAAGTAAATAATTTGTAATAGAGTTTCTCATTGAATGATACATCGATACATTTACAGAAAATCACAGCGTCAATCTTACGGCTAGTTAAAGCCGTTATTTTTTCTGCGTTCATTTTTAGACGCAAGTTCGAGTATAAGTCAAACGAACATGCATGTAACTGACATCGTTGACGCTTTCATGTACCAACAATTTGCCAACGATTACATGTACAATATTAATTGCAACTCTAATTATACTAGACAACAATACTTTTTTTCGATCCTTGCACGTATATATTACAGATATAATTAGACTTAAAAATGCAAAAATTTGATGAAATAAAAGACATTAACTGAATCATAATTAAATCTTAGAAGTTATATTTTTGAAAATATTTGGCAAAATTTTTACTTAACTACTAAAAATCCGGAAAACACTGCTAAAATTGAGTTTAATATTTTGAATGCTCAATTTTGACTGCTCTTGCATAAAAATTATATTTTGAAAAGTTTTAGTTTATACAAACAAATTAACAAATATTATTAAAATCCAAATCTTTAATGAATTTAATTCACTGCATTTACTAAATGAACTTCAAAAATGCTTGATCACGTACGTCAAAAGCTTCTAAAGCATTTGATTTTATTTGAAATTCTCAAGAAATAGACATATCTTTATTTTCTCAAAAGATCGAGTTATAGTAATTGTCTATTAATTAATTTCGTATTTTTATTTTTTAATTAGTCCTTTCGCATTAATAATAATCCGTCAAAAATGAATTCCTTTTAGCTCTGTTTCCTTATATAAATAAAAAATAATACAACGTTCAATTCAAAACAAGAAGATTGAAATGTTATATAATATGTTTGAAAATATTGGTGAAAAGTTTTATCGATTGAAATCATGAGAGCAAAGGAATTTTTATAAATAAAAGATAAAGTTATTAAAGACATTAATAACAAATATAGATCATATATAAATTAGTTATTACAAAATTGCCTTTATAACTAGAATATTCTGAATGGAAGTAAAGTAACAATTTTTTTTATAAATTCTTTCTACAAATTCTAAATATTTGAATATAAATATAATTTCAAGAATAAACTTAATATATTTTTTTTGTTTCAATATCATAAGTTATATTAATTTAAATAATTCAGAAAACGATATTCAATAAATAGTAGTTGGTACATCAACGCATATTATTAATCATGATTATGATATTATTAATTATGATTATAAATTATATATGTATTATTTTATATTATATGAATTATTCTTTGTATTATTTAAATATTTATAAAAAAAATATTACAGTAATAAAATCTATATTTGCACAAAATTTGTTGGAACTATCTTGGAGAAAATAAAAAAAAATTCTATTCAACATGCATGAAAAATAAAAATATTTTAAAAAGAATTTTTTATCACATTATTGTTATAGATAATACACCTGAATAAAATTTAATGTTTCTACGTATAGAGAGATAAAATATTTTAAAACAGTAGTTGTTTTCTGATTTAATAATTTAAATAACAATCATGCAACATATAATGTAGTGTGTAGTATATTCGTATTTACACTTCAACTAGAAACGGTATATTGCTTTATATTATAATATACAGAGTAGTACAAATTCAAAAACTTTTTTTGTTTCTCTTTGGTGTGCTCGAAAATTGTGAAACCAGCAAGAATAATACTACAAAATTGCATCACCATCTGCACCGACTATAAATTTTTCTTACAAACTATATCTAATCAAAATCTAAAATGTTTATCTCATCTAATATTTTCTGAAGTTAATGATATTTCGACAGTTAATAACATAAAAGTGTATACCTGTTGAATAATTTTAATAATTTTTATATAATTCATTTAAACTTTTATTACAAAATTATTTTCCATTCAAATTCATTACCATAACTATTTCAATACCATAACTATTTCAATACCATAACTATTTCAATACCATAACTATTTCAATACCATAACTATTATTTATAATTTTCATTTTTGTCTTAAAATATTTTATTGCACAGCAAGATAAAAGCGTTTTAAATTTTTATGCAATAAGATGTTTAAGATTTTTTAAGATTTATTTTCGGTTATTGAAATTCAATGACTTCATTATATGTTAAGCTGAAAGTGAAAAAATCATTTTGTAACTTATTGACAATATATATTATACAATTGTCCAAACGGCAAAAAAATTCTCAATAATTACACATGAAGCATTAATTTTTTTTAAGTTATTTTGTAATCTTTGTCCATATTGTATATTAATAATAATAAAAGTATAATAATGACATATAATTTAATTTAATATCTGCGTAGTTTAAACAATTTGCCAAAATAATAATTGGTATATTCTTTGTTATATTTTCGACGAACAGAAATAATACGTAGAAAGTCTCTAGAAGAATAAATAGAGATTTGAGTAATTTGTGTAATTAGGTTAGATTTCACGAAAATAACAATTTTCTACTTCTACCCAATTAAACTAATATGAAAATATGTGAATGCAAAAATGATATGTTCTATAATACTAAAAAAACAGTTAACTGACGAGCAACGTTTGTAGGTTAAAAATTCTTTTCACTTACGTAGAACCACAAATTAAACAAAATTTTTGAAATATTTATTAAAAATAACAAACTATTTTATTTCAATTATTTGCAAGAAAAATCATTATGGAGATAAAATATATATTTAGTAAACATTAATTTTAGTACAGGCTAAATTAAGGTTTCATTATGAAACTACTCATAAACGGATAATCACATGCGATAAAAAAGTAAATCCTTTCATTAATCAATATGATTAACTTAAAAACTGAATTATTTATTAAGTTGCTTACGATAGTGAAATTTACAATTGTAATAAATATAGTCTCACATTGAAACTTTAATAGTCATATACTTCTTTTCTTTCATTGCATTTTATCACTCAATAATTTTTTTATTTAGTCTCATATTGTTAACTTTTGTAAAGTTACATTTGACTTTTGCTCGAAAAATTCATGCGTAAAACATTTTTGGTTTATCTTTTTAAATACTAACTACGGTTCAAGTTCGTAATTTAAAACGCTGAATTTTGATTTGTTTATAGTTATTGTTTTTAGTATATAGTTTATAGTATATAGTTTTTTATATTTTTATTAAAAGTTTGTATATAAAATGAGTAACATGGCACTTTTTTATTTGTTGTCACTACTGCACAAATCAAAGAAAGCTGCAAATATGAATTAACAGTTATTACGAAAATAAAAGTTATGTATAATACATTTACATAACTTTTTAAACATTTGTACTATCTTATAAAGTTTATGTACAAAAAAATTGAAAAAAGCTACACAAAATGCAAATTTAACAAGTCATCTCTATAAAATGTGTATGGAATAAAACTAAAATGTAAAAGAATTATCATATTATTAAATCGTTTAATGTCAAGGGCGATAGTACGAGTACATTATATTTCATATTTGCATATTACTCTTAGTAATAAAAATATTTCCAAAAATATAAAAAGGGGGTTATATTTATCAACATCAACTTTTACAAATCATTGCATAAAATGTTTCTTCACTTTTTGACACCTGTTTATATATCAAACGTACACACAAATTTTCATCCCCTCTACTTCGACGATGCAACATATTAATACGTTTTTCGTAACATCATCCGAAAATAATGTACGTTCGAATATAAATAATAATGTTAAATATTACAGTTTAAGTGGTAAATATAACTAAAATAATTCATAGTTTATAATGCTAATGATGCGTATTATGACCAAATATGCATTTTTATAACCGAACTTCTTTTTTATTTTAAATTATTTTACTCATATATTACAATAAAATACATCGGGATAGTATAAGTGATCAAATCTAGCATTACAAATTTTTAACATTATTTCAATAAAATATAATCTATACAACTTTGTTAGGTTATTATCTAGTATAGTAATGAAGATTTTCTTCTGTAACTGAATATTAAATATAAAATATATATTTATTTAATTATATATATATATTTAATATAATTTATTTAATATATAAATAGTATATATTAAATATAAAATAGGATTGAAAATATGATATGCAACTAATGGCTGTAGAATATAAATATTTTTTTGTTTTAACTTATACTCTTTATATAGAAATAATATTAATACATAAATACTATGGTTAATAAGCCTAGACAAATATGTAGTAAGCAATAATAAGTCTAAGTAAGAATATGGAACAATTTATTTTAACAGAATTAAAAATAATGTTTAAATATAATTCTAGGTTATCTTTATTATTTATGAATATAAAATTAAATTTTTGTAGAAATATAATTTGTTATTGAATCGGAACATGAGAAAATTTTATACAATTAGTTTTCGACGGAACTGTTTTAAATATCAATACACCCACAATCATTCACACAAATTAATTCACATGGAAGATTTTAAAAGAGCGATATTTGTGATTGCGAGTTTGTGGGCTCGAAAATTTTTACGAGTCGATACGCTGATCCTCTAGTTTGCGCCACGGCAACGTCACTTATTTTTCTAAACGTCTCAAATTTACTTCGAATCCCATACCACACGACAAAGTATAATTATAGTATTAAAATACTAATGCTAATGCAATTGCTTATATGCTCTAATATTTAAAGTCTAAATGAATTGAAAACATGACAAATTTGTTTACAATAAAAAATACAAATTATAATCTAACAATTTAACTTAACTTTTTTTCTTATTTCTCTCTCTCTCATTAAGCCACTGGCAAATCATCTAAAGATTTACTCATATGTACTTATATCACATAAAAAATAAATAACAATACATAATAAATATTGTTATTATAAATAAACATTAAAAATGTACATAAATAAAATTTATTAACAGATATAAAGTTTATAAATGATAACTGTTTAAATTAAAAATTAAAATTAAATTAAAATTTATTGAAAAGAAGTTAATTGTTAAAATACAATTCTTAACATTTATGTTGATAATATATTTGAACAATTATATGTACGCCATATATTAGTACATGTATATGTACTCATGCTTGTTTGAAGAAACTATTAATGATCATGAAAAATTATTTTTTTGTTGAAAAACCGATTCTTTTTTATTTCTTTTGTGCACAATAGAAAGAGTTTTAACTGATAATCTGCATATTGTACATAAACTATTTACATACAGCAACTTAAAAAATGTAATATACTTTCATATTAAAAAGAGACGTAAAATATAAAGAAATCGACACTGGTAGATTATTTTAATTAAACTATAGTATTCCCAGCTTCTATTATCCTACAAATGGTATATAATTTGCAAAATTATTAAAATACAATTATAATAAGTTATTCGATGTATTTGTACACAATTTATGCACGTAAGCAAATTAAATGTAAGTAAACGCAATAATGCATTCATTAGATATTTAAAAATATGCATTCAATTGCATTGAATATCAAGTTCCGTACCGATTTTTGAAATAAAACCTTGTGTGCGTTTCAGTATGTAAAAAAGTCAAAATCTAAAACAGATTTTGTCCTATGTTTTTGTAAAAGCTTTTATTAAATATTATTTGTGAGTTTATGCGTAAGAGTATGCATGATGGAATATAAATGCACTAAATCAAAATTCTGAGTCAATTTTTTTTCGAAAATTTTTAATAAATTTATGTTTTTCTTTAAAAAAATTTTATGTAAATTAATATTTACTCTATTATGAATTTTTTAAAATTTCAACCCCTACTAAGAGTGACGTTTAAGGATGGAATTTCGGGGAAATTAATTTCTTTATCATTTCGTGTTGTAATTAATATTTCTTGCTAGTTTTTTAAAGAAATTATTCGATTTTAAAAATTTTCAATTTTCATTGCAAACGTTGCAATCTTCAAACTCAAAGTAAAATTAATGTTATACCGTTTATTACTTTATTCGTGCGTTTGTAGTTGATTTACATAAAATCGTTCGTTATTTTTACCCTATCTCTTTTTATCTCTATGTGCAGTTTATATATACGTGAGTTTTAAATTAATCTCGTTCCGTGATTCTCTTCTTACTCGTTTCTTTTCTTCTTTTTTATACTAACCTTTTTCTTTTTTCTTTTTTTTCCTTCCTATACTTCATAATTATCTCTTCGGTATACATGATATAAAAATTGCAAATCTTTTACTCTGTAGAATTGAATATCGTTAATCAATTTGTAAAAGGTATTTTTAATACTTTTTTACGCTTTATTAATATGCTTTAATTTTAAATACGTTAGAGGTATAGAATATTAAACTATGTCGTAGAATCATTCGATCTTCTTTTACAGTCTATTAAAATTTATGATTCCCTAAGATATTATATATATATATATTTACGTTTTATAATTTATTCGAAATAAAATGTTCTTTTAATTATACTTGTATCTAATGTAAAATTTATATTTGCTATACTTGTGCAATTGATTTGCACAAACAAAAACAAATATACGGAGAATTTAATTTATTAATTACAAAATGTGCAGCAATATAATGTATATAGCAATATAATATTTAATTATAATTAAGAATTTAGTTCATATAATTTATTTTTCAGATAAAATAACAAATAACAATATAATAAATATAACTTTCAAATTATTTAAGACAAAGTATTTGTTCATATTAAAGTTAAAATAAGCAGTTTTAAGCTTTAATTAAAACTAGAGCGTGTTAATAATAATCGCATGTTTTTATTGGACAAAGGCGGACTAATTATTGAATTGCGTTTTACATTTAAATTCCTCTAAATTATAACGCGGCTAAATATGATTATTTTAATTCTAAAAAGGTACAAGATTTTTTTTCTCAAAAATTGTTAAAATTCATTTATAACAGGGTAGAAAATACAATACCAATAAATACAAAAATTCAAAATTTGTACAGGTCAATACAGATTATTATGTAGAATTACTGACACTGGTCTTTATCAAATTAACGAAAATCTAAAAAGTAGTGACCTTGCTTTATAGGTCATGTTACCATCGAATAATACCCGCATCTAGC
Source organism: Wiebesia pumilae (assembly GCA_018907045.1). NCBI lineage: Eukaryota > Metazoa > Arthropoda > Insecta > Hymenoptera > Agaonidae > Wiebesia > Wiebesia pumilae. Next base: position 299,949 of record JACCHZ010000151.1, read on the forward strand.
AGCAGGCCTCAAGATACATATGCAAGCGCTGTCAAATTATTATCCGAAACAAATTTTAAACAGTAGTATTACCTATTCACTAATACTGTCATTATTACTGTAATTTTTAATAATGCATACCATATTTTCAAAATTATAGTGAAAATAATATCAGTAAAAGATTTGATATTTAATAATATCAAGTTTGAAATACTTTAACAAAATACGTCTTAGACGTAGTAGTAATTAGGTATTCTATGCTACTGAGGCATTAATATGCTTCATACACTCTATGTCGCGAACTGCAATATTCATAGGACTTGCATGACGGTTAATCAGCAAATTTAAAAGGGTGCTATGTTAAATTGTCCGTTTCTGATTTATTGGATTTTATGAATTAATATTAACAATCTATTGATAATTTTTTATTTGTGTTCTACTATGTAACTATTAAATTTTATTACCCCGTTTTTTCATATTACTTTTTACGTGTATAATTTAAAAAAATATAACAATCATTACATAATCAATAATAATATAAATAAGGATGGAATAAAAGAGTTTGTATGTGGTAGTACACCTTTTGACTAAATAATTTTCCGGAGTATATCCTACGTGCCAATACTATTTCTGCGCTTTTTTTCCTCAACCTTCTTCATCCATCTTTCTTCAGAGACAACCGAGAACTAAATAGCAGAAGTGTACATCGTCGAGTCTCACCAGTACTAGAAGATTTTTAAAGGCCCTTTTCATGCAAAAAACTCTATTTTCCTAGTTTTCCCTTAAACTTTCTTTCTTCTTCTTCATTTTTTAATAATGGATTTTTCCTGATTTTACTGTAACTGAATTCTCGAAAAATCTAACATCTCTGAAACTTAGTATACATTTTACCTTTTTTCCTTCTTTTTCTTCAATTATTGTTAATAGAAATGTAAAGATAGATTTTCTGGTTTATTTTTGCTACATATTTTTGTACGTTCACAATGATTCCTTTATATAATGGCATATTTTTGTAAAAACTTTTTTCGCAAACATCTTTTAAACTTTACTTATACAATCATTCAATATTAAATTTTATATTAATAAAAGAATAACTAAGATTAATCATTAAATGCTAAATATTCTTAAGTCTTGCAGAAAAGAATTTATATTTTTCCATTCGCTTTTTCACTTTTATTTCTCATATTAACCAGACATAATTCTTGAACTTTATTCTTGTACAAAAAAAATTCATCTTCAACATGCAGATTTATATTACATCTTTTCTCGATTTTAAAATATTTTATTATATTTTTGTAATATTTTACATATCATAAATTTCATGATTTTTGTGATTTTACGTAATATATAACATTCAAGATATAATTTTCTACAAAAAAACTTAGAAACTCAACTCTATTTTATTTAATATATGGCTTGGTTAATACTTCTTTTTCAAAAAAGTACTAGTATTCAATATTTTCTTCTAGCTTTTTTTCTAAATAATTTTTATTAACAAATCGACTTGACTTTCAAATTAATAATTTAAAAAATTTTTAATTTTTATTTGTTTATTAAATATTATAATTATTCATTGTTAATAATAAATTATCAAATAATTTGATATAATGTTCACATTAGTTTAAAATTAAACACTATATTTAGCTTGAAATTTTGCTTTATAACGGTATATATTACAAAGAAATCATATCTAAATTTTTATTATTATTCTCAATTACAATGATACTTATCATTTTTGTATACATTTTTATACCATTATTTAAATTGGAACTTTATTTTCAATATCATTTTAATCTTTGACTATCACATAGTGCGTAATAAAGAAATTGACATATAGTATAAAAAGATTTTTGGGTATATTTTTTTATTTTTTTTATTTAAAATATGTGATCTATTTAATAAACTTGTTTAGTAGTTTGCAATAAAGGTATTTCTAATACTTTTTTCAACTTTTTTTAACAATTCACCTTCTAATACTTACAAAAACTTGTAATAAGAAAACTCTTAAAGTTTGAAAAACTTAACTTACCTGCAACAAAAAATGATTTCATTAATAAAAAAATAATTTTTTTTATTCGTTAAATGTACAAAATGTTGCATACAGCAGAAAAAAATAATAATACAATTAAATAAAATAATATAATACAAATACATACTGAGTGCAAATATGACAAATAGTAATATAATGTAGATGTGAAAGAATAGTCTTCCAAAAATCAATAATAATGTAATAGCAATATGATAATTAATTTGTAAAGACATGGAATATTTAAAATAATAAATAAAACAAAACTAATGCAAATTTCTTTTTTAATACAGAAAATATTGATATAACAATTTCTTCTATGATTTACGTTAAAAATATCTATAACTACAAGTGTAATATAATATTTTATGTTTTAAAATTATACAAACCGTCAATTCTCATACATATTTGCTTTTACTTTTATTACATCAATTACTTTGAATTTTTAATTTACTTGTCAATATTAAATAATATTTAAAAAATGCATGCTTACGTTTAATTAACTTTAACTATTTTAATATCATGTTTTAATGATATTAAAACCTAATCGTCTTGTAATGATTCAAAATAACTTTGTATTTTTTTTATCCAAATTTTATCAATCAAAAATTTTATCCAACAAAGAATAAGTTATTAACACACAACTTAATAAGAAAAAAATTAAAAATTAAATTTAAAATTAATAAAATTTTTATATAGAAATTACAAATTAAAGTAAGCATAAATATTGATTTAAGTTTTGTTATTCAAAAATTCATTTAATATCTCAAAAAATTCATTCTATGAAAAACTAATTTATATAATAAAAAATTGCATCAGTTATAGAATAAACATGAATTAAATTAAATTTATTAAAATTATTTTAAAATTTAAGTAAAAGCGAATAATAATAATAATATTAATAAACCAAAATCACTACATTTTCATGATATGCAACGAAACAGAATTTACTGAGCCAATGCTTATATGTTTTGATTTAAACGAAAAATCATTGCCATCTCGTATCTAGCATAAAAATTAGTCCTTTTGCATATTGAGTTTGGTGACAAACGTGATAATTTATAGTTCACAGATGATTTTACACACGCTTATTTGTAAAGTTTGGATTCAATTTAATTTTTATTATTAATTTTAATATTAATTCAATTTTTATTATTCCGGTTAAAACCGGAGTAATAATAGGCAACTATAGGAATATAGTTATGAGAATATAGTTATATAATTATGAAAGGTAAAATTCATATGAATTCGACAGCTTTTTTAATTATACACGCGCAGTTTCAAGTATGCATAAATACCCAGTAAATAATGTAGTTATGCAACGCGTCCTTGACTGCATGTACGGCATCGATATAAGGTGCACAAAATAAGCAGTTGTATAATAATATATCTATATGTAGTGTATACACGTATAGCCGAAAAAACTTTCTTACATCATAGAAACTGATTCATTAGAGCTATCTCGTTCGCATATTGATTTGGAATATTAAATTAAACGTAATTTGTAAATGACAATAAGTTCTTATAATTATGAAAGTATTTGCAATGTATATACTATTAATTGTTTATTTCTGTTTTTCTTACAATAACAGTCCTATAAATTGTTTCTATTTTTTCTTTTACATATTTCAGATAAGATGAATTTGATAACAGTCAGATAACTTAAAAAATTTTATCTTCACATTCAATATATTTTAAAAAAAATTTTAAATCATGAAAATTAGAATCAGAACTAAAATAGTTCTAAATGCAAAAGTAAATAATTAATTCAATTTTTTGATAACTCATTAATTCGAAATTAATGAATATGTATTCATTTCAGTAAACAGTTATACATAAAACAATCATGTTGTTGTATTGAATAAATATTCTATTTTTTAACTAAAACGGATATTTCTTAAAAATGAAAATATTTCCTTATAAAATATTAAGAAAGTTAAATTAATTAATTAAAAAAATTAGAAATTTAATTACATATTCCTTATATGCACATAATTAACTAATTAAGAACTATAAAGTTTATTATATAATGTTTGAATTGAATTGTATTTTAAAAGGCATAAAATTATAATAACCTGTTTGTTTACATAACATTATTTTTACAGTATTTTTCTATTTTTTATGAGACTGAAGTTTCCAACGATGGAACTCCAACAAAAAATCAAATTTTTCAAATCTTAAAATTACTTAAAAAAAAAATTTTGTAAACCATATAAATATGATACAATATTAACAAAAAAATGGTACAACCCTAAAAACACCCCGAAAAACAACTCTTATTAGGGGATGAAAAATTGAAAAATTTCGAAATTTAAAAATTAGAAATTTTCACTAACTATCATAAATAAAAATCATTATCAATGTAGATCAAAAGGGATTCGTAATGCATATTTTGAACATTATACATCATTGATGTATATAGATATATATTTGGTATAACGTATTTAAATATCTAAAAATGTTTAACATCATATTATGAACAAATAATGAAAAATCACAAATTAATGAATGTTTATTTTATGTACATTTTCATATATAGTGTACGACTACGTTTGTAATGCGATGTAACGTTTTCCATTTATGAATTGTAAATTTACGACAAGATAATGTGTTCTCGTTAAAACTATAATGTAATTGTTGTTCAAATAAAAATTCTGTATTAAAATTTTTTTGTGAATTGTACAGTAAAAAAATTGCTAAATGCATCAATTTTGAAAATTTTTAAATAATTATATTGAATTTCAAAATATTATTTCACATAATAACAATAGAATAAAATATAATGTAATAAAATTCAAAAGGTACTTTATTTTGAATTGTGTGGATTATAAATTATGTTTTTTTAAATTAATATCTATGGCAAAATCATATAATAAATTCGTTTGAGAAATTAGTAATATTCATTAGAAATTATAAATGAATTCACATCAAATAAATCTTTGTTAAAATTCAAATTTTTCATACAAACAGCCTTTCTCGTCGTTACTTTATCATTTCAACGCTCTCTCGCTTCCGTATATATTTTTCCCCTTTTGTGATTCTCTTTCTTTCTCTCTTTCAGTTTTCTTTTTTTAAAAAGCCCGATAATAATAATGTAAAGGGACTGACTCGCCTGTATAAACACGGAAAATGTTGGTCTTTTGTCTGCGTGCACGTATCTTAAAACGTAAAGTATAATAAAGGCAAGCAAATATGTAAAGATATATATATATATAATACAAAATATTTAGAAAAATTAAATATATGACGCTAATGTCTTACGACCTTTAAATTAATTTCATTTATTTTTTTGTCATTGACCAATAATAGGTGAAGGTATCATAAATAATTATAAAAAATTATACGAAAATATATTTCACAATATTTCTACATTAATATTGTTCGTTTTATTTAGTCAACACATACATTAAATTTTATAAGAAAGTTTAAAAAATAATTTCAACTCGTAAGTATATAGTAGAATAAGATTAAAATTATAAAAATAAAATATAAAATGGCATCTTTTTGTTGCACTTGTGGTTAATATATTTATTGTGCGCTATCATGTTTGATTATAAATTTATGCATATAATTAAAATGTTCTATTTGTATCAATACTGGTTGCTATTTGTTTTAGATTACATACAACTTTTGAAAACTTTTTTTAAAAGCATTCTGACAAATATATTTCAAGACATTTGATTGATAGTTCAAGAATTTAAATGATTCTTTATTGGGTACTGTCTTATATAATTTTATATTAAATTTCGGTGAAAACTGACCGAATATTTTCACCCATCCAAAAATAATAGTTAATAGTAATAGTAATAATAATAGTTAATCTATATATAGTTAATAATAATTAATAATAGTTAATAATAATAGTTAATAGTAATAATAATAGTTAATCGGAGTAAATGCTGCTTAATTTTCATAAACAAATTAAGAACAAAATGTAATAGTATGAAATATTATAAAATTCAATTTCATTAAAATATTAAATTTGCATAAAATAAAAAAAAATACTTATGAAATATTGAATCTTATGTTATCTTCATAGTGTAACGCGTTTGAGGGAGGAGAATAGAGAGAATACAAGGAGAAAAAAAAAGAACGAAAGTAGATAGAGAGAAAAAGCAGCGTGAGAGAAGAAAAGGGCCAAAGGAGGGGGAGAAGAGAAAGACAGCTTAAAGAAGCGAGAGAAAGAGAGAATGAGAATTGAGGAGAGAAGCCAAACAAAAACTCGTTCCCGCGTGAACATCGCTGCCGTGCCGCGTACAGGTACAAGGTTTTGCCTCTTCTTCTTGGATCCTTACAAATAAATGTATTCGACAAAAACTCCTGTTAAGTTTTTAATTTATTTTTAATAATTATTATATTAGAAGAGTTTTCAAAGTTCTAAGATCCTCAGACGTGGACTTTCGTGTAGTATTTGAAAATTAATACAATTCTCTCGCTTATTTGTGTAAATAATTTTAAATAATATATTTGAGATTTAACTTTATCGTTAAATTTATTTTTATTTTTTTTATTTATTTATATTTTCCGCTGCAATGGAGAATATATTTTTATTTTAAAACTTAACTAATATACCGCTGCCCACTACTAAGTAAAGGAGACAATAAATAAAGTACTTTCACAATGAAATTATGGTAATTGATATTTTCAAGCCTTTCATATGCGTCAAATACTAATGATTTAGTTTTACTCACTAAGGTTTACACGTTATCTATTAAATACATAACAAGTCATAGATAAATGAATTAAATATTCTCTTCCTGATTTCTTATTTATAACACAATATATTTTTTTACATATAAATTTTCAAAATAACTAATTCAATTACTTTCCAAGCAACTTAACTTTTCATGAATATTTCAATATTATTTTACTTTGTTCTGTAATGTGAAAAATAATATTTATAAGATAAAATACAACCAATCTATAATAACAAAAAAATTTGGTGTAAGATGATAAATATTTTCGTAATTGTCTTTTAATTTAGATGCAGTAAAATAATCGATAATTTATATTCAAGGTAAAAAGCTGAATATAGTGTATTAAATATAAATTTTTACATCATTAACATTTTCAAATTAAATATTAAACAATTGTAGTTATTATTCAGAGTTTTTTAAGTATATTTTATCGCTTTTAAAATGGCTTCTTTACTTTTATTATTTAAATAGCTATTTAATTTATTCAGAGCAAACAAAGATTAAATAAAAATATTATTTTTATTGATAAATTAACCTCGCAATTCAAGTTTTACAAGGTATGCTATACTGCCGATATTCAATACAGGATCTTTCGTACGGATCATGTATCACGAAAACAGATTCTAATTAAAACCCTAATTTAAAAAAACTAATTTTCATTTAATTTCAATTTCATTTTTTCATGCTATACTTTCTTCGCATAAATATGAATGTGCCTACAAATTATATTCGAAGGCACGTATTATTTATGAATCATGTGTAAAAAATTAACTTTAAATATTCTTAATTCTTTATAACATAAAAATTAAATTAACGGATTAAATTTGCAACTTTATCTCAGTAATGTATGTGTGAGCAATAAGCACTTTAACAAAACTTTTTAAATACATAATTTCAAATACTTACAAAAGAATGGAACATATTTTAAGTTTGTTTTAAAATACTCATTTATAATAATTAATATAAAGAAATTATGATAGAATTCTACCAATAATTTTTAGATAATCGTATTAATAAAAAAATGTCAAAATACAGAATCGTAAATATTCCAAATAAATTAAATTATTATTATAAGCTTAAAAATTATTATTTGCGAAAAGAAATTGATCAATAGATTGAAATATGCCATTTCTCGACAAAGTTTTATATTTTATACTCCTTTTCTCTACCTACCCACATACACAGATTTTTTATTATCATAAATCTCCTGTCACTACAAAATAAAAATGTTTCGATTAATGTGAAATCGAAATTTATGAGATTCCTGTAGTACATGTCATTAATATATTAGAAGTTTAGCTTCAAAATACTTAAAAAATCACGACTAATGTAGTCGCCTGAAAATTTTATTCCACGATTAACTATTGCACGAAAAGAGGATGGTGCAATTCTATTTTGGATAAATAAAAGTATTATTTGAATTAGGATCATTGAATTATGTACAATTGATATAGCAGGTCGCAAGGTGAAAGTAGGTATCTCATTTAGTATTGAAAAAATGTTATTACACAATTGTAAAAAGCAAGATAGTAGTGAATTTTATAGTTTCTCTTTGGAAATTTATAACTGATTTATTTCATCTAAATAATATAGAGTGAAAATGTTGACAAATGATTATTGCTGATACGTTATAAATTGAATTATTCATTCGAGAGATTTAAAATGTTTGTTCACACGTTACAAATAACTTTATATGAACGATATTCTGGAAAAATTGAACTAAATGAATAAAATTTTTTGACTTCGGAATAGAACTGGTACTGGCAATTTATACGCGATGAGATATCTCTGATTTGTTTATTTTCCTTTTTCAATTTAAGTGAATTTAAGCGTCAAACTCAAGGTTCTTCATTATTAACCTTCATTTCGAAAACTACTCTACATATTATTCTACGATTTCACAGATACAAAAATACTGTATTCCTTTTCATAAAATCGCAAAAATATACTGAATATACTCTTTCAAAAGTATAAATATCTCGAAAATTACTTCATTCCATATTCACTTTATATACATTCCATTCATACACAAATATACTTTGCCAAATTGATACCATAGTACATGAAAGCGAGTGTCAATATTAATAAAATGGTCGCACGTTGATTTACAATTCAAGACGAGAACTTATGACCTCAAGGATTTTAAATGATGATAAACTGATTTCTCGTAAATCAGACTTTTGGTTGTCTTATGCTAATTAAGATTATTGAGTGCTTAAATTAGTTGATTTAAAATTCAATCTAATTGTACTGAAAACACGATTTTATACATTAAATAAATGACTTCAAATTTAAAGGCATCCAGTAATCCACTTTGCTGCTTTATTAAAAATTGAAAGCTTTGATTCAAGTTAATTTTAACGTGGATTTATTCTTTAAATACGAACATATAATAATTAAAACTGAAAATAATATTTTTAATAATAAAATTTCTATTAAGTTTGTTTAATAAGTTATAATTGATTGAATTTATTATTATATTTTTTATTTATTCAGATTCGTTAGAATTTTATAACCACTTTTTTATATCAATACTGTGAACAAAGCTCAGTCAACACGGCATTTACTGAGAAAATTATTATTTTCCGATAATCATTTAATCTCATCTTTTCAAATACTGTCTTTAAACAACAAAAATTGTAATTTACTTTGAAAAGTTTGTATTAATTAATCTACAACTAGTGTACTCTGCATTTTAAAATTTTTTTAATAAAATCAATGTAATTTTCTGATCTTTCAGAATATTACATTGTTAATTTTTTATTATTTATTGCCATTAATTTTAATGGCAAAATTAATGCCAAAATTAATGCATAATTAATGCCAAAATAACAATAATATTTAAAGTATTTCTTACAGATATTTTCAAATGGAACGTTACTGTAAAAATAATTTTTTATTTTTAATTTTTTTAATATTAAAACTGAATATTATAAGTTTCATTTCTATTATTTAATACTGCCAATTAGAGGATATAAAGAGTTATAGTTAAAATTAAATTGATACTTCTATAAATATAAAATTTTCGTTCACTGACCGTTAACAAAACACATGAAAAATGAATATAATTATATATTATTATATTTTTTAAAGCATTTTTATTGCGTTAAATTATAATTCTGATGCTGTAGATATATTAGTTATATAATTTATGTAAAACAATACACTAGTTAACTTCTTATTTATTGATTTTTCAACTTAAAATGTTATTATAATTATAAAATTATAATTAAAATATACACTCTTCTCTGCATAATGTATTATAACAAATAATTACTCATGCATGCAATGATTTATTAAATTTTTAATAAATTACAACTAGCTACTAGTTAAATATACAAAATATAAACAATGGATATTAATAGAGTACGAAAAAAATATATGTCTCTCGATTCTTTTTGTAATTATTTTAAAACAATATATTCGATAATGAATTTTATACGCGGATATTTAAAAATATTTACCGCTGAACACTTAGGATTCATAAATGATCTTATAATAAATGGTGTGTATTCAGAAATTCTTATTAACTATTATGAAACAAATAAAACAAAATTATAGTTGTACCTGTGCAACATAACTTTACTATATATTATTAATTATTCAACAATACATGCAAGAAATTGTACGATTCAAAATAACTTTTTATTTGTTTATTATTTGTTTCTTTATTCTCTATTATTATTTCTTATTATTTGTTCTGGTATTCTCATTAATGACGACGCCTTATAATACATAATATATTGATCTTTATGAATACTATTTTGTGACGAAAATTCATTTCATTTTTATAGTACAACTAAAATACTGAAAGAGTAGTGAAAAACCATTATTTATAAATAAAAATAAATTGTATTCATTTTCCGTATTCGTAGAATTCTCTATTATAAAACTCGGAATTGAAAAAGATTTACATTGATTAAATCAATACTTTCCTTAAAAAGAAGATTCTATGACCTTGTAATAACGTTAATTAAACGCATTTAATTAACGAGGATCAATAATCGGATAAACAACAGAGTAAGAAAATTTGCCAAATCATATCAGTAATTGAGCAATTTTTTAAGCCTGTACAGTCAAAGAGTTTAGAACGTAACTGGAACATAGGATAGAGACAAAGAGTGAAGCAATCCCGAATATCTCAACGTCGATTATTAATGCAGACGATGAATTTTTGCAGAAGGTCTATAAATGGAATTAATTTCGAGTCACTGCCATTTTCACCCATTTTCATTATAGAAATATCATTTGTTGACTCATTGCACACGCGCAGTCTCTGAAGCCACATGGTGCTGCGACGAGACCACATGCGCTTGTACGAGTTTCAAAATATGGTCAGTGGGTAAGAAAGAAGTCATATATATATATATATAGTAATTGATAGGGGTTTCGACTGGAGTGAAGCAGTCTTCGACATTTTTTCCCTTTGCAAACGCCGAGGCCAAGATTATCTCAATTGGCTCCATTGATGATGAGCATAAAAAAATAATAAAATCCCCGTTTGCGAGTCTTTCAATGGGTCACAAAGCTGTAAATCTTTTATCGGTGCACAGGCCGAGCCTAATTCTCAATTACCATTCTGCACAGTATGTGAACTCTGTATATATTTTTGAAGTTGAGATTGTACGTATAGAATTTTAAGCTTGTCTCGAGCTTTCGCAATTCGATGCCTCTTTGTTACCGACTGCAATGTTTTTTCAATTCACTTGTAGCGCATGCAATTTTCTATAGCAAGGGTTGCATTTACAATGTTAAAATTTTTCTTTTTACTTTAAGTTCATTCACACGTACTTTTCTTTCTTAACGCTTACGTTTACTATGGTTATTGAAAAATTTTTCACTATGACTAACTCAGTTTATAATAGAATGCAACTATTCTGAATCGAATGTTTACTCAAAACGCTTTTTTATTTTCATTAGTTTTCCATATAAATAAATCAATTTAGTAACAAGAAAAATTTAAAAACTGAAAATTACAAAATGTGCAATAATGAAAAATGCTATAACGCTTTAAACAAAACGGTTAAATAAAACATGTATCGTTTTAGTTGACTGTAAATTGAGGGTTTGTAAACTTATCCAACGTTTTACAAATATTTTTCACACATTAAAATCTTCCATATAACTAAAACATTTTATCTAACTATTATCTACAAACAGTCTAACAGATATTTAGTGTAGCTTCGATAAATTTTAATGAATTATCATCATTACTTAAATTTGTACATCTGCTTGCCTTATTAATTCATAAAAACTGAATTGTCGAAATATTAAGAATAAATAAAAAATATCAGTTTCTGATTCCTGCAATCAGAAACATTATACATTTCTCTTACTTTTTAAAAAAAAGTTTTCAACAAGAAATAACATCACCCCTGGTCGAATTATTTATGACGTTTATTTTAAAGTGATAATTTATTTTTGGATTATTAAATGTTTTTAATGTTACTAACAAAACAAAAGTGAGTAAAAACTCTTTCTCGTTTCTATTTTTCAAGAGTCCAACTTCTAAAATATTTATATCCAATAATAATTATAATTAAAATTCGTATTTCAATAATTAATTTTTAAAAAATTTTTACATTTTTATAATTTTTTAAAAGTACAAAAAATAAAATCTGTATTTATCATGTTATTAAATTACGAATATATCAAATAAAACTGAAAAATAACTTAAAATGGTACGGAAATATTAAAAATACTTTTCGATATATTTAGATTAGCATGCTTAGACTCAACGAAGAACTGGAAAATAAAATTTTTTTCTTTTAGAAATATATGCAAACACTATGAACTTACATTAAAATATTACTCAAAGACATTAAATATAATTTTTGTGTAGATGAAAATACAAAGCAAACGGAATATTAGTAAATAAAATAAGTTTGTGTTAAATGAATTTATCAGTCTTATAATTTATCAAACGCAGACGATAGGAAAAGTAGAAAAGAGGGCTGTGCAAATAATCGGAAATTGAGAGGCAACAGCTCGCGAAGAGCCCAATTAGTTCATTGAAACCTCGAATTCTCATCAAAACTTAATTTATATAAAAGAAAGAGTTGGTATGACGAATAACGAGAACTTGAAAAAAAAGTGGAAGGAAAAAAAATTCGTCGCATAACACGTCTCGCTTAAACAGGCCGTAATGCGATATTATAAGAAGTCCCGACGAGTTTGGGATTCTAGAATACAATTGCAAAGAACGATTCGAACAAAGCAGTAGGCGCCTGCATGGGAGAACAGTCAAAGGAGGCTTTAAAAAAAAGAACACTAAAAATTGAAGAGGTGGCTAATGGAATAACACAAGCGAATGCATACGAGGGTGTAATGAAAAATGTGCGAAAAAATAACAACGACATTCACACACAAAGTGTGACAATGTACCAGGCTTAATTGAGTCTTCGCATACAATTTTCTATAGAATTTTTACGTTATTCAAAATCAAAAAGATACCTTTGTCGGAAAATGAACAAAAATCTACATAACTTAGAAAAGAAAAAATTTAATTAAATGGTTTTGAAAGTTTAAAAGTATCTTGTATTACACGATTCAATAAATTAATCTGATTTCTATTAGCGCCAGACATAAAACCAAAATTATTACATAGAGAATGTGACGAATGTTATAGAGAATATTATAAGCTTTGTATTTATTAATAATTTGAATACGTTACGAAATTCAACTATCATTAATAATTTCAATAATAATGTTACTGATAAATCATAATTATTCAACGTAATAATATTAAAGTAAACCATTCATTAAAACTCTTTCATGGAGAAATTTAAAAAATTTATATCCAAGACAATATTTAAAATACTTTAAAAATAATATAAGCATAAATACTGAGTACTTGCATTTATTATTTTAAAATTGATTTATTAATATTAATTTTTTCATCATTTGTTCTTTTAAATTGAAGAAAATTAATACAAGATTTTAAGAGTGAAAGTGAAATGAAAATTATAAAAATAAAGGTTATATTATGAAATAAAGTTATCAAACAAATGACTTCGAATAGTTTCATAAATTTAACATAAATTTTGGAACAGATTTTCGATTGCCTATGAAACTAAACATAAGCGCAAAAAGTACCAAAAAAGGAAAAATCTAAAGTTTAGAAACTTAAAAAGAGAAGAAATGAAATAGTGAAAAAGAAAAAAAGAGTAAGGGAACAAGGAAAAAGGAGCTCTAAGGAAAGTATGAGGCAGAGAGAAAATAAAATTATGAGATATATAAAGGAAGAAAGAAATCATCGAGTAAAGGTCAGTTATAAAAACATTATGAAAGTCAGAAAAAAAGTTTTACGTGAAAAACTCTGTAGAGTCTTGTTTAAAAGTAAATACAAAAAATAAATTAATATAGTTAAATTAATAAGTAATATAGTTACCCTAGATTTCAGGATTTTATAAAAAAATTTATTATATTCATAATCATATTTTGTAATCTACGAGAGAATAGAAACAGAGGACAGAATGAAAAAAATACCGAATGAGAAACAAATAGAATTTCCCTATAAATTATATGACTATATATACTAGCCATCTTTTACACAGCTATGCTTACATAAGAAGATTTAAATTTGGTTGAATTCAGGTGTTCGAAATCGCTATAATTAAGAAATTGTAACAACTTTGTTAAGAAACTTTTCATCCCATTATATATTGCTTGTGGACGCCTATTGTTCTTTAATTAATAAATAATAAATGATGATATTACACAAGAATGCATTCACTATAAATAACGCTTTCACAAATTTTGTGATCGATTATTTACAGTGACATTAATAAATAAATAAAAAGTAAATTGTTTCGATTATGAAAATAATTTTTTATTCACTTAAATTAAAATATTTGATGATAATAATAGTCATTGTTGATTAGCGTTGTTTACTTGCGTCTATGCACTATTCCGTATCGCTTTAGATATCTCAGCACCTTTTGCCTTTACCTACAATTCCCTAATCTCACGCTCTCAGTTCTGACCAATTTGTAATAAAACTTTTTCATGATTTTTAAGGTTGCAAAAATGTTATACTTTCTCAAGTTATATTATAGAAAAAATCTTACACATTTACTTACGCGGAAAATATGTACACCTAATGTTATATAAACCTTTAATGTTAAATATCAAATATATCAAATTATTTATTCCAAATAAAAAATAAAAAACTTTATTTATAACCAAAATAGTTTATATGTATAAAAAATTTAAATAGTGCATAAAAGTCTTTCAAAATTCAAATAGACGGCAACCATGTTCATGTGTTATTTTCGTGCGAATCTTTAAAGCGAACGACCGCTTAATCTTTGATAAGGTTTTCTTTTAACGATGAGAATAAATTAATTTTCTTTTATTTTATACTCGCATTTGACCCTTAAGAAGTCGATGTTATGGATAGCATTTAAAAGGGAAATAAATGCGCTAGCTACACCAGCCCGACATCTGTGCACACGTTCAACCAGATAAGAGATAAATATCTAGTTAACAATCAAATTCGAGTCGTTCAATTGTGTTGCTCCGCTACGAGATAATGAAAATATTCGTCTCTTATTAATGCTTAAGCATATTTTAATTATCTTCGAATAAATCATTTTTTTCAAAGCACATCCTTTTTCTACTTTGCCACAGATTACGCAATCGCTGAAAATTCTTGCATAGACAATATAATATAATTATGGAAATGGAAGCTGTCAACTTTTCTCCCACCTGTGAAAATAGAGAATCATTTATTTGAATGTTAACATGATAGTTTCCAAGTTTTTTAATTTACCATTTGCGCATTTTCATTACCATAGATTTTATTCAAACAATAAATTAACAACTTTTAAGTTTTTTTATTTAAAAAATTATTTTAATTAATGTCTGAATTTTTAGACTTTCCACTAAGTCACATAAATACCTTTTAAACTTCTTATTTACTAAAAAGTTATGATTGGTGTACCATAATATGACGATAAATTTCATTTGAAGATGTTCCCATTTATATAAAATGAATTATAGAAAAATATTTTTTTTTTTGTTAAATAACGTTAGTCCTGGATTTTCAACGGAGCGTTCGCCAAGATTACAATGCGTCAATATCCTTATATAATGTTGAAAAAAATTATTTAGCAATAATATTGCAGTGAAAACTTATATCTTGATTCATTCCAAAACATTTTTCATATGCCAAGTTAGAAGTACTTTTAATTACAAATCATTATCATTCTAGTAATTTTTATTACATTAATATAATAATAATAATTATTATTATTATTCTTTAATTATTTTTATTATAAAAATTTATGTATTGTATCTTTATGTATTAAATTTGATAATCTTATTCTCAATTTTTTATTACACTTAATAAATTGCCTTTATTGAAAACTTCTTAATGCAAGATATATTAGTCAACTGCATTTTTAAGTTTCGTTTTTTCACACTTTTATTTATACATAAATGTATATACTACGTCTATATAATATTTTCAATATTAAAGGACTCCTTTATGAATTGTATGAATGTTTTCTTAAGGTGGAATACCGTGATGCATTGTGCGATTAAAAATGTTGAGGCACATTTTTTCGTTAAACAGTAATTACAAATAAATGTATTACTTTACCAAATTGAGTTACACTTGCCTCGTAAATTATAAGGAAAAAAGTTTAACGGTTTACGCGTGTATAATCAACGTGTTTGACCATGTATACAAACAATTTAATTGAAATAAACTAGAAATTAATGAAAATCACCTATTAATTCGTAAAGAAATAATCGTGCTTAATTTATATCAATTAAGAAAAAGTTACAGTATTTTATAAGGTATATTTTATATGAATAATTTTGTTATCGCAAAGAACTCAAATATAAATGTTCATAAAATAACTGAAAAACATTCGAACATCTTTAAAACTATGACGAGAGTCTAATTTTTTCTTGAAACTTTGTTTATTTGTTGAATGTTATATCAGTAACGTAATGCATCAATAAGAATTTGTTGAATCCTAATATTATGATTTTGTTAACAATTATGTGGTAGACGCATGTCCTTATCGGTAGCGTATTGGATGTGTTTCTTTGCGGATGTTTTTGTCAATATTGCTAAATATTTTTTGTTGGTTTTTTTTTGTTATTCCAATCTTTGGTTCTTGCGTACTAAAATTATGCATTTTTTGGTTAATATATTAATAACTTTTATATTTATAGTCTATTGTAGGAGACGGTCTTTTGGGAGTACTCTTACGCGCTGCAACTTTTATTTGTTTATAATAAGTTTCTATGTGCAATAAATTTTTTTTTATTTTTTTGGTGGTTAATAATGATTGTTGCTTATGATAGTTAGTAAAAATTTGAAATTTTTCAATTTTTCATCCCCTAATAAGAGTTGATTTTTGGGGTGTTTTAGGGTTATATCGTTTTTATGTTAATATTGTAACATATTTATATGGTTTACGTAGTTTTTTAAAAGAAATTTCAAGTTTTAAAAAATTTAATTTTTAGTTGGTGTTTTAACGTTAGAAATCCTAATTCAATATTTCAACTTGAGTATAGTATATTTAAAAAATAAGTGTAGATATACGTTTAGTAACCGTTTTTGTTTTAAATAGTAGGTTACAATTAGTGCACAATCTTGAAACGAAGAAACTTTTTAGGTAACAATAAAAGCATCGATCATTTGATATTCGAAGGTCAAAAAGTACCTAAGAAGGAACGGGGAACATCCATATATTTCGCGAACGAACCTCAAATATTCTCACTGAAGCTCTTAAATTGCATTATTTAAATTGCATATGTGCTTTCCACGTCCGATTTTTCAAAAAAAAGGAAAGCGAAAGAAAGACCAAAAGCACCTCCGGGAAAGGAAGAGGCTACACCGCATTCGCACAGTCTTGAAGAGAGGGAAAGTGGCGCTTGTTGCATCACGCGCCGTAAGAGTGACGTCACGCCGCGCCACCGCCCAGTTTACTGTGCTCGATTCATAACTTGTAATTGATGATTGATCGATCGCCGACGTCGTGGCGAGGGCGGACACTTTCATTCCCTCGCCATCTCTGCTAGAGCTCCTTTGCGATGGCTTCGCACTTTCTTTTCGCTGTCGTTCTTCGCGAAAAAAAAGCCAATGTATTCTAGCGCTCTGTTGCTACATTTTAGAAAATTATACTACGCAAATAAGTGTAAAAATATACACGCCACGATAATGCATTCAATTGAGGCCTGAGATAGAATTCAAGCGAAAATTTTACTTAAGCTACTCTTTGCGTCTTATGTTAAGGATATAATAAATTGTCTCATAACTTAATAAGAAATTGGGCCAATATGTATATAATTTGAATGTTTATTCGTGCAATATTGTATCCAGTGTCTAATAGATAAACAGAATATATGAATCCAGGAAAGAAAATTTATTTTAATTTTTCCATTCGACTTTTCATTTCTCTATCTTAACATTCCCTAGTAAAGAGAAACTTTTATCTAATAATTACGCTGTTATTCATTATTTTCGTTACTTTGAATATTATGGATAATTGCTTGACCTCTATATCATATTTCTGATTATCATATACAAAATAGTTGTAATTAATTAATAGTCAATAAAGCCATTATAAAATAACAATATTTCTTTTTGAGATAAATAAAACTCAATAACTTTGTAGAGATAAAAATAAATTTACTTTGCTGATTTGTTTCAACAATTTTAAAAAAGTAAAAAATTTATAAGTTTTTAGTATCCTCGATATGAAGTAAAAAAAACGTGTAGACATTATTTGATAAGTTTTAAATTTATCGTCAACTAAATTTATTCTTTAGAAACAGAAAACACATTAGAAATATGTATATAATCAAAAGTATGATATATGTATGTATCATCCCTTGGATTAACATCGAATATGTAAAGAAATAATTAATATAAATACTTAGGATTCGCTTGAAAAATTATTTTTTAAGTTACGTAAATAATAGTACTACAATTAAAGGTTGGTTACGTAAAAAATAGCAATTTCCAGACAGTTTTATTAACCACATTTATATTTTTTAAATTTTTAATAAAACATATATCTTATAATAACTAAATAATTAAAAATAACTATATACTTGATATCGGTGATAAGTTAGAAGTAATATTTAAACAAGTAATCAGTAACTAAATTTAATATATTACTTGATACATTACTTTCACTTTTTAGTAAATAAAATTTGTTTGTTATTTTTTTAACTTGAATTTCCAATATATGTTACGCTATTCTGAATCGGAATCTTTCGACACTATTATTATTATCATCTGTATTTGTTTTTCAATAACTCGTTATATTATTATTGAAGTATTTTAATTTCTTAATACACAATTATAAAACAAAATGAAAAACTATCTAATATATTTCATTAAAGTATAATAATTTTGCGAATAACACTCACAAGTATTTCGTTCGATAAATTCTCATTTTATTTATATTGACGTCAGTTCGTTAGATTATGGCTTATTCAAGCGTGAACAGATTATAGATACTACCTTGGACGTTCGTTCAGTGACATATTTTGAAAATGAAACGTCAGTTTTCTTAAATTGCAACTTCTTTTTAACATGTTATATACCCTTGCCAATTGTTTTTATCCTTTTTTTATACATTCTTAAGAACTTGCATAATAAATAATAATTTACGTATGTGTTTAATTTAGAATTGATTTTGAGCTCTTTATTCGCTTCAAGAGGTACGGAAAATTAATGTTCATTTTTATTAAAAATGAATATCCTTTTTTTATATTTTTTCAATTAAACAAATTGTTATTATTAAAAGATAATTTTCTAACCACACATAACAGAAAAATATATATAAAAAATTGAAATATCGCATTAACAGGCCACAAATGATAATTAGGTTTTCATTGTTCATGGTTAAACAAATCGAATATATGGACCGAAAAAGAGAGTTAAAAGAGTTTAATACTGGACAATCGTGACAGCAGCGTTCAGGTCCCAACCAAGTCAATGCAAACTGCCCATAGCTTGAACGCACTGTTAATCGTATATTCATTCAGCCATAATTTCGTTTATTTGATAAATCTATCTCCCCTCCCCAGATAAACGTCGTTGACTTGAAGAAGTGAAAACAATCGAGTCCAACGAAAATATATCGTTTTCAGATCACGAAAGCTGAACGCGAGAAAATCACGATACATGCTAACCGCGTAAGCCATAAAAAAGAGAAATACAAGGCGCGTAATCGTTCCGGCTCAGTGATAGGCCAAGTCCCCTTTAACGCTCGGCATGTAATTTTAGTGCTTCGAATGAGCATGTAGTGGCGCTCCCCGTGATATAAACACACACTAGCTATCAGGCTCCCTTATCTATTATTTTCTTTGAGCTAATAAAAGTGTACTCGTGTAGACCTATGTCAACCTGTACCGGTCGCCTGCATTAGGCGACATGTTTAATTACAATATGAAACTGTCGAACAATTCTCTTACTTCTTTTAAATTTTGTTCCTCTTCTCTTTTCATTTCGTTTATCTATATCTTACTTAAGAATCCTATATTTTTCTCTAAAAATTTAATTATCTTATCTATTCGAATCAGCGGACAAATAATTACACGATAATCATGCTTTTTTCGTCACATACCATTGTCAAAATTTACCAACAACTTTGACAAATATTAGACTGCCTTAAAGAGACATTCGGATCAATTGATTGCTAATTTCACAATTCGTTTTGAATTTAATTTTAATATATCATTCGTTTTTCTTTTTCAGAGTAGAGTGTACGCTAAAGAGAAAAGGAATAGCAATGACAGATATAAGTTGTCTCTACCCAAATAAAAGATATTTCGGAAATGAGTTGTAGTGGAAAATTAATGACAAAAAGGTTTCATAAAACACTACAATCAAACATAGCTATGCTTAAAATCATATTCTTTTTCCATAACTCAATCTTACTTATTAAAATACAACCTTCTAACTTAATAATTAAGCTTTCATAAACGTACATACGTAATTAAATGTATTATTTTTTTAATGAAATATAATTAAATTCAATAAACAATCATGATTTTTGTAATGTATGTGCATATAAATTTTGTGATAATATGACGTACAATAACAATGTATTGAATTTAATATTAAATAACAACACACGAAAGTAAAGGATAGTAGTGTATTTGCTGTCTCTATTGAATGATTTATATTTATGCTCACTTACAAATGAGCAATATTTAAAGCAATTCAGTTCCAAATTCGAATAAATTAATTATTCAGCTCCAATTTTTTAATCATATGCACGTAATGTAAGTTTATAATTCTCCCCTAATGTACTTAAAAAATATTCAATTTCCTTATAGTATGAAAAGTGTGAGAAAAAAAGCAATGCTGGATAAAATAAATAAATAAGCAAAGACATTTAGAGTGAGAGAAAAGTGAGAGAAAATTTTATATCCAAATGCCTCTTTTCGATTTTTGTCAATACTTGCGCTTGAGGCCCTTAGATCAATTTTATACCTTCCTTTCGTATAGCCCCTTTAATATAGTCACATGTGTGAACACATACAGAAGCAAGTGTTTTACTGTTTCCGCCAGCAACGACTGCTTGGCCTGTCGAGATCCAAAGAGTGTTACAAAGTTTCGCCTTAACTCGGCCAGAGAGACTAAATTTTGCATTAATTTGCACTTGCCGTGTCCTTTCTCTTTCTCGCTCGTTCTCTTGTCCCTCCTTTTTCTTCAACCCCATCCATCACGCATCCGTGATTCTTCTCTTCTCATAATAAATATTGTATTTTCGCATCAAATTTCAATGAAGAAACAAAATTTGCCGTTTTGAATTTTTAATTCTCAAATATTTACAAATGAGCACACGCCTAGGCATTTCCCTTACAATGAAGAACGATTCACACAACTTAGAGAATGTTTGTATGTGCATGGGTTATTAAGGATTAATTAAACACCCTACACTTGCATTTTCCGATTGTAGATACAGGTTTTATAAAAGCGAACTTGTCCATATTAAAATTGTTATATTTTAACTGAAAATATATTTAAACAATCTGTATTAGAAGCGGGAACGAATAAAACTGTGCGCCATTGCTCAGGTCTAAGAAAACACATTCGATTTTGGTGGTTTCGAAAATTTCAAAATTTCTTATCTCATCTGCAGGTCCATGTTATTATACTCTAACTTTATATCAAGCATTTATATTCCCATATTAATATAAAATTTATTTTAATTTTGTCTCGGCAGCTTCGTTTTTATATGTATAATTTATGTTCTCTGATTCTCTCATTAAAATCTCCGATGTTTCTACCTTCATTTCTCATTTTAACTAAACATGTTTGGTACGTTTTAACACGCGTGATGTAATAATAAGTTTAATAATATTAGGTATGAAGATGACCACTATCTTTAGTCATGCTTGGACAATTTCCTTAATTCTTTATTGTTCTCGTCTTATTATATGGGAAATATTTCTCTTGGTAATAAAGAAAAACACGTAACAAGATATAAAGAAAAATCGTGGATGCGACAGTTTTTATGAAAAAAAAAAGTATTAATCAATGAAAGTTTATTATAAAATAACGTTCGTAGCGCCTTGGATAAAACTTATGATCAACATTAAAAAAACGAGTTACTTCCAAAATTAACAAAATATTTTCATACGAAAGAAAATCGATGGCTTTCTCGTGCTCGTGACATCGCAGTAAGGTGGAAGTATATGAAATCGCCAACACCGAGTTTCCAACGAATGAAAAAATCCGACAGAAAGTGCGCCCAATCGAAAATTTCCTTACGCCCCCGTTCATGGATCGCGCGTGTCAGGTCAAGTTAGGTTGTAGCGACTCGGAAAATTGGGACTTGCTTTCTCTTTTATATATCGCTGCACGTTTCATTCTTTTTCTATTTTACCTATTTCCAATCGCTTGTCCATTTAATTAAATTTCTGAAAAATTCACTTTTCATATTTCGTCCGACATTTGTTAACTTCATGGCACCATTTCCCTGTAACAATTGGACAATGCGTCTATTCATAAAATGCCACTTTAATTTGAGTCTAGCGCCACTTTTAATTCATACTTTTATAAGTATTTTGAATGAATTGACAAATCGCATTCGACGATACACTTTTGTACCTATTATGTTTTCAAGATATACATTTTTTCTCGTAATCAATTATTACATTATTAGCATAGGTTAGATATTGATCGACATTTCGATTAGCATTATTATTAATCATATTATATCGATCCACTGATTAAAATATGCAATTTAAATAAAATTTCAGTACATTTTTTATGATTTCAGCTTATAATTACGTTAAGTAAGAGAGAAATTCGTAGTATTTGAAGAAATGCGAACTAAGCAAGAGCAAGATATACATACTGAAAAATAAAAAGGGAAAAGTATATTGAAAGATCAATAGAAAGAAAGACGTGAAAGTACTGGAAAACTTCGGAAAATTGATCATAAATTGAAAGCTAGATAAAAGCTAAAATAAGAAATTTTACGATTTTAAAATTATATTCTACATATTTTCAGACTCAAAATAAATTCTACATATTTATTTGTAAGAGGTATCATTAATATTCTATTATAGGATACTTAAAATACAATAAATATTAAACAACTTATTAAATAATATACATTTCTATCTATATTGCCCCACCACTTCCGCAAGCTTTTTTCTCGCTTTATACCTCACTCCTTCGTCGAGAAACATAACCTCTTGTCTCCCTTCTATATACGACATAACCAAACGTCCCTCTCGACTGGATTTGGACTCACAATATTCTTGTCGACGACCGTAACAGGCCTGCCTGCCTCCCCCCCCCCTGGTCAATCTATTCACACCATGACACGTCTTCTGTAACTACTCATTCTCATAGGACAAGATGAAAGAAGCGACCTTGCTGCTATACACATCTACGACTAAATGTGTATAATGCTGTGAGAATTTTGAAAAATTCTAAGAGCGAGAGCGAAAGAGACCGTGAGTGCTAGGGGTTATGATGGCCTTACGCTGAACTTGATGCTTTTGCTTGTCTGCCGTCTTTTGTTAAACTTTTTATTTATGCCTCTACTAAATACCAACATATCTCAAGTATATTGCTTTGAATTTAAATATCACAATTATCTTCCTTCGTTTGTTAAGTTCGATAAAAAATTAGGCAATCATTTAAATTTTCAATGTACCAGTTTGTGTGCGTTTATCCTGGAATTAGAGTATTGTGCTAGTCTCTGCATGTTAATACAAGTTTTACAAGCATTTTACAAGTATCTAGAAATTAATCGGTCAAATAAGAAGACTGCTTTTATCTTCGGTTCTTTTTTCCTTTTTAGTTCTCAAATGAACTTTGATGGGTCAATTTGCTATTGCTGCTGTAAATATCGCTCATGATTCCTGGATTTTCTTGAATTTTATTAAGAAAATTTGTAATCCGCAATACATTTATTAAATATGAATAAATGTAAATAAATAAAATACTTTAGCACAAAAGCTAAATAGTTATATGTTTATGTTAAACTCGTTTAATTGAAAATGAAAGGGAAACATGCTCTACAGTCTATATCTATTTTTAAATATTTTTTAATAAAAAAATTGAGCATTGTTTAAAAGTAAATAGTTGTGACAAGATCGATAATTACTACTACTGCATAAGAAGTATATTTTTTAATTTTTTATAACACTTCATTTTATAATAAGTTTAAACTTTCAAACGCAACTCTTGACAATTCTTATGTAACCCAATGTTTTAAGAAAATGCAATATTCTGAATAGTAGTATTGTTTCTATCATAATATAATTTTCCATAAATATTTTATCTTTATATTTCACGTTATTACTTATTTTCGTGTTTGTATTTATTGCTCTAAACAAACATAACTAAATTATTCCTGTGCCTTAAGTAAAGGTGATAATAGATTTTGTTACATGACAAATTTCATTTTATTTAACAAAGTAGCACGTAACTTTCAAAAATTGTTTAATTTGTAATACATAATAATGCATCACTGTAGACATTTTTAAATAACTAGTTATTAAAAGTTATTATTACCCTACCTCTTTAATTTCGTACCCTTTAATATTTATTATTACATAACAAGCAATTTCTTAACATATCATCATATCATGATACTTGCAACGAAGTTCAGTGCAAAACCGAATTCTATTTTACCGACACTGGATTAGTAGCATTTATTAAAAAATGAGGGCGTTCCTAAAATAAGTGTGTTTTCATATATTTAAAAATGAAATGCAGCTATATTCATACAAGAATCGTTAAATAAATAACATACATCTTAAATAATAATAAAGAACTTATTTGGCTGTACGATATAGATCACAATAAATGCCACGTTTCATTTACTTTAAGAGAAAAATTTAGAATAATAAGAAAATTATTTTTATTTATTATTAATATATTAAAATATATATATAAAATTATTTATGCGTATATAATTATATAATTTGCATTGAAATCGACGTGTGTTTTTATAAAAATGTATTATATATTGATACCAATTTAAGGTTTTTTTTCTTTGATATAAAAATTTATAAAAAAAATTTTTTATAAAATATTATTGTTTTTAAAAAAATTATCCATTTTTAAAAATCGTAGAAAGAAAAATTTTACAAAAATATTCTCAGTTACATCACCAAATTTCTTTTTTTTATAATTTATATTCCATTATATCTTGTCTATAGTCTGTAAACTGTAAGTTTTCAGAGTTTTATTAAAAAACGTATATCTTGACAATATTCTTTTATATTTTTTAGCTTTTTTTCGTAAACCAGTTAATGCTATTTCATAAGCAAATACGAGAGCACCCATGCATTTCAATATGTTTATTTTACAATGAAGCATATACGATATTTTATCGATAAATTTAAATATATTTCTAAGTATTCCTCCTTACTTCGAAAAAACGAAATCTAAAAATTGTTTATCCTATAGTAGACGGTACTATAAGAGAAAGGAAGCCGCACGAAGTGAAGTAGAATGTATAATAAAAAAAAGACAGAAAATATTTTATTCACGTTATACTTTCAAATGCGTAAATTAAAAATTTTTATACAGATTAACCATCGCTTCCATGGAATTTCAAACGAATGCATAATATTAGAGTTTTAACATTAACGTTACGAAGTATGAAAATTGTATTCGTAAATGAAATTTCACAACTGCTACTCGGCAGTTTTCTTTCCGAAATAAAAATATATTATAAAAATTCCATTGATTAAAATAAACTTAATAACATAAACCTTATAAATTTTATAAATTATAAGCGTATTACTTAAATAAAAATACAATAAATATTCAACAAATAATGATTAATTAAATCAAATAATTAAAAATGATATAAACGGAAAAAGACCTGTTTATTTGTCACAGTTATATAGTACATGTATATTTAGATTGTGCCTGACATTCTTCTGGAAATACAATGCATTAAAAATAAATTAATAATTAAAGTTTAAACATTTCTCTGTAGTCTTATCTGAATTGTCATAATATTTATTATATTTAATGGATAAAGAAATTTTGAATTTTTTAGTGAACATATATGAAACAAAAGATTTCTCATATAAAAATCAAGTTTAATTCATGTTAAAAATTACATACGAAAAGTAAACGTGGTATATTATGTAATTTCGAGATAACTGATGATTCTTTACATTTTATCGCATAACTAATAATCCAACAATAAAACTTATCCGTTATTAAGCAAAATTTCTTATGCTTGTGTGTCATGAAACGTTTGTTATGTAAATAGATATAATATATTATATTTATTTATAATTTACTGCTATTGGATTAGATTCTTTATATTACTTTTTGATAGAAAAAAGATTCCGTTCATTTTTAGTTTATGTATATTTACATATTCTTAATTTAAATACATTTAAAAACTAAAGATCATATGAATATTTAATATAAAATATATCGTACTTGAATTATAAATTTTACATGAAATTTTTTATTATAAATGAAATAAAGTACAAAATATTTATAGATTATCTTTAGAGTAAAAAGTAAGCAATTTTAAGAATTTTTAATTAAATTTTTAGAAGATAAATATTAATTCGTGATTATTCTTTATAAGTTATAATAATAAAAAATTTTATTATTATCAAAAAATAATCTATATGTAAAAAATTTTTATAGAAGCCAATTATTTTTCTGAATGATATACTTCTTTTATATAATATTTGTAACATAAAGTAATTGATAAATAATGCTGAATATATAGTAAGTTATTTTTTCAATGTTATAGATAAAAAAATATACCTGACATTGAAGATATGAGGTCAGTTAAACGAGTGAATCATGTATTGATTACCATAATGCTTTTTATTCTGAATAAACATATGAGCTTTTTAGAATATTAATTTTAAGTTAAATTTATTAATTTAATATTTTTACTAGTTTTCAATTATGGAGTGTTGGAATATTGAGAATGCCTCCTTACCAACTGTTTTAGAATTTCTTAAACTGTACTTTAAACTGAATCAAGTTAAAATTTATACTTACTTTTCGGTAAAAATAAATTGCTTACAATGTATTTATATATTTTTATTACACTTCTTAGTAACTTACCTTTTACATTAATATTAACAATAAAGAATGGTAGATTTAAAAATAACGTACTACAGGTATCCGTAATCGTAGTTTTTGAAAATGCATATTGTTCCATAATTCCTTATGATTTTACTACACAGTTTTTATCAAAAAATGCGCTATGTGATATATATCAGTCCTTGCCATGAAATAAAATGATATTAATTACGGGCGGTATTCACTGTAAAATTAGTATCGGTAAAGCTAAGTTCGAAATCCTGAAAAATGTATGAAATCGTTCGCGTGTTTACGGGTACAATGTATTAACTCGTTCTATGTATTAACTTGTTCAAATATTATAAATGTTGCATTTATAATTATATATTTGGATTGTGACAGTTATATGGATAATGTCTGAAATAAAATATGGCAACATATAAATTTACTTTTTCAAGAAAAAAAGGAGCAAATGCACATACATCACACTGAAATAATGAATAAGTAAAAATAACTAATAAGCGTATCTAAAATAAAGTACAACAAAAACGTGAAAAGATAGCAAGACGCTAACAACATATTATCAGGGATCGTGTTAAAAAAAGAAAAAATAAAACACGTCCCAGATACACACACACCTATAATATACGAGCGAGCGAAAAAGTGGAGAATGGTATAGTATTTTATAAATTAAAAAGCCATTCACATCGGACTATCGAAGCTTCTCTCCACCTGCCGCCTGTGCATCCTCCCACGCGCACTCACACACACGCACACTTGTATGTGGGCTAATGCACCTAAATCCGAGTTTCGTGCGCAAGGCAAGAGAAAAGTTCGCGGATCGATCGTCGACGACGCGCCCGTAGATGTGCGTCTCGTGCGTGCGAGGCTTTCAGCCTTCATCTACGAAACTCGTTACCGCACCGACAACTTCCTCCTGATTCCTTATTACGGCCCTACAGGGCGCTTGTACATGCGAGCACGAGAATAAATGTCTAGATGTTCAATTTTCAAGCAATTGTGGATTGGGACTTAAGAGAGAACGAGTAAGAGTCCGAGTTGTTCTAGTTTTTAGACAACTTTATCGTGGATACTATTTCTGTAAAAAACAAGCTGGTGCTTGAATTTTAAGGAATATCAATCAAAAGAGACATTTAGGATTCATGTTTGAAGACACTACAATAATTTATGCATAAAGTACTTTCGATTACAAAAAATTTCAGTTTAACCTACGTTTAATGGCTTTATTGTGTAAAAGATACGCGATTTGTAAAAAATAACGAGTTTGGCGCTTGAAATTATTCGAGAGATCAAGTGAAGAAAGCCTCGATGTTTAATTATTCATATCGAGCTTGGAAAAGATCGAATACCGAGAAAATCAGTACTACTCAATATTAATAAAGTATGATTTATAGTTATGATTGTGCCCGTCATAAATGTAACAATAGGAAAGTGAGAACAATTTTAAATGAAAAGAAAAAATACTCTTAGGTATTTTAATTAAAAATTAAATAAGAAACGGTCTACTTGCACAACAGAATTAAGTACTTCTTTTAAAGCCGTAATAATCTAAACATTCAATATTATTATTTATAACCTGTTACTATTTTCAGTTAACTTTAAATAGTTAATTGACGTTGCGCATTGGCTTTTGCAAGATTTACAAAACTTTTAATATTAATGAGGTTTCAATGATGATAATCAACATATTTCCCTTGAAATACGTATTTTTTAATCTTAATCTTAATCTTTCTTCTAATATTTAGACGTTTACAATGCTCACACTCTGTATGTAAAAATGAGACTATTCTTGTATTATTATTTTTGTTGATGTTATTACTGTTTGTATTATTTTTACTTATATTATTATTAATTATTATTATTACTATTATTAACATTATTATTATTATTATCATTGTGATTATTATTTTATTTCACAACTCGTGATGATGTAATCCCAAATTAGGCATAAATAATGTCACGATTAAGTTTTTCTACGTAACCGTACCTTAACGAATTCCACTATTCTTTGCTGTTTCAGGAATGATATCAGTAATATTCTTCTTGTAAGTTTTATGTAATTAATTTAGTCTCCTCAAAAACGCTTAGTCGCTTAGTACCTATAATATGCACTGCTTATAATTCGGGATCAATTACGTATTTAGAATAATTAATATAATTTCTATAAATTTGTCTTAATTGAAGAGATACATCGATAATCCGCTTGTGCTAAGTTTTATAGAAAGACATAAGTTCTGGACAGAAAAAGAATTAATTTCAAATTAAAGTCTGGGTATTTTGAAAGAAGCCCACTCGTAAATAACAAGTTACTCTAAAACCTAAAATGCGTCGTTTGGCCATAGAGTCACTCCAAAACCTAAAACGAGTCGAGTACCACATTCTCTTCATTCATTCTGAGACATTTGAAAAAAATCAATTTGAATAAATTTATTCAATTGTCCCATGTCTAACAAATTTCAAAATACATTATACGAACATTTGAAACAACTACCACAACTACTTTTACGAGTAAATATTTGCCTAGGAACGCCCGAGAAAGCGGATAAATGTCTCTGGAAACTGGGAAATATTCCGCGCCCAGCCGTAAGGAAAAGGTCACTAGGTTGCTTTTCGAGGAACACAGATAAACAGAAAAACGTTAATAGCCGGACTTAGGCAGGTAGGAAGAATACATGTTGGGACAGTAGATCGCACCTTTTGGCCTTTTTGTTTGCTGCTCGTCCGGACTTTTTATAACTATTACAAATAGGACCCCCAGAATTCTGCCTTCTCGCTCCTCTTCGGCGTTTAGTTGCTTAATAATAAAACACGTTTTAAAAGAACTAATAAGTGAATTTGAAATTAAAAACGAAAACAGATTTTGTTTTCTTTACATAGCATTCAAATTTCCACGTTTAATAATGTTTCAGAATTGCATCGACAAGCCATAGAATACATGAATATATTTTAATCACTACTGACTATTAAATACTAAAAGTGATGTAAGCAAACGTGGTTTGTAAGTCACTTTAGAACAAATTAATATACAAATTAGAAGTTTAAAACGTATTACTTTACGTATTTATCTAATACTAAATCTGAATGAAATTCAGTATTACTGAATTTAATACTGATCTTTTTTTAATTTTCGTGGATAATTTACAATTAACGTCGATAATTACAAAAATAATTCTTAAATATTTTGTAAATTATAGTTAAAAAAGAATTTAATTGCCATTATACAGTGGAATATGGATTTTAATCTTCAACTTTTATTTCTGATTCAATATTAGAGAATAATGTTTTTTCTGCGATTATATAGCTATTCATGGAAATCTATGAATACTAGTGTTCGAGTTTCATAAAAACATAATCCTAGGATATATTTTGCCGCGAAGTATTTAAAGAGAAAAAAGACCTATTAGATTGTAATTGATAATATTGTATCACTTTCTTAACAATTAACATAATTTTGGGAAAGTTACACATAAACAAATGTATTGAGAAATATTATTGAGAAATACTATAACAGAATTTTTTAAATTATACTAATAATAATGTTTTAAAATATTCAGTCTACAATATATATTTTGGAAATAGCATATATATTTCAAATATCGATACTCACACCTAGCCATCAAGATTATAAAGATAAAGAAAGGAAAACCGTTAATTCGCTTATTTTATCAATATATGAAAATGACTTTAAGCATAATTATGAAATTCTAATTTTAAAAACCGAGATGAATTTATATTGTGTAAAATTTTCCACCAACTAATTAAAATAAAATTTATTTTACAAATTAGATCAAAACTACTTTATTAAGCACATTTTCGATTAATCGATGACAATTAATAAGAAAGTCGCTTTAAAATAACGACTCACCAAGTAAAATACAACGTAACTTGTAATTTCGTAACGAAACTGTCATGTACATAGAAATCACTGTATCAAAGAATTACTGAATAAATTTCACGTCTTTAGTCAAAATTTATTAATAGTTTATTAAGGCAATAAAAGGATAATGGACAAGTCGGCTTAATAGAGAAAAATTTTTTTGCAACCGTTCGTTGTATTGTATAGGGATGCACACATACACATACGTTTATTCTTTTCACGCAGGCGTATGCTTTTTCTTCGTGGAACACGCAGAAACTAGTTTATAACTTCGCATCGTCGATTCATAGTCGGATTAATATGAGCATCTCGTTGTAAAACGCGTGTGCGGTAAAAATGTGAGTAAGAGAGTTGAAAAGTCGATGAGTCGATGCTTCTTTGAAAAAGAGAAAAAAGAAGCGAATCCGAGTCACTGCGAAGAGGATAATATGTATAAATGCTTGAAAAGCATCTGGCTAGCCGATTTTTTTTTGTTTGAGCGTAGGGGGAGAGACGACCCTGAGGAAAGCAAAACAGGAATAAAGGTTATGACACAACTACTTTTGAATTTTTTAATTCCATATTATTTTTTTGAAATAATAATCTAAGTCGCAATTTTATAAGAAACTCTTTAACTTAAAAGAGTGAAAGTCATTTGAATTTCAATGTTTATTTTCGATAAATGAATCTTCATTAATTTATGAACGAAAATTAATTTATTTTATTAAAAGTTTTACTGAAAATGAAATGAAATCTTTTATGAAAATTAATATTAAAGCTGTTTCATTCTTGCATTAGTTATTACTCATTTTTTTATTCTTTTTTATGCATAAGTATAAAATAAAAAGATAAAAAATATATGATGTGCAATTTATTAATTACAATAAAATTTCTCGCGGATTTAATCCACATTTAAAACTTAATTGAAAATTTTGAATTAAAAGTGCGTGTGAAAATTCTACAAAACATAAATATTAAATGAAAAAATTTCCATGTTCAGTATTTCAACATTTTTCGGTTTATTTTATGAACAATTGAAAATCAAGCACTCACGTTTTTAGGATTTTGAAACAGATATTCAGTTAAGCTGCTGATTTTATTAAGAAACCTACAGCGAAGAAAAAGGGAATAGAAAAAGCAAAGGAAAGTAGTGTAAGAAGAACAAAGCAAGAAAGTAAAATAAACAGGTATCAAAAAAGGTACGGTCAGCGAGAACGAAGGAGAACCAAAAGAAGCGAACGCGGTTGGAAAAAAAGAAAGGTTCAAGCGTTGAATGGACAACATAGTAAATAGAGCGATACGGTCCAGCAGATTTAATGATAAATTTGACTATTTCTTTTAGCTATTTTTCAAAGGATTTTCTTTAAGATAAACGAACAGTTTTTTAAAATGTACGATTTGGCGTACGAGAAGTTTGAATAAGGTAAGCAATTTTTTCCTCTTACTATTTTAAACATATTGTCTGAAAAATTCCATATCAGTATGCCCGATTTGTTGTTATTATATTAAAGATGAATTTTATAAAAAGCATCAAGCCTATCCAGCTTTCTGGACAGAAGAAATTTGATTAGCTTATTTATTTACATTTTTAAATTGAGTTATCATAGGTGAATATCAACATACTATTTGAAAATTTTATTTATAGTACCTATGGAAAACGACTACTCATTAAAAATGGAAATTTAATGGAAATCAACAATAGTTCAGACTCATAGAAGCGGCCATGCGAGCGCACGCACACGTGCTGAACTGGCATAGATAACATTTTTTACAGCTTAAAGTAAGTTATCGTATGTAACATATTATTATTTATTTGATTTTTACAAATCAAATCGATTATCCAATGCCAAAGGCCATGTAAAAACATTTACCAATTAAACATAAAATATTAATTGCAGACGCATAAAACACTAAGGTGAATCCTCTAAGGTGAATTGGATATAATTATCCAATTGACTATCATCTTTGCTGTTATTGACACCATAAGGCGACTGTGAGTCAACGATAAGAAGTAGCGGGAAAAAGAAGCAAAAGCAGGAGAAAAAAGTGGCAGGCAAACACTAAAAATGAAGTGGCCACCTAAACGAAAATTAATGCGCTGGCAATTAAATAAATAAACCGATCAAACGATCGAGAGCAAAAAGTGGAAGAAGGATAAAAGGGATTCGAGTCAGCGAGAAGAAGAAGAATGGACAAGGGGCAAGGAGGAGTGGAAGACTTTAAAATGAAAAAGGCAAAAATCGAACGAACGAAGAAATATCTACGGCGAACGTAGAAAAGAGGGAAGAAAGCAAGACTAACGAGCTTGTTCAGTTGATTCAAAATGTCCGCGCCATTTTTGGCTAATGCGAGAGACCGTCTTATTGATCATAGTCGCGATCACGTGCGCCGTATTTATCTTTCTTTATCTTCTATCGTTAGCGACACTCATGATCGTTAGATTCTCAGTCATACTTGTGTTTCTCAGCGCCTTTTTCTAAAACAGAGTTGTCTGCTCAAGAAACTAATTAATGGCATGCTAAATAGGATTTATTTCATAATTTCAAATACATATATCTTATTATCTTATTCGTTATTATTGTTTCTTGAAAAATCTTCATTTACATCCTTATACCTGCTTTTTCCAAGCTATGATTCATTGTATCTTATTTTCTTATTCAATGAATATCCTAGAAAGAAACTGTCCTAAGAAACATATACATAAAGACTGAAGGTAGTCAATATCAATGGGACAAGGCAATACCTTATAAACATTATTCGAATATTTCGTTGTCAAGGAATTTAGCTCCTTGCACTTGACTGACAAAGTAAAGTTTTTATAAAGCAAACGAAAGAAAAAGGATAAGCAGTTCTTTACCAACAAACTTTGTACTTTGAATTCGATGTTATTAATCTTAAAATTTAAGGAAATTTAATATTTACTAAAAAACATTAACATACACGAGTGACAAAACAATATTTCCACTTTTTCTTTTAAATACGTAGTCTCCCTTAACTATGATATGACCAAACAAACAATAATGTTTAAGTTATCATTTTTTAGATATTCTTGATTTTAATTCACTTTCACATAAAAATATATGTAATGTGTGAGAATAAATCAATTGCTTTACAAAAAAATCATCTACCACTTGGTATCTTATTTAATAAATTGTATAATATTTATGCAATATTTATTTTATGATATAAACATAAATAATACATATGTATTTGTTCATATCGATTCACGATCCTTTTTTAAATAATAATTGATAACCACAAAAAATTGTTTTTTTTTTAACAAATTCAAGTTTTTTGCGTAGCTTTCAGAACATGATAGAATTAAATTTTACTTCAAAATAAGTAGCAGACACATATTTTTGAAAACAAGGATTCGTCATTAATCAATTCATACAATGCATGCTTTAAACAAATAATTTGATATGTGACAAACACGGTAAAAAATATAAACATAAAGTTAGAAGATTAAAAAAATTTATGAATAATCGAAGTGTAATAAAATATTTAATTATATAATTGTACAAAATAAAATAAGTCTCTACATTTAAACATGTACAAACCTGAATAAAATATTGTAATTTAGATCACGTATCGACAAAAATTTAACAATATCATAATTTCAATAACATACCTATAAGATAAAAAAAGAATAACAATTAAGTATGAATTAGATTTAAAATAAAAATTCAATGACAACTAAAGGTTTAATTAAATATGGACTATTAAAGCCTAGATTAGTGTTAAGAAGTTATCACCAAACAAAATGCTTACAAATCGATAGGTAGTAATTCTTGAAACATAAGCAATAAATTATATTTAATGATTAAACCTTAATTTTTTAATTTCATCACAATAACTAAATCAAATAATTATGACATTTACTTTTCTTTTTGGTAATAAAGAATGTAAAGCAAATTTTTTGAACAACACACGGTTAATATAAATCTCATTTTCTATTGAAGCGAGAAAAGAAAATATCTCTATTTCGAAAGACACCCGCGGCACAACCGCAAAAAATTGTGAACATTTTGTATCTTTGAAATTTAAGCTCGTTATATACAAGATCTATGCTAAACGAGAGGATTAACGAAGCGATTGTTCAATTTACATCGGTCGCGTAAATAAAATGGTAGCGATAAAAGGAGTTAGCGTCATTGTTTCTCTCTCTTCACTTATTCTATCTATAAATCTGTGTCTATTTAAAAAAAAGTAATAAGATATCAAGAAATTAAAATGCCAATGAAAATCATGTCAAAATCTACTTATTTTTGTTAATGAAGTAAAAAAACCTTTCTACAAAAGGTTTAAAGAAAGTACTTTCGTTCTTGAATACAGCCCTTTTATTATACGTGTTATCAACATCCCAGAATCGTAGCATTTTTCAAGTATAATAAGCTGACTTTCACGAATTTTAGTTTTCCACACATAAGTCATAATAATATATAACAGCTAGTGTTTCCACTATAAATTTTGGCACTGATGTCTACAGAAATAATACAGTTGTTGGATATATGAAGTCGAAGGAATTAATCAAAACACTGTTTATATTTTTACTAGTCAATACAACGCACGTTATTTCTCATAAATGACAAGTTGTGTTGTGATAGATAGGATTATATATTTGATGAATTAGATGCTCTGAAAATGTAAAGCAATATTAAAATTATTATATTGTTTTGATATTTATAGCAGGTTCCAAAAATTTTCAGATGTTATAATTATTTGGCATATACTATACGGTATAAGTAAAAAAAAACAAATAAATATTTATGTAGAATTTATGATATTAAATATTCAAATTTTTTCAATAGTGATAGTTGAAAAATTTAATTAAATATACTAGCAAATTGCAAGCGTAATCTCTAACATCCAAATACATAAGTATAGGAATAGATTTTTTAATTTAAGCATTATAGCAACTTATTTATTACTATTTGTTTATTCTTAATTTAAAACATAGTTGTAAAATAATTGTCTAAATGAGGTTGTAATAATTGTGGTACATTTTATTTTATTTGATTTTTCTAAAAGTGTAAGACTGAATTCATAATTTATTGTACGACAAAAATTAATTTTATAATTATATTTTCCTATATATTATAAATATTGAGTTATTAATTTCTAACGCTGTATTCCAATATTAATCTTATACGCTAACATTTTTCAGGAGATTTACAAAATTAAAATTATTATGCACTATTAATTTGACGATATTCCATAAAGTCATGAAAGCATAACGTCATTGTATTTTTAAAATATCGAAATCTATTTGAAACCCAATAAAGAATATGAGGTCACAATTATAATTATTATATGAATTTTAATAGTTATTGTTGTAAATATTATTGTTAATATTAATATATTATCTTTATGTTAAACAACTAAAAACACTAGAAATATGCAGACAAAGGCAAAACCGCTTCCAGCTTACATTAAGTCATCTAAACATATGACAACAGTGAATAAGGTTTATAGTAGATCACGTCATTACATAGGCATGACATCAACTATCAACAGTGCTGATTTTGTCTCGAAATAAAAGAGTCAAATTATTGTTGATAATTTCTGAATCATTTTTAAAAGAATAAAATAAGAGTAATGAATAATATTAATGACTTTGTTTTCAGTTGAAGAAGGAAAATACAATTAATGATTAATAAAAAATCTCAATATAATGTAATAAAATTTTTTAAATTTAATTTAAAATAAATGCTAAGGAGATATTCATATTACATTTCTCATGTTTCAAATTAGGTCAAATCGACCTCGCAATGTCTCGAATATTATAAATAATTAAATTAGGATTCTTCTTGGATATTAAACATTAAAATATACTTTAAATAATTGACTTATATTAATTAGTAAATCAACATTAGCCTTGACTAAATAAATAATTTTATGCTTTGAAACATTTAACCCAATTAATCAAATTCATATTCATAGCGTTATTTTTAATTTTAATTCGTTGTCAAATTGAAATTCGTAAAAAAAGTTAAAAAAACTACACGAGATACGAAAAAGAAGCTTAAATTGCTTGTAATGAACTCATAAGATACAGCTTCTGTTATAGCTAAGTTGTCTCTGGTTTATTAAATTTTGAATTTTATATCTCGTAATATTTTTCTTAAAAAACATATATATAGCCTCAAATATTTACTAAATATTTAAAAATGAATTGAATTATTTAAAAAATATTAGATAAGATTTATAAGTTACATCAATTGAATCAAGTGTTATGATTAATAGTTGAAATAAATTAAATAAAATTATATGATAATGAAATCTTCATCTCTTAATGATCATTAAAATTATATTTAACATCAAAAGTTTGTTTTAAATTAAATCTTTCGAGCACAGTATTTAAAATTCTAATTTCTGCTGAATAATTCAATTTGAATCTTTAATAATGAAAATAATTTAAATAAATGAGTGAAATAATAATTGAATCTTTATACGTCAATACAGGCTTAATTCCTTAAAATAATATTTTAAGGACCTAACGGCACTTTCGTAGCACAACCGCTTTTCCATTGCACCTTTTACATTCGTTTCAGAAATAAAATACTGTTATTCTTACATTGTATTTGTTTATTAAAATATTGTATTTTTACACTACAAGTAAAGCAACCCATAACTATCCTGTATGACTTTTTTTAGGTAACGCATACGCCCATACAATATCGCCATTATTATTTTCATAACCAGAGAAATTAAGGTTCTCCAACAAAATATACGAGACTTACGATGAGTTTACACTGATTGAATCATGTACATACAATATGTACATACTTACGATTTAAAAAATAAAGATAATAAAAAAGAAAAAAACAAAGTTAGAGTGGTAATCATCATCCTTCCGGCCTGGCGATAAATCGTTTGCAGCTCGCGCATAAATGATTTAGCATAATGGATGAGAAAGAGGGAGGGAGTGAATGCCCGAGAGAGGGGGAGTGCCACTAGGGGGGGGCATCTGCTGCTGCGGTTAGTCATCCATACTAGGCGGTTATATGGCCCGAATTACACTTGTATTATATATATATTGATGTATCGCGATATCTACACTCTCGCAGGCTCCCAATCAGCGCTGTACACTGGCTAGCCGCAAAGACAGAGCCTTTGAAAATTTCACTCAAAATGTAAACTAGTGTTTGTTCGACATCATATTGCCTTCCTCGTATTTATGATTCTTTTAACACAAGCTCATGTTTGTTGTTTTTGCCAATTCGAGTTTCTCATATTTATTTAAAGACTGAGCCTTCTAATCGAAAGTACGAGATTGCTTAAATTTGGTACGGCTACCTTAAGTGTACACAACAAAATCAATGTCATTATCCCGTCTTTAAGTTACTTTTGAAATGCAAAACAATTTAATATTACTTTCTGCATATTAGCTATTTTAGACGTTGAAAACTATTGTTAACGTAATGCAATTGTTTTGAGATAAAAAATGAAGTAATCATAACTATTATCAATGAATAAGCAATATCAGTAGACACTACGCAATCTGTCGTATTGACCGTTTATCAATAAGCGACTTCACTTTAAAACATAGTGTGATTTGCTGAAATCTCAAATTGACTGACAATCAATAGTACGTGTACTATTCATTGTACAGGATGTACAGACTTAGAAAATTATTTCATTAATAGCACTCTAAAAATAGTTGGTAAAAAATCTTTAAAAGTTGATTCTTCTTGTATATGTGCTTGAATCCCTGTTTAGCGATCTATTATTTTTTATTATGACATAAGTTAATTCTGAATTTACAGAAATTGAAGTGTTATTTAATGAGAATTCTTTCTATCACGTGTGATGAAATACGTACTGAAATAAATAGCTTATTATAAATTCCAAAAGTGATAATTTCATCTATATGCTACTTAAAACGACACTTTAACTGATAAATTAATCTTAAGAATTATATTGAAAATTATTTATGAATTAGCAACATTTCTTTTATAAATATGTTAATTTATTATCAATGAAAATTACAATTTCTTTATCATTTATCATTAAAATTTTCAAGTTACTTGAAAATGTATACGCTTAGCTTCAATTATCATTCTCGACTTATGCATATAGAATTCTTGGAAGAGGTGAAAATTAATTGAAATGTTAAAAATATTTTTATCAGAACAATATTATACATTATATATAATATTTAATAAATAATATATACTAATCCTAATTAATCATTTGTACATATTATTCAAATAATATGAAATAAATGAAATAAAAAATCATTACATTAAACTATTAAATACTATTTTTTATCGCTCAATGTATTATTAAATACAGTTTGAGGGTAAATTCACGAGTAACACCAATTTAAAATTAAGCACAATATGTATATAAAATTACAATACATCTATCAAAAAAGTGATTATATAATAAACAGAATAAAAATATTGAAAAAAATGAAGGTATAAATAATGTCAGCATTGTTTAGTTTTAAGAATACAAACATTAAGAATCATATTTCTTTAGCTCTAATTATAATATACAAAGATGATATGCTTTATCTATTTCTTACCGTAAATGTATCATTACTAATATTATTATTGTTATTATTATTAAAAGAAAAAGGCACGTTTATATAATAATTGCGAACAACAGAAAATGAGATCATAATGAATACATTTATAATAATATTGTTCAGTTAATTAATTAATTAATTAAGTGCATTTAAAAATATCATCAAACGAAGGATTAAAAAACTTGTACTGACACAGATTCAGCGTTTGATATGTAATTATTTATTACTACAGTAATAACTTTTAAAAATTTCTAAATGTCTAAGCGAATTTTATTAGATTATGAAATATAAAGTCTGAGTGGAAATAAATATTAATGTATTCTTCTGGTAATTTAAAAATATGTATTCAGAAATAAACGTAAATGGATATTTATAATTACCTTTGACCTCATTGTTAAAATTAAATATATTCCTTTGATTATTTAATTACAAAAATAATATTTACTGATCATTGTAATTTAATTATTATATTAAATTACTTTTACACATTAACATTTTGCATTGTGTCTGTCATGACATAACCATAAATATTGTTCTGAATTGTACGGTGTTTTTTAATGTGTCAAATTATTTAGCTTTATCATATCATCAATAAATTATCAATATAAAAATATGTATGTATTTAATTTCTCTTCGTTTTTTATCTTTTATCAGGTGCATTTAATATAAAACACATTATTTTTCAGTAATTAAAGGATTTACAAAAATAAAAACTTGTAACTTACGATTACACAAAATACCAATACTGAAATTGTAGCCTATAAAATTCAAACTTCAAACATATCTTACTTTATGATGGTGACTCTTACATTTACTTAAAACATCAAGTGGCGCCTGCGTATAACTAGACTTCAGAAAATTCAAAAAATTCTTATTTTGTTTCAATATTTGTGTTATTTAAAAGAAAAAGTTATATTCAATTTACTATTTAAAAATAGTAAAAGTAAAATCTTGAGTATTCAAATCTTTATTTTGCTCAACTTGAATTTTTAAATTATGAATTTTATACGAAGTACCTATATGTACACATACGTCATGAAAAAATTAACTTAAAGATATACCATTTTCAAATTTAGATTTATATTGGCCAAATATAATAAGTATTTTTTAAGAAAAATTATATACATATATATATTTATGTGTAATAATAGATTATATGTATTAATAATTTATATGCAATAATAATAATTGTACAAAATTCAACTACCTTGACTCCTACCTTTAATTTAACAAATTAAATATTATTAATTTTTTTATTACAATTCCATTAAAGAACGATCTTTGAACTGTTATGTGTATAATACTATAAAATTGCATATTGTATAAATATATTGAAAATAATACTATTGTTTTAATTTATAAACATGTTCAATTTTTATCCTTTTTATTAGTGATTATACTTTTACATTCAAAATATAAGTATTCTAGAAAAAATGTGATAAATATACGTATGAAGATGAATTGAAAAATAAAAAAAATATATTTCTTTAATATTCATTGTAAATAATTTATTGAATAATCAATTTAAGTCAAATTATTTGATCAGGTGTTTATATAGAACTAATATAATTTATTAGTAAGCAATTGAATTAAAAATATTCGCTTACAGAAATGTATGTATTACATATATGTAATAAAAATTCAGATCAATAATTCACTATTATAGGCTTAATTTCGTAAGAAATATGTGTTTACTTTGAAATAAATAAGAAATCTAGCTATTCACGTTTACATGTTAAAAGAAAATGAAAAAAATTAAATCACAAATATATTTAACAAGGTTTTATTTTAATTTGAATGGAATACTTCGTTATTTTGTAAATAAAAATTTATCATACTTGGGTATCAGATGTGGGGTAATTTGATGTAGGTCAATTTTGTGTATAGGTAGAGTAACAGCTAAGTTTCTTCGTAGAAAAGACATATTATATCTATTATAATTAAAATTATAATTCATACTCGAAAAAAGTATTAGAATAAAGGAAGCGTATCAAGCTCTTGTATGTATATAATGACTGGCTCGTAGTTTTATTCGTTTCCGTTTATCTTATATTGTTTTATGAACAAAACTCCTCTCTAAAATATTTACGTCGTATTGCAGTGCACTAAATCTTCTAAGTCTTCGACGTTACCGTGTACTTTTTTCGGTATTTATTTCATTCTTTCTCTATCTATCTATTTATCTATATATTCTTTTTTTCTCTTACTCGTGAATTTTCTAGTCAGTCGCACATTGACATCGATATTTTCATTCCCTCGCGACGCAGGGTAGTGATCCCATTCTTTGTTTCTTTCATTTATTTCCTTTTGTTCATTTTATCTGTGGCTGTAATTCCTTCCGTTTCAATTATACTTATTAAAATATGTTTCATTCTGAATGGCAGATAAGTCGATGCTTACTTAATTCAGTGTTGTTCTCAAATTTTTTTCTTTTAATTTAACGCGTGTACTTATGCCGACTTATGCGACTGTTGTAACTAGTAGCGTCAATCTTCCTTACGTAATTGCTTATGTGGTGTTCTTAAAACAGCGCTGATTTTTTATATGAAATATTTTTATATTTCATATACGATTTATAGACTTACACGAATTATCATAAAATAATATAATTACGACATTTGGAAAAGTCACAGTAATTCTTGAATAACATATCAATATTTCTTTCCCAGTATCCCTAATGATTTATTACGACTAGATTTAATCAAATTTAACAGTTTTAACTCATTGAAAATTTGAATAAGATTCCTCAATTATTAATGATTTTATCACCAAAAATACATTTAAATTGTCAGTTTCAATTATTAACGATATTAACATTGATCAAGTTGAGTCAAATTATACAATGAATAATAATAAAATGTATTTGTACAAATAGCTATTGAATGTCAAGAAAAAACATTAAATCATTGAGTTACTGTTTTCTAGTTGTCGAAACGAGATGTCTTTTTCATACAATACTAACAAATTTACAACTGCAAGAAAAGAATTTATAATTGATTTTTGCAATGGCATGCAATTTTTAATTCCTTTGTTCTTTCTTAACGGTCCTTAATAAATATAAAATGGAAATTAAAAGTTGCCGAACAATTATTACTCTCGCTACATTACCTAGCAATATTATCGCTATATTACTATCTATCATTACAAAAGGTGTTTATACCGAATATATAATAATAAAAATAATAATAAATAGAGAGTTCATTCAACTATTCGAGCATTGGATCCATTGAAGATAGTAAATAAAATTTTAACAATGAATTGGTCGCGAGCGGCCGAAAACGCAAAGCGGCAACCCCGGCTCGATCTTATCATTGCGCGTCATCCCCCAGTGCGCAAAGCGTGCCAGTAAGTCGCTTGATGCTCGGGAGGAAAAAGGGGAAGCACTAATGAAAGATGGAAGAAAAAAAAAAGGCGTGCCTTGATCGGACCGCGCGCGATTGGTTTCATAACTTCGGCAAACCGCTCAGCTGAAAACGCGGTCAGGGCGACTTTTGTCGGCGACTGTACGCGCGCCCCACTAATTCTGCCGATTAGAATTTCAACTCGACGCGGGACTGCGTAATGCGGGCGCTTGTACAGTCGGCCGTGAAAATCGCCCTAACTACGCATGCGCGACCGGACGCTTCTTTCTTTTTACTCCCACCCCGACCAGGCTTTTACTTTCTCTTTCTTGCCTCCTGGTGGCGCATCGCACGAATCGAGTCCCGCAGTCAACGGCGTTTTTCCGAGCTCAGGACACCCTGGCAGCCGGGACCGGTCGACAAATTAACGGCATTTTAAAAGGATGCAGAATGCTACTTAATTTGCGCTCGCGTTACCTGCTTGACCTCGTTTATTGGCTATTCCAACCCACGTTGACGCCACGAGTTAAGCCTTTAATTCAATATTTCATAATTAAATGTTTAATTGAACAAGGCGTATAAGTATTCCCTAAGATCCCATATATATTACTAACTTCATCTAATTTGTTGTTCCACTCTGATGATGAATTCATATTATTATAATTATATACAATATTATATAAACAATATCTATATAACCTTGTAATAAAATATTTATAACCTTTCTACATTTTAGAAAAAGTTTTTTTATATTTATATTATCTTTATACTAAATATTTCACTTATATTCATTTTTTATTTACTTTTGGGGCAATTGTTCGTTATAGGTGTACAGTAAAATTGCTCAAAAAATAGTGATACGCATTTGCTAGCGGATAAAATATTGATTAATCAATTAATTTATTTATTTATTTATCGAATGTTTTCATAATGATAAAATCTGATATTTTTATTCGGTGATATTAAATTTAGTGCTACTTTTGAAAAAATTGTTGATACAAATATTATACATTTTTCTTAAAAGTATTTCATAGGTCAAACTTATTCATTAAGATAATTACTTCATTACTAGCATAAAATATACATATACACTACGAGAAACTGGAACATTAAGAAAAAGATATACGTTCGTTTTATCTTTTCGAAAGAATCATTTTTCATTTTTCTGCTTACTTTAAATTCTGGAGTAAAGTCGAAGTTTTTTCAGAAATCACGTTTACTAATATCTCAATGGTACTGGACTTGAAATTTTCAGTCGAAAAATTAAAAGTAAGATATCGTTCTTATGTTTTTTGGAATGTATTTGAATTTTTAAAAAATAAAGAGACTATATACTATTTCGTTCCCGAAATATATGAAAAAATTAAATTACGACATTTGGATTTAATTGTCAGAAAATTAATAATTGAGATTAATTTTTTTAAATTAATTAGTTAGGAGTTACTAATCAATCGAAACATAACTGAATTATCAGAAATTGTTTTAATAAATAACTTTGTAAAATAATGAATATATATGTTTACAAATTTATACATGACTATTAGTTTAATAAATAAAAATGTTATCCCTGTATCTTAAATAAAAAAATTTATTTAATTTTTCTCAGCGAAATGTTAATAATATTTTTTACATTTTTCTTTAGAGAGATAGAACGTAAAATAAATCGTTGACCTATTCAGATTTCTCTTTGAAAATTCCTTGAACCGAACACAATTTATAATCCACGTTTGCTATAATTTTTACTCCTAAAGCA
Organism: Wiebesia pumilae; assembly: GCA_018907045.1. Taxonomy (NCBI): domain Eukaryota; kingdom Metazoa; phylum Arthropoda; class Insecta; order Hymenoptera; family Agaonidae; genus Wiebesia; species Wiebesia pumilae. The sequence continues at coordinate 344,676 of JACCHZ010000151.1, forward strand.
ATATTTCAATGTTTATTTTTTATACTCAACAAAAATATTATCGTTAGAGAAAAATATGAATCTTTCTATCAAGTATTAAAATTTATATTAATGTAACTCACATATTTAAAAATTGAACACATTAAATATATGTCATCGTGAAGCTTACTATAAGCAAATACGATTATTATTTGTTATTTTTTTAAATAAAATAATGCGTACTCGATATGCATATTAGAAGTTAGTTTATACTCTAACTAATTCCATTCATATCAAAAGATATGAAAAAATTAGCGGAGTATAGTATCGTATCAACCATCAAAAACACAAACAATAGCCCAAATGTTTATCAATTATTATCGTCTCACACGCATGCGTACATCATACTACATAATACTCATACATACACTACTTACACGTACTTGCTCATTATCACGCTTTTTTCATTCTCCTTTCCGTTTACAACTGTATGAGAGTATCCCGTCTCCTATTCTTCTCTTGCATTTGCATTCTTCCTGTTTATCCCGTTTACACTTCAAAGCATACAAATGTAATGGTACAGTTCTGCAGGATGACACTTGTTTTCCGAGCTTGTACTCTCTCTTTCTTTCAGTGTCTTTCCTTTCCCCCTCATTCATTCTCACGATGCAATTTATTCGAAAGTGTGCAGAGGTGGAGGGACAAAAGCTTGTGAGGGAGAAGCTACAAAAGTAAATTCCATTAGATGCTATGAAGAAGTGATGTTAGGAGAAATATTTGTGAAATGAATACGATTATGTAAGTACAAAAAGAAAGAATCTTTACTTGATACATAATACCCCCTCCCCCTCTGCCACCGGAATACACATATAATCCAATAAACTCAGTATAATAACCTAAAAAAGCCTTTAACCTATTGAAATCTCAACTTCAATTTATATTCTTTTCTTTATTATTATAATCACTATTAACAATACTCGAAGTTATTATCTGTCCAGACGATGATCGATTCAAAGCATAGTACTCCTATCACAACTCAACTTAATAATCAGTCGTTCGTACATGGATAGACAGACTCCGCTACCGTTACGCATAATCATATTATTCTTTTATCTAAGTGAATAATTTTCTCAAGTTATAAATTAGTAATAGCCAAACTAAAGTAGAAAATCAATATTTTACAATATACACTCTATAAATAAACATCGCATTTGCAAATGTTATTAAAAAATAATTTCTACTGTTAACATCTATAATTTACAATAAGAAACTCTGCATCATAAAAATAAAACATCAAAAGCTCTGAATTATATTGTATTTATTTCATGGAAATAAATGTTTATTGTATAAATTAAAAATTTATAAACTTTATTAATATCACAGCGTTTAACCATAAACATTAAATTATTTGAATATACTTTACAACGCGGGCGTGTATATTAGTATAAAAGCATAGATGTATATGCTCCGAAAGAAAAAAGTTAATAAAATTAGGAGTAAAAAAAATTATTAAAATCCATAATTACAATATTACGAAAAGAAATTGATATAGATAGAATGCAAAAAATTATTTAAATATATGTAAAAATAAAATACTTGTTGATGTAGTGCTACGAAAACATATATTTAAAAATATATTGTTTATATATCTAAATCTAACAACAACCATTTCTATTATATTTATATAAAGCATATAATTTAAACAACCATGACGATAAAATATATTTACAAATCCCACTGTCATAAAGCTAAGAATATAGAATCGTTCAAAATTAGAAATGAAATACGTACGATAACACAAAAAGCGACATATTCTAAAAGTAAAAAATCCATTGACTTTAAATGCATTTTTAGAATCGACGTCGATAAAAGCAGAAAAAAGAAAACGATGAGAGACTTTCCGATAATTATTCGTCGATCGTATTATATACAGCTAACGCATACGGCCAAGTGTCGCGTGAGCTCAAAATGTTCAGAGAACACGCGATTGAATGCATAAAATGTAAAGCCATTCTACATTAATAAGGAATTTATGAAATGGCCAGAACAATCATATCTTTTTTTTACTTTATTGTTTTTATAACACTAGGAAAAAGAGAGCATAAATAGAAATAGAAATTTATTGTAATTACCGATATGCAAATATTGACAAAATAAAAAATTTTTTTATTTATTTGAGGACAATATTTGAATTATTTATACGGAAGAAGATTGTGGAGTACGAATAAAACTTTTTTTATTCTGAGAAATATTATCTTGAACAAATAAATCCTCAAGTTTCAAACGCGACAATTACATTTTTTTTAATTCTATTATTTATTTTTGACAATATAAACAATATCTATAAACTATAAATTATATGTGGTCAAAGTATTTATTTACAAATATGCCTGATTTATCTTAGTATCACTGTAGAAGAACCCTAACTTACAGGCTGTAGTACTGTCGTGTCAGCCTTTATATGCATAAATACGTACGCACTGACACTAGCTCAAGGAGCGAATTATTGGATAAACTGCAGAAAAGAAAAAGTCCGTTATATGCTGGCTGTACAAATGCATGTTTCTACCTATACACGACAAGTACATATATTTGCGACGCTTTGCTTTACAGGCGTCACCAAAGGAACGAAAATATTTTAAACTCTCTCTCCCTACCCCTCGCTCTGACGCCCGCAGTCATTCCCAATCAAGCCTAGAAAGCGAAAGAAGAAAGAGTAAGGTAAAGGCTTTAGGGAGGAAGGTAGAAAGAGAGAAAGAGGACAGGCGCTTTACTTTCGTGAAATTAGACGCACGCAATTGCTTGTTTTGTGCTCGGATAAATTTATGAATGGCACTTGTTAAATTTTACCAAGTTGGGAAAGGAGGGAGACAATTTTTGCGAATAAATTAGTTTTATGGTTTTGTTATCTATGTATATGCGAATTTTTTGTATTATTTCTTTTTTTTACATCGTTTGGAGCCTCAAGAGCGTAGATAAGAAATAGTACTGATAAAAAATAATTCACTAATTAAACATTTTTCAATCATCAAGTGCCTCATAAACATTATTGGGCTTTAATTTGTTTATGTAAAATAATTGTATATTACAAATTTTTAATCAATTCTTTATACTACATAAAAAGTATTTTGGTTTTTTTGGATCATCCGTAAAGAAAATATTTGTAAATAAAATATAAATATAAAAAAAATTATTAATTTGAAACTAGTGTGAATATGAATATTTCTTTTGCATAAAATATAATCAAATAGAAGTTGTAATCTATTGTCAGAATTCATTAGGAGATATGTAATCATTTCAAATGTTATAATGATAAAAATATAAATGACAGTGTTTTATATTCTTAGTATGTTTGAAAAATTGAGGTTATGCGTTTTAAAATTAAATACTTGTTCTCGTTTCAAAACAATACAATGAAATTTCAGAATTGTACTTTATAAATTATTTATTATACTTAAAAATAGGTCAAGTACCTATTGATCTTGTTATTGATTTATAAATTGATCAAATTTATAAATATGTAATTATATATATTAAATTCTAATAATTTCTTTGCATTGAATAAACATTTCTGTAAAACTAAATTTACATCGAATTTTTATTAATAAGTACAAATTGAAATGAAATATTTTGAGAGAAAGAATAAGGATAATTAAAATTTAGGACTTGAGTTTATTTTTTAAAATAATAGCTATGAAATATTAAATTGAATTTTTTTGTGATAACATTTTTGAGCGCATATTTGAAATGACGCTTCTTTTCAATGAAAAAAAAAATACTGACACCAATTCATAATCCGTCATACGAGAAATAATTAGGTCGAGATAGCGATTTTCTTGTTCCTGTACCATTTTTGTATATTTTTCAATTTTTGTTGCGACAACAACGTTGCAAATTTTAGGTTCCTCTCTCTTATCCTATATCAAGTAAGCCGTTATTAAGCAGAAGCTAAAAATATTTTTAAAATATTTTTAAAATATTAAAGTTAATTAATTTAAATATTAATTCACTGCTTTTTATTTAGTGTTGTAAACATTTGTATTTGCTACTATAAAACTTAATTTTCGCTATCGTTTAGATTTCAAAAATAAGCAATTATTTTAAGAAAAAAAGAGTTGCAATTGAATTGCGTGTGGCTTCATACGACAAATTAATATAAAAATTAAAAAATTATCCATAATTGACTAATCATATACACGGTATTACTATTACATATCAGAAAAATCTAGTCAATTGAACCTAAATATTACTCTTTAGATCATCTTACTATATAAAGAACAGACTTGAGCGTGTTATATACGAGAACTTCATCATTATTGTTTATATAACTACCACGGCTTTCTTTATTCTACTAAATCCTTATTATATTTTGCTTAAATGCTTAAATTTGAATTCATGTTGCTTATTTAAAAATTCTTATTTATAAATTAACAAGTAAAAGCTTAAATTTAATATAAATTTTTCAAATTTACTTTGATCTTACATTTAACTTATCCCGACGCGTACAAGATTTTCATTATTTAATTGATCATTCGCAGCTTTCTTCTATATTTATATATTCGTACTTGAAATTTCTATTCTTGTCTAAGAAGGCGAAGAAAATAATCATAATTATATATTCTTTCTTCCTATATTAAAATAATATAGTAAATAATATCAAATAAGATCAATATGAATATCGATAAAAAGAATTCTTAACTCTTTAAATGAAATTCATGAATTAAATGTTTACAACTATCATTTAAATATAAGCAAGGAATAAATTGAATTTTATATTCAATTTTTCGAATATTTTTATAGAAAAACGTTAATAAAATTCTTTCATGAGAAGCTATTAAATTCAAACAGTGCATTACATTTGTAATATATTTAATTGAAAATTAATTGAAACTTAAACATTTGTCTATTATACAAAAATCATCTTATAAATTAATAAAATAAATTTGATATTTAAATGAATTATAAATATCACAGATATTAATTAATAATTTTCATTTTATTATTATTATATTAATACACGAAGCGAAAAATCAATTTAAATATGAAATTGATAAAGCGGTTTAAGCTAATAACTGTAAGTAAGGACAGATTATGACACATTTTTTTTAATTTCCTTTTAAGGGATACTATTAATTTTTAAAAATTAATTCAGATGAGAAATCTTCTCGGAAATTATATAATATAAAATAGATCGATAATTTTCATTTTAAAACTGTCGTTATATATATTCAAAAGATAAAGTAGTAATTAAAACTGATATTTAGAAATGAAAATTAATTTTATGTTACGAATATCTGTTAAATTTATTAATATTAAAAAATTCAAGAATGCAATGATCGCAGTTTTTTACATTTATTATTTGAAAGCTACTAAACAAACTTGAAGAAAAATGACATAATACGATTAATAAGATAAATGCAGCAAAGTTCTACAAACATGAAATTCTATATTACTATTTATATATAAAATTAAGTAGATACAGCAATATTATGTTTGCAATAAAATAAGAAATATTGATAATAAGTTTACATTTTGATTCATATATAGTACAAGTATAAGTATGGGCAAAGAATAAATCGAAAATAATTGATAAAAAAAATAGCGATAAATTTCAATTTTATATTACGTAGTATTTAAGTATTACGAAAAATTAATATCTATGATCATGTCGAGCCTGGCAATGAATAAACCACATCACGACAAAGACAAGAAAAGATAAACACAAGCATTAAAAAGATTCTAGAGAACATTTTTGTCAACCGCTTTAATATTTATAAATATCGTTTACAAAATACTTTTCAATTTTTGAAAGAAAACTAAAAATATCATCAGATATAAATAATTTCTGAAACAAAAACGAAAAGTGTAGTTAATTATGAAAAAATAATAACACATATCTCATTTGGACATTAAAATAATCCACAGATGCGAAACAAACTACGTTAAAAAATAAGATAAAAAGACGCGAAAAGAAGGAAGAAACGAGTTTTCAGCGCGAGAGCGTGCGTGAGAGAAAGAAAGAGATAGAGCAAGCGAGGAGTGGAACTATGATACATACGCATACATATAGCAATCGCTCGGTTACGCTAGTGTGTGAGGAACGATACGCCAAGTTGCCTAGTGTACGTTGGTACGTGCGCGTGTGTCACTTCTTCGTCTCTTTTCCTCCTGTGCACGTGCAACTTCCTGCAGAGCTTCGGACACTACGGAAAAGCCATAAATGTGCCCGTGCGTATACGTGCGTACGTACACCTCGAGAAGCAAGCCTTCGACTTTGGATTATAATTACGAACACAAGCTGCAGAATGAGGGAGATAGAACTCGCTTTCCTTCTTTTGCAAGAAAATATTTTTACGTTCGTGAGAAGAATTCACTTTTATTTCTTTAAAATATTGAATTTCTTTTATTTTATCGTCTTATTTTTTCGGTAAAATTTCGTTTCTTCTCTTGGCCACTGCGAGCGTTAGCTTCTACTCCGAGAATTTTCGCGTGTCGGAAAAAATTGTGTAATAAGAAAAAGAGAAAAGTATCATGTTCTTGAAATTTCTCAATGAGCTGGCAGTTGGTTTTTCTTTTATTGTAAACTAAAAGCGTTCACTATTATAAGATGATTGTCGCTTATCATGCTACTCACTTCGGATTAAATTTGATGTTATTTTCATTTGAATCACCTGTGATTAATTGTTGATACTTTTTCAGTAATTTACAACAACCGCTAATTAAATCGGATACAATGAGATCGAGCATTTTCAATTCTCGACTCCATTCTCTTACGATTAAGCTTCTTTCTTAAAGATAATTTAATACAACAAATAATTATTAACTATTTTTCTCGGTATATTTTCAACGTATCTCATTTTATTTGTATCAGTATGGTTTTATTGTATTACTTTTAATAATATTTGTCTTTTTTTTAGTTATAAGAATTTAAATTCTGTTTTTATAGGTATCTTAAAACTTGTTCAAAATTCATAAACCGAGAAAATGTCGTACATCTTATCTGAACATAATTATTGTCATTCGATGATAAGGCAAAACTAAGATAACGTAAATTACATAAAATTCATATTCTTAAACTACTTTACATGTTGCGTATTTTTTTTAATAATTTATTTTAAACTAGAATTATTCAATATTTTTATTAAAAGATAAAAACAAAATTACTATTGATATTATAATATAATTATTGTTTTATATTTGAATTATTCCTGTATGAATAAGCAGAATATTAATGATTGCTTCAATTTTTTTCATCCAAGAAAATCTTGATCTTCTCAAGTGCATGTCTAAGTAAAGATAAATCAAGAGCAAAATAAAAAAAATATCAAATAATAATAATAATAAAGTACACTACTCCATACAAACAAAAAATAGAATAATAAAAGAAAACTATTAAAAAGTTACAATATTTATGTATGTGAATTATTGTTAGAAAACAATTTTTCGCCATGATACTCTAATGGAAATATTTACATTGGCATTAATAGTGAAAAATAAGTTTTTATTAGTCTCGTAAAAAATGATTAAATTCTTTTTAAGTTCTTTTATTATTAATAAGGTTTATTTTTTTATTTTTGTTTAACATATCACAGAAATCGACTTAATAACAGTAAAAAAGAATGTGTCATAAACGTGTATATTAAAAATACTTTAATGTTATTAAAACAAAAAAATATTTTGAGGAAATTATTCATATTCTTACGTAAGTTTAGTAAAAACATAAAATCTAATTAAATATAATCCGGAATAATATAAATATTACTTGGAGATTAAATCATAATAAAGTACTTTTTATATAAAATAAAAAAATATTTAAATCATATTAAAATATTTTTTACGAAGACTAGAAATGCTACTAACAAAAATATTTAAAAAAATTAATTGTACAAATTTGAATATTTCATATTAAATAAATTACTTTAAATTCAGATAGTTTAAATTAATCTTTGAAAAACCGAAGAAACTGAACTTTTAGAAATACAAAGAATAATTTTGTTTTCATATATCATTTTACTATTGTCGCTTTAATCAATGAATAATAAAAGCATGCGTATATTACAATAAAAAAGCCCAATTTATGCATAAAAACGCTAACGATAGCGAGAGAGAGAGACGAAGAAAATAAGATATACATAATCATTTGTATGACTCATGAGCTACGAAGTTGTAGCGCGCGTCACTATCGATTTCGTTTTTAAAATGTGTATTTTCAATTAATGCCGATCCACTTATCCTACGAACCGGATACACTGACGGTTAGCATCGTTGATTTGAAAGTGCATTACGTGTACTATGTAAACTTTGGCATTGTTAATTAACATCAACATTCTTCTTGTTATTATTACTTATTGTTATCGTTTCGTCCTTCGGATCTGGGAAAAATCCAGCATTCATAGATAATGAAGTGTACATCTTTTTTTACTTTCGCATGCCTTAACTTCAATGAACAACTGCGCAATTTCTACTTAATACTAATTATTTTAATTTTAATTAAATACTTCTAAAATTTTAACTCTTTCAATATTTAGTATATAACAATTGGCTTCTATGTAACGACATTTAGATTTAAAGAATTATTTTGATTAAATTAAGTACTTATCGATACTATAAATATTCTATATACTATAAATATTCCATCGGATGAATATTTCCCACTATATTGTAGTAAATTTTGTATTTTGTGATTCAAATGGAGAAATTTTTAGTATCAATAATTAGAAAGTCGATCGGCACTTTTCTTCGAACTTTTATATTTAATAAAACTTATGTAAAATCACATTCAATTAATTTTAGATTCTACAGGAAATTATTATATTTTTTAAATTGTAGAAATAATATATGTGAATATGATATTTCAGAAAAACGAGAAAAAATATACATTGTTTGTTGGTAATTCAGGAAACTTTTGGATCTACTATGAAGTCCAAGTAACATAGTACAATATTATATAGATATTGTAATGCGACGAATTTAGTTTTTAAGTACATTCGTAAAGTACCCGATGCCTAAAAACACAGTCGAATGTATTAAATGAAATTGTTGTAATACTTTGCAGTAATTAAATAGTTATATCTAAAGAATACAATACAAAATACTAGGAAATAATTTAAATTAAATTTCATTTCAGATGAAAAAATACAATGATTATTTGAATTAATTATTTTAAATGCTGAAGTATTGGATTCATCTGATTTAACAAAATACGATAACCTCATAACCAACTATAGATAAAAAAATAGATAATAAGATAAATGTGCGGAGTATTCATATGAAACATATAAAAGAAATTTTACAAGAGTACCAAAAACTCCTGTTTGAAATAAGCAACAAATTGAAAAAGAAAAGCGAAAAAATTCCATCCTTTCACAGGGCCGGCTGGAAAAAAATAGGAAAATAAGCAAGAAAAACCTCAAAAGGGCTACACACACGCTTATCGATTCGCACACTCCGGCGAACGCACACGTATATGTAAACGCCTGCATACACAAGCGCATACAAGCCATGGTGTGACATTACCATGGCACACCACTGACAGCACTACACGACGCTCTCACATATTGCGTCCTCTCCTTCCACTAGTGACTACGTCTTTCTCTCTTTCTAGGCGTCCTCTACCGTAGTTGGAAAATTATAAAAGGCCTCCATGTTATGTGTCAGTGTCATTATTATATGGGAGCGTTTCTTTTTGGGCGTATAATTGTTTTTGGAATGCGAGGATAATATCTCGACTTTATTCGAGGGCTCTGTCGCATGATACGTGAAGGAATGAGTTAGTTTATTTTATATGTTTATATTCTATTGAAATAAATCAATAACAAAAACATGAAATATCGGAACACGTAACAGCCACAAATGAAAGGCAGTTAAAATCATTTTTCCGACTTTTTAATGTTATGCTCTTGGAAATATATATATTTTTCCGATTAACTATTTATTATTATATTCAAGTAGCATCACCTCTGTTAAAATGTATAACGGTAAATTGTAAGAATTTAGAATGTAGTTTTGAGCTTAAATTATATGTTCAATCGAATAGTTGGTTGCCTGTTAATTATTTTCCAACAAAACTTTATTATGCACTTCCTATAATAACTGCATGTTTTGTCTTAAGTATGGTATAACTTAAGTATAATAGATTTGAACAAATTGTCAAATAAAATTTACGCCTAACTATCTTAGTTAATAAATATTAAACACAATACTCAACAAATTACATAAATGTGGTTATTTTTTAATGAGATAATAATATTGAAATTACGAAAGTACAGGATGGGTCAATTTTTCCTTTCAAACCCGTAGATTGTCTTTAAGATTATCTTCACACAGATACATGCAAAGAATAGGTGAAATTTTTTTCGAGCGACGCTACAACTACTCGTTCTTGAGACATCCAAAGAGCTAGATAAGCAGAGAAACAAATTTTTTCCTCTAATTTTTCTCAATTTCGCTTACGGTACCGCGATCAAATTCTTAGTCAGTAGTGTGAAAGAGAAGGTAGTGGAGTAAGGGGCGTGGGGGCAGATGTATTCACGTTAAATCGGTTTAAGGCACGTCTATAAATACAGACCACGAGCGTGCGGACGAGACATACACACGCCCATGTCGCACGTACCAGGGATGTGCGCGGGCTCGATGCGCCGGGAACACTAGACTGTTGGTTAAAGTTGAATAAAGATCGTTCATATGTGTGTGTATATTTCATCAGCAAGCTTACCTACATAAATTAATATAAAAATAATAATAATAATAAAAACAAAAACGTGAAAATAAATTGATAAGATTTATTTAGTAGAATTTTTTACCAACAATTTTTGGTAAAAAACGAACAGCTGGGATAATCGAAACAATCGAAAGAGAGTAATTATTTCTTATTAATAATAAATAATAAAAAATTTCAAACAAAAAAATTCGTAGCTAGCTGAAAGCCGCAATTTATTAGTAGCAAAGGTACAACTAATAAAACATCTCGTAAAAAACATAATATCGTTAAACTAATTACACTGGGGAAAGAAATTGTTTATTTTCGATAAGTATTTAAATAATCAGAAATACGTTTTTATTAAACGCCTAAAATGAGCACGAGAAAGTCATCATCTATTCAAAGCAAACTTAAATTTGAATCATAAAATTACTAATAATATATCTTATTTATGGAAAATGCTAAATATTTTTAACTTATTAAATACATTAAAACTGAATAATTCATTTATTAATGTTACAATTCTTGTTTGTTTCGTTAAAATTTTTCTGTCACTTATTTTTCATTTGACTAAACTTTTTATCAAATTACTTTAAATTTTCATATTACTTAAGACAACGTTTTTCTTATTATTGGTTTCAATATTATTTTTTGAAAAGTAGCTTATAATTTTTCGTGAATTTTTCTTTAATATTTACATTTTAAACAAGTGATTATAACAAAATATTTTTCTTCATTTTATATTATTTAAATATTTGTTGTGAATAAAAAATACTCCGTTATAAGTTGCATTAATATTTGCAATAAAATGATCATCTAAAATGCTTTCATTCGTAAATTATAACAGATTCGAGCCACTTAAAATATTTATTTTTCACGTTTTCAGTAATGCTCTAAAATAAATAAAGTCACATATATAATTTATCTTGTACAATATAATATACAAATAATGTACAAAATAAATATTAAAAAAAATAGTTCTAAATGTATGAATTAATCGACAGAATATGTTCTTTTCATAATTACTGTTTGAGCTATTATGTTTCTGGTAATTTTTACGTTAAAATTTATCAGGATCAGCAGCTGTCACATAAAACGTAATTTACAGTTTTAATCGAATAAAGTAATAGCGTGTATTTTACATTAGGAATACACGTTTATTATATAGACTGTAATTTACCTGACCAGCAGTGGCCGGTAAGCGAAGAAGACAGGCTCTGCCTGCCTGATCGGAATGGAGACAGAGAAAGGGAGCGAGAGCGAGAGAGCTAACGCCTGATGGAATGGATAACCGGGCGAAGCGTTGGAGGGGGAGAGAAAGACATACAGAACGGATAGAGTCGAGATCGAGTGGAACGGTGGCGGATTGAGAATCGTCGGAGGTAAAATGCTGGGAATGTAGGGGAAGTATGATATGGAGAGAAATCAAGATTCAAATATTGAAATCTTTTTTATGAATTATTTTTCTCTTTTATATAATGAGTTTTTCTTTGTTATTTTTATACGACATTTATTATAGCCACAATTTCTATGATTTATATTCTAATAATTCAATGCATACATTACATTATCTGTAGTATTACAAAAGAACAAAAAACATTGTATGGCAAAGGAGAATGATTTCTTTGCTTTGCTACTTTTAGAAATTATGATAATTACGTATTCCATATTTTATAGTAATATATTTAATGTGCAATGCATATATTTGTGTTACTTACACAAAATATAGTTTATGGTAAGTAATATAATCATTTACTCTAGAATTTCTTTGATGCTTACACAATAAAAATTTTTAAATATATAGTATACGTATATATATTTTTAATAAATAAAAATGAATGTATATATGTACACAAATAAATAACAAGTAAATTCTTTTTGTTTATTATTAAACGAAGAAGCCTAACATTTCTACTATTCTATTACTAGAGATAAGAACAATCATAAATAATTAAATATTTAATTAAACAAAAGCAACAAAAGAGCACGTTTTAAAAAAGTACTTCTTATAAAACAAGCAATACTTTGTAATTTTGAGAAAAGAATATGATTTATAAAACATTAGTTTAGCTTCAATATTCAGTGCTCCGTTAAAAAGTATTGCACATGAAATATTTAAGTAAGTTAGAAAATTATTTTTCTATAAACATCCGAACAGTTGATAATTTTATAGCAAGTTTAGTTGAGTCCCCCGCTCTATTTTAATCCGCCTCTGTAGAATGGAAAAACATACATACACATGATAGAGCGAGAGAATAAGCCCTGTATACACAATATAAGAAATAGATACTACTTGTATTCTAGCATGAACGAGGAAGGGGAAAGAAAAGAGAAGAAGTGAGCGTTTGAAGGGACGGAATGAAGCAGAGCAGCGCGAGAGGGAGAAGAAATTGGAGGGGAATTTGCCGCTGCCGCTGTTCGAGAGAACGAGATGGACGCAGAAAAGGTAGAGACGTTAAGTGATAAAGAGTAAAAGAGATGAAGAGAGAGAGAGAGAGAGAGAACGTGAGTAAGTGAGTGCAATAGGGAGGAGGGAAGTATATATGCATTGCGAGAGCCAGCGAGCAAGCGAGAGAAACAAAAATGCTATGAGAGTACAAAAGCTCACTCGGTTATTCAAAAAATTCGAGAAAAAGTAGAAGAGAATAATGACGACGACGATACTAGCAATAACAATAAAAATAAGCATTCTAAATTGGCACGATATAAATGCAACTTTTAGAAAAATAATCTTTTCATTAGAATATTCGAGTCACAGGAGAAAATAATATTCACAGTTATAATAATAACAATAATAATTAATAGAATTAATAACAATGATGGAAATTATATTATTATTCTTATTATAATAGTAATGACAATAAATTGCACAATATGATTAATTACAAATATAAATTAGAAAATAATTGGAATCATAAAAAAGTAATTTTAATTTTTTAATTCTGAGAAATAAAATTAGTGCACACAGGCACGACTAAAGAAAAAGCAAAATTATTTATGAACAGGAAAATAATAAAAAAAATTCAATATTATTAATTTAGATCACCAAAATAAAAATAGCCAACCATGGAGTTCAAATTAAAATATCTGCGCGAGACTTATTATGAACTAAAAAGAACCATAAATATGTCTTTACACTTGTTTACTTTGTATTACAATTTTAAATATAACATTTATCTAATTAAAGAAATTAGTACGCAAATAATGATTAAAATTTTTAAAAAAGAAATGAGATCTTAATTTAAAATATAAACTTAAGTTTGAAACATGAAAAAGAAAAATTAATATTTTCGTGTATGCGCTCACGCGAGCGCTTTTGTAAGTATGTACATGAGTAAGGAAAAGAAGAAATTCAACATCTTGACTCGAGCGACAAAAATGAAAACATAAGTTTAAATCCAGTAAAAAAACTCTGAAAGAATTTTAAAGTAATGTCTTTAAACACTCAAAACAAAAGATTTAATGATTATAACTAAAGAAAGAGTACAGCTCAATTGCATATCATTATGAATATCTTAATGCTGTGAATAAACGAAATAACAAAATTAAACGTGTGATTTAAGAAGTTTTTGAAACTGAAATTAAAATGCTGGCTCACTGTGTGACAAGATGAATTTTACATGATCGAATATGAAATAAAATGTAAATTAAAAAATAAGGTACTATACATAGGCGTGTCAATTCAAAAAGCCGGTTACAAAAATGTTTTAATGATGAAATTTAGTCTTTTGGTTTAATGAAAGTGGTGAAAAAATATTAAAATAAAAGAAAGAACGCGTTGATTTTAAATCTTTTAATGACAAATGTAAATATCATGGACAATGATTTACATTATGATTTTTTATATATTTTACATTAAAAAGTTGAAGAAATATTAAAGTCTTCACATTATCTGTGATTACGTGTCTTGAATGATTATATAATTGACAAGTAAATTTAAATGTACGCTTAAGAGTGAGTAATACATAGTTTGAGTATTTTTATTAAAATATTCATGTTATATAAAATTAACATATCAGAAACCTATGAAATGCTATTCAAATTATATAAAATTGATAATACAAAAAAATAAAAAGGCAAATTTTATTTATCATTAGCTTCTTAGTAACGAGTATTAGCTGTTATTGCCTTTTTATGCAGTTTCTTACTTAGTGAATTTAATATATAGTAAAAATGAAATTGGCTAAGCATGATTAGTATTAATAATTTCTTAAATAATCAAATGCAATGATATGTAAATTTTATCAACACTATCATTACTGTTTATCCAATGAAACGGGATTCGATTTTCGTTTTTTATTAAGTAGAATTTTTTGGTTTAACGGCAACTACAATTTGACGGAGACGAAGATATTTACCGACTTATTATATTTTTGAAAAATCGTACTAATCAATGTTTGATTATTTTAAAAATACTTATTTTAACAACCTTGAAGGCATCCATATAAATACGACTTAAATGGGTTAAAATAATAAATTCGAATAGAAATGAAATATAGTAAACCTCAATCTGCTTTATAAGAAGGGAAAAGTTGAGGCTAGAATGATAGATAGACTTAACAATAATTATTCGTATTTGAATGTCGAAAATGTATAAAAAAAAAAGAAGAAGAAAAGGAAGAAAATCAACGCGATCAAAGCGATATAATTGAATTAAATATAAAATCATAGACGGACGAAGCTCAAGGCAGATATCGATAAAATACTACCGCGAGCATTTAATGGCAATGCTCGTTTCAAATACATTCGTCGCATGTACAAATATATGCGCGCATACAGACTCGCATGTATCCGCATACACACAATGGCATGTACATACATTCGCTTTTTCCGAGCCAGATGCTTGACTGCGCGATCGAGTCCCCTTCCCGCCCTCCTTGACCCAAGTTTCGCTCCCTACCACATTCGCCGAATTTCTCCCACTCTCGGGGTCTTCATCACCTCACAATCCTTTACCACACGCTGTCACTTTTGTGTTTGCGGCGAGCTCAAGGAGACGGGTACGTGAATGCTTCGGAGGAGGGGGCAGAGCGTCGCGGGAGTTAAATGTAAGAGCAGCAATGAGAGGGGGCAGGAGGGCGATGGGGCAAAAGAAGGAAGAGAGAAGAGGCAGAAAAGCGTGCTGATTAAATTCTCCCATTTTCTAAGAAACAAAAGACTACTCTACTGACTTTTTATCTTTGTTTTGATATTTTCTTGTCTTTTATTTCAACGAGAATGCAAGTACGTATTGTAGATAATGACGTGTATTCCATATAAGCTAGAACGAAAAGGCGTACAGACATTGGAATTTAAATTTATGAATTTAAGAATACTTAGCTTTGACGGAAGATTATCTCTACCATCTTTAGCTAATGATACTTGTACTAGATAAACATTAATTTATCAACATTAAGACTTTAACATCAGCCAATTCCACAAATAGCACAATTGCAAAAATTCTACCGTACATCCATAGATACGCATTCATTTTTACGTAAATTATTAAGACTATCGAGTCATAAAATTATTCTTGTTTTGTTATACATCCTATATTTCATTTATATAATATGCAGAGAAAAAACTTATTGTTGTTTTCAATTATTAATTGTTGCTCGTATAATTGTTGTAAATGTTTGTGCAATTTGTACGCGTTAGGTAAATTGAAAAATTATGCCTTACAAGAGTTTAGTAATATTCCGATCGGGGAACGATAAGTAATTCATCAATCATTGTCAAGGACTATCATAATACGTTAGGATAGAAATGATTTTGTTTAAAAAGGTATAAAAAACTTAAATATGTTAGTTGATTTATTTATGGCTTAAGTATGCTAAGCTTACTTTAATACGCGAATTCCATGAAATATCTATTAGTATTATATTTCATTAGTAAATTGAAATTCATACGTATTTATAATCTGTATTAGTATTTATTCTCTACTCGTTTTCACAAAAAATATAAATTAGTATATTACAATGTTATTTGAGTTTTCGGATTATAAAATTCGTAGGTAGAAGCAGTCGAGATATATAGGCATTTGTACAAACATAAAAACAGTCATTCTTTTTCATTTTATTTCACACGAGAATCCATAAAGGTTTTTTATTGAAAACAGGCGAAACGAATAAAAAAAGGCAAAATTAAATTTGTATATATCTTTATTAATAACAATTAAAATATTATTAAAAAAATATTATAGAAAAAATACTAAGCGAAATTATAAATAATATAATAATTTATTATAGAGTAATATCAAAGATGAAACAAAAGTTTACATAAATGCTGGGGTGATAAATAAAAAGTTTGTTTTCCATTCGATGCTCTTTAAATTCTAGGAAATAAAACAATGTTTATATTAATTAAAATGTATTATTTGTATTTTGAAGAAAATTATATTATTTCGTATTACAAAAACTGTTAGTAAAACGAAAGGGAAGAAAAAATATTGCCAACAATTTTTGCAAATAATTAGTGTTTTGTAAATATATAAATGAATAAATAAATACGTTGTTTCATATCATTCTCTTAAAATGTATAAATGTACGCGCGTGTATATATTTGTATAAAACAGATAATGTTTGCGAAAATATTACGGCAATAAAGAAAAGCGCGTATATATCCTTTCCAACGTAATTCCAGATATACACGACGCGCGCCGAGTGGGAAGAGGTCGTGGCGGGGCAGCGGGGTTCGGCCGCAGTGGGGGCAAACGAGGGGAGAGAGCCAGAAGGACTATTGCCATTGGCAAAACAAAGAGAGATACAGGCGCGCACTACATACATAGTCCAGGCCTGATTTAATCATGAAAGTATATTATTTTCTTTCCGAGTTTTTTGTTCCTTTTCCGTTTTGACTCGTAATTTATTTTACAATCAGAATATTAGCAAGATTATTTTTTATCTTAGCGTACTGCATTATTTTATTAAATAATTTTTTTTCTCGATTATTTTTAATTTTATCTCTAAGAAATAGTTTTCGTACTCTTCAGTTTGTAAAAATTGTCTTTATAAGAGAAAGGACTTCTTTGATTAAAAATAATTTAAATGTTTGGGTAGTAATGAAAAACACATAATTCGAAATAAAAATTCGAACGACGTGTAGTTTTAGATAAATCAAATGTTATGAAAGCGCTATTTTAATTGTTCTGCAGAAATAAACAAATAACCATGATACATTAAATTAGTAGCTTAATTAGCGCTTTATAGAAAATAGCTAATGATGTAGTGACAGAAGGTTTTATGTTTTTGTTGTAGCATACTTAATAACGGTAATCTTCATGCAAAAATTACTTTCAATAGTTTAAAATTTATACGCATGTAATGCATGTCATGAAATTGTCAGATATATTAAATAGAACTTCTGTAAATGAGAATGATGAAATAATGAATAACCTTGTCAAAAACTGCAAAGTTTGCATGTTAATCGATTTGGAATTACTTTATTTTGAACATAACATTGACGGTATCGAGATTTTTGCGAAATCGTCGTTGATTCGGAATAAAATATTATTTTCTTAAAAAAAAAAATAATAATGAAGAATGAAACGTTAAGGAAAACATTAAAAGTCAATAAGTTATTTTCGAATCTATAGTTATATACAAGTTTTCAAAAAAGTATCAAACGAACCCGTTCCTTAAATAAGCGGATAAATAACTTTGAACGTTAGAGACTGTAAATTGTGTTTTAATTTTTAATTTCATTTCATTGAAAAAGTTCTGTAATTAATTAGATTTAATGAGAATTAATTAGTTCAGATAATTAGAAGTTGTAAGCGTTTTTAACGTCAGATTATTATTTTTCTTTTACTACATTTTATTGAGTTTACCGTCTTTTAATTTAAAGCATTTGGAAATTTAATTCAAATCTCTAATCATTGAAGAAAAATGAACGATTTTGTTGGAATACAAAATTATGTTGGTCAAGAAAAAGCAGCATTTGATATTTTTTTAAAGTTACAATATAGTTTTAATTTTTAAATACAACATCGTTAACATGTAATTACGAGAAAATGTAAAATGACTTTTAAGAATTACAAATTAATATAAATAGAAATGAAAGAGCTAAGGAAGCTTTTATATTCCGTAAATAATTTTAATACCTGTGAAACGAGAAAATGAACATAGTTCGTGTCATAATGTTAACGTAAATTTGCTTTACGTTCAGTATAATCTAATTAAATTTATCGTTTAATAAAATAAAACTTTTTATAAAAGGAAATTTATAGCACAAATTTAAGTAATTTAAATTAAAATTAAATTTGCAAATAAAGAAATGTTGCATTTAACATGAAAAACCACATTAGGTTTAAAAAGGATCTATTTACGCGACAGTCGAAAATTAGGATATATTGAAATACGTATTTGGAAGCCCTTGTTATCAAAATACACTTTGTGGGGTGGATATCATACGCAAGTTGAGGCCCTTTTGGTACAGGTAAAGAACATTCTACGAATTGGAAAATAATAAATACGTTTATAAGAATGAAGCGTATTTCTTCGTAGCGTAGAAGATTATCTCGAATAGAGGAAGAAAAACCTAGGAATAATATAAAATCGAGTGAAAAATACAGCGCCCGAAAAAGCAACAAATAAACGCGACGGAATTATAAGTGAAGCAACGAAAGAATGAGCGACGCGGGGGGAATTTGAGGAGGAAGGGAAACTAGCTTATAGTAAGCACATATACGCAAGTTCAGCGACGAAGCTCGCGGAGGGGGTAAGAGGTCGAGTTGGTGGGGGAAAACGCGGGGAGAAACGACAGCGGGTGGGAGCTGGCCGCGTAGAATATCGTGTCGCCCGCGCGCGAGTTTTAGGGTTATACACACACCGGCAAGTGCGAGACATGATGTATCGACGGTGTGTTCGCTCACCTCGATCTTATCCATTTCTTGGCGGCCGATTGTCACGCATTGACGACGCTGCCACGTTCATCTAGGAGATATCCTCGGTCACAGGCACAGCCACCACAGCACCAACACAACAACAAAAACGAGAAAAGAAACTGCACTTCTTGGGCGGCTCCTCAATCGCTTCCAATAATTGTCGACGACGCGCCGTGGCACTTCCGACGTTGCATTATTTCGTACCCATTTGGTCGGCGACTTTGAAAAGAGCTCCGCAGTTTGCAGATGGTGCGACGTGTTTTAAATTCGAGTTACCGCCATCGTCATCGTCGTCGTCGTCGTGCGCGTGCGCGACTTTTTTCAAAAATTAAAAAAAAAATGAATATCTTCGTCGGCAACAATCATCCCCGTGCTCACTCTCGCGCACCTTTGCAACAATCACAAATGCACAGGTATGCTGGAGAACGTATACACATTGATAACACACGCACAACTTTATTTATATACACACCAGCACGCATATACATATTCAAATGCATATAAATATACATATCTATGCTCCTTCCTAGCACGTGGGCGTCTGTGTGTTTATATACACTTATATATATGATATATAAACCGATGACATCGTATGCTCAAAGGATAGTGAATATACATATCATATGTATGTACAAAATCTATATACATATATATATATATATATATATATATATTTATATATGTGTATATATACATACATACATATATACATATATATATACACATATATACATATATACATATATATATATATGTATGTATGTATGTATAGATTCAGTGCAGAACACACGAGTGTGAGGAGCGCGCAAAGACGCAGCTCAACTCTCAGAGCGGTGCGACGCACGCCGCTGTCCCATCAAGACTACTTTGTATTTACTCTAATTATGTGACGTCACGGGGGATACAGTGCGCGAGGCTGTCCCCACCCTGGGTAGCCGGGTGCCGAGGAGCGCCGAGCGGCGCCGGCTGGGGCCGAGTCACGCCGAAAGAGAGATAGAACGAGAGGCGGCGGCGAGGTGAGCGAGGTTAGGTTGGCGCGGGTAGCCAGAGGGGGAAACGTCACCTATGCGCGCGCGCCAGCTTTTGCCGCCGCTTCGAGGATGCAGTCTATGCTGTTCTGGTGGGGTTTTTTACGAGTGAGCAAGAGAGAGAGCGAGAGAAGGCCGGCGTCCAACACGTACACGTGCCTGCGTGACTGTGTGCGCGATTCGTTCGTGGGGAGCTTAACTTGTGCCTATATGTTTTATTGTGAGTGTTATTTCGAAATTACTTAAATAACGATTTCGTATAAGCCACGCAATTTTTTCTTCGTTTTTTTATTGCCTTATTTTACTTGTTCTCTAAATATGTCAATTCACCCACCTTCATTAGTACGCTGCATATTTTTTATATTACTTGAATTATATTGAGAATTAAGAAATGTGCATTACGAAGATACCCAAATGTATCGTAGTATGATGATCGAACGCATAATATCACGAATCAAAATGGAATTTCAATCACTAACGTTCTTTTAGAAATCCATATGATAAAATAAAATAAATGCGTACTCGACGTTAAAGCATTCGCTCATTGGTAAACGAGTTTTTAAGTTATACACTATATCAATTACATTGCATTTAGAAATACACTTCATAGGATTTAGTAAATAATGAGATTTCTATTACAGACTAATTATTAACACGTATTATGCCTCCTTCTCCAAATACATATGACACGTACAAGTTGCTTGTGTACATCAGGGCATCATTCAAGGTATCCTATCGCGAATACTAATCTATTCCACTCTACCAAAATTTGATTTCGGAAATCAAAAATTCTTTTTCATTCTTACATCTAAATATATTAAATCTAACTGTTGAATTACGATATATTTTTATTCGTTATTATGATGATTTTGATTTTTAAAAATTAATATGCATTACATTTGAAATTTAATCGTTTTCTGTTAAAGGTGAAATATGCCAACATAATTTATTTCCTACGTACGCTAGTATAATACTTTATACTGACCAAATACTTTTTTCAATTTTATAATATTAAAAAAAACTGAGAAATTATTTTACCTAAGAAAAAGAAATTACAATCTATGATTAATAAAATTTATATGAAAGATCATTTTCAACGGTGTATTTGAAAGACGTAATGCTTTTTTTCAAGTTGCGTGATAACAGATTTACAAAAATTAAATTTTTTATAATTTTCCAATGAACTCAAAAGATATTCCTTTAGAATTCCTTTAGAAAATTAATACATATAAATCATATAACATAATTAAAACATAACCGTTAATTTTATAAAATACTAAAATACATAATTATTATAAGATTATATGTTGTTATACTTTTATCTCTGTGTAATATTATTTAAAGCTACAAATAGAGTACGAAAATAAATTGTTTTTTTTATCAGAATTTATACTTTGTAAACGATAATTACATTTATACGTTTCTTCTAAAACAAGATCTTCGTTTATGTTCATATACGAAAAGTCAAAGAATCTAATTTCGTCGAACGGCTTGGTTATGTTTGTATAGTAAAAGCGCTCTCTCTCTCTCTCTCTCTCTCTATCTGCAAGCGATTTTTAGATATTGTTTTTAGATATGTAATTGGAATGACTGCGCTACTCTAGTTTTGAAAAATCGTTCTATTTTTATAGAAAATATCTTCATTAAATTTATGTAAATACTAATATTATAAATATTCATTTTAAAATGTATATTTATCTTTTTATAATATTATTGTTACTATTGCGAAATCATACACTTTCATTAAATTGGTTAATAGGAATCATTAATTATTATTTAGTGTTACAGTATTAAATTTGTATTTACAATATGATGTTATTATGATTTTATATATTTCGTTTTGAAAACACTTGTAATTTCCTTTCCTGGTATAGAACATGCAATATAAATTTAAGATTTCAAATAACATATAATATTATATCTTATTAAAAGTTTATAGAAACAGCTTTATAAAAATAAAATATTTTTGAGAATCTATCGTTACTAAATTACATGCTCACTATCATTATTATATTTTTAACTTTAAATAAATTAATTTTGCTACTGATAACATTAAGAAGCAAAAAATCTTTACTTCCTACGTTCTGCTTCTTTTAAGAATTTTAATTATCAGTTAATTTATTCAAGGTTAAAAGGTATAAAAGAAACGATTTTCATAAACATTTCTCATTTTTTGCAAACTCTCCCATAATGAAATTTAAGAATATTTTCCAACGCTCATGAAAAGTTTGAAGTCTGATTAACTGAACAATATTCAATTAAAATTAATAGTACGATATTTTCAAGCTTTTAAACTTTTCATTTGGTATCAAATTTTGAAATAAGGATAAGTGTTATTCTTAAATAAAAAAGTACATACAAAAGTATTTTAATGAGTAATAATTAAGAAGTTTGAAAAAATCGTATTTGGATCGCACAAGCTTGTTGGAAAATGTGTAATCATACACGTATTTCTGCGTATGCGTAGGTGCATGAATAATCTCTTAATTGATACAAGTCACGACAGATACCGCTAACGCCTAGACTTACAAAGCAATACAGTCTTGGAAGTTAAATTTGCACAGGCACTTGCCAACTTAATGATACTTCATATGAACGTTTCAAATCAAATATTCGAATTTTTACCATGAAGTAGTCAGTTTTCAACGGTTAATATTATTATTTTTATTGTTCTTAATTTGTAAGTATCGAACAAATCAGTTTTCTAAATTGTAGATACTTGTAAAAATGGAATCATTAATGAGTTATATATTCTTACAATAAAAATATTCAATTAATAAAAGTTATTTGTATTACATATTTTTTTATATAGTTATGTATACGTTAATTAATAATATATTTTTATCACAAATTCACAAGTAAAATACAGTTCATAAATATTTTTGTAATTCCAATTTCATAGTATGAAATGTAAAGTGTGCTTGAAAAAATAATTTTAGATTTTTACATTATTTTAATGTTTCATATTTCTATTAATTTTTTTAAATTACAGACTTAAAATTATCCAATGCATATGTGAAATGTAATTAAGGTAATGTATTCAGTACATTATACGAGATGTCGTACACATGTGTGCACACATACCTACCTGTAGAAGACTGGTTTTGCAAAAGCGAAAGCTATATAGATACATTGATAATCTAAATAATATAACGTATATAATCAAATAGGACAATGTAATATCTTTGCAAAATTGAGAAGGAAATTTTCAATTTTTATTTAAAAACTATAATAACATAAGAATTAATATAAGCAAGTAAAAAATACACTTTTAATGAAATATGATGAGAAAAAGTTTTAGCTATTTATTGATCAAGCATATTATTCAGACAGTTATGAATAAGTTCATAACTTACAAGATTTTTTATAAATTTTAGACAAGCGATTAAATATAGAAAAAAAATATTGTCACATTTCCTACATCTTAGAAAACAATAGTATTATTTTTAAATTAATTAAAGTCTTTGGATAAAGAAATGGTTGAGGTCATTTTAATTGCCTCGTACTTTGAGGCGAGAAAATGAATATTTATAATTATTTAATAGATTCTCGAAAAGCCATGTCTTACAAATACTTAATAATCATTAAGATGTATCTAATTTTAAAAGAATAGAAGTAATAATTATCATATAACTGTCAAAATATCAAACCTTTAATTTAATATAATTTAAATTTTCTATTTATTTAATTCTAAAACTTTTGAAAGTTAAAAATTTTTTAATAAAAGTTAGTAGAAGACGATTAGAGTATTTATTTTCTTATAAGAATATATACATACATGCATATTTACATATATAAGTAAGTACTTTAAATAAAAAACTTGAAATAACAATTTTGTGTACATTTTAAAAATAAGTCACGCACGCGCTCACTCATTCGCTTTTCACACACACACACACAAAAGAAAAAATCTAGAATTGTATTACTTCATTTGAGATTGATATTGCACAAGACAATTTAAATTAATATTAACTATTAGAAAGTATGGCTTATTTTAATATTATTTGATGTATTATGAATTATGTTCTGGTCACTTTACTATATTTTTAAGATTTTCAAAGTGATTTTAAAGCGCAGAAAAGAATATTTAAATATTGATATTCGATTTCAACTTTATTTTTGTTTATTCAATCATTCAGTTTAAATTTTTGTTAATATTAGTGCAATTTTTGTAAGCCTATGCTACGGATTTTAAATATAAAATGGCCTATTTAAAAATGTAAGTATTAGGGCCACAGTATACGTACTTTGACTTTCGCTTCCCTTTCCCACAATAACCCGTTTATGAGATTTGTAAGTTAGAGACGAGTGATTTGTTAGTGATAAGTTGTCTGCCTCTAAAAATTCATAGTTCTAAATACAAGAGATTGTTGGTGTTTTTTAAATAAAGCCTAGTACGCCATCTTTAGAAGAATATTGAACTAAGTCCATTCGGAAAGTATGGTACATACTTATTTGCTTTCTGCATTTACCGTTTACCATGTATAAATATTATTCTACTAAATAAATAAATGATAGTGATGAACAATAATTTCATTATGTATATTGTATGTGAATTTAAATAATTAAAATTAAAAAAAAAATTTAATTTTCAAATCATCGAATGATTTTGGATTGCAACCGGCAAATGATTATTAAACAATATAAAGTTATAAATTTAAATTTTAATAATAACAAGTACATATATTTTTTGTAATTGATTATCTTAAAATGTTAGTCTATTTATTTCTGTAAAAAATTCTAATGTCTTACACATCGATCATATTTATATAAATTTTTATAAAAAAAATATTTAGAGAAGTTACTAGTGTTATTGTATTCTAGATTATATTCAGATACCTACAATATTGTTACTTACATTTTAAGATAAATGAATTATGAAGATGTCTTATTAAAATAATATATTTCAAATTAATACAATATTATATAATATTAAAATGAAGTATATGTGGCCATTAAATTTTATCAACATTATTCCTAGTATGTACAATTACCGAATTAATGATATTAAATTAAACTTAGTCTTTTTGGAATCAATTTATTTGCGTTTTATTATTGTAACTAATTATTGAACACTAGTCATTAAACTTTAAAACTCATTTCTTTTGTGCATAACTTATCACTATTTTATCCGGTCAAACTAATGCTTTACTTTTTTTACAATTGTTAAATTGTAAATAAGGTAATAAAATAACGCTTTCATCATATTAATATCAATTATAGAAAAAGCTATTACAATGTCATAAAGGTTTAACTATTCAAATCATTAAAAACAGTTACATTAAGACTAATAATGAAATAAGTTTAATAGAACTATTATTATATTAATCTTAAAATATTATTATTTTGTAAATCAATATTCTTATACTTATTCTCTTTGATAAGGTAAGGCATGCAATTACGATTGAGATGTTGTGTAAAAATTTTTAATGATATTATATATATATATATATATCAAGAGTAAAATATGTAGATATCTAGTGTCTATATTAATACGTATTATTGATTCAAAAAACTTATTTGTTATTATTCAAATATATAAATTTTATCATTATTGTATATAGTACATTAATAAATGAAAAAAATTATATTTATAATCATAAATTTAATCGTAATAATATAAAACATTAAAAAAATATGTGAAATAATAAATGACTATCTTGGTACACTGTTTTAAATTTGTAGTTAGAATAACAATATCATTTTTAGATATAAAAGAAACATTTTTACAAGTTCATTTATATTAATATCATGAGAGGATAAAAGTAATAATAAAAAATAATAATTTAATTGTTTAATTTAATATTTGGCTGAAATAAAAGAATCTGAGTACAGTATTTCTAATATTATTTTATTATTAATGAGAAAATCCATGAATGTACATTTAATTATAATTTTTTCGTTAATATTGATCAGTAATAATTATTGATACATATTTTTTTATCTTTATAATTTTAAAGTTAATAATAATTTTACTTGCTAAACAACATCGATGACAAGGTATTTTATTTATGTACAAATAATATGTATAGTAAACATAAAGTTCTATTAAAATTTAATCGTTCTTAATAAATAATTTTCTTAGATAAGTAAATTTGAATACGACTTATTTATTGTACCAAATAAAATATCTAATGATTTGAAATATAATATATTGAAACAGAACATTACGTAGATGCATTCAAGGTAGTAAATATATATTTTAATATTATCGTAATTCAATGACTATATTATTTTGAATATTATGATAAGTAATATTATTAAATAATATTAAATATTTTTACTAAATAAAATTAATGTTTACTATTTGTTAAATAATAAATTATTTTTATTTATATTTTAATATTTTTTAATCATTATTTTTTTATTCGTTTATTTCTTCACTTTATGCTTTTATAATATATAAATTATATTAAATATTGAAATATGTAAGTTTCAGCAAATATCAATTTAATGTTAAGGGAAACATTTATATTTTTAAAATTTGTTTATAAAAAACATCATATACCTAATAATATATTATAAATAGTATAAAATTGTTAATACTTTGTATTAATTGTTGATGAACAGTATCGTGTCTTCGTTTCATTACAAACAATAAGTCATTATTTTCATTGAAATACAGAAAGAAATCAGTTAATAAATGTGCATAGAAATATTCTATTTACTTAATTTCTCTTCAACTAATAACTAATAGTATTAAAGAAATTAAATTACATTAATGCCGATATCTGAAAATAATTGTATTAATTCAACTTCTTTAATATTAGGGATATAATCACATTTCAGATTCCTGGGAAAGTTACATTTTTTGATTTACGAAAATGATATAGAGGCATGTACAGAAGATATAATAAAAATAATAAATATTTTACAATAATCAACGAGAAACGAAAATTTTTAGAAAAAGTAGAAAATAAAATTTGGTTTATGCTTAATGAGCTGTCGGATCTTGGTGAGTTATATATTAGGTGCAAGAGAAAATTCAATTATTGATTATCTTGCCGTTAGCGATAAAGATTTAAATAATGCAATTAAATTTTAAGTTAAGTAAAGAGTAGACGTGAATGACATTTCTATTCAGATTTAAAATGAAAGTAATAGTCAAATGAAAGGAGAAATATGGATAAACCTATTTGTTTTTAGCTTATTGTTATTTTGTTTCAACAAAGAATGGAATTGTTAACTGAGATAGTAAATGATGAAGAATAGAGTTTCTAAGGTAATACTAATACCGTTTTGATTTTATGAAATTTCTACAAAGGGATAAAAATAAATAAATGCGGTATATACGTTGTAAAATAATTGTAAAATAAAAATTATTCAAGAGAAGAGTGATCAATTATAAAGTGAGAGAAGGAAGAAAATATAGAAAACTATGTGAAGATACCAGAAAAAAAGAAGAGGAAGCATATATTTAATAAGCTTAAAGATGAAAATGACATTTAGAAAATCTAGATCAAGAAATAATAGGAAAAATTTTATTAATTTTTGTTAATTATTAGAATTAAATGAAAAAAATCTAAACTGTTATTAAATGAAACGGATGTAATGATAGAGAAAAAGAGAAAAGCTGTTTGTCAAAAATAGATACATTTAGAATTGTTACAAAAAATCAATAAAGATTATGTCATAAGCATATGACGACAGTGTTCGTTACTTCTTCTATTTATCTTAGAGCATATTTCATGAAAACGTATTGTTTTGAAAATTTATTCCTTTAAAATTAATTATTACATATTAAAATTTCGTCAACATAAAATTTCCTTTAAATTACGACGAAGTACTTCTATATATACCATAAAAAGAACAGATTATTCTAGAATTTATATGTATGTAAAATATTGGATACTCGCTTATTTGCGATGTCAAAAATTTAAATAATTTTAGGTTCTACAAATTTTCTATTTACTATTACTATATCATAAATTTTTTAAATAATTTTATAAAATAATCTCTGCTTTTATGAGTTTCTTAGGCTAATTAGAGCCATTGTCGTCGTTTATATTCATAAGACTACTCTGAAAATTACTAATGCATTTACAAGTGATTTTAATTAAGTGAGCAGATTAGGTATCAAGTAGCAATTACGAGTTTTCAAAAAGTTATATTATAGTACAAAATTCTTTTTTAATTTTTCTCTTCTTAGTAATGATAACAGAATAATGAATACTTTTGACTAAAACGTGGTATATAATACCGTAAGAAATATTAAAAACTAAAAATCGAAATCAATTATATTAAAAGTATTAAGTTTATATTTTGCATAGTCTTATTAGAAAAACTAAATAAAAATTTAAATAACTATTAAGTATTAATAGAGATAATTGAAAAACTTAATAATTCCAACTTTATATTTCATAATATTAATAATTATTAAAAACATTTTAAATTTCAAATTTAGAATAAGTAGTTTTAGTTAAAAAAAGAAGGATGACTTTTTACAATAGCCTACGACATATTTTATTTGAATTGCAATGGATTTTATAGTACTCAAATAATACAATATATATCCGTCAGTTTTTAGAAAAGAGTTAACGTTATAAAAAATAATTTTTAAAAATTTCGTAATCTGCAGAATTTAATTTTCTTTCATAAACGTGATTACTAATTTTTTAAATATAAAAAAAATATTTAATAAAAATTTCAAAATAAAGTATTGCAGTTTAAAGTAGTAGGCGATAACAAGTCACTTTTAATGAAATAAAATCGTTCAATTTTATATAAAATTATATATTCAAAAAAATATAAAAATCAAATTCTCTAATTTTCTAACATATCCTAATTTCTTAAATGTTCAGCATTTAGAAATCGTAAATGTGAATATTAGGGAAAGGAAATAGGATAAGAAGAAAAAGAATGTTTGACAAAAAAGAAAGTTAACAGAAATTGCTATTTTTAAATATTTAAATCTTCTGTTTAATATGTATATATGTATATATATTAATTGAATATAATTTATGAAGATTATATTAGAAAGTTTAAAAAGAAAAAATTTTAATTAAAAAAGTATACGAAGCTTATAAGAAAAAGTATGAGAAAATAATAAAGAATAATTCAAGAATCTTCTATTTCAAATAAATTTGGTATTCCAAAATAAATTTTAAGGAAAAAGAGTCAAATTTGACGTTTGTGTATATCATACGTAGCACAAAGGTACATAACACTCATACTTAATTGAGAAGCGTCTCAATAAGTACCTGTAACTTCAATAATCCTTTTGAGAACAAGATTAATAGAAGATGGACAAGTTTCATCTTGTATTTACTACGTTTTTTGAAAAATCAATAAGCAGTGAAGTTTGCCGGAATGTCTATTGGTCGACTGATAATATATGCAAACACAAGCTCTGATTTCTTCGATTTATACACCCATATGCATTCTTTTGCAGATTTATAAATTTAATTTTGCACATCAACTTTTTATTAATTGCAAAATTTAGTTCTAGTAATTTCTTAATACTTTTTGTTCATAGAAAGGCAAAACAAGTAGATTATTATTAACGATGTATTTTAATATAACCAAATATTTAAGATTAAAAGAAAACAATAAATAAATAGAAATGTTGAACATCAAATAAATATTAATATTAGAAATAAGATTTATAAAAAGGTAAGTTTTACTAAATTAGATATAAAGATTAAAAACATTAATTTCGAGTCGTTAAATGGAGAAATAGAAAGAACAATTAATCGATGTATTAAAATAAATTATTGAAGAAAAGGCAGAAAAAGTAGAAGTAAGAAATAAGTATAAAAAATATTTTCATCTTATGCTAATTTATGGAAAAGTATTTAAATCATTATATAAATTGTGAGGTAAGCACTTTATATAAGTGAGATGTGATCATTCAAAATTGAGCAATAAAAATTGCTTGTAAGTTTAAAATAAAATATATAGTAGAACAAGGGTCATGGAATACCAGGATATTATTTGAAAAATTGTGTAATATCTTTAAAATGGATAAAAATATTACGATGAAAGTAATGAAAGTATGAAGCATAAGTAAAGTATATAGGATAGGAAAGCAGTCAAAAGGTTTAAGAGCTTACGTAATAAAATAAATGCAGGTAACAATATTTGTATTCTTAAAGAAATAAGATACAAAGAGAATAAAATATATAAGAACCTTATGAACCGAGTATTAAATAATATTTAGGTTTTTTATATAACCAACATTTTTTCTCTACTAAATGCCTGATATGAGTTCTTTTTATACGTAGTAAATATAAAATTATCCTTTATAAAATTTACTTTCAATAGGTTAAAAAAGGAATAATTAATTATTTTTAAAAAACGTAAATGAGAGCTTTTTAACAATTAAAATAGAAAAGGCTATAAGCAAAATTATAAAGCAGCAAATTAAATAAACTAATTTTTCTTTAAGTAAATACGTCTGTATTTTTTAATTCTTTATTTCATCTTTTAATCCTAGTTTGTTCATTTCATCGTTTTAATGTTTAAAGTTACATTTTTTTTATAAAAAATAGAATATTAAATAATACTGTGAAAGAACTATAATGATATGTAGTTTTCCTATTTAATTAATGATGGTAAATAAAAGGTAAAATAAATGTCTAAGAACTTTGATAACTTCGACTAATTTTAAAAGGTAAAGCGAAAATTGTATTACAGTTTCATTATTATCTTTTCATTATAACTTCAAATTGTATTTACTTATTATTAATAAAATTAAACAGTGAAAAATTATAAATGTCTGTGCAGAAGTGTAGTAAAATAGTGGAGAATGATAAATACGAGAAACAGTTAAAGATATCTATTCGTTGAATTTATTATTCTATTATTCTCTCCTCAGTTCCAAATTTTACAACGTACAATTTACTTGACACATAACTTTCATTGTTGTATCGTGCTAATTTCAATCACAGATTGCACAAAACAAGTATCACATTTATTGCAATCACAACATACGTCAAAATTTATCTTTTTAAATATTTATCATATTTAGAAACAAAATTGAAACATAATTAACTATTTTATAATTATATTATATTATTATTATTTTTTACTCAAGAAACATAATTATAACTAACGTCCTCGTCAACAAGTGTGAAAAATTTCATTTACAGTCTCTTAATATCGTGGCAACGTTACCTATAATTCTTCCTTTCTTTTTTATTCTCTAAATTTGTCGTAGTCTACATTCAGTATAATCCGTGCAATATTTAAATTTTTTTAGATTACTTAAAGAACTTTGAATTGATAACGAAAGATGATTTCGTATCTTGGCTCAGAGAGCTAAATTTTCATTTTTATCTTTACGTATTAGCATAAGTGCAAAAGTTATGTTTGAGGAAAAACATACATAAATTTAATATATATATATATATTGAAAAAATGCATAGCTTTTGGTGAAATGCGTACTCAGATACATGTGAAAATCTTTTTTTTAGACCTACACACTTGAAAGACTTAAAAAAGCAGTTGCCACATATAATAACTGACGGACTAAAGATTTTACTTGTTTCTTCTTTCTTAGATTTCTTTCTTTTTTCAAAATATTTCGTTGTTTCTCTCATAGTTTACAATAATCGCACACTTCTATTTTCCTTTTTGACAGAATAGCTTATCAATATAAAATGTAATCGGTTTTACTTCTTGATTGTAGTCTAAATATAGTAGACGTTTTTCTTAGGTAATAGATGATTTACGTGTAAAAATCAATATTTCTGACATCTTGCAAACTTTACTCAAGAAACAATAACAATATATTTTGATAAATATTCTTATAAAATATAGACGTAATATATTTAAGTATTGAATGGAAACGTAGAACAGGATTTACTAATTAAACATGTCATTTATATTTCATGAATTTACTATTAATTTCAATGTTATAGGTTTGTTGAATATATTGAAAGAGATGTCTAATAAAAATTGCCAATCAAATTTAATCTATTTCTTCTTAATTTTGCTATTATTAAGAGATGAGTATGTTTAAATAATATAATAATTTTTAAGTTCAATAACTTATAAAGTTTATTTATAAAAAAGTTTTTATTTTGAAAAATATTTTTTACTAGTTCTATGAGTAATTTGATAGTATATGTACAAATTGAATTATTTATATTTTATAATATATTAATGAAATTTATAAAAAAAATTCATTAAATATATATGTATTATTTTAATTAGAAAAAAGTTAATTACATTATTTGAATCAATTATTAAGTATAAAATAAAACATTAGCATTTTCAAAAATAAATTTCGAATCACAACTTTACGAAAATATATAACATATATTCAAAAAATGTTATTCGTATATTTAACTATTATTGTAAATCATTTCATTTTTTTAAATTACTAGAATGATGACTGGTGTATATTTTTATATATGTGTATGAGTTTAATAATAATACTCTCATGGATAAAAGAATATTTAAGAATATCTGTTATTTATATAGGTTTGCGCTTTTATTTTCATTATTGTTACGATAAAAATATTACTTGTAAATGCATGATATATTATGTATTTATAACATATTTAACGTATTTATCTATATTTATTTAATTGACTCAGGAATATATTTGCAAGTTTGTTTTCAAAATATCTTGCAACAGTTGTTGAAAATATATCATCTGAAGTATTCAGGCAATATTTTATTATAAATTAATTGATGGATTATTAATAATATGATTCTTATAGAAAGTATAGAACATATATGTACAAGTCCACTCAATTAAATTTTATAAACATTTTGTTCATGTGTTTATATTTTCATCGAGATGATAATTTTATTTTGTAAATTAATATACTCAACCTTATAATTTATTCCATGTAATAGATGAAAACTAAATTATATCTTTAAAAAGTATTCATTTTATAAAATAAAAATATGTTCAGAAAAATTAATGAAGCAAAGAAAAAAATGTTCTGTAATAAACTATTAATATCAATACAGAAGATTATTTTCATTTTGTTTTTCTCACTACATTTAATTTTTTACTTATATAAATAATAATTTATAAACTATTAAAAACTATACAAACTTTTAAGAATTAATATAATCAAAAGACAATAAGAATAATATGTATTAATAATAATAAATGTAATAAGAGTTTCTTTTTCTCATTCTAATCTGACTTGATTATTATACTTCGACTTAAATTTGTGATTCCCTTATTTTTTAGAAAATTTTAGTGTTTCATGTTTTTTTTTCTAATTTCTTCACTAATTTTTATAATCTTTGATTATTTAATTTCAATTTTGAGTTATACAAAATAGCAAACAATTTTTGAAACATTATTTTTAGTCTAATGTGATATTTTCTGTATTAGTATTTTAAAAGTGTAGAATTAATAAAATTATAAATTTTATTGTTTTTATTGATTTGTAAAATAATGTAACAAGGAAGTATAATTAAATTTATTTACATAGCTTTTTTAGAACATATATATTACCACCTACTTCTTATTACACCACTTCAAATTTTTTACATATCTATTTTGCAGTATTAAAATTTTCATAACTCATAGAAAAAAGAAATGCTAAAATCAAAAGATATAATTTTTTGAACCAGTATATAAATTAAGTGTATTTAAGAATGTAAATAAATACCTTAATATCATCGTAACTTATTTTGCATTATATTAATGCTTATGAAAATTAAATTAACTTTAAGAAAATTCTAACAGTGTATTTACATCTCTATACATTCACTAAATAAAAATACCAATGATATCTATTCACTAATTTTTTAAATAAAACAAGAATTATTGAATATATTTGCAAAATTAATTTGTTTCAATGCGCATCTAAATTGTCTAAAATTGTTTTAGAACCATTATTTGTGTTAATTTTATAATTAATTATAATATAAACACTTTTAAATCGCATAAAATATATATAAATATAACAAATTATATTTTAACTTTGTATGGGTTTGTATTAATAATAAGAGAAGTTTTACTTCCTAAAACATAAACATAAATAAAAACAAGCATCCTGACTTTAATAAATTTTTGAGTGACTTCTTTTGAATATTGTCAACGATATATTATTTAAGGCAATTTTATATTTAAAATAATTATCAATCATATTATTGATAAATATATTTTACAAGTGCTTATATGTTTACGATGTAATTTTGATAATCAAAACATTTTCATTAATAATATTTATCGAGGCGTGTATTTATTTATAGAGTCACTTTTAATAACATTTATTTCTTCTCTCACTCTCTCTTTCTCTCTCTCTTTCAATCTTTAACTCATTATTTTCTGTATTCTTTCTTTCTCACGTGACTACACTATAAATTGGTACGATGTTGTATAGAGCGTAAACGAACAATATCAGTGAAGTATCACAGTTGGCTTCCAGAAATATTGATAATTAAAAATAAAGTGTATGGATATTCTAGAGGCCTTCAGCAAGTTTCTTTTTCTTTTGTTTTATATTAGTCACTTCGATTCGATTAATGTTTTATTCTAGTTACACGTATCTATTATCATGAAATATTATTATTAATATTATTACTATTATTTAGAAAATTCACTTTGACTTACATGTCTCTTTCTCTATATATATATATAGGTAATCATGTTCGCGTAGCAAATTGAAGGTTTTGGCGAGTGTCACTATAAAATATAAAATATTAGAATATTCACATTTATCTATATTGAAGTTGTCTACTAAATAAATATGTCATTTTTTCATCCAGCTTTATTCGATAAGCTGAATTTTAGCTTGCTGTCACTTTAACGTCTAATTTTGCATTTATAAAAACTAATACGAAAATTGGATGGTAAAAAAGAGATTATTTTTATTATAACAATAATATGTAGGTTTTACGTAAGAAATTTCTTCACGTTCTCATTATTAGTATAAAGTATTTTCAGTATTGAAAATAAATAAAATTAATCATGTAATTCAAAAGTATGTTTAAATTATTCATGTTCTTGATATTTAATTGTAAGAGACCAGACTGTGAACTTAATAACAATAGAAAATATAGATTTATTAATCATAAAATAAATTATGATTAATGTTTATTAAAAAAATACTGATTACTTTCTCAACTTCAACTCCAAGGAATTTTTTCTGCTCTCGTATTCTTATTTTATATGACATTTTGTATTTCGTGTACGTATTTGAAAAACGATTATGCTATATTTTATTACTTGCAAATATTATTTTTTAATTTTAATTTGTTATTGAAAACGAATACTATATATTTTTTGAATATATATAATCTTGAAGTATGAAATATAAAGGTTTTGTATTTATCATTTATATTAATGATTAATTATATGGTGAAATTAAAAAGATTTTTATAAAATGAAACTTTAATTAATCGTAATAAATTATTTTCTTCGGTTACATTTTTTAAATAGTAAATTGTTCGTAATGCAATGTTTCATCACTACAATTATATATGATGTACAAGTTATTTACTCATAAATTAGAAATAATTTTGTATCATCAAGAATTTTACTTAAAAGAAAAAAGAATATTAATTGTTCTTAAATAGTAATTTAAAATTTCAAGTACACAATACGATTATAAGGAATAAATTTTCTATAAAAGCAAAATAATTGTTGTCAATTGTTGTCAGCACTAATTTTAAGTGAAATCACGATTGACGGGATTGATTTTTATTATACCACGTAATAAAAATAGTAATTAAAAAAAAAGGTTTCCTGTTTGATCGTAGGCCAAAGCTTTTATTGAATATTCAGGTGCGTAATTAATATCATTATTTTAATTAAATAAAATTCATATCTTTTTATATAATATTCAACTGATTTAAAAATTATTAATTAATTATTAATTAATTATTAAATCAATACAATAAATTATTTAGTTAATGAGATCTTAAGAGGTTTAGTTCTTAAAGTGAAAGACTTGTGATCGTTAATTAGAACTTAGATAAATTACTAGTCTCTATCGGTTAATTTAGATACCTACAAAAAGTGAAAAAAGAATTGTTGACTTTGATTATAAGTACACTGCAAACTCTGTCACCGATCAGCATCACAATTGAAAACAACTAATCACATTGAAAAATATTAAAAAACATCCTTATGAAGTATACAATCAAATAGTTAAATTTTTTAATTTCTTTACCTAATGGATTAATAAATTGTAAAAAATTATAAAAGATATTGTAAAAATTCAAAATTCATCGATTTACAGATTTTTCAGCATTATGGTGTAACTCTCTAAGTCTAACGATCGAACTGAAGCAACTGACTCTTTGTGCGGCATTTTTTCTTTTATTCTTTTCATAATTATGTAGATTGTTAAGATTATTAAACGCTATTTGCTTCGTTATTATAATTAATAATTATTAAGTAGATAGCATATATATTTCAAGTGCTGTATCGATGAATCAAATCTCATTCAAGAAAAATATGTTTATACAGGCTTTCATTGCTAAATATTTCTGATTATTTGTGCTAATTCTTTGCTCTACCACGAAACGTTTCAGAAAGAAAGATTTTGTTTAGAAAGAGTAATAAACGTTAGTGCTAATAGTTTCTGTTATTTTAGTCATTGACATTATCGGTTCAGCAATAATTATGTAGTTTTTATTACATATAAAAATGAGCGTATCAAAATAGTTCGCACGAGGTTCCCACGTGTTATCTTTTTTATTTTTATTTTTTTCTCCATTATGAATATTTTAAAATAAAAATAAGAAAATTATATTTTAATGGAAACATTTAATTTTATTAAATATATTAGATAAGGCATTACATAAGGCTAGATTAAAATTGTAAATTATGAATACTTGTAAATTTAGGTAATAGCAATAATTTGTAATTTCAATAATTTTTCTGAACTTATTAAAACTATAGAAATTAAAACTATTCAACAAAAATGAACTATTTGTTTAACTAAAAATATCCAAGTACACAAAAATTTAATTAATGATATCTATTTTCTTTTAGTATTTCTAAATTATTCAAATTATTATTCAAATCATATATTATTCAAAAAATCTAAATTTATTAAATATTCGATTGTATTATCTTAATGATCTCTGACAAACATTAACATTATTGTGAGAAAACAGATAATTAACAAGAAATTCTTTTCGTGTGTGAATGTGTCAAGTATGTAATTTGAAAGGGTAAGATTTAAGCCTTTAATATGTTCGAAAAAAAGTAGTAAATTATTATTAAATATATTGTTTAATACTTAATAATGTAAATTATTTACGAAATTTATTAATAAAAATTGATTAAGAAAGTCGATAAATTTAAATTAATAAGTAACATAAGTCATTGTCACGTAGTTTTAAAAATATAAATGACTACATTCGTAGTCGAGATTATCAGCACTTTTGGTATAAATTTTTTAATAAAGAGCCTAAGTCTACGATTCCGCGATTTCGTAAATCTATAAATTTAATTGTACTAATTAAAATTAAATTAAAAATTAAAAAATTAAATGGTACTAATATCGATCTAAAACTGATCTTCCCAAAATCTATGATATGAGAAAACGCACAAAAAGGTTGGTGGAAAATCCAACGATATTCTGCACGGAAAGTATTTAAAACCTCGCGCGAACGTTTTACTCTTCGCTATATGTAATTTTGGCCATTTTCTTAAAATATTTTTGTTTCTTTTTTATTTTCTTATTACTTTTTTCTTACACTTAATCTTATATTAAATTATTTTATGATTTAAAATAGACTCTTTACAGAAGAAGATTTACGTGTTTTAAAGCTAAAAAACAAAACAAAACTTCTGATTTACCTACTTTTAATGAGTTGTTTAATTTCGAAATTTTGCTCAAATGAGAATTTATCAAAAATTCAATTTATCAACAATTAATTATTATCAAAAATGAGAAAACAAATAACTATTTTTTATAAAATAAAAAATCAAAAAATTTATCGTAATTTTTTAAATGTACATTGAAATTTTAAAGAATTAAAAATTTATTATAATTAGTAAAACAGAGATTAACTTACAAAAGTATATTACTGCAAATGTTGAATATTTTTTAAGAATATATAACAATGTTTTCATCATTATTTCAATTTTTTAATTATAATAATTATTTATGTTAATGTTTATATTAAAATATAAAAAATTACTTACATGTTTCATATTTTCCCAAAAAATTTTCTAACGTATGGTTTTTTTTAGATATTTTTAAAAAGTATATAAAAGAGATCACTACATACCTTATAAATACCTTATCATTGACATAGTACAATAACTATTCATGTTATTAATTTTTCTTTCGTAATAATATTTTTAGCGTCAATCACTAGCTAACTGTATAATGAGAAAGTAATATTTTATCTTATATTATAAGCGATCTCAAAAATTTATTTTATTTTTCTTAAATAATATTGCATAATAATAATTTAAATTTTTTACGAATTAAAGCAAGACTCAAATTTGCCATGTTTAGTTTTCGTATTCATTGCACTATGTCAAAGAAGACAAAATGAAAGCGTATTCCTATACATTACTTTAGACTCTGCACAATTAATAAAATACAATTGTCGGTATATCAAATGAATATGAGTAAGCAGAGCCTAAGTGATTCTAATAATCATTGCTCTTTTAATATATGAAATTTTAGTAGATTAGAATGTGTAGTTTAAAAATTGTTCATACAATGTATCGATGCATTAATTGATATTAATCGAATTTTTAAATATTTGAGATGAATTCAATAAAAAACTACATACTTGAATAGTTTTTTATTCGAATACTCGAATAGTTTTTTATTCGAATACTCGAATAGTTTTTTATTCGAATACTCGAATATTTCTATTTAATAAATTTAATTTTTTTAAGTTTTATTTCTATATTTCACCTATTAAATAACATTGAGACACAATTGGTCTTGTAACTGCTGTTTGTTTACAATTAAAATCCAATTATATATTAACCTATTATGATGAAACGATCTTCAAGACTATTTTGTCTTCAAATGAATTTAAATTTAAGAATAAGAAGTGATAGATTGACTTCTGTAAATTGATTTTACTTAGATCAAAAATTTATATTTGTAGAGTAAATATTCATCTGTAATTTGAATATTTCGATTTTCATTATTTAACAGCGAAAATTTCCAATAAAAGTTTTGACAGAAATAACTGAATTATAATGCACAACTATTCGCGGTATTCGAAATATTCAAACTTAACGTTTACAGTGCTTAAATACCTCAGTATTTGTATGCAAACATATTTGTAACATCTGTTATTAGTAATCTTAGGATTGGGTAATCTTGAACATCTTTAAGTGACGTCAGTTACTAAGTTTTCATCGTACAAGTGAATTTATACCATAAACCATTCAAAATTAACGGTGCATATTTCTTATAATTTATGGCGGAGAAGTATTCGAATGCAGTAATTGCTTATAAATATCTAAATTCGATCTATCGAACAACCATTGATACCATCTTCAACATTTGCCGTATGTTGATCATTCGCGATGTTTTCTTGTTTATTGTTGTACTTAATGTTTTCCTCGAGTCGCTCGTCAATGGGCTCTAACGCTTCTTCAACTTTGGTAATAATACTGTCACTATCATTGTTAGCTTCAACATCGACATCATTTTTGTTCCTATTAGTAGAATTAACTTGTAAAGCATCGAGGACGGTCTGTTGAATATTAAGTTGTCTCACAGCGTTAACCAGATTGTCTCTTAATATCAAATTTGCATTGTTTCCGTCGGTTTTCCTCCACGCATTTGGCACGAACGTCATGCGAACAATCGTATAAAGTTTTCTAAATCCAAGTTTTTTATATAAGCTTTGACTTGCTTCGTTTTCTGGTCGAATTACCACGAATGGCTTATAACCATTTTCAGCGACTCTTTTTGTCAGAAACCTGAAAATTTAATTTCAAGTAATTACAACAATGGTGATAAAAGTATCGGGAAGTATATTATATAAAATT
Organism: Wiebesia pumilae; assembly: GCA_018907045.1. Classification (NCBI taxonomy): domain Eukaryota; kingdom Metazoa; phylum Arthropoda; class Insecta; order Hymenoptera; family Agaonidae; genus Wiebesia; species Wiebesia pumilae. The sequence goes on from JACCHZ010000151.1 coordinate 385,124, forward strand.
AATTGACTTTGACTAATAAGACATCCTTGGAAGCCTATTATTTAACGTCAGTTCATAAAAAATTTACGAGAAAAACATATATAACAAATAACAAACTTATAAGGTGCATAGGAGATCAACCACAAAATTATAATGAAAGTTTCAGCATAACCATTTGGTGCTTGGTAATGTAATTAAAACAATTGAATTTTTGGTTTGGATTGATGCTAGTATTTTTTAATGAAGAGTGTTTAGCAGAGGTAAAAACAGTTGAGATGTTAAAAAAGTAAATTCTCGATCAATAATTACAATGAAATACATCAGAAAAAAACTACGAAGCAAGATTGATGAGAAAGCAAACTCTTATTCAAGTAAATTCCTTCTTTAAGAGTACTGAGGAATTTACATATTTTCCAAGAATAATTCGTATATTAATTCAAACTCATAAGTATGAAAAAAAAGATTTATCATACATTTTTTCTTGTGTAAAACTTTAAATGTATTTTTCTTAAAATCATGTTTTTAAACCTTGTTTGTATGATAGAACAAATACAAATTGTAATATAATTGAAACAATTGTTTTTTTTAGGTAATTAAATATTATATTAAATATATCTATGACTTATTTAAGAATGTTAAGATGTCAAAAAATTTAATACGAAATTGTATTTTTTGAATATTTTGTAAATTTTTAATTTTTTAAATAAATAAATAAATATATATATATAATAAAATATTTTACACGTTCGACAACGAAGCATTAAGAATTTAGTACCACAGTGTCATCTATGGTACTTTCGCATCATTCAAAACTCTTTTTTGTTGTTTAAGATGATGATTTAATCACTGTCAACATTCCGGAAAGTTCTGAGATTAAATTTTGTGTTTAGAAGAATTTTGTTTAAATACCACTCGTCTTTCGATATCTTTTTAAGAGCTTTTGTACATTGTACGACATATTGCATTAAAAAGTAAATTTTCTAAATATATATAAGACGCAGCTTCTGAGATCGTTTTGTATTCATCATTATTTTAAATTTCATGATGATTAAAATTATATTAGCTTACCTTGCTAATTTGGTACCATAACCTTTCCTTCGAAATTCTGGTTTAGTTTGCATCGAAAACATGGCACCATAATAGGATTGAACCATCCAAGCAGCTAGACTACCGTTTGCGAAGACTCCGGCCGTTGAGAGGTTCTTAATAAGGCGAAGGAAGAGCTCATGACATTCCATATCATTTGCAGGATACAATTCATGGATGCCCTCTGCATGCTCAGCCCTTAGTGGTAATACCTTTGATCAATAATATAATTTTTTAAAAAATACTCATTTACAATGAAAAAATTTCAGAAATCTCTACTTTTATTTAATAAGCAGATATATAATACTTTATAAATAATAATCAAGAAATCATTCCATTTCGAAAAATCGTTCGAAGCGAAATATATTCATCGCAAAAAATAACAAAGAAATAAGTTATTTATCAAAAAAATATTAATAATGCATCGTTGTTTGTAGAAGAGACTTTTACAGTCTTTAATTATATTGACTTAATTAATATACCAATCTACCGTTTACAACCGTTTGCAAATAAACAACTCTCATGAAACAAATGTTTCTGCGATTTGCACGTCACCTAAACATTGTTGTCTAAGTTAATAGTTCTGTTTTATCATTATATAAGTTTGTAAGTAAATATTTCTACGTGTCACGAATTTTTATTAAAATAACCTCTGTCAAATGTGGGTCACGCGGTGAAGGACTTTTCATTTCTTTAAATTTATTGTGAAATATTACTCAATTTTTTTGTTAATATTATTCAAATAAAAAGTAGAAACGCAAACCTTTCACATGCATAATACAATTTAAGCTTGATATATTATGATTTATCATGATATATTACGACTTTAAGAGCTATAATTCTTTAATATTTTGTTTTTCTCTTAATTTTAATCTTAAAAAGGTATTTTAAAAGAAGTTTTTAATAGTGTTTTTGGTTTAGTAATTCGTATTATATAAATGTCAGTTGCAGCATTTTTAATAACTGACGATCAATCAATGTAAGACAAAATAAAAATATAAAGCCAATTATTTATCATGAATCTGGTTTTTTGTTGTTGAAAAAGTAACAAGCGTTCTGAATACTCTTTTACACTTGACATAAAAAAAACTATCTGGCGATTTCGTTTACCTTCACGTCGACGTCGTCAATGACTTCGTCAACGTCTTGCTTTGTATTTTCAGGCTCATTACAGACCCAGACGTCGCCGAGAACCCGCTCGACGGTGCCATGGCCCTCGTAGAGCCGCATTAGCTCGTCAGCGATTTCTGAGTGGACGAAATTAATGTACAGCGGCTTATCCCAATCGATGAGTATGTCTTCCTCGTGCAGCAGTCGTAAATATTCCAGTCGATCGTTGGGGCAAAATACCCCGACGCTTTCATATAGAAGTCCGTGAGACTAAACATTATACAAATATTGTTTTATAAATCATTCGATTTTCTCCTTCTTCTTCTTAACATCTTAATATCATCATTGTTGAATTATACCCCGCGAAAAATACTTTAATATTATCAACTGAAAATTTATTATAATACTTAGAATAAGTTTATATAATAGAATATTTAATAATAGATCATTATTCTTTTTGATACATATTTAATAATATTTTATAAATAATTACTTATTCTTAAGTATTTAATGCAAATAGGATTTCACTTTTTAAAAATAATGTGAATGTATGGACTTGTAAATCCAAATTCACAATATCTGCCATATTTATCGATTTATTCATCTAACAAATATGCTCAGAAAATAAGCTTTGTAAATTATGCAAATAAATAGGATTAAATAATTTACTAAAAAGTGTTTGTTACTCGAGTGAAAATTTTAATTAAATTCTCGATCATGTTAATATATGAAATCTATCTCTGTATAACTTTCTTAAACAAACAGTTTCAGAATACGTATGAGATATAGACCAATGATGTATTTCAGCGTATTAAAAAGACTGTCGAAGCAGTTGGTAGTTTGTACATAAATTGATAAAAAAAGTCATTGCATCGGAATTCTTTAAGAAATAACGCGTAATTCTAAGAAGCAGAGGTAACTTAATACTCCGACCTTGTAACCCTTTCACGTAGAAAAAGCTTCATTCCCGGTTATATTCTTGTCTTCCCGCACAAAGATTTATTGATTTAGATGTGATTTGTCAATAAGTCTAGATATCAGTCACGTTTCATTAGTATCAGAACGATGTTTATAAATACACTTTAGATTCTAAGAAAATTAAGTTTTTTTGTTTAAATATATTCTATCTATCGTGTTAATATATTCCGCATTTAAAATATTTTTATTAGAAAATATTGTCAAAAATTGTGAGTATATCTCTAATTCTTACATTATAAAAAAATATACAACATATTTACAAAAAAACGTGTTTATAAATGTTTGTTATTTATGTGCGAAGCGTATTTGTCTTGCATTTAGTTGCAAAAACATTTTGTAAAAGCTTTACAAGTTCTAAATAGTAATTTATCGCTTTTTGAATACGTACAGTATAAAAATCTAGGCTATTGAACTAGATCTTTATATACATGGTCCAGTTATTGAAATATTGTTTTTATTTTACTTATTACTGAACCGTTTAATAAATATTTAAATATTTAATTTCATAAAATAAATTTGTTATTTGATTTAATTTCCTAGATTAGTCTTATATTAAGTTATGATAAGCAAATATGATTAAATTTTCTATAATTTTGATAATTTATTAAATAAAATTTAATCTGGAAAAGGTTTTTCTTTTAATTTTCTTAATTTTAAAGTTTCTTAATATGTATGTTTGATTTTAATTTGTACAATGCTTTTACTAATTTTTATTTTATGTATAAAATTTGATATGCAAATAAAAGTGCTTTCGAAAATAAAATTGAGATTAGCGCATCTTATTACATTGATTTTGTACAAAAAAAGTTTTATATTTTGTTTTAATGGTTAAAGAAATATATTAGTTGTACATACATATATTTTCTTTAGTAATAAAAACTACCAATAATTTTATTTATATTGTTTAATTGTTTTAAAATAACGAAAATATGTAAAAATATTGAATATTACGTATTTTATAACAGAACTACATTTCATTTATTTTTTAGATAATTTTTATCATTTTAACCATTCTTAAGTATATTTTATTTATTAAATGTTACTACTTGTTTCATTAAATAAAATAATTTTATTAATTTAAAAATTTAAAAAAACTATGAATTAATTTTTAAGTATCAATTACAAGACTTTGTATAAAATAAGTAGTGTCACTTCGTATTTGAATAGGAAAATCCAGTCTTTAAGTTTTTACGCATTATCTTTTCATTGGAATAAAAATTTTTTATTTCAAAGATTTTGATCAGATTCATTTTGTATTATATGTTGTACAAATGTATATTAAATATATGTATATGTATAATATGTACAATTATTAATGAGTTATAAATAATCAATACAATTGTAAATAATCACAAGTTAATACTTTATTAGATCATGTTATAAGCATTAACTAATTTTTATATTGAAAATTAAATATTGAATATTAAATTAAACATTTCATATAGAGTATTGTTTATTAAATAATTGAACAGATCGATGTATTGTAAAACAAATGGAGCTATAAAGCTAATTATTATAAAGGTATTTGTTTAGGCATAGTAAAAACAAACTGAGGTTTCTATATTTTTAATGCGCCTTATCAACAGTTTTGTTAATTTGTAATAAAATACAGAAAGAAAGATGCTATATTTATAATAAAAATAGTATCATAATAGATAATAAAAAAATTGATAGTAGTAAAAGATTGAATAATCTTTTTTGTTCGAGTTAAGTAATCTGCATCTTCCTTCTTCTTTTGCTTCTTTTAATTTTACTGAAGCTGGTATAAGTTATGTATAAACAGTATAGAGTTATTCGAAATGTTTATAATGATTGATCAATTAAACATTTAAATTAGCTATAAAAATAATAACAAAATAATTCTTAAAGTAATTATAAATTAATTAAGTATTATTATAATATTGTGAAATACAAATGCAAATAATTTGAAAGTTTTTGCTTTACAGTTTTTGTTGATTAGATTGTTGATAATGAATGTTCAAATAGGTTAATATAAAGTGAAAAAAATAAATCCGTAAGAGTTAAAGTGTATGTAAATGTAATATAAATTTATTTATTGCTAAGAAATACCCTCAAACACTGATACCCTACTTCTCAGAGCTGTTCCTGTAATATCATTCAATTAAAAAAACAATTTTTCTTGCAGAGTTCATAAAATTTTCTTTAAGACCTTGGTCAAACATAAATTGCAATGTACTTTTAGTATTGTAATATTACTAAGTAAAGTAATTACAAATCTTATTTTAATATTGAATTTATAAATAATCTGGTTCAGAAATGTACTGTGAAAGAGACTATCTTTGACGTAAAGAAAGAAGAAAAAACATAATATAGGGAAAGAACGCTCAAAGAACAATAAATAAGAAAATTTATGGTAAATTATGCAATGAAGGCGAAATGGACAAAAAAAGCAATAGTGAAGAAATCAAGAGTGCTTTCGTAGACATAGAAAGAGAAACTGAGTGAGCGTGAAAGTTAGATAAATAGACAGATAGAATGAAAGAGTAAGAGAATAAAAAAAAGGATTCGTGTGAAACCTTGGCTCAGTTCCAAAAAGCTTATCTCTGTTGCTCTCGCGTAAATCTAGTTAAATGATCCAACTTCACTTTTTCATTTTTCATTTCTGCACTATTCTATAGTACAGGCTAATCGAAGAAGATAGAATAACGGATATATTTTATATTTCGAAGTATTTTATGATTATATAAGTTATACGTATCAATTAAAATTATTTAAATTTTAATTTCGAAAATTGAACTCCCGACATTCTTTTATCTGTCAAAGTTTGTTATTTTTATAATATTTTATCAAATTTGAAGAAATCCTGATATGTGTGAAAATAAAATTTTTTTTATTTATGACCTATTAAACTGTTGAAGCCGTATGTAGAAGTGATAATTTCAAAGATTTTTTAGTGAATAACATTTTATTGTTATTGACTATTTAATTATGTACACGATTTATATGATGTATTTTATAGAAAATAAAAATATATTTTCAATTTTCCTTTTGGACATTTAAAATATTTTACGAACACTAATTATTAGACGTATATTTATATTTAGAAATTACTTGAAAATTAAAACTTGGAACACTAAAAAAGTTAAAAGAAATTACTAGTTTTAGAATTTACTAGCTTCGATAATTATTGCTTTGTAGAATTGTATTGTTTTTAATTAATAAATTTTTTCTACTTTAAGGCTTTGCAAGTGCATAGAAAAAAATGTGAGTTTTTAATGCTGTCTAATTATTATGTACTTGCTGTTGATTACTAATTTTTAACTTACATTTTAATATCATATATAAATTAACATATCATATGTAAATATACATATTATATATAAATTTATAGGTTATCGTAATGAATAATTATCTTTCAAAATCCTTATTTTTTTATGACTCTTATTTAAAAATAGAATTGAAGACCTTTTTTCGATTTGAAGTAATTACTAACAAAATTCCTTATTTTCAATATTCTACTTATATTTTTACTTCGATTTCTTTTAAAATATTTATAAATCTTTGATTAATTTAAGGTTCAACTACTTTAAAAGCTTTAAGACGCAAAATATTTTCCAGTTTAACTAATTAAATTTTATTTTGTTTAATACAATAATAACTTTTTACTTTAAAGTCTTAATTCATTTTTTAACAAAATAATTATTGGGTACATTGGTGTGTGCAAATGACAACAATAACGTTTAATTAGTTTATTGGTGAGCCCTTTGCTTTAAATCTTAAGGGTATAAGGTACGATTGGTCTATGTAGCATTAGCGACGAATTCAGTATATCGATCTTGGACGAAACGTTCGTTATGCACGAAGAATTACATACAGACTACTTTTTAATTTAATAACCCACAACTAAAATTTTCTATACTATCTATCAAAATATTTTAAGTAGTCCAAACTATTACTTTAAAACACAATGATTGCTAATATTATTTACTAATATTTTTCATACGTTTTTGTTACGTTAAAAAACTCATTTTATTTGAGTTGAAGAATTCTTTTCCTTGTAAGCAATTTTAATAATAGGTATATAAAGGAATTTTGGTTTTTAAAAATTTGTAAAATTATTTCTCTGGAGGAACTAAATCTTTATTTATACAAGTGATATCTTATATATAACAAAGCCAATCTACTTAATTTATTTCTGAGAAACATTAAATTTATGTAAATGTGAAAAATTTTAAGATAAGTATACTGTGTTCACTGATATCGAATATATAAACATTATTTTCAAGAATAAGCTACTATCATAAGTAAGGTTTGTTATTTCTCTTATTGCAAGATTGTTTTCATAGATTTTCTTAGACCTTAAGTTTTAAAAATTATATAAGTAGGGAAGTTATTTAAAAAAAAACAGTTATTTGAAACATAATAAACATGAAAGTTATTTGAAACATAATAAACATGAAAGTTATTTAAAACATAATATTAATTAATTAGTTGATAACTTAAAAAAATTATGCTTAATTGACATCGTTATTACAATTTGACCACATCATACAAAATTATTAATATTTTAAATAATTTCAACTTAAGAATTTTTGACATTTTTAATTTTCAATTTGATCATTGTTGGCTTGGAGGTTTTTATAGAAATTGCTTAAAAAATACAGATGAAATAATGTAAAAGTACATATAAAAGAAATTTTATACAAATTATGATTAATTTATTTATTTTTTGAAAAGATTTTTTTATTGTAAGATTGGTCAGGTTTGTGAGGTAATATAGAAAATAAATGTGTATGAAAAAACAGTTTTTATAATTTTTACAGATGATATTTTGGAAACAAGAGTATGCGTATGTATTTATGCGAGTGTATGGGCGAGAGAGAGAGAGAGAAGGGGGAGAGAGAGATTGTAAATAATTGCAGATGATTATTTATTATTAATCGAGAATATTTGTTTAGTCCACCTTTCAATTAGTTAGTGAATTCTACAATACAATATATAATATGTAAAAATACTGCTTGTTAAAATTAAGATATCTTACTATGAATTAACGGAGTACTATTCAAATATTTGTTGCAGGTATATGGCTTTTCAAGATACGATGATTGATTTTTACTTGTATTTTACGTAAATCTTATTTAATTGAATCATCTTTGCTAATTACTCGAATATTCCTACAATGTTTTTATTACGAAAGAAAATGTGAAATTTACTCTTTTATTCATAACATATCACAGTTGATACGATTATATAATTAAAAGTCTAGAAACTAAAACCATAATATTACTTTCTATTTTTGAAATGAATAAGCAATTATTTTAATTTCTTTAGAGATTAAATAGAATGACCTTCTTGTTTAATCATTGTATGCGTCATCAGTGAGATTAAAATTCAACATTCTTGTAAAAATAAATAATTCCTTTAAGTAATGAGTAAAAACTGCAAAAATATTGTAGAATCAACCTTGTAGTTCTGAAGAAAGTAAGTCGTTAGTTAGATTTAATGATTATCTTATTTTCTGTATGTGTTGATAAACTGAACGAATAATATACTTTGAAGAACTTGGCTTTCTAAATCATGCCTTTTTTAAAAGTAAAATCTTGGTAACCTTGGAATACTGAGGTAATGAATTACGAGGAGAGGCTAAACTAACTTGTAACGATGTAAAATCATTATTCGCATACCACATCTGCTAAATTTATCAGTCCACCACCAAGTGAAATCTGTTGTACATAAATGATATTGAAATATAATCTTTAATTTTTTCAGTAACCTGATTTTTAATTTTTTGTTCTAACTTGATGATAATAGATTATAATAAATTATAAAATAAATTTTCAAGTAAAAGTATAAATTTTTTATACCACACGGCCAATATTTATAGATTTAACACATTTTTAGTCTTTGAATTCTATTATTAATTCTATTATTCTATTATTTCTAGTATTCTATAATTAATTTTTAGTTTTGAATTCTAAAATGGTAAAATAATTATATTATTATAATTATTTTTCTAATATATTATAATTATTTTTCTAATATATTATAATTATTTTATAATATATTATAATTATTTTTATAATATATTATAATTATTTTTATAATATATTATAATTATTTTTATAATATATTATAATTATTTTTATAATATATTATAATTATTTTTATAATATATTTTAATTAATTATAAATATATTATAATTAAAATAATTATAATTATTCAGTAGAATAATTAAAATAAATTGTACCAATAAAAAGAGATTATTTAATATTGTTTATTTGGGATAGATGAAGATCTTCTTTCAAACATATTATTAAATTATTTTATATTATGTGATTGATATCATTAGAATAATTCTTAATTATAAATTAATATTCATTTATTTGAAAGTTGTTGAGATGAAGATAAAACTATAAAAAGTTCTATGTCTACATAAAAAAAAAGTATATAAAAATTGTGGTAATATTATGTTTGATTATGTCAGTTTGTTTCTAAGTAAGAAATTTGTAATTTAAATTAAATAATAATAACTTAAGTAAATTGAAATAAGTCTCTTAAGCTTAAATTTTGTCATTTCTTTGAAATTCTCAAGCTTTTCAAAATATTGAGTATTTAGAAATTAGAATTTGATATGGATAATGAGTAGAAAATATAGAAAAACTCAAAACTTTTATAATAAAATTTTCTTTTTTTTGTGCACAGATACATTTGATATATTTTTGTTGGCTTACATATATATATCGATCTGTTACATTAGTCTATAAAGAAAGCAGAGAGAAATTGCATGTAGGACAATAGCATAAATGGTAAGTTGTAGTGGACAAACGCCCACTACACTTTTTTAACTCTTTCTCGTTCACTCCCTTTTTCTCTCTCTCTTAGCATTTAAAAGGTTATTTTTAAACATAAAAATTACTAAATAATAAAAGTTGATAAAAAATATCTGGGAAAAATTCTTTTTTCATCCATATTTTGTTATAAAAACCATTTTTATACTAATTATGTTTATTTTTATACTTGTTTTACTTCATATTATTGTATTCGCTAATTAAATTGCTAAGTACATAAATAGCTTTAAATTTAACATATTTTGACCTAATTTTTAATTATTAAAAATTATCAAAAGAATTTATTATATTAAGAATTATTATTAGAAATATTAAAAGAAAATTTAAATTATGTTAAGTATTTATTTATAATATTCTATTACTTTATAATTTCATTTCTATAATAAAATAAACTTCAGATGAATAATTATGAATAAAATCGAAAAAAAAATTATATATTAAAAACAAAAATATAATTAAACGTTAATTTAAATTTTTTTGAAATTTTATAGATGAAAAAATATTATATTAAATTAATCCAACATTTTTTTTTAGTACAGCAGTTTAAAAAAGAAGATTTTTATGCATTTTAAAACAATTTTAATGTATTACAATAAATTAAGTTATTAAAATTCAATTCTTTCTTTAAATTGCAGAAATTATATTCAATTTTTTATTGATAATTCTAAACTCCTTCAAGTCATCCAAGTTTTAGTTAAATGTTTATCCACTTCAATTTTGTTTTATATTACTTTCATCTTTTCATTGTATATATATATTCCTAAGTAGTTTTCAATTTGCCTAGAGCGGTGTATTTTACATATAACATAGATATTACTTAATATTTAGAAGAACTAAATAAAAGTTATCTTTAAGGATATTTTTATAAAAAAAAAAAATTTTTATTTTCTCCTCATTCGTCAGTTATATGGTGCAATGAATGTGGTACAAATATATGTGAATGTTTGTATTTAGAAATAAAGTAAGAAGTATTATTACTATATATTATATACTATATACTAGTGTTTAGAGTTTAAGACAATAACATACGAAATATGCAATAATTTTTGCTAAAATATAACAAAAAGGTAAGTTATCAAAAATTTTTTAATAATATAAACAATATAAAATAAATGTATTTTTCTTAAAGAACTTTGATTAATTAACTCGAAGTAAATTAATTAAATACAAAATTCAAATGTTGAGTTTATTAATAATTTATTTATAAAATTTAATAAAATAAACTTTATAAATAAAATTATTTATAACTATAAAATAAATCAATTCTCTATTGAAAATATTGAATTTTATTATTTATACTACTACTTAATTTGATACGTTTGTGTAATGAAATAAAAATTTGAAAGCCCTTACATTAGATATAGTCTATACTTTTAGTAATATTTACGTTTAATTTTTTGAGATAAGTAATTTTAAAATATAGCTTGATATTTCTGCTGAAAAAACGTAACAATAATTTTATACGTAATTGTATTTTTTATATAATGAGTAAAATATAAATAAATAAAATTTGAAATAAATTTAAAGTAAAACAATAAAATACGATAAGAATCTATAAAAGTTTGATTAATTGATTTTTTATGCATTTTTATTGATCTGTATAAAATATTAATTATTAACAGTTTTAATATAATATTTAAATAAAGCAATTATTTAAATATTAATGGCTGATAAAAAAATGTGTTTGTTCATTTTTTGAAATGTAATAATTTAATTACTTTTAGATAATAATTGTTATAATAAGTAACATTATAGTTTAAAAATTTTCGATAATGTCGTAGAACTTCCGCTTCTTTACAAACAGTAACTTTAAAATGGATAACAGAGATTAAGAAAATGATTACAAAAGAATTCGCTATAAGCATAAGATTTATATTAGACAAAATATCAACTGGTTTTATATAAAAATTAGATGCATGTAATTAAAAAGATTTCTCAATAAGAATTTTTTCTGATTTATTAAAAATTATGATAATACTTATTATAATATTTGTATATAAAATCGATATAAATTCCATAAATTCCAACTGATCAGGAAAAGTCATTCATTCGCCGAATATCTGTTGAACCATCGAAACAGAATTATGTGTATTGTATGTTATTGTATTAATTATAATACAATATATTACAATTATAATTGTAATAATTATTGTACGTTGTACACATGTTATAAATAGTTAAGCCCTCGTAATCGATGAAACTATGATGCTATAGAGGCACTTGATAAGCTTGGATTAATGGTCGAGGTTACTTACCGAAAGTGTCATCCCCGGAAAATGAAGGGAAACAGGAACTTTCGGCCAGTCATTGGCTACGTAAAAATGAAACTCCCACACTTTATTGCGTATGTAGGTCAGAAGAGTTTGGTGAAACTGCAAAAGAAAAAAGCGAAAAATGCCTGTTCATATAATACTCACGAGGATAATGGCAGGAAGACAGAATAATTTATTTTAGTGCTTTTCTATTCCAGTAAAAATGAAAGAATTAAGGAGCTTTTTTAATTAGAAACAAAAATATAGTGGTTATTTGGTTACTAGCATAAAAGTCAACAGTTTTATTAAAATTGTTTAAGTGTCCAAAATTTAATTTGATTACTAGAGAATTTTTACTATAAATGTAAATAAGTTAAATTTATTAAAAATTGAAAGTATCTAGAGAACAAACGTTGAACATTTACTTATTCTTCTAGGATCGTATTTTGCTTTTATATTTGCTTTTTAAATAAAAAAGATGCAACAAATACGAAAAGATTAAAAGATAATTTAATTTTTAACATAGTTAAATAAATAATTAAATCTTGAATGTAAAATTCGAAATGGATGAGCTTTAAGGTCACTTAGAATATTGATTAAAAAGAAAAGTGTAAAATATTGTCTATTCGACAACTACTTAGTAAACGCAAAATAATTCTTTTTCTTTAAGTTTCTTTATCATTAAAATTAAGTTAAATGAACGAAAAAAATACAATTTTTAAATAAGTACATACGTTATTTTTCAAATTTAAATAGTGATTTGATTTATGATTTTAGATGGTACTAGGGAAATTACTTGACATTAAGTATTTTATGCTCATTGACATTTGCTAATTTTTTATATTAAGATACAGTACTTATTATTAATATTTACTATTGCATTTGTTTTAATTTTAAAATTCCTTATTTTATTTATTTTATTATTTAATATTTGTTTATAAACGATGGTACAGCCAAATTTCCAGATATGTGAACATATTCGTGCAATATAATTTATGAAATTTAATATAAACAGTTTATTTCATATTTATTATTTTAGGTTACTCGATCATTTGATATAGATTTATTTTCTACAAATAATTTTTTAGCTTAATAAAAATCACTTAGTTTTTTATTGTTTACAGGATACTAGATAGAATGAAAAAATCCATTGTAATTTTATTTAAAAAATGCCATTACTATTTAAAATTATATTTAAAAACAGTAAACCAGTGAAGTGTTAAAAGTGAAAAAAAATTCTTTGTAACAAAAAGCGATAATATTTCTTTATTTGATTTTTAAAAAATTCAACAAAAATGCAGAATATGATTCAGTTATTCTTAAACATTTATTCAGAACTTCAATAAAGATCATGATGTAAACCATCTTAATAATAGTCTCTCATTTCTTTCGTTTTCTACTGATAAAATTACTTTAATGAGTTAAGAATAGGTTCTCTACAACACTCTATATTATACAGTCTAAAAATATATCTAAGATTTATCAAAAATTGTAAAACGTAAAATTTGAATTGCATTAAATGATTTTAATATTGAGCTTACAAACAATTACTTTCGTATTTAAATAGGACAAAGAATTTACTATAATTTCTTTTTTACATAATGTAATAATTAATGCTTTACGATAAAATAATTAATATTATCTGCTATAATATGATGTATGCTTCTGTGAGGGATATTGTAAACAGAATTGTTTTGAGATTGTACTATATACACAATTTGAGTTTACGAAAACTTCCAACAGAGTCAAATAGCTCTTTATATAAGTAGTATAAAAAACGAACTAGAAATTTGTTTAAAAAATGTGATTATTTAAGAACAGAAAATTTGAATACAAATAGTTATAATTTTTAATATAATAAATATTAAGATACTTCTTTTTTATTCTTAATAGCAAAATTTGATGCCTGTAATCAAGCAGATTTATAGGTGCATAAAGTCTTTTTCGAATAGTAAAATGCAGCAAACACGAACACATCATGAAGCAGTGAAATCTTGCCTCACTAAATATGTAAATTAGTTACAAATTTATAGTATATAACGTAGCTTTTATTAATGAAGTTACAATTAAATGTAGTTACAAATTTAACAGAGTGTACGTATTGCAGTAGCAACGCGACAAATTTTATTTCTTTCTACAAAAGTAACTAATCTTTAATAAAATTGATACTTAACTCGTTCATAGTAATCTTTAACAGATTACTAAACTTTATTACCTTGTTTAAAAAACGTACTTTCTTGTGTGTTATATATCTTTCAATATACGAATTTATGAAAGGCAAGATACCTGTTTGTCAATAAAGATTTCAGAAAAAAATCTGTACTACTTTGCATTTACCGGTATATGAGCAATTTAAAATAATTCATTTAACTGACTAATGCGATGAAGAACGTAATGCAAATATATATTACAAACTACAATACTCGTGATGCATGAAACAAGTTTAAGTAGTTTACGTAACATAATATAAAATTTACAACGACGTCAAAGCGCAATAAGAAGGTATTGGTGTTAAGCAAAATGTTTCTTGGACAATAATTTTTGTGTGAATCATTATCTATATTATATTAAGAATAGTATATTAAGAAAGCATAATCAGTTTCATTACCGATATAGAATAAGTCGAAGTTGGAAAAATCGGAAGTGGTAAATTATATCGTGTCATAACGATATTCGCATCATACTGCGGCCACTGTACCCTGATCGAAATACATCTATATGTACCCTTAACGCGATCACTCTTAGACGAGAGTTGCGCGTGCAGTCAAGGGTCAAGGTCACTGTGTGAATTATCTGGGTGGCGAGGAAAGATATCTCGAAAAATGCCTGAGCATCAAGTGGCGTTAGACTTTGCGTGTTCCGTATCGCTCAAAAGAAACTATCTATTGTACGTCAATTAACAAAATACAATTATATTTTTGAATCGATTATTTTTAACTGTTTTTTATCTACTTATTTTTCAGTTTAGTTATTTAAATTTTATTGTATTTCGTTAATAAGTTATATCGTCTATAATTTTATGTTATTTCTTGTTACACAACGTATTTGTATTGTTTAACATAATTGGTTTTTAAATCTTTATTATAATAATTTATTATACATTATTTTTAATCAGTTTTGATCTGTAAAAAGGAATTTTGCATTAAATTGCAGCAGCTTCACGTTACCAACACTATAAGAAATAAATTATAAATTCAGATAATTACGTTGCATTATTTGATGAAATTTCAATTAAATAAATAACTATGTATATTACACTATAATCTTTCATAATATTACGTAATATTGTAAAATAATATGGAAAATTTAAAAGTAGAAACAAAAAATAAGGTTTCCTTTTTAATAAAAAATTTATATTATAAATATTATTGTATATTTCTGCTATAAACACAAGAACATCAATTTTAAATGTTGTTTTAACTTTAAAACTACAATAAAGTAACGTTAAACTGTCTGTTCGTGATTTTTACAATTATTAGTAAATAATTTTATTGCGTCATTTTTAATTTGATTCTACAAAACGAATTGTATATTATCTATTATACAATTTGTTGATATTAAAGTTTTGCTTATCTATGATTAAATTATAAAATATTAATTCAAGTATAAAATTTATCACCAACAAAAAATTTTTTTTAAAAAATAGAATAGTAAATAGAAGTAAGTAACTTTTATTAGTATTATATACTTTGTATTTAAATAGTGAAATAAATAGTTTGAGAATAAGATTCATTTTGGATTAGGGAAAATAAAAGTACATGATTTTATTAATTAAAAATTGTAGAATATTTCATTCATAAATAATACATACGTTTTTGTTATATTTTCTTACTAAATATAAAAAATAGTGGTAATTAGTATAAATCACTTAAATGTATTTAATGAAAAAACGTTTTCTTTTTCGAAGTGTATGATTTATATAATGATAAACTCTTGAAGAAATTTATATATTTTTAAAATAATCACTAAATATTATTTAACTAACAGTAAATTATAGTTAATTCTATGTTCTATTATATTTGGTACATTTCAAAATTGTTTAAATTCATCTAATTGCAGATATCATCAAGAATTGTTCTTAATTTATTAAAGTAAATTAGATCAAATGTAATAATAAGCAAAAATTTTGTATAGTTACGCGTAGTCACTGACGACATTATTCATATATAAATATGAAGACTAAACTTTAATAATTCGTGTATTCTGTAATCAATCTCGGTAACAATATTACTTTTTAAAACTTGGAGTTTAAGAATTTACTATGTATCAAATATTGCGTCTTTTAATAAACAAAAATTTTATAAGTCTTAATTACACTATAGGAATTTTCTATTTTTTATTAACAATTTTATTTTTGATATTTAAACGAAAGAGCACAATTTTTGTATATTTGAACGATTGTTTATATAAAATCTTATAATATTTATTAATTATAATCAATATTAAGATAACGAAATGAAGTCCTTTATTGTGGTTATCACCATACTCATAAATACTATTAGACAATGTATTTTTAGACTGCATTTTTGGTTTTCTTAAGAATAATATTGAAAACTCAGTGATCAAATTTATCACCAATCGTAATTGAAAATGTACAGATTGAAAGCCTAATTTTAAATGAAAATATTGTCGAATTCAAAGTAGAATGTTAGGGGGTATGGCCCTAAGGTAATTGGAGTCGCAAAATATGAAACGGAGCCACAAATCATCCATTAAAGTCACTTGTCAACCTGCGACTAAAAATCAGCGGCACGAGTCTAAATTGCTCAAGGATTCCGAAAGGCACACGTCATGCGAATCATGATAAGAATTAGTGTATATGGCGTGACACACGTTCACGCCACAACCGTGTGACCTCGACCTCGAGCCTGCAGCAGAAGTACAGTAACGGGAGCGAAGTTCACGATCGCGCGCTGCAACACTGAATTGAGAGTGCTGCAATGCTCAGGAGCGTTGTATTTTGTTGGAGCGAGGAAGGAGACGCTTTTTGTTGGAGCGCTGTATTTCAACTTGGGGGTAGCTGTGAATGGTTGAAGTATTCGTGGAAACTTCTATGTTTTATCATCGGGAATGCCTATTATATAAATATCCTACACATATCGAGTTCATGAATTTCAGCTTATGAAGCAAAAAAGTCTTGCAAGGGAATCGCTCTTTTTATTTTTGTTTCAATACACTTCATTTATGAGAAATAAAGAGAAAGTCTACTAAGCTTTAGAGCACAACCTCAGCATTTTTAGTAAGGGACATATTATTCATTTCAGTAAACTAACCTGTTTCCTTTATGAAAGCTCGCAACTCGGAATTTGAATCATACTTTGGAAATAAGAGAAATATTTTAATATTTTTAATTGAGAAGTATAGTACTGTTTTAAACTTCTCAATTGTATGCTAAAATAAAGTTCATGCAAGACTTTCTAAGCATCACCTTTAATTGAAACAACCATTCAAATTCAGACAACAATTCATTTAACTTTTCAATAATAAATTATGTAAATGTAATTGAGTAATATTTGTAATTAAATACAGTTCTTTTTATTCATATTGATCACTTTCAGACGTATAACAGAATGTAAAATTAATGTTTTACTATGCTTTAATATTTACTTTTTCTATTCATTTGAATAAAACACATTTTATGTTTTAAATTAAAATACACGTTTGCTATGAGTTTTATGACAATTTCAAAATTTCTATTTATAATATTAAAGACGAGAATAAAATATTTAAAGTTTCAATACTACAATTATTATTTTTAATAAAATGAGCATTATTAAATACATAAACATAAATGTTTCAAAACATATATCAATCCATTTTTGTTTAAATATAATGTTTTATTATTTGCAGTGTTAGATATCAAAATTAACATAAAGTTATGCAAAGGTTAAAAAAAGTTAAAAAGTTTTCAAAAATTAAAGCAAATTATTTAATTTGAGACTGAATTATGTGTTGAATACTTAATAAGTTAATATTATGATAAACATACATGACACTCCAACGTACATGAAAAAATTATGAAAGATTTATTTATATATAGGAAGTTAAAAATTAATTAAATCGAAAAAAATCAATCTTTAAGTAACAGTATAAAATGTTACATCAATTTAACTTACTATCCTCAAAGCCATAATTTATTATTAAAATAAAATTTTAACTATTTTTTATTAGAATTTTTAGTATTATAAATTAATATATTCCTCTACGATTATAATACTACCTCTACGAATATAACAATTGGCAAATAAAATACAAAGGCAATTATTTTGGGCTATCAGAATAATACTCTCAACATTACAGAAAATTAAATCATTTCATTCAACGAGGAAGAGAAGCATACTAATCTACTGTTTATAAGAGAAGTATACATTTTTTTAATTTAGTTTATAATAGTTCAGATTATAAAATATTCATCGATTTTAAACTCTATGAAATAATAAAAACTACCTACTTAATTATATTCATAATATTTAATAATTTTGAAATAAGTAAAAACAATGATTACATTTTAAATAATTCTGACACTTTTGAATTAGTTTAGATATCTTTAAAAATTTTGTTACGATACTTTAGAAATGTACCAAAAATTTTATTTAATAACCTAAAAAACTTTTATAATTTAAATTTTGGGATTTTGTATACATTTTTCAACATAATAATAAAATATAAAAAAATAATTAATTTTTTTACATTATACTGTACTATTTATGTATACTTAAGTACACATTTAATTATACAATGAAAATAATATTATAATTATAATATATGTGAGCCCACTCGTATTATTTATTTTAAAAAGAACAAAATACTAATATGTAGAAATATACTTTTTTAGTCATAATGATATTTAAATCATTTCTTTAACAAAATCCGCTGACTAGGAAATTATCATTTAATATCTGAAAATATCTCAATTTTTTTTTCATACATAATCACACACACACATACACACACACTTTTTCTCTTTAATTATAGTGTATATATGTATATTATAAGCTTAAAATAGTAGTAAAAATGTATGTCGCTACATGAATTAATTACACTATACATTGTATTATTGTTTCGTTTTGTTTACTACGAACTTATTGTAATTAAATTACAAAATAATGTATGAATAATTCTATTTAAAGTAATAAAATTAAAAAACATAATCATTTCATTTCATTTATTAAAATTGTCGTTTACTGTACATTTAGTTTTTATAATGAAAAATTTATAAAATTTTATAATGAATTCATTATAATTTTATAATGAATTTATAATTATGTATAATACGACTTATTAATATTATTAAGTTTAAATAATTTAGTTGTATTATAATAAATTAATATTAAAATGTCTACATATACATAAATTTTTATATAATTATTACATAATTATTTCTTTTACATATGTTGAATAAATTAAGCTACATCAATCAAAATTATGTCTTTCATCTTTTTTATATTTTAATGTATAAAAGAAAAATATTGAAACAAAATAAGAAAGCGAGTATTTTTCTAGCAAAAGTGAAATTCAATTCTTATTTAATAAGCATTATGTATAAATTATAAAATTTGAATATAATAATCAAAACGGCTGTTGATATTTCAATAAGAAATAATATTTGTTTAAATTAGTTTTTAGATATATGCATGAGCAATGCTATATTGTAATATAGTGAATAAGAAGTAGTTAACATTACAAATATTATTATATTATTATTATTATTTTATTTTATATTATTATATTGTATTATTTCTGTTATTTAATTAGCGTTAGAATCTTCAATATTCATCATTTCTTTCACATAAAAATACAACCATAATCATATTTTCCAATATAAATAAATTTGTCGAATGTTTCGTCATTCGATATATCTCATTTGATTTCATTTTATTGTCTTTATCGTTTATTTATAAGTATTTTGCCTTAGTTAATAATGTATTTAAAAGTGATTAGATATTAATATTTTATCATATAATGTATATTATTGTAAGCAATTGCAAATACTCATTCGTTAAATTAATACAAGAGTTAATGTGGTTTCGATAAACGTGGGTCAAAAACTTTTTTATCTCTTGAAAAATTATATTATAAAGCTAGTATAAATTTTGAAATATTCAAGTCTAAGTAATACTTATCGGATAGCTTTAACTCATAAATTTATTATTAATGTTCTATCCAAAGAAAAAATTAATTAAATAGTATTTGCTTTCGAACGTATTAATAACGATCATAAACTGTAGTAATTGTAAAAGTTAATATAATTATTTATGTATTTATGTAAATAAGAATAATTAGCGTTTGATTTTTTAAACGTGTGTTGTCAATTTGTAGAATTAGAAAGACTTTTATTTACATGATAAATTCTATTATTTAAACATATTTTTCAAAAGGCTTATAAAATATCCATAATATTCATGTTATGCTGAATATTATGTATGTAACAAATAAGATTAATCTATACAAATAAAATTGAGTTTATATAATAAAAGTATTATAATTTATATACTTTGAAATAAAGGTACATCCCATACAATATTTTACAGAGATAAAAGCTTTTCTTTTCATCAACACAATATTACTTAATAATCCAATGAATATTTTACAATATATATATATAATTAAGAATATTTTTTACTTACGTTGAAGAAATCAACTTTTTTATAAAAACTGATTGCAACATCATTATTCAGTTTTTGACTTTTCAATATTTTTATTGAATGAATTTATCTGAATGAAAAATATAAAAAGTTATACTGTATCTATTTAACAAACATTCGATAAATTTTTGAAGTCTAAATACATATAATATTGAAAACTTGGAAAGAAATAAAAATCAATACATATAAAAGTTTTTTGAATAAAAAATATTTAATATTTTTAGAAATTAAGAAATTTATAGAATAGTGATCATATGAACCTACTAAGGTATTCGCACATGCACTTAAATACATATTGTTATAAAAGAAGACTATCTTATTTTAAGTTAATTATTTCTATTGTCAATAATAAGAAATTTATTTTTAATTTACGAAGAATTATAAACAAAGTTAATTATAACAAATGAACTAAATTTAAACAAACACTAATGGCACAATTTTGATATATTTTTACTACCCTGTTTATAATAATGTGAAGTTTTCTAGAAAGAAATGCGCAATAACTAATGTAGAGAAATAAGTTTATTTTGATAAAAAAGGAATTTTATATAATTAATACATAGAAAACATTAAAAATTTATATGAAAATTTGATCGAAAGAAGATTTCGTTGACAACGAGATTTCAAACTTAGATTAGCTATTATGTAGGTAATAAAATATTTTGAAAAAGCTTTTTCTACGTTATAACAGCATTCGAATGCATAGGGCATTTGCAAATTATTGAAAATTGTTTTCAATCATATTTTAAGAATTGAAGAAATAATAAAACATTAATTGTTAAATTGAAATAATTTTAGTGAAATTAAAATTTTTACTAAAATTTAATATAATAGTTTAAAATATAATTTATTTTATTAAAGTAAAAGAAAGTATAATAAATTTACTTTTATTAAAGTAAATCTACGAAACGAAACAAATGGTAAATAATTTTTGATAAATATAGTAGGCAGGATTGATATAAAGTAATAATAAAAACTTTTATTAAATATTATTTAAATTTTTTTCTGATAATTTAAGAATAATATAATAATTTTAATTATAAATTTAAATTTATTGAATATCTAAAATCTAATATGAACTCAAATTTAAAAGCTTCTATAAATTTAAATTTTTGTAAAAAATGTTGTATACATGACTGCGTCAATAATAAATAATACTTTTAAGTTAATCTAAGAATTTCGTGAAAAAATAAATGCACTGAAAAAAAATTTTAATTTTAATAATGACAATGAGACTTAATTATACTAATGGATATTAGTACGCATAGATATTTAAGTTATAGACTCGAATTAACAAAAATTTATCAACATTTCTTATAAATAACTTGTTACTGAAATTTTTTGTATCTTTTATTAAATTAAAAATACTTTAGATATTTTAAAACATAAGTAATTGTAAAATATGTAGTGATATTTCTCTAATTATAATAGGTAGTAATATCGAAATATAGATATTTCGAAATGAAATACGTCATAGCTTTACAGACATTACGTAGCTCGAGTTACTTTCAAACATTACACTAAATCTTTGGTTATATATACATGTATCATCTATTTTACAGAATATGTGTGTGTGTGTGTGTGTGTATTCATATTAACAACTTCTTGAATGAATCACACTTATATTTAAAGTTAATGCAATAATATATTATTTCTCATTCTTACAAAAACTAAAACATTTAAATATATTCAGAGTTGTAATATCTAAGTATATAATTTAATAAAGTTGTAATAATTAATTGTCAATTTCTTTACGTTACAATGAAATTTTTAACTAACAATTTATTGATTCGAGATTATAAAATTTATAAAAAGAACATTTTTATACAGTCTATCTATATAAAATCTATATTTATATGTAAACATAAAATAAATTCAAATTTGAAAAAGCTTTGTAAATTATATAAGAATCTGAGTAATAAGAATTTAACTGGGTTAATGCTATTTAATTATTAAAAATATATTTTTATTAAAACAATTAGTATTTTAAACAGTTTTTAAGATAGAACTATGATGTATTTAATAGTTGAATGTAGGTCTATGAAAACCTATTAACATTATGTTACAGAATATTTAGAATTTTCTATATTTGGTTCAGTTTTATTAATTCAGAAATTAATTTTTCTTTAAAATTTAATAAGATGAATGAATAATACGTCTTAATTCAACGTTACTATCTTGATGTACTATGTATTATGTTAATATGATATATTAATTTTGGCGAATAAAAAATGCGAATGAAAGTTGTATACGTAATTATGCTTAAAATATTTTATATTAATATTAATAATATTACGTACAGGAAATTAATATCAGATAAATCAATTCAAATTAATGCTGTAAAGCGATTTTCAATATTTAATATTTAGTAATTTATTCTGATTAAATATTTTAAAAAATAATTTAAATTATGTCAATATAAATTGCATTGAGAATGAATTAAGTATAATGTTGGCTATTTCATTTTTGAAATATTTTATTTAATTATATTCAAACCATAAAATGAATTAGGAAATTAATATTTTTAATTTTATAAATAATTTAAAGTTCTTTTTTATTAAATATGATCTAATGAAATTAGGAAATATATAAAGTTTGGGAGAATAATAAACAGAAAAGATAAATAGATCAAATATGAAAATTAAAAATTTTGAAATAATATCAATACTAAAAGATAAAAGTATTTAATTTTTATTATAGACAAAATATAAAAAACAACTACACAATAATAGAAGTACTTACTTTAATAGAAGTCGGCAAGTAACTGGCAAGAAAGTCCAAAAGTTGAGATAATTCTTCAGCTGCAAGTAGTCGAAAGTTCCGCCCCCGTTCCAGCGCCTCAGAGCACTCCATACTGAAATTTATAAAAGAATTTATTCAATTTCATAATATATGCATTTTTATTCATTTTTAACAATATTCAATACTTTATAAACCAAAATAAAATTCTGTACTTCACTAATTTCTTAAAATATTTTATTTTATCAATCTCAAGTAATTAAGTAATGTTAGTAAAAATTTAATTTCACTAAAATTATTTTAATTGAACAATTACTGTTTTATTATTTCTTCAATTCTTGAAATACGATTGAAAACAATTTTCATTAATTTGGAAATGCCCTATGGATTCGAATGCTGTTATAACGTAGAAAAAGCTTTTTCAAAATATTTTATTACCTACATAATAGCTAATCTAAGTTTGAAATCTCGTTGTCAACGAAATCTTCTTGCGATCAAATTTTCATATAAATTTTTAATGTTTTCTATGTATTAATTATATAAAATTCCTTTTTTATCAAAATAAACTTATTTCTCTACATTGGTTATTGCGCATTCCTTTCTAGAAAACTTCACATTATTATAAACAGGGTAGTAAAAATATATCAGAATTGTGCCATTAGTGTTTGTTTAAATTTAGTTCATTTGTTATAATTAACTTTGTTTATAATTCTTCATAAATTAAAAATAAATTTCTTATTATTGTCAATAGAAATAATTAACTTAAAATAAGATAGTCTTCTTTATTACAATATGTACTTAAGTGCATGTGCGTGCACCTCAGCAAGTTCATAAGATCACTATTTTATAAAATATAAATTTTAAAATTATTCATATAATTTTTCATTAATTTAAAAATATTGAAAATATTTTATGGATTGTGAACTTTAAAACCATTTTTTATTGAATGGTTTATCATTTATAAGTATTTATTAACCTTTTCTTTAAATATTGTTTTTAAAAGTTTGTTAATAGAAGAATTGTTAATATTTATAGTTTTGCCAATTTTTTCAAACGTTTTAGTGGTAAATAATATTTTTTTTATCGTAGCTGCACATTAGTGTAGAAATTACGCATTTGTCTCAAATTCTTTAATTTTGCATTCTATATTTTTATGATTTTAGACAAAAAAAGACCTATTTTAAATTTACTATATTCTATTTTGCTCACTAAAATCAAATAAGAAGTCATTGTAATTTTAAAAGATGAAATTTAAACTTCGAAATATTATATAATATACTATAAATGTACTATATTTATAGTTATATTTTTTTAATTTCTTTTGTTAATTATTTTTATCAATAATTTAATCTTTCATATAATATTTAAAATTATATTATCATGGGATCTTTATAATTGTATATATAAAATTCAAAGGAAACATGCAATATTTAAAAATAATCATAGAATAAAAATATATTTACTTTAAAAATAGAATACTTTAAAGTACATAGAATAATTAGTTTTTAATTTTGGATACGTACTATAATTCATTTTAAAGTAAAAAAAGTGTTTAAATGAAAATACATTCAATGGTAATATAATGGGTATATGTTTTCCACTTCTAATTTAATGCTTAATGTGTATACATGATGAAGAGAGTTTTATGTAATTATATATTTAGGAAAGAGAATTAAAATTGAATATTCTAAAAAAATTTAAATAAGAAATTTGAACATGTTAATTAATGTATTTGAAACATTTAGTGGAAAAAATCTTTCTTTCTGAAAATACATTTTTTAAAAGTCGCCAGTGTTCAATTTACTCTAAACATAATTTGGTATCATTATAATTATAACGATAATTTGTTACCTATGTTTTATAATTAAGTGTCATATGTAGTAAAATAACTTCAATATTCAATAAGATAATTAATTAGATAGAAAATTATAAGAATTTTATTTTACTGCAAAAAATAAAAAACAAAATAACAATTATTTTAATTCATAAATCTTTTATTAATTGAATTATTAGTTTTTAGAAATGTTTAATTAATAGTTTCAATTTAATAAAAATAGATATACATTTAAAGCTTTAGTCGAATCATAATTCTATTGGAATTAACAATAAAAAAACTGAAAGATTAATTTCATTGGATTTGATATTAACAAAGATATTGAAGAAATTACTTTTTTAATTATCTTTTTATTTTATATTCGTTTATAATTATCTACAATGTAAAATATTTATATCTTAAAGGAGGTATAAATATTTAAACCTAATAGGATTCTTTTTTTTACATAAAAAAGTTTTTTATTATATAATTTTTATATCCGTGAAAATCTTTAAAAAATATTTAGAAAATATTTTAATTTTTCTGTACATATTTTTTTATTAATAGAATAATTTCTTTAATTAAAAATTTGGATACTTGCTGACTTTTGTACGCATTAATCAAACTAAAATAAAAGAGTAGCTTTCTTAGTGTTTTTTAAATATATGGATAATCAGTCAATAAAATTTTATGTGCAATAAATCTTTAATTTTTTAAGCTAATATCATATTTAAAAATTATGTAGATTGTAATAAAATTTTTTTCATAATGATTTCAGATGATGATTAAAAAGACGTAGCTTACGCGGACAAAAATTGTATTTAAGACATTCACTTTCCATGATGAAATATTTGTTCAACTGAGCTCCTGATGTCGACATGTTTCTTTCTACGAGTCATTCTAGCATCACAAGTAATAATATCTTTTTCTTCAAATCAGTAAGTTCAATATTTAAATTATGTACTACAAAATTATTCGTCAAAATTATTGTCTTTATTATAGATATAATTCTATACAAATTTCAATTAGTATTTAAAATATTTAAAATTGTTTTAAAGAACATTTACTAAAAATCGAAGCTTCTTTTTTCAGTCATAAAGTCAGATTGCATTGTAAAAAACAAATATTTCTATAAATTAAAATCAATTTATAGAAATTGAATCCTACTAGATTAAAATCCTACTAGACTCAAGGCATGCAATCATCTTGACTTTTGATGAAATCACCATCTGCCTTTTTAATACGAATATCTTATATATATTTTCATTTAAAAACGTATTCTTACTCATTGATCAAATATATTTTTTGAATTGGAAGAAATTGTACTAAATTTAAGTAATACTTTTTTAAATTAGTTATAGTAATTGAAAAAAGGACTATATTTCGTTCAAAATTAATTGTGAAAAAACAGTCATTTTTATTTAAGATATATTCATACATACAAATTAATTCATTCTTTATTATAAATGTTTAAACAGAACAAAATTTTTTGTATTGTTTCATGTTGTTGAATTTTCTTACAACTATTAAGGAGATATTTAATTTCAAACTTTATTGTGCAGTTTTATCAATCTTATGACAATAATAAATTTGAAGTAGACAATTAAAAATATTATGAAAATAAGATTATATAACCGACTTTTTTCAAATTGTAAAAAATATCATCTATTTGAAATACTGCTTAAAACATAATATAAAAAGGCGATACCTATATAAAGATAAATAAGAATATTTAACTGGAGTTTTTAAAAATAGAAAAATAAATTTCTCTAAAAGTAATATTTTTATGAATATTTTTTTATATTGTACATAACGCTTTACTGTACAATACTTTTATATGTTATATTGCATGACTTTTAATAATAGTTCAAATATTAAGTTTTTAAGTTCTGTAATGACAGGATAACCATTACTAGTTATTACATATCTATAGTTTTGAAAACATAAGCTTTTGTAAGATAGTTTTTTTATTTATAATATATATAGTATTGCATTTATAAATTAATTTAAATAAAATATCTTATTTAAAATTTATAGAATAAGTCTTATTATAACAA
This sequence comes from Wiebesia pumilae, assembly GCA_018907045.1. Classification (NCBI taxonomy): domain Eukaryota; kingdom Metazoa; phylum Arthropoda; class Insecta; order Hymenoptera; family Agaonidae; genus Wiebesia; species Wiebesia pumilae. Next base: position 412,593 of record JACCHZ010000151.1, read on the forward strand.
GAAACTATTTATTTAAATATTTGAATAAACTTATTTTCATTATTAAATTATTCTATTCACGAAATTATTCTATTTTCTGTGATGAAAAAAGATTGATTTTAAATTCAATTATAATAGAATGACAGCAATTATAGATGCGTCTTTTTACAAAGTTATACTTACATAATGAGTCAAACAGTATAATATTTATTTTGTGATTTTTTCAATAAAATGAAATTTTTATAATGCGATTAAAATCTTTTTCGCGCTAAACTCGAAAAATTACGACGCCGAATGAGTGAGTGAGTGAGCGAACGCGATTTCCCCTTCTAGGCGGCGATAGAAAAGCGAAGGAGGGAAATCCTTTTTTAGTATACAGAAAGAGCAGCATAGATAGATCGGGGTTCGGCGTTCTATCGTCAACCGGGGCAGCATCTGGGTGTCGGTAGCAAAATCATATAGGTTCCGGCCACATAGTGGCAGCCTTTGGCTCGAATTTAAACGCCGAGTGACGCGGTTTGCTACGTTTTCGATATTTTTGGGACGTCAGCGATTTGCTACATTCATCCTAATCCTGATTCGAGAGTGACGCGATTCGCGCTCTCATTCTGGGTGTCAGCGGTCCGATCATCCAGCCTGAACAGACGCGTAACCACCGCGAGGAGCCAGAACGGTCTTCTGTAATGCATGTGCGTGTGCGTGCATGCGTTACGTAAAATACTCTAGGCATTTGTTTAAATAAACTTAGCTTAGTATTTGTTGATCTATGTATTTGTTGATTCGTCCTAAAGTTATCCCCTCCTTTTCCGCCCAACGAACCCTGTTCGTCGAGTCGTCCCGGCTACATAACAGACACGAGGAACGGGTAAAAATGCGCCATTGAGGTCATCCACCAAGCTTCAAGCCCATAACATCGGCAGCTGAAGGAGGCGAAGAAACAAATAAGAAAAACCGTTACAATGATGTTGCTCTAACAACAATTCGTGAAATTTTTACGAAAAACGTGAAGTTATATTAACAAATTCGTTTAAGTCTATTCGATCTTTCTTCAAAAATTAGAATGTTAATTAATTAATTAATAAAGAAAAATAAAGTTTTAAGAAAACCAAGATAAAGTTTTTGCATGGCCTCATTTTTTAAGGATCGATTCTATGTCAAGTATTCAATATATTCATGGTAAACTCAAAAAGATTTTTGCTTTCGAAAAATAGAACAAAAAAAGTGATTTTTCACTTTTTTTTGTTCTACCTAGTCCCCTTAATAAAATATTATAATCTACCTACAGTAAATACTTATACAGTAAATTATATTTAATTATTAGTATCCAAAATGTACATAAAATTGATACATATTAGACATTATATATAATAATATGAATAAAAATATATAAAATATATAAAATAATTTACATATATATTGTATAAATTATTATTATTATTATAGCATTTGTAAATACACATAAATTTAGTTACAAGAGTTAAATTTGTCTTTAATTTCTTTATTACCTAATTATTATGAATTTATATTTTAATTCGATGCATTTTTTTTAAATAAAGGAAATAATTTGATATTTTCAAATTAAAAGTAATTTCATTATAAAATATAATTTTTCATTTTATATTCATCTTATGCAGATTTCTTGCATTTATTGTACATATTTTAGTTTTTATCAGTTTGTAATAGTATCCTCTATTTTATGTTTGAAATTTACACACTTTATTTACGTGCTTATTCAGGTATATAGGTGTTTTCTTTATAATAATTATAAATATACGTAAAATATTACGATTTTACTTAGAATTTTATTATTTGAATAGTAATTAATTATTTGTTATATTCAATACATTAAAAAATATTTTTATAATATCATTTGAACTCAAACGAGCCAAGAATTTATATTCTCCTGCTATCTTATTTTTTACACTAAATGTTTAACACGAGATTATAATTTTAGTCAATGTTTAATAATCTTGTTCGATAAATTATTTTCTAATTCTATTTTTCTGTATCTTTCCAATGAATTATGATTTCAAGTATAAATATTAGTACTGTACTATTATATTTAGTTTTTTAAACATTTTTTATTACTTTTAGATTTCACCATGAAAATAAATTTCTTCATATTTTTCTTTAATATTTTGTTACTTTGGTTACGCTATGATTGCTTATATATGTATATTTAAACATTGCTTTTTCTAAATTAAAATTTTCTAAATAATTCAAAATTTAAATTTAGAATTATTTAGAATTATTTTTCTAAATTAAAATTTTAAATTTTCTAAATAATTGTAAAATGAATACTTTTTCTTCAATTATAATACTATTAACTAGATTTGTAATGAATATTCTTCTTTTAGCTATTTTTGTGCTTGTATTTATAATTAAATTTAATGCTTTGAAATGTAATTTTTTATCAGCTGCATGCTAAATGTGTATGATCAATTGTAAATTAAATAAACGTTTATACATTTAATTCGTAAATGGCATTTTTTACTAAGATAACATTACCGCTGATAACCCAAATATTATTGGTATAATTTTTATTACAGCAATTTTAATTTTTACGTACATTGTTACTTTTTAATAAAATTATCGAACTTTATAAAATTAATTGCATTTAGAAAAATTTTATTGAAATTTTATAATTATATATTCTGTTTTTATATGATATTGTATTGTATTAGCAATTTTTTTAAATTATTATCTGTATTTAATGATTTATAAAACAGATATTTTCTGATATTGGTTAAGATATTTTTTAAGGTTAGGTTTTTAAAAGATCTTATACAGACTAAATATCTTTTTTTAACTTTCCAATTAATATAATTTGTACACATGTTTATTGTTTTATTTCATATTTTTATTAATTTTTTTTGTATCTACAGTGAAATTTATATTTTAAATATACATTCAATATAACTAATTTGTAAGTGAAGTTATTTCTCATATCGATGTTTTTTATTATTTAATTTGTTCATTGATTCTTAATGTTCAAGACTTCATTTAATTTATCTTTTATAAATTATCTTTTATAAAGTATCATTTATATTTATAAGTAATAGTACTTATATTTACAAAGATTTTTACGTTATTTAATATTACATTGTTATACATGTTTTTACGTTACAAATGAAGTATTTCAGAATATTCAGATAAAAGAAATAGTACGGTTTATTGTATGAAACATTAAATTCTGTTCAAATTTAATAATATAGTTGGATCTATTTTCGGATTATATACAAATTATATATAGTCTCTAATAATTGAAAATAATATTATGAATGATTCGGCGGATATTATGATTCTTTGTTGCTTTAGTATTCAATATCAAATATATCCTTTATATTCACCTATTTGGAGATGCTTGTGTTTGCCTATCGGTTTATTCATTAATTTTTTACTTTAAAAAATAAAAACGTATTTAGTTATTTCATATTCTTGATAAGTAGGGATTATTTGAATAGTGATATATTTCGAGTTGCACATATGGATTCAACTAAATATATCCCTGCAACACAATGAATGGTTAAACCTTATTTTCTCTGATAACTTTTCATGCTTTCACTACGAGTTTTTTTACATTAAACTTACATTAAATTACCTCATTCTATTTAAACTAATCTTTGGATTTTATTAAATATCTTACCTCTTTTTTCGAAGAGTATAATTTTATGTTAACTTCTTAGATATCAGACTATTAAAAATGTTTAAATATGTTTCATTTCATTATAATAAATATATTATTATACATTATTCAAGTTCAATAAACTGTTGAATTACAAATTAATATATTAAAAACAACATTCCAAAACAACAATAGTTTTTTAAAGTACATTTTATTTACATTATATTTTATATCTTTTAATAAAAGATTATTTAGTACAACTGTATATCTTATTTATCATAAAATAAGTTCTTTCCCTTCATGTACCTACAATAATTCTTAAAATTTCTTTAAAAATACTAATGGAGTTCAAAGTTATTTTTTATCTTATCTAAAATTTGCAATTATAAATTGATCTTTCTCTATTTAAAAATCAACAATAAAGTATACATAGTATAATCCATAAGACATTCATTTAAAAGGCAGGATTCAAGCTATAGAATTTTATATTTGAATATCATCAGATATAGAGATAGACAATTATATAACATACAACTCTTTAACTATCTATCGATAATAATTTATCTAGCTTAAGTGCATACCAGCTAACTTTGTCAAATTTGTAATAGGTATGATTTCCCAGAGGATTAAATGATTTGCTTAAGGATCATTCCGTAGATTAAATGATCCACTTTCAAAGTAAACTTAAGAATCGATCTATAGGAATTCGTTAACAGTTTTAATCTATCATTTGTTCAATCAGTTAAAGCTACCTTTGCTGTAGTTAAAGATCTATTTCACACCTGAATATCTTTGAAATACTATCTTATCAATTTCAAAGTCTCTGAAAAGCTGTTTATTAGTAATCCATTATTCTTACTGCAATAGATTGAAGGAAACATTTAAAGCTTTCAATCTAATATTGTTTTTATAAATCATTATTTTAATGATGAATATTATACTCAGAAGAAAGCATGTAATTTTTATTTAAAAGTGTGAACAATATTTTTTATTTAATAATACTTTTATTTTTAATGATCTACGTTCAATAATTATTGACTTTTTTATATAATTTTATAAATATATGAAAAATAAACAAACATTTTATCTAGTTTGTAAATATATTATGATAATGTAGACTGTAGTTTTTAATAATAAATTTTAATATAAAATAAATAAAACTTGTAAGAAAGACTGGCATTAATTTGATCATACTTGTAAAATCTATAATTCAATTTTAATACATTATATGAATAAGATTTTAAGTTCAACCTGAATAAAATTTTGTATGGCTTTAATAAATACATATTTTTATTATTAAATTGAAGTTACAAAAATCTTTTTTGACGCTATGATTATGTAATTCACATACCAAAATGCGTTATCTGAAGTAGTAGTAGTTACAATATAAGAATTCACAACTTTGCAAACAATACTAAGCCAAAGGCAAGTCATCACTCCAGGAAATAAGTGGTGTCACAAAAGTCGATGAACTGACAAATCAGGATTAGAAAATTCAATCAATCGAATAATAAACTACAAGAAGAACATTGAAACAATTATTACGCGTATCTTCTAAAAAATAAACTGAATGCGTATAAATAAAGAACACCAAATAGAAAATAGAGATAACTTTTAAAAGAATAACTCTTGGACATCTCTTGAAGGTGGATAGTGGGGAGTCAGAAGTAATTATTCACCCTAGTGGGTGAGATTTCTACCATTCACCGGGATAGAATCAGTATTCAGTTGGAAGAGAGTAACCGATCGGTCAGTCAAAGCGTTTGACAATTAACCTGGACAGAAAAGCAGGTGATAAACTTCAACTATGAAGAATAAGTGACTAGAAAACCACCGAAACATTGACACATTCAATAAGTAGAATATTTGTATCATTTTAATTTTAAAACCGCGCATAATTACTTAACCCGATCTCCTCATATGATCCGAGGAATTATATCCCTCAGAAGATTGGTGCAATAGATGGTCTCGGCCTGAGTCATACGTAATAGTATCTAATCATATGATGTTTTTTGCACTAGTTGTTAAATTTAATTATACTATACTCAATAAATTATATAAATCTTCAATTTGTACTAGATTTAATAAATTCAATGATTATGCCATTAAATATTTATAAAATAATTTCAAACTGACTTAAATAGAATTATTTAATAACTAAGGACCTATACTAGAATAAAAAAATTATGAGTCTTAGAATCTTTTATTAAATATTTATATTAAATTTTTATTTATTTTTGTTAAAATGTCTAAGCGATAAAGTAGAGTTTCTAAAATCATTGCAAAATTACTTCAACTTATTATTTTGTATTTTCGTAAATAGATTATTTTGTAAATATAAGCAAATATAAATAATGAAATTATAAATTAAGACCTCGAAAAGCTAATTTTACATCGTCTGTATGTCAGTCTTAATATTTCATTGATATCAATTTAAGAGAACGTGCAATATTAATCTCACAGCGTTATTTTATAAATACGTGAACTTTTTATTACGTAATGATATGTCATTATTCAAATTTTAGATAATTTTAACTTGTATTTGTATTTATTGAAAATTAATTTGCAAAATTTTTTTATTTATTTTTATATATTATTTATACATTGTATTTATACATTACCGTATAATGTATTATCAACAATTTTACATTATCCATAATTAACATTTTTTTTATATTAATTGGAATGGTCGATTGATAAACTATTTTTACTTAAAAAATTTAGAAAAAAAATTACAATGATATTGTTTAATATTTGTATAATATTTTGTATACTGAATGAAATCCATAATGTTATTCATAGTATATTTAATTTAGTGCTACGTAAATTAAATTTTTCCAAGTATATCACATGTTAGTAAAATAGTATAGACACAAATTCTTAAATAAATGAAATTTAATAAAATTATTATTTTAAGATTTCTTTAAATATTCAAACTGAGTAAATTGATAGTGCTTAATTCAATTATGTATATATTGAAATGTTAATAGTTGTTTGACTAATGTTACGAACCCTACATTGAATTTTTATGGTGTATTAAGTATATATTTAAATACTTTTACTTTAACTACGTGTTGTGATATAAATATCATTTTATTTACAAAATTATAGCTAACGATGTTTACATTAAAACTAAATGTTTCAGATTTTTTTACAAGAAAAATCAACAAATAAGTAAAGTAATAAGTTTTACTATTTATTAACAAATCAATAGTTGTTCCTTGTTTTATTAAGATATTTTATTAACAATAGATAAAGCTCTTGAAAATATTAACGTGAACTAGGAAAGGTTTAATTTGCTTACAATATTAAGAATTGATTTTTCATCTAAATGTAACTGCAACAAATTAAAGTTTTCATTTTTATCACAATAAAATTTTTTTAGTATACAATTTATTTAAAGAAACAGATATACACACGCATATGTATATTTAATAAAATATGTCGGAGTTGTAAAATAAAATAAATGTTATAATCTAATTTTTTATTTTTGAAATAAAGTAGTAAATAATACTTAATTTTTTGATAACATTTCTTTTATTCAAAGAGAAATTTTTTCTTAAGTGTACTAGAGGGACCGTCTTTTATTTCTTTCTCCTTGTCTTTTACAGAGTATTATGTATATTAATAAGTATATATTTATATAATTGATTTAATAATAGTAAAAGATATTTTATCTTGATAAGTAAAAGTTGTTTTCTTTTATTTATTCTTTTATGAAGATGCTTGTTCTTAAACTGTTGTTTCATTCAGCCTTAAAAGGAGTTTATGCTATCCAAAACTCTTAATAAAGTTTATAAAATATAGACAATATTTTATAGGCAACAATTTGTTTTCAGTGATCACAGTAAAAATACATAAAAAATATAAAAAAACAATTTTGTTTTCAAATTAACGATTAAAATATTTAATTTATTTATTATTGTAATATATGATAAAATATTTTTGATGTTGAATTTTAATTAAAAAAATGAACAAAGAAATTTCATGAACTAGCTCAATATAATATTTATTATTAAAACAATTTTTAGTATTTGTCTTTTTATTATGCTTTTATTAAAATAAAAAACAAATTATAAGTAACTGAAATGTTTAAGAATATGAGTGAAATAAATTTTAAGTAATCATAACTATTCATTTTATTAACGTATAAAAATTAAAAATATAATAATCAATTGTCTACAATATATAATTTAATTAAATTCGTTAGACTATAATTTGATTAAATTTTAATTTTATAAAGATGATTACTGATATATTCTTTTGTAAATTGAAAATTAATCAATTTATTTTTTATAAACTTCTTTGAAATTTAACATTTGTATATGAATCCTTTTTTTTTTTTCAAAAACACTGCATGTTTTAATTTTCATTAATCTCTTATTATTATAATTTAAATTTAAAAGATGCATCGTTTATGCAAACTTTTAATTACGCTTACATTAAAAAAACACAAATTTTAGCATATAAAACGTAAGAATGTAAAATATTAAAACTTACGAATTATGAAAAATAATAATGGAATATAAAAAATAAAGAAAAATTTTATTATTGTACTGTAGGCTTACTAGTACTATTTTAATGAAAATTATGTAACCATGATTAAAAGAATAAGTTCTGTGAAAACATATTTATCAGATAATTTAAATTTAATAATTGATTTTGATTGTTAAATTTGTATTAAAAATTATATAATTATATTTTTATTGAATTTCGTATATAGTTTAAACAAAAACTAAATAATAAAAAATACTTTGTATACTTAATGAAATAACAGTCATTCTTAAAGAGGAAGGAAAGAATTTCTATTTTAATAAGCAAGCGAATGAAAATCGTATAATAATTTAAGTTTTTATTTTGTAATACACATTACTTTTGAATATTATATTGACTTTATGTATATATTTCATATATATATATATATGTTTTATATGAATACAAAATTTATATTTTTATAACGCATTGAACAAACTTTGAACTGTGGCATAATTAATGTAACTAGAAATATAATCATATCTATTTTTTACCTTTTTAATAGGGTTTAATTATAATTATTGTTAAATTTAATAGTTGCTGTATTAATGTTAGAAATTATTCTTTTAATTAATTGTTTAAATAGCGCATTGAAGGCATTTATAATAAATCTAAAAACAGTTGTTTATGAAATTATCTATCAAAAATTACATATTTAATAAAATTTTCAGAATAAAGTTTAATGCGAAGATCTTGCGCAATCTAAAAAATATGCGTAGTATTTGACTAACTATTTCAAGAGTATTTTCAACGCTCAATGTAATTCAACGCTCAATTTTCAATTTCAATTTTCAACGCTCAAATAATAACTTTTAAAGATGATTATATAAATATCTAAATACTAAATATATTCGTTCACTTTTTGTTCAAAGGATTGGTATACTAGATTAATTTTAAAATGTTAATATATAATATATAAGAGCTGCTGATAATTTCAAACATACTTAATTTTTCATATTACAAAATATTTTATAAAATTTATTGACATATTTTTAAATATTTAATTTACATATTGATTATAAAACAATTTTATGGGATTAAATGTATTAATGGAGTAAAGACTTATATCCATTTCATTTTGTAAAACGAATCATTAAAAAACATCAATATGTTAAATTCTACATATTAATTAAATATAAGTACGGATTTTTAAGTAAAAATGTGTTTCTATAGTTTGTAAAAATATATTCTAGCTTGTATATTTTTTAATGATTACGATATTGAGTTATGAGTTCTAAATAAATTTATATAAAAATTCAAAATTTCACATTTTTTTTATAAACAGAAAATTAAAATAAAATATACATCGACTGTTTTAATGCCAACACAAAATTGGTTAGTATTTATTAAAAGTAGAAAAAACAATGATACTTACAAGTAAACATTCCGAGATGTAACTCACCGATTTTTTTGATATTGAAATATGTTGTAGCATAATAAAAAATATTATATGCTAACTCGGTGATTTACTCTTCAAAATAGATTTTTTAATATCTCAAAAACAAATTCAAAATTTTGAAATAAAACCAATTATTTCTTTTGAAAAAATACGTTTTTAAAATAGAATATATATATACATTAAAAAAATTTTATGTGAAATATTTTTTCTTTCCTCTAAAAAGTAAAATTTTCACAGTTACACTTTGTCTCTTTTTCAAAAACTTCGAAATTCGATGAACTGAATTCGAATGTGACCTTAATACAAAAGTTTAAGTAAGACTCAATTAAATCGAAATTATTTAACAAAGAAAAAATATATTGGTATAAATTTATTAAAATTTAAAATCATTATGACAATGAATAACATGACCATTGGAAGCATAGGCAATTTATGTACAAGTAAATTATTTTAAGAAATATATTGTTATACAAAAAATCTAATTATAATGTTTTATTATATTATATTAAAAATCTTCGCGGTGCGTTAACATCAATATTAAATATTATTTATATGATGATTATCTATATTAAAAAAATTCAGATATATTAAAAAATAAATAAATAAATAAGGTCCGTGACCCCTCGTGTAAAAGTGATTTTCGTGAAAAAGTCTTTTTCAAAGAAAAAATTGGATTTTGGTATATGTCAGAAGTCTGTTAGGAGTAGTTATCCCTTTGAATATCTCAAAAGAGTTTGTTTTTTCAAATAAACCATGATACGTCAACTTCAAATCTCAATATCGTCATAGTAGAATGATTTTTAATGAGATTGAGCTTATTTGAACATTTTTGGGTAAAAAAAGAAAAAAGTTATATTTACCTACAATTATTATGATGAGAGACAATCCCTCAGGGTAAAAGTGATTATCATAAAAGCGCATTTTTATAAACAATAAATTGGAGTTGGTTTCATTGAAAAATTTTAATTCGTTTTTGCGATATTAAAAAATTGTTTTTTCAGGAGTGAACTATAAAGGTATTTTTTACCCCTCAAATGGTCGTATAATTACGTACAAATATATTAATTATATTTTTTGTCATATTTTACAATACATCACAAAATTAAGAAATTATTATCGTACATATCAGAAAACTCTTTTTAGGAGTCGTTACCTGTTTGAATATATTTTTTTTCATAACCCCCAAAACACGTCTTCCTTACAACTCAATATTGTTTATCATAGAATGATTTTTCATGAGATTCGTTTAATTTAAAAATATTTGGAAAAAAATAAAAAATCATATTTACCCTTAAAAAAATAGGTGATGCAATCTTTTAGAGCAAAAGTAATTTCCACATAAGCGTTTTTTCAAAAGAAATAAATTGGCCTGATTTAATTGAAAAATTTCAATTCGTTTTTGAGAATGAAAAATTATTTTTCATGAGTAAACTGTAAGAGTGCTTTTGACCACTTAAATAGTCGAGTTAACACGTAAAAGAAATATACGTTCAATATTTTTTATATGTTACAACATATCACAATATCAAGAAAATTGATGAGGTACACCTCGGAATGTTTACTTGTTAGTATATATATTAAGTACTTTGTCAAGGTAAAAATTTATACACTCCAAGCCTATACATAAATATGTATTTTAATTAAATTTATTTGTAATATATAGTACAAATAAAAAAACTAAAATCTAATAAAAGCAGAAATGGAATAAAGCAAATGTTTACAATGAGTTTCAAGTTTGTAAAAATATAGCTAATGGAGCATTCAGAAATAATTGTTTGTACATGAATATGAATTTTATAATTAATATATTTAAAAGTTCTCTATATATAAGATAAAAAAAATATGCTGCAATGAATATTTATGTTTGAAAAATATGTCGAAGCTTACAGAAAAAAGCTTTTTCAAATGAATTAAAATAATTTATAATCGTTATTTATTATATAATTTGTCTACGTAAGGATTTAAACGTAAACTTTTTATACGATAGATATAAGGATAGAATAATATTGAAATATACACATATTATTCATTGTAATTCTTATTTCTTGTACAAATTAAATAAAAAAATAAATTAAAACGTTATGGTAAAAATTAATAAATAATATTACAGTTGATATTTTATATTATATTCGTACTCATGGATACTTATAAATATGATAAATATTATGATAAATAAAGTTGGTCTAAAATGAAGTATAATGTTAATAATATACTATTAATGAATTAAAAAATTAAAAAATAATTCAAATATTTCTTAAAATATGTATCATATATATTTTGAGAAGATTTATAAAAAAAAATAGCTTTTACTTCCGAAATATTTAAAAAAATACGTACAAATTACTAATTCAGATTTATATATTAGATAATTTATTTATTGAAATATCAAAAAAACTTTAAGTATTAATAATCATCGTATAGAAGAATAATATTTAAAAATAGAAACTAACCAGATTTTTTAAGTTTTTTATTATATAAAATAATATATAAATTTTCTACTTTTAACGTGTTTACTTTTTGCTTATAGATAATCTCTTTTTTATTTTATGTGTACTCAGTTAAAAAATTCTGTACATGACATTGTAATATTAAATTTATTTAATAAAATGGTACATGCTATATTAAAAATGTTTATGAAGATTTATACCTCAAATCCTCTTTGCACCATAAGAATTTCATCTTTAAATTAATGTTGTTTTTATATTTCATATATTTTGAATAGTCCTTTTTTATGTTTATTGCTTTAAAAGTTTACAAACTTTTTCATAAAACTTTATAAAATACATAAAATTTTGTATTTTAAATATACGTAATAAACAAATTTATTTTTAAATGATAATAGAAAGGTAGTATTAAGTATGTTGCAAAAGTTTTTATTTATTTCAATGGTTAATAAAATTTTAAAGATAAATATTAAAAAATACGTTTAAATATTAGGCAAATAAAAAAATATATATATATATATATATACGATTTTATATTATATACATTCATACATAAATATATAGTTAGTGCTTTGGCTTAAAGATTTTAAAATCGATCCTTCAACTTAAATTAAAGTTAAAATGTTCAAAATTGTATACCCAAAATTGTATACCCAACTCACTGAATTGAAATACAAAACTAAGAATAGAAGAAAAGCATATGAACTAATTTTTAATTGAACATAAATCAAATCATCTATAGAAGTTTATGCATATTTTATACTGATATTAATTTCTAATACTTACAGTAAATAAGTTAATCATAATATGTACTTCTGAATTTGTAGTCCTATAATTATAATTTCCGATATAAATATTTTGAGGATTTAATGTGCTTATCCATTTTAATACATACAAAAATATGTTTTATAACAAAAATAAATTGTTTGTAATATAAAAAATTTGTTACACTTTTAAATAATATTTTTTTAAAAAATTTTATTTAAAAATAATTTTTCATTTAATAAGTTTTCTTTTAATTGTTAAATTTTTTTTCTAAATATAATAATTACAGTTTGTTCTATCACAAACAATTTATAATAAATAAATAGTATTTCCTTAGAGTTAGCAAAATTAGCAAATACAAGATTTTTTAAATTTATTTATCAAAATTCGTGCTGCCAAAATTTATCGTTTTAACACAAATCTCTTTGTATACGATTAATACGTATGCAGATTAATACATGTAATACGCATACAAAGGAAAGTGAATTATCAAATCCAAAAAATCGAGTTTTGATTTTAATCTGGAGAACATTTTTCGTTTTAAACCTTCAACAACGAGGCGTCAACAACTTAGTGTTGTTATGCCGACAAGAAGCTTTCGTATCATTAAAAACTGTTATTATTAAATAAAAGGATAAATAAATCATTGTTCACGTTTCAGAAATTTTTGACATTTCATTTTTTTAAATTAGATTTTGAAAATGGTTTATTCTTCGTATTCTGATCTGTTTTTATTTCTTCATGCGTAATGAAAGCTCAACGTTTGTACATTTGCAGTTACCGCGATAACAAAATAAAAATTCAGATTCGTGCACGGCGCAAAGGAATGGTGCGCATGGCGATGCGGCCAAATGTTTGACTGTGATTAGGCAGCAATTATTGATCGAACACCCTCCGTATTAGAGTGTGGCGAAGGAAGAGGGAGGACAATTATGAGCCATAATGTTGTACCACAATAAATCGAAGACTTTTAAATTATATTTCCATCCTCGCGTTAGTTCGATATCCTACAACACCCTGTGAATTGCAGGTTCATGTATATATTTAAAAATGTAATCCTTTCAAAGTTGCAGTACAATTGTAAAGTTTTCAGTCATTAGTTACACATATGATTGTTTACATTTTTAAAAATTATAATTACGCTTTCAAGAACTGGAAGTATTATTCGAATCTTTCAATTTTTTATTTTTATTAAAGCCTACTTTCAAATTTCATTTACTTTGAAGAGCCTTGTGTCGATTATTAATATAAATGAAAGTGTTGCCTTCGTTTTTATACAGAATTTTATACAAAAAGATACAGAAACAGCTATTTGAAAAATATAGCAGTTTTTCATTCAGTGGACAAAATTAAAATTTTTTAATATCACATCATAAGTGTTTTGAAAAAGTAGGAATAAGTAATGTCGTTATAGCAATTCATAAATTGTTATTAATAAGTAATTTTGATACAGAAATTAATTAGTAATAGTTATTGATAATTAGTAAGTAATTTTGTTTATAACGAATTAAAAAAAAATTCTTTTGTTAAAATGCATGAATTAATCAAAAATATAAATACAAAATACATAAATCTAAAGGCATTCTAATACATATTCAATAAGGTAAAAGGATGTCTATTTTAATTTCGATTTCTTCTAATATTTCTTTATTACTGTTATTGTATAAATGTGACGTTATAGATTTTTATATATCATTTAATATTAATTAATTTTTAAAAGAAATATAGCATTAATTTTAGATATATTACTTTTTATAGAGTTCTTTTCTTTTACATTTAGTAAAATTTCCAAAATTTTTCAGATAAATCTTTTAGTATCAGTTTTCAACTAATTAATTAACAAGTCTTTTGATATTTAATTTTCAAATTACTAGTTCAATATTAAAGATTATTATAATATATCGGCCAACGTTATTATGAAAATTTTCTTACCTTAACATAAATCATTACAGATTAGTTTTTTAAAAAAGAATAACTATAATTTTCATTTACTAATATTTTTGAATCGACATAGAAAAATTTGTTTTATATTTAATTAAGAACTTATTTTTTAAAATAAAATGATTGTAAATTAATTTTTATTATTGTATTTAGTTTAATTATTTATAAATTTAAAGATAAAGTTCATTGTGAAATAACTTTAAATAATATATTATTATTATTTAAAACTTTATATATTTTATAATATTTTATTTTGATGTCAACTATGTAATTTCTTTCAATATTTATGTAAAAAATATCGATATGAAAATCAGTAATATGAATAAATATTGCAGAAATATCCTGGTTACTAAATGTTATATTAGGAAAGAAATTGAAAATATAAGTTAAAAACTTATATTATAAAATTAAAGAAAAATAAAAATGTATTTACGAATTATCAAAAATTTTCAGATAATAAAAATTTTTAAAACTTCAAACAGAATTTTCTGTAAAGTTAATATAAGTTTTCAGAAAATAAAATTAAGTCTTCAATAAAGTTATATTTGAATATGGAGATAGTTGAAGTACATAATATATCGCGATAAATAAATAACTTTCTAATTCTGAAAAAGAATCACAATACCGATCTACTTACGTGAAATGTTATTGCAAATCGTTGATGTGTATGATTAAGTTATGAATTATCAGAGCATATATGGCACTTTAAAGTACAAATATTGTCAAAAGCTGATTTACAAAGCTAGATTAGCAAAGAACTTTTACTTGTTTGATATCAATGGAACAATAACAAAATTCTGTATTAGCCCAATAAAATTTTTAACATTTAGCTGGCCTCACTTACAGATTAAAATATCATAAGCAAACAGTGACCCTATTGCATATATATCATACTATATTACATATTAAATATTCATTATAATATATTATATAAATTATAATACATTATTTAAATTATAATATATTGTTTAAATTATAATATATATATTCTAGCAATATTGCAAAATTAAAATTATGTTAATGGCTTTATATTATTATTTTAGTACTAGATCAGTACTATCTCAGAAAATTTTTCAGTAGCTAAAAATGAAGCAAATTGGTAAAATTACTTAGTTATGGATAGCTTATTTTTTATAAAAAGTGATTTACTAATTTACTTCAATTTAATACATAATTTTTCTTTCATTAAAATTTATACATTTTACATGCAATAACATTTTGCATAATTTCAATAAAAGAAGTAAAAAAATTACGAAGATTAAAGTGACTAACAATATCGTATTTTCTGAATGAATAAATATTTACTAATTTATGCGATTTAATAAAACATAAAATCATATAGAAAAAAACAAGAGAAAATAAAAATAAAAACATTAGTTAAATAACCAATTATGACGAAATTTAATATTTTGTTAATAATCTTTGAAAATTAGACATGTATACAATTTATTTATTAAATTACAGTTTTTCAATTTAAAATTCTTTAAATAATTTTTAATAAAATTTCATAGTGTACATAAAAAATGTTTATGTTTAGAATAATAAATTAAAGCTTTGACTATTATAAGAATAAAAAATGTTCATATTTTATGAAAATTTCCTTGTTTTAAAATAAAGAAAATCATTTAATACATAAAATATTTTATTTTAATTTGAATAATAAAGTATTTTCATACTATAAACGTACAAATGATACAAAATATAATGCTAATAGTTTTTAAATTTAGTTTAATTACTGTAAATACTTGAGGAATGTATCAATAAAAATTACGCATGCATAATACTTGTATTAACTGAATAATTAAGTTTCGTGTAAATAGGCAACGATACTTATATCCAGAATTCTTTTTATTTTGAGTTTATACAATAATTATAAAGGCAAAGATTCTTAGGATAGCAATATAAACTTTTACATTTAAAATCTATCTGACTTTTTAGAATTTCCCTTTTAAAAATTTTAATTTTTTCAAACTTCATGTAGAAAATAATAAATCGTTAATATATAATTCATAACTAAATCTGATAATTTAATAAATTATTAATATTATAGAACATTAGTTAATCTAGAGATAATTATGGATGTTATATTATAACGTACAATTTCAAACTCATATTTATTTTAATCATGTATTCGCTTTCTTTGCACTTCTTTACACAAGTCTTTTCTTTTACGATAACTATTAGAATTATTAGTTTCTTTTTTAATTCAATTATTTTGTTACTTTATTTGATATATCTAGACTGTAAATTTTGAACATCTTTAAATTTTTCTTTACTTTTTTAAATACTTTATAATAAATCTTTGAATATTCTCTTAAAATTTTTCTTGACTTATAAAATAATGTGAGGTATGATACATAGAAATAATATGATGTATAGATTTACATACATACATATGTACTATGATCATTCGTCGTTTCGCTTAAGAAAAAATTATTTTTCTAGATAAGACTTTTATAAAACTAGCTAATATTTTATGCAAAACCTAAAAATAAATTTAATTCACTAATTTTATTGTATTTCAAAGATTATAGAAAATTTTGAGAAGTAATACTATTAAAACTTATATTTCCAGTTTCTTTTCGAGTCTGACCAATACTAATTATATATTTTTCAATACAGATTTTTAAATCATATTTATTTTAACATATTTAATTAGTCTATTATTATAAGCTCATAATAAGCATAAATGTAACTATTTTTTAGATTATAATTTACTAATACTTTTAAAGGAATACATCATTGCTGGATAAAAAGAATTTATATTATTTAGAATTTTAAGGTTCTTGTTACAATACAAATATGTTAGTATTTTTCGCGATAAGCTGAAAAATGTAATTGTAATGAAAAAAAAACTTCGAATTTTTATTAAATTTAAAACAAATATAAATGTAGCTATAAAATGTAAGGGATAAAAAATTAATCTTAAAACGGTTTGTTTTACTTTGATCTCTTATCTCAACTGTAGAATAGATTTTATAGATTATAATGGATTTTTATTTATATAAAACTTATAAAAAAAATATAAGTTTCAGCAATTCTAATAGAAGTTTTTTCAAAACAATAACGTATTAAATACTTTTATAGTCAAATATAAAAGAATTTCTGAAAATGTATGGAAAATAACTTCAAAGATTAAGGTACACATATAAGTTTTTTCATTCGTTAGTTATTGTTATTATTATTAAAAGAATTTTAGTAATTACTTTAAAATCGATACATATATTTAAATTTATTCTAAAATCTATAATTTATTTTTATTTATCAATTTTATTTTATTAATATCCAATCTATTTATAAATTGAATTGTTAACTGTTGTATAAATCATTTAATTAACTTTAGGGCACACTATAAAAAATATATAATATGTTTACAAAAGAATGTTGTTATGATTGTGTGTAACGTTATTGTAAATTATTTATATTTAGACATAGTTACGTTATTGACACACTTTCAACAAGAAGATAAATATTTAAAAATATTAAAGAGACTAGTGATACCATTTAAAATAAATAGTCAAATTTTGTACTTTCAACACATTTAATATACAGTTTTTATTGATTATAGCATTCAAATAACTTTTAATAGTTCAATAAAAAACTATAGATACAATTACAAAATTGGACTCAAAGACGAATATTTCAAATATATAAAAGATATTAAACAAAAATTTTTTTTAAAATAGTCCTTGTAACATTTAAACTTTTTTTAATATTCCAGATCTATAAGTACATGCACCTACAGGCTTATTATTATTACATTTTCAAAATTGTAACATATTCTATTATAATATTTAAAGTTAATGTGCTTAATAAGTTTTTATTATATATTTTATATCAAATCAATTTCCTAAGTTTTTTCTTGAATAATATCACCTTACTTTTTATTTAAAAGTAAATTTTATTAAAATTTTATTCTTTGGTTTCTATACATAATATGCAAATTATTTTAAAGAGTTTATTATAAATGTAAGTAATTATACATGACGTAATATTTATGAGTTGTAGAGATAAAACCAATTAGGATGCTCTGAAATCTATCTATTTAAATATACTAGCTCATTATAAGTGTCACAGATAAGCGTACATGTATCTATTCAGTTTAAAAACACTGAATAGAAATGTATGTATCTCAAATTACGCCAGAAATAAAATTATTTTTATTTTCTTTTCTCTTGAAATTGTACACATAAATTACTATATATTATCGTATCACTGAGCCTAAAATTTGATACAAGGAGATAAATTTCAAAGCTTTGTAACCATTAATTTGTAACCTGCATAATGTAAGTTATCCTTAGTTTTCTTAATATTAATCTAATATTTTTAAAAATTATAATTTGTAGTACAGTTTTTTACATTTTTTTACAAATATTACTACAGGATGCTATAACAAATCTTAATCTGAAGCATTATTTTTTATGGTTATCAGTTTATTTAACAATTTTTATCACAAATTATTATAAGGATGTAAGGATATTAGGTATTTGAAATAATTCAAAAACATCTTTTTATATTCATTCAACAGCAAATAAAATCCTGCTGCATTTCAACCTCTACGAGAAGAGTGAATTAATATATTATGTTATATTATATTTTATACACTCA
Source organism: Wiebesia pumilae (assembly GCA_018907045.1). Taxonomy (NCBI): domain Eukaryota; kingdom Metazoa; phylum Arthropoda; class Insecta; order Hymenoptera; family Agaonidae; genus Wiebesia; species Wiebesia pumilae. The sequence goes on from JACCHZ010000151.1 coordinate 431,887, forward strand.
AACGTACACCTCCCAGTATACAACTTTGCGTCAGCAAAGTTTTATTATATATCAGTTTCTTTTCTATCATTTGTTTTGCCTCTTGACTCGTACCAAATCTAATCTATATACGTTTTCTGTTTTCATGCTCATAGATACATAATTTTGGCCGGCTGAATTAAATAATCGAACCTTTACTGAATTTTGATGGATAAAGTGAAAAATCTCAAAGTTCCTAAATAAATAGCTGTGGGTTATGAACAATTTAAGTATGCTTTCTAATATTTTATATAGTATCATATACATTAAATAATAGCATTCAATAAATGATAATAAATAAGGGGTTACGATATTATTAACATAAATGTAAACATAAGCTTTGAATAAATATTAAAATACTGAAATTTTGAACGGATTTTATATATTCAGAAAAATATTGTTGTGACAGAAAAATCCATATATTATCTTTAATTCAGATCTAATAAATAGAAAATTTATGAGAGTATTAAAAATTATTTTTAATTAAATAAATTTAATTAAAAAAAATAGTATTAAAAAAATACTTTATTTAAAGATAGTTCAAACATTTTAAAAACTTCGAGTTTTAATTCATTTTTAATATTTCAAAAAATTATCATTTATTGATAAGTAATAGTTTCAAATGAATTTATAACTACTTCGATTATTTAGTATTCCAAAGAGTAAAAAAATATTTTTTGTAAGAACATAAGCTATTGAATTTTTTTTTATTAATAATTCAATAATTGTTTTTAATTTAAATTGAATGTTTAAAGTAATTATACAAAATATTACTTCTATATATTAAATTGTTTCTTCTGTTTTGTAAATATTTAACACTATTAAGATCTAATATAAATTTATTACTTTTAAGTTATTAACATCGCATCCAAAGCTATTCTTATTTCTAGAAAAATTCTACTAAAAGAAAATCTTGACATATCCCTTCGTTTCACCGTTATATCTACAATAATCTGAAAAATGTAATGAAAATCTTGTAAAAAGATTAATTAGTTTTTATTTAATATTAAGAAAAAAGATAAAATTGAAAATAATTGTACAAGTAATAAATTTAGTTTCTGCCAAAATTATAATGCTTTAACAATATTTATATAAAATTTAGAAAAATTTATGATAAATCTTTCTTTATAATGAAATATTCTTTATAGAAATTTATAATAATTTATATATATATAATAAATTAATAAACATCTTACATTTTGGTAGTATATATTTTAAATATTTTTAAATGAATAAACAATGAACAAATATTTGTAAATGATTGTACATATGCAATTTAGAATAATATGTAATTATGATGATGTATATCATAATATATTTGAGTGATGGATGAAAATGGTACTCTGAATAAAATATAGAGTTATTATAAGATATAAATAAACATTTATCAAAAATATAAAAGATTCTTTTGAATCTGTTTTAAAATTTTTGAGTAGTTTAGGAAATCTGTTTAAAATGAAAGTCAATTTGTTCATCGAAAGGAAGAAAATTTACTGATATCATTTGAAGTTTGAAACTTGTTTGAAATTCAAATAATTCTAGCTCAATTTTTTTAAATAGGAATTCATATTTCCAGCTACAATTAAATTAGAATTTATTTAAAAAATTTTTTAAATTTTTGACTTGTGTAATAGTTTGATAATTCAAAATATTTCAAATGAAAATTAAAATAATTAGTTTTCTTAACACTAGTTGACAAAAATATTACATAAATGTAGAAGTTCGGATATAAGTAAATAAATATGTACTTCATTAGGTAAAAATCGGAAAATTACAACGGAAATAAAGAGATATTATTCAATATAACATTATAATAACATTACAATCATATACCATTGAGTACGTAATTCTTTACAGATTAGATAAATCATTTTTTAAATTAAATTCAATGTGTTAATAATCATATATTTCAATCTTATTATGTTAAGATATTTGAAATTTTTATAAAGAAACAAATATAGAAAAGTTGAAAATATTAAATAAATATTTCTATTTATACTTTTTTGTGTTATTTTTTATTGTGTATATGTTACTTTTCACGTAATTACTCCTAATATAAAATTTTCTTCAACAAATTTGAACGCTTCTATCTACTTGACTGAAATAAATTTTTCTGATATATAACGTGAATAATTCTTTGGTTAAGATAAAAATTTTATACTAGTTTTTGGATTACTGTAATTTAAACTGGCTTAGAATTAGTGAAATTTTATATTTAATAACAAGAAATATTGATATACATGTCTGACGTAATATAAAAAAATATTAAAATATAATTCTTAGTTAAACATTTTTATATATCTCTAATTATTTTTTCACATTCTACAATATATCATAAAATTCGTCGTAAAAAATCAATACCATTCATAGTAGAATTATTTTTAATGAGATTGAGTCTATTTGAAAATTTTTTGGTAAAAAAAGAAAAAATTCATGTTTACTCACATTTATTAGGAGGGGATACAATCCCTCAGGGTAAAAGTGATGATCATAAAAGTGCATTTTTATAAAAAATAAATTGGGGTTAATTTAATTGAAAAATTTCAATTCGATTTTACGATATTAAAAAAATTTCCTTTCAGGGGTGAACTATAAGGGTATTTTTTACCCCTCAAATGGTCGTATAATTACGTACAAATATATTTCTTATCATATTTTACAATATGTCACAAAATAAGGAAAATTATTATGATACATATCAGGAAACTCTTGTTAGGTGTAGTTACCACTTTGAATATATTTTTTTTTCATAAACTCCAATACACGTCTACCTTATATCTCAATATTGTTCATCATATAATAATTTTTCTTTATATTCGTTAAATTTCATAATTTCTCGAGAAAAAAGTCATATTTACCCTTATAAAAAATAGGAGACGCAACCCTTTGAAGTAAAAGAAATTTCTACACAAGCGTTTTTCAAAAGAAATAAATTGGCGTTGATTTCGTTGAAAAATTTTAATTTGTTTTTGAGATATTAAAAAAGTTCTTTTTCAGGAGTAAACTATAAGGGTATTTTTCACCCCTTAAATCGCCGAGTTAACACGAAAAAGAAATACACGTTTAATATTTTGTTATATGCCACAATATATCACAATATCAAGAAAATCGGTTAGATACATCTAAGGTAGTTTTCTTATAAGTGGTTTGGTTTATCGATGAATATAAACAGTATTTTTATTTTATAAAGACTATTATTTTGGTGAATGAAATTTTTTTATTCTCAATAAAAATCGTTATAAATTGTAATCATTATTATAGTTTAATGAAATGACATTACTTATGTAATATCGTATAATATAAAGGATATTTATAAAATAAAATTCATTGAAATAAGATAAGTAATTAAGATTATACGTCTGTAAGTAAAATAACATGGAAACGAATTGTTTTACTTTGTTTTAATAAATGATTTAGGAAATATGTTACTTTTGAAATCAATTTTAATATATTTTGTATGGAATTTAAAGTTAAATAACATGAGTTAGTCTTAATTCTTTTCAAAGATAATAGTATCTATAAAAATTTGATTTTTTGTCTTCCTTTTTGAAATTTAAAACATTCTGAAATGATTGTTTCTTTAAAAATAAAAATACGGAATTCTATTTTCTATTATATAAAAATAATTTATTTGATTTAGCAAAGAATTATAAAAATTTTCGGAATTATTAATAATTAATAACGAAAATAATAAATAAATTATTATTGAAAAGGTTCAGCACGCATGTTTATTCATGGGATAAATTGCTAAACTATCTTCTTATTCTAGATTTTATAGTTGATAAATAGTTAAGTCTTTAAATTTAAAAATTTTATGAGTTATTTAAAAATTTTCTTTAAAAATTTATTTTTAAAGAGTACATTTAGAAAAATTTGAATTTTTAGCTTTTAATAGTTGGTCGGTATTACCGTAATAAGGCTTGTTTCGTTACATTATTCATGGCGCATATAAATTACAAATTATCTATTTAGTTAAAGTAAGGAATTTGGGTCTGGCTTTTTTGAGAAATTTATAAAATTTCAAGATATATTTGATGAGATATATTTTTATAATTTCTATAAATATTGTAAATAACTAAAATGTCTTTATGTTCTTTTATCTAAAATATAATAACACTGAGATTGTTTTCACTAAGCATATAAATCAGAAGAATACATATATAGAATTGTTTAAATACAATTTTTTAAATTTTTGGAACCTAGAGCGAATTTCTGTTTCTTCGATAGACTTATTTTATACGCTGAGCTACTTTTAGTCTAATGTATTTATTATTAAATGCATTAATTAGAATTGCATAATGCAACAAAAGCATGAGATTTTGAAATATAATATTCAAATATTTATTTTTCATTCTCCTCTGGTAAATATATTTACTATATTTTTATTACACTACATCTTTATGACATAATATAGATTGTTCTTTTCAACTTTAGCGCATTACAATAATTTGATCTTATTATATAGTCGAACTTTGTGAACAATACACCTTGGCTTAGTGAACTTTGCATTCCAAATGGTCGTAAATTTCCGTAAATGACAGGTCGACATATTCTTTATTTAATAGTGGTATAAGTCATACCTTATACAAACATAACAATGCGATGATAATCTTGCGTTTTTAATAGAGCTACATAATTTCTTGTTAAAACTGCCTCGAGTTCAACCGTAACCCAATAAATGGTCGAGCGAACGCACGCGTTGTAAGTTCTTGGTAAATGCTAATTTTTCGGAGGCGCCTCTCTTTGAGTCTTCGAGTGTATGAAATTAGTACACATAGGCTAAGTAGATTTTGCTTGTATGTCGCTATAATAAAGTGAATAAGTATGACAAACAACCATATAAATTTTTTTAATATCTTTAGCCTCAACGCACGGATTTATTTTCTCACTTTGTTTTCCATTTGTTTTTATTATTTCAATTAACCCATAGAATTTAATGTCAAATTCGTTAAAATACGAACGAATTTTATCAAAACTATAAACAATGATTCCACGTCTTGAAATAATGAAAATAGTAAAAAGTAATAATGAAAGTAATAAAAATAGATATGACATGTTTGTGCTCACTGGATTTTCACGCTACTCTTATTTGGGGGGCCGTGATAATTTTACAAGCGAAGTTGACACCAACCCCCAAGTACATTGCAGCTTACCGAAACGGAATAGCATCATTGTGCACCGGTATGCACTTCTTGTACTACAGCCGTTCTTCCCTCCTTTCTGCTCCGCCGCTTCATTGTGGAAATGAGAGAGAGTGAGAGAGAGCCACCGAATTAACATATCGATCGAGTGAATGAGAGACGTACCTGCCACGAGGCTTCTTGCACCAACTCAGAATCAGATCTTGAGGATGCTTGTCGTTGTTTTTCCTGGCAGTGGCGCCCGGTCACAGCTCTTGTCTCGTCGTCGAGCCGTGCCGGCAACTGCAACAGCAGCCCTTGTTAAGGGGCTCTTCCCTTCTGCGAACACGGAGGAAAGAAGAGAGACAGCCAGCTGCCCTCGCCGCCCCCAGAACGCGCACTGCACCGTGTTAACGACGACGACGGAGGCGGCGGCCTCCTCCACCTCCTCTCCCTCTCGTGGACACTGGAACGCCGCCATCGTCCTTCCTCGTCGCGATCGTGGCTACCAGAGTAGAAGAATCTATGCATGCGCGCAGGGGTGCGCGGAGGCCAACGACTTTCAGAAGAAGTTTCCGGGCAAGGGAACCTGCATTACCGGTCGCGCGCTCTCGATGCCTCGCAACGGTCGTTTGGCGAACCACGATTAAAAACTGCTCCAGGTGACGGCCGATCACTGCAATTCAACGGTACGGTTCGACTAGAAACACATTCGAACACAGTGTCCATATTTCAATGAGCGAAAATAAACGCTGATTCTGACCCACGAAACGCAATTTTTCCTTTTTCGTAAAGGCCTTCCCATTCCACGAGAGCTTTAAAGGAGTAATCCAACTAATTTGATCTATATAAATATATAAAACTAATTCAATATTTTGTATAATGAGTAAATCAAAATAACATCATTTTTAAGTGACACTTTCGTAGATGAAGTAAGAGTTACAGAGGGAGAGAGAGAGAGAGAAAGTGTTTGTGTATGTCTATAAGAATGTGAAAAAAAACTATAAGTACGAGAAGAGCGTAAACAAGCATAAAGGCTAAGTTGTTGGAAAACTACTGTTGGAAAATATGTAATGGAGGTTGTACTGATTTTCTTTAGTAGATGTAGTGTCAGTTCGAAAGCATTCCATAATTAGCACAAATACGTAAATATTTACGTAAAAAAGATGTAATTATTTTATTTTTAATGGACACTTATGTATGATGCGATTACGGAAAAAGCAATTAATTTTTTCACTCGACTAAATTGCACGTTTTAGAACAAATCAAGGATGCGCTCAGAACACGGATACTTTAGCAAGAGAGAAAAGTTCAAATAGAATGAAGTTTTAAGGCGTTGAAAGACGGTTAAACTCTAGTATTGATATTAAACCTTTGTAAGTATGTAATACAGAAAAATTATAAGAAAATAAAGAAAAAAAAATTTGGAGAGGCTCATTTACAAAATCACTTGAAAAAATAGCGAGAGATAGAAAAATTTATTTTGTATAAAGACGATATTATACAAGTTATCCTTCTGTTCAGAAGGTATATATTCGAAAAATTATTTACGATTCATGTACCAGAAAATTTTTTTGCACTATAAAATTTAGAATTATATATATATTTATAACTTTGGTATAAATATTAAAATTTGAATTACGGTCAATCTAGAATATTGTATAAATATACTACGAATATAGAACAATTAGAATCGCTTTTATATATTATTATTGTTTATTTGTTATAAGATTTATTGGAATACTTTGTAAAAAAGATAAATTTAGAATTATCTAACGAAGTACATTGTAAATCACAAAACAATAATAAACTTGAAAACACTTCTATTCTATTAAGAAACTGTAATTTATCTGCTGATTATATAAAAGATTTTATTTAAATAATAAAAATATATTTTAATATCACATAGGATAGAAATTAAATTAAACAAATTCATTAGAATATTAATCATGTATCCATATTAGATTGAAATGAAGTAATATTTAATATTGTGTAATTTAATATATACATTTTTATATATTATGCATATTTAAAGGCAATAAATAATCACATAATAAATAGCTAAAAAAAGAGTTGTAACATGCAATTATAATTAATTAAAATTATTAGTATATTTAATATGGTTGATGTAACATCATCCGTAATAATATTGATTCCAAGCCAAACACTTAGTTAACGTGTAATTTTACCATAAAAGACTGTACATCAATTAATACTTTTTGATAATTATCGTGAATTTTTTGTGATTCTAACGTTCTACCATAATATGTACTTATCTTAAAAGATGACTTTGAACTTTTTTGAAAGATATATCTAAACAATGAAAATAATTTGTTGACGAGATGTTGAAGTATTAGAAACAAAATAATCAATTTCACGCTGTAATTAAATTATTAGAATAATTAATAACTGCACTATTTCAGCTGAAAAAATATAAGCTTGCATAATAAATAAATAAATAAAAGTATGTAATATATTATAAAAAAGGCTCTAATATTTCCTTAATATCAATAATCTAATATTCCCTGTCATACTCAAATGAATTATTTTGATAATAGATATTGTAGGTCTTTTATTTTAATTAGTTTGTTTTCAGTAACATCACTTTCTCATATTATTTAAATATATTACTCAACTATTGAATTGATTCGAATATCAACGATTTAATTAGTGTCATATTAACAAGTTTATTTTTTCATTTGCTTTAGATTATAAACTGTTTGTTTATATACATATAAAATTGATTAAAATTTGCTTATTTAGTATAATAATATAAATTTTTCCAAATGTCTTCGTTAAATAAAAACATTTTTGGCAAAAAGAAATTTTAATTGTTTTTATATTTTAATGCATTTTTTGATATTGTTGGAAAGAACTTTAACATTTGAATTGAACATATTGAAACCCTCAAAATCGTTAGTAATTAGTAAGTTTTAGAAAAAAAGACATTATCGAGTTCGCATAAGAAAAATCATAAGACTTATGTTTCTCTTCGTAAAAAATACTGCTGATTCGAAAAAAAAGTTTTTTATTATAAAAAAAAACGACAGATATTAAAGTTTCTATGATTAAGATGGTTTAAGTTAAAACAGTTTATTATCTATTTAAAAATTTATATCTTATTTATATTAAAACTTATATCTTTAATATGAAGATTTTTTATTAACGTTATTTAAATTTATAAATATATTATTTTAATATATACAATACCCGATAAAAGATTAAATGAATTAAAAATCGTAGGGGGGCGGTACACGAACCAAGAAGAAGACTTCATACTTGTGGTATTCATTGGTATTTAATAAAAAAAATACCTATTTAAAAAAGATATATATTTAAAAATGTATTAAACGACCGCAATAAATTGTTTACCATTTTATATTTACACATATATATTTGTTTTTCAATTAGAAAATATGTAGAATTTTATTGATTAATGAAATAATTCAAAAGCGATTGTATAACTTAGATCTTGAAGTTTAAAAGAAAATTTATTTGATTTTACTTTTGAAAAGTTTTTCTCATATTAATGATAAACTGAATTACTTATTAAAGTTAAAATTAATAAAAAATTAAGGCTTTCTCATCTAATGTTTGTAGATTGACAGATTTTTCAACTCTATTTTTTGAAGATATAACACTCATCACTCTGTTAGTTGCAGCAGTCAACATATACTTTTATTTACGCATCAAAATATTATAATAACTAATGCAAATATTTTCAAACAAAATCATTTAATTCATAGATTATTGCTGTTTATGAATTTCTTATATCATGACAGAATTTTATTATATATAAATATTTTAATAATACAATTGTCGAGAACATTTTATTGATCAAAACTATTATGTAATTAATTTTTATCATTTTTTTGTATAAAGTTGACATATTGTTCATAAGTATTTAAAGATAAAATAGAATTCAATATTAGACATTTTTTTATTTAAATTTGATATTTAAAAATTTTAAGATTATACATAGAAAAATGAACGTTAATGTAGAATGATCATTTTTAATTAAAAATTATGCAATAAACATTAGAATGTGTATACAGTAGTTATAGTATTACTTAGTTATTTAGTTAAACAAAAAGAGAAATAAAGTTTCATGTTCTAGTTTTGCGCTTAACTGTGGATTTATAAGAGAAAGGTGATTGAAGCAAAATGATTAATAATTATGAAAATATAAGCAATAAACAAAATGTAAATTTAAATATTGTTACGAAGTTTTAAAGGATATTTAAATGTAGCAAAAACGTTTTTGGCAGAAATGTGAATGAATAAGTAATCAATAATTTTATATTGACTTGAAAGTTAAATAAACTACACTTTCATAGCAAAAAAAAATTGTTTACTAGAAGGTATTTTTTGCGAAAAATATTATTCGTCTTTCCCACAAGTGAAACTAATTTATATTCCTTCATTGAAAGTAACTGTTTTTCAATGTGAAGCTTCTATTGCTGATAAAAGAGTCGTTTGCTAGAAAAATTTATAAAGTCTTGTACCAGCAGTGACAAATAATATCTAGTATGCTAAATCAGCATACGTTTAATTCAATCGAAATCATAAAAATTGAGTGAGAATTCCAAATGATCAAAGGCTTGTTGGGCCAGCTTATGTATTTCAAAACCCTACAAACTCTGCTTACATGCTCGAAAACAGCCAGTAATAAAAGAGACCGTATCAGATTCAGTCATTAAAATTGTGCAATTTTTACCACTGTCAAACTCTCTGTCAAACGCAGTGTCTAAAGGACGGTGGCGGCGTCGTTATCGCCGTCGCGTCGACGTCCACGCCATTCTATGTTCACCACGGAATCGATCGCCTACGAGGAATGTGCGTTTTTCTGGTCACATGCTCGTGCGTTTCGCTAGATCGTCGTCTGTCTCTAACTCTTTACTCGCCTAGGAACAAAAAGGTTAAGTACGCTGCGCACCGGTCACAAGACCCTCATTCCTGTTTGGCTGTTTTCCGTCTCTTGCACTTCAATTGGAAGAATTTGAAAGAACTTTTGCCAAGTCCGTAGCCACCCTCGAGGTCGCTTTTTTTTCTTTAATCAGCTCCTTTTAAAGTCTATATACAGTCGTATTATGCGCGCTTAACTCACCGTTCAATGTTTTGAGCTTCGATCTTTCAAAACAAACTGCGTTGCACGAATTCAGAAAATCCAGAACGTGTCAATGCAGATTTGGTGAGTAATAACCCTCCAAAGTACAATCCTTTATTTATTTCGTAAAGAATCTTTCTTTCTTTAGATTTATGAAAGTGTAATTAGAGTAAACAATGTACGCGTCCTTGACCATTAATCTTCTTTGAAATTTGATAATTTCAATTTTTATTTTTAGATAAATATTCTATTAAAACAAACTGATTGGTTTATTAAAAAATTAATTACATCATATTTTCATTATAATTAGGTTCTTATATAGTTCAGTCTTCGTCAATCTAATTCGAAATATTTTTAAAATAATTATAATGTTATTTAAAATTATTTCACTTTGAATTTGTTACAGTGAAATGTGAATTCTATTTTAGCAAATGCGTAATACAAAAAAGGATTCTATAATAACTAATTTCTCTATAAAACATTTCTCTGGCTCTATAAATATTTCAAACAAATAATATATTTTTTAAAAAATCTCACTTTTAAGGTCATAGTTGAACAAAAAGCGAATAATTAATTGAATATTAAAATTAAATTTTCTCAAACATTTTCTCATAGAAATAAAGTTAAAGCTCTTAAAAAATGTTAATCGAGTAATTAAACATTATTAAGATATTTACTTTAGTTATTCATTTCTCTAATATAAAATACTTGTTTAAAAGATTCCTTTTGACTCTAAAAATATAACTACAATTTCTATTTTTATCGCATAACAAACCATGATTATTCAATTTTGGTTTTATATAATAGTATATTAATTAAATATATTATAGTAATAAGTATGTATACAATAGTACTATGAAAAATTTTGATAGATCAGTTATAATTATAAATGAATGAAATATATAACTTATTCAGTTTTTCATAAAAATAATTAAAATAAACAATTTATAATTCATAGATTCATTTATTTTATAGCATGGGAATAAAATAATTTAGTTATTTTTTAATTATATATTTTATTGACTCTACGGATAATATATATTTTTCCAAAACTACTTTATTTCTTATATAAATATAAATGATTGCAGGATGAATAACTACAGACAATAATCTTATTGGAAAAATATTTAATTTACGACTGTAGAGAAGATGAGTTGTCGTTATCCTCAAGATTCGCCTTTCAATACTCGGGGCCTTTATGGCCTCAACTACAATAACGTAAGATCCATTAGATGTCCGCCTTTGAATCACATCACTTAATCCTTCAGTAAATTAGAAATTATCCCAGGAGGCGCGCTTTCAGTACCAACAATTCTAACAAGCTTCCTAATTAAATTATCTTTGGTATTAAGTTAGTCTTACGGGGTTTAAGATGAAAAGTTTTCTTTTTCTGTAATCTAAAGAATCTAAAGAAAATTGTCGTATATTTTAACTTTTCTTGTAACATTCGTGATTTTGTAAAAAATCAATTTTTTAAAAAAAATTTACATAATTAATCAAAGATACTGAAAAAAAATGTTGTAGCAAATGGATAAAAAGAAATAATTGAGTACATTTGAGTCCCGTTAAGAAAAAGTTAAAAGATGAATTCGAAGTTTTATATCATAATATATTATAATACTGAGTTCTAATTATCTAGATAAAATTGCACAACGTTCCATAATATTATTTCCATAATGTTTATGAAAAAAACTTTTTTGGTAGCTGATAAACATGTGGTATTGGTAAGTTACGATATTGTAAAAGACTAACAAATAAATTGCAATAAAAAATAAAATTATAATGAAATGCAAAAGAATAAAAAATCATGTATATCATAATATAATTATGTTACAATTATATAAACAACCTTCTGATTCTTTTTTTAAAATACGATTAGAAAAAAACTTTTCTGTCTTATCTTTCTTTTCCTCTCATCAAAAAAGAATGAATTAAAAAAATGTATCTTTATAGAAAAATTATATATAGAACAACTATAAACTAGATGTTAGATATAATTGATGAAATAATTACATAAAGAGTGATTTAGTTGAATGGTGATAAAATATTAAGAATATTTACCTGAATAGAATAATCGCTGTTTATCTCAGCTTATTGTAAATATATAATACGTGTTTACTTAGAAACCCAATTTTATTTTTTATGGAATATATATATATATATATCATTACGTAATGAAAGGACAATGATAAGATTTCATAAAATTATTTTACAAAAATCGTGAAATAATCTATACTCACTTATTCGTGAAAATACTAATGTATTCATTACTCATGACACTCTTGACGGCTGTAGGACAACATTATATTTTTTGCCTCACTATATTCATATAGTAACGTACCATTAATTTGTTTCTTAATTTTAACTCATCTTTGTCTATACCAATTTATTCGCAACTCTCTTAATTGGTTCTTTTTGTCTCTTTTGATTGACAATTTTTCTAACGACTTAATTGATTAATAATCTAAATTGTATCAAGTATTATTAGGTTTGGAATTTTATTTATATTTACTATATATATTCCTTAATCCACAAAGTACAGGTTCAATGAGTCTGAAATTTCCAATGTTGGAACTCCAACAAAAAATAAAATTTATTAAAACTTGAAATTTCTTTTAAAAATCTACGTAAATCGCATAACTATGTTATGATATAGTACAATATGAACAAAAAAAGATAAAAATATCCCCAAAAACAACCCTTATTAGGGAATGAAAAATTGAAAAATTTCAAATTTTCACTATCATAAACAACAATCATTATCAACCACCAAAAAAATAAAAAAAATTTTTTATTGTACATAGAAACTTATTATAAACAATTAGAAATTGCTGCGCGTAAGAGTACTTGCAGAAAACTACCTCGTTCAATAGTCTATAAATACAATAATTATTGATATTTTAGCAATAAAATTTCATAATTATAGTGAACAAAAACCAAGATAAGAATAACAATAAAAGTTCGCAAACTTGGACATTATTTCATGCACACGATTCCGTGACTGAAGATTGTTCCTATTGACTCGAAGGCCATATTCTTTTTAGTCGAATAAGCCAATTATATAATTAGAAGATTTGTGCGAATCACTACTTCAAAATTATACGTTACTAGGCATCATGTCATACTCACCTCAATTACCCCAATATATGAAAACATGTAGTTTCCATTACGATACCTTTAACCAGAATTATTTAAGTTGTTATCAATCAGGTATTGATATACATAATTTGATATCAAAACTTAGAATCGTTTGTTATTTATTGAATAATTAGATTTAGTCAAATACGTATTATGTGAAATATACTTCGAAAGCAAAATTTCGTTTGTACATATTTTATCTTAATTTTCGTTTACATTTTCCTGTTTTGCTAATATAAAACTTTCATCCTAATATAAAATTACGTCTACCAAGTCATAAGCAAATATCAAGATTCTTTACGCATTTTACAGTATTTTCTTAGCAACGTTTTTCGGAGTCTAATTAAATTACGTACCACGATCAAGACAAAACAAAAAGGATTGATCTAATGATCTCATAATCATTCCAATGTTTTTACGAAAACTTAAATAAGCCCGTCATCCTTATATACTGATACTAATTATATTAACATTTGCTGGTATTCTAGTATATTTTACTCCATATTAAAGAATCTTTTAATAGTACTCTTTCTCTGAGTCTTGAGTTATATCTGATTTTGTTTGAAACGTTACAAAAATTTCTTTTTTCCTTTCATCGAAACTAAATATTTCTGATTATATCTGATAATAAAAAAGTTAAATTATCAAACTATGCTTATATAACTTTGCTTAAACAATGCATTAATACCACAAGAACAATATGCAAGTGGTTTTATAGCATAAAGAAATATTTAAAAGACTCTGCCAAACGTTTTCCCTCAGCGTCACCAAGCGTTTGCTTGATGCGATGCGGCGCTTTCCGATTTATTTCGCTTGTCTCTTTGGGGGTAATGGGCGGCCTATTATTGGCCTATTATATTAACAATAGGTAAGAAAGTATTGAGGTTGCGAAAAAGGTCACCAAGATCCGTTACTTTCTTATTGTATGTATGTGTGCGTCAGTACAGTCGAAAAGTGTCGTTAAACATTTTATACTCATTTATTTCATTATTTGCCTACATTAGCAGCTACAATATCTCGAGTAGACACGAGTAAATATCGGCACTGTTATGTGCGTTGTGTGTCGAGTCTAAAATATAAAGAAGTATTGATTAAAAAGGAAAATATAAATTTACGATTCATTCTCTTTTATATCTGATGTGTTTCGCATATTTAGTTAAGGTATTTTAATAGCTAATATAATTATTCATTTTTTAATAATTATTTAAAAATTGATAGTGAAGATATTGATTAATCTGATCTGATAAATCTAACAAATGCTTTAATAAAGTACTTATACATTCACATATTATAGCGATATATTTAATAATGTTTGTATAAAATAAAAATTGTTTTCACAAATATGTTAATACTATGTAAAATTATTTTACCGACTTATATGTGATTTAAAATAAAATTTGTTAAATAATCTCACATTCGTATAACTTGGAATTCGTATAACTCTCTCTCTCTCTCTCTCTCTCTATATATGCGCGCGCGTGTGTTGTGTTTGATGCGTACATATAAGAATTAATCATAAAGCTGGTTTAATATTTTTTTCTTTTTTTTATTACTTAAATATTTTTATTTTTATTTCATAGGACTAGTACTTTTACAAGGAACTATAAAATCTTTATTGAAAGAGAAAGTAATGTAACAATCTGCCAAAGATAAACAATAAACTAAAGACGTTTGATGCAGTAGGCGCGGGAACTACATGTAGAGTAAGAATACGTAAATAACAAGCTACCTACATTAATTTTCCCTTGATCTGATCAAATTTTGCAATTTTGAAATTTTATATTTATCGCAATAATGTTGTTTATAGATTAATAAGGTGAAAATAATGAAAGAGAATTTCAAAGAATTCAAATTTCCGTAGGACGTCCTAAAAACTTTTTTTATCTCATTGTATACTCTAGCCGTACACATTAATAGGTTACATATAAAATATTGTTTTACACTTTTCTCAAATACTTCCCTATTTTTAATAATTACTTAATTAATCGATTCCTTCGTTCATTCATTCATTAATAATATTATTACTATTATATTATTTTTATTATTATTCAAATTTATTCAGAAAAAATTATTAAAAGAATTTACTGAACGTATAAAAAAGAATCCAATTTCTAACATATTACAAAATATTAATTTACAACTTTTTAAAAATTTATTCAGTGTATTAGAAGAATTCATTGGATTTGTATTTTATAAAATTTAAAACTTTGTTTTAAAAACTATTTACCTTTAAAAAATCGGGATATTACATTATACAGTGAACGTCTTTATTGCTTATTACTATATCGAATTTGAAATTTTCACAAATAAAAAATTAAAAATTTAACAATTAAAGAGATAAAGTAGAAGAATATAAAACCTTGATAGATTTTTATTTGAAAGAGTACAAATAAATAGATGTTTTTTTATATAGTACTATTTACCGTTTAGAAATATAATTTTTAACTTTAAAACAGAAATAATCCATAATCTAATCTAAGTTTTATTTTCAAAGCTAATTTAATATTAAAAATAAAGTACTGTATGGATTATCATTATTGTTGATATATATTATTATTATTATTAATTGGTATAGTTAGAAAACTCTTAAACTTGTATTGATTCAGTGAATTCTTAAAAAATACAAACATTATAAGTCGTATTTTTATATTTAAAAATAGTAATTCTTAAAGATAGCAGTTACTATTCTTTATATATTATTAACAAAATTATGAAAATGAACATTAATAATTACATAATAAAGAGTTTGATTATGTCTTCTCAAGGTTTCGAATGAGATAATCCAAATGAATTCTGAGAGTTTTTAATTTTTATATTTTAAGAATTTACTCTATACAAACAATTTTTAAAAAATATAGTTTCGAAATATAGACAATATAAATCAAAGCGTATGTTATATCTTTAGCAATCACAACTATCAATTACTAAGAGTGTGTACACGAAGAAATAATTATAACATAAGTAGGATACGTTTCATGGGAAATTAAAGGAAGGTCAAATGAATAAAACAGTTATCGAAAATATAAACTGTTTAATAATACATACAGCTATACATAAATATTTTACCCTTAGAAGAAAGTTCCCATACAAGTTCCTTCTGAGGGAAATATCACCTCATCTCTCACGCAATTTTGGGCCTTTTATCTCCGCAATATCCCACTTATTCTCTCTCACTCGCTCACATGCGTTAGTAGAATTTCACGTACACAACTGAAATATTAATCAAAGTAACAGTTAACTTGAATATTTTGAGAAGTCTATTACGTTTTAAAATTTTTTCATGCATCAGTGCACAAATATGTATAGGAAAAATATTTTTTTTTTTTAAATTAGTTATAAGATTTTATTACGTAAAAAGCTCAATAATTAAAATATTCATGATGAATTGAGAGAATATTAAAGTAAAAATATATTTTTTATATTATGTTATAGAGAAAATACTTTTCATTATAATTTTTTAATTTATTGCTTTCATCAATTTATGTATTTCAGCGATTTATGTTATTACTATTAGAATTATGTCAGTGAGGTCATTTCATGCGTTATTACTAGACTCTGTAAAAGAAAATTCACCTTATCCTTAACCATGGAAATATAATATTCTCTCATTTATTATTAATTTAAACCAGAATCATATTTTTTAAATACAAGAGAAACAACTCAAATGTATAATTCTTTAGTTATGCTATTTATGAAAGTATGTAATACAATTATTGCATTGATGCTTATATTTCTCGTAATAATCACACTTTTTCTATAAAAACACAAACAATACCAAGTAGGCAAAGGTAACAAGTTACGTATAGATGACAACATTCTCAAGTACAGGTGGGCTGTTCTTCGAAAAAAAAATCTTGTCAAAACGAATTTTTGTTGAGAATCATATAAATACCTATATATATATACGTAGAGACAATTGCAATGCTCTTTTATGCCAATCATATATTGCTTTTATTCGAATATCAAAGCTTCAAGAGGTATTTTTGGTGTATTATTAAGTATTAGAGGTTATTCGACTTTATTTAGATAAGAATTAGATATATTTACGATATTATACTTTGTTTATATTTGAAAATAACTAGATTAAACAGGTAGGAACATATTTTCTTTCAATTTGTTTTAATTTCCAATACTAAAGACAATACACTTACTATTTGTAGGTATGTAAATAGTACGATTACTCATTTTATTCCTCGATTCAGTTCATGTAATTAATACATTTTATTTTAATTTCTTAATTTTAATTAAAAAAAAAGTTTAATAAGCTTAGACAATAATTTTTTAAACTTTACATTATTACTTTCTTAATTTAGGAAACTTCAATCGTTATACTAAATCAGCAAAAAATATGACAAAGAATTGTAAGTAGGAGTAACGAAGTACTAAAATCTATGAGTAATAGTTAAATTACGTAACGTAAATGTTAACTCGTAATTAGTAATTTAAATGCTTCTTAAATTAAAGTTTGACCTGAAACAAATATAATATTATACATTTGACTATACTTAAAATATAATTTATTTTTAGTCTGACCATTTTTATAAATATATGTATAATTAAATAAATTCTCAATTAACTTCTTTTCTCTTAACAGTTAAATAAAAAAAAGTGAGCGAAAATATTACGTATGCCCTTAGCTACATTTTCTGAAATTATGTACTTTTTGGCACTTATGGTACAATTGTGTAATTCGATAATAAACAATGTTACACATGTATGTAAGGAAATTAATTTATTTTAATTAAATCCATTTTCTTATTAAGATAACTAATACTTAAAGAATATTATTTTATCTAATTATAAGATGTTCGTTAAAAATAAATTACCTTTAAACATTTATTTATATTTTAAACCGCTGTTCCGTCGTATAAAATTTCGTAATTTGAATCATTTAAACGCTTAAAAACTAATTGAAAAATCACTTCGAATCGTGCTTAAAAATTTTTTTCGTATAATGTAATATAAATATTCTATTCATATATTTTGAGTCAATGATAATGATGATATTCATTAAAAAGAATTTTCAATTATTTTCTTACTCATGAAATGCAGAAATTTCAAATATTGCATGAGGTTTTGCTATTTACACTTATGCACACCTTAGTCTTGATAAAATTAATTTTTGTACCTTTATATTAAAAATATTGAGTTTCAATCCTTTTTCACTGATAAGATATAGGTTTTAAATAGAAAAAGTATTTTTCAAACAATAAAGGCTTGTCCAAAGATCAGTTTTTGTAAATGCGTTCAAATCAAAATCTACATTGATGTTTGTCAAGAAAAATGAAAGCTGCTTTAGCTGTCTCAACTACCCTAACAAAAATAATTGACGAAGATTGTAAAACATGTGAGTTGAATCGAAACTGCCGCCCTGGGAAAATGTCATCTCGAGTACAAGCACTCGAGTCTGAGGAGCCGACAACGTCGCAGGAGTTGGCCGTTGTCGCCGTGAATCGCTTCATATGGCCGCATTTCCTCGATCCGCACAAGTGATTGTCGTGGTACGCACTTAATTGTGAGTCACGACTCTAGTGTGTCGGTTGATTATGCATTAGCATCGTGTGATTTGAGTCCATATTTTGGCGAGGTTTATTGGTGTGCGACTCAATACGGTGACTTAGCACCGGTGAGAACGAGGCTGGTCGATAAGAAAGCTGCGCGCGCTGCCGCTCTCGCTACTTCCGTTAAGCCTTGTACGATGAGCAACAGCCTGCGACCGAGTGCAGTGATATGTTGATCGGTCTGCAGCAGTGTCACAACACGCATCAACTTCATTTGTAAGAACGAACTCGGTACATCCATCTGCCTCAATCAAGAAAATTATCACCTAGCTAATTATATCTCTCGTCCTCTATGTACCCCCACCCTCACCTGTCGTAACGCTGAACCCAATCATCGACTCTCAAATGACACATCCATAACTTAGTTCAAGGTTCAAATTGCGCTATTGCTCTACACTAGACTTGTCACTCGCCTGCACCTAATCATTGTCATCTTTTTAAACTTGGCATTTGATTTACACATGCTTATCAATTGTTATTTTTCAAAACTTTATGCGTGACTTTTGTATGCACTCGAAAATAAAATTGAATCAAATTTAAAAATTGTAGTTTCTGGATAAACATAAAAAAAGTAACAAGTACATTTCAAAAACATAAATTTTAAACTTATCAAAATATTCCTCTGAATCGAAGTATTTGCGACTTAATTGAGCGAATATATTGCTTATAAATCATTTATTTCTTCAACGCTAACGTAAACTAAAACGTACAATTTTGAATTTATACACGATAAAAAGAAAGTGATATTTTAAGTTCGAGATAAAAATCATTGTGAAAATTACAAACCAATTATTGTGTGAATAAATTTTTATGATACGCAGTATCATTTAATGATTATTAAAAAATATTTCTCACGCTTTGTTTACATTAATAATTTCAGTACTTAAATTAACTTGATACATTTCTATGTACAATTTTTACCATTTATTAATTATTAAAAATATTTTGTAATCTTATTAGTATTAATTATTCTCTAAAAATTCTACCTACCGTTATCCTTACTGCACCTTGTTTGAACGCCGGCAAATATTTTTTCTTACCAACGCTATATCATAGAATTAATGACTGTACAGTAAAAATTTGGTTTATAAGTTTTTACTTTTTAGCTCGTTTTACAATAATTGTTATAAAATATATTCTTGCGCAGAAATATCGGAAATGAATTTCATTATACGTCTGCTTCTTGATAAAAAAAATTACGTAAAAAAATTGATTATAAAAATTATATAACTTCTTAAATAAGATACGCAAGTAATTAATTTTATATGAAATATATATTTGCTTATATATTTATAAAAGAATGTACCAATTTGTGATTTTAAAATAAAACCAAAATAAATATATTATAAGCAAAATTTGATTGAATTAAAAAAGTAAAAATGTTTCCTTATTTATACTGTTATTATCTTTAGTTTACATATTATTTCCAATTAGTTTTATTAATTAAATCAAACTGTAAATTATCTAGTTATTTATAGTTTTTTAATATTTATCTATCTCTACATATTTTTAAAAATAATTATAACATATTTTTCTATAAATAATTTTAGTACACTGTTAATAAATTTAAATTCTATACCTTTATATTTTTATTAAATAAAATTAAGCATATAAACAATTCTTAATAAATTAAAAACTCTTATTAATAAACAATTTTACTTAAAATAACTATTTAAATGTATCTGAAATGTAAATATGATAAATTTTTATAGATTTTTAGTACACTATTTCAATAATTTAGTTTTTTGAATAAAGTAAAATATTTAAATCAATATTAATTGCATAACATAAAATATTTTTGAATACATTAAAAAATTTTTATATATTTTTCTTACAATTTTTGAATATGCTCGTCGTGTAATATCTTGTAATTATGTAATGGTTCAAAGGATAAAATAATTTATTTTTTATTGCATGAAGTTCAATTACTGCGTAATCCATCATTTATTACGAGTTGTTTTATTTTTAAATTATCATGTAACAAGAGCTGGTGTTTAATACAACCACTAAATCAGTATAAAATAGTGACAAAATGTTTAAAAACTGTAATAGCGTTAATATAATATTATAATTAGCTAAGTAAAAATTTCAACTGTCTTATATAGTATTCGCTTCCTGAATTTGAGGTAAATTAATGCAAAACTCGTTTTATTTTTGTGTGTTAGCAAAATTAGTAATTTTATGTTTATAATATTAAGCTATTCTGAAATTACTTCTAAAAATCACTTCATTGTGTTACATTGTTTTGAAAACGTTTCTTTACATTTTTGCACAACATTAAAACAGAAAAAGTAGAAAAATTATTGATGGAAAATATGTTAAAATGCATATATAAAACTTATTTAACTATTAATTAAAATCCAGTTCAATTGAAATTATAGAAGTTATTTCTTTAAGATAATTTTCGTTATGTGAGTTATTTTTATTTGAATTTTTATAAATCACAAAAAAATTTAAGCAAATTTTAATATTAATCATTATAAATTTGTCAATACAGAAAAATTTTAAATTGTATACAATTGAATTATATTATTTTTTCAAATAGTCTAATATAATCACAGTTTAATGCTTATATAGAAATACTTTACCCCCTCAACTAGTCATATTATTGTTGTTTCAGATTACATTTATAAATTGAGTATGTCGAGAAGAAAGGGCGTGAGGGAAAGGCAATACGACAACGTGGATTACACTCAGCTTACCGAAACCGATAATGGTTTCGTAGATTCACAAGTAAGCTATTTTTCTTATTTATTTCATTTACATACAATAATAAAATTAAATTTTCTTAATAGTTTGCAACTCCTCCCATAAAAATACCATGGAAGGCAATCACGCTTGCTACGTTATTGTTCGTTGGAGGTACTGTGATGCTTGTAATAGGTAGTTTAATAGTGAGTGGAAAAATAGATACGAAGGTAAAGTGTACTATTAAAAGGATATTACAAATTAAGCTTAAAATAAGAAGTAAAATTATATTATTAAATAAAACTTACATTTAATTCCATAAGTAAAACTATTTTTTAATACTTAAGCTAATCATATTTAAGTATTTTTAATAATAAAAACGTAAGCTTATAAACACATTATTTGTATTTTATGTAGAATGAGCATTTTCTATCACGACTAAAAAAATTTGTTTAATTAAAATAGCAATTGACACATTAAATTATAACAATTATTTAAATATTTTTAATGAAATTATCAATACTTTTTTACAATATAATTATTCCAAACTATGACAAATTCTAATTTAAATATTTTTGATTATTTAAATTGTATAGTTATATAAAAATTTTAACATTTTAGTTGACGAAGTAATTTCGAATAATCAAGAAATTTGATAATTAGTCATTTTACTAATTGAATAGTTGACATTGAATTTACGAATTATCAAATTTTAAATCATTATAATTAACTTATAATTAGAAATATGTTAAGTTATTCAATTTTAAGCTAAAGTTGTTATTATCCTTTTAACAAAAAAAGAGGGTTATGTAAAACAATGTTATTTTTTAATTTGCAGTATTCTGATAGAATGTGGCCAATAATAATCTTGGGAATCTTAATGTTTATACCGGGTGCTTATCATGTTAGAGTAGCCATTCAGGCCTATCGTAAAATTCCGGGTTACTCTTTTGATGACATTCCAGAGTTCGACTAAAGAATCTACCATAATTTTATGTACATATATTTTTAATCTGACCGAAACGTGCTATTCAATCGCATTAGATTTCATTTTCTTATTTATAATTACAAAGTTTTGAACTAAGTCGTTTTTGTAATTACAAATAGTTTTCTCGGCCTTTTAATAAATTAATTATTTCGATTTTATAATAATAAAAGAAAGTTGAATGTCTTTTGAATTAAAAACAAGTTTTTCTTATTTTTTCAATGCGATGAATAATACTTCTTGTATCTGATAATTTGAGCAAGTACTATTAGATATTTTAGTTATGAAAAAAAAGACTTGGCACTTTGAAGACTTGAAATTAGTTAACTATATACTTTAGAAATCTAATAAGAAATATTCATTGTTAAATTTTATCGATTTCAAAAAATAATGAAATAGAATTTGTAAAATAATTTTTCTATATATTGCTACTAATTATTATTTTGAATATTTAAATGAATTAAACATATTTTATTTCACTTAATCGCTTTACAATATGTAGTTACTTACAATAATACGTTATTTTTATATACATATTGAAAATAATATATTGTAAACATTGTATAAATTCAACACTCTAATTCACCTAAGATAAAGCTTAAATCCATATAATAAAGATAATAAACGAATTTTTTCTTTACTTATTAACTATATCAAAAATTGTATTTATTTTTTGAAATACTTAAATCTGTGTTATGTAAAATTAAGAAATCATTTTCTTATAGGAAAAGAAAAAAAAACTATGTTTATAAAGCAGTAATAACATAATGATTTATATATTACTAATATTAAGCATCTTAAGTATTACAAAAGAGAATTTAGTTTGTTTCATTCCAGTACTTCAGATAATTAACAAGCGTTCGACTTACAATTTGACAAAATTTATCTGCTCTTTTGTGCGCAATTTTTATTGGTGGAGTAAATCGCGTTGTTAGAATAGTGCTTACTAACCTTCTAATGCCTTTATATTTTTCCTTAATCATTATAGCGGTTTCATTGATATAAAGACGCTTTTCAGCTGGTATATCCTATAAAATAATAAATTGTTTATTAAGTATGAATTAAAAAAAAGAAACGAATGAGTGTTGCTTCATACCTCAAATATCAAAGTAACTTTTAATTGATGGGGTGTTAAATGTTCAATAACAGGTCCAATACTAAGAATCAATTTATTAATTAATCTTTTCAGAATCAAGTAAAGTTCCTCTTGTGAGCAATTCATATCAATTATAACAGTTGTAAAACCATTTCTTATCTAAAGCAAGTTAATATTTCTTATTACATTCTTTTATATAATTATAAATTTGAAAATATTTCTAAATAAACTAACTTATATTAAAGTATGATTTCAGTAAAATAATGAAATATTAAGATAATGCGTACGTAAATAATATGAAAAAGACGAAAATAATAAATTTTAATCCAAACAATAAATTGAGAAACTAATTCAATAAAATGTAAATTCAATAAATGTAATATGCTCCTCAATTTATATTATATAACAGCACTATAATGCAAACAAAGTCTTAATTAGCGTGCTATAAGAACTAGTGTAATGTGATTTGTAACGTTTAATTCCTCGTTGTGTTATACTTATTTATTTATTTAAAATTTTGTAAAATACTACATTATTCTATTTATGGAGGTTGGTAAATTTACATTTTAAATAAATCGAAATAGAAAATTGAAATTATCTAAATTTTGAAAAACTGTACCTGAATATCATTATAGTAACCGAGACGAATAGCATATTCTAAAATTTGATTCGACAATATTTCATCGACTGGAAGCATTTGACGAAGTAATTCTTGATATACTGATTTTTTAAACGTTAGATCATTGTCAATTACTGTTCTACAAAAGTCGGAAATTAATTCATCCTTGTTTTGCAATACAAGTAGCAACATTAATTTATCCAGGTAACAAACAAGATCTATAAATATATTACATAATAATTTTTTTTAAAAAAGATGAAAGTTCACACAGTTAGATTAAATCAAGCATTAAAAAAATTTAATTCAATACTTTTTATTATAGTAATAAATTTTGTATAAAATAGCTCCAAAAATATTAGATAAATCAACCTTCTTTAAAATGAATTAACAAATTAATTTTTAAAAAATACGTTTAATTAAAAATATTTTTAACCTAATTATTTACATTTTTATTTATATCGTTTTATTTTACATATTTATTATATAATTTCAACAAATATAAACAATCCCTATTAATTGGAATTATAGTTTTTATTTCATGTTACACGGAAAGAAACTTTATATTCTTTTTTTAAAATAGTAAATCAATTTGTTTAAAACTAACAAAATTTTATAATAGTATATTAAAAAATTGCTCACGTATTATTTATATAAACTGACATCTTAATTTAAGTAATTTGAAATATTAAAAAAATTTTTTTCTAATCTTACCAATAGGATAATAAGCTGTATATTGATCTGTCATAATAGTTTTAAATAAATATACTGCTTTCTCTGGATCTATATAAGATAGTGCTTCTAATAAAATAAAAACTAGCTTACTTCTATGTTTTTCATCTTCTTTAGTACTGTCATTTGTAAGCCATTCATCACGGTTGGTTTTTAACAATCGTGTTCCTATAAAAATAATTAAATATCAAGAGTATAATTATAATCATTATGTAATGTAGATTCAAAAGAATGTAAAAATTTTATTTAATAAAGAATATATGGCACTGGTCTTTACTTACATACCATTCACTTTCGGTTAATGAAGCAAATACACTCACGATTTAAATTTTTATACAGATAAAATCAATACATACTTTAGAATCATTACTACTCTATTCTTCATTTCTTTAATTGATATGAATGTCTATCTAATTGGTAGTAGCTTTGATATAAAATAAAAAACATTGGTGAAAAAAAACATTAGCTCTTTATCCACAATAATATATATACACACGTACACAAAAAATATGAATATTATATTAAATAATTTTTGAGTTTACTTTACTATAAAGTTTTTTGAAATTTTCAGCATACAATATATTGTAGTAACTTTGTAAATAATCAAGTTTTGCTTAAAAAAACTATAGAATATACTTTTATTCTAATAATATTTTAGAGCCAACGGTATTCATTTTAAAATAGTGCCATTTATCAGTTTCATATGTTGTATAAGTATTAAAATTTTTTAAAAATATAAATTATATAAATAGAAATTAAAAAATCTTATTTTTACCGGCGATTTAATAAAACAAATTTTATATAAACAATAAGTCTGAGGTTTTCGAAAAAATGTTAAGTATAAAAGGCGAAGACTCACTTTGCATCAAGTAGAGTGCTTCTAAGGGATCATTATTGGCTAAATAAATTTCAACGCTAATAAGTACGAAAGTAGTCTTCGACTCATCAGGTTCGAGGATCTTCACAAAGCTCAACAATTGCAACGCCATCACCCAAAATTCGTTGTTGGCTAAATCGATCAAAGCATAAACTCCAACATCAAATAATATATCGATGGATTTCCGCGACGTAGACCACCTGCAGCGGACTGTAAATGTCCCAAACGAGTAATAAAAAATGTTAGGCGTAAGTAAAAAAAAAGTCCATATTAGAAAAGGGTTTTTTATTGAAATACTTTTTTTACATACCACTTATTTTGTTTTTATTTATTTACTAAATTACAAAAAATAAAACTTTTACAATTGTCTTGAGTAAAAAATACTTTATATAATAAACTTAAACAATATTAAGAGAACAGAAAATGTTAATATGTTTCAATTGTATGAATGGATGTATGTATGTACGTGTATATGAAATGTATTTATATTTACAAGCATACATATATACATGCATCTTTATTCATTTTAATTTATCGTTAATTTATAATATAAAAGTTACCCAATCTTTTTAATAAGATCTAGCATTTATGCATATAAAATAAAGAATAATTTTTTAATTAGATTAATACAATTGTACAATATTAATTCCGTATTTCTATGAACGAATGCTTTTAAGTATTAATTAATAATATATAAATACTATTTTTGATATTTAATGATTATGCAGATTATCAAACCAATATCAAAATAAAATTAACTAATATATGATCATACGTAAATACTTTATAACTTATGAATATTTTGTAATATAGATAAACAACTTCTTTTAAAATATAAAAAAATTAACATTTAAAAATGAAAATCGAATGGCTAACAATAAAACTAAGGATTCCATTTTTTGCTTTAATTGTATTTCCTTTCGTAAATCATCAACTATATTAGTAATCAGAAGCTATTTAAGCTCAGCAAGAAGTTCTTTAATTAAATCGATATGTAAAATTTAATCTTTATATTTGAGCGCATTATTTTTATGAAAAATTTAGTCTATTAAAACTAAAGAAATAATAAACTGCCATTAAATTCATACATTTTTTAATAATAATTATTATTCACCATTGAATTTTATCTTGATTTCTCATTAAGTATTCAATAATAACGTGATTGTTGTTACCTGCTTGCTTGATGACTTCTGACACGTGATGTTCACAGCTTTTTACATTTTTACACAATATATGATAATACGCACGCCTTAATAATTCATCTTGAACCTTTTCTTTACTAAATTCATCCATTACTTTCCATACATACTCGTAATCAACGTGATTTAAACCCTCTTTCACATTATGTACGGTAAGATATAATTTCCAGAAATTATTTCTATATAAACTTTGAGGCTCATCAGAATCTGTAAAAAAAGTAAAAGTATTATTTAATAATATGAATAATAGTGCCTCAGGAATGAAAATATTGTTAAAAATATTAATTTCAATACGACAAAATAAAATATCAATTAATATAATATATATTAATAATATATCATAATAATGATAAAATATTATTAATTTAGTATCGCACGTAAAACTTCAATTTTTTATTAAATACAAATAAAAATGAAAATTTGTTAACAACTTTATGCTACTATTTGTAATAAACATAAAAAGATTACACATTTAGAAAGATTTATAAACGTGTAAATCATATTCCAATAATGAATTTATAAATTTATAAATTTTTAAGTACAATTATATATTTATTGAAAATTAAATGTTTTTCATATTTTGCAGAAATAATTTTTCAAATATTTAAGATAATGTATTAGCTAAATTGTTTTAAATTATTAATTTAAAAAAATTATCCATTTACTTTTAATAAAATAAATTATTTTTTAATTAAAAAAATATAGTTTAGCAACATTGAATTGATACAAAAATATACAATTTTAAATATATATAAAACTCACAGTAAATTATTTATTTTAGAATAAAAATAAAACTAAAATATTAAAGAGTGAGATGAATAAGTAAAAAGTATATATACACGTAGACACAAGGCATACAAATCTTCGTTATTTTTTTTTGTTAACTCATTCGTTTATATCTGAAAACTATGTATATTATGTAAGTAAATATAACAAAAATCAAATTTCTCGTTATTAATTGGGCATTAACGAGCACGATATATTTAAAGATGACCTTTGAAGAGAAAAATGAGAACGATTAAGGAGTAGGAATATTCTTGTGGAAAAGAAAAGGAAGTCTTACGAGAAATAGTTATTATAAAATTATTAGTAAGAGTTACTATTCAAGTTTCGATATTATCGTTGGGTTCATATGACAAGTGAATTTACTACCTGAAGGAAGAGAATGAGAGACACATCGACGATCACTAGGCAAGCTTTTTAAGAAAGCAGTAAAACGGAGACAGGAGAGGAGAACGCGTGAACAAATAAGAAGCATAATTTAGTAATGTGATGTTTCTCGCTTTAATTTACAAACTTTGTAAAAGTTCTTCTTTAACGAATGAAACAAATAACGGTCGCAGAAGCTTGTATTTGATAAAACAAGCGGCAAAGTCAAGTATAAGATTCTCTTGTTTTTTAAAATCTGTTTCTGATCGAATTGCTTCAATCACACTCTATTTAGTTTAAAAATAATTATGTTATTACAGTACAAATTTACTTAAATTTTGTAATAAGAAATCTTCATTACTTTAAAAATTATTAATTTAAATTAAAAAATTAATAAACAACATTATAAATAGCGGCAGTAAGAAATTTAAAGAAATAATCTTGAAATATATAACTGCTAAGCTTTTTTAAATAGAAAAATAAATTATTCAAAATGAAAATGAATAATTTATTGTTTACAAAGGAAAAGTGGAAAACGAATTTTATAAAGATTTTGATGTCTATATGGACTAAATCAGTATAATTATATTTTCTTGGTAAGACATATTATTCTTTCTATCTCTTAAAATAAGGCACCTTAATTGTTTTCTCATAATACATATAAAAAGAATTTCTAGCGCTTTACGCAATAATAGGAATTAATAAAATAATAAAATGAATGGCTAAGTCAATTGTTAAATAATTTGATTTTGAAAATTTTATAAATAATATTATGGGGATGTGCCAATAGAAATCAAATGCTATTAAACTAAAGAATATATCTAGCTATTCTTGTACATATAATAATAACAAATGTAAAAGATAGCTATGAATTTTAATTATGTATTGTAATATAAATTTATAATTTGATCATTTAACTTAAATTTAATTATTAGGTTGTTTTGATTATTATTCCATAATATATTTTGGATATTTTAATTAATAACCAAATCAATTTTGGATATTTAAATTATAGAAATTTTTAATTTTTTAAAATATTTAAAATAAATAAAAGAGCAACGACAAATTTATACATATTGTGTAAGATGAAACTTTTAATAAATATAATGCATAAAAATTTTTTTAGTATATTACAAAAAAATTTAAATATAATGCTGTTGAAATTTAATATCTTTAAATATACTTAAAATATTTTAATATTGTGTAAAATTAATAAAAATTTAAAACGTTAATGTTTTCAAAATAAGAGCGAGAAAAAATACTGTATTATACTCTACTTTAATTTTGTGTTAAAATATTTTTTTATCTTCAAAAATAAAACACAATAAATAAGAATGTTGTACTTTGCTTCCAATAAAAACAAATATTTAAAAAAAATCGTTGTTTTTTCTTTAGTGTTTGGAAGTACATTAGAAATTGAATGATAAAGTTAAATCGATACGTTAAATTTACGTTTTGGCAACACTTTAATTTTAATAAAAAAAATTCTCTACATACCAATTTTTGTAACGACGTAATCCGAGAAATTTGTACTTTCACCCTTATTTGGTGTTGTTATTAGCACTTCTAGAGGAGAATTATGAGGTTGTTGTGGGCTTAAAATACTCGTTTCTTGGGGGGTTTCTATCTTTTTATTTCTTGGTCCTATTGCTACTGTTGCAGTTACTGGTACTTGCAGCACCGGCGGTGTTGGCTTTTCAATTTCTACCGAATGTATTGTATCGACTGACTGACTTCTCGTTAGAATTTGTATTTACATGTACAAAAATCAAATAGCATTTGAATTATTTTCATTTATCAATAAATTAAATCATTCAAATGATTCAATATAAAAGGATGCATAATTTAAATAAAATTTAATTTGATTAAATAGTATGTTCAATTCAAATAAATAATAACTTTTCTTAAATAAAGAGTGCTTAAACGATATTTAGACTCTTTATAGATTAATTCATTCATTAATCTACTAGAGAACAGAATTAATCTACAATGGAATACATTGAAATTATGGTAAAATAATGAAGTAGATCACATTGTAAATGTTAAAAATTTATAAAAATTATAATATCGTCGAAAAACTTTCATTTTTCTGCAAAATTCAGGAAGTTTACAATTTTATTTTGGATAATTAACTTTTTAAAACCTTAAAACAATATTTCTTTTTCATTCAAAGCTACACCGTAGTAAATAATATATACTTATTGATGTACCGCCTATTAATTTTTTTATTAAATTAAATCCATTTATATATATATTTAAACTTGAAAAAAAAATTCTTTTTACTTTATTTGAAAATAAATATGTAAATTTACAAACACGTAATATATAAAAATAATAAATTCCCTACAACAGTACAATCGTGAAGGCTTTATACATTTTTCAAAATTTATGATTTTCATATAAATGCTTTGAGAAATTCACGCATTTAATGCTGTATTATTTAACTTGAAATAAATGTAATGAGTAATTAACAATGTTATTTACCTGGATTGATTATTATTGTTGCTGGTGACGTCCAAGAACGGCTTAACATTGAGAGTTTCCTTGTTGATCACTTTACTATGTGCTAGAGTAAAAAACGGCTTGAGTACCGACTGACTTATTTGATTCCTTTCTAATGGATTCAGTTTATTCTTCACCATGTTGTATACCTCGGCAATATGTGTGTCGTTTTTTCTTCTCCTTAAACACTGTATCAGGATTAGTTCAATAATGTCACGTGGAGGTACGGCCCTTTGGCATAGGTCCTTCATTGCTTCCCAACAAAAGCCGTCAATAAGCTTTGTCTTGACTGCTTCACAGATGATGCGCACCGTCTCACGATCGTCTTGTTCAATTACCGACGAAATTTTTTTAACGAAAGATTCAACAGAGTGGAGCTTAGTGTTGAGACAGAAATTGAGAAGATCGTGAATGAAACTTTCTGAGCGCATGTTTGCTCGATATAGTTGTTTATATACACTGAACGCGTCATTCTGAAGAGTAAGCAATATAGAGCTCCAAACTGTTACTATGAAATGTTCAAAACCATTACGGATGGCAAAATTCAGAATATTGAAAAGGCAATGCAAATTTTTCAGTTTTATCTGATTACAAAGTAGATCCATCTGAAAAAACAGTAATAATACTATGAGAACTATACTTTGAGAATTTTTTAGTGGAATAAAAACTGATTTCTTATTTTTTTGTTTTAATTATTTGTATATAAATAAAAAAAAACGCGAATGATTGAAAATATATTTGAAATTAATGTTTGGTTTATAAAATTAATAACAAGCAATTTTGCAAATTATTCCTTCACGAACGATAATATACTGCTGATGCAAAAATATAGTTACAAATTTGTTTATAATTATAAATTACATGAGGTATAATGAATATTTTTTTTGGATTCATTTTCAAGATATTTAAAGATTTTTCGTGTAAATATATAAATATTTTTAAAATTATAAGCTTGTAACAAGATTTAAATTGTATTTTTTCCATAACTAATGAAAAAATTAAATGTTTATACTACATCCAACATAATTTATTGAGGTAATTCCATTCAATAAAATATGTTATATTGCTAAACGAATTTAAATTTATGTACATAAATTATGCTTGAATATTTTCTTTACAAAACACTTTTATCATTTTTGATAGATTTATCACTTTTGATTTATTTCTTCTGTTTACTTTTACCACAATGTTTATTCAGTATCTGTGTACTTACAGAATTTTTACTTTAAAATAGTAAAATATTTTATTTCAATTTTAATGTATTTATATGTAATACATAACTAGCCTGCAGGCCTGAGTAACATTTCATTTGTATATATATACAAACTAAGAAATATTTTGAAAAATGAAAATATTTTTGCCATAACATTTTTTAATACAAAATAAGAAAAAATTTCAATTAATAATTTTTTTGAATTGTTAATATCCACCAAAAACTTCAATATAATTAGATTCAATATAATTAATTTTTGTTAATCTACTTTATTATATAACAATTAATTCATCCATAGAATGATTGAGTATATTCATACCTTATGATTATAACAACACTTATCCTGTATGACACAGTTACCTATGCGCAGTTTTTTGAAACAATAATTTTTGAAGAAATTGTTTTTTGTTTCGTTTATTCCTGTCTTTAGAGACTTATTCGATCCATTCAACATTGATATGTAATCAAATTTGCAAGTCTTTTCCATGACATTATTACCGAAAGCTGCATAGATATTACTTTCAAGCTGTTGGCTTTCAAAATTATTTACGTCTTGAAGCATTTGCGCAGTATTCATTTTATAAAATTTTTCATTGAAGACTATATCGTTATTGCTATATTCACTGAAGGAGACAGCGGCTGTTGTAGCATTAGACGTATTTGGTAGCATACCAATGAAATGCTGATTCTATATGAAATATTTAAATACATGTTATTAAATCAACATTTTCGTTTTACAACCATTGATTGCTGAGATTTATGTTTATGATTTTATTTTTGTTGTACTGCCAATTATATAGATAAAAAATATATTGCTTTACTTTTATTAAAAATTCTTATAAAGTAAAAATAATGCTTATCATATTTTCATTTTATATAAAAAGAAGCCGTGTTTAAATTAAGATTTTATTTTGAATAAGAAATCTGTATTTTTTCATTTTTGTTTTATAGACATTGCCAGTTCAGTAGTACTAAAGATTTAAATTAATTTTAATGTCTTGTAGAAGTAATTCAATTATAAAAGCCTTAATTTAATTAATTATAAGAAATGCAAATTTTTTTTTCAGTTTAACAGCACAAAAAGTATTATTATTTATAAAAACAATGTATATAAATATATATATGTACGCGACTTATATAGAGGTAAAGAAGAGAAGGAAAAGGTCCAATCTGATTAGTTTATATTATTGATTTGAAATAAACACACTCAAGGGAAATTATTATAAATATATTTCAATTATTTAATATTAATATGACTAAACAATTGAAAATGTAGTTTCTAAATTAATAAAGGTATTGATTATAAATTTGTTAAAAAATATAATATCCAAATTATCATGGAAGAATAATTCTTTCAATTTATTACATAAATAAAAAACAGAATTATAAATTGCACATAATATCCTTACATAAAATTTAACATTGGTTCCAAATGCGTTCAATTTAATGAAAAGAATTTGACTTTTTATTATATTGTTTATAGAAAATTTATGGATTACGTATGGTGAAATTTCTTCATAATCACTAGTGAAAACATAAAATTATGACGATTTTAATTCGACTTTCGTTCTCGAGAATTACGTGCAGAGTATCATTTTTTTTAATCAGCTAGACATCATAATCTTTAGAATAAAAAAACTCGGTTATCTTACTCGTAGCTGTCTTTTTCATAGTAGACATGACATTAGTGTGGGAAATTTTAAAGTGTACGATATTGCAGGATTAGTGTATATTATTGTTTGTTATTAATTAAGATTATTATGAAAAATGTTCAGTTTTAAGAAAGAGAAAAAAAACTAAAATTATTTTTCAAACCAAAATCCGAAGTGACAATCACATTTTGCAGAAGTAGATGCAGAAATTAGAAATAAAAATAGGTAAAGCGGTAAGCTAATATATTACATAAAAAGTTAAATGAAAATAATGTAGTCGATCCATATTAAATTGCATTAAGGTTTATAACATTGAATTTATAGAAAAATCGATTCAAATAGTATAATGTAGGTTAAATTTAACAATCTCGTGAAACACATTCATTATATAAAAGCCATAAAAAACTTCTATCGAAAGGCACAATTAATTATATAAATCCAAAAAAACCAATTTTTTATATAGTGTTTTTTAATTTTTAAAATTTATTTTAAAATAAAAAACTAAATTAAAGGTAACGATTGATCTCCAAGTTTTATAGTATTTAGCTTGAATATATAAATCACAAAAATTTTTTAGATATGCTGATTTTGTTAGCGCGAATTACACATAAACAATATTGTTCATTATTAAAACAGTGAATCTCTTTTTATGAAAAGAAAAAGAAGTTTCAGACCAACATAGAAAAATTTGCTATATTTCTTATGTTATTTGCTTTTTCTTTGGCACTTTGAATACTCGTAGATCCGCAGTGTCGCTTTTTAATGACAAAGTAGATCTGATGGAAGCTAATTTTTCAAAGAAATTTTTAGATTGAAGTTGATAAGATCTATCTTATAATTTTACGTTGAATGTATGGATAGTATAAAGTTATCTAGAACTTTGTATTCCTTAGATATCTTAGCGTAGTTTTATCAAAGATAAAACTACGATTCTACTATATCAATTTGGTAACGACGCATAGATCAGACTTTGATTAGTAGAAAATTTAAAGTATATACAATTCATCAACCTGAATACAAATAAATATATCAGATCTCATTAAAATCTAAAGGCTTGGTATATATTAATCGTATTTTGTAATGACAATATTTATTGAAGCCTTAAAATTTCCTCTACGATATGAAATACATATTACAAACTTTTTTATCTCTATAGGATGGTCAGAGTTCCTCAAAATCAACTAGATTTTATAACATGCCAATTGTAAAATTAAATAGCAAACTTGCCAAAAATTACAGAAGTAACAATAAATAAGATCACCATGTTTAGCCTTATCTTCAATTTCAGTTGTAAGTGAGTTTGAAGAATAAAAATTCTTATTAAATAGTTAATTATGCACTTAATATACTCTGCAGTAATAGAATATCATTTTAAGCAGAAAAAAAGATACAGTAAAGTTTAATAAGTATTGGAAGTTTTCAATTAAAATAATTATAATGGATGTAGTTACTGCTTGTAATAAGAATACAAATATTTAAGATTAAGGTGGGCAATATGTATTATACAATACATTTTATTGTAACTATTGGCTAATAAGATTTCTAGCGTGAATTAAAAATTGTAGCCTCGAAACTATTATGCATGTAATCGAGACTTGAAATATAATATATCATCAAGCAAACTTACCCAAGGTGAAATTCGATCGTAATTATACGAATAGCCTTGATCAAAGATTAAATCTCTCTTCAAAAGACTATTGCTTATTCCTTTTATCTCTAAATAGTGCATAAAAAAAACTTGCTTTAAAGAAATTACGATCTTGTGTAATAGTCTCGATAGAGTAAGAAAACTGAGATTGTTATGACTTGAAAACTTGTGATATCGAGCAAATTAGAAAAAGATAATCTTTAGAATAAGGCTCAAAATACAATAACGATAGAACTTCGTTGAAGGTAAGTTCCTTTGATCATTTATTATATTAAATGTCATATATTACACTATGTATACAATACAAATGTGAATATATTACATTAGGAACTTGTATCAATGGTTGAGCTCCTCCTTCAGCTGTGTCTTTGATGATATCAGTATTCACTGACATCGACAACTTCGATTCAAATGTTTTTCGATTTTTGCAAGGAACGTTCCAATTTAATCGATCTTTAATCGAAATTGACTGATTTCTTATTTCGTTAACATGAATTCGTTCCGA
Source organism: Wiebesia pumilae (assembly GCA_018907045.1). Classification (NCBI taxonomy): domain Eukaryota; kingdom Metazoa; phylum Arthropoda; class Insecta; order Hymenoptera; family Agaonidae; genus Wiebesia; species Wiebesia pumilae. The sequence continues at coordinate 467,693 of JACCHZ010000151.1, forward strand.
TGTGAACTTGCGATGCCGAGGGCTTGTACTGGAGTCTTCATCGCTTCTGCAATTAACAAATTTTGAGTTGCATTATATACAATTTACTTATAAGAAAATACGTAAAATACGAAAGGTTTATTTAATAACTCAAAAAATTCCTAAGATTAGTCAGAACTATGATTGCATTTAATCGTGAATTATAATAAAAACTCTGAAAACTGTAATTAATTGCTATTTTATTTAACATATAAAATAATATTAAAAATTAAAATACCCTTTGAACAGGTGATTTTTTGTTTTATGTAAATGCATTTATTTTAAAAAATACATATTTAATATTTTTAAAACAATTTATTTTTATAACTTGTTAATTTCGTTGGAATATTAAGTAAAGTATATTTTCAATTACACCATAAAGTAATTTTTATGAAAAATTATGGTAAGAGAGTTGATATTGAACAATAGACTTTTATGTTTTTCAAAATATTCTTTAAAATATGTACTAATAAATACAAGTTTTATTGAAATTAAGCAATTATATAAACACATAAACTTTGGATTTAATAAAAATTCTTGATTTGAAAATCCAGAAAAGCTTTAATATTTTAAATTTAATATTGTCAATATTTATTTAAAATTCTTAATGCATTATATAGATTAATACTAATATAGATTAATATTTGTAATATAAGATAGCTTGCTTGAAGAACTTCAAACAATGAATAATACATACGAAAATACTTCGCAAGGATGTAAAGATAACCAATCGTCATCGCTCTCGTAATCTGTAGACTTTTTTGTTTCACTTTTTTCAGTATCAATATTCAACAATTCAGTTGACATATCTTCTACACTTTTATAAAGTGTTGAAGTTTTCGATTGTTTTATTCCCAACCTCTGAAATACTGATATCTTTTTCTCTGTATCATGCAAATGATTTAAACTGCCTCGATGAATTGAAAAAGTATGCGAACGACTTCTTTTCTTCTGACTAACTTCAATGTCCTTTACCAATTGCGTGACTATATTATTTTCATTTACTTTCCTTTTACGGATTCTTGGATCAATAATCCTTATTGTCGAGTAATCTTTTTCATTTTCTTTTTTCGTAAACACGAAATAAAAAATTTATTGAAGTTTTCAGCGTTAATGAGTACATTATTTTAATGACGTACATTTAAAAAATATTTTAAGTATACAATTATTATGTTTAAATCTATAAACTTTTTGTATTATTATACAGATTACAAAATTTGTATAAACAGTTATAATTTTAAGTAACTTTATCAAAAAATAAGTCACTTTGATTTTTTTTTGTTTTTCAAGTATATTTTAATTAACAATTATTTTATTTCTAAGTGAAATTTGTATATTTCTTCTAAGCTCTTTTCTCTTTGATATAGATATTTAACTTCTAAATAGTTTTTATTTATTGTTTGGAATCAATTAATTTAATTATCATTATAATGCATCTTTCAAAACATTTCATCATTTCATAATTCTTTAAATAATGTACATAATGTATTTATAAAAATATTTATTAGTTCATTGAGTCTACATTATTATTAGATATATTTAATACATTCAACTAAATATAAAATTATAATAAATTTTTTTAAAGGAGTTTGCATGTAAAAGAATGCTGAAATTAGAATTTTGTATTTTGTTAAAAGATATTTGATAAAATAAACTGAAATTTATAATAGCCTATGAAATAATAGAATGTTTAAATAATAAATATGACTAAAAACATTTCAAAATGAATTAAATCTACATTCAAATAATATTAAAAAGTAAATGAGGAAAAAAAGTGAGTATAAAAGAAATTTAATAAAAAAACTACTTTACTAACAAATTAAGTCTTATTAAAGTGAATATTATATGCTACATTTTTATTAATTTATAATTCAATTAAATGAAAACTATCACTTAAAACTATCAATTTAATGAAAACTATCACTTAAAACTATCAATTAAATGAAAACTATCACTTAAAACTATCACTTAAAACTATCAATTAAATGAAAACTATCACTTAAAACTATCAATTAAATGAAAACTATCACTTAAAACTATCAATTAAATGAAAACTATCACTTAAAACTATCAATTAAATGAAAGCTATCACTTGTAAATTTTTTAAAAGGATATATACAACATATATGCGTATATAATATTTAAAATTGTCTACATATTATATGTATTAGTATATTTCTAATGTTTTTAATTACGAATTATTTGTGCTAAATAAAAACTATTACAAAATGATAATTTAGAAAGGTATATATTGGTATATTTCAATTTACGTTTGTACTCAATTTTTCCATTGTATTAATTGTATATTATATGTAAGTTTTAAATATAAATTCAATAAATAATTACAAAACAAATACTAAATTTGTATAAAAGGCAATATATAATTAAATAATCGTTTTAACATTTATAATAAACCTGATAAATATCAATTAAGTTAGTTCACATATTCAAGTATAACAAATATTACCTGAATTCTGTGTTACATTATCCACTGTTATCGAAGGATTTAATTGAATAGTTTTCTTGATTATATTTGGATTCTGTTGCGACTGTAGCATACTGCGATCTTTTAAAGAATTCCTTATATTTTCAGGATTTGATGTTGGGCTTAACTTCGAGCTTAGATTGAGACGAGAACTTTGCTGATAAGTTATTGGAGATTTTCTGGAGGTATTTTTAGTAGATGAGTATATTTCAATTGTATTCTTTTTGCAGATAATTGGCGTCTCCAAGTCTTTATAAATCATAAAAAAATTAAAAAATAACAAACAACACTTTTATTTATTTATTTTTATGTTATTAATGATTCAAATAATATTAACATTTTTTAATTCAACACAGCTAACATAATAAATTTCTTAAATAAAAAAATATAAATTTTAAGTAAATTTTAATTATTTTTTTCTTTAAGTATAAAATAAAAGTCTAAAAAATTTAATTATGCATTACAAGGACAAAAAATTGACGAAAATTTTGTATACACATTAATACTCGAATTTGATGTACCATTTGATGAAGTTTACCACATTTAAATAATTAAAATTGGTATATGCTTCTATTTATTTTCAATACATACATTTTTTATCCTTAAAAAACAATTGTTGCAATAAATAAAAAAATATAAAAAACAACTTGAACCTTATAAAGGATAGGTATAATAATTAAGATTAACATTTCTATGCAATTATTTTTAATGGAACTATTGGACCTTAAAAAAACAAGTTTTTCTTTTATTATCATACACATAGCATACTTATATATGTACAAGTATTAAACCTTAATAAGAACTATAAAACTTCACCAGTACTGTTATAAATTTTAACAAAAAATTTATTATTAAAATTATATTTTAATAATCTTTTTATTAATTTAAGATGCAAATAAGCAACAGAATAATATACAATTTTAATAACTTATAATAATTTAATAATATCACTTAATTAGGACTAAATGCAAAAATTCTTTTACAATAAAAACATTTTACCTGAATTTTTAAAATTATTGTTTGATAATCGCAAAACAGTTTTATCAGTTTCCATGGCAGTATCATCTTGATTCTTCTTGTATATTGTGATGTTTTCATTTTTCGATAGCTTGCTAACAACATTACAAAGACTATCAAAACTTTCGTCCACGTTGTTAATCATTTGATATTGATTCAAACCTTCCTCATTTACTAATTTCATTTGGGGGAATTCTTTATTATTGTTACTTTTTTTCATCTTATTTAATTTTGTATATGTTGAATTTGTAGGACATTTCATAGTGCCATTGATTTCAAACTGATTTAAGGATGAATTTTTACCATTGATATTGGTATTTTGTTTTTTAATACTATTGGTAGATGTCTGTACAGAGTTTGAGCTGTTATTGTAAATATTTCAAATTAATATTTTATGATTATTTATTATATAAAAAATTGTAATAATTATATAATTAAAAAATAAACAATTTACCAATATTGGAATAAATAATAGATTTAAGCATTTAAGAAGAACAGTATTATTGTATTTACAATAAATTATCTGAAAATTATTTTATAATTGTAATAAAATTGTTAACAAATAACTATTTCAAATAAATATGTATAATATCCAAAAACAGGAATTTTAAATAATAGGGTACTATTTGTATCATTATTTACAAATTAAAAAATTGGAAAAGATTAAATTTATTACATTTGAGGAAAGTGAAAAAAACGGCAATTAATCTCAATTAAATAATGTGCACGATATACATATAAAACTGTAATCACTACATTTTTTTTGTATTTAGATAAATAAACACATACTTTATGTTCCAAATTATTTAATAGTACTATGAAATTATTAATATTTTACGAAATAAAAAATTGTTTATTATTTTAAACTATATACTTCAAGAAATTCTTTTATTTTTTAATGTTTTAAATTATATAGAATCACTTTGAAAGTAAAATCTTGTATCAAAAATAGCTAGTTTAAAGATACAATGCTCTCATTTCATTAATTTTTCTTGAATTTTACAATAACATTATATAATTGATATAATATATGATAACAATAACATTATGTATTGAAAAAGATAAAATAAGTACAGTACAAGGTTTTTTTGTGTAAAATCTTTTTTCTACTAATTTGGAAATACGAAAAATTATTTCATGACAACATGATTAGAAATAAAATACTTTTTAATCAACATTGACCATTTCATTTTAATATTTTAAATTAATTATACAAAAAGTGATACATCGAATAATGTTGTATCGTGTTATAAGTAAAAAATATGGTGTTTTTACCATAAACTTTCTAATCTTTTAGATTTGACAACAAGGCTGCTGCCTTTTAATTTGGACTGAAGATTTGCTTGTCTAGCATTCTTGAGATCAGATGAAGAAATAACATTATTTGGTAACATAATGTTGCTTGTGACTCTTGAATTTGTTGTATCCAAGGATACACAACTATCATTCAAATTATCTAACTCTTCTTCTATTTTGTTAGCATTATTTAATATATCTGTAAGATCTGAAAAATTCCAATCACCACTTTAGGCATAATTATTTAATTAAACAATTCAAAAATCGAATTTCTTATCTTACTTATATAATGTAATGTCTTATTTAAAATAACTCACTTAATTTTGTCAAATATTTTATTTATTTTATAATTTAATTTTTTCAAAATATGTAATGAAAATAAATTTTTTTTGTTTCATAGTTATGAACTAAGAAAGATAATTACTCATCCATTAATAAAGTACCGTTAAAAATTATTCATTTAGAAAACTTTTATAAAATATAGAATGATAATCAAATGAATATAAGGATCTTTTTTCCTGACTTTGAATGATAGATTTATATTAAAAAAATATCTCAAAATATTAAGCAAATAATGTCTAACTGTTGAATCAATTTTTTTTATCATATAATGAACAAGTTTGTACAAGACATAAATAGGCGTGTTGTCACTTTGGTATTTTCAATTTTTTTATTAAAAGAAAATATATTGTGAGATGTTAATAATATAAATTAATTTTAAGTCAACATCATATTATAAACATAGCACAAAATAGGACATTTTCACTAACTGTCTAAACCTTAGAATTATAAAGAATAAAAACTATTTTAAATATTATTAAGAAATCGACTTATTGTGTTATTAAATAATGAATTATTACACATTCTTATATATTATTATATATTGCTAAAAAAATAAAATGTTTTTTCAAAGTTAATAATAATACAGCAACTTGTTAAAAAAATACTTGAAAATATGCAATTTTTTGGTTTTTATAATAAAAATTAAGAAAATATTGAAGTATACAACAGAACAAAAATAAAATCATTTATTTCGTTAATACTTACACTCATCAAATTGTGCATGATTTTGAGAAATATTGGTATTAAAATCATCACTAATATCTTGCTTTTGATATAATAGATGGTTTCCAAAAGACTTAGGAGGATGACTCTGAACAATGTTACATTGGATTAAATTAGAAGAATGATTACTTTTAATGTTTTTACTTCTTATGAGCGATTGACAATGTACAGATAAGCTTTTAATTGATGAATTTATCGATAAATCCAAACTACTTGAACTCTTTATAGCTTTTTCTTGCTTATAATTCTTAATTCTCTTTTTTAACTTGTTTTTTACTTCATTTTCTTTTATTTTGATAGGATTTGTTTTCAACAAAATATTTTTTTTATCTGTTATTCCTTTATCTTTTTTAATTTTTATTTTTTTAAATGTTTCTATAAATTTTTTTTTTTTTGTCGCAGGATCAGAATCACTAAATTTTTGTGTCCAAAAAGACTTGTCTTTATCTGAAACACTTTGTAAATTTTTAGAATTCTTTGTAGCCTTTCTTTTGTTTTGGAAAAAAGGATTTGTTATAATGACTCCATTCTTCCTAATTGGTGATTTTGCAGTAGTTCTGACTCTTTTTGTACATCTAATAATTTTAGATTCATCATTCAAGGAATTAATTGCTAAATTACATTTTTTTATAGATGTTGTTGGTAATGAAATTTGCAGTGTCTGGTTAGTATTTTGAGGAAACTTTTGAATTTCTGAGTTTTTAGCAAAAATTTTTTCTTCAGTTTTTGTACTTAATCTTTGAAAGCACGTCGAATGATTGTGAGAGACTAAATTGCTGACTGTTCCTTTTTTCAGTGAAGTGATTTCTTGCTTACTTCTGTTTTTTTTAATTGTTATTATTTTATGTACTGGAATTTCAGGTATATTTGTAAGAATCGAATAATACTTTTTAACTGTAGACAAATTAATTTTGTATAAAGCTGCAAGTGATTCATATCTTTGGAAGAAAATATCAGTTTTTGATGATGTAATAGATAGAATATCCAAATATTTAAATGAAATACAATTTCTACAACTTATTAAGCTCTCAGAAGAAGATGATCTATTATAACTGTTAACCCTCTTCCTTATTGTATGATTATGCCTTTAAAAATGATATAAATTTATCGATGTTAGAAAAAAAAAATTGATACTTAACATATAAATACAAATAATTGTAATATCAACACAATTATTTATATGTTTCCTATATACATTTCATAAGCCAAATAAATCTTTAAACTTAGGTCATCTAATTAATGGTGATCAAAATTATAATTAAAAGTTATATTGTATTCTATAACTTATATTAGATTTAATGTTTTATATTGAAAAACAGTTTTCAATTATGTAAAAATGCATTACCTAATAGTTCTGTACTATTGGTTAATAAATATTAAGTTAATTTTGAAAACTATAATAAAACAAAGATTTATTTAAGAAAAATAAATGCCCAAATAATTTTAATTATTAATGGTTATATACATTAAAAAATAAAAATTCATGGTTTTTGTCTCATTTCTTATAAAATCAATAATGTATTATTAAGCATAAAATAATTAGTATTCTCCAAATATTAAAAAAATAATTTTTATACGCAATTTGCATTAATAAAATTATAAAAAATGTTTTAAATATTTTTTATATCATGAGTAAGAAATAAAAGAATATCGAAGAAAAGTTGAAAGAGGTTCTATTACAAGGGCAAAAAAATGTAAACAGTTAAGAGGTCAAAAAATACAGCATCGAAACATATGAGTCAAACTAGCAAACTTACAAGCAAACCAACATTATTTCCTTGCAAAAATTAATGCATATAATCTTATTCCTAAAACAAAATAAACGAAATTTTTTTTCGTTTAACACAAAATATATGTATATTTACAATTCACACGTAATTATTTTTTAATAAACCGTTGTACTATTTACTATAGTTAATTAAACATTAATAAAAGTTATATTTAAGTAAATTTATATATTAGATTACATATTATTTATTACGTATCTCAAAAGGTCCATAAAAGCAAAAAAAAGTCTAATGAATATACATCAATAAAGAATGAAACATTTGAGCATCGTAAAAAGTTTTTATTAAACATGACACATCCAAGGAAGGTATCGTTTTCGAATTCGAATCGTGAAAATATAGTTCGAAGTGAACACGCCTACTAATCGTAATTAATTTCTAGTAAATCTTGATCTAAATTACAAATTCTTAGATTTATTTGATGTACTTGTATAAATAATAAAAATGTTTGTTTGATTCTTTACGTTTCAACTTCATCAACTATTTTATTAAAAGTAGATCAATATATTCGCAAAATTAAAACTAATAAAAAATCATCATGTAAAGTATTTAAAATAATGATTATCCTTATTAAAACGAGCAAAAATGAAAATAAATGTATTGATTTATTATTTGAAATACTAACTGCAAGAAAGTCCCGTAAATTTTATTAAATTCAAATTAGCGTTAAATCGAAATGAATGAATGTATATGAGAAAAGAACGCTTTAGAAAACACGTGGTAATTCGAATAGACACAGTATTGTTGCAATATGGCTGAAAGTCGAAATATAAATATTAAAGATTAAATTATACTGTATGCAACGCAATATGTAAATAGAAATTCACTTTGCTAGATTATCCAGCACAGATGAATGATCATGCTTTTTACGGTATTAAATTACGAAAAACATTTTATTATATTGTTCAAGTTTGCGTTTTTTTTCATTAATTCATTCTTTTTTAGGAAATATGGATGAAAAACATCGATGAAGTCAAACCGTAAAATTAAAAACATAAAAATACTGGAAGCAGTTATGCAAATAACAAGCAATAGCGAGATAGAGAAAGACAATTTTAAACAATAAGAAAAGTACGAATTGATTATGTGTTACCTTTTTTGTTGTAGTTTAGTAAGGAGTTCTTGGTTCTTTGAAAGCAAAGGTTTACATATTCTCGACTGTGGCATCGCAAATCCCTGCTCGCTGCTATGACAATTTGAACACGCTCACCCCACCCCTAGTCCTCTCTGTTGACACTAAAGACAAAGAAAAGAATTAGCTGTTACTTAGAATCATTTCAAAATCGCATAAATAGGCGTGCACAATTTGACTATTCAAAAAAACTGCGACTGCGCGTATTAGGTCAGATAGTGATAACTACAGAAAATAAAAATTAGTAATTATAAAAAACTAACATTTGCACTTTGTATTTTGAACTTGGAATCCTGGCAATGCACCACATTTATATCATAAAGGCACGTGATTGACGTCTGTCTCACTTTTTGTCGTTCTCGAACTATTCAAAATTGAAAAATTTAAGTGGGCAGCAGCGCCTCGCTTTCAAACCTGTTAGAATAAAAACGATAATTATGAAAAGTTCGATCTTACAGGAAAATTCCGTCTAGAGTTCAAGTTTATTACTTTTGTCTAAGTACCACGAAACAAAAATAACATCCAATCACACCGAAGAGCGACTTAATATTAGAAGTACTTGGAAGAGTAATTTTTATATTTGGTGCTTGTATCAACCAGCTTATTTTCTGTTGAGGTTGACCCACTACTTTTTCCAATTTTTCAACAAAGGCTGCCAACGCGACGGCTTAAGCACGAGAGAAAGCCCTGATTCAAAATTTAAGTACGAGTTTACATAAAGTTTACATAAAGCGATGTGTATAACGTATTTAAATATATCAACTATTACAAATTTCTTGTTTGTACATTACTTATTGGTGATTATATAAACAGCAATAATTTTATGTTGAACATACTTATTTTTTAATACGTACTAATTAGTACATTAAGTTACAGTTTGCCTTAATAAATATTAATAAACACTTTCTATTCAATGACTTTATTTAGCAATAAATATTTTCAGCCAATCTTTTATTGTTATATAGTAACAAATTCGTGTATATGTATAACATTTCTAAATGCATAATATCTTACTAACTAGTATGCACAATTAAACGTTTTATTTAAGTAATAACATTTTATTTACTAATTTAATAAAAAAAATTTCTTAATTTCGCCAAATTAAACTCAAATTTACAAAATATATACTGAGTCCGAAGTTTCCAATGTTGGAACAACAACAAAAATAAACTTTTTTAACACTTGAAATCGTTCGTCAATCTTATCCCCAACACCACAGCAGACTTCTAGGTAGTCGTCGCATGCTTTTTGTATCCTGAAATATTTAAGTATCTTAAGTACTTCAGTATCTAAAAATAATTTTTAAATATCTGACATGCTTATGAATTTATTTGTTCTTTTATAACTTGTGAAATATTTTTTAAATATTTTTCCACAACTTTTATTAAAAGTAATAACTATGACAAAAATATATTAAAGCTAAATTTTGGGTAGAAGAGTAATTACATATTTCTTAAAAATGTTAAGTTAATAATTAATTGTTTTCTTTTTATAAAAATTATCATAGATACTTTGTTTAATTCTTTCAAATGAAAAAAATTTTGTAACTTCCAAAAGCGATTTGTTATAAAGCTAATATGTTTTATGAGAAATAATGACATAATATTTTTAATTTATAAAAAAATTTTGTTCATTTCTTTACTATGATGGATGATAAAAAATAAATTATTTTTATAGTATCTATAACATCTTAATAGCAAATATAATAACTAATAATCTACAATAAGAAACAAATGTAACTTTAAAATTCTGTGAGCGTGTTGTGTATGTGTGAATGAATTGTTTGGAAATTAAGAATTATTTTATTTTTTTAATTATATACCTTTCAATTATATGCTTGAATTATAGGTAAAACCATTTGTAAGTAGTTGTTATTTAATTAATTCTACTATAATACCATGAGAACATAAGTTTATTATAATGTATTAATATTATTTACAGTACAAAAAAATAAATCTATATTTAATTTAAATGTAGACAAAACTTCATGACAATATTTGATTCTTGGAGTATTTCTAATATGTAAATTATTTCATAAGAAATTTTATAAATTCAATGAAATTGATTGACAAAAAATTATTTTGCGATAATGATATGATATATGATACAGATAAAAAACTCTTCAAACTAACAGATTTTACAGTGATGAATTATCAAAAACAGTTGCCAAGCACTTCCATGTATTAAAAAAAAGTTGGGTAAAGCTCACAAGGACTTTGTATTATCCTTAAAGAGCTACTTTGAAAATTATCAATTATTTAATAAATGAGTTTAAATGTAACCAAACAATAAAAATAAAGCGTTTTTGATACAAAATTGTAATTGCCACGTTGAATATCGTTGATAAGAAACAAAATATTATTTCAATTACAACAAATTATAGAAAAAACATTATCCATGGAATGTTTAAACGTGTCTGAAATTTAACCGGTTGTCTCAACAAAAATTCAAGTTTTTTACAGAAATAAATGTTTTTTGTCAAAATCAATTGGGAATCGCTTAATTATTACATAAAATTAACTCAGTATATAAAAAAGAAACATTTCCACCCTTAAAAACTCCCTTACAAGGAGTTAAAAATTCAAAAAATCATAACTCCAAAATTATTAGAATTTCATGAAATTTTATTGTCGATTAATATTAAGTACCTAAAAAATTATAGCTAAAAAAATTTTCTACCAACATTATTCCGAATACCATGCTACATAAACACACCAATTCTTAAGTACGTAATAGCATATCTACAACATTTTAATTATTAATATAATATATTCCATAAATTATAATTGTAAAATATCATGACTGATATACAATATATCTACAAATTCTTATATTAAAAATCGATTAGTAACATTATGTTTTACATTGTTAAACAAAATCAAATGCGATTCAATGACTTTAAATGGAATTTATTAAAATGTTTATAAAATTTACAGTTTCAGGATTCCACAAAATACTTTTCAGAATATGGTTCCTTATATAAAACCACGTAAAACCTATATAATCTCAATATTAAAATTGATCCTGAATATTGTCAAATTTGTTGTTAAAAAAAGAAAACATCGCGTGTATAAACGCGTATATTGCAAGTTATTGTTAATAACAAACATAGTTATGGTATTCCATAAAATTTTATTCCACAATATCATTCCTTATATAAAATTAAATTAAACTTATATTTTTCTAATATTAAATTCGATCCGAAACATTGTTGTATAGCTTGTTAAACAAAAGCACATGCTATGCCTATTTTTACACGTATATTCAACTTACAAGTTAATCAATAATTCAAGTTAATACAAGTTAATAACAATTACAGTTTTAGGATGCTAAAAAATATTTTTCTTTATATATATATATTCATTCATATTTATAAATATATTCAAATAACTATTCATTTCTGATATAAATTCAAGTGAAACTACAATAATTTCAATATTAAAATCGCCCCGGAACATTGTCGGAACACGCGTTTATAGACACAAGTTTTTCTTTATTTCATAACGATTTTTACTTTTCCGGATCGATTTTCATGTTCTGAAAAAATATCTTGTGGAATCTCAAAACTGTAATTGTTATAGACATTTTATAAAGTCATTGATTTGCATATAATTTTGTTTATCAATATATAAGACATTGTTGTTGATACATTTTTTATGTGAAAATTTGTGTATATATCGTACTATGCATAAGTCACGATATTTTGTATTGAGAAATGGTGATATATATTAATTTAATAATTAATATATTGTAGATATGCTTTTACGCGCATAAAAATTGTTGCGCTTACTGACTCGTAGCGTGGCGTTCGGAATAATGTTGTCAAAAACAATTTTTGGATTGATTTTTAATATAAAAATTTTTTAGGTACTTAATATTAATTGAAAATAAAATTTTAAGGAATCCTAATAATTTGGGACTTATGATTTTCAAATTGTTCAACTCTCTGTACGGGTGGTTTAAAAGTTGGAAATATTTTTTAATATAAATATTTAATTTTATGAAATTATTAAGCGTTTTCAATTGAGACTTCAGACACATTGGAATAAAGTATGCAAAATAGATAACACTATACGCAATTGTGATAATCTCTATGTAAATCAAATTTTACATTTACATATATTACAAATTTTTTTCTTATACAATAATTAATTACCCATTAATACAATGAGCAGCTGTGAGTACTACTTTGGGATGAATAAGAGCACCGCCACACTGGTAAACATTCAACTTTTCGGCGTTATTACTAAGGCTGTCTTCTTTCAAAATTGCCACCATCCAAGGAAACTCACCAAATTGAGCGTCGTTATCTGTGGAACCGGTAATACGAAAACCTACTCCTTCAGGATTCCGCTGACCACAACCTTTACGCGTTGTAGGGCGCAGAGTTGGCTTTTCATCGATCTTATCCCCAACACCACAGCAGACTTCTAGGTAGTCGTCGCATGCTTTTTGTATCCTGAAATATTTAAGTATCTTAAGTACTTCAGTATCTAAAAATAATTTTTAAATATCTGACATGCTTATGAATTTATTTGTTCTTTTATAACTTGTGAAATATTTTTTAAATATTATTCCACAACTTTTATTAAAAGTAATAACTATGACAAAAATATATTAAAGCTAAATTTTGGGTAGAAGAGTAATTACATATTTCTTAAAAATGTTAAGTTAATAATTAACTGTTAACAATTCAACTTTGTTTTCGAATTTAGAAAAATTTATACAAAAAATCAACAAACTGTCTTTATTAAAAAAATAAAATAATGAACTTATAAAAAAAGTCACATTAGAAAAACAAAAACCAATTATTTTATTCGAAGAATTTTATTTTGTTCATATTTTAATAAAATAAAAAATGAAACGGGTAATATATTTTGAAAAATGTAGAAATGATAGATTTATTACAATATAGCATATTAATAGTAATACTTAAAAATCAAAAGTGATTACAAATTTTACTTATGAGATTTAAAATAATAAAAATTATTTTTGATTAGCTTTGTATTAAAAAATAGAACATTCTTTGATACTATAATCTTTTTCTCTTGCCTCCTCTAATACTATAACATTCGAAATTATAAATTAATTCAAGTAACTATCCCATATAAATCTGCACGTATAGTTAAATAAATAAAAAGATAACTATGAATATTGATAAAAATTTGTGAAAAGTTGAAAGGGAAAAATTTACGCTTTATAAACATTTGAACGCAATGTAGAATTTTTATTAAGCTCTTATCTAATATCTCACCTGATATCAATTAGACCAACACCATTGTCTAAGATTGAACCATTCTGGCATTGATAATAAGGTACACACTCGCATCCGTTACTATTATCACGAACATTATTCCGGGTGCTGTCCACTGAAGTTGTACCCGTAACTATCTGAGGGCTGATATTTGGATTCGCAGATGAATTGAAAATGGACTTAATGAGTGTATCTTCACCTGCTTTTGACGGCATATGCTGATTCGATAACTGTCCATTATCAGGATTACCAAACACTTTATCCAGTTTACTAATATCATCATTAGATAGACCTAAAGTAAATTGAATTCGCTTTTTTCATTGAATAATAATATTGTACCGAATAAAATAATTCTAAGGTGTGAAATAGTAGTTACATTTATTCACTTTCTAATTATTTATTTAATGATATTCTTACTTATAAGAAGTCTGTTTTATAGTATATTAATAAACAAAAGGTTCTAATTTGACAAAAGTAACAGAACTAATTTTTAATTACACTTAAATTATATGCATTTCATTTATATTTTCAAATAATTGTACTTGAATTTTATTCAATATTTCCTTGATTACTACTTTTTTCACTAAGCTTCTCAAATATTCAAATGTAACAAAATCGCACTAAATATTACAAACTAAAATTCTTTTCCTAAAAATTTAAAAAAAACAGATTTATTCTTGTATTACAGATAGGTAGGCTCTTAATCAAGCTTTACTTAATATCATAGTTAAACTAAATAAGTAATATACCACAAACCTTAATCATGTGGATATAAGAAACATTTGGTCAATTTAAACACAAGACATCAACAAACGCGTAATAAAATATTTAGTTTTGATAATTTTATATTCACTTTTCTAATTTTTTTATCAAAATCTTTTTCTTCTTAAGACATAATAAGAATAGCTCTGCAGTTTTTATAATTTAGAACATGAAATGATAAAAATTAAATATAAATAAATTAGTATTATATCTTATTGAAGAATAAAATGTAATTATAAGAATTAAATATCAAATAGAATATATTATCTTTAATATAATGGTACAATAAATTTAAACATTTCGTATTATTAATTTCATAAAATTTTTCATATATTTTCATTAATTATAAATATTCCTACATTTGTATTATTTTCAAGAAAATATTATAAATAATATATGATGTAACTAACAATATAAAATTTACTCATCAAAACTTTTTCAAATTTCGATTACATGAATGTAGAAACGATATAACCAAGTTTATGTACATTTAATCACTTATTGTATTATATCGAATTGACTATAAATAAAATATTGAGGAATTTATTTAATTTCCTAAAATTCACTATGTAAATATATTTTAAGTGAAACAAATATACAAACATTTTATAAAATTAAGAAAATTAATTTTAATAATTGTAAAAATTGGCAACTAATAGAGATACAATCATTTTTGTAAGTATCCGAAAACATTTTTGAAAAAATGTTTACATTAACATTAATTTAAACATTAATTTAAATTTTTACGCGTACATTGAAATACAATATATGTGTGTTATTGAGAAAATTTTTAATTGAGCTGCATTTTTAATGAAAGAAACATTACTAAATAACTCGAATAATTTTTGAAGATTCATAAATTCTATTCAACGAAATTCATAATTGAAGTATTAACTGCTTTATAGTATTACAAATACTACAGATTTTATACTTTAAAATATAATATTATTTTTTTAAAGTATAAAATATTCGCTTAAAATTACGTAGAAATATAAACTATTATTAAAAATATAAAAAGTTCTTAACACAATTAAAAATATAAAAATCTATTGTGAGAAAATTAATAAGTTGTTTTTTATCGTTCAAAAACAGTATAATTATAAAAAAAATTCCAACATGCATTATATTACTTCTTACAATAGCATTGGTAATCCATTTTATGATGGAATATATTATTATTAGATGTTACAATACTACTAACGGCATCAGAAGTGTGAACATGTACATATTAAATAATTTTTATTTAAACTACAATTAAATTAATAAAATCTTTCATAAAATAGAAAAATTAAATGTTATTTATAAAATAAAACTATTAAATTAGTTTAAATGCATAAAATGTATTTCATTTAAGATATAAAATATTAAGATATTAAAGATATTAAGATATTAAGATATTAAGATGATTTAGTCAAATTTACCTTCTTGTTGTGGAGCGATCGTAGACAACCCAATTAATAATATCACTGATACAATGCAAAATATTGGCTTCATAGTTACTTTTTTAATTCTAAAAAAAAATGAACAAAATCCATAAGCTACCTTATTACGTTTTACAAAAAAAAAATGAAAGGTATATTAAAATGGCGAAATATAAATTCAATTAAACGTTTACTGAATCATTTTTGTTAGAAAAATGTCATAAAAACTTAAGAAAATTCCTTGTAAACAAAATTCAATAATCTCAAAAATAAATATAATTATTAAATTTTTATGATATAATTATTAAGGTAAAAAAATATTGCATTATCACTCAGATGTAAATAAAATTAAATACATAAACTAACACAAAAAGTTTAAACAATTCACATTTTCGAATGTAGCGTAAATTTATTTTACAGCATTTGTAAAACATAATACAAAATAATTTGTTCAGCCAGCAATAATTGGCTTATGATATGACTATAATAGTGCTGTTGAATATGTCAATACCTTTTTATTTTTATCTAATATTATATTATGTTTTTGTATTAAAAATTGTAACTTAATTATAATTTACCACTCTATTTTGAAGAATTAAAAATAATGACTTCTAACTCGTCTATATGCCTGAATATTCTAACGTACAAGAAATTTAATCTGATATATAAGTAAATATTTAGTCATTATATACAAATATTAACTAAATCAAATTATTCGCGTTTTCTATAATTTTTGATTCTAAAACACTTTTCATTTAAATTATTTTTTTATTTGTATTACAGGAGTACATATGTTAATGCGAAGGCATTAAATACATTATAGTCACTTTTTTAAAACTGTATATATTTTCCAAAATATTAAAATATTTCATAATTCAACTTTTAAAAATTAATAATTGATATTCACCTGAGAATTTAAGGAATATGTATAAAATTTTAAATTGATATTCATCTGAGTATTTAAGGAATATGTATCAAATTTTAATTTTCATGAATGTACATTATCATTAATAAGTATACATTAAGAATTAACAATAATTTTAACAATACAAAATTACATTTTCAGAAGAAGTTAAATATTTAAAATATAAATATCTTCACGTATAAAAGCGAGAAATTCGGGTGTCTCAATGAAATTACCAATGAAATTTCAACTAAATAAAATCCAAGTATAACATATCAAATAAAAAGTCATAAAGTACAAACATGTGACATGTAACTAAAGTAAGAAATATAGAATATTTAAATGAGTCTGAAGTTTCCAACGTTGGAACTCCAACAAAAAATCAAATTTTTCAAAACTTGAAATTTCTTTTAAAAAACAATGTAAACCATATAACTATGATACAATATTAATAGAAAAATGATATGACCCTAAAAACATCCCAAAAAACAACCCTTATTAGGGGATGAAAAATTGAAACATTTCGAAATTGAAAAATTAGAAATTTTCACTAACTATCAACAAAAATCATTACCAACTACCAAAAAACTAAAAAAAATTTATTGCACATAGAAACTTATTATAAACAAATAGAAGTTGCGCCACGTAAGAGTACCTACAGAAGACTGCCTCCTACAATAGACTATAAATACAAAAATAATATTTTAAAAAAGAAAATGTAGAATTCTAGTGTACAAGAACCAAAGATAGGAATAACAATAAAAAATCATAAACAAATATTTAACAATATTGCTAAAAAAAATGTTGAAAAGTCGGTATAGATGCTTGTGATAGTTTAATTTTGTGCTTAGATACATTTGTACGACGTGTATCATCACTGAATGTGTCCAAGTTTTGCGATCTCGTTAAATTAAGCGGATATGCGCGTCCTTTGTAACTATCGGCTATATGCTTATGAGCTACGCTTACTACTTTTTAAAAATTATTTAAAATTGCACATCTTTCGTTTTTACTACTTAAAGAGTTGTTCAATAAATTTATTTCATCGCATAACGAGTCAAAATTTTCAAACAATGAATTTAATCTTTGCAATCGCATTGGTAATTGATACAGGTCAATGTCTTTGATATAAGTATTTAGAAACAATTGAAATTCTCTCATTTGACTCTTAGTTGTGTCTCGCTGTAACGTTAATTTTCTAAGCTTTTCGTTGTCTATTTTTAAAGTAGAGGCAACTTTATTTTCGCGGTTAAAAAGTTCTCGGTGATTCAAATAAAAAAACATTTACTGTTACTTAGATGATGAGGATGAAACCTCTAAAGCTGTGCAGATCTCGTTTTGATATGCATGTAAATTTTCGTGTCCCCGGCGAAATTGATGTCATGTGTGCTTCCAGAAGAAGACGTTAATTGCCAATTAAAATGTACTTTTGATGACTTGAGTCCTTCCAGAAATCGCCAACAGTGATTGAAAACGTGTATTTTAACATCTTCATGACGAAGACGACCTTGCTGTTGAATTTGTATTTGATCAATGTAACATATATTAAATTTAAAATAAAATAAATATTAAATAAATAAAATTTATTATTTTATTATTTATTTTTTATAATATTTATTATAATATTAAATTTTTTAAATAATATTTAAAATAATATTACTTTTTATTAAAATTATTTAATTAAAAAATAAAATAAAAATATTTAAATTAATATTATTTTTTATTAAAATTATTTTATTAAAAATTAAAATTAAAATATTTAAAAAATATTTATTATAATATTATACAATATTAAATAAAAAACTCTTCTTTCTAAAAATACACGTGCGCAATGTAACATTTATTAAATTTCAAAATATGAACTTTTCTTTCTAAAAATAAACGTGCGCATGTTCATACTCTCCCCTCCCTTTGAATGAGTAACGATCAAAATTATATTGATTGACTCATCGATGTCATGTCTATAAGTTTTCATTTGAATATTATATACGTACTATTTGAATTCAAAATATACGCACGTGAAAAACAGATCCCTCTCTCCACCCTCACTCTTTTCTTAATTCACATTTTTCTTGTTGAAACATAAGAGATAGAATATCTCCTATCAATTACATAAATGTCATTATGTTGATGGATCAAGAAAACATATTAATAAATTGAGCATTATATTTTCAAAAACTTTTAAATATTTTGCAATAATTAGTTTACTTAAATAGAAACAAAAAACCTGTACATAAATATAGCACTTTTATATAGAAAATTTATTTAAAAAATATAATTTATTTACAAACTAATCATTTCATGTTAAAATAAATAGTAGTCTAAGAAAAAAATCATTGTCCTACAAAATACCGAATATTTTAAGAGGCTTAAAATATTTTTAATACAATTTAATACTTACAATTTAATACTTTAATTTAATACTTACTAATTGTTGCTGGAATTATTAGAATTATTAGATAGTATTACAGATTTATGAAGTATTGTGAAAGTATTGTTTTAACATTACTGAATAATATCGTATAATAATAATGGATGAATGTTGCAGGAATATTATAGCGACATATCATGCCAATACGTATTTATATGGTCCATATTAAAAACATTTTCTAATATTCTGAAACTATTTTTTAAATATTTACTTTTACAGAAATTTTGAATTAAAGTTGAGAAATTAAGAAATGCGTTCATATGTATAAATAGCCAAGTGTCTCAAATAAGTCTATAGATAATTAATGGTAACATGCTTCTCTGATGCAATTTTGACGAACAATTTTTTTTATTTCTACAATTTTTAAGAAATATTACTTATTATTACAAACATGTATTTAAGTTTGTGTGGTTATATGTTATTATATTTATTAATAAATTAAGTAAAGGTTTTTATTGTATGGAAATAATTATAATTATATGTTGATATATTTAAAAATATAAATATATCTATTTAATTCAATACTTTTGCATGTAATGCGTACGACTATCAGGGAAGAATTTATATTTCAAAAAGTGTCCAGAGAATAAAAAAATTACATGTGTATAATAAAATAAAAATTTCACGTTTCTTTAAAAATATTGTACTTAATAAGAATTGTAAATAATATGAATGGATTATATATAAACAATATCTGTCATTATTATAAATATATAATAATCAGATCACATTAATTTTAATTAATTTTATTAATTATATATCGATTGAAATAAAATAAAATCATTGAATTCATCAAAAATATTATTGTAATATTGTGTAAAATACGAATCGTTCATTCTACTCAAGTTTAAAGTCAACAATTCAGAGTGCGATTCACATACAAGTATTTACATAGTGATGATGACACATATGAGTATTGAAGAATCAGTATGTTCAGGGACATTGTTATCTACAACTTTCGATTTGATGAAATCAACGAAACTACGAGGCACATGAAACTGAAATGAAAATTTTAATTATAAAGTAAAATAAAGACATGATAAATAAGTTTTAATTTCTATCAAATAAGAAAATAATTAAAAAAAGAGTTAAAATATTCATAAAATCGAAAATTATATGCATTAATTTTACATGAAACTTAAAGTAGCAATTAAAGGTATAAGAATTTTCTTAATTGTACACACTCAGAAAAATGTCAATGCATAAAATAAATTACTGCTTTAATTTGACAAGAATATAACAATTATTACATTTAACATTTCAATACTAATTAATTTTTAAAAGTTTCAATGAAGGGTGTTATAGACAGAAAACAACTTTTATTTCTAAGATATATAAAAATTATATAGCATATAAATATAAATTTATATGCTATTTCCATAAAATTCATTTGCACAATTAGTAATATTTACAATTTTAACCAATTAAACTAACGCCTTGTTATTAAGAAAAAGTATTTGAAAATTTAAAACGAGACAGAGAATTTTTTGAGTTCCATATCAAATCAAATACATAAAAATAAAGTAACACTATGAAGGAATATATAATAATTATTATAGTAGCAACAATAATATTTGGCGTGATTATGCTATAGGGTTGTATAAAAATATAAGGTAGAGTAAAGTAAAGTTCATTTACTTCAATATTAAATAAAGCACGTGATTTTCTTAAAAAACAGCCAGTCTTATATTACGTATATTTATTGGCATTTGCCAGTACAAATAGTAGGCAAACAGAATATGCTACTTCGCACTTCTTCAAGGATTCAGTTCAGATTTACTTAATCGTAAGGTCGCTTTTCACATGAGCAAAATAATGCAGACTGTGAGCAACTATTGAAAATCAATTCTTCTTTCTCATATCTATAAAATATAGCGTGTACGCTGGAGTTTTACAATCATTTAACTATTCTGTATTTATGCAAACTCACACATTTGAGTGATAGATAGGCCTTTGTAGTGTGTATCAAATTTGTCATCTATTTTAAGAAAATTCTTAATAGTACAAATATATTATTTAAAGTACGAAATTGAAGGCTGCATAACAATATCGGATATTACATATAATATTTTTTTCTTAAACTTATTACAGACTTATTTGTAATTCTATCAAAATTAAAATGTAATATTTTAGCTACATTCTTATTTATGATCATTAGCTTAAAATTAATTAATGCTGTAATAGTTACATAAATAAGTTTCTCCAGATATCAATTTTTATTCTATTAATAGTTCACTCGAAAATATTCATAAATATTGTAAAATTATAAAATTTTTCCACGTTACTTAAGTACATTTCAAAATAACTATAACAATTCCTGGTATAGTTCTTAAATTCTACTAACTAATAATATCTGTTGCACCTTTTGTTTACTCGGAATGATTAAATAGTTAATTTCAATTTTTAATCCAAAGAAATTCTAAGTCATTCGAGTAGACACACGTCAATTTGAAATCTGTTTAATCGAAATAAATAAAAGCTTTTCCAGTTCAAAATTGAAGTCAATTTATTTCATCTTTCTATTTATGAGTCTACTTAACTTTACACATAGGTATTGTACTATGTTCGCATTGTATAATATATATTGTGATATAAACACAAATTTTGTATGTTATTTAAGTGTAATAATACGATAAAAATATTTTTATCAAAGCAATTTAACATTGTATCTATAATTATTTAAAGTAAGTAAATGAGGAATTTGTATGTATGCAAAGCGCTTTTTATCGAAATATATATTTTAACAATCAGTTTAAAATCAGTTTGTTGAAAATCTCCGAATCTATTTTTTTTCATTGATACTTTAGTCAACTTCACTTTGAAGTATTTAAATTTACATTAGATTCGAAAAAAATCTTAATAATTTGCCAAACAGCATTTAATTAAATAACATTGTATTGTTATATTGGCTAATTAAAGCAATTAATTAAATTGAAAAAATAATGCTATAACGCTGTGAGTACGCTGAAGATAAAATTTTCAAAATGTATTAATTTTTTAAATTTTTGATAGAATTTTAAAAATAATTTTAAATACTATAATCAGGAAAGAAAAATAGTTTTATTATAGGAGTTATGTACTTTATTAAAAAGTAATTTCTTTCATTAGAACATACAATGGAAAAAAACGTTAAAATAAGGATTCGTATAGTCCATACTATAGCGTAATGCTATAGCATAACGCATAAAATTGATTAAAAATATTGTTTTTCATATGTGTGTATGAAATGTACTTTAAAAATATAATTTTATTATTAAGAATTTTCTTAAAGCCTTACTACAAAATTGAGAGAAATTTTCAATATATCCACGAAAATAAGTTCAGTTATTCAATAACTGAGCTTACTCAATAAAAAATATTCTTGTACAAGTTTAGGCAATTCTAGCTTTAACTTGTTAATTAATTAAGGTTCAAATTAATAAGAGCGAGAATCGAACGAGAAGCGAGAATATTATATTTTGTACAACTATCTGTGGATTTTCCATGTATTCTGTAAAATTATAAGAATACATTCAAAATTTTACAATTATTGACAATATATATTTTACAATAATTTGAAAAATTTTCAAATAAATATTTAATCAATATACAGATATTTAAATTTTATAATTTACAATTTTTTAAACACTGATTCAATATAATTTATTTCGAAAATATATTTTTTCGCTCGTAACATGAGACGACATTAATTAAAGAAAAAATATTAATTATTTACACATACTTACATCGTTGTATAACTTTTGTCCGGATTATGCCAAAAAATTGGAAGGTTCGATATTATGTAATTTTTAATATATACTCCATCTAAATAATTGTTTCTTCTAAATATCAGTGTATTTTATACAATAAAAAAATAGTATTGTTTGATAGATTATAGCAAATACACTTTTTATTAAACTGTTCTCATGTAATTAAAAATGAGAAGATTAGTTGAAAAAGATTAAAAATTGTAAAATTAAAAAGAATTTAAATATTTCTTGTATCTAAATCTATATTTTATTTTGAAGTTTATATTTTAAAATTTATAATATTGTTTTAATATTATCATAATATTCTCAAAATAGTTAAAAAATGTAAATACTAAAATGAAAAATTTTACTGTAAATTTGAAACGTTGATAATTTTTTGAATTTGTAATATTTATTAAACTTCATGTGAATTGATTATTTAAAGAAAGAGAGTATAAACTTTTATTTATTACTTTTGAAACATTTAACCTAATTGAATATAAAAATTAAATATCTAATTGTTTATAATGTCGGTTTTATTAAATATACAAAATACGCATACAATCGTATTTCACACAATCTATAACTTTTCAATTTAATAGAATCCCATAAACGGCATGTAAATGTTAAGGAATAAACGTGAGAAAATTAAATATTACTAATAAGTGTATATGTTGTTAAGAAACCATTGAAAATATATTTTGTCATGAATTTAAATTGTTATTTAAATTATTATTTAAATTAATATATTTTGTCATTAATTAATTTAAATTTTATTAAAATTTATTTTATTTTTATTACTTAAAATAAAAATCATGAAAAGAAATAATTTTGAATGTGCGTAATGTAATAACGCATAATGTAAATGGGTATATATTTAAGTTGTTTTACAGGCACTTTAGTTGTTGATTTTTGTTTTAAGCCGTTGAAATAGACTGTTTATTTTTTGATAACTTAATGGTTTAAATGGGTCTCTATTACTTTCTTATGTCGCGATAAATCTATCAACCTCGGGCATTCTCAATAATTATTTTGTACGATATTATCCGAATTTTTAAAAAATAAGCTGACGATTTGGTAATCGCGAAGGATTACTAGGAAAAAAACCCAGTTAGCAGGCAACATTCACGGGCCACGGATTTAACGCTTCTTTGGGTATTTCATAAAGGCGATCAGAGAGGCATGTGCGTAGAGTATGTGTGTGTTCTGTCCTTATGCACATGATCCGTTCATGTTCATGCGGCTTACAAAAAGAAGAGAGCATCGAAAAAAAGAGATAGATAGATAGAGTGATTCGAAGATTGGCGGGGGTAGAGTGGGGCTAACAACATAACATGCTTCTATCGTCATAGTCGCCGGTAATCGTTTCTCGTTCTTAAGAGCGAAAAGTCCACTCTCCATTTCATTTACTCTGTGTATTGCTTTTTTTTATTTCTATCAGTGTACAGGTGAGTATTTTTTATTCTTTTTTATAATCGTCTAAATGGACAATTTGGGTGAAAATGTGTTATATATGTTTGTAGTATGGAATGTCGGAAATGAGCAATGGCATATTATTTTCTATTTGAATTTAAGTGATATGCTGATGATTTATTTTTTAAATTTTACGTGTAATTTTTATATAATTTCCAATATTTATTTGAAATTATCTTTCAATCAGTGACCTAGTCACGTAGATAGATTTATATATGTAATTATTAATGTAATTGCAGGCAATATATTATTTTAAACTTCAGATGAAATATATCAATTCTTATATTTTATTTTTATTTTGTTGAGAAGTTTTTGTTTAGCTAGTAAGAATTCATCTGTTCGTGAATGTAGATAAGATAAATAGATAAAAATTTATTCCAAACTTTACAAACCTCTTGTCCTCCTGAGCTAGTGCATTAAAATACCATTTCTTTTTATCAAAGATCAAACTGCGTTTATATTCATATTTTCTTAATACATTACGAGATAAGCGAACATTTTTAGATAAAAGAATAAGAATAGAAAAGAATAGTTTAGATTGTATGATGTATAAACATAAGTGGTATTTATCAGTTTTACATTGAACTAATTTTAATAGAAGTCTTTGTAATTTAAAATTTTTAAGTATGTTTAATAATACGATATTAACATTTTTAATAAGTGTATATTTTGTACAAATAAATTTTATTTGTATAAAAATAGATCACAGTTTTTTAAGTTTGTAATATATATATATATATATATATATATATATATAATACATTATAACTGTTGAATTATTCATAAACAAATAATTTTCTAATAAAATGTCTTAATTATTTATCTTATTCGCTTAAGTTTTATAAATAGCTTGAATATAAGTTCTGCAATACTTTTTACGTAACTTTGAATTCAAAAAACAATAACTGTTTATCAAAAGTAATGTGATTGATTTTAATGTTTCAAATTGAGTGAAATATTATAGAATTTGAGGATAATATTTAAAAAATTATTATACGTATATATTTAATTTATTATAATCATTTATAAATAATTAATGTATAAATTTATTCAAATAATTTATTTCAGTTAAAAAATGATAAATACATCAGGTTTTTTCTTATTTTGCTTTATCTTTGAAAAAATGTTAAAAAAGAATATAACTTTATATAATAATAATATTTGATTGACAAAGAATTGAAAATTATAAAAATTTTAATAATTTTTGTATAATTGAAATATCGTATAATTCATAAAATTGACATTTATGATACACTATTTTTCTTTCAATAATTTATGGTATGCAGAAAACACTCCGTCCAATTGGATTATTCAACCTTTTTAGTCGCTTTATAATAAAATACTATCAGCGCTACCATTCTATTTCTTTGCACATTTGCTTTACTACACGAGTATCAATTTATTTTTGATCTTATATTTATTTGTTGAATGACAAACTGAGAGTCTTTATATTTTACGAAATATAGAAATATGTTTACAAGAGTTAACATAAATGCAGTTATTTTTCCGAACGTATAAATGGAATTCCAATTTCATGATATTTAGCGTCTTTCTGAAGATAGAGACCAAGGCTATTTTGGTTATTTTGGTTCTGCCAGTTTTATAACAACCGGTTTTACGCGAAATATGAGTATTATATTCTGTTGACTTCTTTAAGTAAGTTTTAAGTACTTTTTATAACAGTGATTATACAATATCAGCACATAGATCGATTAGGTGAACAATTTAAATATTTATATATTTTCTCACAAAATGATATAAAATTTTTTTATAAAATAAAAAAATTATTTTATAAAAAAATTATTTAGTATATCTAGCTACTTACACGTGTACGTTAGATAATAGATAAAGTATAAATTATAAAAATTATAAAAAGAAAATTATAATACAAATGTTTACACTGTACATTTATTGTTTAAAAAGTTTTCATAATAAAAAAATATTTTTCATAAAAAAAGAAAACTTTTATTCTTTTAATAATAATATGTAGTTTTTTAAAACTTTTAAGTTTGATTCACTTTCAATTATTGACGTATCCCGTATCAATATTAGATTTGTTGATCATTGCTTGCAAATAGTAGATAGTAAAAATATAAATAATAGCTTTCTATTTCAATCTTTTAACTGAAATCTCAAATTAATAAAAATTTGTTAAGAAAGAAAGAAATAAATACATGTATACATATAAATAGTTTTCAAATAGTAGCACATTATTAAATTATTTTTTATCACACATCATATATATTTTATCACACAAGGCATACAAACTATATACCTTATATATAAGGTATAACTAAGATATTCAAACTACTATTAGACCATTATTATAACTATTATTAGTTAGTAAAAAAAATACTGTACCTTACATTGCACTGAAGATTACGAATACATGCTCTAAATCCGAGTATCTAATTTTGGTATTGTTAGGTTCGTTTAACATGCAAATTGTAATGTATACAATCCTTAGAATTACAATTGGGATTTTATTATTTAAGAATTTTATACAAATAATCACAATACTGTAAACATATTAAATTAGTCAACTAACTCCTTACATTACAAAATTTTAATTTTGTTATTATTATCTAGAAATTTACTTCAGAATTTTGTAAACTTCATTTATTGTTACATTTACAGTTTTTTTTAACTAGAAATTAGTTTTTGATAGATCCATGATATATTCTTTGTTTAAAATATTATTTCTAATCAGATCGTTAATTAATGTTATTTAAATGAAATTATAAAAAAGATATAAAAATTATTATAAAAAATTAATTATAAAAAATAAAATATTGTAATTTCATTTACGTCACATTTACACTTGACGAAAATATTTGTAATTTTCCGGTATTGTATAAAAGATATTTAAAAATTATCATTATAAAATATATAAAATCTGCATGTACGTGAACTCTGATGAAATCGCATACAGCCTTGTATAAAATACGATATTAAAATTTCATAATATATTATTATGTTCATCTTTATAAATTTTACGTTATTTTTAAATTATAAATTAAAGTATATTAATTTATTAATAAAATGATTATTAATTAATAAAATTATAAAATTATAAAATGTTATTTAAGTTTTTTAATTTAAAAGAATTTTCTAAGATTAGATATTTCCTAGATTATAAAGAATTTTAAAATATTATAAATATTTAAGTAGTAAATTTAGATTAAAAAACCTATTAAATATGATATTTTCATCCAATTTCTTTTTTTAAATTATATTTTATACAAATTTTATTTAAAAATGTTGAAATAAAAAGAAAAATTTATGTTTTAAACTTCGATTATTCAATTATAATTCAATTTTTATGTTCCAATAAATGCTTGTAATCAATTTCAAATGGATAGATTAATTATTTACGTACAACTAATGTTTAAAATATAAAATTTATTTTGAATAAATAAAATCAATATTTTAATAATGGCTTTTTAACATTAATAGATATTTGATATAAAACAATTTCTTGGTAATTCTTTGAGTACATTAAAATAGATGCTAGAAATATCAGTTCAATGCAAAAAATAAAATTTATTATCATGTATTTTTGAAAAAGTTAATGGTTTGTTTATAAATAAGCGTTCTTTCTTTTAATAAAAAATGGTCTTAATTGTATATTCTTGATATTTTAATTAACATTATTAAGGCGATAATTCTATATGTAGATAAAAT
The DNA here is from genome assembly GCA_018907045.1 of Wiebesia pumilae. NCBI lineage: Eukaryota > Metazoa > Arthropoda > Insecta > Hymenoptera > Agaonidae > Wiebesia > Wiebesia pumilae. The sequence continues at coordinate 496,150 of JACCHZ010000151.1, forward strand.
TCTTTCTTAGATAGAGTGCTTGAAATTCTGAAAATAATTTCTTTTTTTGTATCCCATTATGTACCGTCCTTTGATCGCATTTAACTCCAGGTAACTTAATTATACTTAAGAGGCAGTGTAAAATGCAGTTTGGTCGACTGTGTATATTAATAAGTTTCAGTGAAATTCAAAGAATTCAGCTATTTCTATATGTAACCTTTAAATGTATAAGTCTGAAGTTTCCAACGTTGGAACTCCAACAAAAAATCAAATTTTTCAAAACTTGAAATTTTTTTTAAAAAACTACGTAAACGACATAACCATGATACAATATTAACAAAAAAACGATATAACCCTAAAAACACGCCAAAAATAATCCTTATTAAGGGATGAAAAATAGAAAAATTTAAAAATAGATATATAAAAAGCAACAAATATCTCGATTAGCAACAAAATTAGAAAATCTCGTCATAATTTTCAACAAAGTTAAACAATTCCATCTCCTATGCTTACACAATATGTGTATTCTTATGCCACGTCAGATTATTGTTAATTTATAAATGTTCCTGAGGCATTTAACAAATTTTTATTAATGAATATCGTTGATCATATCAAAAACCACAAATAACTCGAATACCAACAGAATAAGAGAATCCTGTTATATAATTATAACATATATAATTATAATAATTATATAATTATGTTATATAATTATAATAATTAACAATAACGTTAAATTAAGTGTACTACTTTTACTTAAGCGTATACTCTTAAGCAGCGTATATGTAGTGCTTTATAATGAATTATAATTATTATATCTTTTTGAAATTATTTTCTCTGCTGTAATCAGAATAAATTAACAAAATAAATACTGCAATACTTATCGTTTAAGTTTTTTATCTGTTAGTAATTTGATTGATTAATTTTTAGAATATTTACTTTTATTATAATTTTTATTATTAACTGACATATATATTAAGTTACAAATTCAAAACCGTATGAAGGAAAAAATTTGATTAATCGAGTAAATGTACACGAGAAAGAGAGGGAAATATATATCGATAGAGTAAAAGAGTCGGTAAAAACGTTAATTTTTATTTTGTATATTTGTTCATTAGTTCTTTTTTTAAAAATAAATTATGTTTTTTAACTAATTGAGACAGAATACTAGAGGAGATGGTAAATTGTTCATAGGTTAGCATTGTTTATTCTAATCTTTCACATTTGTCGTAGAGTAGTAGACCTTATGTGAATTAGAAACATAATGTCGTGTTGCTGCGTCGCAAAGTCGTGGAGTTGCATTTTCGACTCGACAAAATCGTAGAGCTAGGATCTTCACTGAATTAGGACATCGTATGTACAATTGCATATGCGTACGTATGCAATATATGTGAACACATGTGTACTCTTTCGCTTGCAGTGTGACTCGGAAATTTCTTCGGAGGTGACCACCTGATATATATATATATATATATATATATATATATATATAAATTTTTTTTTAAACTATTATGTTTTTATCTTAATATTTTTTTATTTTTTAATTATTTTGAAAATAATTATATTTAGAAAATATTAATAATTGTTTTTTTTGCTTTTCTCTTAGTATTGAACATTTCTATTTACATCGTTTTTTTATGAATACGTATGAATAAAACAAATTACTCGAATAGCAACAAAATAAGAGATTTTCGTCATAGTTTTCAATAAATTAAACAAATCCACCTCGTATGCTTACGCAATATGTGTATTCGTATGCCGCTCTAATTTATTGTAAATATGTATTATAAAGATTTCGGTCTATTTTAAATTTACTCTATATTTTGGAAAATTAAAATAATCCAATTGACATGAAAGAAACTTTGTGTTTATGTACAATCTATACAAGTACTCCATTATACTACACCGAGCTTCAATCACCTGATTATTTCTGTCCGACGGCGTTTATGATTCAGTTCTATTTCAAGTGTGAAAACTCTTCTCTTCGGAAAATGTGAGATTGCTTTCGGACCTTCTAAAATGTCCGACATTTTGCAAGACGATGATATATATAGTATATAATATATATATATAATATATATATATAGTAATTTTAATTTTTTTTAAATCTAACCATTCTAGTAAAAATTAGTGATGGGTTGCTGAGAGAAAAATCATCGTCTTGCAAAATGTCGGACATTTTAGAAGGTCCGAAAGCAATCTCACATTTTCCGAAGAGAAGAGTTTTCACACTTGAAATAGAACTGAATCATAAACGCCGTCGGACAGAAATAATCAGGTGATTGAAGCTCGGTGTAGTGTAATGGAGTACTTGTATAGATTTTACATAAACACAAAGTTTCTTTCATGTCAATTGGATTATTATATATATATATATATATATATATATATTGTTAATTTTTAATGATACTTTAATTAAAGGCTTATGCATCAAAATAAAGTCTTTTATGTTTTTAATAGAAGATGTAATATTTAATATTTGTCAACAGAAAAAAAGCGAATGAGAAAGAGAATGAGTGTGTCAAAAAAGAATATGTGTTTTTAATTATGAATATAATTAAAAACATAACGTTTTTTGGGTTATGAAAATACAATTGCGTTTTAATTACAACTGTGAAATTATCTTTATTTGTTATATTGTTATTGATTTGAGAATTTTCTTTTGATAATATACATTTAATAAAAAGTTTTTTGAATATTATAAAATTGAAATTGATAATTTAAAACTGTAGTCACGAGTCGCGTAGTTTACAACAAAACTCGCCGATCGAATCGAAAATGCACGTTCATGCAACTCTTGGGAGATTTGTACTTTTCTTGCGTCTCTCTCTTGCACCACGATATTCCACCATATTTTCGTCTGAAAGACTCATGAATAGAGCAAATCCTTCTTCAAAATGTTAGTTAACGACATCAGCACCCTTGTGGAAAAGTCGAGCTAATTGTACTGTTTAAAATTTTCACAGGACGCGCATATCTGCTTAATTTAACGAGATCACAAAACTTGGACACATTCAGTGATGATACACGTCGTACAAATGTATCTAAGCACAAAATTAAACTATCACAAGCATCTATACCGACTTTTATAGGTCAGCTTGAACAAAAGATTTTCTTTAAAAATTCATTCGTGCCGATGATTCCTAATCGCGACGATTTATCGGATGTAAACAAATTACATTACTTGCAAACAGCTTTACGTGACGAAGCCTTAAAAAATATTCAAGTATTTCCAATTACGGAGGATAATTATGCTAAAGCTTGGGACTTCTTAGTAAAAACACACGAACGTAAACGTTTGTTGATCTCTTGCCATTTATTGCATTGTAAGATTAGCCGACAAAGCATTGCACATATGCATTCATTAGCATATTAAGAACTTTAAGAGGCCATTAAAAAAGGAAGCTAAGGTTGATAAAATCGAGAAGAAATCGGAATAACTAGGAGCCCGAGCGCGTGAATCACTATATCTCAAATGTCACTTTATCCTCTTTAATTTACCTAATGTCGACAGCTATTCTTGAAATAAGTGTTGAAGAACGTTCTCGCATTAAATGCCGAACGCTGTTAAATACTTATTAGACTGTAAATATAATTATTTTTTTACAATATTAACCATTAAATCGATTCATTTGAACTTCTAAAGATCTTTCACATTTTTTGTTGTTTCTAATATAACAGATTTTAGTCCAATAGAAAAATTTTCACAAAATAAGATAAAAATTCCATCGTATTTAAAATTAGTTGATTCTAATTTTGAAAAATCGATATGCTTGTAGGTGTCGGTCCTAAGTTATGCGTAGAGTAATTTTTGTACAAAACTACAATCTATCAACGGTATTCAATTTAATATAAGTTCCGCTCATATTACGTCAATTCAAAATTATCAATTGTTAACATGTCATTGGCCTCCAAAATTTCGGCCAGATACTATAAGTGCTTACTACACAAGCATTCACACGTATTAAGTAGCATAGAAAGCGACACTTTACAAGCGATTTACGAACTTCTCAATGTTCTCGAATCTAGGCTTTACTCTACGAATAAAAACGCATCAATGTCGTCCTTTATTTTCATAACACGCATATCAAATTTACATAGAACCTATATAACATGAAAAAGTGTAATCTCAATATAAACATACTGATGTTAATATAACTATCTGTACTCTCCAATATTTAATTACTTCAAGGGTTGAAAATTTTACGAATTTTTTACAATAAGCTGAAATGTACAAATGATTCATAACTTCACTTTTTTACTGTACTATTCTTTCTCTCTCACTCTATCTACAAATTTCTATGTCATTTTACTCTATCTTTTTCTTATTAGGCTTGATTTGTATTGATTGTATGCTTACGATTGTTGTATGAATATTGATTGTATGAATACGAAATTGATTTGTATGCTTTACAAATAAATTATGTATTTTTGCAACGATTGTATAAATAGAAATGTTCAATAACTAAGAGAAAAGCAGTAAAATGCAAGTCTTAATATATTTTTAAATCTATTTTCAAAGTATTTTAAAATCTATTCACAAAAAAGTGTTGTATTTGCAATTATTCAGTAATTTTATAAGGAATAGGTTGCGTAGCATAATCATAAAAACGGACGTAATGGTAACTGATTCTAATGTTTTAAATGTTAGATTTATGAATTCAAATTTGAGCGTATTATTTTCATATTCAATTATTTAGTTACTACATGAAACTTATGTATTTTCTTTTATAGATTTCTAGTAAGAAATAGGTAAAAAATTATAATCTAAACAAGTTCATATTCCAATTAAGAATCATTCGTTTAATAAAAGCAAGATTATTCTTGATAATTATTTATTAATTAACAATTAAATTCATATTTTTAATCTAGATACTAAAACATTTTAAGATAAAACATAATTAATACTTAAGAAATTAGAAATGTAATTTGATATTTACAGGTTAAACACATTTTTTATTTATATGGAAGTAATCATGGACTTATATTCATATATTTGCTTCGAATAAAACAATGACATGTTAAATCATAAAATTATTATGTGTTTCACTCTTGCATACGTCTTAATACTTATGTGGGCTTACATTTACTCATACGTGTACAAATAAATAATTTTCCATCTTACATTGTTCCGACTGATGTATAACATTTATATATTTTATTAATATTATATCAAGAATTATTTTCGAATATACTTCATTTGCAAATTTCCATAATTTTTATATGTACGGTATTAGACAATATGTAAACAAGTTTTAAGATGGAGTTGCAATTTCATGTAGTAAAATCATGTGTTACAAATTAAAACTATTTATCTATTGATTTTATGCTTTAAAGTAAAATAACTGTCTTAAATCGATCAATTTACATTCCTCAGGGTGTATAAAAAAATTGAGTATTAAACATTGAGTATTACTAAATAATTTTATTAGGTCCGTATATTAAAAAATTTTCATTTTAAACTTATATACATATATATATACAAATGTGTGTATGTATACATTAATTGGTCAGTCCCAAAGAAATTTCTGATTGAAACGCTGCCACAAGCGAGTGAGTAACATATATTGTGTAACATATGCTGCCTTATGTGCGAGATCGCATGCGGTTAAGATCATCCAAAAACTTTGACGTGTCGAATATGTAACTCCGTGAATTTGCAGCGCGGCAACGCTGCTTTATGTTACAAAATCCGCGTATCAAAATTACATAGAATCTACTATCCTTCGAAAATTCTAAAAGAATAAAATGAACACACACGCACACACACACACATATATATATATATATATATATATATGAATTAAAATATTTCATGAATTTTTAAAAATAGATATAATATACAAATATAAAAAGTTAAATTTAACGTTTTGACTCACACACTAACACTCACTTGCTCTGTCTCTCTTTCTGACTGTATGTTGGGTCCTCTTTACTCAAGTACATTATCCCATTCAAATAATCAGAATATTTCTTAATATGACGTTGAATTTGTCAAAAAAAATTCCAGTAAATAATAAATATTATAAATTATTATTAACAATTAACAATAATTAAATTATTGACAGTCAAAAATTTAAAGCATATGTACTATTAATTTAAACCATATTATTTAAACCATATTACTTCAATATAATAGTTCTACTTAATGTAGACAAAACTAATTTCAAAAAATATAATAATGTTCAAATGTATAATGTTTTCTTATTTGAATCACCGAGAACTTTTTAACCGCGAAAATAAAGTTGCCTCTACTTTAAAAATAGACAACGAAAAGCTTAGAAAATTAACGTTACAGCGAGACACAACTAAGAGTCAAATGAGAGAATTTCAATTGTTTCTAAATACTTATATCAAAGACATTGACCTGTATCAATTACCAATGCGATTGCAAAGATTAAATTCATTGTTTGAAAATTTTGACTCGTTATGCGATGAAATAAATTTATTGAACAACTCTTTAAGTAGTAAAAACGAAAGATGTGCAATTTTAAATAATTTTTAAAAAGTAGTAAGCGTAGCTCATAAGCATATAGCCGATAGTTACAAAGGACGCGCATATCCGCTTAATTTAACGAGATCGCAAAACTTGGACACATTCAGTGATGATACACGTCGTACAAATGTATCTAAGCACAAAATTAAACTATCACAAGCATCTATACCGACTTTTCAACATTTTTTTTAGCAATATTGTTAAATATTTGTTTATGATTTTTTATTGTTATTCCTATCTTTGGTTCTTGTACACTAGAATTCTACATTTTCTTTTTTAAAATATTATTTTTGTATTTATAGTCTATTGTAGGAGGCAGTCTTCTGTAGGTACTCTTACGTGGCGCAACTTCTATTTGTTTATAATAAGTTTCTATGTGCAATAAATTTTTTTTTAGTTTTTTGGTAGTTGGTAATGATTTTTGTTGATAGTTAGTGAAAATTTCTAATTTTTCAATTTCGAAATGTTTCAATTTTTCATCCCCTAATAAGGGTTGTTTTTTGGGATGTTTTTAGGGTCATATCATTTTTCTATTAATATTGTATCATAGTTATATGGTTTACATTGTTTTTTAAAAGAAATTTCAAGTTTTGAAAAATTTGATTTTTTGTTGGAGTTCCAACGTTGGAAACTTCAGACTCATTTAAATATTCTATATTTCTTACTTTAGTTACATGTCACATGTTTGTACTTTATGACTTTTTATTTGATATGTTATACTTGGATTTTATTTAGTTGAAATTTCATTGGTAATTTCATTGAGACACCCGAATTTCTCGCTTTTATACGTGAAGATATTTATATTTTAAATATTTAACTTCTTCTGAAAATGTAATTTTGTATTGTTAAAATTATTGTTAATTCTTAATGTATACTTATTAATGATAATGTACATTCATGAAAATTAAAATTTGATACATATTCCTTAAATACTCAGATGAATATCAATTTAAAATTTTATACATATTCCTTAAATTCTCAGGTGAATATCAATTATTAATTTTTAAAAGTTGAATTATGAAATATTTTAATATTTTGGAAAATATATACAGTTTTAAAAAAGTGACTATAATGTATTTAATGCCTTCGCATTAACATATGTACTCCTGTAATACAAATAAAAAAATAATTTAAATGAAAAGTGTTTTAGAATCAAAAATTATAGAAAACGCGAATAATTTGATTTAGTTAATATTTGTATATAATGACTAAATATTTACTTATATATCAGATTAAATTTCTTGTACGTTAGAATATTCAGGCATATAGACGAGTTAGAAGTCATTATTTTTAATTCTTCAAAATAGAGTGGTAAATTATAATTAAGTTACAATTTTTAATACAAAAACATAATATAATATTAGATAAAAATAAAAAGGTATTGACATATTCAACAGCACTATTATAGTCATATCATAAGCCAATTATTGCTGGCTGAACAAATTATTTTGTATTATGTTTTACAAATGCTGTAAAATAAATTTACGCTACATTCGAAAATGTGAATTGTTTAAACTTTTTGTGTTAGTTTATGTATTTAATTTTATTTACATCTGAGTGATAATGCAATATTTTTTTACCTTAATAATTATATCATAAAAATTTAATAATTATATTTATTTTTGAGATTATTGAATTTTGTTTACAAGGAATTTTCTTAAGTTTTTATGACATTTTTCTAACAAAAATGATTCAGTAAACGTTTAATTGAATTTATATTTCGCCATTTTAATATACCTTTCATTTTTTTTTTGTAAAACGTAATAAGGTAGCTTATGGATTTTGTTCATTTTTTTTTAGAATTAAAAAAGTAACTATGAAGCCAATATTTTGCATTGTATCAGTGATATTATTAATTGGGTTGTCTACGATCGCTCCACAACAAGAAGGTAAATTTGACTAAATCATCTTAATATCTTAATATCTTAATATCTTTAATATCTTAATATTTTATATCTTAAATGAAATACATTTTATGCATTTAAACTAATTTAATAGTTTTATTTTATAAATAACATTTAATTTTTCTATTTTATGAAAGATTTTATTAATTTAATTGTAGTTTAAATAAAAATTATTTAATATGTACATGTTCACACTTCTGATGCCGTTAGTAGTATTGTAACATCTAATAATAATATATTCCATCATAAAATGGATTACCAATGCTATTGTAAGAAGTAATATAATGCATGTTGGAATTTTTTTTATAATTATACTGTTTTTGAACGATAAAAAACAACTTATTAATTTTCTCACAATAGATTTTTATATTTTTAATTGTGTTAAGAACTTTTTATATTTTTAATAATAGTTTATATTTCTACGTAATTTTAAGCGAATATTTTATACTTTAAAAAAATAATATTATATTTTAAAGTATAAAATCTGTAGTATTTGTAATACTATAAAGCAGTTAATACTTCAATTATGAATTTCGTTGAATAGAATTTATGAATCTTCAAAAATTATTCGAGTTATTTAGTAATGTTTCTTTCATTAAAAATGCAGCTCAATTAAAAATTTTCTCAATAACACACATATATTGTATTTCAATGTACGCGTAAAAATTTAAATTAATGTTTAAATTAATGTTAATGTAAACATTTTTTCAAAAATGTTTTCGGATACTTACAAAAATGATTGTATCTCTATTAGTTGCCAATTTTTACAATTATTAAAATTAATTTTCTTAATTTTATAAAATGTTTGTATATTTGTTTCACTTAAAATATATTTACATAGTGAATTTTAGGAAATTAAATAAATTCCTCAATATTTTATTTATAGTCAATTCGATATAATACAATAAGTGATTAAATGTACATAAACTTGGTTATATCGTTTCTACATTCATGTAATCGAAATTTGAAAAAGTTTTGATGAGTAAATTTTATATTGTTAGTTACATCATATATTATTTATAATATTTTCTTGAAAATAATACAAATGTAGGAATATTTATAATTAATGAAAATATATGAAAAATTTTATGAAATTAATAATACGAAATGTTTAAATTTATTGTACCATTATATTAAAGATAATATATTCTATTTGATATTTAATTCTTATAATTACATTTTATTCTTCAATAAGATATAATACTAATTTATTTATATTTAATTTTTATCATTTCATGTTCTAAATTATAAAAACTGCAGAGCTATTCTTATTATGTCTTAAGAAGAAAAAGATTTTGATAAAAAAATTAGAAAAGTGAATATAAAATTATCAAAACTAAATATTTTATTACGCGTTTGTTGATGTCTTGTGTTTAAATTGACCAAATGTTTCTTATATCCACATGATTAAGGTTTGTGGTATATTACTTATTTAGTTTAACTATGATATTAAGTAAAGCTTGATTAAGAGCCTACCTATCTGTAATACAAGAATAAATCTGTTTTTTTTAAATTTTTAGGAAAAGAATTTTAGTTTGTAATATTTAGTGCGATTTTGTTACATTTGAATATTTGAGAAGCTTAGTGAAAAAAGTAGTAATCAAGGAAATATTGAATAAAATTCAAGTACAATTATTTGAAAATATAAATGAAATGCATATAATTTAAGTGTAATTAAAAATTAGTTCTGTTACTTTTGTCAAATTAGAACCTTTTGTTTATTAATATACTATAAAACAGACTTCTTATAAGTAAGAATATCATTAAATAAATAATTAGAAAGTGAATAAATGTAACTACTATTTCACACCTTAGAATTATTTTATTCGGTACAATATTATTATTCAATGAAAAAAGCGAATTCAATTTACTTTAGGTCTATCTAATGATGATATTAGTAAACTGGATAAAGTGTTTGGTAATCCTGATAATGGACAGTTATCGAATCAGCATATGCCGTCAAAAGCAGGTGAAGATACACTCATTAAGTCCATTTTCAATTCATCTGCGAATCCAAATATCAGCCCTCAGATAGTTACGGGTACAACTTCAGTGGACAGCACCCGGAATAATGTTCGTGATAATAGTAACGGATGCGAGTGTGTACCTTATTATCAATGCCAGAATGGTTCAATCTTAGACAATGGTGTTGGTCTAATTGATATCAGGTGAGATATTAGATAAGAGCTTAATAAAAATTCTACATTGCGTTCAAATGTTTATAAAGCGTAAATTTTTCCCTTTCAACTTTTCACAAATTTTTATCAATATTCATAGTTATCTTTTTATTTATTTAACTATACGTGCAGATTTATATGGGATAGTTACTTGAATTAATTTATAATTTCGAATGTTATAGTATTAGAGGAGGCAAGAGAAAAAGATTATAGTATCAAAGAATGTTCTATTTTTTAATACAAAGCTAATCAAAAATAATTTTTATTATTTTAAATCTCATAAGTAAAATTTGTAATCACTTTTGATTTTTAAGTATTACTATTAATATGCTATATTGTAATAAATCTATCATTTCTACATTTTTCAAAATATATTACCCGTTTCATTTTTTATTTTATTAAAATATGAACAAAATAAAATTCTTCGAATAAAATAATTGGTTTTTGTTTTTCTAATGTGACTTTTTTTATAAGTTCATTATTTTATTTTTTAATAAAGACAGTTTGTTGATTTTTTGTATAAATTTTTCTAAATTCGAAAACAAAGTTGAATTGTTAACAGTTAATTATTAACTTAACATTTTTAAGAAATATGTAATTACTCTTCTACCCAAAATTTAGCTTTAATATATTTTTGTCATAGTTATTACTTTTAATAAAAGTTGTGGAATAATATTTAAAAAATATTTCACAAGTTATAAAAGAACAAATAAATTCATAAGCATGTCAGATATTTAAAAATTATTTTTAGATACTGAAGTACTTAAGATACTTAAATATTTCAGGATACAAAAAGCATGCGACGACTACCTAGAAGTCTGCTGTGGTGTTGGGGATAAGATCGATGAAAAGCCAACTCTGCGCCCTACAACGCGTAAAGGTTGTGGTCAGCGGAATCCTGAAGGAGTAGGTTTTCGTATTACCGGTTCCACAGATAACGACGCTCAATTTGGTGAGTTTCCTTGGATGGTGGCAATTTTGAAAGAAGACAGCCTTAGTAATAACGCCGAAAAGTTGAATGTTTACCAGTGTGGCGGTGCTCTTATTCATCCCAAAGTAGTACTCACAGCTGCTCATTGTATTAATGGGTAATTAATTATTGTATAAGAAAAAAATTTGTAATATATGTAAATGTAAAATTTGATTTACATAGAGATTATCACAATTGCGTATAGTGTTATCTATTTTGCATACTTTATTCCAATGTGTCTGAAGTCTCAATTGAAAACGCTTAATAATTTCATAAAATTAAATATTTATATTAAAAAATATTTCCAACTTTTAAACCACCCGTACAGAGAGTTGAACAATTTGAAAATCATAAGTCCCAAATTATTAGGATTCCTTAAAATTTTATTTTCAATTAATATTAAGTACCTAAAAAATTTTTATATTAAAAATCAATCCAAAAATTGTTTTTGACAACATTATTCCGAACGCCACGCTACGAGTCAGTAAGCGCAACAATTTTTATGCGCGTAAAAGCATATCTACAATATATTAATTATTAAATTAATATATATCACCATTTCTCAATACAAAATATCGTGACTTATGCATAGTACGATATATACACAAATTTTCACATAAAAAATGTATCAACAACAATGTCTTATATATTGATAAACAAAATTATATGCAAATCAATGACTTTATAAAATGTCTATAACAATTACAGTTTTGAGATTCCACAAGATATTTTTTCAGAACATGAAAATCGATCCGGAAAAGTAAAAATCGTTATGAAATAAAGAAAAACTTGTGTCTATAAACGCGTGTTCCGACAATGTTCCGGGGCGATTTTAATATTGAAATTATTGTAGTTTCACTTGAATTTATATCAGAAATGAATAGTTATTTGAATATATTTATAAATATGAATGAATATATATATATAAAGAAAAATATTTTTTAGCATCCTAAAACTGTAATTGTTATTAACTTGTATTAACTTGAATTATTGATTAACTTGTAAGTTGAATATACGTGTAAAAATAGGCATAGCATGTGCTTTTGTTTAACAAGCTATACAACAATGTTTCGGATCGAATTTAATATTAGAAAAATATAAGTTTAATTTAATTTTATATAAGGAATGATATTGTGGAATAAAATTTTATGGAATACCATAACTATGTTTGTTATTAACAATAACTTGCAATATACGCGTTTATACACGCGATGTTTTCTTTTTTTAACAACAAATTTGACAATATTCAGGATCAATTTTAATATTGAGATTATATAGGTTTTACGTGGTTTTATATAAGGAACCATATTCTGAAAAGTATTTTGTGGAATCCTGAAACTGTAAATTTTATAAACATTTTAATAAATTCCATTTAAAGTCATTGAATCGCATTTGATTTTGTTTAACAATGTAAAACATAATGTTACTAATCGATTTTTAATATAAGAATTTGTAGATATATTGTATATCAGTCATGATATTTTACAATTATAATTTATGGAATATATTATATTAATAATTAAAATGTTGTAGATATGCTATTACGTACTTAAGAATTGGTGTGTTTATGTAGCATGGTATTCGGAATAATGTTGGTAGAAAATTTTTTTAGCTATAATTTTTTAGGTACTTAATATTAATCGACAATAAAATTTCATGAAATTCTAATAATTTTGGAGTTATGATTTTTTGAATTTTTAACTCCTTGTAAGGGAGTTTTTAAGGGTGGAAATGTTTCTTTTTTATATACTGAGTTAATTTTATGTAATAATTAAGCGATTCCCAATTGATTTTGACAAAAAACATTTATTTCTGTAAAAAACTTGAATTTTTGTTGAGACAACCGGTTAAATTTCAGACACGTTTAAACATTCCATGGATAATGTTTTTTCTATAATTTGTTGTAATTGAAATAATATTTTGTTTCTTATCAACGATATTCAACGTGGCAATTACAATTTTGTATCAAAAACGCTTTATTTTTATTGTTTGGTTACATTTAAACTCATTTATTAAATAATTGATAATTTTCAAAGTAGCTCTTTAAGGATAATACAAAGTCCTTGTGAGCTTTACCCAACTTTTTTTTAATACATGGAAGTGCTTGGCAACTGTTTTTGATAATTCATCACTGTAAAATCTGTTAGTTTGAAGAGTTTTTTATCTGTATCATATATCATATCATTATCGCAAAATAATTTTTTGTCAATCAATTTCATTGAATTTATAAAATTTCTTATGAAATAATTTACATATTAGAAATACTCCAAGAATCAAATATTGTCATGAAGTTTTGTCTACATTTAAATTAAATATAGATTTATTTTTTTGTACTGTAAATAATATTAATATATTATAATAAACTTATGTTCTCATGGTATTATAGTAGAATTAATTAAATAACAACTACTTACAAATGGTTTTACCTATAATTCAAGCATATAATTGAAAGGTATATAATTAAAAAAAATAAAATAATTCTTAATTTCCAAACAATTCATTCACACATACACAACACGCTCACAGAATTTTAAAGTTACATTTGTTTCTTATTGTAGATTATTAGTTATTATATTTGCTATTAAGATGTTATAGATACTATAAAAATAATTTATTTTTTATCATCCATCATAGTAAAGAAATGAACAAAATTTTTTTATAAATTAAAAATATTATGTCATTATTTCTCATAAAGCATATTAGCTTTATAACAAATCGCTTTTGGAAGTTACAAAATTTTTTTCATTTGAAAGAATTAAACAAAGTATCTATGATAATTTTTATAAAAAGAAACGATGCTTATGAACTATTAAAAATAGTAGATACAAATTCTTAATACTATTTTATAAGTGTTATAAAAAGTTGCTGAAGAAAATATAATGTAGTACAATAAATTTATTAATTAATAAACACTAGTTCTAAGCTGGTATGCATTCAGTTAAAACAAGAATATAATTATTTCAATAAGTAAATAGTTTTCTATTTTTATTTCATTATGTTACGTCTTTTCAACTCTTGAAAATTTATTAAAATTTATAATAAATCACCAGAAAAGCACCAGAGATATTGAAAGTTCGAGCTGGAGAATGGGACACGCAAACAAAAAATGAAATCTTACCTCATCAAGATCGCCAAGTTAAGCATGTTATTGTTCACGAAAAATTCCACTCTGGTGCGCTCTACAACAATTTTGGTCTTCTGGTACTAAGTGAACCAGTCGATATTGCTGATAATGTTGATGTTATCTGTATTCCTGAGGAGAATACCATATTTGACTACTCACGTTGTTTTGCCAGCGGTTGGGGAAAGGATATTTTTGGTATTTAAAAAGTTTATATTTTAATAAATTTTGAAAATATTTAGTTTTTTATTTAAATATTTTTCAAACAGTTTTATTTAAATTGGAGAAGTTTTTAAAAATATTAAAAATAAATGTACAATAACAATCTGTATTCTAGTTCTGTATATGTTCTTTTTATGTTTTGGTATAACAAATTTTTAAATTTTTAATTACCAATTACTAAATAGATTTCAATTCAAAATTTAACTAGTCTGGGTATAAGTTTTTATAGATACTTAGACCTTAAAAATTAAAATATGACTTATTTTAATTTTCATAATATATAAAGTTGTGTCATTTTTTAGTTAATATTTTAGAAGGAAATTTGAATTGATATTCTTTAATAATTTAGAAGATATTTGATAAATATTAGCTTTTTCAAAGAAGTAAAATAATATATTTAATGGTAAATAAAGTTTAATGAAGTTAAATATGAATGTGTTAAATGATTTAATTTTTTGTTAAAATTTAAATTCAATTAAAAGGATAAAATTCTAAGGCATCATTATAATTTAGCAAATATTTTGATGAAACTTTTATATGCATTATAGGCAAAGAAGGTCATTATCAGGTAATTTTAAAACGAGTTGAATTACCAGTAGTACCACATGATGTATGTCAAAATTCCCTAAGAACAACCAGACTAGGAAAGTATTTTAAACTAGATAAAAGTTTCATTTGTGCTGGCGGTGAACCTGGTAAGGACACCTGCAAGGTATATATTTTCATTTTTTAAAGTTTAGTTGTTTACACATTGTTAAGATTTTATAAAATATTTTCTAATAATAATTTTATATTTAAAAATTTTTTATAATTTTAAAATTTTTATTTTAAATTGAAATCTAAAAAAATTAAATAGAACCGATGTGATAGACATAAATATAAATATTTTCTACAAAATTTTTATTATTAAAGCAATTACAAAACGAATTAATAAATTGTATGTTTTTATTAACTTCAATTATATTAAATGCTACCACATTATATTGTGAATTCAACATTTTTTTTTCATGATCTGTAAAACTTT
This sequence comes from Wiebesia pumilae, assembly GCA_018907045.1. NCBI lineage: Eukaryota > Metazoa > Arthropoda > Insecta > Hymenoptera > Agaonidae > Wiebesia > Wiebesia pumilae. The sequence continues at coordinate 512,043 of JACCHZ010000151.1, forward strand.
TTTTTATCTTTAAAATTCTGTTGCAATTTATGAAAAATAATTTTTATACAACTATCGAGTTTTTGTACTTGATTTTTTTATTAATTTCTCCAAATTCAAGTCTTTGTTTTTAAACTAGGAATGTTACTAGTATATTATATTACTTACGATTTTATTGAATTTAATTAAAAGTTCATCTAAAATGCTATAAAGATGTTACAGTAATAATACATTTATTTTATACAATTTAACGTAAAATTTTCTTCTCATGTAGGGTGATGGTGGTAGTCCATTAGTATGTCCTATAAAGAATGATCCGATAAAATATGAACAAGCAGGTATTGTTGCTTGGGGTATTGGTTGCGGTGAAAATGAAATCCCGGGTGTCTATGCTAATGTTGCCAAGGCGCGACTCTGGATCGATCAACAAATGGCTAACTTAAACCTTGATAGCAAGGAATATCGATATAAATTATTCTAAATGCAAATCAATACGTTTGGTTCGTTTTTACTTAATTAATTTGTTCGTACGGAATCGTTATGAAAATTTGTATTATTTTGAATGCGACTATATAAAAATATTATTTTATATTTCATTAATACTGAATAGAAAATATATTTGTAACAAATATATTTGTAAGATAACGTTGATGTTTATAATGAGAAGTAATTAATCGTTAAAAAATCTTACACTCTTGTTTTAAGTTTAAAAAATTCTGTTTTGTCGAAAACATAACCAGAATATTTTTGGAGAAATAATACATATATTTCAGAAAAATGAATATTTAAAATTTAATTAAAAATGAAATTTGCTATTTTTTTAAAGGGAAGCAATGATATTATTTATATAAAACAATATATAGTATTAATAATAATTTAATATTTCAGTTTAATTAAATTTGAAATAAATCTATTAATGTTATAAGAAAAATATATGAAAAATACTCTTTCGTTTATTTTTTAATAAAATAAAAAATATTTGTAATATTTGTATTTTTATTTCATAATTAATTTTTGAGCCAATAAATTATTTCATATATTTTAATAATGAAGTTCTTTATTATTATTTATTATGTGAAAAAAGTTATAGTAGGAATTTATTTTAAAAATATAGGAGTGATAACTAGTCATAATTAAGCGATTTGTTAAGTAATGAAATATTATACTATGAAGAGATTTGTAGCTATCGATAATATATTTTCAAGTTTCCTTTTGTTGAAGTGTCTCAGTTAATGAAAATTATTTATGGACATTTTTTCTTATGAAAAATAGTAGATTGATTTTACTTTTAATTATTATTTTTAGAATCAATATCTGGATTTTAAACATAATGTTTTTAATTTGCATTCAAATATTTTATTCTTTGATAAATATTTTGTAAAATAAATAAGTTTTCATGATATATTTTCTTATAAATTATATTATCACATCATACAGGTTTTTTAGACAATAAAAAAATATAAACAATTGACAGACGAATGTTTATATGATATGTAATGCAATAAGAACGCATGAAAAAGATTACTGATATTTTATGTATGCAAAGCTATAATAAAATAAAATAAAATAAATATTGTAGAGTTTTTCGACGTCCTTGTTTTTTTCAGAATCTTATTTATAATCATAAAATTTAATCAACAGTTTAATGTTTTTTTACTAAGTTATATATAGAATGTAATGGATATTTGTGGAAATTAAGATCTACTTTTAAAGTTAGTGAAATTTAAAATCACGTCTTTCAAAAAGTAGATTTAAGATCTTTTAATTTATTTTTTTTTAATATAATATTTTCCATATGTTTTAACTTAAATAATAAGTTTTTGTTATAAAATTTGGGATTTTGTTATAAAATTGATATACTTGTTAAGTTTACAAATTTCAGTTTTAACCAAATTTTAAAATCGTTTTAAAACCATTTTTAATGTTAACTGAGTTTTAATTTTTCATTATTTAGTTTAGTTCACAATTAATTATTAAAAGTTTAATTATAATATTATTTTAAATTATAAAATTAACCATCTAAAATATAACCTATTGTCATTTTTAAAAGAATATGGTTAAACTTCCAAATTTATATAAAAAGGCCGTTTGAAATATATATTTTTACATTTTTATAGGGGGTAAGAAAAATACGTAACAATAAAAATTTATTAAGCATTTATTTGTTCTTTTTTTCATAAAGGAGCTCATTAATCAGATTGCTGATATCTAAAAAAAGTTCAAAATATTTATTATATTTTTCATGATATTTTAACCTGCTTTAAGAGAAAATATTTATTTTTAATATAAATTCTACAAAAGTATAAAACTTAAATTTTTAATTTTTACATTAATTTTAAATAAATTTGAATGCATTAAAAATAAAACAATTACATTTTATCGGGTTTTTTTATTACAATTATATATTTAAAGTTACAATTAAGAGACCAAAATTTAATTAAAATTATTTTAAATAAATAATTTTATTTATTTAAAATAATTTTTTAGAAAAGGATTTCATTATCGATATATTCATTGGCTTATATCTCATTAGAAAATAACAATAATAAGATATTTGACTTTTAATTTTTATTTAAAATACATATTATTAGATATGGTTTGATTATTATTAGACGTTGATTCTCAAAATCAATTTAAAAATATCAATCTGATCGTTTTCTTTTCTTTCTTGAAATTTGTCCTTTATCTTGACCATTACTTAGACCTATAATTGATTCTTTTTCTGAATATAATCGGAAATAAATGTGCTGAATTTCTATTATCCATAGAATAGTTATAATGCAAACATTTAAAATGCAGTTAATTCGGTACATTTGTACATACGTGTAAACAAGTTGTTACAATATCGTAAACACTTATTTAACATTTCAGAAGTGAAGTCTAAAATAAATAGTTAATATTGTTATATTTATCCTTTACGTACTAAATAGCTGAAAATATTACCATGACACCTTTGATTGCAGTCTCGAGTAAGTCAACTTCGACAGACTCTTTATAATAAAAGAAAATCATATAACAATAAAAGTTAATTATCTTCATAAATTAATATTGATAGCAACTAATTAAAAATTACATTTATATTTAAGTGTGTATCGTTACGAGATTAATTAATTTGCTTAAACGTTGTTTCAAAGTATTTATATTCTCACCTATACTAATAATATTCGTCACGAGTAGTTGTTGAATCTTATGTTTAAGTATATCTAATATATAAACAAAATATAATACTAATTTACTTATTTAATAATTTAAAAGAGAAAAGAAAAAATACAATTTAAAATATGGAAAGTCATTTGAAGATTATACCAGAAAAATACATGAATATAGATAGTACATAATATAATCTTGAACATCGTATAAGAAATAATATTTTTGTAAATGAATGAATATTTTAAAAAAAGAACAGAAAGAATGGATACTATAATGATAGAATTATAAATAAATAAATATCAAATTTTTAAATATTTTTGTATATCTTTTTAATATTTTAAGTATAAGATAAATTAAAATAGTACTTTCAATTTTTTTTACGTCTTCCATCAAATTATTTATCACACAAACCTTTGCATCTTCTAAGTTGCGTAACAGGGAAATCTAAATGTGATTTAATAACAAATTTGAAGTTAAAATTGATTTTTAAAAGGAAAGTTTATTTTAAAATTATTCTTTAAATCCTTGCATGTAAGATTGTAATTTTCAAACTATTTATTAGTACATATTTTGTTATAAAAATTTAAATAATTATTTAGTGTAATAATTGAATAATAAGTACCATAGCATTTAAGTAAGTATATTCATAAATATTACTATAAAACTTTTATTGGTTCTGACTGTTTATAATGTATTTAAATTTTTATTGCATTTTTTAAATGCAAATATTGCATATTTCTCTTATACAGAACTATAAATTTTTATTGCTTGTTATTTATACATTTTTAGATTACTAAAAGTTTACAGTTACAGAAGGTCAAATATCCACGTGAAATTGCTATTTCTTAGAGTACTTGTGTTAGCTTGACTTTTTTAAATGTAATAGTAGCTTTTCTAAACTTGTACGTATTATCTTTTCTCGAAATTAAAGTGAAAGTATATTTGAATTTCTCTTATTACCTTTTGAGTTGTTGAATAGTTGAGTGATCTTTTGGTTCAAAAGGAAGGCTTATGAGACTTTATACTCTCGTCTTTTATTTGAATGCAGATATAATTGAGACGACCAGATGTACGATTAAATTTAGTAACTATATGTCATGAAATGAATGATTTTGAGCCTCCATAAGTAGATATCTTGAAGTAACTGTGGACATACTTGGAGTAAAAGTATTCTGCAAATTATGTAATGTATATGCTAACGAAGTAGACGCCTATGTGCTAAATGAAATTGAACTGTAGAATCACATTATAAACGGACGATTATGAAAAGCAACGTGACAGTAAAAAATATAAATTTTAGAGTCGTAAAAACACGCATCAGCTGAAGGTAGAAAAATGTATAAAAAAAATAAGTTTGAGAGCAATATAAATGGAAATTATCTGAAAAAATAGATTGTACAATTATTAGCTCAAAAAAGTCGTTCAAAATTGTATAAAATTCTTTAAGATAATATTTTAAAAGTCAAATGAAAGGGAACAGTGTCTAGTTATTGCATCAGTAGTGTTTTGAAGATTGCATTACACGTAGATCACATGTATTAATTAGAAGAAATTCAAATTGAAATAATCGGTACTTCCATATAGAACGAGATAAAAAATACAAAATGTCGGAATACAATACTGTTCAAAAGTGTCTACTCTGTATCAAGGTGAAAAGTTAACCAGATACGTGAAGGTACATCACAAAATTAGAAACTTATAGAGTTTTCCGAACCATTCTTGTTTAGAATGAAAGCCAATAGTAGTAAATCTACAATGAAATTTATAATAGAGTAAGAGAGGTTACAATTTTTTGATCTTTATTCAGTATAACAGCCACAAAGATGATATCATTCTTATCAAAAAACTTGATTATTATACAAAGAATTCAGTAATTTGTAATCTCAATACCGAACCAGCTATATTTTCATGTTCCGGTACATTGGATTTGTCTGAATAGGGCCTGGTAAATTCTACTATTTTATCATTTACCTTAATTTGAATGAAAATATAGATGGCTTCAAAAATAATACAGCATATTTGAAAAACATTCACTGGAATGGAATTTTGAGAATTGATATATTAGAAAACTAGACAATACCCGTGATCATTATTAAAATGAACTCACGTTATTTAATATAGTAGGTGATTAAAAGTCCTTCAGTTCCTAATAGGGTATGGGTTTTTCTGCGTCTACCGCTATAAAATAGGAAAGATAATGAAGTATTGCTTTAATTCAATTAATAACCATTCAGACGATCTTCTACACTGTTTTTTTTACAGAAGATCAAAGAAAAAAACTAGAACGATATAGTATTTTTAGTCTAAGAGTGATTTTGAGATAGTTTTAACATTGATCAAAAGAAGAGGTCTTTGAAAGACGATCCTCTATTTGAAACAAAGTGATGGAGATAACAGATTCGCAACAGCTCATAGAATATTATACTAAATATTGAATAAATTAAATGAATATAAAAGCTCTTATTATCAATAGCGTTACACCAAAATAACATTGTGTGATCGATTTAGGGTGGATTCATTCATCGGTGTTGGTCAAGGCAAATTTTTAGGGGATACAAATTATATACAACCCTTTTGTGAAAAATCTGTTATTTTGAAAGTGTTCTTTGCTCAGTTCTTGAAGTAAATAAAAATTTTCTGCGCAAATATCAAACTCTATTTCTAATATTTTTATAATTGAATAAATAACATGATACTTTGAAAATAATTATACGTTATAGCGTAATAATGATTTTACGTTCTGCCTTGGATTTATTAATTATTGAATATTTTTTCAATAGTGATTATACTATCTTAAAATAAATTAATCATTTTAGAAATTTTTATAACTAATAAAGGAAAAAACACAAAAAGTGTTTTTTAAATATTTAAGTGAAACGGTTTTTGAATATATATGGATTAGGACTCAAACTATTTTCAAATTTTTTGACCCAAATTTTAAAGATCATTGTTATTTATTAGTTTTTTTTAAATATATTTAAAAACATGTTTATATAAAATAGTTTTAATAACCCAATAAATTCATCAATATGCAAAATATATTTTTTATATTCTTAAAAGAAATTATTAAAGTTTAATTAATGTAAATTAACTTTTTGCAAAGGATATTAGAGATATTCCAAATTAAAATATTCATATATATTAAATTATTTACTTAATGATTACTATGTAAAAATAAAAATAGTTTATTTAAATAAATAAACTAAGATTTGATTAAACTAATTTAATTATATAATGTGCTAGGATCAACCGAAAATAATGTAGAATGAAATAACACATAGTTTTTAATCTATTTCTAGTTTACTTAATCATTTGAGTCTTAATGATAGACCGGAGCTTTATATGTTTTACTTAAATTAACTTAACTTAGTGAAAATAAAAGTAATACTCATTTTGAATTACAAATTAAAAATATAAGTAAATTAGATAATCTGTAAAAATGTTTATTAGATATAAAGAGAATATATGATAGGTAATGGAATTATACTTAACTTTTTAATTTTCTTTTAATAATTCAGTCAATTTTAACGAAAAAAGTATATAAACTACATATTGCTATAGGTACATATAAATATTTAAAAAATTTGTTTTTAATAATTTGTTGAAAATATTTAAATATTGAATACGTAACCACGTTACTCTCTTTGTCCGCAATAATTTAGTAATGATACTGTAATAGATAAAACACTAGATTTTCACAAATAACCTACATCAACAATTTAAAAATGTGTAAAAGTGCTAAATATTTTTTAAATATTTTTAATTAAATTAAGAAATAAACATAATTACACTATTCCTTGATTACTACTTAACCGAAATTATGTTATATATAAAAAATTGTGTGTTACGACAATGCCTCGCTAGGTTACTATTTTATAAAAGAAAAAAAGAGAAAGAACTCAAAAAAAATACCAACAGAGAAAGTTTTTCTTTATTTTCTTTCGCTATCGTAAAAGAAAATTTTAAGAGTCTAAAATCCTCACCTAAGCCTGGAATGTCGACAGAGGAAAAAAAAATTTTCGCTTAAAACATAAAATGGACATGTTTATGACTGTACATACACTCTTGAGTTGCCAAATGCCTTTACATAACCATACATATAACATACACTTTCAATTGTGCAATTTCTTTTAACAGTATAATGGTTATTAATTATAGAATATTCTGTTTCCTAGGCATTTTTATTTTTATCTAACTCGTATATTAATAATTTAATTTATAAAAACTTATAAAAACAATTAAAAAGCCATTAAATATAAACACAAAAAACATTTCTACAAATAATAACAATTATAATAATAGAAATGCTACTATTAATTTTAATGTTTATTATAATAATAATTAATAATATATATAGGCGCGCGCGTGTGTGTATGGGTGTGCATACATAGATAAATGATTCTTATTTTTAAATAATTTGCTTCTCAATAATTATTGTAAAGCGTCTATAATATAAGTATGGATTTTATTATCGAAATAAAAACCACAGTTATTATTATTAGTTTAAACATTTTTATATTATTTATTTATTATCATTATTAAATTATTTTTAAAAGGAAAGTAAATAATAATAATAATAGTGATAAGGATGATAATAATAATAACGAAAGTGGTAATGTTAATTATTTCAACAAAATTGTATACGCAATTTTGTAAATATTAATTATAAACACAAATTATTATTAATTTAACCAATATTATTAAAAACCAAACTAAATATTAACAAATTATTCAAAATTATGCATCTATGAAAAATTATCGAACCTAATAATTAAATGACTAGCAAAGTCAAAATGCTATTTATTTTACAAAAATTGAAAAATCTATGAAGGTTGTATAAACTTTCCCGGGAAAAGTCATAAAATACCCGTCTTTTCTTATACCATTTGTGGTTAAAATTTTGTATAAAATGCATTTTCTGTGTTAAAAATATTACATCACATCTTACACTTCAAAATAGACCAGCTCACTTTGTAAAAACTAAGTAATAAATACATTTAAAACTATTATGTACTATTTTTTTTGAAGGGAATTGACTCCATCCTTCCATTTCCTTTTTCTGGGAAACCTTTCCTATATATTCGCTGCACTCCAGACGTTAAATGCCTGATGGCCTATTATATTTTCGCCAAACATAATTGCGGTTACTTTACAAACATCTAATGTTTTTTTTTTTAATTTTTTCAAACATAATTGCAGTTACTTTACAAACGTCTAATGTTTTTATTTAAATTTTTTCAAACATAATTGCGGTTATTAGATAAATGTTTGGTTGCGCATTGTTTTCCTTTAATTTTTTCATTTAGTTTTTAACATATAATGCAGTTTAATTTAACATTTGACGTAATATAATATAAATATTGAGCACAAAATGACCGGCATTTTATTATTACATATTTACCACTCATTATCGTAAACAAAGAAGGTTATCATTCTTAACGTTAGGACCATAGTCCATCCCCTGCTAGTATACTCGCATCTGTAAGCCAAAAAGCGCAATCATGTTGAGGAGGTGACATATAATGTATACATAATTATAGTCGATACATTTAGTGGTATGTTTTCAATTACGTCGTGAACATAAAACATATTTCTTTCATATTTATTGTACAACCATTTATAATTTTAAATACAGGGATCACTAAGTATGGTTCTGAATAACAAAAATTTTATATGTAAAAAGTAAATAAATTAATATTATGTAATAAATACATAATAGAAGAAATCATTACAAATTATTTTATATAAGCTTTAAATTTTTTAAAATACTATGATATTAGTTATAAAAGAATTTAATATAACGCGAATTTTATGTTAAGGAAAATGTACTGAAATAAAAAACTAAAAATATATAAAAAGATTGTACTTTTAATATTACTTTTATTTGATAATAATAATTACCTTTGATTTAATTTTACAGCAAATTTTTATTTATTCAATAAATAATAAAAAAATTTTATTAAATAATTGCACGTTTATCACTAAAAATTTTCTTTATATATTTGATTTTTATTGTTTTTTTATTGTTTTTTTTTTTTAATTTTTATTAAGTGTACAGAAATTTTGTTTTATTTCTAAAAAATTGAGTCTAAATTATAAGTAACATAGACAATATAATTATAATATAGTTGAACAAGAAATTTACATAAGCTAAGATATATGTTGTTAGAGTTTTTTAGTGTGTCAATTCGACTCTATATTTTTTTTTACGGTGACTTAATAGTTAATGACATTTTTAATAAAATTTGAAAGTAGCACCGATATGAAATTCATTAAAAAATAACTTCACTAATTTAATTTGAATATTATTAAATTTTATTTTATTGGAATAATAATAAGATTATAATAAATGTTTATTTATTTACAATATTTACGAGAATAATAAATAATTAAATTTATAATAAAGGGTTACTACAAAGTTGCAATTCCCAATAGTTTATATGCATAGTTAGCAGTATTACTTATTAATATATAAATATTCTTACTTTTGCAAAGATCATAGCAATCTGTTATCGGTATAGTTTGTAGTGCTGTTAAATGTAATGTAAATTAGCTTCTATGTTTTCATAAATAAAAAGTGAATTAAATTAATGATACATAAATATGTATGTAATATACATAAATATACATTCGACAAATAATAAATTATATGCAACAGTTTATATGAGAATTATGAAAGTCTTCATTTCTAAATTCTTATAATTTACTGCTATTATTTAAAATGTCCAGTCGTTCATACTGGACATTTTTTATTAAAAATACATTATTTAAGTTATTTCAAATTTTAGGTACTTAGTAATAAAGCAAATATAAGTAATAAAGTAACAACTTATATGCACAAACCAGTGCTTATATGATATTAAATATTTTTTATAAATTTTATTATTCCTATAGAAAAAACGTATTATATAAAATAATAAAAGTACAATACTTTAACATAATTAAAATAAAACGTTAATACTACGATAAATGTATTTAAATGCAAAATCTGTAAATACTAGCTAGTAAATAATTTACTAGCTTTTTCAAAAAATTAAAATTATATATACAAATCTATTCAATAATTTAAAATCTATTATACAGTAAATACCTTTTGTTTTCACGATTATATATAATTTTAAGAATTAAAATAGTTTAAAGTTTTTGAGATGAAGATAATTTACGATTTGATATAACTAATATATTTGCTATGCATCTAATACTAAAAATAAATTTTTTTTTTAATTTAATAATAAAATATAAAAAGTTCATATAAATATTTTTAGACATTTTATTGTATATACAAATTCCAATTCTACTAAAATATGTTTTTCTTGTAAATTTATCATATTAACTGAAAAAAGTAACAATAAGATATTTTTTTTCGTTATAAAAACTAAATCATAAAATACTTTTTAGATTTATGTTATAGTTAAATTCTACACTTCAAAACGGCTATATTTTTTTAATGTTTAGTACAATTGTAAGTACAATTTATGTATTTAAATCTTGAAATATTAAAATATATTTTCTACTACTGTGTATTAAAATCATTTAATTTTTTGCTAATTTTCCAACCCAATGAAAACTTGCTACTTTACTTTAAGCAGTGTTATTAATAGCATATCATAAAAAGATAATCGTTTTCAGAATCCAAATGTCGTCGTAATTATCATACCGCTAAGAATGCTACAAATTCTCTCAATGGAGCTTATTATGCAACATGTTTGAAAAAATAAATATTTTATTAACCATCTGTAAAATTCAGTGTTTATAGGCAATTTTTATACTATATCTTCAGTTTAATATTGGGGTATATAAATAAATGTGTATATATAAATAAATAAATGTATATAAATAAATGTTTTATACTTTTATAAGGATATTATTACAAAAGATAAAGCGCAAATATTATCCAGCGTATTAAAGATGATAAAAGAAAATAATATGTACAGATAGTTGTGGGAGAGTAATGAATTACATTACTTCATTAACAAAGCACAGTATGTATAAAATGTAAACGCAAAAAATTAATTATAAAACATCGATAAATCATTCTGTGAAAAATGGAGAACTTGAGTTTAGAGAAATTGCGGAAAGAAGTTGCTTAAGACTTCGCAAGCTTAAATTTGTATAAACTATGTATAGTACTATTGTTATTAAGGATAGTTGAACATTTCTTGTTTGCCTAGACAAAAGTAGATTAATATAATACATTTAAAGTTACACCTTTTTATAAAGTTTACACCTTTTTACAAAGTTACAACTTCAACTACCCTTTAGAGGGAGATACTTTTATGGTACCAGATAATGATACCTGGCGTGCAATGTATATAAGACAATGGTTACGACGCATATTAATTCCTTCTACCTAGAATAGCTCTCTTGTAAGCAATATTGTATGAATTTTCAATAGTATATAAAATCCTGTATTCATTAAATTTATTAGATACACAATTGATTGTTATTTCTTACAAAACTAATCCTGGCTTTAATCAAAAATTCAATTTTTTATGAAATTAATTATTTGTACGTAATGAAATACTCTTGTGCAAAGTAAACTATAAAAAAATATCCTTCTTTCAATTATTAATAAATTATAGTTGCTGACGATTGAACAAACTTCGTAAAAGAAGCTGAAAGAAAAAAAAAGTGAAAATGTTGAAATTACCTGACAGAGAGCTGAATACGTTGAAAACTAAATTTTCCTTCAAAAGCGATACTAAGCTTGTATTCTGATGTGTAGTTTACTATTGTTATTTCGTTCAAAAGTGGTGATGGAGTGGATTGATTACTTTAAAAAATAAAAGAGTGTAACTTTACACAGTAAAAAAATTTTGAAATTTCCCCATAAAAGAATGTAGAAAGTGTAGACAAGTAGATGAATATTTAGCTAACGAAATTATCAACCTAAATCAGAGAATGCACGTTCGATAGTTGATGTTAAGAAAAAATATAACAAATTAAGAGTAAGAGTATATTATACTAGGTTGAATAAAATAGTTCAAAGGCATTCTTCCTGCCACAGATTACCGATTATATTTTGGTGCTGATGCGTAAAAGTATGAATGAGAGTCAGAACTTTGTTATTGGCTACTTCATGAGAAACCTACAAAAGTGTACTTAGATTTCTACGATTCAAATTTGTAATTTATTTTCAAAATAGATCACAAGAATATTGAACACTCTTGTAAGAATAAGATTTACATGAATTTTCTGTAAGGTATCTTTAGATACGGGAAATCACAACTTTAAAATATACAGTTAATATTAGCTACGGTGCAGTGAAATGATTTCAACGTCAACTAAAAGTAATATCAGTTTCTGCATAAGTTTGTCTAGATCTTAAGATATAGAATGGAAAGGGGAAAAATCTCTACTTGTACGTACAATTAAGATACAACAAATGAATACATTTAGACGTACTCAGATAGTTTACAAAGTTTATGCAAAATTACGAGAACATTGCTAGACATTGCTAATGATGTTATAAAGATCTGAAATCTTCATATTCATTTACATGAAATTGAAGCGCTAATAGTCACCAAACGAATTGCCGCATGTACACATACAGAGCACTTTCACAAATGATGGATATATGATATATATAGATGTATAGTATTGTATAGATAAAATACTATTTGACAAAGCTATAAAAGTATTTTGTTATTAAAGAGGTTTAGTTTCAAGAAGTATTCAAGATCAACGCTAGTTTTTGAACAAATTTTGCAATGATCTTTCTTCATTTCAATACTTTAGATATTTAACAATAATTGAAATTCTTCGTAGATACATTGAGAATCTAAATTAGTACTAAGAGGATAAAGTATTAAATTTTTAATCTATTTATATCTATTAATGCACATTTTCAATCATCGGTGACCCCAACAGACATATCATATTGCTGATATTTTTTTGTTATATCTTACGATAGATTCTATAGAGCATTCATCACTTTGTATACAAAATAAATATAAGTATTTATTTCTATACATAGAAATAACAATTGTAATTACAGCAGAAGTTATAGAAGTAATAATATTATTCTTGGGATAATAATTTAATTACCTTGTTTTGAAGAAAAGTAAAACAAAAATTTCACTTGATTTACTAATAAGTTCAAGCTACTAGTTGTGCAGATAAGTTATCGATTCAATTTTTAATGTCTATAGTTTTACTATAAAGGAAAGTAAAAAATCAAAGCAACAGAGTCATTTATTTTAATCAAAGCAACAGAGTCATTTAATTTAATCAAAGCTTTTATTTTTTTATTTGTTTAAATAAGAATATCCAACTTTAAATATTAAAAAATGAAGATTTATGTATTTCTTATTTTAACTATCTTACATTGTTTAATTTTTATTGAAGGTGCATATGTATATAAATATAACTAATTACTTGTACAAGAAACCAGTGTATCTTATTAATTTATTTTATACTTTGCAGGGGAAAAAAGATACCAAAAACAGATTGTACTAATATTTGTAATGGTAAAGTTAGTTTATTTAATAAATAATTTTAATAAGATTAAAAATTATAATATTTTATAAACGAATAAAATTTAAATTTAAATAAGACCAAAATTGTTATTAATATATAAAATAATGAAGTAGATATCAATTATTCAAGTCAATTACTTCCTTCAACAGTAGTGTAACAATATTTACAAAAGTTAAAGATTAAAATTTTTCGTAACAAAACAAGTAAATTGTATAAGTAAATTAAAGCGTATGCTTTAATTGAAATAATAATTAAATATATTAAATGTAGTACAAAATATCTATTTTAATCAAAATAAAAAAGAAAGAAAATTATAGAAGGTATTAAGGTTCTCTAAATAATTATTTATTAAGAATGAAATGATATTTTCTTCAAATAATATTTTATATTCTTCAATTTTATATATACATGTAAATTTAATTTAAAAATATTAATCTTGTACGTTTCAAATTCTAATTTTATATTTATTTTACTTATGCATGATATATAGTGTTAATTTTCGTATTACATAAAATATTATGAATTCATATCGATTTATTATTATAATAACATTCAGCTAAAGTTTTAATCGTTTCAAAATTTAATGATTATAAATTTTAAATTAAAAAATTATTTAAAACTCTTAGACAAAATTCTATAAAATAATTTATCAGAAGGTTTTGTATTTTTAAAATATTCTAATATTTCTTTTTATCAGTATTATTACTTTTAAATCAATATCTTCCTAAATCTTAAAACTTTTAATTTAAATTAAATTCTAACATGCGCTAGGAATATTTATCCCGACGTATATTTTTTTCCTTTTCGTCTATCAACAACGCTGTTGTACTTGGGGAAAGAAGGGGTACATTGTGAATTCGTTCAGCAATTGGGATGTCAATAACTCTCTAAAACAGATTTAAAGAAGGGAAACGGCACCGGAATTTACTTAATGCTATTGAAACGACGATGCTTCTTTAAATTATTTAAAAAGAGATATTTTTCGCCTCTCAAGTTAAAATTGAATAGAGAACTAGACAAACAAACTTAGAAGAAAACACCAAGACATTCGACATGGCCGAGAGGAAATAAAAAATCATTCTGCTCTTTTCAGGACGACTAAACATTTATTCATTTAGATTCAATGAGGTTCATCAAACTTTCATTGCAAATTCGTCCTTTTCACGATGACGGTCTAATCATCCCACCAGAACGTAAATAGCGGAATAAGAACTGGAATTTTTAAAAACCCGCATAAAACATCCAGCACTTTTCCCGTTTCTTCTGATTTGGCAATCAATTACGTGGAGTTGATAACAACAAGAATGATACTAATATCCACGGCCCGATATTATAGTAGATACCGCCAATGTAAACGAGGCCAAAGAATAATTACTTCCGAGGATAGTTAAAAAACTTAATGGTGCCCAAGTACCTTGACCAAGGCTTATTAGCTGCGCTCCCCGTGTTTGAGCAAATATTGTTCTTACATCCAGAACAGCTAATGATACTCGCACAGGTCGAACCAATACTAACTTGTTTGAAGCCACACTTTGCTCTGATCGACCAGACCAAGAACTTTCGCCTAGAGTTTGTTTTGTGGACCAGCCACCGCAACTCACATCAGCTACCCGTCATCGATCCAAAAAATGTTACCCTTATCAGTTTCACTGCTTGATTAGGACGACAGAATCTCTGATCGACCATCAACTCCTTCATAAACTTGACCGAAACACATCCCTATATAACCAGGGCTAACAAGAAAGGTGACACGGTATGTAGAAAATTCTTGAGGAAGGACAATTTGACATAAGTCAAAATATTCTTTTTCTTCACTTTTCATACTATCAAACAACCAAGAGTGGCGATACTTCTTTAAAGTCTTTAAAAAATGATGCTTTGCCCTTCTCTCGTCATAGGAAAGAACTGGATGAAAATCACAGAAGAAAACACCGACACATTCCCCTCCGAAAACGTCTGAGACATCGTCCGTTCCGGCAACCGGTTTGACGACTCTTACCAAGCTAATTCTCTTTTTACAGAGCGATCAAACAACTACCACGAAGATTAAATGAGCTCCAGTGGACTTTAATTGTTCATCTACCCATTTCAGGGTGATAGTCAAATTCATCCCACCGGAAAGTAGACAGCGGGGTAAGGTTATATTTTTCAAAGATTTGGAAAAAACATCCAACTTTTTCAACCTTTCTCAATTCAGTGAATCTAAATTCGATTAAATAACTTTTTAAATTTAAATATATTTTCTTTTTCAAATAAATAATTATTTAAATATCTCGAATAATTTAAAAAGTTTAATTAGATTGCATATTATTATCTAATTAATTTATAATTCATTTTAATTTATATAATTAAAGAAGAAACAATTTTTTTAAATCTTGATGTTTTTTGACTAGTCATACCGAAGTATCTACATTCCTGATTTCATATCAATAATATTATAAAGATTTTATTAAATACTTATTCGTATCTGAAATTGATGAAACTTAGTTAATTAAGAAATTTAATTTTATTGTTTTTATATCATTAAAAAGAATCAAATAAATTACTTTATAATATACTTTATCATTTATTGAATCATTAAATCTATAGATATAAAGTAATATAAAAACGTTTGTATTTACTATATTGGTTTAGTTCTATTTTAGATATAAAAATATTTTCATAACATTTTATATATACGTAAAATTAATTTAAGTAAATATTTGCTACAAAATATATAAAGAAAATTAAAAAATGGTAATATTTTAAAAAACAAGCAATTTATTTATCACACAAATTATTTACTTTTGATTTCGTTTTAATATAAAAATGTAATTAAACGATTCTTCTAATTTAAAAAATTAGTACTTGTTAAATGCTTAAAATATAAATTAAAAGAAATATTTTAAAATATTTCGAAAATTGATTTTAATTAATAGTCTTGTATTGTAAGTAATTTATTAGTATAATTTAATAATATTCAATTTATAATAATAAAAGTTGCGAAAGTCCGTAAACGACTATCGCAGAATCAGAAAGCCGCCCTCTACGCCGTGATAGCGGAACGAACGCATACCAAGGATTTTACTGAGTGAGCGTTATCCCCCGACTGAGTTGTGAGTGCGGACAAGCGTCGGGAATAAGAGAGGGTAAGTGAGCGTGTGAGAGAGAGTATGAGTGCGGAGTGGGGGGGTTACAGCTACGCGCACAGGTGAGGCCCGGCTGACCCATCATATCACTCCCATCGTCATCCATCCCTGCCGTTGATCTCACCGTTAATCCCGCCATTGGCTCTTGCCAACAAGCTCATGCGGCGTTAGATTTGTAAGGACGAAAGTATTCGTCTACTAGGCGGCGCTAGGAAACTACAGAAGGAAAAGCCTCTTGTAGAAAATAAATAAGATGGGCGGACAAGTTTAAGATCGGATTGGAGTACAGTGATTTAGCGCCTATCGGATAAACCCTTAGACTGAGTTTCGAGTTAAAAAAACTGAACATATGAGTCATCACGACTGTTGCAAGTTTGCCGATTAATCAAGCAACGCGCTGTTGACGGGTGCGGTTCTTTATCAGGCCGACTTTCGAGTTACTCACACTATTGAAAAATACTCCATTTATACAGAGGAGGTGCTGCATCTGAACAAGCAAAAAAGCAAGATAAGATGTTTTTGACATCAAAAAAATCCACCGTAAAGAAAAACTATAAAAAGTACGTTGAAATGTCCGCCGCCATAAATAAATTGTAATGCTTGAAGTAAAATCTAATTATATTGTAATAGCAGGATACCACCGCAAACCTGCCAAATGATAATACCTGTAAGATTTAACTTTAATAAATTAGCAAATTCACCATAAAGTACCGAGCCGCTGCCGAGCAATAAGGAAAGTAATGTGGTAACATAAAACGAATTTAAATAATCACAAAATTAATAGGAGTAGCTTATATAATTAAAAAAATCTATTTTTTTATAAAAATTTTTATGAATATTAAATAATAGTTACGTACGTAATATCTTTTTAAATTTAACTAATTTTATGTGGTTAGACATTATTTTTTTAATGATGAAAATACTATTCATTACAGTATATATTACATATATTCTGTAGTTTATTATATATTATGTACTGAATTATAAAAAATAAAAGCTTTTTATTAATTAAAAAATAAATTTTTGTATTAGATTAACGCAATGTGATAGATATAATATATATTATGTAAAATTTAAAAGTACACTGTTATACTATTAACTTCTTTCTTACATAACTTTATAGTATAAAGATATATTAATCAACCAACTGAATTGCCTTTAAAAATGTAATTTACATAATATAATAAAGTTATGAGGTTTCATTTAATATAATATGTAATTAAATTAAAAATAAAAAACTTGGTTATATTTTTAAATCTATTTTGAATATATTATAAAATTTTATCTTTCTTCTTTATAGATTGTATAAGCAAAAACCGTGTTAAATTAAAAATATTATAAGCTTTTAAGTATTAATTAAATATGTAATTGTTATGCCCATGACGTAATACCCCTTTTAGGTTTATGCAATTAAGTATACTAGCCTAGGATGGGCAACGGTCCTATTTAACACGGTGCTAAGATTTATTCAGTTATTTTACAATGTTGTTAGATTAACACTATATTAATATTACTAGAATCTACTCAATAATAAAGAAAAGGGATGCTAGAACAGATACTCCATATCGCAACATAGACTTTTGTCTAGTCCGTTAATATGGTTAGAAGAAATAGAAATTCCATATCGCAACAGAGACCTTTGTCTAGTCCGTTAATATGGAGAAAAGAAAAAATAGAAATTCCATATTGCAACATAGACTTTTGTCTAGTCCGTTAAGATGGAGAAATGAGAAAATAGAAATTCCATATCGCAACATTGACTTTTGTCTAGTCTGTTAATATGGAGAAAAGAGAAAAAAATAGAGTTATATAGGAAAGGATTTCAGGATAAAGAATCGGGTAAAGGGTAGGGGATCGAATCTCCCTTAAAAGAATAACTACATATTCAATTTTAAAAGAAAGGTTTTATTATTCACTTCTTTAATACAAGTCAGTAGGTCAGTTGCCGGATACAAGATTTGAAGGTGAACTCTGATTCGGAAAAGTCTATACAGTCTGTATACAATTTTCATTTTTATTAATTTATTAGCACATATTTAAATTATTACTTAACTGATTATAAAATTCGGGTCGCAATTTCCTTTTTCATAATTGTACAGTTTTTAATTTATAAATTTATTAATATTTACCCTGTTTTTATTGATATTAATTAAATTAATAATAATTCGTGGTTACATT
The DNA here is from genome assembly GCA_018907045.1 of Wiebesia pumilae. Classification (NCBI taxonomy): domain Eukaryota; kingdom Metazoa; phylum Arthropoda; class Insecta; order Hymenoptera; family Agaonidae; genus Wiebesia; species Wiebesia pumilae. The sequence goes on from JACCHZ010000151.1 coordinate 530,957, forward strand.
TAAATTTTCATCGGATTTTGTAGTAGCTATTATTTTTGTTATATTGATTTTTACTATTTCTTATATTAGTATTATTATTATATTAATATTATTATTATTAGTACTATTTTCTTTGTTTACTATTGTATTCCCTTTAATTTATAGAAAACGTTATTAATATTTGGTTTTTTTTTAATATTTCTTTATTTCGATTTTTATTTTCCTCCCTTTTTTTCTACTTTATTTCCCTTTTTTGTAAATTTATATAGCACTATAACAAGAATAATTAGTGAGAATATGATAATAAATGTGGCATTTAATTCAGCCTTATAATATTATTTACATTTGCTTAAATAATAATTAGAAAAATTTCATGTTTTTAATTATATTAACTAAATTAGGTTTGTTGTATAATTATGTTATAGTAATTTATTATGACTGACGTAGAATGTACGTATATGCATTTGTGGGCGCACAGCTGTTCGCAGGTGCAAATACGCATTGGAATATGTCGTTGTGTGTGTATATGTATATGGCGTTCGGCCACTCACGAGTGCAACCGCGCAATACGCGTGTGTGAATGTAGGCCTCTGGTTGCTCAAAAAAATGCAGGTACAGTCATAAACATGGCATGGTTATGACCTTTTGCCCTGACATTCCAGGCCTAGGTGTCGAATTTAGATGTTTTAAAATTTTCTTATAGGAGAGAGAGAGAAAGAAAAGAGGAAAAATATTTCTTTTACGAAAAAAAATTTCTTTCTTACTTTCAATGTCGTAACATAATATTAAGTACATAATGAGTAATATAAAATTCCATACCTTTTATAAACTATAATCGCACAAAAATTGATTTTTTTAATTAGTAAATTAATTGTTGACTATTTATATTCTTTTACTATTCAACTGTTTCAAAATATAAATATTAATGCATGTCTGTAAATAAAAAGTATATCATTAAAATTCTACAATATTGTAAATTAGATGAAGAGATATAAAATTTTTATTTTTAATTTCAAAACATAACTTTTTGAAATATATATCTATACTATGCTTTTACAATTTATTTTATGTATAAATAAATATAATTTTTCTTACTACTTCTTTCATTTATTTCTAATATTTCTTATAAAATGGTTTAGATACTTTTCTTATAACAAAAATTTTAACGCGAAGTAAATGAATTTGATGAATTATTATAGTTTTTCATAAATTTAAATACATCGAAAAAGAAATAAAATAAATGAAAGATATCTTATATTGTGAACTATATTTTTCTTAAGATAGTTTGAAAATTTCTATTCCTTGTAAAATTTCCTTCATTATTATTTTTATTATTTTTCTTTAAATTGATGTAGGTAATCATAAAATGTCTTTCTGTTCAGTTAATATCTTTATATTCATTAGTATTGATTTTTGATAGATTACATGCCCATTTTTTTATATACTTGTATCGGTAACCTATACGATGACCTATGATAAATACCTCGATTGTTACTATTTTGTTATTTATTTTCCTATAGCTCTCTTTCCTTCTAACATAATCAAGATAATTTATGTTCGACAAGTTGAAATAAAAAAAATAGAATATTTCAGCTAGTGCCTGATTTGAGCTCCTGTTCTTTAGAGTAGTCATTACTATCTCGGTTGAATTTTCTAAGAAATCTCTACGATTATCGCATTTTTGGGTGAACTGTGAGTCTTGGCGTATGTTAGGCATGGGGTTATTTTTAGTGGTATAAACTATCTCCTGTTTGCTGATCACGACTGTTTGCTCCATTTTTTTAAGTATTCTGTTTTAGGAAATCTAAGACCGTGTTTACGTTATCCGCCATAATACTTTCCCGTTATTAAGTTTTGGCGCTCTATTATTAGTTCCGATATGTCGTATTTATTATACGACAATAGAATGTATTGTTTGTTCTCGAATTATTATTTGATTCAACTGTAGAGATCTTAATGGGAAATCCTCAATTACCGATATTTTATAAGTTGTTCTTATTATGCACCCGTTCTTTTTTCTTCTGCTCGCAAACTGGAAATTCAATTCTTTATTTGATGTGCTACTTTCCAAGCACGTCGATGATAGTTGTGTACTCGAACTCGAGTGCTTTTCTCTAATATACCTTAAGACTTTCAATCTTTTCTCGTTATCCATTTTTTCCTAACAATTCCAGAACGATTTCACTTTTTGTTAGCTAATTGACAGGCTTTTTTCTGTTATGTTGTCGACTACTAAATGATTTATCCATCTTCTAACTTTCCATCTTTTTTGCCAGTCCCTGTATATATCGCATTTAGAGCTTTTAAAGAATCCCGAAAAAGCCATTGTGTTATTTTTTAATTATTACTTGTTATTTAATTTTCCGAATAATTATTATTTATATATTGCACAAATACTTTCCTGTATCTTTACCTTTTAAAGATGATAATAAAATTACACGAGCTTTTATTAATAAACCTGACTATGCCTAGTGTGTATCTTTTAGCTTTAATGTACAGTATTATTAGGGTATGAAAGAAATAAATTTAACTTCTAATAATAGCCACAGAAATAGAAAATGTACTTACGGATGTAGAGCAATGATCGTGAAGAAATATAGAATAGTATCCTTATTAGTCATCCTTATTATCCATCAAAAATGCCAAAAAAATTTTCAGCTAGTGAACGTCCTATGCAATCATCACAATGGATGCAAAAACATATATGTTACATACGTGACTCAATTCTTGTTCGCTTGAGCGATTCCGAGCAATAATTATAGGGAATATAAGTTCGGGATAAATACTATACCCTGAAGTATTTACAACAACGTTTATTCTTTTACTAACCGATTTAAGTGAATTTCCCTTTCGGGCGTTCTGTGGAGATGCGAACGCGGAAGAGTACAAGATTCCCTTGGTCTGTGCTCTACTTATACTTTTCTTATCTAGTTTTCCCTTATGATAACATGGTACATTTATTAAATTCAAATTAAAATAAAAATTTTCTACCTCTTACTTATATTTTTTATTTAAAACAATAAGTTTAAAATCTGAATAATGCGAGTTAAAAATTCAATAATCATTGAATTGAATTATACTTAAATTTGAATCATATTAAAACTTTAACGAATTTATGACACTTTACCAAATGTACTTTTTATCAATTGCACGTGCATCGTTCATTTATTATTTGCTATTTCACAATATTTAATGCGACACTATATCTTTGCATTTGTTATTAAATCAGATAAAACGTTATTTCTGTATAAAGTTTTTATATATGAATACTTTATCTAAAAAAATTGACATAAAAGGCTATGTTTTAAATTTTCATTAAGTTATAAAGTTGTAAGGGATATTAGGTTTGTAGTCGACGGTAATGAAATATATTTACATATTTCATTAAAAACATTCAAATTTAAAGTTCTAGGCGTAATACAAATCTAGTAAGTTTATAACATGCGATATTTATTACTCCTAGCTATAGCATATTATCGATATTTTTTCGTAAAATATCAATCGAGCCTCTATGTAATCGTACTAATTTCTAGCTTAGTACAGTTATTATTCTCATGAATCGTAAGTATAAAAATATTAAATTATACCTTTTTTCTTTATGGGATTTTGTACTGTTATCCTTAAAGTGTAAAAATATCGCAAATCATTTTACGATTTTATATTAATTGATTTTTATACATCTAAGTGAATATTTTTATCTAAGTTAAAACTGTTTATTTTTTCAGTAGCTGCATATGACTTTAAAATTTGCTCATTAGTATTATAAAGCTTTTTGATTTTTGACTCATGTATTCATATAATCTAACCATTCGTTTTACAGCTTTAATTGTAATTACTTCTCAGCTAATTAAACAAAGTTAAATGGATAATTTTTAATATAATTGAAAATATATAATTTTCGTCATTATCAAGATAAACATAAATCGTTTGTTTCTTAAATTATCATTTTTTATGCGGAAAGGATTCTCAATTGAATATCTCTCGTTCATTCATCTTTATTTATTTTAATAAAAAGAATGAATCTTAGATGATTAAATAAAGTATTCTTTTGTTTCAGAAAAGATTTCTTTTTTTATGCCGCCTTCGTCTTCGAGTAAAAACAACTAAACTCTATTAGATTTTTTATTTTACTTTTATCTTAAACATGATATCGCAAATCTGACATGATCATATCATTTTTTAAGATTTTGTTCCTTGGAAACCGTTTAATAGAAAGAATTTGTACTTTCTTATTTTTTACACAATAAACATGTGGAAAAATAGCTTAATTTCTTACCTCTAGATAAGAGAGTGAGAGAGAGAGAGAGCGCGAGTATGCCCCGTAATGAAGAAACACTGTGTGATGCGCATAAGAGTGAGAGAGAACGCGAGTATGCCTCGTAGTGGAGAAGCACTGTGTGATACGCATGAGAGTGAGAGAGAGAAAGAGAGAATGGGACAAGTGGAAGGGAGCCTTGGCTACTCATCAAACCTCGGCTATAACGATTGAAATAACGATTTCAAACATTAAAAGGCGGAGGGAAAATCAAAAGAGAAAAGTTCTCTATAGGTAATAAAGAGTGGCGATCTCGCGGGGTAAAAACAGTGTGGATCGGAGTGCTAAGCAAAGTATTGATCGGAGTGCTGATTGCAGAGTTAACCTAGTACGAGAACAAGAAAATGGCCAAAGAATGCAGCCAGTCAGTGTGCTCTACGCTGTGCAGTCTGTTGGCGTGATGGCATAGTCTGTTAATTTGTTAATTTTTTAAAATAAAATAATTAATTAATGCACCAAAAAATCCCGGAAGAGGCAGCCAGCATTCCAAGCCGTGTAGTCTGTCGATACGCGGCATCCTGGTGCAATCCGTCGACGCCCCAGCAAACTCCGAGCGATGCAGCCTGTCGGCGCGTTCCAAGGAGTGCAGCTAGACGGCGCGTTCCATGACGTGTAATTTGTCGGCGCGCAGCATCTTGGTGTAGTTTTTTGACGCACCAGGAACCCCGTGGGTATAGTCGCTTGACGCACCTAGAGAAAAGAGCCACACGGCTCGATTCTCTTTGCTGCAAACATGTAAAATACTCGCTGCCGTAATTATTAAGATTTTTGTAACTATCGCTATTATAACCCATAATAATCTCTGTAAAAAGCTGCCGTAATATAATGTGGATAACCGCCGTTGTAAGAAAATGTAAACCGCCACCAAAATATAGTGTAAATAGCCGCTATTACATTGTACGTCGCTGGGATTACCCGTACAGTAAAATGCTGCTGTGAAATTTAAGCAAAACTATCGCCGACGCGAGATAATGTTAAATCACCGCCGTACCAGTAAGAGAGTCCGTAAATTAGGAATGCGGATCACCGACACCTTGTAAGCGGTGAGCGCTTACTAATTAAGAATAATAAAATAATTGTAAGAGTTTATATGATCTAATAAATTAGCCAAGTTAGTTATAATAGAGAAAATCCGCCGCATTTATTTTGCTCTTATCTCATCACGCCTTTTACTCCCGCCACGAATCTGATCCAACGTCGAACCATCCGAGCCGAGACAGCCAGGGAATACGAGAGACTGAGCCGCCGCCGCTAACAGAAGGGCGAATGAGTAAGTAAAAAGGAAGGATAAATCGCGAAAACAAGGGCAATAAAATAATATATTAATCCGCGTTACATGGCGCCCGAACAGGACGCAGAATTAAACGTTACATAATAATGTAGGGATGACATCTTAAAATATATTTAAGATATTTAAAATGCTAGAAATATAAATCAGTTATTGTTTTAAAAATATATATTTATACTTTGTTATATATAATATTAGTATAAAGCTGTATGAATGTTAACAAATGGAACAAAAAACTCAAAATTGAATCGAAACCTGATTTGTTAAATATTATATTACATTAAAGACATATACATTTAAATTTTTATATTTTAATGTAGTTTTTATAGAAATTGAAAATAACATGATCTTATGAAACAATTATAAAAACCATTATTAAAACAACAATGATATTATACCATTAAAATTTATATAACGTAATTGATCTGAAAAATTTAAATTCTAGATATAATTTTCAAAAAATTAATTTTTTAATTCATAATTTTTAATCAAATTTGCGAAATTATAAATCGCAAAGAATTTAAACAATATATATGATATATTGTATACAAATGACACATTTTTTATTTATTTAAAATAAATAAATAAATAGAATTGTGTCTGTCGGTTTGTACTTGAGGACAAACATTTAGTCAATTATATTATATCTATGTATTTTAAAAAGTAATATACCTCTTTCAATGCTTTAAATATTATGCTGTTATGTAGAATCCAATTTTAATATTTTACCGCAATATATAATCACAATGTAAAAATGAAATTGAATAATCACAATATTAAAATATTTTATTCACTAATAAATAAAATTGTTTTTATAAGCTTTTGAAAAATGTAAGTCTTTATTAATTATTCTTACTCTTTTAAAAAAGATTTTTTACTTGCGAAGTAAACTAATATATATTAACATAATATTTTTATATTGTTTAAACAGTATAAAATTTTATCTCTTAAGTACACATAATTTTTTATTTGTTAATTAATAATTGAAAAAAGATCGAATACTCAGCATTAGTTCATTATATAATATTTGTTTCAATATTTTAACCATAATATTTTTCTTTAAAAATTACGTTGAAAATATTTATAAAAACTAAAACAAATATGATTACTAACTTTTGCAATTTGTACATATGGATAATTTATAGAGCAGAGATATAATTCACTGAAAATCGGAATTGCATGGCAACCTAATAGCCTAATGTAGTTTGGCACTCAGAGTTCCTTATGATTCTCGCAGTCGATGTTGTCTACACAGATGGTAATATGTTATTATTTGTTGCACCAAACTCCATTAATTGAGATTCTATTCCATACAATAAGCTTTGTAGTTAAATTTTTAAAAGAACTGATATCTGAATGTTTAATTAAATTACAACATATTTTGCCTTAAAATTTATTAAATTTAAAATTTTTATTTTTTCTTTTATTAACAAAAAAAAATTATTTTTGTAGGTGATATAATTATTTCCCAAGTCATGCATACTCTATTCTATTCTATACTTCGAAAAAATTACTACTCGTGTTTCTCAACAATGTAAAGATTGTGAATTACTTCATTTATTACCATTATTAATCTTTTTTAAACTGTATTAGTAATAATAAAAATATAATTGAATTTTGAATACAATAAATATAAATTGAAAACTATTTTTATAAATTTTCTAGCTAATCTTTTTAAATACTGATACATTGTTATGAATTTAAAATAATTTGTAAAATTCAGATAAATTTTAGTCAATTTGTGTCAATTTAGGAATCAAAACAGTTTTAAGTTTATTTGAGAATAATATTACAAAATAATTTAACAAACTTAATACTTTATTTTTAATCCTTACTGTTTCGTTTTATCATTTTATATTTAATTTTTAATCATTTTATTTATTAAAATATAAACTTTTTAAACTTAGTAAAAATAAAAAAACTAAAAGTTATTAAACTATTAAAAACTTTAAAAAACCGCATTAAAAATAAATTATTCAATGTTTTGGAGATAATTTAGATCAATTTGAATTCAATTTTATTTTTACAAAAGTTTAAAATTTTTTTATATTATATTATCTTCTTTTTATAAGTTAACTTTAGATTTGTCTTATGTAATAATATTAATATTAAATGAAGCTAAAACATAAATGATTTATTACCGTTGTGATTAAAAATTTACTATTATAATAGTAACTCAAGCATTTAAAAATATTTTTAAAAAATATTCGAATAATACTTTTATATATAATCTTGTCTCACTTTAAAATTATTTATAATATAATATTAAAATAAAAATTTTTATTGAAATAATTTTCTTAATAAAATAGATTTAATTCGCTGTAGAGTACTTACTAGATGTAATCTAATAAATTATAAAAAATTAACAATTTTCTGAATAGAATGATTTTTCATGACATAAACAATACTTTATTAAACAACTGAATCTACTTTTACTTAGTAATGTCTGTTAATTCACGAGAAATAAAACAAAGATTTTTCAAAACACATTAATTATCAGTTTTTACTCGACTCAAGAGGTACGATTATACACGCGTTAGACATTTTATTGTTATAAATGTAAACAAATTAATAAATTTATGTTTAAATTATAATAACGAAACTTTGACTTGAAGCCTTATTCTTACTATCTAACATAAAAATGCGCATTGTAAAAGTTAAAAAAATAAAGGAAAATGGTTTTAAAAACATACTCTATATATATTTGCTAACATATAATAAGTATAATAAAAACTTTATTTATTAAAAAAATAATTATAGTTGCAAAATAAGATTTTTAATAAATTAGAAATTTATTTTTCATAAAATATATACTATCAAAAAGTTCTAAATATCGATCTAACGATAGAAAGTTGAATCCATAATATCAGTTAAGAATAAGTTTGGCATAAGATTGCAAAAAAACATTAATTTTGTGCTTTTTATTAGAAATTTTAATGTCATTTAATGAGGAAATTCTTTTTGGTTTTGTATTTGAATATAAACGTGAAAAAGTATTGTTACTAATGATTTCGAAGTTAGAAAAATCATAACTAATTAGCATGATAATTCTTCTTTCGATAATTCTTGATTTGATGTACACTTTAATTCATGTTCTCTAAACTGCAAATATAAGGAAAGTTATTCTATTGATATTCAATTTTCGTTGACAACAGGAAAAGATTTAATTAAATTCTATATATCTGTAAAGTCTCTTCGATTATTAGAGATCACAGCAATTGCTGTTTATAAAAGTGTTAACTATTTTAAAAGTTTTTGTGGTCTATTATATTAACACAGAGCTTAACATAAAATATTAAATAAGTTTCATGAAATTATTTAATACAATCCGTTATTCTTTTATAAATAATTGAAGAGATAGATCCTAAATTTATTCGTAGGGTAGTATGAGCAACGGATGGATGTGTCCATATTGCTTGAGGCAGTCGCTATCACCACTCCAGGAGTTTGTCGTCAGGGCCCTGAAGAATTCCTCGATGAATGTTGATGTGAGACCAAAAAACCAACCAGGAAACTCAATTTTAAATTATAATGTGTTTGTAGAAGGATTGTAAAAAAATTTGAACTTGATTTTAAGTATGATATATAAATTTATTCACAATTAAAATATAATAAGTGGCGATACAAATACTTAAAATAAAAACGAATTTACTGTGTAAACGAAGTTAATTCATTCTTTCGAAAAACGCGGGCTGCAAAACTAAATCCAACAAATTATTCTACAATGTCATTATGAAGCTATAATGAGCGAATAGGCCGCTGATGTCTGTCTTTTTATGCTCTTGATGTTATCGCTGCTTCGCTCCTTATTAGTCGATCGTAATCTATTCTAGTGTGTCTAGTTTCTTTATGGGATGTGCAATTTCACTTCGTATGGCGGTGTTTGTTTGACGCGTAGTTTCATATGGTGGTGTTTATTGGATATGCAGTTCTTTTAATATTGTGGCGCAGTTTCTTTTTGTATAGCAGCGTTTTGTCTTTCACAGGAAGTTTATTCGTTTAATGGTTTATGTTATAAGATTTATATGTGTTATCGCATAATTTCTTAGGATGATTTCTTTAAAAGGAATTTCGTATGTTCTTAGTATTATAGACGTTTCTTTGTATGATAGAATTTTTTTCTTAGAAAAGGTTTCTGTATGTGTTTCGCTTTACAATTATTTCTTTGTTCAATTAATTTTTATTGGCTACAATCGAGGCTTTTTTCGGCTACATAAGTTTTAGAATATATCTTAAGTGTTTTTTGATGGTTAAACTCATTTACACGTCTCGGTACAGCACAAACTTTCTATATGATATTTTCTTTTAAAAATTCTTGCTTTAGTTAAAAATATTATATATTTGGTATGACATATATACTTTAAATGTTTCTTGAAGGTTAAACTCATTTACACTTGTCGGTGCAGTACAAGCTTTGTATATTTTATTTTCTCATAGGAATTCTTACTTTAGTTAAAAATACTATACATTTGGTCTGACGTAATATTATTTTTATGAAGAGGCTTGATTCGTGTTGGCTTTACAATGCCGATAAGACAAGTTGAAGATCTCTTTACTAACTCCATGTGTCAGTCTGCTTTCTGTATATATGCTTAATGATTATTTATTTTTAGATAAGCGTCGATAATCTAGTTCTTTGATCTATTGCGCAGTAATTTCATGTGTGTACAATAACATTCATTATCTCTTATTACGCAATGTGATCGAAGATGATTTCTATTCCTTTATTTCATTATTATTATATTAGATGATGTCTTAAGTCATGAGTTAAGTTATTGTCTTAAGTTATTGGTAAGTTTCATACCTCGGTAAATTGCGTCATTAATGCGAAGTTAAAAAATTACCCGAACATCACACCTATACCCGTTGCGCTCATGTACAAGAGGTGTGTATGTGTTGGTTAATTTGCGTGTACTCCAATATGGCATCAGCAATATTTTTTAACGCTTGCACACATTTCGTTGCACAATTATTATAAAAACATATTTATAATAGGCAGCATTTTACACGGCGAGTTCTTAACCTATATAAAGTTAAGTATAAAAAGTGGTTTCACGCAGCAAGTCTTAACATATATGAAGGTATTTAGGTTATATATGCCCTACAACCCTACCTAACGGTAACATATTTTAATTAATCGTCGTATGGGTTACGTCGCGATTATTGAATTTCTTACATATGATACCCATTTATAAAGTCAATATCGCAGTAATTCTCCTGCTCTTTATAAGTTTCTTCTTCGACACAGTAAGAAACATAACCTTTAAGCGCGGCGAGAAATACGGATAGTTATATGGGCGATTTTTATCGGTGGGAAATATGGGAATGACGAATCAAGAGACTGTACTGATGAAGATGAGCGCCTAGAGGTGTCTCACGAATAATGAGCTGAAAGGCTACAATTTAGATGTTGTGCGCCTACAACGTATCCCTGATACGTGTAGTTGTGCTGATAATGCCCGATAGTCGAAAGGCTGTTCAGGATGTCTGGAGTATCCAGAGGCTGCACTGGTGAGGCGAAAGATCACCGCCAGTCAACTGTCCTGATTTGTCCTTTTTCGTTCTTTTTATACACTTGGGAAGATTTCTTCACTTGCGCTTTTCCACTCGCAGAGTCTAGTGAAGCGGCGATTTTTCTTTGCCTTACAAATCCTTATAAAGCTTGGGTAAGGCAGCGAATTCAATAACGGGGAAGTTAGCAGCGGTAGCGGTGCAAGTAAATCACGCTTATTCGTATTTAGAATAATTCCTTAGCCCGAGCGCAGGGCTTATCCTAGCTTAGGACCTTCGTCTAGCGCGTAACAAAGCTTCAGTTCACGGTCCTCTCATTCTTTCTCAATCGTACGGCACAATCACTTAATTCTACGGCACACATTCCCACTACTTTACATATTCTCACTCATATTCTATGCTACTTACTTATACGATGCAGGGCGCGTTCTTTTTCACCCACGCGCTCATTCTCACATAATTGTCACTCCGTCATACGCTAAGCTGAACACCACACGACGTAGTGCGCTTTCTGTCTCACCCACGTGTTTATTGTCACGTACATTATTTAATTGTCTGTGAAGTGGCCCGCCGTACCACCTTTTTGCTACTCTTAAGCTCCGGATACTCGACTTTCATTTCAACCACGCTATAATATTTTCTTAATTAATGTTACTATAATCAATATTTCTAAACAGTTTATATAAATTGCAACATATTAATAACTGAAAGTACTTGTAAAATAGTAAATAGGTTTTTTACGTGTTCGTTAAAATATTGCACTAAAATGCATGTAAGTTTTATATTACTAATATTGAGGGTTGTAATAATTAAAACTAAAGCGCAATAATAATTTAAAACTTTTATACTATTTTCGAACTCATATTGATAACAATTTTTAATAATGAATTTCTTTTATTGTACTTTAATTTCATATGCACTACGATTTCTGAAGCTAGAGATTATGTTTCAAAAGGAATTACGTCATCAAAAATGTTTATATCAAAGTTTTGTTCAGACACAGAAAGAGATACAATTATTTTTTTTGTAGGTATTGAGAAAGGTCCAGAGATGCATTACGCATCTTGCTTGGTTTTCAACTCATCTGGACTCCTGTTGTTTATATATGACTGCTAAAAAGCCTAAATAGGGTAAGTTGGTTAGCTCTTAAGAGAACTTAAGAGCTAACTTAAGCTAGCTTAAAAGCTTACTATAAAACCAAAGGCTCATAATGTTATTGTGTCTCAAACAAGCATATTTGGGATAATTTAAGTCTCAACTTTAGAAGGTAATGAAAATGTAATAGCGCGACTCCGGTTTTGTTTGCATAGATCATTGAGTGGTTCCACACAGGGTTGTGCTTCCGCACCGGTTTTGCCCATGGTCGCAATTTTCAACAAAGATAGCTGAAGATTGAAAAAGATTCTTTCGAAGAAGTTATTTAAAGTATCCATTTATTGAAGGACATGGTATACAAGGATGGAGCCTTTTCTTGACCGCGAAGGTTGCGGATTTGAATGGCAGCTCTTCCTATTTTCCCTAGCTTTGTCTCCTTTAATGAGAAACGTCTCCATTAGAGACAAGAGGTTAAGTAGTACCTTCTCGATCGAGTGTGAAGGGGAAAAGAGTGCAGTATGTCAAATAACGTGGTGCGAAAGACAGCTGTAAGTCAAAAATATGTAGCCAATATAGGTAGGACGACAGCGAAGCAAATAGGTGGATGACAGGTCAGGCTTTTCCGAACTGCTAGAAGCAATCAGTCGCGGAAGACGGTGTTGAACTGCACTGGATAGTCTTTTTTATAGTCGTATGCGGCTCAGCTGCGCATGCCCTAAAATTGCAGCGATAGTTATTACACTTTCTCACGCTTTTCTGCGAGTACGTTCGTCACAACATACAACGGTTGCTTGCCGCTTAACAGTTCGATTACTGTTTCTTGACCGGCAAAGCTTTGTGTTGCCAACCGTCAGATGTTTCACGAGCGCTTTCGTTATTCCAGCGTTGATGGTAGATGCACTTAACTCTAACTGTCCTAACAACGTAGCCAGAATAGGTTGACATCATTTCAATATTTTTCAAACAGTTATACTCATTTATTAAGTTCAATACTATTATATGAAACTATAAAAATTCTGTTAGAATATATTAAAACAATATGTGAAAAGAGCAACGAATATTGTAAGTAAATTGGTTCCATATGAAAGCGTAAAAAAAAACAATAATAATAATAATAATAATAAAGAATAATATATGTATGCTATTACTCATTAACCTTATCTTTTAATGAAATAGCACTATCATAGAATAAAGATTTTTTCTATAAATATATTTTTTAGAGAGTATTTATTGATTTTTATAGTCTCAGCTTTTCTATTATTCGATTTAATTCCTAACATATAGTGATGTATAACCATATGCATATAGTGCAATAAATAGTCTAATTAAGGAAAAATTACCTTATCAGAACGTATAAGTGATTTAGTGCAATTTAAAAATCCTACAAACAGAAGTTATTGTAAAAAATGACGTTACGAAAAAAAAAATATTCCGAAAGTGGAACATATTAGAAAGAAGGGCAAAGAAAAAAGCAAGAATATTATGCTACTAGGTATAAGTGACATTAGAAAGCTAATCCTACTATTGAAATCAAATTAATAATTTATCTTTTCGATATAACAGAGAGATTGATATATCATTAAAAATTGCAGTACGGAAGTTTATAAAGTGCTTAACTATGATTTAGCTTATACATATTTTAATATATACATATTTATTTTATACACATTTTGAAATTGTTCAACGTTACTTTACAATAAAAATATAAAAGTTTCATTAACAAATTTATTTTAAATTATTACAATAGCAAAGCTATTTGCCGTGTTTATCGCTAATTATTTACAACATTCACAAGTACTTGATCGTGGGCTATTCCATCTTAGAAGAGTTATCTATTTGATGCATTGCTATGGCCATAAATTCATTATATATGAATATATAAAAAGGATTGGAACGTAATGATCGTATATCGTAATCCATATAATTAGTTATTTCGAATCCGTGTACCTCTATTTATGAGCTCTTGTTTTAGTATAAGGTTCCTACTACTATCCTCAATATAATATAAAGTGCTATTCCGTGTTAAAACTGCTAATGACAATATTAAATTCAATGTTAAAGATATAAAGTAAATACGCTAAAGTTTTGCTTTATAATTTATTATTACGATTATAAAATAATTAATAATTTGTAAATAGGCGATATAATGAACTTACACACGTATAATATACAAAAAGTCAGCGGTTTCACAGAATTTCAAAATTAATAATATAAAAATTCAGTAAAAATCAACTAAGTGGTTGAATATTAATTCAATTAGTACGTATAAACATATATATACATGAACATTTAATAATAAATTCCTAAATATAATCAAAAATATAAAAGTACACTTTTCTGATAGCTTTCATAAACTGATTAAATTATTTTAAAAAGTCCAAATAGAAATATATAAATCGTACTACAGGTTCACGGTATTTATATTTATTTATTTTTCAATAATATATTGTATTACTGAATATACTAGTAATTTCTATATTTGATTAAATGTACGTTTTCTTGGCCCTTTATTAGTCTTGTGCCTAAAATGTAATTATACATTAAAATTTACTATACCCCTCACAATATATAGAAATGATTATTTTTTATTTTCATACTTAACTATTTTCTGCTTCTCCGAACAGTTAATTACAGTACTTAAAACAACCAAGTCTCATAAGTTCAGGAAGTTCTAAAAAAATTTAATAATGAATTTTTTTTTCATAAAATTCTGAAAAATAAGATAACTTGTACTTTTGATGAAGTTTTGATACTAATGTTATATGCAAATATTACAAAAGATTTCGTACATGCATTATACGTCATTTTAATTATTCATGTTAATATCAATACTTTTATCCATGTAAATAAGAATATCTAAGAAAACAATTTATCTTATGTCAATATTGAGATTATTTACTTTTTTGGAATTTATATTATATTTAAGTGATTAAATTTATTTTAGGTTTAAATTTAGGTTAGGTATGATTGTGTCAGTTGAGATTTCAAATTAAAAATGCATATGCAATCTGAAAAAGCTTGATATTACTGAATATATATTTATTTTTAGAAAAAAATTGTAAGAATAAGAATTATAGCATAAAATATAACCAAAAATAAGTAATTAATTATTAAACTAATTACTAAACTAATACTTTCATAATACGTCTCATAATTTGAGCATTATAATACCAAGATCTGTTTTTCACAGAATTATATTATTATAGTATTAGATATTATCACTCAATTATAATTTTATAAATAAAAGTATTTATTACCTTAACATCTAGATATACATTCATTTCTTGAAGTAACGGTGATTTTGTCTGTAAGAAATAGTAAATATTATTTGTCTCAGAAACTAAAATGAATATGTTAATACTGATCGTGATATGGTCAAACTTAAAATTGTGAAAATAGTGAAGCGAGCAAGAGCATGGGTTCTTTTTACTTGAGACATTGACATTTGGAGTTTATTGAATTTTTTAAAATTTAATGAAAACAAACCTAATAGAGCACTTTAAAAGTTGATTTTTATGTTGCTAATAAATGTGGATTATTTCTAAATACAATAAATAATGCAAACTACTAAGAGAATTTATTAAAAATTAAAATAATATTAATTACAATTTAATTTAAATTAACGTAAAATTAAAATAAATTGATTTATGCTACTCGTGGTAAGTTGTTCTTACAATATATAGTAACTGCGAAAAAACTTGAATTTTGTTTCAAAAAATTGATCCATAGGAAATTGCAAAGTTGGGAGAGAAACCTAGTTGTTAAATGCAATATAAAAATAATTCAATAAAAAATGTTATGGTGGAATCATTGATCTACAGATCATAAGCAATGTGTACAAAGCTTTCCTTAAGAAATAACTAAATAAAAATAAAAAATTATAACAAGATACTAACTTATTATATTGAATAATATATAGGATAGTAATTTTTAATCAGCAAAATAAAATGTTATTTCAAAATTATTTTATAAAGAATTAATATGATCACCATATAATAATATTATCTATTATTACGTAAATAGATACCAATATCATGCATTAAAAAAAAAGAAACAGATGAAATGTAACAAAAAATCAATAATAAATATTTAAAAGCAAAAGAAAACTAAAGAAAATATAATAAAAATATATTAAACGACTTCGAAATCAATATGTATAAGTACATAATTTCGTAGAATTTTTTAAATATAATTACAATCATGTAAGGAGTTAAAGAAGAAAAACAAAAACACTGCCAATTTGTTAGCAATCTTACAATAAAACCACAAATCCACATATGCATCAAGACAATGATTAAAATTTTAAAAATGTCTATCTACAAGAGAAGGAAAGGATACGCCGATATGGAAACCGACTTGCAACTTAGAATGTGTCATCTAAGACGGTGAAATAATAAAAATTTAATACCTAATATTCACAGATTCATTAGCAAGTACAAACGACAATTGGTAAAAGAAATAGCAAACAATACCACGAATCTTTTGGAATAGGACTTCGTCAATTGATTTTTTGTCTTTCACTTCGATTATGACTATTCTATAATGTTTAATAATTATCATTAATAAAAACAATTATTATTTAATGGTTGTATATATTCTGAATACTTAATTATCTGAAAGATAAATCTACTATCTTGAATAATAATTATTAAATGTTTATTTAGTCCAAAAATATACATTTTCTATATATATTTAATAAACATGGAATTGTTTTTTTAAGAACTTTTCTTACAACTAATATGCTAATTCAAATACAGCCAATGTCGTCTTACAATTAAAATATTATAACGGCATAAGTTTTTTTTTATTTCTATATTCTTAGCTGATGCATATGTAACGTTTTATCATAATAATGTTTTATTTACTTACTTCTTTAATGCAGGAAATTGGATAACTGGAAAAAAACTGTATAATCAGTTTTATAATTTGCTTTTTGTTATTTTTATCAGTATTATAAAGGATTTAAAAGAGTAGAGGAAACACTAGGAATCAAAAGCATAAGATATACAAATTTTATATACGCTCATACAACAAATGCTGGCATATATGTACATTCTTAAAAAGGAGTAGTACAATATTTAAGTCATTATTTTCTTGTGAAATATTTAAATTAGTTAGTATTTAAATTTTCCTCATAATATTATAATTTATGTAATCATTATTTTTTTATGCCAAACACCAATATTTTTTAGAATTACTTTTATGTTTATCATATATAACTCTGAGATAAATTTATTTTGTATTTCCATTTGGCATTGTAGCTTTTTCCATCGGGTCTGGCTCATAAGTTATTTTAGTATCAGATAGTTTTCTATTAATGTGAAATATTATTGTATGTACACTATTAAGAAAGGTAAAAGCCTCTGATGGAATAAATTTTAAGTGTATTTTCAAATACATAGGATTTAGATATAAGATTGTTTCGGCAATGTCTATGAAATGAAACTTCGAAATTCTTTTTTTATCTCTCACTCTTATTCGAGAAAAATTTCTTAAGTTTGAAGTACCAAAAACAGACACAGCAAAATTATCACTGCCCCAAAAATTATTTGCTTATCTATAAGTAGGACAAACTTCAACCGGGTTATTGGTCGTAACACGTACATACTTACATATACTCTTATAATTGAAGAGAGAATTCATAACTGCATAATAAAGTTTGAAATAATAAAACATTGTTAACTATAATAAATTTTATATACTAGCATTTGTAATTTTAACTAGCAATACTATAAATGTCATTATTAATGTTAAACTAATTCTTATTAATATATAATGAGCAATAATTTAAAATCTCACTTTCAAATGTTTGCTGATTCATAATATTAATAATGTTAAGAAATTAATAAAATAACGTTAATAACAATTTTATAACATTAGTATTATTAGTAAAGAAAATATTAACATGTAAATGCCAATATAACTGATTATTTGCGTATAATCAATGTTATGAAATATGATTAATAAAATGTAAGCGGACTAATAGAATTTTTCGGAAAATTTCGATGGAAATCCTCCTTTTTCCTATACCGCAAGTATTTAAAAAATTGTACAAAAATGATTACATTTTGGTGATAAGACACTTGTAATTTGATTTACCAATCCGTAGATATTGTCAAGTGAGTGAATACTTTGTGTATATTTTTATGTATAAAAATGGAGTAATTATTACAAAGGAATTGACCTTGAATTTTCCATCCTTCCAAGCTTTACACTTGCTGTGAGCTTAACTTAATGTCTGGTTCCGCAATTGTATCCTCTTTTCAATTTAATAACGTTGATTTTAATATTTGATTTTGAAAAAATGTATTTATAATAATAATAATTGTTGTTATTATTATTATTATTATTATTATTATTATTATTATTATTATTATTATTATTATTATTATTTTAGTCTAGAATCGTAGCAAAAGCTCATTCCCGGATAGTAAACCTAGTTTTTAGACCTAAAAGTAATTTGTTTATTATCCCTTCAGTCTGTACTGTATCAAAGACCTTTTCTATATCTATTAAACAAGCGGCCGACTGTTTATAGTTTAGAGCCCAATATATGTCGAATATTAATTTATTAATTGCATGGATAGTTCAGTATTTGAATCAGAATTAGTTTTCTGGTATAATATCGTTTTTATTACAGAAGCTCACTATAGGTAAGTTGATTATAGTATCAAAAACTTTGCCGATATTTGGTATCAGGCTTATATATTGCATCTTATAGAGTGATAATTTGAGAGCAATATATTTTCTTTACTTTTTTTTGTACATGTACTACTTTTGCTTGTCTCTATTTTTCGGAAAGTACATGTTATTTAGTGCACTATTGAACAAGATTGTGTAATGCCATTTAATTTCATTAAATAGTATTTATTTAATATGGTGTTTAAATACTATATTTGGAATATTATTAAAGCCAGAAAATTTTTTATTGTTTAGTTTATTAAATAAGTATATTTGTGTATAATTAGTAAGATAATTTATGTTTTCGTCCAATATTTTGGCCTGTCTACTGAATTTTCGGCTGACAATATTGTTACTTTAATGTTACTTAAGATATCATTATGTATTTCATTTTTAAGTTTGTTTCGTCCATAATAGTATTTGTTAATCGGTCAAGACACATTTATCATTTTGAATACATGCTTCTGAAAAATATGTTCCTATGATATTTAGTTTATCAGAATTATTTGTTATTATAAAATTATTATTAGTATCTTTAATTATATTACCAATATCTGTACCATGTTTTACTAGTTTTTCAATTATTTTGAGATATAATTAATGATAGGATATTCAAAGTTTCTATTGATCTAAAAATATTATTTATTTAGGGAAACATTTTTACAAGATCAATTATTCATATTATTTATTTTTTTCCGTTATATTTTGAAGTTGTATTTTTATGTTGTATAATAAGTATTTGTATAATTCCAATTATTTGAGTTTATTATAATTATAGTTTATTTATGACAATGTGTAGCTTTTATCTTTTTGTAGCGTTGATTATGTATTTGTTGATTATATATAGCATAAAGATGAATTTTTTAAAATCTCAGTACTGTTTTTTGTATCACTAATTATTGTAAAACATCGATAACATAAGTATCGCTATTATTGAATTAAACACTAAAATTATTATTATTACTATAAATCTTTTTTTGTCTATTTATTATTTTTATATTATTTAAATATTTAAAAAAGGAAACTAAATAATAATAATAATAATAGTAATAGTAATAGTTGTTATTATTGTTATTTTTATTATTATTGTTGTTGTTGTTGTTGTTATTGTTATAGTAATAATGGTAACAATAATCATAAAAGGAATAATTATATTAGTGAAAATGGTGATAATAATAATAATAATAATAACAGAAACTATAAACACAAATTGTTATTAATTTAACAAATATTATTGAAAACAGACTAAATATTAACAAATTATTAAAACAAAACTATACATCTATGAAAAACTAAATTGCGCAACCAACCAAAGAAATAATTAATGATTAACAAAATATAACGATTTATATAATAAAATTTGAAAAATGTATACAGGACACAGAATTTTCCCGGAAAAGTCATAAATTCCCCCCTTTGTCTATATCACCTATTTATCAAATTCAAATTTTGTATAAAAAAGGCAAATTTTTAGTGCCGAAAGTATTACATAATATTTTTTACTTCAAGACAGACTTGGTGATCTATTGTAAAAAGTAAATAATAAACATTTTTGAAACTATTACGTAGTACTTTTTTAAAGAAAATTGACCCGATTCTCTCCTTTTCTAAACCTTTTTTCCCCACAAATGAGTCCCTCCAATCCTCAATGGTTAGTGGTTAATTATATTTTCTAAACATAACTACAGTTACTAGATACAATGTCTAGTTGCGGATTATATTTTCTTTGAAATACATTCCTTCACAATTACGATCCCTAGACTTAAATGGTTGGTACTGTATTTTCTGAATACAACTGCGGTTACTAGGTTTAACGTCTAGTCGCGCATTTTGTTTTCCTTAAATACTATTCCTTTATTCTTACTTAAGTTTTTTTACACAATTACAGACATTCAGAATTAAATGGCTGGCCCTTTTGTAAAATATTTTTACAATTGTTATGTAAAATAAATATTGTTTTTTCACATAACTGGGTTATGTAAAATAGTCGCGTATTTTGTTTTCTTTCGAATACTCATCTCAGGTAAAAACAGTTTTTCCTCTTTAGAGTCATGACTGCAGTTAGCGTACTTAATTGAATGGGCCGAAAACGGACAATTAGATCGTGGACGTAATTTGTATAAATTAGCTTTACATACTATATATTTATGATTCAACAAGTTATTTAAGAAGTTACCTGATATTACAGGTATTTTTTTTCCAATTAGTGTGGTTTGCATTAAGGTCATCGACTATTAGGTTATTATTTTTGCACTTTCCAGGTTTAATATTTGAAATAGTTTAACAAATTTGGAATTAAAGTTTTTATCTGTAGTTGCGTAAACTGAAGCAATAAACAAATTATCTTTTTGGATGATTTTAATTTTAATTATGGTCATTTCTAATACTTCAAATTGTTTTTTTAAAGTGATTAAAAATGTTTTTTAAAGTGTAAACAATTATTTTTTAACAATATGAGCAACCAGTAGATGTTCAGAAATCAAGATTAATCTAAACGATGATCACTGATCTGGAAATAATATTTTTTTAAACGACAAAATAAACGAATTATTTTTATAAAAATCACCGACATCAAATTGAATAAAGCGTTTATACTGTGTCGGCATACTGTAAACTTAAGACTGAATTGTTAGAAGAGATGTCAGAGCAGTAAATATTAAAGAGAAGGGAAGATTTTTGATCCTTGGAGAACTTTTGACTAGGCTTCTTAAGATTCTGATAGGGTGTTTCCCATCTTGACCATGAAATGATAGTCTGTACGGTAAGATTTCATTATGTAGTTGTGTTTATATAAAGGCGAAAGTTGTACATCAGTTTGTAGATGATACCTGTGTACCGAACGCAGTCGAAGGCTTGTTGAACGTCGAGTAATAGAACGAACGTGTGTCGTCTATTATTCATGTTCTCGATGATGTATTTTGTGACATATTATTTATGTATTTTATTTTTAAGAGTTGATGGCATGTTTTATGCGATTTACGGAAGCCATGCTGAACGAGAGGTTAGATTTTTTTCTTGCTTAATGAGCTTAGAAAGATGATAGAATGATAGTTAGACGATGAGGCGAGGGGTTTTCTAGATTTAGCAAGGCAAACCACTATGGCTTCTTTCCAAGGTATAGGAAAGAAATGTAAATACCTGATGGCGTTTATTACATTACAAAAGAATGCAACATGTTTTTGAAGGAGTATTTTGAGGACGCTATTTCTGATACCGTCGGTGCCGAGGCTTATTGTTATGAAAGGAAATTATTATATTAATAAGTTCCGTTGGGGATATATTTATAGTAGGGAATGTATTTGAAGACAGTTTCTACAATGCAACAAATTCAAAATTTTATGTTGGAGGGATTACTGGGGAAAGGGGTCCACTGGGTGTGAAGGAATTTTTTAAGGATGCAAACCTTTTCTTCATTAAGACTATAATAGTTGTTTTCCTTTTTAAGAGAAGGGAGGTAGGGTTTACTGTTTTGTAGGGTACGGATGATTTTCCAGGTATTTTTTAATATAGTTTAGCTTCTTCAATGAATTTTCAGTAAGTTTTATTTTACTTCATTATTGCTACAGATTCATAAAGGTTTTTCTTTAGATAGCATTGAAGAGAGTTGTGATTTGAAAGAAGATGTGTGGTACTTTTACCACTTCTTTTTAACATGATTCTTTTCTTTTATGAAATTTGAAATTTCAAAGAGATGATTTCTCTAATGTGCATCTGAAGGTAGTGTGCGAATTACAGTAATGGTAGCTTGTTTTATGACAGCATATAAACCAGCTGGTTTATATCATTAGCAGTTTTTATGCTTAGGCACTTAAAGGAGTAGTTTCTGGAAGGTATTGATGATGGAGTTAGTTCAGTGTAATGGTGCAGAAAGGATGTATCAACTGAATACCAGAGATTTTAAGGGGGAAATGATCTGAAAAAAGTTTAATGGCAGTCTAGTGGTCCATTTCTATATTAATGTTTTTGTAATGAAGAGATCTAGTATCCCTGGAGAATTGGAGAGTAATTGAGATTGCTGAGTAATGCATTAGGATGGAGAAGGATTTTATGAATAAATTACTTGAATTTCATAAGAAGTAGGTGCCTTTTGAGTTGGTGGAAAGACATCCTCACGAGATGTATTTGGCAGTCTCCTGCCAATATGGTGAGTATTGAATCACAGAGAATTTGTTTTTTTAATTTTTATACTATTTTGTTGATTTAAGCGTATCACACATATATTAATGTACTTTAACAACTTTTAGTTTCATTTCTAATTTTTTTTGTATTTACAGTAGAATATACAAGTAAAATTAGAGCTTAAAAATATTAATTAATTGAAGATTTCTTATGGAAATTAGTTATAGCAATTAAATATAAATATTTTTTTGTGGTCTGATAAATAAGCAGATGTTAATATAATATTATCGTACATTATATTTAGCATGAGACAGCAAGTTCATTATTGACATTTTGTTTGATTTATTAGTTACCTAAGCATGAAAAAATATAAAATACAAGAATTGTTAGGATTACAAGGATGTATAATTTCAATGGCAGAGAGTAAGATCAGTTTTTATAACTAATTTTTTGTAGCAGATGTAATTGATATTTTATATTTTTATGGAAGACAGTATAGATTGATTTACATTTGTCATTTTTTAAATGAAAATAGGCATATATCAAGGATTTTTCATGATTACGTAGAAAAGTTCACCCTGATTAGGATTGCTTAGTGACAAACTATTTTATAGTTACCTATTATTTAAGTCTCCATCTATTTTGTATTAATTATAAACTGTCTAATATTATTTTACTATTTTAACTTTGTTGATCCACGTATAAATAATTTGTGTCTTTATGAATCATATTCATTAATGCATTTTTAATTATATTTAAATCTTTTAAAATTTATATTATGATGAATATTACTATTTGAAGCATTAACATTCTAAATATTATTATTAATATCCAGAGACTGAAATAATGAAGAAAATACCCTACCTAATATTTACTTAATTTTCTAATACTAGGTTATGTTATTTATAACAACAATAATATTCATGAACAAATAAAATCATCTCACTTCGATATTTATCCTTGTCTTTAGAAAAACCATAATGAAAATCCAAAAAAGAGGAATAACACTTTTTCCTAGTCAATGATTTTCATATATTCACTTTATAGTTAATAAAAAGTAATGAAATTTATAAGTGATGTTTATTATTGTTTGCTTCGCTTTCCAAAATAAATTTCACTATTTTATTTTATTTTAGTGTTTGTGCACATTTTTAAACAGAACCACCGTCGTTATCAATGTAATATTAATTTTTATAAAAATAAATATTTAAATAATAAAATAATATTATATGAAGCTAAATTTTTAATTAAACTAAACTTCAATTATAAAAAAATTCGTCTTGTTTTACAGTTGAAATTAGTGAACTACAGTGAAAACAGAAGCTCCTCACATAAAAAATTTTCGTCTTTCAATTTAAACTCGAGTGATTTTTAAAATGAATTAAAATTACTTATTATGTCAATATGATAATACATGACACATTTGATATTTGATATTTTATTCTTCTAAAATAGGCGCGTATATTTTTGTGTTGTATATACCAGTTGTATAAATAAAAATGTAGACCGCGGTCAAGGAGAAAGGAATAGACTTAAAAGGGTTTGATAAGATACAAAAATTAAATTTTTATTTATTGTTGATATACCTATATCAGCTGATGGTCTCTTGATCAAACACCAAAGTTTGAGTAGAAACAATCACAAAAATGGATATACTCATCGGCTCTTGAATAGATCTGTTAATTTACGCGTATCAAATAAATAGATGAATGCGCGGCTCTGAAGAATTATTTAAACTATAAATTTGGTGTAGCCTTCTAAAATTAAGGTTAATTGCACTAACTGTTTTATTTTACTACTCGCTTTCATTTTTATTTCAGGATACACATCATAATATTCTAAATAATTATTTATTGTCGTAAGATCAACCTTTAAAAATAACTTATTCAGTTACAACTAATTTAAAAAATATATTTGTAATCCTATTCAAAATTTCGCGCGCTTCCAAGTTTAAAAATGCTGCTTCATGATTGTCACAATATTCAGTTTATCCTATTTACAATACAATATTTTTACCTTTTCAGAAACATTCAGTTCTATTATTTACTATTTGACTCACCCACTCTGTTCTGATATTTCTATGACGCAAACGCTAAAAGATGAAGATTTATAATAATTATGGAAAACGTAGAGAAAAGTTTTTGAGATTGAATATTAAATAGTAACATAAAGTGAATATATCAGCTTTTACTACACTTAGATTTGATTTATTTTAAAAATTTACATGATAATAAAAATGTCGGACGAATCATTAAAACATAATAATAAGGATAATGTCGTATGTAATCATAAGAAATATTAAATATCCATAGTCAAATAAAATATATATAATTACATTGATAAAACTACCTGTATTTTCTAGATGCCTACACCTAAAATAAAACATGATTGGTATGAAACGGAAGTTTATGTTACTCTCGTAATTTTGGCAAAAAATACAGAAAATGTTAAAGTTGTGTACAATGAAACAACAGTAAGTAAAACAAAAATATTAAATATTCAAAGTATCTAAAACAAAATTAGTTACATTATTAAGAAATTTAACAACAGTTTTATTTTTAACACTTAAAATCTAAGAATAAATGCAAGACCTAAAATATTAATTAATCTTAATAAACTATTTTGATAAATCTTGTAATATAAGAGATTATACAAAGATTTATTACAAATTTAAAAATAAATAATTTTATATTTAATATATGAACTCTTTAATAGAAAAAACAATTGTTAAAATACAAACATTTTACCATTATATTTATTAATTATATTTTCTAAATTATATAAAAAAAATATTCTAAAAATTTCATCAAAAGTACTTACATTTCTTTTTCTTAAGATTTTTTAACATTCTAAAATATGCAATACTAAAAGCATTAAATAAAAGGAAAAATTAATCATAATCTATGATGTTACTGTATTACCATATCTCAATATCTATGAAAGCATGTTAAATTATTGTGTACAAGTAAATCCTAATGATCGAATTAGATATATAAATAAAGTAAACTCTTATTATACCACAAATAATCAGACAAGTCCCTGCACTACCTAATTGACCAATATCTAATTTTTATTCAATTGACCAAGTTCTGATCTTATTCATGTCTGGATCATTTTTTAATATTACCTTATTTGAGTCAATTTTAACATACTAAAACAATAATATTGATTAATTGATCTTGGTTGCCTCTTAAAACAATATAAAAAAAAATTGATTTCAAGCAAAATTAATACTTAAATAAATTATTAAAACTTAATTTGTATTAATTACATTTTCTTATATCTACATTCACATTGCTAAGGTTAATAATACTTCAATTGTTTTATGTAAAAAATGTTATGATTTATTATTTTTGAGAATCTAAGAAATTCTTTTATATCTTTAAAATAAAAATTTGGATTTTTAATTACGATTTGAAAATATTACAGTGTCAGTTATATTAAAATAGAAAACAAACTTTAAAAAATAGAATATAAATATATAAATCTGTCATATATTACCAAATTATACTTTTAAAAATACCTAAACATATTTCATTTTTATTATGTTGTAAAATATAATTAATATATTCAGATATATGAAATTCAACTTTAATTTTATTTTGCGGTTTAATAAAATATATTGTTTTATTTATATCATAGTGTATAATTTGCAATCATCAATTTTTTGTTATAACTGATTTATTAAGAAATAAAATTATAAAATTTCTATGCTATTGTTAACAAAATTTTCTAAAACAGTAATTATATACAAATGCAATATATATTGAAAATTTTTTTTTTTAAGTACATATTGTAATGTAAAAATTTTTTATTTTTAGCTCAGTGTTTCTGCTAAATTGACAAATGGTAGCGATTACAGTTTAGAGTTAGACTTAGCTAACCATATTGTACCTGAACAATGCTCACATACAGTCAAACCATCTAAAATAGAAATAAAATTGAAAAAAAAAGAAGGCTATAGATGGACAGTTTTAGAAGGGAATCCAGAAAAACAAGATATTCAACCTATCCCTGAAGGTATCAATATAAATTACCTGTAATTAATAATAATTAAAACATTACATATTAATTTGAATAAAATATAATGATATAAAAAATTGCTTATATAGAAATATTACAATCTGGAAATCAACCTCTTAAGTATCCAAGTTCTTGCAAAAAATCCAAAGATTGGGATAAAGTAGAAAAAGAAATTGAAAAACAAGATGCTGAAGAAAAGCTAGAAGGTGAAGGTGCTTTAAACTCTCTTTTTCAACAGATTTATGGAAATGGTTCTGAAGAAGTTCAACGTGCTATGAACAAATCATTTGTAAGTAAAATATTATTTTGTAATTTGTAATATTTTAGAATATTAAAAAGATCATATTTCACAGCAAGAATCTGGTGGTACAGTCTTAAGTACCAATTGGGCAGAAGTTGGTAAAGGAAAAGTAGAAAAAAAACCTCCAGATGGTTTGGAATGGAAATCTTGGTCTGGATCTGATTCTTAATATTTTTATATATATCAAATTTTTATTTTATTAAAAAAAATTACCCAATACTGACATAATTGAAAATCTTTTTAGTTTAAATAAAGCTGATGTTTTTAATAAAAAGTTATTTTATTTTTGTGTTAAGCTGTATAAATTAATGTAAAATTATAGTTTTTTAATACTTAATGTTGTGAAAAATAACAATTAAACTTGTACGAGTAAAACTTATTTTATTGTATTTATATAAAATCATTAAATATTTTAAGAAGTAAATTTCATAATACTAAGTATTACTAAGTATCATATATTTAAAAAAATGAACCTGTACATAATGATACTTTTTATTAACATTTTATCATTAAGTTAATTATTAATTTATCTTTTTTCAACTTACAAATATTTTATATAAAATATAAGTTACTACACACCCTAATCCTATGTAATAGATAGGATATTCAATTTCTTCTTTTAATGGTAATACATTTTGTGAATTTTTTTCTGTACTTTGTTGTTGAATAATATTTATGAGTGTTGAATATTTATTATTTAAAATATTTTCTATTGATTTTTCTCCTGAACTAATGGCATATTTCATATCTGAAATTATTTTGTAATTATAAATACTAGATCCTATCAATGAAATAATTGCTAAAATTGCTGATGCTAGAATGGATAAATATTTAAATTTTTGAGTATTCATAAGTTGGCATTCATGATATTCTTTTATTGATGTTGTTAATTGTGTAAAATGATCACGTTCTTGGTCTTCTAACATTTCTACTTGTCCAGTAATTCTAGAATGTTCTTGTAAACTTTTATTTTCCAAAATTGTTAATTGTACGAATTTAGGATCATCTCGTTTTGTTTGAATTAGTTCACTGTAAATTTCTTTCAATTTTCCATTTATTAAAGATATTTGTTGCGTAAGACCACGCCGTTGATTTTGACATTCAAATAATTTATTTTGCACTATAATAACTTGTTTCTTAGCAATTTCAACTTTATCTAAACCTGTTATTTGTTGATACCAATGCCAGTAATTAACAATTTGCTTTGGTAAAGGAGGTGAAGATTGTATAGACAATGATTTAATATCTTGAATGAATCTAGAAGCACTTAATAACTACAAAAAAATATATTATTCTATTACAATTACAATTTTAGAATATAATTTGTATATTTATATATGTACCGATGATACCTTTAGAGCCTTAGCAAATTTTTTAAAAATTTGATATTGTATGATTAATAATTTATCTCGTGATCTTTCAGTTACATTTCCAATTGCAGCGCTTGCATTCAATAATGATGGAGATTTATTTACTTCTAATAAAATTTTAAAAATTCGTTTCGGATTCCCAGCCATTTAATGATTTTATTAATTGTTTAATTTTAAGTACACACGTACTTTTTTACTTTCTTAAAAAAATTATAGTACATAACCTAAGTCCTATTCATGATATCCGTTATTCAAGAATAGATACAAATTCAATACACAAAACAAAGCCACTACTGGTTCAATTCCTGCTTGCAAAAATGTGAATTACATAAAATTAAAAATATCGTTTTTTATTAATTTGTTTTTTCGAAAAGAAACTAATAATCAATTTGATACAAAAATGCACATATCTCTCTAACTTATTATTATTAAATTACATTAGTGTACGTGGTGTAGC
Source organism: Wiebesia pumilae (assembly GCA_018907045.1). Taxonomy (NCBI): domain Eukaryota; kingdom Metazoa; phylum Arthropoda; class Insecta; order Hymenoptera; family Agaonidae; genus Wiebesia; species Wiebesia pumilae. Next base: position 560,096 of record JACCHZ010000151.1, read on the forward strand.
AATTTTTTGAATCTTTGAATAATTTTAAATTAAATAATTATATAAGACGATATTGCTCATTGAATTTTTAAAATTACTACTTAATTTTTATTTTTATTCAATAAATATAAAAAGTTACATTAGAGAAAACGTAAATTAATTAGGCGGATGATTATAAATATCATTTAAAATTTAAAAAATTTTTCAAGAGAGAATTTATCAATTAGTGTTTAATTTACAATCATTGCACCGAATAGCCGACTTTCTAAATTATTTCGTACTTCTTCCTCTTGACTCTTATAATCTTAATTATAATTAATAAGCTTCTATTATACATATCTACAAAAATATTTGCATCAAATTTACCATATTTTTACTAATAAAAATTATTTACAAATTGATAATTGTATTAAAACTTTTACGCTACTGTCTATGCATATTATAAGAATACACCCGCAAATAATAAAAAATGATTTTCGTATCGCATGATCATATCGTATAAACTAGTAGTTCACAAAAATAATAATCATAAGAATTATCTCTATTAACATAACATCTCAAAAGATAGTCTTTGTTAAAAAAATAGTACTTATCATGGTTTATTTTACTTTATTGTTTTTCTCAATAATTTAAGATTGTTTATTTCCATTAATTATCTTTTAAATAATAATTTGAAAATATTTATAATAAAATTACAGAACTTCGTTGAATAAATTTATTTACGCCAACCAGTCATTTCTGTTTTAATATTGAGATTTCCAACTTGCATACCTTTACCTTATTGTAAATCTTCCCTTTCTGTAGATTTTCTTTATCATATTATGCATAATAATATTCTATATGCAAAACACGTACGAAAAAAACCATTATCAATCGAAGATATTAATAAGTGAATTAGTTTTTAATAGAGTTCCAACGAAACTGTATTCGCAAACAAGAGCCTCTCATAGTTCCTTCTTAATCTGCTGACTACACAAGTCCGGTAGGTACTTAAACAGCTCATACTTTACATCCTGCGCGGCATATACAAAAGTCTTCTCTCCTTCAAAATTAGATCTAGTAAAAATTCAAATGATTACTTGTAATATGTCTGAGACCGTCTGGTAAGCTTTAATGATACAAGAAAAAAATATCTCGTAAGCTATTGAACAAACATGCGTGCTACGTTTGAATTAAGTTGACCCATGTACATCCTTGCCATAACATATGATAGTCTTAAAACTAAAATTCCAATTCGCCATATTATTTTGGCAACCGAATAAAAAATAAGCCTATGTTTATCACTGGCTATCTTCAGATATTTTTGTTCCCAGAATGTAACACCAAGGTGCCAAACACTCTCCGTAAGTTTCATCACACTTACATAAATTCTAATGATTATTTTTATAATATTTCATTAAGATTACTTCAGACTTGTTTTTAGACAAGCTATACTTGGTGAGCCATTCTTGAACCAATGAGACACCCCATATGTAAACATTTTTATATCTAAATCGATGTCGAAACGATCCAGGCACAGAAGTAAACGATGGAATAAAAGGTTCCAGAATTCTGAGTCCAAGATTAATCTCTGTGAACAGTCACACGTAATAAATTTCTAAAAGATGCTAGAGTTACAGGAGAACACGATAAGTTTGTCTACAAATAATTTCCTATATCATAAAAGAGAGTATTAAATAACTTCTCTCTTTAATACAAGAATTCTAATACAAGAAATGGTTACCGTTTAATTATATAATTGAAAACTATATTGGCATCCAACAAAATTTTCATAGCTTGTTTGTACAACGTTTCTGAAACCGATGATGAAGATCAACGATCCCATTCTCAAAATGACATTGAAATTAAGTAGCAAACTCTGGATGATCCAGAATATGCCTAAGACGTAATTTATTTAGTAACCTTAATATCTTATCAAGGAAGGATAAGAAGCAAATGAAAGACATGGTTCTTATAGAGAGATTTAAGGAATATCCATATAAACTTCGGTTTACTTTCTCTTCCAAATATCTCGAGCCTTAGATGATTGATAAACGATTGCGTCCGGAAAAACACAAAGTTATCATTTAAAACTTCTAATTAAATTCGGAAATCACCAAAGCTGTCTTCATAAAATATCGGTAGTAAGAGATAAAAATAAGATCAAAATATAATTGAATAAAATGTAAAACATATTTCATGCTAATTTCCTGAGAATCTTTCCCATGAATATAGAATCTATAATTATCAAAATAGAAAAAATTTCAAAATAAATTATTGATTTATTTTCTGTCCACAAATGTTTACCATCTTCATTCTTGTAATGCTATCTCAAGTTCAGTCGGCTTAATTGCATATGATTGCAAAACACGTATTTTAAATAGTACTACACTATTATTTTCGAAAATTGTGATGTACCATTTAAAATCATTTAAAACTACTATAAACCATACAAAAATAGTTGTATATATTTATTGATTAAATGTTTAAATTTTAATTAAGTTTAAGATAACTAAATAGAGCATGAATTTATTAAAACATTTAAGTAAAAATAGATCTTTATTCTTAAATTTATTAAATTAATAAGTTCAAGTACTATGTTATGTATTCAGCTTATTTTATTGAGGTTATGTCAACTATCTTTATTTTGATTCATTATATTATTGATTATAATTCTATTTGTTAAATTGATATCTTATACTGTTACATTACTTACCGTAATTATAAAATAGGTCTAAGCTTATGCTTTAAAGTACTTTCTGTTCATTAATTATATTATTCGTTTATTTTATTGTATTAATTGTTATAATTGTCAAAAAGTTTAGTAATAAAATTATACGAAATTTGAACTTGTTATTAAATTAAAAATTTTAATTTGCTTATTTATTCTAGACATTCAAGCACTATTGCATGGTAATGAGTACTAATGTATTAGGTGGTTGTCTTTAAAGAAAGTTTTACAATTGTATTTTGTATAATAATTATTAATTTTTACATAGTTTCCATAGTTGATTGTTCATTTGGTTATATTTTATTTCTTATATTTTCTTCATCTATTCCATTTTATGATTATTCCTTTGTTTTTTTGCTTTTAGTTTTCGCTTAATATATTATTTCTGATATTCAAAATCTCGCGCGTTTACATTTTACATTATATTGATAAAGGCCTGTTTCTTTACCTTAGTATTTAGATACTACGTCACAATTCACAGTAATGCTATCAACTACAAAGTGAATATGCTCATGCTTAAAATTGAGTGAAGAATTGCTATTTGATTAAGGTTAAGTTTTTTAATTTTTAAATCGAAGCATGGTTATTACTTTTATTTGTTAAGAAATAAAGTAAGAATTATAGTCAAATTTTATAGATAATAATTTATATATAATCTTATAAGTGAAGCAGTAAATAAAAAAAGCAATAAAAAAAAGTTATAAAAATGACATCTGATGACCCTGCTATAACAATTGAAAATTCCAATTTCAGTGATTTCATTCAGGTATATTATGTGAACATAATTTATTACTATTAATTTATTTAAAAAATTATCCTTAAATTATCTAATTAAATAACTATATGTTTTGTTTATAAGTATAATAAACTTAAGTACAACATATATGTATGTACAACATTAATTTAAAAATATTAGAAAATAAAGTTAATTGTTTACTTCAATTTTTAGAGATTTTTAATTATTAAAATTTAAACAGTATCAGAACGTATGTAATAAATTTCTTTTTAAAATATTTAGAAGAAGAAAATTTATTAATTTATTTTCAGTTACAGAAATTAAATATAATTATTGTTAATAATGACTATCATATATTTAATCATATATTTAATCAATATGTTGATAAATGTATTTATCACATGATAAATTATACTTTATAGATCAGTACGTAATGAATGCTATAATTAAGATATTTATTGATTATTATATAATAATATTAAATCATATAATTAAATATTTATATACTTGCTTTAATAAAAATTGCTAACTTTAATTCTTGTACATTGAAATGATACAAAATACAATATTTTTTGATAATTGATAAAAAATACAATATTTTTATCAAAATTTATACATTTAATATGTAATTTAAAAAATTACCATTAAAAATTCAAATTTTTATATTATACAACTACTAATTAATTAAAAAGAATCTATAATTATTAAAATGTTTAGAAATCATTTAGTATCATTAAAAATGGCATAAAAACTTCTAATAGTTTACCAAATACCGAAAATTTCAACTTTTATTCGTGTTTTCCTATATTTAATGAGATACGAAATGAACAAATCAAGAAAATTATGCACTCCATGCAGTGTATTGTTGAAAAAGCAGAAATTTCTGGTAACATTAAACAGAGAGATGTTGAAGAAAAATTTGATTTACTGCTGGAATCAAATGATGTATTTTTGGATCGAGCTGTGAGTAAAATATTTTATTTTTTTATTTTTTGTATAGTGTTTATAAATTTTATTTAAATAACTATTAGCTTATTCACTCAGAATTCATGTATGGATGAAGAATGTGGTATAACCAGAAATCCTAGTGTTGAATTAATTGTTAAGCAAACAAAAGTATCAAAAAATCTAAATGGATTTTGGAATACCTCTTCTTATGTCAATAAACAAGATTCCACAAGTTCGGATCCAACCCAAACTATACGATTATTGGCGGGTAAAAATATTCAAAGACCTCAACTACTATTCAAAGACAAAATTGATAATAGTGAAAAACCATGGCAACCTAAACTTAAAGACAAACCCAATTCCTTAAGACCTTTGGCTATATATATGGAATGTGAGGAAAACAGAGAAGTATTTTGTCATCCATATGAGTGGGAACTAGATAAATTTGAACTATCAGAAGACCAATTAGCTAAGAAACCTCCAATTAAATATAAGTCTTTAGATGAAACACCCTTAATCATGATTGAAACAACTCAAGATCTCAAAATTTTACTGACTGATTTACAGAATTATAAAGAAATTTCTGTCGATCTAGAACATCATTCCTATAGAAGTTTTCTAGGCATTACATGCTTAATGCAAATATCAACTCGAGATACTGATTACATAATTGATACATTAGCTCTTAGATCTGAATTACATATTTTAAATGAAATTTTTACAAAGCCATCAATTCTAAAAGTGTTTCATGGAGCAGATTCAGATATTTTATGGCTACAAAGAGACTTATCATTATATGTTGTAAATATGTTTGATACACATCAAGCAGCAAAACAACTTGAATTACCTTTTTTAAGTTTATCTTATCTTTTAAGAACATATTGTCAACTTGATCCTAATAAGCATTTTCAGTTAGCTGATTGGCGCATTAGACCTTTACCAACAGAACTTATGAAATATGCTCGAGAGGATACACATTATTTATTATATATAAAAGATATATTGAATAATGCCTTAATTGACAATGCTAATGGTCAGAGTAATATACTCAAAGCAGTATATATTTCTAGTACTGAAATATGTAAAAAAATTTATGAAAAACCAATTTGGACAGAAAACAGCTATATGAGTATGTATAGAAAAAGTCAAAAAATGTTTAATAACCGACAATTGTATGCTTTAAAAGAGTTACATAAATGGAGAAATGAAACTGCTCGAATTGAAGATGATAGTACAAATTATGTTTTACCAAATCATATGTTATTGAATATAGCAGAAACTCTTCCAAGAGAAATGCAAGGTATTCTAGCATGCTGTAACCCTATTCCTCCTTTAGTGAGACAAAATTTATTAAAAATCCACAAGATGATATTAAAAGCAAGAGAACAACCATTGATAAAATCTGTTTTAAAAAATGATATGATAAGATTATCTCAAAGAAGTCAAATTCCAAACTCAGAATCTTGGATTTCAACACCACATGACATGCCAAATGATATGGAAGCTAGAGCAAATCTACCTTGCTTATTAAATAACATTTCTAAAATATTATTGAATGAATCAAAATTAAAACCAACTGTAACAGTTTTTGACAATTCATCATCAGAGGTAATAGCAAAATCTTAGTAGAAATATTAACAATTAGATTAAGAATTAGAAAATACTAATAATAAAAATAATGATAAAAATTGAAAATATTTAACAGGATGAAGAAACTAAAATAGAAAATACTAAAATGAGGCAAAAACTTATTTTTATTAGTCCTTTTGAAAGGTACAAACGTGTACAGCCAATAATAGCAGAAGAAGAAAAGAAAGAAAGAGAATCACAAGAGCAAGAAGAAACTGAAAGAGTAAAACGGTTGAAAAATAAAAATCAAGAAGAAACTTCTACAAGTATAAAACGACTATACGATTATTTTGTAGAAGTAGTACAACAGCAAGAATTAAAAGCGGCTTGTACATCTACTGTATCTACAAGAAATGTTGCTTCAAAATCTGACCAAATAAGTCAAATTCCTAAGCACCTTTTAAATGTATCTCAATCAATGGATTCGTCAAGTAGTAATCTCACGCAGAATTCCCTTTTAATACCTGTTGTAAATGATAAAAACATAGTTGATAAAATTATGCCACATATGCAAACATTAAGTAAAATGCCCAATAAGAAAAGAAAGAGGCAATTAAGTCCTGAGATTATTCGGCCTTATAAAAACAAATATTCATAACGATTATAAAAAAAAATTAATATGTAAAAATATTTTGATTATATTTTTTATTTTATAAAGATCTATTATTATCTAATATAGATAATTTGTGGCACTTATTGTCTTTATTATTTGTCTCTTTAGTACAGATTATTTTATGTAATAATGTAATAATTTTATATAATAATGTGTACTGAAATTTATTATTAAGATAGTAAACAGTAGCCTATCATCATATTTAATATTGCATTGTGTTTTGAATTATATTTTCCATTCTAAAAGTCATGTTAAAAAATCCATTATAAAAAAATGTACATACTTCCATTCTATAATTCTAAAAAGAAATTCTTTATTTTTTGTTGTATTAATATAATATTAATACAAAAAGGTTTGTTATAATATATTTTTTTTGTAATACTATAATGTACAAATATTTTATTAAAATTTTACAGCTAACTTGTAGTTGAATAAATAAATGTTTCTTTCTCTGAAATAACTTATTATTAATTCTAAGCTTAATTTTTTATATAAATATTCATAAGTAATTATCAATAATTTTATCAAATTTTGAAACCTTAATTCCTTATACATATTTAAATTTATTATTTTTTATTCTGATCATTATATCTAGTTTTGTTTGTTATTATTTAATATACAATAAAGTTATATTCTAAAATGGTTATGATCACAACAATTATTAAATGTAACCTGAAAATAGAAAATAAAATTGCATATTAAAATAAGAAATTTACTACATTACTATTCTAAGTATGTTTTTCTTTAAAAAAGCTATAAAATTATTGTTTTAATACATAAATCATAAAATGATCAATAATATTTGTACATTTAGCTTACCATTTTCATAAACTACATAACATGAATAAATTTTTCGAAGTACCTTAATCATAAACTCATCTAACAAGATGTTCAACTATATGCAATATTAACATCACGCGTTTTACTTGATAGCGGCTTCTACAATCACAATTATCTGTAGCTTACCACTACATAATATATTATTTATATATTCCAGTAACTACACGATTTATATTTACGATTTTCGCGAATCTCCGTTTAATATTTTCATGCCGATATTGCTATTCAACCCTGGCATTCTTAAGGCTCCTTATATATAAATCTATATAGTTACATATTATATTAAAAATTTTACATAAAATACACTTATAATTTATGAAGTCGCAGTTTAATTTATAATTTTAAATAACCTAAACTGTTATTAAATATTCCAAATACTTATTATATTTACTATGAAACTATGAAACTATGCATAAACATAGTATGACATGAAGTTAGCAACAAATTATGTCAAACTATTTGAAGAGTGAAAAAGCAACTATTATAAAACTTTTAATATTATTAGATGACTATAAATTTAAAAGATATGTTTTATAAATTCACTACACTAAATGCAATTATATTAGTATCAATGATAATCTTTATTATCTGTAAAACAAAAAATTGTTTAATCATAATAACTTTATTGTAAATGACATATCTGGCTTAATGTTATTGCGAGCTCATGCTCCATCTAGATCGTTTAAAAGTATATTGTGAATGTAAAATTAATTATGATTTTCACGTGCATTGAAATTTTTTTTGTGGATTTGATATTTTGCATTTTAATCGATTTATTATATACAATGAATATTAATGATTTTATAATGAGCATTTTTTACAGTGTATCAGTTCTCCGAACGAGGCGCAGATCGTTGCATGTACATATGCGGTAGGAGCAACGTCGGTGGCGCAGCAGCACCTCCAAAATTAGTAAATAAAGATGGTGCCTCGACAGAGGAGGTCCGTTCTGTGTCCTCGCTCATAAAATGTCGCGCAAAACAAAACGAAAGGCAGGTTCACGGCCCTTCGCCGTGTCGAGGCTGGCCTAAGCTGTTCTCGTTGTCATCCTTATCGTCGTCATCAACGATATTGACATAGTAAAGAAAAAGCCGACGGAGAAGAGTATCTCCAAGGCTCAAGAAACAGACAAGTGCACACGTTGTTTTTCAATTCTTTCAGAAAACCGAACAACGGTAAGTTATTCATAAATATTTTTTCCTGCCTCCTGTGAAAGCCTTTTTATTTAAAAAATGAATCTCCCCGATGTGTCAATTTGTTTCAAATCTCTTTATCAAAGCCCTAAGTTCTCTATCTTTCACCTTTTCCTCATTCTCACTCTTTCTCGCTCTCGTTCTGTCTCTCGTTCGTTTGCTTGTTAGCTCTCTGGCTTTTGCTCTCTGACACGTTGCAGCTTTTAACTTTCAAACGGAAGAAGCGGCTTAATCAAACCACCTTTCCCAATTATTTCCTCACATGAATCTGCATCATCGACGGCACATAAGCATACGTGTATATGTGTGAACGTCATTGTCCACTGCACTTTCCTTACGATGAATAACTTAGTTCTTTATTACGGATGCCTATGTTGAACAACTAGTCGAGCTGGAAATTATTGGTATTCACTATCGAGAAATCGTAATCGTCGTCGTTGTCAAGATAAAGAAAAAAAGACAGCATGTACAAGAAGACATCGCGATATCGAATTCTTCTATTCTAAATATCAAAATGCTATTTTTATCCCTGGAAACCTACATACCAACGCGCCGCCGTCGTCGTCATTGCTGTAAGCATACACAAGCACAGAAAAACAGCGTTCTCTGAAGAAATCATACAAAGAACCTCGTTTAGGTCTCTTATACTAGACTAAAATGACATTTCCAGATGTATCATCCATCTTTAGCCAACATCATCTTTTAGGCTGTTCAATGATCGTCCAATATGAAGGATTCTTAAAATGTTGACAAACCTACTTGTGCTTAATAATGAACCTATAAAGATTATTCACCAGATTCAATTGATCTATATGATATTTGTTGATAGTTTTCCACAGATAAAGTTTGAATGAGAGTGCGATAATAATAATGTGTTTTCAAAAAATGAGATTTTGACAACAAAAAATTGATCTTTTGTTACAATACTACTAAGAAAAAAGTTTATTAAAAAGTTCTATTTAATTTTTAATTTTCAAAACAATAAAGTAAACAAGAGAAAAATATTTATTCAATCTACTCATTTTTAAAACAAACTGCACATACTTTCTGTGTCGTCTGATATATTTTTTGTCATGATGCCACATTTGGCTACAATTCAAAGCAGCAAAATTACGAAGGTAGTAATTTTTAATATTTTAAAAATTAAATCTAATGCCATAAATTATCTACTGGACTCTTAAAATTTGAATGAAATTTTCATATAATATCTTACTGTTCAAATTATTAGATGATAGATGTATGTGTATTAGAAGTAATTCGAATGCATTCATCAGTTATATAATTGAAAACCAATTTTATAAAATGAATAGCGTAAAAAAAACGTTCCTTTTAACGCTGTTTAGTGTATTTTATACCAAGAAGTTAAGAATCAAAGAAAGAAAAAAAAGTAGACCGTAAAAAATCTGGACAAGCAAACAAATTGGGGGAAAAGAGCAACATCGTAACAGCCTTGGCGTCATACCAAAATTTGATCTTCGGAGGTGTAATAAGACACCGACGTAATGTCCATGATAAAACTTAATTTATTGCTATCAAACGTCTTTTTCAGATTAAATAGAAATTGAAAGTATCATATGTTCAAAAGCATGCTGTTATTAGAATTTCTAAATACCTTTTAATAATATGTCGCGAATCATGTATACTTCTTGCGGATAAATTTACATTACTCAGATATAAACTTTCAAAATTTTGCAGAGATATGACGTTTGATTTATTTATAGTGTCAAAACTAGATTCTTCTATGAATTGAATATGAAGTCGAGTGTTGAAGAGCTACATTATCTTATTTGTAATAAAAAAAAATAATAAAACGAATTTTTACACTGCAAGAGGATTACAATGAACGATTGTGTCTTTTAAAGTTATATTCTGACTATTTCTCTTAGATATGTTTTCGCTTCTTCATGATTCAATCAGAATGAAATTAACGCGATTTTTTATTTTAAACTAAAAAAGTGTTGCTTATGTTAAAAGAGTATAAGATGCAATACCTTATTAGTCCTACCTTTCAAGCAAAATGTAACTGACAGTTACAAAATTAATGAGAAAGAAAGTAAAGGAAACTACTTCGAAAGCAATTATTTTCTGTTGCTTTACAGAGATTATTCTTTTGGTGAAGTTTTTAAGGATACAATCAATTTTTAATGCACAGATAGTTTGAAGCTGTAATTGTTGAAATGCAAAATAAAACATTTTCATTTAATTTAATAAAAAAGGTGTGTATATACCGAAAAAATTGCCTTCCAAAAAGAACAAAATTTGAAGTTCATAAAAATTTAGAATTTGATAAAATATCCAGTAATTAGTAATATTATAAGCTGCAATATATCGAAGACCTATCTACATTTGAAATGTCGAAGTCATTTAGATAGGAAAAGTAATTTTGTTCTTTAAATGTCTTGAACTGCTTGAATTCGGAAACAGGATGGATCATAAGATGCAAAATTAACAGCAAAATACAAGAAGAGGATTGGGCCATGAGGATTGCTGTACATGTCGCTGTTACTGCTGTTTGCCGGCTACCCACGTCGCTAAAAATAATTATCGAAAAAGCCGATCGAGCATACGCAAAGCGAATACACTGCTCCTCCGTCTTCGGTATGCGCTCCTTGTTTCGTGCAGGCGTACAAGCTGTTGTAATAACTATGAAGGGATGGTGTTGTAAACCAACTACTACTTTCTGTGCTTCTGCCCCATTAATTTCACTTTGTCCACGACCTGAAAGAGAACGCGCATAGATAAGAATTTATTCTGAATTCAAGTATGCTTGTTTATTCCCCTCTTTCCTGGTTCTCTTACACTCTCTTCACGCTTTCCTTTTACCTTCACACGATTATTCATATTTTATCTTTACCGGCAACGATCAATTTGCAACTTAGATTCGAAAAACTCTTGATTTTTTTTGTTTATTTATAATTTTTCATTAGATAATTTATGCGCGAGTAACGTATTTTCCTTTAAAATGTTTCTAAAAATTGAATGAATTTTTTCTTGAATATTTTTTTAATAAACTTGTTATTAAAAATTATTGATGTTAACTTGAATATTTGAGTTTAACTGCACTAAATAATCTAAACACCATTAAATTCAAATTATTTAATTTTTTATTTAGACGTGTAGCGTCAATTAACAAAACCGGGAACTTTAAAAAAAGAACAACTGTAAAATAATTAATCAATTAATAGTTTTCTCTTAAAAAACTATCCCGTTTACAAAAAGCAAATTTTTAAAATACTGCAAATTTTAAATGATCGATATTTTATGACTAATCAAATTATCTAAATGTACAGCTTAGAAAAAGGTATTCGAAATACCTGAAATTGGTATGTAATACCAGTATTTGATTGTATGTAAATAAATAAGAATTAATTACAATAAAATTAAATTCGTGAGCCAAACACACGACCAATGATTGCACTAACATATATCGAAAGAAACTTGCGACATTCGAAATCTGTTCATTATTATAACTTTATAGATATCTATATTTTCTTCATAAAGTTCAATTACCAAAGTCAATTCATAGTAATAGAGGATCCTTTAATATATAACTAAAATATTTCATTTAGTATTGCATTACCGAATTACTAAAAATAAATATTCTGAAGGAAAGTTCTTTGTCAAGATAAGTTATTTAAAAATAGTAGAGCCTTTGGACTTCATACTTACGTACATATAAATTGACAAATTTATATATATTTAATTATCTGTATTATGATTATTGTTTAAGTTTAAACAAAAACAAATATTCTATTTAAATTTATGTGTTACATAAAAGCGTAAAATATTAATTTGAATCAAATACATTTTATCATATAAATTTATAAACATAAAAAATTATTAACAAACAAGTTAGAATTTGCTCGAACTATTGGTTTAAAAATTAAATTAAAGTGAGTGGAAACTAAAATACTCTTTGAAGTATACAAACCCAGATGCAAATACAACATCATGCGATGTTTATAAAACCTTTCCTTACATCCACAAGCCTTCTTTCATTCTCCACCTTCCGATCAGCAGTAATTTTTAGATTTGCATTGCTGAATTTCATACGTTTACGGACTTGCATTAAAGTCTCTTTATACATGTGACACCATTTGTGCCTACATACTATTCTGCTGAAAAATTTTACTTTTATCATTTCTATTTTTTCCTTTTACAAAATACTGGCATCGTCACTTTCGCATCTGTCCTTAAATATATTCGCTATTAATTTAATGTTCACATGTATATTGTGTTTGTTTCTGTGAATAAACTGTCTTATAATTAACAACTATACGTACTAAAATGGTTTTAAATCTTATTTTCCATTCTTATATTCCACAAAAATATTTTACAACGTCAAAATTTATTTAAAAAGTTCATATTATTTTTAACCCTGATATATAATATATTTTTCAATTTATAATACTTGTTTTAAACTAATTGAAAATAATAAAATCTTTCTTATTTACATTAAATGATATTAAATACAGAATGATTTTATAAATCTTCTAAAACAAAGGTAAATTTTATGTCCTTCAACAATTCTAAAATTGTAATGTATCAATAGTATAATTTTTCGTAAATTATTACTAAAAACTTAAAACAAGTTTTAAAAGTAAGATATTTAATTGAAAATCCACATATACTTTGATCAATAGCATAAAAATACTGTAAGGTTTAGTTTACAAGATAAACTTATAACTTTAGAATTTTTATTAAATTACACAAACATTTTTTTATAATTGTAGTTGAATTCTATGCTAAAAAGTGGTTTTCGAAATTTGATATGTTTTATTTAAGAGTTTAAATTATATGGGCCTTCACCATTGGATCTGTTAAATATTAATAAATATCTCTAATTAAAGAGATAGTTGAATATATTTAAACTCAAAATATATTATAGTATATTCTAGTATATTATAGTCTTTTATAGTATACGATATATCACTTTACATACAACAAATATATTACAGAATCTTCCTGTTATTAAACAAAAAATTTTATTGAATAGTCCTAATTTTCTATAAATTTTTGTTTAAAAAAGATACACCTTTATGTTAAAAGCTTTAGACAATTTTAGATTATGATATTACAAAGAACTAGTACATTTTAATAAGAGTAAAGAAGTTTAAGTACCATTATTAATGTATGATATAGATCATATAGTAAAGCTAGGTAGGGCATCTTAAATTAGTTACTTCAAAAAAATTAATGTGTAATTCAAATTTAGAAATCATTTATAAAATACCGTATATGTGAGTGAACAATAAGAATTTTTTTCTAAACAGTTATCTTCTTTAATAATTTTTATTTGTAGCAGCTGTCATTATGGTCATTATTATTCAGAGAAATAATAAATTACATTTCTGTCATATATTTGCAAAGTATATAGAATCTTGAAACCTTAACTGCCTGATCAATAAGACTGTACAATATGTAGGCGGAAGCTTATAAGCCATTTCACAAGCCTTTTATATATTCATCTGATAATTATGAAGAGGCTTTCATATGTCATATCTCATAGCATAGCAATAAGTTTTCTCTTGCCACTTGTATGATATATCACTATTTTGGTTGAGTTGAGTGAAATAAATATCACTTAACTACTGTTACTGTTATAGTTGTTGTTATTATTATTGTTGCATCTGCTACTGCTGCTGCATAGTTCAGTATTTAGTCTGACTCGTGAATACTTACCAAACTATGGATGCACTTTTAATATGATGCACGCATTCAGGGGCTTAAAAAAATCTTAACTCGTTGCACACTACTAATAATATTCTATCTCAAACCTGTTGCTGTTATTATTAACAATTAATGCTTTAAGTCTTTTGTTTTTACGACATCTTAGTGAAGCATCATTAAATTTACCTAGTAATTATTCTACATTAAATAATTTTATTAATGTTATAAAGAAAAAAAGAAGAATTATTGCGCATTTGTGATCAACAAATTTTTTATACATTAATGTTGTCTCATACAATCATTCTTTTATCCCGTCAAGTATTCCAAAATAATAATTTGATTAAATTTGATTAAACTTAATAAATTACATATAAAGTGTAAGTACATGAAATATACTTTTAAAAAATTATAAATTCTGAACAATACACAAAATACTAATTTATAAAATGTGACTGCTTATGCACGTTGCTTATTCAAATTAAAAAAATTATTTTGATATGCAAAGTATTATGTGTGTATATATATAACACTATTTAACATAGTGATATATTTTTTAAAATTTTATTTATATCGTCATAAAGTCAAAAGCCTTATACACAATCCATGAATCATTCCTCTTTTAAAATATTAAGTTGAAGTTGATCTTACTTTAAAATTAATTACCGTTATAGGTCCTATTATTTGTAAGAATAAACAATATAATCGATCAAATAACATTACTCATTATATAACTAATAAATATATTTATTTAATAATTTTTGCATGTATACATATCATTAGTTGCATTTGTTATCTACATGTATTTATGAATTTACAAGTTTTTATCACTTTTATAAGCTCTAATCAGCCTCAGAATAATATTTATTGATTTATAGTAAAATTTATCTTATTAAATAAAAATTAGTCTAGTTATCGTACCAACATTATAGTAATTAATTAAAATTACATATAAGACATATCTTATAATATAGAAAAATTCTTCAATACCTTCATTTAAAATAAATAATTCTACTAAATATAATTTCAATTTTATTCATAACTTTTGTAATTATTTAAAAAATATATAACCTACAATGATACGTATTATGCATCATATACTAAACAATATTTGTAATCATTGTCAAATTTATTATGAAAGTATTATTTAAATTATAAATCAATAATTACAGTACATATGTAAAATTATTATAATTATTTAAATTAATATAATAAAAAAGAACTCTTAAACATAAAGTTAAATGACAATAAACAATAATCTATTAATTGTAATTAGTACTGATTATTAACGTATTTGAATTAACATAAAAGAAAATTATTATTATCAAATAATTATCTTTGATATCTAACTTTTATTTACATATTTGAATTCGCGTACTAAAATTTTTTATAGTTATATTTTTAATTTCTAACTAAATTTAGGAATGTTATTAAATCTCTACAAGATCTTTATTAAAGTTTTTTGTACTTAAGTCTTTTCAATCTAATTAATACAATATTATGAACAAAAAAATTAATAAAAAATTGAAACACATTAAAAATAAATTTATGTATAGACTTCTGTAGATCGATCACAAATGTATTTTAAAGATATGACATAATAAACGATAAAAAATTTTATAGTTAAAATTCAAACCTAAAAATATAAAGTAAAATATTACAAACGATGTTTATAGTTTGTATATATATATTTCATATTTTTATTTAACAATTAGTTTTAAAAGTTGAAGATGGCAAATTATAAACTGTTCAATTAACATTTAATGATCTTTAGAAATTTTAGCTTATAGTTTTTAAATTATAGTTTCAAACAGCAGTGCTTCTGTGACAGAATCTTTGTAATTGAAAATGATAGAATGTGTTACATTGGCATGTCGCAGTGATAATCGCTATATTATATAAAACGCGCCGAGTTAATAGGAAATTAAAAGACAGAAGCAATAAAAGACATTTAATTTTACAGAAAACAAACATCGTATTACAGCGAATTATCGATTTAATGTTGCGTAAATGAATAACTAATCGCTCTTTAACGGAATCGTAATCGTATCTTCGAAATTTAAAGCATTTAAAAGAGTTGCGATAACGATTTCGAGTATTGAAAGTTCTTACACCTCTCCACTGTATTCTCGCATTCAATTCGACCACAGTCTTGCCGCGCACGTTTGATTAAGCGAACGTGACAGTTATAAAGAATTTGTCATCCACCGATATTATTTCAAAGGGCGCAGACGATATCTTTGGCTAGAAGGCGTTGCTCACGATCGAGGAACGATGAAATAAAAGCTCTACCATTCGGTCTGGCTTGCGCGGGTGATCGATGTGCAACAGCAGCACGTGCTCGCCGATCGTTCCCTAGCCGTACGGCTACAACGGTGCTTTCCTCCCGTTCCCCTTCCCGTGCTCACTACTTTGACCGCTCGCTGCTAGTTCTCGTGGAAGAGACAAACAGCAGCAGCTGCTGCTTTTGTACGACGGAAATAAACTTACCGCGCTTTCCTCGCCCTACCCCTTCCCTCATTGTCCCGATACATCGAGCTATTAACGTTCTCGGCGTTATACCCCGTAGATCTCCTACCTTCTTTCCTCCTTTTCGCTCTCATTCTCGCCCAATTCTACTCTGCGACAACTCCCTTGATTCAGCCGTACGATGAGGTTACAGCAACGCTCCCCGAAAAAACCTATCCGTGGCTCGTTTTCTCGCACCAATTGACTCTGTGATACGGCTGTTTAGCTTTCGGCAATAATACGTTTCTGCGACAAAACGGTATGTTGTTATAACCCAGAAAAGCAAGTCAAAATAAAGATATTACCTTCGCGTCCGATTGCTTTTCTAAGTATTAATCTCTAAGTCTTAATGCGCCCATTTTGTAACTCGGTGTAGCATGAAAAGTGCAAGTTTTGAAATTAATACATAAAAATTTTTACATGTGGCACCCAGCTAATTCTAATCTACCTAATCGAATCGATTATACGTGTAGGAAATTACTCTATTAGCATTATTGTTTCTTTTTTACTTCATATTTCATAATTTATATTTAATTCGAGAATTAATTTCTTTATTTGAATTGAATCCACATTTTTTTGTTTCGATCAAACATATTAGTTGATTGGATCATTATCGAATATAAAAAATAAATATTTTTCAGCTATTCACTGTAAAAAAAACTACTCCAGATATGCTTACTCTTCCTGAGAAGTGTTAACTGACGTATCTTAGAAATGAAGAGCACGCGATTGTCTGTCACATACAAAGAAAATGAAAATTTGGATTTATAAAGTATTAATAATTGTTCACTTAATGAATGAATAAACGTAATGTTATTCCTTATATCTATTTCTGTTTGTTCACTTTTTATTTATTTTAAGTTTTCAATTAATCAATAATACAGGTAAACTCAAACAAATTTAATTTAAGACTTCTCCTCCTATCATCTTAAACATAATCTTTTAATAAAAAGAGATTATGTTCAACTTTGAACTCAGTTTATTTCTTATATGTTACTAAATTCTTAATTATCATGTAGAAGTCGTAGGAATTCATGTACAATCAATAAAAGTCGACCGAAGGATTCTAAAAGTCTAAATATAAAAAGAATTGTACTATTCGCTTTAAAAAATCTTATTTCATTAAAATGCTTTATTTCATCAAAATGATAAAATCGTTATGATATTAGATACTAAAAGTTATAATATTAAACAATTTTTTCTTTACCCTTCAAATAGTTGTGTAAAAGTAGTAATAGATAAATATTGTACTTTTAATGTACGAGCATGATGAATTTAGAAGAAAAGAAAGTTATCATAAGACCTATGTTAGTACATTCATATAAGGATGTGCCATATTTAGTTTTTTAAATTTTCGAATAGTGGTCGAGATTTGTAAGAACTATTGTTTTAATTCTCAAAGTAATGTATTATTAAAATTTTTAATCAGTTTCACTGCATTAAAATTTTTAAAGAAATACTTATTGCACTACGATAATTTATACATGTACAATGCACGATAAAACAATTCAATTAATAAATAGAATGAAAAAGAGAAAAAGAAACAATTGCTTAAAAATGTAAATTGGAATCCTCGTGAAATCAAGTAGTTAATTATAATGTATTATAAAAATCAAATGAAAAAAAAGAATACTTTCGAATTTTGATTTTATTATAATACGTAATTGTATTGAAAATTTATTTAAAAAGTAAAGTGGTCTTATAGCACAGTAAACCATAAATTAAAATTTTTAATTTTATTAATCTCTAAAAAATTTTTTACTTTGTTTTTTTCATCGTTTAAATTCAAGCCTAATCAACTTTGAGGAAAGAGTATAAAACTGATTAAAAACATGAATTTAATTTCTTTATACAATTCGGTAGTAATTTCTTTATACAACTCGATAACTTTGCTTAACTAATCAGACCAATATTTGCTTGCATGGGAAAAAATATTCTAGATTAAGCTATGATAATAAGAATAGAAAAATAATTAAATTAAATTAAATTTCTTATTTTTTTTTTGGCGAAAGTCTTTATTATTAATATTTTCTGTCTTATTTAAAGTCACTTATAGAGCTATTAAAAAAAATATTAATAAATATTCTGTATTTTTAATTAAATGAATATAATAGATGCCAGAGTATGATTTACTTAAGAACTCTTATAGCAACACTATTACAACAACGTCTTTCATATTTGATTTCTTAAAATTATTCTTTAATATAAACTTTCATTATAACATATTCATGATAATTTTTAATAAAATATTGTCAATGATTACGATTATCTACTAAAAATTTCATTTTTAAGAATCTATAAAAATTTTACCTTGATTTTAGTTTTTTCATTATTTCAAAGTCTTCTCTACTTAAATCCTAATGGTCTCTTAATATACCACTTTAAGTAATGATATTTATACTTCAAGCAGACTTTAAGCAATTTTCAATTTTCGAAGTATTATCAGTTATTTAATCATATAATAATGATGATGATGATGATGATTATGACGACGACGACGACGATGACGATGATAATAGATCACTTTATGTGAATTTAGATAATTACGTATTATTATAATAATATTATAGAGTGCATATATGGAAGAAAGATTTTACGATGAATTAATCTTGCGTGACTAAATGAAAAATTACAGTTATGAATTTATACGATGGAAAGTATAAATTTATGAACAGAAATATTTATTTTGATTCGTTTACTGTATTTATACGTACATTTTTTAAAATAAATTACAAAAATCGCTAATAAAAGTACTTAAAATATACTACAACAGAATTAAATAAGTATTTTTTCAAGTAAACTTCAATTATCTTTTTAAATATTAATTTTACTAAAAATAAATAAAAGTAATTGCTTCACCACAAATATAAATTTTCACGGTATTATTTAAGTATAATTACATTTTAAATTAAATAAGAATTAGTTACATTTCATATATAAAACTTGTAATAATGATCTTGCACTAAGCACGATTCATACCTGAAAAAGAAAGTAGAAAATGTAAAGGCCAACTCACCACTATTTTATATAATTATAAGCATTTACTTTTTTAATCATATAATAAATATTGCAAATAATGGAATAGGTATTATTAAAAATATACAGTTAAAATAAAGTATTTAAGAATAAATATTAAAGATTTTTAACATGATTTATAAAATCAATTAAAAGCTGTTTTCTTGTTAGCCTAGAGAGTGAAATATTGTGCTAAATAACTGATTCATTTGACCTATGAATCAAATTAAAATTTTACATTTTCTATAAAAATATGTCTTTGCAAGAAAGTAATTTCAAAGACTTATATATTATTAAGTGTTTGTGAAGTTTTTAGCTACTATTATCAATAATTGAAGATATTGAAATGTATATATAATTTAAAAAATAATGTCTAAATAAGTATCATATATTAAAAAATGAAATTGTTCGAGAAGTCAGTAATAATTTGTAAACGTTTAATAATATTTATACTAATAGTTGCAATATTAAACTTATTTTACAACCAATTCTGAACAGAAATATAAGAGTAAAAATCACTCTTGTGTCTCTCCAACGTGTTTTCCTCATCACTTGTTTCTACGTAGAAAATCCAGATCTACCAGGTTGACATTAATTTTCTCATTACATATTGTTTCCTATTATCTTTAAGTTATTCAGATTATTTATTATTATTAATATAAAATAATAATAGATACAATATATTAATAAAATTATTTGTTTTTTGAAAAAAATAAACATTTTTTTCAAAAAAAGTCACCAATTTTGAGTCTCAAAAATGTTGAAGTTAATTCCATATTGATCTGAGAAATTTTGAAATGTTACCATT
Organism: Wiebesia pumilae; assembly: GCA_018907045.1. Classification (NCBI taxonomy): domain Eukaryota; kingdom Metazoa; phylum Arthropoda; class Insecta; order Hymenoptera; family Agaonidae; genus Wiebesia; species Wiebesia pumilae. The sequence continues at coordinate 580,742 of JACCHZ010000151.1, forward strand.
AATATTATTTTGGAGATTAAATAAAGTTTTTATGTGGATTGTATTAAGTGATAGGTACATTTTTATCTGTTTTAAATTATTTCATGTTTTGACGAAAGCCTTTACAAATGTAAATACACTTATTAATGATCGAAATTTTACGTACGTATGTGATGAAACAAAACAAAATAAGTATATATTTAAGTATAGATATTAACAATAGATTTTCAAACTTTAATTACTAATTCATAATTTAATTTTTTTCTTTTCTTGTAAGCAATAGAATGATTTTTTATAAAAATAGAAACATCATAAAAACCAGAAAAATAATTATATCTATGACTTTTTACAGTTAATAAAACAGAAATAACAAGTTGGATTTCATGTTTCAATGACTATAATATTCTAAACCAATATTTGTGAATATAAATATATGTAATTTAAAATATATAAATATTCTCCAAAAACTGTATCCTATAGATTTTTTAAGATGTTTCAGAGATTTTTCAGTAAAAGTATCAAGAAAAGATAAAAGTACTTCATACATTTAATGCATTTCATTTTGATTATATCATAATTATTATCTTTTTATTAAAAAATAAATTTTGTAACTATATTAGAAAATCTGAAACTAACAAGAATTGTTATTTATGGAATAAATAGTCAAAATAAATATTTCAAGCTGCTGAGATGTTGGCATCGTCATTAAAATTAATGTCAATAAATAAATACTATCAAAAACTTTTTTAGTATAAATATTAATCTTAATAATTTTAAATATCAATAACATTTACAGCCGTATGGATTATAAAATCAAAAAAAGTAATTATGAAAAAGTTTATACAACATTTTTAAAAAGCAAATTTCGTTTGTTAATTCATTATAACTAATATTTGATAAAATAATAATTTTAATCTTTTTTTTTTCAAGGTAAGAAAAACTTTCTAAAATGGTTGACGGCGAAGCAAGCATCCACAACATAATGGGTGGCATGGAGAGCACCGCTGGCGTGCGTCTCCATAACCACAAACGAAAATTAAAACAAAGGTCAGGTTCTTTTCTTAAATTTTAAAAAGAGATATTGCATCTCTTAAGATTAAAAAAAAATAGTACAAAAAGATGATTGATCCAAATGAATTTGTCAGTAGTTTAAGTTTAGTAAGTTCAACTTTTTCATTTTCTTTTTTTGTAAGTAATATAAAATAACTATTAATTTTTTTTAATTGGATATGATTTTAAGTAAATATTTAAAAACGAAAACATAGTTAATGAAATAATCTATTAGTTAATCTTAAAGGCATGTAACAAATGAATCATTTATTTTTTGGAAAAATACCTGTTAGGCATAGTCGACTTGTAGATAACATATACCTTATCATAATTGAAAAAGCTATTTTTTAATTTAAACGATTAAAGATGTTGTTAATTTAAATAAATTAATATTAATTTTCTAAACTAAATTCAATATTATATGAAGTATAACAACGATTATCTTTGTTGGGTTTAATGTACTGCAAAAATTATAAAAACCACACCGATACAAATTGGTCGGATGAATACAGACTGCCAAAATTTACGAATGGAGAATTTTATTATTACTAACAGTTACTCAACAGCCCTTCAACCGTCGGGATTTTGATAGTTTTTTCTCAATTTAAGTTGACACGTTTGATTACGTTGTGTTGTATATTACAAACAAAGCTTCGTGCTTACTAATTCGTGGTTTTAGGAAACTCGAGATTGCCGGTAAATCATAATATAAGTCAATACATTTCGAACGAGTAATATCTATTTTCATTCCAAGGTTTGACATAATAAAAAAACTGGGTCAAGGTACTTACGGCAAAGTACAACTGGGGATTAACAAGGAGACAGGTCAAGAGGTGGCGATAAAGACGATAAAAAAATGTAAAATTGAAACGGAAGCTGACCTTATTAGAATACGAAGGGAGATACAGATCATGTCGAGTGTACAGCATCCTAACATTATTCACATTTATGAAGGTGCATATTAAATATTTATTTATGATAAATTTACGTAGTAAATGTTTTTTAAAGTTATTCAAAATTCTTTGTGTCGTATCTTATACAAAATTTACAATTTTGAAGCTATATTTAACAAGTTTAATAATATTTTAAATAATAATACACTTATTAGCTAATAAAATATGACGACTAAATTTCTTTATACATATTAAACTTAATTAAACTTAATATAATTAAGATGTCTGTGTACCTATCTATATCTAAACAATGTATTTAATTTAGTCAAACATTAAAAAAACAATTTGTATGTTATAAATATATCTTACATGTATCCAATTCGAAAAAGTTCACGTGCAACTGACGTAATTAGATATTAAAAAATAATGAATATTATTAATAAAAAGACGAGAATTTAGTACCATACGAAATACCATTTGCTTCATGTTTAAATTTCTTGATCATGTCGAAATGATATTTATTAATATCATTCGCTTCTTTTGTAAAAATAAATTATAGGATAAAAGGTATTTGTATTTGTATTTACAAACTATTGAAAAACATATTATTTTAATTATTCAGGCTTTTTCCCTGTAGATAATATTTTTTATTTTCTAAAAAAAGTAAAGTAATTAAATGTGAGTCTTTTATGAATACTACAGAAAAACATACGTTTGCATATCTTTTATATTTTAACATTCCAGTAAAATAAATTTTATGCTAAAAAATAAAAATTATTTGCTTCAAATTTTATTCCCTTTCAATATATTAAGTATTGTTTATATATATATATATATATATATATAAATGCTTATATATATAAATCTTTAATAGCCATATCGTTAAGGAAAAACTCAATTTATTTTTCATTGAATGTTATTCAAAAGCTGTTATGCTACTTGAAATGTCTAACTTCAAATAAAAGATCTTAGACAAACGATTAGACTTTTTAGCGTGGTTATATTTAAAACGTGAAAGAAATTAAAATTTATAAAATCTAAGGTTTTTTTTTCGCTAGTCTTTGAAAACAGAGAGAAAATGGTGTTAGTGATGGAATATGCAGCCGGCGGTGAACTGTACGATTACCTGAGCGAGCACAAAGTCTTGACTGAGCTAGAAGCCAGACGTATTTTTCGGCAGATATCTACAGCCGTGTTCTACTGCCACAAACATAAGATCTGTCATCGCGATCTCAAGCTCGAGAACATACTTCTGGACCAAAGTGGGAACGCTAAGATCGCTGACTTCGGCCTGTCAAACGTTTTTGACGAACGGAGGCTCCTGAGCACCTTCTGTGGCAGCGCCTTGTATGCGAGCCCTGAAATAGTCAACGGGACGCCGTATCGTGGTCCTGAGGTCGATTGCTGGAGTCTTGGTGTACTTTTGTATACTCTTGTTTATGGTGCCATGCCCTTTGATGGGACCAACTTTAAGAGACTAGTCAAGCAGATCTCCGAATCTGATTACCGTGAGCCTAAGAAGCCATCGCGTACGTATCAATAAATGTTACCTTTTTTAATTTCCTTCTTTACTCACTGTAAACATTCTTAAGCTAATTAGGAAAAATTAACTGATGCATATAATTTCTCTATACCCATAAAAATATTAAAAAGATGCCTTTTTCAACAAGTGACTGGATATCCACTAGATAATCATTTCTTATTTTTCTAAAAAAAAATTGAAGTAGAGAATTGTAGTAGAACTAAAGTGGAAGTATAAAAATGTAACAAGTAACAAGTGATAATATTATTTTGAATAAATGATAACAATAAAGTGTTAGCTATTTATCAATTACCAATGCTTCAAAGCTGATCACATTCTATAATTTATGTTATACTAAATTTAAATGCAATCATGAAATAGAACATCTTTAAAAAGACAAAGAATACATTTTTGCTAATTCATAACTTTTATATTGTATACATTTTATTACAACGTTGTACAGTTAATTTATGCGATGATAAATATGTTTGCCTATTGTTATGAGCGTAAATTTTAAGTTTTATGCCTAATTATTAACTTAAAAATATAAAATATAAAGTGTATAAATTTCCTTACAAATAATATTACAGGAGCATCCCCTTTAATAAAATCCATGCTGACGGTGAGTCCGTCACGACGAGTGAATATCGAGAAAATCTGCACTCACTGGTGGGTAAATGAAGGTTACGAACAGAATTGCCTGGATATAGCAGAGGATCTCGCTGCTCAAACTCCCGTCCGCCTCGATTTACTTCTATCACTTGTCCCGCAGTCAGCGAGCGCCGAAAAACTCGTCGTTGGAAGTGACCAGCCATCACAACCATCCAACGTTATCAACAGTATGTCCTCGGAGACACTAGTGCCGACCAGATGCCACTCGGTCGGTAGTTTAATGGAATTGGAACAGAACAATTCGGACAGAAGGATCAGGGAAATGGTACAAGAAGAGTCTAACGCCATGGCCAAGGCCAAAGTAGCGACGGGTATCGACGCAAAGAGGAAGCTCGAAACAACTCCATCTATGGAAGAAACAATTGCTGCAGGTGTTAAGAAGAAAGAGCGTACCAGAAGAAAAGAGGCAACTGACGATAGAGATTCAAAGACCTACAGATCTACTACTAGGTGCGTATAGTCTTTCTTTACATGGAGTGGGAAGAGGATCAGATCTAAAAAAAATTTTAAATGACAATTTCTTTTTTAAATTACGTGAAAATATTTTTAATAATTTTATAAATAACTTCTTTCTTTAAGCTTACGCTAATTGTATTTAAATAAATATTATTTTAACCAGTTTTTTGTAGAAACTTAGCAATAAATAAAATCCAAATTTATTAGTTATCGATAATGTTGTAATATTTGAATAAACAAAGCTTCAAGAAAATATGTCACCTTTAAAACTTATACGAAAGAAATTATTTTGTATCATTTTTAAAAATTCAATTGATATGCTTTTAGAAACAAACGTTGAACTTTTTTATTGCACTAGCGAGAGACAATAAAATCGAATTTTACGCAAATAGAAGAATTTATTAAATTATAACTACATATTGATATACAGTTTACTGATGTTCATCAACTAACGTGATGAATATCATTGTTATATATTACTTTGAATTAATTTTCTTAATACAGAAAAAACACAATAATATATTTAAAAAATTTTTAAACAATCCTAAAAGTTAAATGATTTTATGTTATAACGTATATAAATTTGTTAAAACATAATAAATTCATGCAGTTTAAAAAAATACGTTGTGAAATTTAGAGAAATAATAAATTATGAATCATTAATTTTGGATAACAGAACATAATTAAAAGACAATAGTACAATATTCATATAAAGTTATAAATAACGCTGACTAATTAAAACTAAATAAGATAAAGATTTAGCATATTAAAAAGCTTATATTTATTAAAAATTATTTTTTAGGCATCATTCAGCGCCAATACCAAACTCCATATTAGAAGAAGCAATGGATGTAGATCCAGCTGTAGTGGTATCAGTTCCTACAAGTAAGACTGCCGACTTAAAAAAAACAGGTGATTCAGAGTATTGTTTAGAAGTGAAAGAAGATAAGCGCAAAGGAAAGACACCTATTAAAGAATTTAGCAAAACTTCTATTAATTCTGACCAAACCCAAAATTCAAACAAGGAAATCGTTGAAAACCTTAAAGGAATTAATACTTTGACGCTTCCTATTAAAACGAACGAGAAAGAGAAGGAGCAACAAGAGATGGTATCTACGTCTTCTAAGAAAACAGCTTCACAACCTCACACGGAAGAAAAGAACGTTTTAAAGACAGATATGCTGAAAGAGAAAAATCTAACAAAAGTTAATGAAGTTATTAATAATAAAGTTTCTGGGCAGAAAGACGTCGATAAAATACCCAAGGCTGCTCAACTACAGTCAAAGGAGACAAAGAAGTTAAGGAACAAATCTCTCTCACTTGATTGTGATCTAATCTCAGACGAGTCGATACCAAAACCTTCGACTGAACGTCGAAGGTCAAAGATTTTCGAAACTGCAGAGAAGTTTAATCAATTAGCATCACCAGTTGAACTCGAAAAACCTAAAAAAATTTTTATTCCGGGCGTAAACGTAGGTGGAGCCAAACTCGTTTTCGAAAGGAAGGCTAGTCTTTCCTCGGCCACGATAATGCAAACTGCTAAAACTCCTGTATCCAAGGTTATCATTGAGGTACCAACGTTTGAAAAACAACAAGATAATGACAAGTTATCAGAGATGGATGTAAAAGCAAAGGACAGAAAACGCGATGAGGAGAAAAAACGAGCTATAGATATTATAACTGGAGCTCTGGGAAAGCCACCTATGTTAAAGAAACCGAGTGGATCTCCTCCAATTTCACCCCAGAGTAATGAAACTAAGAAGCTCGGACTAAAGATTCCACTTGGCCCTAATGACCTCAGAAATGCGACGATCACGGTAACAACGCCGACTGAAACTAAATTTCCATTTGAGTCAAAATCAGAACTACATGCCAAAGCCGTAAGTAATATTAAATCGTTATAATTTTGGTTATAACACCGGAAAATACTATCAAATAAAAACTTTTATTATTAAAATAATTGAAATTTGAAAATTATAATATATATATAAAACCAAATGATTTCAAATTAAGTCTTGATATTTTAGAAGCTAATAAAAATTCAGAAATTTTTATCGTTCAACTCATACCTTTGTAATCAGTATTATTAGTTAAAATATATTTATAATTAAAATAATAATTCTAATTAGAAATTCTATGATATGCATACATAAATACAATTATATTAAATCGCTCATTCTCATGTATTTATTATGCATAATGATGACGAATAAGGCATTATGAATAGAATTCATGGATAAAAACGAAAACTGACACTAATTGGTTCTAAAATTTGTAATTCTATTGCTCGTTTAGTTTAATTTAAAATGTTTGTTATTAAGTGTGTTACCACACTATTATAATTTAATCGAGATTTTTGATTGATGATATTTAAATTTGTACATTGAAACTACAACAAATACTTTTAATGTTTACTTTTAACTTAAGAACTCTGAATATCTTTTGAATTGATGATCCCGACTATTAGCAATCTGCTAGAGTTGATTGATTATCATAATACGAAAATGAAACCTCATATTAAAAACTATTTATGATGATTCCATATACAAGGCTTTGCAAATTCATGAAGTAAATAATTAAATATAAATTCAATCAAAAGCATACTTAATTGAATTTATAAAATGTTCTATATATTTGTTGAAAAGTTTATATTATTTTTAAATTAAATAAATAAAACATCATTTTGAATCATTTTGAAACTAAAATTGACGTAATAAAAAAAATTAAAAGTGTTTAAATTTTTTTCAAAAATGTAGCAAATTTATAAAAAAAATTCCTTAATTCTGATAGTCTGATGATACAATTTATATTTATAAATTACTCTTGACTAATTCTTAATAAGAGTTGCAAAAATATATACATTAAATTTATTAATTCTAAATAGACAAGTTGAATTAAAGATCTCATAACTTTTCATAGCTTTTCCTTAAGTTTTGATAAACAATCAAAGACAGAACTAGTCAATACAAGTGTTTGAATAATAACGAATAGAAATTGGATCATAGGTGCTAGTAAGTCCGGATACATCCTGCCACGAGGTATCAAAATTCACAACGGATGAATCAAAGAAATGTAGCAAGATGGAAATAACGCTGAAAAGCGCTACCCTTCCACGACCATACAAAACAAGCAAAGCCGAGATAACGCTTTCGGGACCGAGGCCCGTTGATACAGCCTTCCGTTCCGAGGTCGAGGCCAAGATCGAGGCCTTTCAGCCGCAGAAGTTACGTACCCAACTCTCAGAAGTGGCATTCCCCGTAACAGCGGCTATACCCCAAACACACCGCAGTTCGAGCCTTGAACCGGCCTTGCGAGCCGGCAACCGCGGCTCTTTCAGCGAGCACGCCATACCGATCCAGATGGAACCGGTGCCACAACAGGCGACCGTCCACTCAACGACACCTCCACCGAAACCACCGGTACCTCAGCGCTCACTCTCTCAGCGCTCGAGTTCGCTGTCGCGGCAATCGACGGCTGATTCCGACACGGACAGCGCTCTGGGATCAACCGTTGGCCCTGAGCCAATTAGAAAAAGTCCGAGGGAGTACATCATACCGATCGCCGTCGAGGGCGGAGGCTACATCACGCCGCGATCGAGTAGTCTCGAACCCGAGGGTAAAAATGGCACGCCTACCAGCAGCAATCTACCGAGATCAAGATTCGGCAGACCTAGGAGAATGAGCTCGCTTCTTTCGGACGCCAGCGAGGACGAGTCACCTTTCTCCTCACTTCACAGGTGTGCTATTTTACTTGAACCTTAGATTTACTGTTTAATTTTCTTCAATTGTACATCTTATAAATTAATTTTTCAAATAACTATTATAAAACGACTACGGTCGACTCGACTCGTGATTAAGTTATAAATGTTATTTTATACCTTATCAAGAGATACAATGAAAATATTTTTGAGTATTACCAGTAACCTTGTACTTGTCAATTTTTCTGATGTTTAGCATGAGCACGTAGATTTATATAAATGAATGCTCTATTATTATCGTTTCTGAACATTCCAATTACAAAAATAAATATAAATTATGTAAGATAAATTGAAATATAAAAATTCTTAAATGAAAGTACAAATCCTTTAACAAAAATGTTAATAAAATTTCCATAAAACATTAAATAAATAGAAGTTAGAAGTAAACGTAGGTATGGATTTTGAAATCGACTTTTTTTAATATCTATCGTGTATATAAAATAAATGTACACAAATATTTATATTTAAATTATTAGAGTTCGATAAAAAATTTAATATTATTCATTATTGGATTAAAAATAACACAATACTTGTTTGCAAACTAGAACATTTGCATGCCCATTATATAGGCATTCGAATATTTTTATCAAATAAAGGGATTAAAAATTTTGGACAAATTTATAGAACACGTAATCTAATCTGATGATAATATCCACAGAGATAACGACGACTTACTGCAAAGACACATGCATCGATTGAGGAGTTCGCGACCGCCGCGACAGGCACCCGAACACGCGGACAGTCTGTCGTCCGGGGAAGACGACGACGACGATGGCTTTGAACTGCTTACCGCTGAAAACTTATTTTCTACATTACTATCGAGAGTGAGAAGTCTTACTCAGAGGCTCAACGTAGATGATAACAGGACTAGCGGTTTCCCAAGTAGTAGAATACTCGGCAGACTCGGCTCAAACTCACCTCAAGGATTCTGGGGAATGCACGAGCCACTTTCTAGGTATGTTGAATAAATCCATCGCTTTTCTAGTTGTTGTTCATAAAAAAATATAAACCGGAATTAGAGAAAAATTTTACCCTATTCAAATAAAAATCTAATATGATGGTGATAATATATTAATAATTTTATTGGATAACGAAAATTCAGTAGGTTATATTTATATTATTTTAAAGAATAGTTCTGAATTCATGAAAATAATTTATTACATGCAGATAAGATAAGATCTTTGTGGTCTCCATTTTTAATTTTATAAAAAATATTTACATAAAAAATGACCTATTACATTAAATAATATAAAACCATAAAATTCTCTTCGAATTTTAATAATAAGGTTATGTACTTTTATTATGAAATAAAAAGATGCATTGCAATTGACATATTTAAAATTTATATTTGTTATTTAACCTGTAAATAATTTAATTAACTGCATATTTACTTAGCTTTTTATTATAAATTCTTCATCGATCATCAAGAATTAATATTTGTGCTTGTTTGTGTGCAAGCTACGGAAGCTATTTTGAAAGTCAAACAGTGACAACGTGAGTTTTCTAACAAAAATTTTATTAATATTAAACGTCTATTATATACATCACATTGATATTTGACGCAACGGAATGTTCTTCTACCTCACACTTTACTTGGTCTTACGTTATTTTTTGCACAGACCTTACACGAAAGTAGCGTATGTACTAGTCAATGCTGCTGATTTAAAAAGAGCACGCTTTACTACTACAAAAATAAGTGAACTCGAAATAACACACTAAATTCTAAATTAACTTCTAAATTAATACACTCGCATCCTTGTTTGATCACATCTTGTTTATGTGCCCTCTCGACACTTATTCTTTTTACAACATTTGAAATTATAAGCGACACTTCCCAAGCAGTAAAAGAAATTGAATGGTCTGCCTTAAAAATCTACTTTAACGAAGATTCGTCGCTTGAAAAGTCATCGTTTAATATCTTAATTTATTCTTTACAAAAATACAAGTTCAATTGATTAACTTGTTTGTTTCATTTTCGCAAACTATAAAAGCTTTTTAGAATAATTTGAGTGAGTATTTAAAATTTTTTGACACATAAAACGATTTATAGTTAACGACGTTTAAACTTGAACAAAAGCTTTCAATTTATAACTTTTATTATTATACGAATTAAAAATAATTAATTTTAAAATTATATCAAATTGACGTTACTTAGTAGAAAATAAAATCAATAATTTAGTTTTTAATAATTTTAATTACAATTTTGTGTTTAAATAAGTAATAACGGCATATATAAAATAGTTCATCTAAACTTAGAAAGTAAACCTTTCAATGACAAAAATAGTTTAGAAATAATTTCAGTTAGCTTTTACTTTTGAAAAATTGCATATTTAGATTTAAAAGCCGGCATAATGTGGAGCATTTAAATATATAAATCGTCTGTTATTGCTAAGATTAATCTGTTCAAGAATCGGTGAAAATATCCAAAGGTGACATTGCTGATTAAAAATAGGTGTCATCGATTAAACGCGAAATAAAGCGGTGAGGGTCAGAGGCAATCGACTCTGAAACGTTTCAATATAAATATGCGAATTTTTTAAAAGGTACTTAGCAATGAAAGCGAACATAATATACAGTACTTCAGTGCAGCTAATTCTCTTATTATTGTCGTTTATTAGACGAATATCCGAAACGCAGTTCAAACGCTCGATGAGCCGCGATAACAACGAGCGTTTCGGCCGTAAGGAGTCAAGCGGGATTAACAGCTCGGGCTCGCAGGAGAATAGCCTCGGAGCACGCACATCTTCTCGCGATACTTTATTCGATATGGGAAGCAATACTTTGCCTAAAGGTGAGTATCATTAAAGTAACAGCTCTACGAAATGCAAGAGATTGCTTTGAACAACCTAGCTCGATGTATCGCGTGCTTTCATTACCGATTTCTGCTCACTATGTTACGAGCTTCATTTTAATGACTTAAGTTTAATAACTATCGTAAAGTCTAAATTATTCATTTTAACAAAAACACGTATGAAGATAAATTTTTTTTACAAAATGAATAATATCTTAAAAATAGCTTTTCATTTCAGGTATTCCGATTAATTTTTTTGTGTTTTAACTTCATTCTTTTTTCGACCTAATAACAAATTATCCAAAAAATTACAAAGTACTTTTTATACAAAATTTCGTGTATTTTGATATTCTTCTATATTTGATAATCATGCCGAGGAATTAAAATTCTCGATTGTAAATACGTGAGTTCAGTACTTCAAAGTAATTTACTTGTCAAATTAAAAAATATAGAATATCATTATAGTAATGGCACGCCTCTTCGTAGAAGTCTAGATATTATTATTTTAAAAATATTTCCTTCTATATAAAATAACAAAAACATTAATATTATTAATAATAATAATTGTAAAAAAGCAATAGTGACAGAAGGTAGCTTAGACTCCTGCCAAGTGGCAGTGTACATGACTGTTAAAAGCCAAGTAAAAAGAAAATATACCATAAACATAACAGAATAAAAAGTTCTGTCTGCATCTTCTAGAAGCTAGCTGTTGTCGAGTCGTTGATAGACAGAGCACATATATAAATATATATAAATATATATTTATTTATTCCTAAAAATGTTGTTAATTTTATTTTTTAATTGAGTTATCTGTCATATTTTTTCTCTCCAACAAAATAATTTCCTCTTTTTGACTTGATGATTGCCTGACGATGTTTTCTGTTATTTTTTTTCTGGTACTAACACGTAAACTTAGATTATACGGTTCATGTTCGGCACAGGTGGGTAGATAGTAATTTTTTTTTTACATCTTGTAAAAAATTAAGTAATTTGTCGCGTTAATAGTTTGAAAAATTATTCTAATGTCTGACGCTGATTTACAAATGGCTTTTATAATATTATTAAATCATAAATTTCATAAACTTATATTATTTCATTCTTTTCTCATATATTAAGTTCAATACAGATCTATTAATCTATTGCTTCTATAAGATAAATTGATATTTAAATAAAAATATAAAAGAAAAATTTATGTCAATTAATTCAGAAGATTTTTTAATTTTGTTTAATATCGATATAAGTAAAAGTATAAAGTAATTACAAAAGCATGAATACCTTATTTTTTATTTGACATCCCATTAAGAAATACAATTTAAAACAATGTAAGAGATTAGGCCGATTCAAACTAGTTTGTGTGTTTAATTAATGTAATAAATAACAGTACACTCTTAACGAAAATAGAATTTCAGTTAATTTAAATAGCAAGTGGTCTTTTGTAATACTTGTAATTATGCTCAATCTAATTATTTAATCAGGAATCAGCATTTAACATTTTATTTATCCCATTGCAATATTCTTGAGGCATTAAATATTAAGAGATGCAGTACCTTGTGAGTCTTTTACATATAAAACAATAATTCAATCATTAAGTAAATATTTGCGAATAACTCATCACTTTTACTGATTTTTTAAGTTTTGTCAATTAACTTTAGACCATTCGAAATAAAACAAGCTTATCTTTGCCCGATATAGAACCTTTAGTAAAATACAGTAGATATGAAATTGTTGTTTGGTAAATTTTGTATCTTTTTTTTATTGTTCAATTATCCGTTAACATTATCATATGATCGGATTAACGCGCACTTTTTTTTCACTTTTTATAACGAATGTCCGAAAAGAAATATTTTAAAGAGCATGAATGCACATATACCCTAAATTCAAGCACATAATATGTACAAAAACACTTGCACAGAAGAAAGATTCTAATTAAGGATGTGTGAGACTTACAATTCACGTAAAGTGCGAACACTAAAATAAGAAGTATGAGTAATCGCGAGATAAAACTTAAAAATTTTTTGAAGCTATTACCCGAAAATTACAGAATTTATAAAAAATATTTCATTCAGCTTCTAAATTTTATCAAAATTAATGTTTTTCAAAGTATCGTTCTTACTTTTATTATTTTCTAAAATTACTTTAATGTTTAGTGAAAAATCAATTAAGTTATGGAATAATTATTTACAATGTTTATCAATATATGTAAGTAAATCAAGAATATATGTAAAAATTAATTTTATTTTCAAGTATTTTTATGTTCATAAAAAATCAGCATAATGAATATAAAATAACTGGATTACTATTAAGTAATAGTAATACTGTACTTAATTATAATATATGTTTATTGCGTCTTTGTCTCGTCTTGCTCTTAACTTTAAAAATTATTTTTTCATCTTTGAAATAAAATGTCTCACGTACCTCTTCCAAACGTTGTTTACTTGTTTTGTCATACAAAAAACATGAAACAGATATACTTTTAAAGTTATTCCAAGTCTATCGTCGACTCTTCAATCAGTAATTAGAGTATTAGTAGCATTCACTATCACCGACTGAATGATTTCTTTAGATTATACTCTGGCAGTAAAAATGTATTTATATACTTATTTTATATTTGATTTTTTATGTTCAGAAGCATTTATATTTATAATTATAACAAATATCTATATAGAATAAAAATAAAAAGAAAAGAAGATAATTTTAAAAATAAGCAAGAGTATTCTCTAAAAAAAGTCTCAGTTGTAATGCTCTCTGTGGTATACGTTTTTTTATTGGTCTTTTCTGACGGTTGTTGCAGCGACCGTGCGAGTGACTCTACGTAGGCGGGCTGACGGTAATCCCCAATAGAGAAACCAAATTAGGTACTACTTACTCTGCCTAATCTCTAATCGAGAACGAACTCAACAACACGATACAATGGTCGCGTTTCTTCTACTTCTTCTTCTTCACAAAAAATAAGAGAAAAAAAGTAACAATAAACTAAAAAGTTTATCATTAAAAGAAAACAAATGGAAAATTTCTCTCATCATGCATTATTAAAAGTATACATATTTTGTATTTCTGTCTCACGAAAAAACAAAAAAAAAAACTAACTAAGAAAAAATTCAATTCGTGCAACTCTGGATGGATCGTCAAGTGGACTTTTGGAAAAAATATTAATACAAATGAAACCAAGTAAAATGGAAAGATTATACTTAGAATAACGAGAAAACATCTCTAATTCAAGCATTCTCTAACTATTGTAAAACTTACTCGCGACCTTTCTTTTATACATTTACAACAATACGCTGGCTCTCTTAAAGTATGATGTATTCTAGTTTTTAAGATTTACGCGTTTAACGAATAAAAAGAATGAATAATATTATTGAAATTTAATTAAATAATTTTTAAAGGGCTGAATTACGTTTCATTAATAGAATAAATCATACTTAGCCTTATCGATGAGAGAAATAGGTACATTAAAATAAAACAGAACACAAGCCAATTATATTTAAGCTTATTGTTGCGTTACCACAGAAGCAATTTTATAAATAACACGGTGAATTTTTGACAATGTTGAGAGGAGAATGAAGAAATGTTTGATAATCTTATAAAGCCAGCAAGAACTAACCCTTGTATGATTATGGCTGCGATTTGTTGTGTTTTCAAGAGTTTATAAATAACAGCGTTTTATTATTTCATATTGTCTTGGCATGTTGCGATTCAAATGATTGCTTCTGCATACTGTTAATATACATTGTGCGAAGTACAAGAAAAAGTCGGAGCAGGGCTTACTCATTTACAGCAAGCTCTAAGTAATATACCTTATCCAAAAATGACAATCTTAGGATAGCATGATTCTCTTTGCTTACTTCTTTCAGAAAAATGCAAATATTTGGCTGATGTTAAATGAGTACTCCTTTCTTCTAATACACCGTTTTATTTCTTTCCGTGTATTTATATTAATGGTCTCTTCGCAACAATGTGGCAAGTAGTAAGAAATGAAATGTTAAGGAGAAAGTTAAAATTATTTGTTTATTGTTATACTATCATATTATGAACTGTTACTTCATAATCATTTTGTGTGTGTGTGTGTGTGTGTGTGTGTGTGTGTGTGTGTGTGTGTGTGTATGCTTGCGTATATTCTATACTACATACTCATTTTAACAATAGTAACTAATTAATAGTTACTTAAAAATAATTAATATAATTATTACGAAGTCAAACGCGGACATAAATTTTCATAACAATATGCAATGTACTTATTATTAAAAATTTTTATCTTTTACGATTAAATGATATAAAATAATGTTTGTAAAAAATTTTTTATTTTAAAACACTTTAATTTCAACTATATATTTAAGATATTTAAAATAATAATGTGTTCATATTTTGTAAAATAAATTATAAATTTATTGTGTAAGTTTTACAAAAAAAATTTATTATCAAATCGAATCTTAAAAAAAATATTGTATATATGACGAAATTTCATAATAAAGTATCCTCTTGTTGTTCATTAAAAATAATTGTATTAATTTTTTTTTGTTTGTAGATTCTTTTTACAAAAATCCAAAGTATTTTATTCTTTGTTAACTGAAATTCTGTCGATCCATGATTCTTTTCTTTTCTAATACTAATTTGAATTTAAAATCTAACTAATGTGCATTTGACGTAAAGATATAGCCGTAGCCACCACATCGTTCCGAAGAGGCACGACTGTTATTTTGTTATATCGAGTATCAGTTTATTAAATTTTTAATTTACAAAAATGCAAACTTATTATACGTCAATTAAATCAGCTTTTATATTCTCTCTTTTTTCTTTTGGCAAATTTTTTAAGGATCTTTAACATAAATCTTAGTCAAAGCAGTAAACGAATATATCTGATTATGATATATAATTTTATACATCGTGTTATTTGCAAAAAATTGGTAATTTCTAAAAAAAGTAGTGCAGAGAGAAAAATAAGCTTCCGCGTATTTTATAAATAACAGTCTTTATTTATTATTACTTTTTGACGCATTTTATAAAAAGATTTTATGTATCTAGAAATAAAGGATTGTATATATTAAAAATTTTGATTTTTACTTTTATAAGCCGTTATTAGATATTTATATGTATAATTGAACAATAGAATTAATTTAATTTAATACTTCATTAAATATTTCTTTATTTTACTAAAATAACTTAAATTACTTATAATTATCTAATTTTAATATTTTTCGAATTAAACAATTGTAATTCTTTGAAATTAATTAAATAATATAAATTAAGTATTTTATTTTTCAATACTAATTTTATTTTTGATTTCAGGAAACTACTGCAATTTTTATTTTTTTTATTAATATTTTAACTTGTTCTTAAAGATTAATTTATAATAAAATATAACATAAACCATTGTAAAATACAATAACTAAATAAAAATATTCACATATTGAATTAAAAAGTTTATAAAACAGAAAAATTTTTGAAAAATAATCATAAATATGCTATAATTTGTTAAGAGAACATAAATCAATTAAAAAATATGTAAATAATTTCAAAAACTCTTGAAAGTTAATAAATAGCTTTAATGCTTGTACAATTTAAAAAAAATCTTACTTGCATTGTTTTCTACTTGACTAATGTGCTCTTAACAAATAACAATTTTTATGCTTAAGCAACATGAAATATTATTACAAAAATAAAGGAACAAGTCAGAAATAAAATTATTTATTAGTGCATTATGCATACATTGAAGAAGGTACGTATTATTTAATAAATACTATAATAAAAAATCGTAGGTAATATTTCGTTGACTTGCAATTGATCACCGCATCGATGTTCTTTCACGTGAATCGGCATAACGAACAATTAAAGTCACTTTAAAAATGTTCTGCAAAAACTAACCATTTTCATTCTACTTCGGGAAAGATTCGGTGAAAGATTCTCGGTGCGCGTTGTAAAAAACGAAGATGAAAACATACAATAGAGTCTTCTATGAGCCGAGTAAGCGGTAACATCTGCACAGACACGTTTTCTCCGCTGTTTTCAGCCAAAGTCCAGCAGTCTCTGCAGCCCTTGTCCTCGGCCGAACTACGCGGCAGTCTGGAGCAGAGCCCCGAGCGCAACCCCGAGCTGAGTTTCACGCCGTACTTCGCCCATCGACTCAGCCGTCACTTCATCGAGCGGACTCGCCAATCCCTGCCACGCGACGGTACCTACCGTAGCCCCCTCCCCGACGCCCCCGACGTGCTCAACCGCCTTCGCAGTCACTCCCAAGAGCACGCCTGTGCAGGCATGAGACGCGCTAACAGTCTGCTCGAGCCTACCCTGACCAGACACGAAAGACGCTCGCCTCGCAGAAGCATCAGCCTGTTCGACGACGAAAAACAATACCTGCCACCTCTACCACTCACTTGCAAATACAGGGACTCGGATAAGCTTAATACAACGCCCATTGTCATCGACAAGATTCAAGAGGAGCAGCACGAGGAACTTCCTTCTAAGAACCCCAGGGACGAACGCGAAAGCAATTCACTCTCCGAGTGCACCTCTCTCTCGCTATCCAACTGCCCGGAAACAACGTTTTCCAGCAAATTAGCCCCGTCCGGAGACACTTCACCCACCGAGTCCATCTCTAATATTCTCGACTACCGCACATCTTGCAGGAACAACTCACTCTCTAGTAAAGAGTTACACACCCGGCTGCTCGTTGCCGAAAAGCTTATTAAAGAGTCAAAACTGAAGAACCTCGGCCTCTCTAAGTACAATCCAAACCTCAGCTCGAACTATAAAGACCTGGACAAGTGCGACAAAGAATCTCTGGGCGCTATGTCCGAAACGGCAAGTGCGGCCATAACCAAAAGGCGCAGTTGTATTCCTAGTCTCAGACTAAGATCAGGCTCGCTGAGCAGAGAGAATTTATTGAGCTGCAACAAAAGCAGAGATCTTGGTAACTCTCAGGACTCGATGAGTAACTACTTACTTACTCCGGAGCGGTCACTTCTAAGTAAACTTTTTAGGAGCAATAACGACGAGGCGAAGGACAAGACTGAAACACAGCAGAAGTCGAAACCGCATCAACGCAAGATCTCGAGGTTTCTCAGGCCCGATTTTTTTGACACTCCACGTGAGGAAAGCCAGTATGTGAAAGAAAAGGAAATGCAGAAAGCCGCAGAGAATGAGCGTCGAAAATCTCGTTTTATGAGAAGAAAAAGTGAGAGCAGAAGGCAAGAGGACGAAAGACCAGACAAGGACGTCAAGAATGAAGCTAACGTCTTGATGAAGAATAGCGAGGATGAACTCAAATCTCCAAATGTTAAAAGCAGCTTCCTACAGACGCTTGAGAGGAAGCTCGAAAAGTTTCGCTCCGCGGACGATAGTTCCAAGTCCAACGGCAAAAACGAAGGAGAATTTGTCGCCCCAGTTAAACAGACAACCAGCGTGGGTGATCTCTCGACCAGTAACAGTAGCGCTTCTACTCAATTTCTCCATAAGAACAAAGTAAATTCAATGTTGGGTTTATTCAAAAACAACGAATCAAAAACCGAACAGAATGGCTCGTTGCGTACTCACAGCCAGACAATTTTGAGTAGACTCAGGAAGAGCCCGTACAAGGGTTCAAGGTCAGACGGTGTTCTGACAACCGAATCCTCTGCGAGTAAGATTCCCACTAAATTTTCCAAGTGCGAAATGAAATTGAATAAGAAATCAATTGTGACCAGTAAATCTTCAGAAAAGATTTCGCTAGGCTTCAAGAGATCTCCATCTAAGGAAAAACACAATGAAAAGGAAGTATCTTTGCCGAAGAGAATTAGTCCTGAGAGGAGAAAACCCGCTATAGAGAGATTCTCCAAGTCATTAAAGAAAAGCTCAGAAAAACTTGTTAAAGAAAAAACGGAAAAGACTGAAAGATCATCGTGCAAAGAGCTGGAAAAGAAAAAATCTCCAGATGTAGTAACTGTGACAAAAAAAAAAAATTCACGGGATAATATTCTATTCAAGTCTAAGTCACCTGATAAAATTCTGGACAATAAACGTATTCAAGATATGAACGGAGAATTTGATGAAAGAAAAATGTTCAAAGTAAAAAAAAAATCTCTATCTTCGACACCTGTGTTAGAAAATACTTCAAATGTCAAATCAGATAAGATAGTAAAAAAAATCGTGAAAACGAAGCAGCCTACTGACAAAGATAAAGATGGCGGTGAAAATACAAAAAAGAAGCGAATAGTACGTGTAGTTAGGAACGTCGTAAAAAAATCATCTGACCAGTCTGAAAACAACGAGGAAAAAGAAAAGCCAACCAAAAGTACTATCAAAAAAGCAGTTGTTCTAAAGACAGATAAAAGTCTTGAATTATGTACAATCAATAGTAGTATTCAAAAAAGGAGTCCCGAAAATCAAATTTCTGTACAAAATGATCAGGTACCTGAATTAAGAATAAAAGCAACTGTTGATTTAAATAGTAGTATTCAAAATATTAAGAGTAATAATCTGCAGAAAGCTTGTAGTAATAGTGTTGAAATTCCAAGTTCAAAAATAGCAAATGATATTATTCAATCAGAAATAGTTGAAATTAAACCAAGCAGAGAAAAACTTAAACTTGATTTTTCGAAAATTCCTCAACATAACTTTAAAAATATCACACCACCAAGAAAAGATTCTCCAAAAAGTGAAATATCAGAAATGCCAAAATTTATTCGAAGAAGTCAATCGGATGATGTTTCAGGAAAGTTAATAGAAAACTTGCCGAAAATAAATCATCGTGAAGCTATTACAGGAAACAAAATTGTAGTCGACAAACTATTACAAAATAAAGATAATATAGATCTAAAGATGAAATCAGAAGCTAGTGGTTCAACAATCTCAGAAATAGAAAATTATATAGAAAAGTCCAATTCACTTTCAAATGAAATTTTCAAAGAAAATAGCATTCAATCGAATTCGATCAATTTTTTAACAGAAATCGAAAAGAATAATAAAGAAGCAAAGGAAAAAAAAATGACTGGTTGTTCATCGAAAGATCGTTTAAACACTGATGATTTGGTCTCCCCGACAGAAGATTCTGAGAGTTTTGACTCTTGGTCAATTTGCTCTGCTGATATAAATCACACGCGAAGAGACTTACATTCACCAAATTCACCAACTTATTCAATGTACATACGTGGAGATAATCTTAATACAGAAACCGTTATAGATAGAATTAGGAGAAAAAGTTTTTACTCCAGATTTAATGACAGAAAACGAAAAGCTTCCCTGAATGCACCACCACGCAGTATCAATATCTCTTCCAGTATGACATTACCAAAAAAATTTAGTTTTCATAGCTCAAAAGACATTAGCAAAGATCAAAAAAATAAAGCAAATAACTATACACTACCAAACAGAAAAAATCAAGAAAAATGTTATAGCATGTACAACGACGATGCTTTTTTATTCAGAAAATCTCCAATCGAACGAGATAGGTATTCAGATGGTGGAAGTTCATCTTCGTACTCAAATGATTTAAAATCACCTAGTGACTCATATGGACATTTTTCCTCTTTCTACGATCCTCTAAGAAAGTATTTATTTCCTACATTTAATTCCAGTATTGCACGTAGAAAATATCACAGTTCTGAATTCAACACTAATAATGATTTGAATTCTTACAGAAATTCATCACATACCACTTGTATGCTGGAATCTAGTTTAAATACAAATATCAGTACACTTCCAAGGAGATATGGACGCAGTGTATCTGAATTTGAACCAAAAACAGTTACGTACTACGAAGAACTACTAGCACCAAATAATACTGATTACATTCGAGGTCGAAGGCTGTATCCACTACCCTACGATAATTACAATAAATTTGAAAACGGATATCATAACGGAGGTATTGAGCTGCCACAAATTAATACAGAAAGGTGGAAAAGTTATTATAATTCTAATAAAGCAAGTCGAACAGATCTCACTGAAGGAATGCAGACTGAAGATTGTGCAAGGTATAAATTAAAATATATATCCCCAAATATAAAATAAATAATAAATAACAATATAAAATTAAAAAAATACGAATTATTCAATTATATTCAATTAATTTACATAACATTTTTTACAATAATTTCAGAAAATTAATTCAATATGTACATGAACCAGATGATTTACCCTCAAATTCTCTAGACCAGCGAACGAACACTTCCACTGATGAGTGATATTTGTTTAAAAATTCTTTAAGCTTTATAAAACAGAGGAATTCCAATGAAAATGTACAAGAGTTATTTAAATTATACTTCAGTTTTAATCAATGAGTCATGCAGAACTTCATTTTAATAATTTAATCAACAACAAACTATGATACTTATTAAGTGCAGTATATTTCCAAAGTGGAAAACATACATTAAACTTCAGTCAATAGGTGCCAAAGAGGTATAAAAATTAAGTAATGTAAAGAGCAGGAAGAGATTTTAAAAATCATAAATATATTAAATATAAGATTTTTATAATTAATCTCAACGAAATAAAGCATTACAAAATATATATTATTTAATAAAATTTGTATAAGTAGCCATGACAATGCTATTAAGAATTTGTAAAAATAAAAAGAACTGAATGAATGAGTTATTGCCAGATTCTTGAGTTTTCTCAAAATCATTGAATGCTTAATTAAATTGCAATCTTCTAAATTTACTTACACACGCTAGTATAGATTATCTTATACTGCATTGCTTAATAATTAAATCTTTTTATTCTTAATATAAAAATCATATTTTGTGTTTAATTTTTATATCGAACCAAAGGCCTATACAATGTTACTTTATTCCTATTTAGATTTTAAAAGTGTGTTTCTGCAATTTTATAAAATAAGAATATTAAAATCTCCATTACGTTATTAATGCAACAAAAAATATTTTAATATAAAAAATCTTTATGGCTTAATAAATTATAGAAATATAATATACTTTTTAGCCAATTTATCACTATAGAAAGAAAAGATTTTGAACTGTATTAAGAATTTAATTTTTCTTAATTCAGGTTTAGATTCTTTTTTTTATTTTTAAAAAGAAAAAAAGTAAACGTTTAATTTCTTCTATGGATATTGCCTTATAGTCATGTTAATGCTTTTGTGAACAAATAAAGACTCATATATCATTCTGATTCATGTTAATTTTTAAGTCATCTTCCGCATATTATGTACTATGTGTTTTCTATTGATATACATATTTTAAAATAAATACTTCAATCACATATTGTCTCTTTTTACCCGATATTTAAAATATAGATTAACTTTTTAAATAAATTATGCTTTATTATAGTTGTAATATTAGGTTCAACTGTATTTTTTAAACAAATAAAAAGATAACTTGTTTAATAAGTATAATTTAGAGCTTTAACAGAAATACATAAATAATATATTCATGTACTTAAATTTGATAGCATCCTTATATTCTAAATTTTTTAAATCAAAACATAATTTATTTGATACAAAATAAAATTAAAAATTTTTCTTTATTTAATTATTTAACAAGTACAGATATATTCATATATATTCATACATATAGTTAATATAAACTACACTACTTATAAACAAAATGATTTATATTTGAGCTTTATTTTGAAGTTTTTTTATTAATATAATTAGTAACTTAAAATAATGTAATATTTTAAGAGATATTTACCATTTAAAAAATATTAGTAATTAGAAAAGTTAGAATTTGAAGTAATTATTCTATAATTTGATGAATTTGAGCTTGTGGAAGAAGCAGTATAATAACCAGCTGATCTTGGAACTCTGGTTGATGTTGGAACTCTAAATACTTCATTTCTTTCTGAATTACCAATAAATTTTTTACTATGATAACCATGTGGATAATTCTGTTGACATTTTGAATTAGTCATTTGATTTGGAGGTGTCCGATACTGAGACCTATTTCAAACAATTTTTTGATTAATTACGAAAGTGAATTTTTGACAAAAAATGTTATTATTACTAATAAAATAAATTTATTAGTAATTGTATACACAAAATTAATTATCTTTAGTTTTATTATAGTTTTTATCAACAATGCTTACGAGGCATAAGAAGCTGTATTTGCTGACCTACTATTTTCTTTTTGCAAAATAGTTACTGACATCTTCAATTTATTATATTTTTGATAAACTTTTTTCAAATTTTCTGCACTAACCCAATATGCTTCTTTTAAAGATTGATATTTAACATCCTATAAAAAATAATGAATCATAAATAAATAATTAATGAAAAATAAGAAATAATAAATACTGTCATACATCATAATAAAAATTCAAAATAAATGTGAAATAAAAAAATGTATTTACAACATTTATATTAGTAAATATACATTTAGTAAATTTACATTTATATCAGCTCTTTTCAAACAAAGAGAGAGTTGAGATTCTTGAAACTGTTCTGCTTGAATAACTTTTTCAAGTAAATCCGCAGGTCGTACAAAATAATGAGATATCTGAGGGCTCAGAGGTTCTGTTAGAGGAAGTGAAATCGTACCCACAACACCACACTGATTGCATATTTCTTCAGCTAAATATCACAAAGGTAAAATTCAAATCTGTCTTTTTGACAATTGTTAATGAAAATATTTAAAAAATTACCTTTTACTACACATTTGTCGCAATAAACATGACCGCATTGAGTTAAATGAAATTGTGATTGTTTCTTTTCAACTTTAAGCCAACATGAGTTGCAACGCATCCACTCCATATTATTACTTTATGAAGAAAACAATCTGTTTGTTGAAATACACGTCCACGAAAAATGAGCATTTAAAACAGAATCAATTATAATTAAAATTCGACTCAAAGAAACTTATGTTCTCTATATTTAGCAAACACATTTCGCTTTTAAGCCATAAATAATAATCTTTTTGAAAACCTATAGTGTTTACAAATAAGCATACACGTTCTTAAAATATGTAAAATCGGTACTAAATTTTTCTGATTGGATTTTCTGTTGCCAATGTTACCAACTATATTAATATTAATGCTTAAATTTTTATATTTTTTCCCGTATCTTGTCATCACTAATAAAAATATTCATATTTGCAATAAAAATTATCTCGAGTAAACTAATAAGTCACAAAGTTGATCTCTCAATATGAACCCTAAACATATCAATTTTATAAAAGAAAAATTTGAAAAGGAATCTAAAAATTTAAGATTTCAAGAAAAATTTATAGCTGTACCAGGATTGAAACCTGTATCGGGCAAGTTTTACTCAAAACATGACGTTCTACCGCCGAATGATGCGCCTGTCGAATATCTCACTCTTGTAAAAAGATGTGCTTCATCGACACCAAAGGATAACTTTCAGTTTCCACCACCTTCTATTAATATGGAGTATGAAGTATTAATTATGAAATAAAAATTTTTCTTCTAAACAAATCATTTGAATCAAATTCTAATAAAAAATTTGAAAAACTTATTTAAAAGTACCAGAAAATGGAATTTTTTTAATCAATCACTTTATCAAGTCACATTCTTTGAAAAATGTTATTATATCTCATTCAAAAAAGCTTAATAAATTTTAAATATGTTGTTAAAAATGTTGAAAATTGGTTTAAATAATTTGCTTCTAAAATAATAATAATCATGCAAAGAATTTTAAATGAACTGAAATTATATTGATGAAAACTATTAAAATAATACAAACTAAAAAATATAAAGTATAAAATCTATAAATTTAGAATACAATCCACAAATAATGTCTATGCATAATAAATACTAAAAATTGATATATAATAAATTTATATTTGTAAACCTGTAAGAATTATTAACATGAAAAATGATGTTATTTGGATTTTATTCGCATACTAATTATTTGAAAAATAACAATGTAATCTTTCATTACTTTAAAAAATAGTATTAATTAAATTAGAAAAAGTTATTGATTATTAAAACTATTAGTTTAAATAAATTTGCTAATATACATTTAAGGCGAAAATAAATTTTTAACAATTTTGCAAATACATTTTATAATGTTATTTACTATTTATCTAGTTAATTACGAAAAAAATATTTAAAAATACAACTTTCTTAAATAACACTTAATTTATTAAAGGTGTATAAAAAATACCTAAATAATACTTAAATAATACTTAATTTATAAGAAAATTAGTAATACTTTATTTATCTAAAAGTTTGATTGAAATCAAACATTTAGATAAATTTTAAAAAATTGAAAAATAGTTAATCAAAATTTAAAAAAAATAATGAATTTTCTCTTTCAGCAGATATGGATGGTTTGCTTATCCTTTAATCCCTCGATCTTCAGATAAAAGACTTATATTTCCTTTAAAACAATCCAATTACGTAAAAAATGAAATTTATATAAGAGCAATGGAACAAAAAATACCTCAGGATAAATTTACTGGTACACCATTTCGCCTTTAATTTCAATTGAATATTGTTTTCATTTTTTGAAATGCTCATGTATTTCAATGAATTACAATTATACTTCGAAACATGAATACAAACATTTTAAATAAAATTTAATATAATGAAAATATTCTCTTTATTTAATACAATATAAGAATAAAAAGAAGAGTTCTTGAATAATTAATTTAATATTTTTAATTAATTTAATTAATATTTAATTTATAATAATAATTTATATTAATAATATAAAAATATATATATTAAATATAATAATTTATATTTAATTAATTAATAATTATTAATTATTCAATTTCATCATTATTTTTTTATTACTGCTAAGAAATGATATTAATCGACTAATTATTTTTAGTTTAATATTTATAAAGATTTCATATATATTCGTTTAAAACTAATTAAGAAAAATCAATACATTTTCGATAGGTTTATATATTTCGTTATTATATATGGTTCTGCATTAATTTATCATCAATGTACACCTATAAAAAAGAACATGTGCTGCTTATTATGATAATTTCCTAGTTTTTAAATTACATACTGATTAAAAAAGATAAAAGGTAGTATAAAAAACAAGCTTAATATAAGTAAAGCATGATACAAATATATGATATATTATCTACATAAATTAAGTATTCAAATCCTTAATAACAAAATAAATGAATATTTTGTAAAATGTTTATATAGTCTTCCATATATTTGAACAGTCTTAAGTTACAGGTTTGTATAAAGAACTAACTATATAAAAGGCAATATATTCTTTAATAATATGCACAGTAATAAATAAATTATATAGGTTCTACGTTAGAGCAAATATTAGCCGGAACATATATAATATTTGATTAAAGGAAGTCGAGCTGAGTGTTAAACTAATCCATATGCATCCTGGCTCATGAAGCTAAAACCCGAATAAATATTACTATTTCGAATGCTTTTCTAAAACGTCAGGATTTAATAACTTAATCATTTCAGGAGCTTTTATTCTCTTCTTAATGATATTGAATTATTGCCGCTACTGTTAAATTATACTTTTTTAAAAAAATTTTTCTTAATTTACATAAATTTTGTAATACCTTCACTTACGGAATATACTAAAACTATGCAATCATATAAAATTAAATTATAACTGATAAAGCCGCAGAAAAATTATCTCATGTTTCAAATTCTAAGCGACCATTAAAAATGCAAGTTTTTTAAAGTAAAGTAGTAATTAATAAGAATATATGGCACATGACGGCAAAGAATTCTTACTTTAATAACCATTCTGAAGTTAGCTTATGTACATTTTACAATGTAGCATATTGATTATAAGCAATATTACAGTTGAGATTTTTATAGAGATAGTACTGTAAGTTAAGTAACAATTTTACGTTACTAATATTATAGTAATTAAAGAGATTAGATGACAAAATGCAGCTTTTAAATAGAGGGTAATTATACAACTCTCAAGTACGCAAACTCATTGCAGTAATTGAATCTTTCTCAATGTCTTACAAATCTAGGGTTATATACTTAAAAAAGAATTACATGGGTGTTGACTACCAAATTTTTGTGAGCACAAATTTAAATTCTTTATAACCTTTATAACCAAAACACCTGGTTATACTACTGTTTGTAAAATAACATTCACGTAATTTCTTGACCTTGTAAGTATGAGTTCACGTTTTGTAATAACTACAATTTTTCGATATTTCTCAGCAAATCTTAGAATCATATTCAGTGGAATTAAAGCGTAAAATAAATCAAAGCGTCAATATTAATGATTAGCTACATTTCTTTAATACCCATCCATCTAACAGTATGAATTAATAATTTTTACTTTGGTTGATAGGAATACAACCTTTAATAAGGCTAGATAATATTGTATTTTTAGAACTAGCAATATCTAGATTTCTCAAATACATTAAAAAATGAGTGCATACAAACATTTTCACACTTAATTTATTTTGTTTATAATACTTATGTTTCTCTCTTTCTCTCTCTCTCCCTCTCTCTCTCTCTGTACATGGTATTGTAGGCAATTAAGTAATACTTTAATAAATGTAAAAAGTGATAGAAAATGATTAATAAATATTGTATGATATTAATTTTTTAAATTATTTTCTTAATCTTGATAATATCTGAAAATTAATTTAATAATAATTAATTAAAAATTAATTAATATTAATTAATATTAAAAAATTAATATTTTTGAATTAATTTTTATTCAGAGTAATTGTATTTACAAAAACGTGAATAAATTTTTAAAGAATTTGTGAAACTGTGTATTTCATATGGTTATACAGTATCACACACAATGGAAACCATACTTACAAAGAAAATTTCGTTAAAACTCATCAAGTTGCAATGTCGAGGGAGAAAGGGTACCATCTTTCGTCGAAATGAAAACTGAAGATGAAAAATCTCATCCGCTAAACTACATTGAAACACAAACTTCGACGTGATGAAAACTCACAAAGAGAACGTCTTCTTCCATTCACCTTTCTACAAAGCTTAGCGAATTCTGTCAAATATCCACCCTAAGCCAGAATCCAGTCAATTTAACTACTTACAATCTATTGGTATAATATTAATTAATTATATTAGATTACATCAGTATATATTTTAATCAATCCCTTAGTAAAATAGTCATTGATACTTTTATCGTATACTAATTATTGAATAAAAGTTGTAAAGTACTTCTACTTTATAATTTAAGATAGTTATATAATTATGTTTAACAATTTAATATGTATATTATTTATATGAAAAGAATAGATTAAATACGTTTATAAGACATTTATTCACGTAATGATAATATTAATAAATACTTAAATTAATTATATAATTTTTAGTAATTAAATTCAAACAACTTTGCGAAAAAAGTGATTTTATGGTGTTTCTTGAGTTTTAAACTGAAAAATTATAGCAATCATGTCAAAAATTCGAATCATTTATATAATTTTATTATTTTATTAGACTATAATTTTTAAACACACATTCCATAATTCGGAGAAAAATCATCATCAACGAAATGGTCCATTTATATTTGCCCCTGTTGTATTTCGATTCGCTTATAAGTTAATAAAAGATAACTATGTTCTAAAATTCTAAATAAATATACTCGTCTATACTACGAAGTAATTATTTAATTTTTAGGGAATCTCACGTATCTTTGAAAATTCTATCATCTAAAACATTGTAGCAGTTAAATCTAAATATAAAAATAAATATATCTCAAATTCGACATAAGAGAAGAAAATAAGTAAAATTTACTTATCATTTATTCAAAATAACAACTAGAATTTTTATATTTATTCTAATTTTATGAACAATTACAAATTTGTTTACATAATAATACACGAAAATGTATGCAACTTAAAAAAGTTATTATTGGTAATTTTATTAATACTATTAAATTGTGCAATAAAAACTACACTGATGTACATAAATATTATAAACATTAATCATAAGGAAGTAAATTTTTAGAAATACAGATAAATTTTCTTTTTTTATACTAAACTCGTTTAATACATAGTATTATCTATTTGCTTTTCAAAACAGTTTATTTACACATCAAGAAGACTAAATTTATTATAATAAATACTATATATTAAAAACACGTGTTACATTTCGACAACCTATTATTTTATAAAACAAATTACTATCATAAATGCTTCGCACCTAGTATATTTTAACCTTATCACGTAACATGACCAATACCGCTTGTCGTTCCGCCATTATAGTTTAAAACTATCCAATTTACCAGTTAAGTAAAATTAGTATAATTCTTCAAGAATAAAGTTTATAATTAAAATAACTAATTTTAAGGATTATGGAATGTATCTAATTTCTTATCTTTCATCTTTTTATACATAATGTATTTCATAAATTATTACGTTTTAAAAAACATTAATAAATAATTAATATTAATATTAATCGTTACATTTAGAAATGTATTTAAATCAACTTTATAGAACTTTTAATCATAAAAGTATTTATATTTTTATTTAATTTTTATCCGTATAATTGCATCGGATAATTCAGTAAGACCTAACAATTAGGACAGTATTAGACTATCTTTAGTTTCCTAGCAACGCAAAGATAAAACATATTTTTGTACAAAATGGCGTAGAACGTTTTAAGATCGAGATAACTTGTCAATTAAATTAATTTTAAAGTTTAAGTGTTACCTATTACTATTTTATTTTTGAGATGAAAAATAAAAATTTTAAATATCTATTCAATCAATTCCATAAGGGATATTTTTCTATTATCATACAATTTTTAAACAACTGAATTTTTGTGAAGTTTTTCAAATTCCACTATGGTTGGAAGAGCATTTTCTGTTAAAATTGATTTAGATCTTCATGCTGTAAGTCTCTCCAAAGAAATAAGAGATAATAAATGGTAGATAATACTGCATTAAGTTAATGATTATTTTAGGTTTCTTGTCCAGGAGTGTGGCTCTGCCCTAATGGAAAAGTTTCTTTACAAATTAACATTTTTGATTCATGTACATCAACTCACAAAATGACATCTATATTTCCACTTCTATATCATAACAAGTTTACATTTAAAAAAGTGTTTACTGGTGTAACAACATTAATTGAACTGGAAAAAAAATTATCTAACGAATATGTTTTTGCTGAATTGATCCAATGGTCTCCAACTGCAAACAGAAATATTTGTTTAGCAACATTTGAAACAAATTTAGTTAATTTATTATATCCAGTACCTTCCTTTAAGGGTTTGTTAGCTGGAGTTGATGTAGACTTACTCATGGAACCTTCAAAATTTTTTCCAGTAAAATTATTAAATATTTTAAATTTGAAATAAAATATTCAATTAAATTAAACCATGGAATTATTTAGGGTATTTTATCACCAAAAATTGAAGTATCAACAAAGACAACAATAGAAGAAGTTACAGATTTTGATACTAATACAACAGAAGCTTGTATAATTAACCCTAAAACTATAAATTCTATGGTAAATAATAAAAAGTATTGAAGTTATATATATATATATTTATTTATTTTTCCATTTGTTTGATTGTTGTTTTTAGAATCATCGCTGCATTCATAAAAGGAAAGTATCATCACCTAGCAGAGGAATTGTTAGACAAAAAAAAGTTTGTCATAATGGCCAAGAAAAAGTAAATTCTTATAAATGTCGAATGTAAGTTAATACAATTATTATATTTAAATTTATATATGTATATATTTATATAATTTTTTGTCAAATAAAATTAATTTTTTTAATAGTTGTCGTCGTCAACAAAATAGTGTAAAAGATGCTCATTGTAATCTATCCAATCAATATGTTCTACATTCAACAGATAATTGTTATCTATCAAAAATCGAAAAACGAGAAAGTTGTAACTGCTCAATAATTATTCCACAAAAATCTTGTGAAAACTATAGCATTTGCAAAGATGCTCATATTTTGGATAGTTGTCCAATTTGTCTCAAATATAAATGTTATTTTTCCAAAACAAAATCTAAATTTGACACTTTACCAAAATTTTATAATGTAAACTATCAAAGTCCTTCCAACAAGTGCACAGAAAATAGAATAAAACTTTCAAATGGATTTAATTGCAATACTATTCATGAAAATTGTACTAACAATGTATCAAAGTTATCAAATATAATACATTCTCTTAATTTAGAAAGTAATAAGACCAGTAATAATAAAGTAAGCAATGAAGAAACAAATCATAAATGTTCTACTTTAAAAAGGTATAAAAGTAGTTCTACTTACCGATCAAACAGTGTACCATCATTAAAAGATGATCCAACTGCTTCAATGTAAGTTTTCTACTTTAGAAATAAATAAAATAATTAAAAATATAATCAAATTTAAAACATTATTTTAGTTTACTTTCAAAAATGAAACAATTAGAAACAACTAAAGAAAGATTGAATTTTACTAATTGTCCATATAGGTAAGAAACATAAAAAGGTTGTAAAATATTTATGTAAAAATTAACATAATTTGTAAATTACACTTTCAGAAATTCCAATTATACTCGATCAAATGATATTTGTCAAAATAATAAAGTGCAAAAAGGATTTTATAAAAATTTAGAAAAATTTTATAAAAGAATGTATAAACAAGCAAAAAAGCGCGCACAAGATTTAAATGAAACATGATTTTATCTTCTATTTTATAGACAATTATTTGTTACCTTAGCTTATTAATTATTGAACTATTGTTTAATTACATTTTATATTTTAACCATTAGAAATTTTATTATTTATAAAAATTACATTTATGTACAGATTATTTTTACATTTATGTACAGATAATAGAGTTGAAAATTAATATTTACAAAGTACAATCAAAAAATGATTTACATAAAAATATAGTAGACTAATAATGTTATTGAAGATCATAATATTTTTCTAAGTTTGAAAGTTAATTGAAAACTTTTTATATGATCAAATTAACAAATAGAATATTTTAAATCAGTATAATTACATATTAAGTCTAGTCAATAATTTTAATTGATTTTCGAATGAATTAAATTTTAAATGTTATTAGAGTATATTTATAAAATTTATTTTACATATTTATTATAACATTGTGTACTTGTGTACAAATTACTTTACTATAAAATGAGCTTATAAAATAAAGTACTCAATTATAACTGTTTTGAATAATAAACCTGTTTTCCAAGTCTATAAGCTGGACTTCCAACTCTTCGCATTCCCCGAAATGTAACAGATTTTGGTAAAAGAGCTGGAGTTCTTAAATAAATTCCTCGACCTTCTAGAGACCATGCCCTCATAGCAACTTCCTTGTCTTTATTTGCAGTAATAGCTATCCAACCTTAAAAATGAAATGAAAGTTATAATTTTGTACTTTTAAATATTTTAAATATAATTTAGAATCTCTTACCAGCATTAGATAATACAATATCTGAAACAGATTCAAATTGCCCAATACCAACTATTTTTAAATCTTTCGGTTTTAATTTAGGCCATATCTGTAATCTATCAGGATTATTAATCGGTACAACAAATGCTTCAGTTACAAGTAATTCATTATAAACAAGTTCTGCATCTTCAATTTTACAAATTGTTATTGGTAAATTGTTACTTGCAAATACTGTACATCTAATAATGTAATATACAAATGAAAATATTCATGTACAAAGCTTATCAACATTTTTATTGCAAAATACTATTAAATTATATAAATTACCTTATAAAATTAGATACATTTAAAATATCTAATCTTCCTAGGCCTGCTAGAAAAATTGTTTCTCCAGGCCAAATGCAAAATGTTCTAGGAGATATAATTTTATTAGGTAATGTATTTAGAAGTTCATTGGCAGTTAAAAAATGTAAGATTTGATCTGGTTGAACAGTTCCAGGAGTATCATAACACCAACGACTAAATTTATAATCACATGAAGTTTCATCCAAACCAAATTTTTTTATATTGTCAATATTAATGATATTATCATTTCGAGACATTTCCAAAGCTTTATTTAACTCATAATTTTTTTTAAAGGTATGATTTATACGACCTAAAAGCAGTAATTCAAAATATTAAGTAAATTAAAAAAATTAAATAGGTAAATAAAATGCAAAAAGGTATACTCTGAAGTGTCATCAATTCAATATTTCTTGTTTCTTTAAATTTTTGAGTCCTAATATAAGTGTTTGCATGTTCATTTTTTTTTTCAAGAGTTAATCTCTTTATTCTCATGTATAGTCTCCATGAAGTGGGCTTTAAAATAGGAAATTTTAACATATTTAAAGTTGTCCCAGGCCACTGAGATGTTGTTGATCGTTGTATTAAGTTTACAGCTTGGGATTTACAGAAATCTGATTGTAAAAGAGTGTTGAAAAGTGTTGATTTTCCTACATTTGTACATCCAACTAAATATACATCACCTAAATTATGAAAATAAGAATGAAATTAAATCCACATATTTTAACAATTATGTAATATAACTTCATATTATTTCTTTTATTATCTTAATTGCTTTTTATAGGTACTATAAATATAATAAATTATTTTATCTAAAATAATTAAATAAATATGACTTAATAACTATTGTTTTATAGTTTTATATTAATAATGTAATAATTATAAAAGTATAATTACTTCTATAATTCCAAATATTATGTAATTTATTTATTAGCTCCTCCACACCATATGCAGTTTTTGCTGATATAAGAGCAACATGTTTAATATTCATTTTAACAATTCCCATTTTAATCAATGATTCAGTTAAACAATGTTTTACATGTGCTAGAAACATTGGAGAATCTTGTGGCAAAAGGTCTACTTTATTACCTACAACAAACACATGTCTATGTTCACCTATAATTGATGTTATCTGTGGCCATATGCTACATGGGAAATCAATAAGATCCACAATCAATAGAACTAAAGCTTTTTTGTTTTTTTTTATTTGCTCTAGTAATTTTGGATATTCATCTGGGGAAACTCTAACATCTAAGCATGCATTATAATATTTCATAAAATGACACCTTTGACATGTAATTGATTGTAAATCAGTATTACTTTTATTCATAAATATTTCAGAAGGCACATAACCAGGAAGTGCAACATCTTTACAGTGCAACAGAGCACCACAGCCACCACAAGGAATAGAACTCACTTCACTGTCAATGTTTGGTGTTCCATATTTTATATTTTTAAAATTCTCTTCTAATCCATCATCATAAATTTCATAATCAGTCATCCAATTTGGTGATACATTTGAAAAATCATCATCTAATCGTATTTTTAATTTAGTATTTACAACTTGATCATCTGTTCTATTACTATTTGGATTTATGGTAGTATACTTTGATACATCCAAATACTTTTCATATAAAATTCTATACTTTTCATTTATAACTAGCATTGCTTCCTCATCTATGCGTTCATAGCTTTTAATATTTGATAATTCTTCATATTTATCAACATCAGCATAGGGCATATGAATTGGTTTTGTAATTTTTTCTTCTTGTTCAACTATTTTGTCCAAATGACAATTTTTATTTTTGTTGTTAAAATATTTTAATGCAATAATACTAAATGAAGCTTTATCATCTGAATGCTCTTTCTCCTTTAGAAATTTATATTTTAGTTTTTTTTTTATTATTAAATTTCTTTTATATCCTAATTTTAACTTTTTACTCTCAATATAATCGCTGTACAATAATTTATCCTTTATATTTCTCACTTTAGGATCTATTAAAGCATCTAACTCAGTTGTCTTTAAATTAAGCATATCTTTAATAACAGAATAATTTCTATTAAATGAATTACATACATTTTTTATACGAGACAATTTTAAGCAATTATATTGCATTATCATAAAGTATTTGTTTATTTATGGCAGTATAAATAACACCTGTAACAAAATATATTTAAAAATAATATCTCTCCTAAAAGATATTTTATTAGAACAAATTAACTACTGAATTCATAATCTTATATAGACGTATACAAATATTTTCATATACAATAAAAGACGATTAAATCAATATATTTCTACTTACGTTAGTTATTTCCTATAATCAATTATATTTGAATTGTATTTTTTATTATATTTTTACTATTATTCAAAATAAATGTAAAATGTTAATATTTGTTACCATAGGATAAGGTTATGCTATATACGCATAATACATGTTGTGAGTTATGCTATCAAGTATATTGTAAGGAGCATTGAAGTGAGGGCGCTATGCAATCCAAAACATGATTTTAGAAAGAAATTTAAATTATGCGATAATAATGAAATATATAAAACGTTTATATAAATTTTTATAAAACACATTAGCTACAAAAAGTACAAATTCCAGAACTGATAAAGTTTATTTTCGGTTCCTATCCCGGATGATTTAAAGAAATGTGCTATCAGTAATGATGTTTTTTGTATCTCTCTTTGATATCTTTTAGTTTTTCCTCATTCATTCCTAATATAGCAACAAACTTTAAACTTTAACAAAATAATTTGCCTATTTATAGCATTTTAAAAACTGATGGAACGAATTATAATGATTACCCCGTTATAGATACCGTTATCTGCATTATTAATATTTTATTATCCGTGCGGACATGAATATGCATGGTAAGCGAATTAGTATTCGAATGTAAAATTCAAATTTTTTACTTTATATTACATTTAGTCCCTGCATTTTCGTAGCGTGTACAAATAACCTTGATTTAAATTATTTCTGGTCTTTTAGATTATATGTAAAGAGCATAACTTCTTAAAAGCATTCGTGCCCATTTCAACTTACATTGGTTATGTATATATATTTACGTATACACTAGTTAACTTATGATTACCATAGTAATGACCTTGATGATCTTAATATTTACTCTGCTAGAATTAAACGTTATTACAGGTAATGAATTTTTAAAATATGATCTCTTAAAATTTATTATTTAAAGAAAAGATAAAGGCTGCGAGAATTAATCATAAAGTATACATTTGTAAAAATAAAAATAAAATATGAAACAATTAATAGTATAGGGGTAAACTCTTCAAATCACCCACTAGATATGTCTATTATATATTTGTTATACCATTAAGACATAAGCTTCAACTTTCAACACAACCGATACAATTTCATTTAAATAATATTCTATGCTATTGGAAATTTTATATTTATTCAAAATTTCTTTTAATATTTTCAAAGCTACGCTTATCATCCGATACCAGAAATACAAGTTTGAATTGCATTTTATGTCATAACTCGACAAATAAGTTTTATATAGATTTTATATATATTTTAGTTTTATATAGATAAGTTTTATGTAGATTTAATATAGAATTTGAAATAAATATTTAACTGTGGACTAGGGATAGATCAATTATACAGAGATACAGTATTTTTCAAAAGGTGATGAATATCCGTGATTTGATAAATAAATTATAATATTCCTAGTAGCTTATCTAAACGAATCTAAATAAGCCTAAATTCGCAAAAAAATATTTGTTTTTATTTAATCTGAATTCAAAATAATCTAACCAGAATGAAGTGGTAAATATCAAAAAGCGTAAGCTTTTACTTGTTTACTTAATCAGTAAACAAATTCATGATTTGTTACATATAATTTTGTTTAACAATATTCTATTTTAAATAATTGTGCGAGTGTGTATGCTGTATTCTACTTCTACAATATTTTGGGTAAGTAATGTTTGAATTGTATTTATATTTACACTAATATACTTTAATGTCATGAAATTATTTCAAACAATTAAAAAAAAGTATTTCAAATTTTAAATAAAAATTTAAATGAGACATTTTTAAATATATTTAGTAAAGTATTATAAAAATCATAGAAATCTTAAAGAAAATGTTTCAACAATATTTAGAAACGTTTAGATATTCGTTTTTCTAAACAAGAAATGGAACACATAAAATACATTCTTAGATGATTATAACAAACATTTAAAAAAGGTTTGAAAATATTCATAAAATCTTAAAAATATAAAATATAAAAAGGTAAAACTTAAAGAAATACTTACTTGATATAATCTGAAATCTAAATACAATCTTCAAAAATTATATCCTAAATATTTAATTTTAATACTTTAAATCGATATTTCTTTAATCAATAAACGTATTTAGAATATTTTCATTTACTTAAAATATTTCTCTTTTTTAAAAACAGACTTAATTCTTTAAATTCTTATGATTTTTAATGCAGTATAATTAACACGATTAGTTATTTTCTACATTTATTTTCTTAAATTTATTTTTTACATAAATATACGTACATTTTTATAGTAAATTGAGTTCTATGTACTCTATACAAGCAAATGCAAATTTTTAATGTAAATATTTAATGCCCATAAATTTGATAAAACTAATTTTATTAGTTTTCATTACAACTTTATAATCAAAATTTCGTTTAGATGTTAATTCTATTATTAACTCTGTAGTTTTTACATACTTATTTTTTTTAGTAATAAATCAGTAAATAATGAATGTGAGAAAAAATTATTGGTTTGTATTACATCTTAGACCTAAATATACTCTTTACATTTCACTTTTAAACGAATGAAAAAATATTGTAAATAAGGGTTGAACCGCAAACTTAATGAAAAGCACTTTTGATTCAAAAATAATATTTAAATAAGTATTACTAGGTTACTGATCATTTTTATTTCTACATCTAGATTTTTACCGACTTCATTTATTTTTTTAAAATATTTAAATTTTTTTGAAAATCTTTTTACACAGTTTTCAATATCTTTGTTTTATGGTAAAACATTGCAATATGTAAATAAAATTATATTTTGACGAAACATAATATTTTTTCACATTTTTTTCAAAAAAAATTTCCATTCACATTATTTATATATTTCTTTTAAAACAAAGATTGAAATGAATTTCTGTATTAAAGGGATTCACCAATTAAAAAATCGAATTTTTATTACATCAAAAACAAAACTTTGCCCGAATATAATTCCGTGAAGTTTATATTGAAAATCTTATAATTATTGATTTATAACAGAAGAAATTTAGCAGTACCTAGACTTTAAAATGCATTTTAACATTTTAATTTAATTTAAAATAGTTGATTTTTTCGATAGTCTTATTTCAACATTTTTTATAATTGTAACATTGTTTGTCAAAGGAATTTTTAATTTATTCAAATTTCTCTCTGGTTAATTTATCTTCATTTCATTCCAATTAGTATTATACTTTTTTCTTTAAAAAATGTAATAAAAAGATATAAATATAAATTTTATATAATTAAATCATTGATACTGATGTACATTTAAAATAAGATTTCAAATTTTGTATTCAAACATTATATTACGAACAAACACGTTATCACAATAAATGAACAAAGTAATTTTGTGTGCAGAACTTATATAATATCTCTTTACACGTTTACCATAATTATATTTTTATAAATAAAATTTTAAATAACTAATTACAAATATAAACATTAACATTGTATACGATGAGGGTTTCCGATCGTAATATTCTTTTAAGGGAATAGGTAAATTCGCGCGTCGAACAGGTGTTACCGATATCCATTTACCTTTACTGCTCATTTCACAAGATCTTTTCTACTGTAAACGGCATCCAAATGCAGCGTGCGAGTCAAATCGTATTGGGGCTATATCCTGGTCACACAATATAGAATAAAAATCACTTATCAACCTTTGCTCTCTTTCCATGGACTGAATGCAAATCCACATTTCTCAATAACTACAGATAGCAGGATCACTGCGCTATTCTAGTCGTTAACAGCAATAAGATAATTGTTCTTTGACCCCTATTTGTTTTTAGATTTTTAACAGGAAATGTAGTTTAATAATACAACGATTTTTTCAACTTTGAGAGAATATTTATGTAAAGGATATCAGAAGAAACTATCTTTTTATTAAATTTATGAAAAAGAAAATATTAAAAAATAGAATATCTTTTATAGCCTTGTTAAATATACCACTTTATTTCATTCTGCAGTCATTTGACAAATTTTACAATTAGTTGTATGAAATGACAAAGTAATAAGAAGTAAAGACGGAGCGAGAGTGTTATATCTTGATACTGGTAGCGATAATTCCGAAAAGTTAACCAAGGTTTGCGTGTAATAATAATAAATCCTACGTAGATTTATTATGAATATAAAAATTAATATATAATAGTCATTATTATACCTGGGAAATTATGATTTGTCAATATCGAATATAACTCTGCTATAAATATGAATTATTCATATTGACGATATATCATAATACAATATTTTTGTGCTAAACAGATATCGATAGGTCAAGTCTTATCGCACGTGTGCGATGACTCACTCGGGATCTGACGCGCAGGAAAAGGACAGAAGCGAAGCAACGCGTCCGGGGGAGAAAGCCCGGAATTTTCTGCCGAAAGGCGCCTTCACGGGAATTGGCATGGGTGTAGCGTTGGAGCGTAATAGCAGGAAGCGTCCCCACGTTTATCGGAGCAGCGATGCTCGGTGGCTTAGTGGCGAGAAGTGGCTTCTCGTTCATTGGCGTGGCACAGCTCTAACTGTAGTGGTGGGAAATACTTCGCGTTGATTAGGACGACGAAGCTTGGACTTTTCGCATTTAAAAGTGCCTGTGGAGGTTCTACGGCAGTGTGCAAAGAGCGGAGAGTGTGGAAGGATTCAATGGAGGAGTTGCTGCCGGCAAAGGAATTGAAAAAAGCTATTCAGCTGTCCCTTTTCTTTTTTTGAACCTTCCACCTATTTCCTTCCGACTATCAGCCCTTATCAGGGGAATAAGAACGTAAAAGCAAAACCGCCCTTATTAGGGCGACTGAAACTGACACCCGAAGACTTTTAAAATGTAACGTTGCGAACAAAAAAAGAGGTCGCTGAGACTACCTTTAAGAAGACCTTCAACAAAGGCTTCACGGAAACCCCAGACGGGTAGTTTCGACCGTTTTTCCAGTGTATTGTTTTTTTAAACAATTCCTAATTGTTTTTATCAAAGAAGATTACAGCCAACAATTATATCTTTCTTTTATATATATATATATAGATGAATTTTCTTGGCGAAATTTTCAATTGATATAAAAGAAAAATTTCGGATGCATATTTAATATACATTATAACATTATAATATACATTATATACTTGGAACGTGTGAGTAAGGAAGAGTACACATTGTACTTGCCGTAGTTGTAATATACTGTTCTGCTTCTAATGCGTTTATACGCATACTTCATACGGTTTTTTGGTATAGCGTAAAGAGAGAGAGAGAGAGAAAACGTTCACAATTCACGTGGTGATAAATGGAAAAACCACCTGTACATTAATGAGGTTAAAAGTATAATTTTTAATATATTTACCTTTATGTGCTTACAATGAACAGCATGGATGAGCTAAAAGATGTATGTAGTTTATTTATTGTGTCAATTAAGGAATTTATGATTTTATGAAAATTATGGATATTCCAAATGCGGACCATTCACGTGATGATAAAAATTCTTATATTTTTTTATATACAGATTAGTGCACAATCATCAACTCGTTATATACCCTTTCATTCATT
The DNA here is from genome assembly GCA_018907045.1 of Wiebesia pumilae. Lineage (NCBI taxonomy): Eukaryota > Metazoa > Arthropoda > Insecta > Hymenoptera > Agaonidae > Wiebesia > Wiebesia pumilae. The sequence goes on from JACCHZ010000151.1 coordinate 621,235, forward strand.
TGAATTTTGCATGAACAAATAATATATTCAAAAATATGTTAATCATATTTCATACACTTTAAAGACTTTAAAATATATATTTCATCGACAAAATCTTGCAAATAAAAAATATTTGACAATTAACATCTTTTGGCAAATCATGAATTAGTAGTTACGTTAAAAATGTTACGTCTATATATCTATCATATAAACTAAATTAAAAATAGTATAAAATTAATATTAAAATTAATTGTGATGAAAATTTTAACTTTAAAAATATACAAAGTATATGTATACAACGTAATATAGCGATATTAAGATTTCTTATAATTTACTTATTTTTATTAAATATAACTTTAATTGATATAATATAAATAAAATATTAACATAACTTATTAATATAATAACTTATAATACGATAGGAATGAAAGCATCAATAACGATTTTATAATATACCAAAATGAATTTCGTTTTAAATATTTATTTTAATATGTAAAATTATAAAATAATATTAGAGTGCAATTTTTTCATTTATTTTTTAACATAAAAATAATGATAATTTTCATTGTAAAAAATTATTATATTACTATAAAAACTAATTATATTATTTTCACGTAAAAATAGTGTTTATATATGCATAGTTTAGTATTCTTCATCATTTTCTTTTTTTAAATATATTTTAGAATACTAATTTCTATAATACTGATATATATATATATATAATTAGACTATATAATTACAATACTTTCCGTATTTTTTTTAAAGAATAATTTATTTTTGAACTAATAAACTCTAATTAATTATTTCTAAAAAAATAAAATATTCACAAATTTAATGAGATCTATGTATATAATTATTATAAGAAGTTGCTTCTATTAAATATTTTTAGTTCAAATAAAACGATAATCAGTACTTTGAAAACCTGTGAAATTACTTTATAAATTTTCTAATAGAATTGACTATACATTTATTTTTGATTACTTTAATAGCAATATGATAATAATATCTTTTTCATAGTTTTGCAAGAATAATGAGTTGACATGATTGTTGTATTAGAAAAAAAAAATTAAATATTCAAAAATTCAGTAAGAAACTTACGAATGTAATTAAAGACGTTTATCTTTTCTTGAATACGATAAATTTCTATGATTTTTGTAGTGTCATGTATGTCGACGAGACGCGTCGCGATACTCTTCGCTGAACGTATGGTAGGGAGACCGGTAGAAGGCAGGACAAGGGATCAAGATTTTCTCGCTCTCCCGCGACTTCACAGGACACTCCAGAGACCACTTAAGGTATAATCTTTATCACGAACATGTATTCCCCGTGATTATTGCTCAGAATCGTGAACGCGAACAATTATCGAACCATGTACGATGCACCATATATCATTTTAACAGATATTTAATAATATTATGTTAAAATAACTAATTGTATTATTGATTAGCCAATAAATTAAAAATAAATTATAATATTAATTAATATTTATGATTAACTGCGTTTAATGAATACATTTTTACTTTCTATTGAATACTTTCAATTTTAAACTAAAATTATTTGAATAAATAATCAAACAAAGCAAAAGCCAACGTTTTCAAGTCTTATTCTAGATAAAAGATTTTAAACATTTTTTATAATGCTTAAATAACACTTTTTTTAACGACTAATTAATTATTCATTTTTATGGTTCTTGAGCTATACCAAAATGTGCATTTGATATTCACAATTATGTAAGTATTACTATTTACATTATAATTTGCATCCAAAATTATCTAAAGATGTATTATTGATTTACTTCTTACGCATTACTAAATTTACGATTACGTAGCATTATAAATCGTACATGTAAAAAAATTCAATGTTTATATTATAATAATGACATTATTTCAATCTGAATACGTAATAGAAACATGAAAATTTATAAAAATATCATTACATATTAAAAAACTTATCTCAATAATAATTGATTAAAAATCAATAATCAAGAAATAAAATAAAATATGAAAAGTTGATGTGATATATATTAATCTCGATTAATATAAACTTGTAAATATCTGATAATAATCATTCCTATTAATTCAAACCAGAGCAAATTAGCTATAAGTGAGAAGATACACTGAATAAAATGAAATCGCAAATGAATTTTTAGAATCAAAAATTTTCGATTATATGTATAGTTTAAGTATAAAATAAAATACGGCCTTTATTACGGACCTTATATCTTAACTGGATGAACATATTTAAAAAGCAAAACGTTATAGTTCATTACATTATGTATAGGTTTCAATTACCCAAATAACTAGCATTCTCTATATATGGAGAGTACGAAATAGTGGAGAGTTAGAGTCTTGCGTTCGTTGACTCTATAGAGGCAATGCGTAATTAATACGTGTTTTATATAATTAATAATTTTACGTTAATTGGTTATTTTTTACTGAAAGCTTAACGCAACAAGAAGACAATACTTCAATAATACAAATAATCGGAGCCAGAACAATTTTATTGGGGTTAGTACGTCTACTATATTTCCGCCGATGTTGAATAAACAATTGATATTTTCTATACTTTTTTCTTATCTGCAAATATGTCAATAATGTACATTTTTAACATTTTGTCTACATTTCACCATTAGTTTTTTAAAAAGTGCTGAAAACAAACTTAATTCTGCGAGCTTTATAAAAATAATAATGCGAGTAAAAGAAAACAGAATACATGTACTTACACGTTTGAAATTAGAGTTTCAAAGCAATAAAATTGAAAGATAATACTGCTAAGATTTAAATGCGCGCGAAGGAAAAATAAAAGATAACGCGTGGCCTGTATAAAGTTTTTTGTATAAAGTTTTGTATTAGTTGTATAAAGTTTTACCTGTATAAAATTTACGCTGCCGTAATATTCAATTTTTCAAAATTTTATACCGAGGAAAAAAGGACCCTTCCCTGAGACACAGAATAGACTGATTAAGGCGCAAGTAATAATCCTGGCGAACTATAATAATAATTTGTATCATTTGTATATAAGTAAGTAATTTCTTAAACAGACTTATCTAAGTAATGTTGTTTAGATGTTTGATATTTGATGCATGCAACGTAATTTTTGTTATAACTATAATCGGATTTTATTATTATTATTTTCTAATAAAAGTTTATTTGGAAGTTTCGTGTTAGTTATATCACAGTATGCTTGCAAAAGATTAAAAAAAATAACAAGATTTATTTTTTTCAAATGAAGTCAAATTTCCTAAGTTTTTCACTTAGGTTAAATTTTTATCAACGTAAAACTTTCTCATTACTTGATCTTTTAATTTTATGTTTGAATATTTGAAACGTAAAATATCGACTTTACTTAGATTAATTTACTGTCTGGTAACTACTGCTTAATAAAATTTATAGTAAATATTTTTAAAAATTGAAAATTTAATACTGCCAATGCATTGTAAGAATATACATAAGAACAAACCATAATGATAAGTAACTTCACATTATTAATATTGTTTCCAATTCATGATGTATTTTATAAATTACTAATTTTTTCAAGTTGAATTCAATTTAAATAAATTTATTCAAAGTCAAATTACGATTTTAAAAATTAAAAACAATATAAACTATTATTAATTAGTAACTCAACTTATTACTATTCATCAATTAAATTTTTGGTTGTTTACATTATAATATAATGTATTATTTGAATGTACGTAAAGTGAAAGTGTTTATTGTAAAAATTGATTATTACATGTAGATTATCATTTCATACGTTTTCGAGTGCAAGAGTGTAATAAAATGAAAAATGCAGTAGATAAATGGAAAAATAAACATAATAATAATTCTCATTTAATTTTTATATTACATAATACTTTTTATCAGTTTACTTAAAGTTAATTATTTTAAATTGTCTTTTATTATTAGTATATTATTATAGAATAAGTGTTAAATGTTAAAAGTAGGTTATTTTAATATTATCCACTGAAAAACTTTAATAAAAATGAAATTTATATGTAATGTAAATAAATCGTAAAAGAAATAAAAATTTTAAAAGATAGTGTCGATGAACACTAATATTTTTATAGTTTTACTTAGCAAGATTTTCCTATTCTAATAAATAATATTAGATATAAATATGCTTATAGATGTTTAAAAAATAAGAGTTTAAAGAAGTAATTAATCTTACGTTATGTTCACATAGCTGGTTTACGAAAAAAATCTTATTTGAATAATAGATTATTCCAGAATGTTTTTTTGTTATGTTTACAACAAACAGTTCTTAGATTATTTTTCATAAATCTTTTTAATAATAGATAGTGATACATTTGACATAATTTGTTTTATCTGATAACATCAATTATATTTTTTATTAACGTTCATAATAGTAATATCTTTGGACATAATTTTTTTTATATTGTATAAATTTAATTTTTAATTTCAATATTTTAATCTCTTACATAAAAAGTTTAATTTATTACGAATAGAGTAAAATTATTAAAATAATTATAATAAATATAAAATTTTCATAAAAAAGAAAAAATGTATTTAATATATAGAAGTTTTAGCCAAGCGATTAAAATTCCTACATTATTAATGAATTTGATTGTGTCAGTTGTCATTAAGTATCTTCACTATTTAATGAAAATTATTATTCTATAAGTATATGTTTTAGAAAACAATTCTTTAAGAGTTTGTATAATTTAACTAGAAAAATTTGTATAAACTAGTATCAAACAAGTTTAAGGGCTATTAAATTTTCAGAGTTAAAAGTTTAATTGAATAATCAGATTCAATAAATCAAAGAACAGTCCTGAAGGCTGAAATAAAATGAGAAAAACTTTTTTTCTTAATTTTTATCTATCTGATTGGTATGCATCTGCATCTTCCAACAATTATGATAATGAAAATATAAAATAATAAGTGTATATATTTTCTAAATACGATAAAATAATTTTAGATAATTTTAAACTTCTTTATGATAAAAATTCGTTTATAACCATAAGTTTTATAGTAATACAAATTTTGTTGCAATAACGTATTGTTGAGAAAACTACATGGACAATATTAAAACCAGTTATCTTATTTAATTCCTTAATCATAAGATTATAAAATAGTTTCATTAGATAGATGTTTTTAAGTTCCTCTTAGAGAGCAATTAAAATATGCAAAGTTAAATTTTAAACATGATAAATTATTTATAGTAAATTAATATAATGTACATGCTTATCATGAAAAGTATATTATTTTTCATTTAGTTTTTTTTTTCAAGAACGTAAAAATCATACAGTATTATTTAATCAATAAAACTAATTTTAGATAACAAACTTCTGAACCTAAAAACTAAACTAAAAGTATTATATATTTATTATTGTTAATATATATTCAATGCATATAATCGATTAGTTAAAGTTTTTATTTTTTCAGAAAATGAATACATTTTAACTAAATTATTATTGTCTGACACTCTCATTAATACTCATTTGTAGAAAAAAATCAAATAAACAGAGATAGCAAAATATCTAAATACAATAAGAAGCAAGCTTTTTTAACTTTTATTAATTATCAATCGAAAAAACATCGGTTACATCGACGGTTTAATTAAAGGCATTTATCAGAGGAATTTATTAAAAATGTATAAGTTTGGATGATTTTTGAAATTATTAAAATTTAATAGAAGTGACAAATTTTCAATTTAATGAAAACACAACTTAAATGAGATGAAAAGCTGAGTACATATCAAAGTGCAACACGCTTAAGGAAGATATTATTTTGACTTTGATTGACTTTTTTATTTGACTCAATTGACTTTTCAATGTATAATTAGAAATAATATTTTTATTCAGTTAACTTAATTTTGAATAGAAAATTAACAATTATAAGAAAAATTAAATTCAAGCTTTCTTTTTAAAGTCGAATATTCATTATTTGATCAATATGAGAAACAAATGATAAAACCTTTTATAGATGTCTGTTAGTTGTAATTGAATTTTCGTAATTTAAAAATTACAATTTATTTCAAGTTTTTTATATTTGCCTTATTTTATTCTACTTATACAGTACTAATTATAACCATATTGTTTTAGATTATATTTATATTCATAGTAAAAATTCAATATTTTAGTAAAATATGCTCTCTGTATTTGTTTAGCAACTACGATTTATATTCTTGATATTTTGTTCTATATTATGATTTTATTATAATATAAGTATACTTCTTAAATTTTTTTCAACAAAAAAAAAGTATTTTTTAGCATTTTCAATAATATAGGAACTACTTCAATAGGGAAAAATACAAGATATTTACATCCAAAAATTTGGCTGATATATACGCAGAAAGAAAATAGGCTTGAGTCTTTTTCATCGACTCTTTAAATAGATGCTATAATTATTATCTTTGGGTGAAAACGTTATTCGTACACAGTTTAAAAGGCCGTCGTCGAATTAAAATCCTAATTGATGTTCTATCAACTTTTATGTATACTGTTGTTCATATACTTAGCCAAACATTTTTTATAATTTAATTTTGTAACATGCCCCTGGCATTGTTAACAATTGCTATTGTTATTAGTGAATTGATAGCGAGATTAAAACTAAATAAATGGTAACAGTATCTTCAATACAGCGTTTCGAATATAGTAAAAGTCCTTTTAAAAAGTACAATAAATGAATGAATATTTAACACTTAACATGGTTTAATTATCTATTTTTCTCAGCTTTGCACATAATTTCGTAATCCATTCAAGTCATAATAACTGTCAATTTTGAATGCTTAAAAAAGAGTTAATTTAAAAATTAAAATACTTATATGTAATCATAAATTGATGCTAGAGCACTGATTTTTAATTTGCGATAAAATACTTTTAAATATGTAAATATTAGTGATTTAATGTTATAACCATAAATTTACATTATCAAACAATCTGAAAATATGATCAAATACACGCTTTGACAATGTAACGTAATAATCTAACTCAATTTTTAAATTAGCTTAATTGTTTCATAATTTCTTAAGCATTATTGAAAATTTTAACTCATTAAATTACGATATAATGTTAATTAGAAAACTTAATAAAATCAAATAAAATTTAAACAAAAATAATCACTCTCTGTGTATAGTAAAAATTTGATTAAAAAGCTAAAGGGAATATTATTATACGGTAAAAGAGTTATATTGTATAAACATAATAATTGGAAAATTAACAGTATACGTGAGTATACTGTTATAAATTATAAAATATATTATAAAGTATTATTCTTAAAACATTATTTTTAAGTGCATGAATTAATTCCATTAATTATTCTTGATGTAAGTTCACATTTTTTAATTTAATAAGTTATGTTGATAAAATAAGGTGTTCCATTATGTTATGAATATCGCCTCATCTTGAAGAGGATAAAAAATATTGATTATGAAGACGTTTATTTATTCGACAACTAGAATGTTGTGTGTTCCCCCCCCCCCACTCGCCAACCCTATACACAGTTCACAATTTGGTATTCGTGCCGCTTACCACCTTAATACTGTGCAGTAAATATTAACTCTTGCGCGTGTGTGCGTGCGTCTAGCCAAAGGACTTGCATTTTCGTTACCCTTTCTTTACTACCTTTAAAAATGACTGTTCAATCGAGTGCTGCAAGTCTTAAATTCTTATGCAACATTTTTAATTTTATATTTGTTGTGAAATAACGTACTTATTTTTGTGTCTGCTTTATAAAATAACAAATAAATAACCTTCTTTTGACTTTCGAATAAGTCTTTTTATTATATGCTATTCTATGTAAAATCATCCCATTTCTAAATTATAAATGTCGAGGCAAGCAGAGCGAACCAGTTTCTTTGTTATATTTATATTATTCGAAATGAAGTTTGTTCACTTTCGAGTTTTAATTCTAAACTAGTTACATGTGGCGCATTAGTTGCTACAATACCATATCAATATTTATATAAAATAGTATAAAATATTTCAAAAACGAAAAATATGTGAAAGTATTATGCACTGTAGCTAACGCGCATTTATACTTTGTATGAATGGTTACGTAAATGTTAGTCAAATATAATAATATAAATACAATAATTTTTAAATATATTTATTTAATAATTATTAAATCTATTCTATAAAAAAATTACATGGTATTAAATTAAAGTAATTAAAATTTTGAGCAAAAAAGAAAAGAACTCATATTTTTGTTATATTTTTATATTCTTTCTACGCAGTACGCGCGGATGTAAGGGAAATACAAAGAAGCGAATTGTTCGCAACTCTTGCTCAAATTCTGTATAATTTTTCTGAACATATTACATTGCACTATCAGTATGAACAGTATAAACTAATGCCGAAGCTAATAACAGAGTCTGTAGCAGCTTTAGGTGTGCCTTTGTAAATATAATTCAAGCGTTGGATGACTGAGGAAAAATAACATTCGTCCAATAGTCGTCCAAAACTTAAGTGATATAATCTTTCTTTGACATGCACATATAAGGTTTGTACTTTGTATTATATCAAAAAAAAGTATCAATAATAGATCAATTTCACTATATTATTAGGTATGCAGTATTATTTTAATAATACTGCGAAGTTACCTTTATTTAATACGTAGACAAGTGTTTGATTAAGCAAAAAATGACTGACGAACAAATTTTTTACTCAAACGTTACTCTACATTACCAATCGTTCATTTTAATTAGCCTGGATGTGTAAAGAAATCAGTCTTCATATTTATTAATTTTTTGTACTTGAAGCTTGTACGGAAAATTTTTAAATTATGTAAAAAGTTAACCATGTATTATTAAAAGTTATAGATTTATTTTTGATTAAATGCATTTTTTTGAAATACGAATTTGTATAATACAACAAAGTTCTTCGTAAATTTTCGGTAAGATTGAAACATATATTTTCAAGTATTACATAGAGAATACTTAGTCATTTTACTGTATTAATTAAAAATATGATAAGAAAGTAAAAAATAATAAAAATAAAAACTGCAGTTTTTAAAGTAATATTTAGTATTTGATAATATTCTAACCATATAAAATATCTGATTGATGACGACGTTGCTTTGATATCAATAGCGTAAATACTGAAGTTTATCACAAAGCTAATATTTATATTTCCTTTGCATTGTAAAGAGAGAATAAAGTGGAATGAAACGTAACTGAAGAAGAAACTCGATATAAGCATGGTGGCACGTAGAAAGGAATGAATTAAACGAGATGACTAAGTTATTTCGTAACCTAATACTCTCGACAACTTTTCGTGTATAAATATAATCACTTGCTTAAGTCACTGAATGTCACTGCAGCTAAGTCGGCTCTGATTCTGCTAAAAATTCCTCCATATCAAAGCTTAAAAAGCAAGTTGGCAGAGCGACCGTGTGTTCTTGAGATCACGTGGATTTTATGCTCTAGCTTTCGATCGTATTTACGAATGTGGACACGGGGAGAAAGAAAGGCAGGAGTAAAGACTTGCTGCGAAAAATATAGATATTTGAAATCTTGGCTGATTGAAAGGAAGAGAATGACAGGAACACCTACAAATTTGAAGAACACCGTGGTGAGGTTCTTTACTGGAACGAAGGAGATGATTCAAGGTTACGCCGACCGAGCACGAAAGCCATCCTTCGTTGATAAGTCGTTCCGATAAAAAAAAACCAACAACCGTGTTGAAATAATATCACTTCCAACGATCACCGACGATTCGTGAGACTCGAACGCTCTACGACTTTATTGAACTTAACCTGAAACTTTTCTTCGCCAACATCTGTTTATCATTATAATGGATGCAGAAAAAAAGAAAAATCGTATTATCACATTCTTATAATGTTTTATATGATAAAAGTTTGATATTTGTGGTAGTTAATTATATTTATTACTTATATGTGTTATATATAACTGTTTCTGATCGATCTAAATATAAGCCTTATTTGCAACACTCTTGAATTTTTAATACTGCCATCAGTGCATCCATTTTGTGATTAATGCTACAGTGGAAGAATTAGTTTTCATCAAAATATACTTCAAAAGCTTTTTTAAATTTAACATTTCTTAATTAATGTCCATATGTTCTTTGCACCTGTCAAACTGTTCATTTATTTTACATCGGCTACTGTAGAACGTGTGAGACAAATACTAAATATGAATTGATTTTCGATTTCGAGCCATTATCATTTTGAAAATTAATTTTATAATTAGAAAAATAAAATGAAACTATTTAAACTCAAACTTTTGTTTGAACATAATTTATTAATTTTTAAATTTTCTAAATTAAAAGAGCTTAAGGAATAGTAAAGTTTGTTTTTCTAAAGAAAATCGGAAAAATGTTGGACTTTAATTAAAATAAGCTAAAAGTTACTGTACTGACTCAATTGATTTAAATCGATTCATTTTTTTTTTAGAAAAGAAATTTTTAAACAATCGTTTTGTAATAAATACGAATAATCTTAACCCTAAACTTTCTTCTACATTAATATGTTACAATAATTTTTAAAAAGTTTTTTAAGAAACTTAAATATGTACACGTTCTTCGTATGAATGCGCGATGAATCTTTATAATGTATTTTAAAAAAATAAAAATAAAACAATAAAATATTTCGAGTAATTGTATTATAATATTTTATGTGTAATAATCTTATGACAAATTTTCTATCAATTATAAATATATTTAAATATAGAATATTACTGAATATCAATATTTATCACTAACGAATGAATAAAAATTCATACTAAAGAATTGGAAAATTTTATGTGTTGAATTATTACAATGTAAATATTCAAATCTCTAATAAAATAAGAATGTCTCTTTCGAGTCATGTGTTAAGTGTTCGTTCTATTATTATGTTCTTTGACATTAAAAAGTCAGATCTTACAATATTGGTAAAAAATTTATACAATTTGAAACTGCCCCTTTAAAGAATAAAAAAAAGAAGTAGAACTTGCGATGGTTATAAAGTACAGCCACATGAAAAAACGTATGTAAATTTAAATAAATCGTGAAAGATTAATATAGTATTTTGTGACATCCTGCGTTCAACTACTTATAAACCAAAATCTATATGGTACATTATTTATAGATATTGGAAACAAATGTGTCCAATGTACTATTTTTTAAGGTCATGTATAATCATTTTTTTGAGTTTTCTATTTAAAATTTAGTCTACATCTAAATGATATTTACATTAATCTCCCACATCGTGTATTTCTTTGAACTAAGGAGACATGGTTTTTACAAATTTAGTGCACACATCAACATGCCAAATATAACTAGTTCAGAGTAAATTTATCCATTCTAACATAAATTTAAATAAAATTATTACATAATTATTTAAAAATTTAATATGTAAGTTATTTAGTTATTATAGATATGTTGATTCTCAGACATTTTTGTTTAATTCTCAATAATAAAATAAAAATTCTTTTATACATTTTAAAAGTGAAACAAATATGTTTAGTAACAATTATATAATTAACTTATTAATATAAAAACTAAAAATTAAACATAGTTTTCGCGTAAAAAAGATTGATGTATGCGTTGTCACAAAATATTCCGGATACTTTTAGGAGCCTTTTAACAGATGCCACAATTATTGCCTTCGAATAAAATATGGTTTTCTTATGCATATAAGACCATTGTTGAATTTTAATCGTAATAATAATGTAGTGTCACATTGTACGCATCAATAAAGTCAGTACATATCCTCACGTATTTAATATACTTTGTTATTGCAGCAAAATAAATCGTTTTCATTTACACTGAAATAATAATCTAAGATAACGATTAAAAATTTTTACTTAATCTTAAGAACTTACTAAGCTGGTAATAATATTGTCATGAAATAAGCGATAACAAAATAATAAAAGCAACTACTCGCAGACATACTTTTAATGATACTAATAAATAGAATAATTGCTTAATATTTGAAATATATTAGGTAATATCTTCTTAATAGACACAAATTATTATATATTCGAATTAATACAATTTAATGTATACATTTTTTAAAATTAAATAATAAATGTAAAAAACATAATTATCTTAAATCTATATAATTTAAGTACAATCAGAAGATCTTTATATACAATATATTTGAAAGTAAACGTACACATTTTTTAATTTTTTTAATACTGATTAAAAAATTAAAAATTTACTGTACATACCTTAAATTAAAAATATTTCAAAAGTAATTTGGTAAATATAGATTTATATTGTCTAAAAAATTTATAGAATTTATAGAAAATTATTAAATTTAATTATAATGGTTAAAATGATATCTATTCGGTTAATTAAAAATTTTAATTAAATTTAATAATCATTGTTTTCATTTTTTAGGACTTGAATTATAACTTAAACAAATTTATTTCTCTATAAAGTTTTAAATATTAATAATTTTATAGTTTTCACAATTTCTTAAAACATTTCTATTAAATAAAAAATCTAATAATATTTCATTTAGAGCTGCTTTAAACATTATTTTAGATGATTGCTTTAGGTTACTCGAAACTCAGCTAAATCGCAACGAATTCGTTTTTATAGTCTTTTGTTATTATTTACATGGATGGAAACAACTAAAAATTATATTATTGTAGATATAATATTATCATTATGGAATTGAATTACTCTCTATCATTCACATTTAATGTATAAAGTTTATATATTTTATTATATTTTTTTCAAGCTATAAAATATTATGTATTATTTACGTTTAAATTAGTATTGCTATATATTGCTTATATATCTAGATAAAATACTGCAAAATAATGTAATATAAATTATAGCACATGAAAAAATAATTAAACTTTTAAGAACATAGATGATCATATACAATATACATTTTTTAATGTTTATACAAAATAATAAGTGGTTCATAATAGAAAACACATAATCGATAGCGCCGAGTTATAAAAGTAGCGTCAAAGATTTACAATTGTCAAACTTATTTTTAACTTAAAATATTGTTCACAGTTGTTGTTCCTCATCGATTACTTCTTTTACATGGGTCTATCATTTAATATTTTTAACAAAAATAATTTAATTATTTAGTTCGGTATAATTAAGAAAGTGATATCTAGAAACTGCAATGTAATAGTACAAATACATTATTTTAAAATGTATTTGAATAACTTATTAACAATTAAGTCTATCATTAATTATTTCACATAATTTTCAAATTCTGTAGCGATACATTAATTTTATTTTCGAATTATATACATATTTACGATAATAAAATAACATTAACTTTAAACATTTAATTCAACTTTTAATAAAATTTTATATTTAAAAATTAAAAGCATTCAAATAATAAATTTTTTTATACTTATAAAATATTTTGTTTCAATGAAGAAAAAGTCATAGTTTTACATAATAATAATTAATATAATTTTGTCAGTATAATAAAATTGACACGATTGAATATACAGTTATAGCAATATAATTTTTTGACAATCAAGTAAATCTTATGATCACATTACCACACCTTATTTATTTAATAAATTAATATATTAATATAATATAAAATTTATTAATCGAATAGATGAAGCTCTAAGAAGTAAAATGATTCTGCTGTGTCTTCAAGTGTCATTATGTCCTTAATTTCTTTAGTAGTAACATAACAATACTCACCAAAACTAAATCTTTACACCTGTGTTACGTGATCATCAAGTGAGAAATTAATGACAATCATGGTAGTGCATTTATGTAAAAGACGTCCAGTTATCTTATGGCATGAGAAGTACTGTCATTTTTCAGAAAGCTTCATTCACTTTGTTTTAAGAATACCTAAGCAAATGTAAATACAGCGACCTTTCTTATTTATCTAAAAATCACTGTTTTTTTACTATCTCTATAAAAAATCTATTAAATTTATTGTTTCCTTAATTCTTAAGATATCTATAATTTAACTATAATGAACGTATATGTTGACTAGCAGGACTTTTTAATAAAATTTTAATTTAATTTAATTTCAAAACAGTTCGATCTATAACAATCAATTCACTGTTAGAATAAAACCAAGCAAATCTTGATACTAGACATATGCATCCAGTATTTTTCATAATTCGTTGTATGTTTATTTTTAAATATTGAAATAAAATGGTAATAAAAAATAGAAAAATAAAGAAAATTCAAAGAAAAATATTAACAAACTGCAAATGCATTTCCGATTTCAAGAAATTCTTCTTAAATACAAAACTGAATATAGTAAGTGAGTAAAAATTGTATTTTTATATTACTTTAGTTTAAAGTATTATCAATTTAAAACTCAGAATAAACAATTATTTATACTTGCATAATTCGTTGATAATCATTGAATTTCACTGTGGTGTTTTTCTGATAAACCTTATTAACATAGCAAATTTTTTTTTGTATTCGATCTAAAAATAATATAGATATTAATATTTTTTATATAATATATTAGAAAAATGTTCAATTTTAGATATGTAATATATATTTGGGTCCAAAAAAAGCATTACAGTATGTAAGTATTTTTTTTATATTACTAGAAAATGTAACAGATATGAAATTATCGTAATTATATAAAATAATAAATCTTAATTTTAACTAATGTAAGAAAATTAAAGTAGAAATATTTTATATGTATATAAAAGTTACACGATATTCTTATTTCGGTTTCAAATTATGGATCTAAATTCAATTGAAATATAATAGAATACTTTTTTACTTACTACGAATATTGATTATAAACTATTAAGTTTTGCTTTTATTACATCTAATCATATATTTTCTAACAGCATGCATTTCGATATATTCAACTTCGTTTAAACATTCTAGGTTTATTTTAAAGTTATGGTTTCATTTAGGTTCATTTTTAATTAAAAAATGGACATGCAACTGCAACAATTTAGAGAATTAAGATTGAACATAATATGTCAAGGTATTAAGATTGAATATAATATGCATACTCTATTATAGAAAAAAATAGTTCCGAATTATTGTAAAAACTAAACAATATGAATTTTCAAACATAAATATGATGTAATTTTTTTATTATAACAATGTCATACTTTAAACATAAAATACATTATTAACTGCACATCAGTAGATGATATGTAAGATATAAAAACGTGTATATTCTAATTGCGACAAAACATATTTATTATTATATTCAAACGTTAATTCGATTAATTCTGTATGAAATTATTTTCAATAATTTGATGATAGATTATGTTGTTGTAGTTGTAGTTGTAGTTATATTGATTATATTTAGTATTTAACTGATAAATTTTGAATAAAAATATCTAAATATAATCCAAAAGATTAATCTCATACGTAATTTTATTTAAAATGTATAATCATTTAATTAATTTCTCAATTCAGTATTGAAATAACTCTCATCATTGTACCACATCATACTTCTAAATGCAGTACTTGAAGAAAAATATGAAAGTGTAAGTTGCATTACATTGATAAAAGTTTTTTTGTGAAGGTAACAAATTTTGCATATAAAACACATAAAAATATATTTAAATTTATCTTATATTATAATGTTTCAAGTTCTAATTCAAAATTACTGAACACAGACTAAAACATTTCATTTATCCATCATTTGTAAATTAAACTAATTATTAGTAATATTTGTTTGAATAGTTCTCTTAGTTCGTAAGCATTAATAAAAAAAAGATAAGTTAGCCGTGCGTAAAATAAGATGTACGTATAGAAAGCGAGCTTACATTCTTTTTTCCTTTCGAAATATTTTCTGGACAATACGCTTTTCAAGTTATTTTGTATATTTTATTTTTCTAATGTTTATAATAGCAAATACAATATAATAATCATTTTTATTATAATTAAAATAATCGCCTATAAACTTATATAAATTGAATTTATTTAAAATTTTAATATAATGTCAATGATGAGAAAGTATAATAGTCAAGAATTCAGAGCTTAAATTCTATTACAAATATTAAAAATAATTTAACTTTAAAAACAACCCAATGAAATTATAGATACGCTCAATATATTGAGCTTCTAGAAAACTGAAAAATAATTTAGTTGTAGTTAAACATAAAAAAGGTACCAAAAACTTCCGCAGTCAATCTTTTAATACATTAAATATTAATTATTTATAAATATAGCTACATCGAATGGTGGCCAACGTTTCCTATGTTTCATTTTGCTTTTAAAATATATTAGACAAGCTTTTTTATAATGTAATAATCACTAACAGCAATTCATAAATATAATGTTTAAAAGAAGGAATTATTGGTAGAAATTTTTGGTAATAGTTACTATTTTGTGCATGAGAAAGAAAGTCTTCATTAACGTAATGATGTAAATGATGTACCATGTTTAGTGGATACTCATTAAACACTGATCCAAACACCTACAGTATATTTGTTGCTGTATGCAAAGCTGAATTACAGTTAAAATCTGCTCTAGTTTCCCATTTGTTTACATACATGCAATTTGGCCTAATTAAACAAACGCCTTACTAGCAAGGGTTCTCAGATCGTGTCACTTTAATCCCTGGAAAAGAACGACGTTGCCACTGACGTCTAACTCAAAAGAATTGATTCCCCAGACGCTTGGGTTGATTGCAATCCACTCTGCATTACACCCAGACTAATTTCTCGTATCTCCTCGAGGCTTTTTCTATTCTACTTTCTTTAACTGACGCGTATTTTTTATTTGCGACTTTATTATTTTTCTCGAGAAACTTATATATACTATGCTTTTACACAATACGTATCTTATTGATTCTCAATAAAATAATCTTACCTTTTAAATAAATAATACACTATTAGACTTTTTTCTTTAATTTTTATTAAAATACTCGTAACAGTTTTATTTTACATTTTTAAGTGTATTTTTACTCAGAAGCGTATCACATGTTATTATAAGCTTGCATTTGTATATTTCACGAATTATTGCATAATAACACCAACCATTGAACCATTGAACCAACGTATTGAAATCTGATAGTATAAACAATCAGTCTTTTCATGATAATTTAATACTAATGGTTGTATTTATGTTTAAATAAATTAGTATAGTTTTTTTGAGTTTGATTTATTCTCACATTTGATTACAGTTTTTGGACTGTATTATTTTTTCATATTTCCGTTTTTTTTATTTTTTTATAAGAAATTCTCTTTCGAATATATTAAAATAAATTTTTTACTTTAAAAATATTAAATATTAATTTTGTTATGTCTTATATATTTATATATATTTTTCATTTTATGCCTACGAAGTAAATTGCAATAGTATGGATGAAATGACTAATATTTATAGAAAATAATAGACCCATACGTTTTTTTTTTATTATCACTATTATTATTATTATTGTTTTTTTATTTTCCTTTTACGCTATATATTACGATTATATATATTAATATTATGCGGAACTATTATTATATTAAAACTAATTTTATATTAAATTATTAAATGATATATATAAATATATATTTTCAATAATCGAAGTGAGTTGTACTCGATTGAATCCTGTATGCAATAATAAAACATTAAAAGTATGAATTAAATATAATATGTTGAGATAATTAAGACGAATTGCATTCGGCTAAGACTATACGTGCAATTCGGCTTGTATTATTATTTAAATGAAAATGGTAAATCTTTGAAATATAACCAAATATAATATAATTATTGAATAATTAAAGCAAATTGCATTCTTTCGTGCAATTCAGTCTATTATTCAAGAAAAATGATAAAATATATACGTTTAATTTAAATATAATGCAATAATTGAATAATTAAAGCAATGGAAATTCGGCTGAGACCGTTCGTGTATTTTAGTTTATATTATTAATCAAATGAAAATGGTAAAATATAATAATAATTAATATAATAATTTCTTCTAATTTTGAATTATTTTACTTTTTCTTTTATTTTGAAGTATTTTGAATCACTGCACTTATGCCTTAAAGTTGACTGAGTGTTGTGTCGATTATAGGTTAAACTTGTAGTGTAAAAATATTTCTACTTTCTGGCAAGTAAAAGAATTTCCACTGTTCTACCTGGAAAGTGAATATTCTACTGCAGTACTGCAGCTACTGCTACTACTTTTTCATAGGAAAATTTGGCTCTTTTAATACTTTTTTGAGTAATTGTTTTTTCAATCATTTCCCACTACTCCATAAATTTGTGTATTTTTTGCGTGTTGCTTACCGTGCAATTCATTTTATTTTTTTCTTACAATAGTTTTGTTTATTTTGTTAATAATTTTATATTTAAACACTAATTTTCAACTTGTTATTATAATATTAATTATCGTTTTTTAAGTGTGTTTACAAAATATATAGTGAAAAAATAAATTATTAAATAATTTATAAGAAATTTCTTTTGAACAAGTTGCTATTTACGTTTAAACAATATTATCGTTTATTATTATAATATATATATATAATAAATATTTATATATATTTATTATATATAAAATTTTGTGTCAATAAAAGAAGGTATTTACAATAGTTTTTTGTAGTTGAGTTTTTGACAACGAATTAGCAGTTTTCTATTGTATGCAAAATATATAAAATTAGTATTCGCTTGTGTCATTGATTACAATATGATTTAGTATTGCATATTTATTTACAATAATATTATTTTAAATATTTGAAGTGTTAATACAATTTTATAAAGAGTTATTTGTATGCCTTTAGACATGTTTAAATAAAATATTAGAATTTGTGAACTAGTGATCGTTTAAAATATTTGTGTTTGTTTAAAAATGAAATTTTAATAGAATAAAATGAATTTTAGTTGCAAAAGTGTAATGTCTATTGTATAAAAAATTATATAAAAACTTAGATTTTAAAGTTTTCCATTTTTGTACTTTATATCATAAATTATATGTGTGTATATATATTTTTCCATAATTAATTTTCATTTAATTTTTATCTTTGATTGATTTATTTCTTTATATATGCTATTAATATATATATTTTCATTTTTTGTCATTAATAATCAAATATTAGATGCGAATTTATTGGGACTCGAGATTTTTTATACATTATACAGCATCATTCCCATTGTCGACAGTCCTTGTTTACGAACAGCCAGACATCGATCCATGATCAATTTCTGAGTAGCGCTGATTCCCGAATGAGAGAGCCTGTGTAAAGAATTGAACACAGATCAGTGCAATCGGGAATGTAGAGTCGAATTTTGTCGCTTGCAATATCGCAGTATATGTTTGCGTTTACTCAGGATATAATATTTTGTTTAAGTTTTAACGAGTATTAGTTTAGTTTAATTAAAATATTTTGTAATTGTTTAATGTATCTGATATATGACATAAATATATTGATAACATCTAGGTAGCGGGTTGTCGCGGAGAACAAATTTTGATTGAACGGAAACGTCAACAGTTTGTGATCCGTATATACTACGAAATCATAATCATCTGCCCAATGTTTAACATATTTTATTGCTATGTAAATTTCTAATAATTCCGAATCATACGCGATATACTTACATTACAAGGGGGACAGGTCTTTCGTAAAGAATTATAATGATTTCCATTTCTTTTAACTTTCTGCAGCAAAATTTATTGTATAATAAGACGTCTTAAATGTAACACTTAAAGAAGCCCCAGATAGCAAGTTCAAAAGCATCACAACCTTCTTCAAACTATTTTTAACTACGATAAAAGCAAATTGATAATTCCCAAAAACCTTCTTAATTGCTTAATAATTATGGATTTTCGGATTTTCAAGATCGCTTTCGTGTGCTCTTTCGAGGATCTTATACCTGTCTTTTTTACGTGGTGGTCGAGAAATTGAATTTCTTTGACACCAAAATGCATTTTGCCGGATGCATGTATGACTTCGACCTGGCTTAGATGATTTAATAGTATTTTTAAATGTTTTAAGCGATCGTCTTAATTTTCATAGAAAATAATAAACAAATCGTTGAGAAGTCTGACTTTCATTTCGTAATCCGAACGGTATAAAAAAATACTCGTATAAGCTAAATAATTATCACGATTCTTTCTGTAGATTCGGACATGACGGGAATTTGATTATACGCAGGGATCAAATCAATTTTGAAAAAAATTTGTTTATCTCTGACATTTTAGGGTAAAATCTTCGAGATCGCGTGGCGCATACCTGTCGGGTTTAGTTCTTGTATTCAACGCAAAATAGTCACCGCATAATTAGGTTTTCTTCACCTTCTTTAGTACGAGATGTATCTGCGCAGATCAAAACTCTTGGACGGTCGGATTATCCCTTAATTCAACATTAGTTCAATCACGTCCTTTGTCACTGCAGATTGTCGGATGCAAGTTTTCACAATTTGTTGTAAATAGGCAACTCCAGTGTTGTTTCGATGTAATGATTCGTGCGTTTCACCTCGGATTGTCTAAATACCTCACGAGATTTTGTGAGGTCACAGAACTCAGAAAGAAATTTATGATATTTAAAATTTGCCCGACCAGTTGTTATTGATGTATTTTCCTTTTCCTTTGCACCAAGTCACGGGTGCACTCGCGATATTTGTGTTCGCCATTAATTTCGCAAGTTCAAATATTTTACTTTGCGTCGCCATTTCTTCTATTTTAGTTTTTTTTTTACAGCGCATATATAAAGTCACGCGTTTTTTCCGATTTATCTCTGATCACGTCGAGATCACCAATTTGTGAATTCGTGAGAAGTACGGGACACGATACAATAAATAGTCTAATAATCACATAATACGATGCAAGCAGTTGACAGTCACGAGTCGTAAGCACACGTGCGACGGGCAAATTAACGCGGTGATGATCCTTGGGCGATTCTTTGGCGATTTCTTCCCCGGTGCATCGCCGTTCGCCACTTATCCTTCAGAGGTCTTTTTCGATGATCTTAAAGGGAAGATGACAATTTTATCTGGCACGGGTCTGAGCACAAGCCGCAACATCAGACCGCCGTTCGACCAAAAATACAGCATGAGCGTCGTCGCCTAATTTTCCCGTAGTGGACGGATGGATCGAGAACCTTTATGGATTTCTCAACCATTCGACAGCTTTTACTGTCTTATATATCTGATACAAGACTATAACAATCATGTTACAAATTCTAAATTAATGCTATATTTTATAAAAATTTAGTCGCCGATATATTTTATGTATTATTTATTCCAATTCTTTCTTTTAGCAAATATTTGATTTCTTATATCTAATAAATTAACGAAAAATTTTTTATTCTGTTTTATTCACATAATTTGAAACAGTGTGTTTATTAAGAGAATTGAAAGTTCTTAATTTTAATAGTAGTATCATCTGTATTTCATTATTAGTAATTCAATAAAATTAATGTATTAAATGTTTTTAACACTTCTTCATTAATATCTGCATTACCAAGCGTTCCTTTTAAATACGGCTTTCTAATCTGCCTTAAAACTTGACTAAGCATAAAGTTTCTTTTAAACTCCTGATTATAATTTTCTATGTATACTCTTATTAGCATTTTAACTTCTCAAAATTTTAAAATGGTAGAACAAATAAAACGGTGAATGTCATGAGAAATGAGACAAAGTAATAAATCAATCGTCATGTATTAAACTAAGTTTTAAAAAGCAACAAATTATTTTAAAAAATTATTATTAGTTATGTATTACAATTATAAGCATATGAAAATATAATGTATATACTAATATGATATTACATTATAATTTAAGTATTCTAAGTAATCTGAACATTAAAAATTAAAGTAGATACGTTCAAATATATTTACAGCCCTTAAAAATGCTACCACATCGATAGGTATATTTTACTGTAAATATTAATTACAAGCAAAGAAATCAATAATATCTTTCAGAGTTTCCAGGAACTAATGGACGAATAAACATAAGTAACTTTAAAAAACAATTAAAATTATTAAGTTACAGTTTTAAGAGTAGTGACATCGGATTAATGTCGATTACCCATTGTGCATAATTCTAAGTGATATAATTAGCCCAATCTTTTGAATACAGTTTCGAGGAAGAATTTGCTCTTTCCTCAGAATTATTGTTAAAAATATGGCGACACTACAAAGTGCAAGAACGAATCGCCCGAGTATCGCATCAACGGACATTTACGATCCGGTATGAGAACTTTGTTGTCATGTTAAACGAGAATAATCTGTAAAGTTTTTTTACATGTCACCTCATTTGTATTCGAAATCTCTATATTTATTTGTTATCTAAAATTATTAAATTTTTTGTTGGCATAATCCCAATTGTCTTTTTTTACACCCATTAATATTTAATAAATCCATTTTGATGCAAGTTTTCAGCCGCTCGTTTATCCTGGATCAACACTAAAATTATTCGTTAGATTGACTTTATTTTTGATACTTATTTTTCAAACATTAAAATTTACGAAAATGTAACATTCGCATTAAAATATATTCTTATTTTTTAACAGTTTTAGTTCTTATTTTAGTCATTCTTTCAACGCAATAAATTATTATACTATCGGAAGAAGTAATGAGTTTTACACTTCTCTAATATTTATTAAATACATCTGTATAAAATAATAATGAATTAAAACATAAGTTTGAGTGATACGTTACTTTCTTAGGACATCAATAAATAGTACACAAAGAAATATATTAAGTAAATGAGTGAAATTTTCGCACTTTTGCATATTTTTTCTATTAAATTAGACTTTTTCAACATATTATTCCAATCTAGATTTAGACTTGCAATCATTATCAACATTAAATATACAAAGTATTTTATCAAGAAATGAAGTATCATAATGATTTGCTCATTATTTTAAATGCATACATTCGTAAATGTAAGTAAATTTTACAAAGAAAAAATGTAATTGGTACAATTGTATTACAAAGATAGAGTCAAGTTTACGGGAGGCAACGAGAATTCGGTTTTCATCCACGTACTCAATGCAGTCAATTATCACGAACATGAATAGTCATTAAAAAAATCGGTTGGGGGTTTAGGGGTAACGAGAGTATTATTTAAGAAAAATTAATTCTGAGAAAGTAAAACAGAAGATATTGACAGTGAAATAATATTAATTTTTAATGAATGATATCATGATATTATCGACGATTCGGATTTGGGAATCACAACCCCCTTGAAAAATGATTACTTTGAATGTTTTCGTAATTCGTCAAGAAAAAATTGAAATTGATTGGGGAGAGATGGATGGATACAAAGTGTTAGAGCAAAGGTAGAAATCCACGAAAACACATTCTGGCGTTACCCTGCTCTGCAGTCTTAGTTATTGGATTTTAATTATCACAGTTGGATTTATTTTGAATCTTTACTTCCGCGACCAATTTCAAGTGGATTCTTCTCGACTTGTTTTTTAGCACTTTTAATAGTATGCACTAGAATGTTGCGTATGAGTCACTGTAATGAAGTCATATGATATTGGAAAAACACAACCTTGTAATATATGTAACACATTTTGCATCCAGCTTACGCATTCATTTGCTACGGTGAACTAAACAAGAGCACCAACTATTCCTTTTATTTACCCGAAAATTTATCGTAAACCTTATCTAAACAAGGTCACAAGTGTGAAGTTTTTTTATTATTCAATGCATTTGAATGATAAAATATGTATTATTATTTCACTTCTTACATGAAAATTTACAATTTTGCAAATTTGCAATTTAATTACGTGCATCTCCGAAATTTCTAATATAGTTATTTCAATTAAACATAATTAAATTTAATTGATGTTTTTAAAAATTGCTTCTCAATACTTATAGGCGAAAAAGTGTTTGAATAAACACAGAAAAATATTTAAACCGTCTTTTAAAATCTTATACAAGTATTCAATGTTAGTGAAATTTCCGATAAAATCTTTAAACATATTCTAGAAAGTTTGAAATATCAAATAAAATACTTTTCAACGTCTTGAATGAACTATATAAATCTATATAAAATTTAAAAATAAAATAAAATAATAAAATAAAAAAACTATATAAAATCAAATGAACTATATTACTAATCATAATGTTTTAAATACTATTTTCATATATTGCATATTTTATAAAAAGTTATTTTGATTAAAGTATGCAATGTAGGTAAATGATTAATTAACACGATCTGAAAAATGTTAACGCATTTTTGTTTACGCAAGTCAATTCACAATGTTTTGCGATTCTTCTTTCTGAACCTTTAAGAACTTATAGTATACGAAAAACCATTTATAATCTTTGTAAAAAAATCTTGTACAAAAATTATATTTTGTTTTTAATATAAATAAATGTAATGAGTTATACAAAAAACAACAAGTTTATATAGAGTTCCCTAACAATTAAACACCCTGAGGTGTACCTTACAGATTTTCTTGATATTGTGATATATTATAACATATCAAAAAATGTTAGACGGATGTTTTTGTACGTGCTAACTCGGCGATTTAAGGGATGAAAAGCACCCTCGGAAATGGTTTCTTTAATATCTCAAAAATGAATTAAAATTTTTCAATGAAATCAATGTCAATTTATTTTTTATAAAATTTATTTTTTATAAATGACTTTTTTCTTTTTTTACCCAGAAATTTTCAAATAGATTCAATCTTATTGAAAATTATTTTACTATGATCGATATTGAGATTTGAAGTTGACGTTTTTCAAAGTTTTTGAGAAACAAACCCCTTTGAGATATTAAACTCCTAACAAGAGACTTCTTAAGCTAATTTTTTTCTTTGAAAAAGACGCTTTCGCGAAAATCGCTTTTACACGAAGGGTCACGTACCTTATTTATTTATTTATTTATTTTTAATAAATCTGTCTATTTTTGAATACAGATAATCATCTTATAAATAATATTAAATATTGATGTTAACACATAGCAAAGATTTAAAAAATGAAACACTTAAAGTTTAGCCACAAAAACATTTTTATAAGATATTCTTATATAGCAACATATTACTTAAAATAATTTGTTTGTACATGAATTACCTATGCTCCCAATGGACACATTAATCATTTTCATAATGGTTTTAAATTTGAATAATATAATTGAATCTTACTAAAACTTTTGTATTAACGTCACATTCGTATCCAGTTCATCGAATCTCGAAGTTTTTGTAAAAGAGAAAAAAAATGTAACTGTGAAAGAATTTACTTTGTAAAGGAAAGAAAAAATATTTTATATCAAATGTTTGTTAATGCGTGTATTTTCTATTTTAAAAACGCATATATTATTACAAGATATAATCTACTAACTAATAACTAGATATAATCATTATTTAATATAAATAGGTGTATGAACTAATAGTTATATATTCTAAATTAGCATTAATTAGTATTTATACGATGAACAATAATGATAGTCATGAAAAAAATGCTTCAAACATAACGATTTTCCATACCAAGATTATCTAATAATTGCAACGTTGGAACATGACGTTGGAACTTCTATTTCGCAGTGTGTATTACATTTGTATCAAAAGTTAAGTTAACTGAATCTTCAAATTTATTAGATATTACTTCACTATATCCACTTTTATACCACGCGAATTTAAATTTATCGGTACACCTTGGTGATGTTAGCTGATTCTGTACTTTGTTAATATTGTAATTTCATAATATTATTCTTTAAATGAACATTTAAATCCTTATTCATTAATATTACGGAGTCAGAAAAATGTTTCACTTCTCTTCCATACTCTGAAGTCATAAACATCAAGAGGTTGTATTCTACCCATGCTTCCTTTTGGAAATATTTTTATGATTACTTCTTTTTTTCTGGAGTGTCACTTCTTATATAATGGCAGGACAATGTCCACTTCAATAGTCTATTAATAAAATGCTTAATGAGCCCACATTAGGAAAGTATACTTCTTTTAGCCACATTTCGAAATGATGTAAAAATAAATGAAATTTGAAATATCAAAATTTTATTTGCACAAATAATTTTTTTCCAATTATGTGTAGTTAATTTTCCAGATTTAGAACTCATAACAGAGGTGAAAAAAGTCTACCATCGCTTGATATTGTTGATTGAATTGTATAACTATGAGCTGTAGAAGTTACTGATTGCACATAACATTGATTTGATTTTATCCTTCAACTACTATTATACATTCAGTATGCATTTCTGATTGATCTGAATTAAATACATTTTCTATACCTTTTTCTTGAAACAATTTCTTTTAATAACAAATTTATTTGTTATTCTTTTTAAAAAAAATATATTCCTTGAAGCGTATATAAATTTATTAATTTTCTACTAATAATTCTGTGAACTTTTTTTAAATTATGTAGCCAATGATTAGATACTTTAAAATGAAAATCTTCTTTTCCAATATCATTTTAAACTTGTAATGCACATTTTTGTAAATTCTTGTCATGAACAGTATGACTAGCATCAATAGCATTTTAAAAATTTTCTAAAAGAAAAAGAAAATTCTTCCTATTTTCTCTTTATAGGTGCCTACTTTATTTAATATCTTTGCCCAACGTTTTAATTGGGTTTTGGATTGAACTTTGCGAAAACGATTTTGGATTGTTTTTAATGGTAAATTTTTTGTCAAACCGCTTCTTTAGAATTCCACGGCTTTTCCTTGTAGTTGTGGCCTGGTTCTTCTGTATCTCGCGTGCATTATTGTAATCTTATCAATTGTATCTTCATCAATTGTCCATATTTGACCATCGTCTTCTATAATTTTCATTTCATTATCTTTATACAGTTCTTGATAATGTAATATTTCATATTTAACTGTCTCGACATCGTGAAATTCCTTCATAGCATTTAATAGAATAATTTCAATAATCTTTTTAAACTAAGCTCTTGTGGTGTTTCTGGAATTTTTGAATTGAATGCTTCAAATGTAATTAGAAGCATATTTATGATATTCATAGGTTTGTTAGCCATTTTTATTATCTCAAATATAAATAGATGGTCCAAAGAATTTTGAAATATATTTAATAACGTAAAAAACACCAGTCTAATATTTTTGAATATGCTACGTCATATCAACAATATCAAGAAAATCGGAGAGATACACCTCGGAATGTTTATTTGTAAGTACATGCACATAAACAAAAGAAATACATTTTGATATAATCTTA
This sequence comes from Wiebesia pumilae, assembly GCA_018907045.1. Lineage (NCBI taxonomy): Eukaryota > Metazoa > Arthropoda > Insecta > Hymenoptera > Agaonidae > Wiebesia > Wiebesia pumilae. The sequence goes on from JACCHZ010000151.1 coordinate 648,184, forward strand.
TTAAAAATCTAAAATTATAAACACTTAATTTCATGTAGAATGAAATATATTAAAAAGACCCTATCCAAAATTGTTACACTTACTTATATACTAAAATACACGCACAAAGAATAAGTAGATATAATGATATATATTTCAATTAATCTCTAAATAAATCTCATTAAATTAAATTAATCATTTAAATAAATCTCTAACATATTAATAAATATTAAATGATTTTTAAAAAAACTGAAAAAACTAATATTTTGTAAATATTTTAATATGATTTTCACTTCTATCTGAAGCGAGATTTTTTCGAATATAATTTAATAAGAAAAATAATAAATTAGACTAATGTTTTGTCTATTATATAATTTTATTATTTATAATATATATATAATTTTGCCTTCAATACTAAATACTATGTGTTTACAATCTATAATATATATATTAATTATACAATATTTAATACTATATTTTTTAGTAAATCTTATATTTGAAAAGAGTAAATCTAATGAAAATGATAATACATGAATATTTAGTAAGAACTATGTATAAAGTAAGAAATACGCAGAAAATTTCTATTATTTCATTGTAATTTCACGACATCTTTCTTTAAAAAGTTATACTATTTTTTCAATAGTTTTTTATTTGCTAACTCAAAACTAAACAAATCGTGTCTAATTTTAAAAAGAAGTCTTCATTGTAGTTGAGTAAAATGCGAACATAAATTTGTCAAATTATTTAGAGATATTTCAAATTTAAGACGCTAAAAAAATGTTTACGTTAAATGAAATAGCACAGGAATTTAGTAAAATTAATGATATCTTATGTCATAGTAATTGAATTTAGTTTTATAGGTTTAAATTGATGATTCTGATATTTATACAAGGAGAAACTATATATATATATATATATAACATATGTTAAAATCAATAATCTAATTATTATGAAACCATTATATAATTAATATTTAAATGAATATTCATTTCGACATTGTTTGTGTAAAATTAAATAGTAAAGTGTTATAATTGCGCAATAGATTTTGATATTTACAATAATCTAAAAAGTTGAATGATAAAATGTAAGGACGTCTTGTTGAGATTTACATGTAAATATATAGCGCTATACGATAATTATTCTCTAAGTTTCGATAATAGTAACATTAGTTATAAGCAGAGATAAAAAATTGTTTGGAAAACAATTTTTCGCTCACTCTTCTTATACTTCAACGTAAGAAAAGATTATTGATTATTTTATAATTATCAAATTTCTTAGATACTAATTGCCAGCGTCTATAATATTATATATAAAAAAATGATCGCTCTCGCCTTTCTTCTTAAATAAAGAAAGGGAAGGAAATATAGCTTTAAAGTCAAGTGTTTATATCTTCGTGAGTGCGAAGGCATGAATTATAGCTGTAATGAATGGATTAGTGGCCTGAAATTTGAAACGCGAGAATGAGCCGAAACGTGTCATATTAGATACTCCGAATTTGCTGTATTGCTTCGGAGGATCAAACTCGACTTTCTCGCGGCTGTAATTGCATGTGTACTCAATAAGCGGGGTCAGGTAAAAAGGCGGTACTGAGGGATCCTTGATTATGAACTTTCTTGTGCGACGCCTACACTTTGACTTCAATAAAGTGAAAACTTATGCGTAAACTCACAGTCCAGTGTCGGTCGTGCTGCCAAATGTTGTAGCCTCTATCTCCGTATCTGCTCACGAAGATTCTTCATAACTATGTAAATCTGAAACACCATTCAGTTGCCTTCCTCAACATCAATGCGATCACTTGACTGTAAAACTGTCGAATCAACGCGCTGATTGTTATGAGTAAAGCCACCACATATCGATGCATCGTTTATAATGTCTGTACTTACGCGAATGATTACTGTTATTCAAAAGTTATTTGCTATTAAAAACATTATTGCAACAATTGAGCAAGATAATGTAAAATATCAAGCGTTCAGTTGGGACAGGACATTAAGTTGCTTTTTTTATAAGCTTATGTGAATTTATCGCACCGAACGTAGATCGTTTTTCCTATATTCATGATTGTAATTTACGGGCTTCTTTTTAATAGCCTACATATTCTATACGAGTATAAGACGTATTTTGTCAGGGTAAAGATAGTTTAAATGCAAATCTAAAGAAAATATTTGTGTTTAAAATGTTTGCTTGAAGGTCGATAAAACATCACGTGTCTGATTGAGTGTTGTACATACGCGTTGAATGGTGGTCCAAAAAATTATCTCTCAAATGTTTGAGCCATTTCAATTATCGTTTCAATGGAATATTAAGCATGACTGGTGGAAAGAACATATATAAAAAGCTCACACACTCGAATCCAGAAGAATTTACCTTAAATTTCTAAATATTTTATCGGGACCTAAATTATACATTTTATTCGTCATTCTTATTCGCGCTAATTGAATTATCAAACTAACTGTATAGTTTGTAATTAAATATGTTAATGCTTATATAGTGATATAAATTGTAAACATACTCGAAAAACGAAACCTATTGCTCACCATTTGTTATAACTCAGATCATCTCGGTTCCTGTAATGGATTTCTAAATTGTTGTTACTGTCTTTTATAAAGATTCTTTCATTCTTTGATATTGTAACTTTAAAATATACTAAAAATAAAAAAAGTACAAAAGATTATATCTATAATTTTTATTTTTATTTTTTGCAATTTGAAAAACTTTCTCTTCACATATTTTTGCTATAAAACTGATCATCGTTAGAGACGGATATATGTTTCTAGTTAATAGTATTATTGTTTTCATAAAAATTGTTTGTATCATAATTTCTGTTTTTAAATGATTTTCCTATAAATAATCAAAGCGAGTTAAGCATATTTTACAAATTCAATATTTGAAAATTGTTTGCGATTAACATTTAAAATTCGGATAAACCGTAAAACATAGTAATATTAATATTTTAATTTATAAGAAAACTATGTAAGACTATAATTAAATATAATCGAAAAATTCTCTTCCAATTAAATTATATAAATATACGATTTTAAAGAATTTTTAAGGTCGATGAATGATTTTATATTTTTTTAAAATTATTAATTTATTTTGACGTAAAATCTTATGATCTGACTATATTTATATAATAACATTTTATAGAAGTATGTAAGTATTATATTTTATTAGTGTTACAGAAGAAAAATTAGATTCTTACAATAAATTTATTTTAAAAGAAACAGTTTTTAAATTCTAGAATCTATCATGTTTCTCGCAGTTGTTAAAAGTATATTGTCAAAAATATTAGTTAAAGAAATTGTTTTTTTTAATATTATGTAATTTTTTGTTTTAAAATTGTTGCATTAAAGCATACATTTTCAGTCTTAGAATAAGGTTGATAATGTATTTTATAACAATATATATTCTTTAAAAAGTAAAGTATGTAAGTTTGTGACATCTATCACTTAATCATCAAGAAAAAATATATTTTACTTAAAAGAAACAAAATCTGTAATTTTTGTTTAATACATAAATTTATTTTTATTTGATCATCTTTTACGCATTTACACGTTTAAATTAAAAAAATATCTTGATTTAATTTATATTTAATCTATTATTTCTACCTTTTAAAGCTTATAAATTTTTATCTTCTCTCATTTTAAAGATAATTCGTGCGTTTCCCTTATAATTCTTCTTAAATTTTATATGATAATATTTTAATAAAAGTTTAAGTAATTTAATTTTTTCCTCATGATTTCATCTTCATCTTAAAAATTGCTCACTTTATTTTTTGATCGCTTTAACCTATAAACAAAGGAGTAGCGAAATGAGTGTGCGCGATTAGTTTCTGAAAGTTCGCTTTTTTTACGTTCCCGCCTTTATAAATTCACAGATCATAATGTAATTATAACAAATATAATAATTGAATTATTATATAATACATTATCATATTATCGTATTTTTTATCAGGAATAAATACTACTATGAATCATGTTGTTGATGAACATAATGTAATTAAAATTTAAAAAATGTTTACGTGCATTAAAATGAATGTTTGAATGTTTAGCTGAATACACGAAGTGCACGTAGTTACGATATTATTATCAAAAATTTATATTACAGGCTTTGGCATCAAGCAAAAAATTTAAATTGTATTAACTCTTTTAAGTTTGGAATTTTACGAACGAAGTATAAACTAATATATAAAAGCTTAGCATTGAAGATGTGTTTATGATTTGCGACTAATCAGCAGTCAAGGTCAAAGTGAGGACACACGTAGTCAATAGCTTTTCTACGCTTCTTACCAAGGAAAAAATTCAAGTAAGATTAAAAAATATCTTACTTTTTCTTACAAATCTTATTTATGTGTTTGTCTACATAGTGTAGTTATTACAAAGTTATTATTAAAAAAATTATTATAAACATTCACCTTTGAGTGCTGCAATATTATTTTAGATAAATTGCAAAATCTGGCTAATCTCACATAACTCTATTATCGTACTTTGACACGATAATAGAGTTTGTAAAAAAACCATTTTTATGTATATATCTGGGATTTATGTTTTTCTATTTAAGCTTCAATAAAACAAATAAGTATTCATGATATACGTTTTTCATTTAGTCGGAATTAATTTTTACGTATTAAATTAATTAGCTTTTTAAAACAAAATTTTGTAAGTAATTTTTACTACATTAATTGAATATATAATTTATGTAGGCTATATGAAATTTGTTTAATAATGGAGGCGTAGATTGTATCAAAATTTTGCATATTTTTTAACATTCATATTTAAGATACATTGTTTAGAATAAAATATATATTGTTCAAATTTGTTACATGTCAATTTTATCCAATAAAATATCAAAATAATAAAAATTAATTTTAAACAATTTTTTCTAAAAACTTCTACGTTGTTAAACGGTTTTATTTAAATCTAATGTTCAAAAGTATTTTATTTTCCAATAGTTCAATACATAAATAAGTTGTAAGTTATATTAGTTATATCATGACATGAACAAGAATAATACAATGTTTAACAATTATGAACACTTTTTATTCATTGAACTATAGAAGCTTCTTTATACTTAGAATTGTAATAGTTTATGCTGAAAGTCTTCGAACATTTTTCAAATTATTATATAAAATTTTCATCTAAAATGACATTTCTGTATATAAATAAAGTTAATTGAGAAAAATAAACACAAATAAAAATGTTATAATTTTTGGAATTATTATTGAAAATTGTAATGAATATTAATATAAAAAAATAAAGTTAAGAAAAATGTTAAAATTCAAAGAAATAGCAAACAAGTACAGAATTCTCCTCTCGTAAGTTTATCTAAATTACAATATTAAAATTAAAATTATTCAGTAATTTATCATGAAAAGATTTTATTATACGTATAAATTTTCTTTTTTGAAAATATTAATATTTACATGCAAATATCATATTATGCAATATGATATTTATTTGTGTAATAATATAAAAATGTCACAGAGCTCTTATTAGCTTTGAAAACAAATAGCATGATAAATTTGTAAAAAGGTGGAAACCATAAGATTTACATATAATATAAAAAATCTTTAAGTATAATAAAAAATTAATAGGTTAACAAACTTTAAACGTTATAAATAAATATTTATTTATCATATATTATGCTTATTATATATTTTTTGTTATCAAAAAGTGTAAACTGCTGAACAGTAAAAGTAATAAAAATTTGTGTCATGTCAATTTAGATCAATAAAACTAAAATAATGAGTAACTGTGCTAATAGATTAGTATATTTAATTTTTAAAAATTTTAATGATTTTTATTTAATTGGAAAATACTTGGAATAAAATTAAGTAACGGCCTTTATTGTAGTCCATTTTTCTTTCAAGAATAATATGTAAGCCTATTGGACTATTAATATATATAGCTTATGGACTAATAAAATGGTTGTAAATTTTATTTTTAGAAAATGTAATCTAACGTAAGCCTCAGTACATGTTCAAGAGTTTTCTAGGTGAATTTCATTTCAATAAATCATTGTAAAAGAAACATTGACTAATAGAAAAAATACGTACATGAACATTAAAGCAACCGTCGTATTAAAGTATTATTGCTTTACCAAAATATGATAAATAATATTATTATTGTTTTTATTTATTTATTACTGTAGTAAAAGTATCAATAAAAAGTTTCATAAATTCAGTCAGATAACAGGGAAAGATATTTAATGAATAAAATATGAAACATTTAAAAATGAAAAACTTAGTTGTTATTGATTAAATATCTACAAATAAATTAATGTTAGTATTACACAATTTATGAATATTAATGTATCCGTATTAATATTTACAAATATCAATTCAGTAATATGAATTTTATTACGAGCCTTTGTTATACTGCTTATACAATTAATTTAGTCTTCTCTTGGCTTATTTTTTATACAAACCATGCATTTGCAATTGACTTTCTTCGTTAATGCTAGGTTTATCTGATTTCCGAATCCGCCAACAATTTCACAACAAAGCATAACAAACAGGTTTTGCTTAATATTTGGTTACACGATACCTACTAGACACAACTAAAATTAAAAGTTGTCAAAAATAAGTAGAATCGTCTACTATTTTACTTATTATACTATTATCAATATTTTACTAACTGCACAACATTCATTATAGTACCTTTTTATTTTTAAGCTTTAACAATTTAACTTGTACTCCTTTGGTTGTATTACACCATTGAATGAATACCAAAGATAATAAAATTAATAAACAGGTAAAATTGATCAACTGTTTATATATTAATTCACAAAATCATATTAAAATGCATTAAAATTTAAAAAAATGGCAACATATTATAGTCGGTATAATTTAAATTTATATATAAAATATGCATAATAATGTATGTTGCCTTTTAAAAATAATAATGTCAGTATTTTTTCTTTTAGCTTTATTATTTATTATTTATAACGCAACATAACTAACAATTTTACTGCACAAATAATTGGTAAAAAGTTGCGGAAAATATAATACGTAGTAAAAATTTAGATAAAATTTCTGAATTTAAAGATAAATGTTTTTTCTTTTTATTGAAATTGATGTAAATGCGATAATTTTGTATTCATTAAATATTCTTTTAATATTTCCAACCACACTTTTAAGACAAATTTTATGCTTTTTTAAAATGAATAATAAATCATTGAGATAAATAATGATTAAGTTTATTTTCTATTTAATTTTAAAATACAGATCAATTTTAAATATAAAATTTTATGCGAAAGTTGTTGAAGGTCTAATTTTTTACAAAATAAGATTACAAAGTAGAACCAGAAAAAATAGTATTTGAGAAAAAAATTTACATAGATACGTAGATTACATTTAATGTATGTACTTTTATAGATTTTAATTTAAATAAACAAATTATACTCTAAAAATCATCGATAAAAATGCTCAGTATAAAATTAAAGCTACTGTTACGCCTATGACGTAAATGCCCCTTTTAGGTCTATGCAATTAAATATACTAGCCTGGGCTGGGCAACGGTCCTATTTAACACGGTGCTAAGATTTATTAAAATTCAGCTAGACATTTCAGTTATTTAACAATGTTGTTAGATTAACTCTATATAAATATTACTAAAATTTGAGTCTACTCAATAATAAAGAAAAGGGGTGTTAGAACAAATACTCCATATCTCAACATAGACTTTTACCCAGTCTGTTAATATGGATAGAAGTTCCATATCGCAACATGGACATTTGTCCAGTCCGTTAATATGGATAGAAGTCTATAGTGTTATATAGGAAAGGATTTTAGGATAAGGAATCGGGTAAAGGGTAGAAGGTCAAATTCCCCTTTAAAGAATAACTACATATTTTAAAAGAAAGGTATTTATTACTCACTTCTTTAATAGAAGCCAGTAGGTCAGCTGCCGGGTATAAGATTTGAAGGTGAACTCTCGTGTTGCATGGAGAAATGCGCCCATTTTATACAAAATTTAAAGTACACGTGGTATAGGCAAAGAGGGGATTTTTATAGCTTTTCCCGGAAAAGTCTATATAGCCTGTATACAATTTTCATTTTTATTAAGTTATTAATAAATTAATAAATAGCGCTTATATTTAATTAATTACTTAATTGTTTATAAAATTCGGTTCGCAATTACTTTTTTCATAATCGTACAGTTTTTAATTTATAAATTTGTTATTATTTACCCTGTTTTTATTGATATTAGTTTAATTAATAATAATTCATGGTTACATTTAAATTTTCTGCGGTAGTAGCTATTATTTTTGTTATATTGATTTTTATTATTTCTTATGTTAGTATTATTAATATTATTATTATTATTACTATTTTCTTTGATTACTATTATATTTCTTTAATCGTATAAAAAACGTTATAAATATTTGTTTTTTGTTGATATTTATTTATTTCGATTTTTATTTTCCTCCCCTTTTTTTCTATTCTATTCCCCTTTTTTTGTAAATTTATATTTAAATATAACAAAAATAATTAGTGAGAATTTGATAATGTTTTGGCATTTAATTTAGCCTTATGATATTACTTATATTTGCTTAAATATTAATTAGAAAAACTTCATGTTATTAACTATATTAACTATATTAGGTTTGTTTTATAATTATGATATAGTAATTTATTATGACTATAGATTTACGATTTTATTTTGTTTTTTTCCCTTTTTGATTATTTAAATTTTCCTTTAATTAATTATGCAATAAAAACTAAAATAATATATGGGAAAATACATTTCCCTTTGTTAATACAATTGTGCAGTTGCAGAATGTACATATATGCATGTATGGGCGCACAGCTGTCGCAGGTACAAATACGCATTGGAAGATGTCGTTGAGTGTACATATGTATGGCGTTCGGCCACTTGCGAGTGCAACCGCGCAATACGCGTGTGGGAGTGTAAGCCTATGGCTGCTCAAAAATAATGCAGGTACAGTCATAAACATGTCATGGTTATGACCTTTAGCCCTGACATTCCAGGCCTAAGTGTCGAATTTAGATGCTTTAAAATTTTCTTATTAGAGAAAGAGAGAGAGAAGAGAGAAAAAAATTTCTTTCTTACTTTCAATGGTTTTAAGGAGACGATATCGTAACATTACGTTGTGGGATAAAAAATTTATAATAATCGATTACGCCAATTATTATATAGACCTATAAATTATACTACTATAATAATTATACTAATTATTTTTAAAAGGATTACGCGATCCTATTCTTTACCTAATATTTTTATATAACATACATTAATCAAATTAATAAATTCATAAATCAAAATAAATGCAAATGATTTATTATAAGAAAGAACAGTAAAATATAGGCGTGAATTGTTTAAAGATAAAAGCTTTTCTTTCAAGATGTTTAGCTGAAGAAACTTATATAAGTTTTTGTTCCAAATTGATTGCAAAACTATTCAATAATGTTAATACGTAAAAAATTTTTTGTCTTTTTTAACAAAATAGTATAAGAGGTCAGTAAACATTACTGCAGTATTTACTAAAATTTTTATTTGCTTTCATATTATTTAAAATTAAATGTGTGTTTTATCATTTTATATGTTCATTCTTAATGGTATTATACATATTAAATTTTAATGAGGCAATGTAACTACTTATACGTATATTGTATACAATTATTATTTTTGTTTTAATTTATTAAAATTTTTATTTTACTTACAGTGATGCTTTTTAGTATAAAAAAGTGTAATCTGAATGAATTATGTACAATGAATTATGCCTAGTTTTTCAAATATATTTAACAATTATTGACATATAACGACTTAATTATTTACTTATACGTAATATTATAAAAGTAGTAAGGATAACATTATTATAGAGCTGGATCAATATGTATATTTAATGCCTCTTACTTTATCCAAGCATTTCAAATCTTAAGTAAGAATAATCCAAAATGTTAATAAATTTATACCTCATAGGTTACTTTTTAAATTATTATGTTTAATAAAATTTGATAAAACGAATCATAATTAAAGCATTTAATTGTAATTTTCAATTACTGAATATTATAGGTATGATCATAAAGAGTCATTAAAGTACACACATTAAAAATTTACTTAAAAATAAGACTATTCAATAAATTTAAATTTGCGGTAATATTAAATTTAAGCTTTTTTTCGAATTGTAAATTTGTATATTTGTTAAAGTAACTTGGTTGTCGAAACGTCATTGATATTAAAGTAATTTTCAACTATGTTGTTAAAATCGTCGTGCTTATGCGGAAACTTCGTATGACGTAATTATAGATTATAAACTTTTTAATTGATGCCTACACGTACAAAAATATAATTTTAAATAAACGCAGAAAAATATCCTGTTAAAATTACAAAATACTCGGCAACAATTTTAACATTTTCATATTTACAAGTTTACTTTGTTATTTCAAATAAATTGTGTTGTTAACCAAGCGAAACAGTTAATCAAAATAGCAAAACTTTAAGTTTGTAAGTTTCAGAAAAAAGAATTGGTTAAATTTTTACGAAGTGTCTGGTAAAGTGAGTAAACATTCTTCTTCCGCATTGTACATCGGCTGATTCATAGTAAAAACTATAGGTAAGCTTTTTTTGTAATTGATTCTATCGTTTGAATCACAATTGACAATCGTTTATCTTTTATAGAGAGGTGGATTTATCTTGCGATTCGCGAATCCCACCGTAACGCAGAATAATGCACGAAAGGATCATTGCAGGAAAATTCAAATATAAGCGAAAAGGAAGAAATAAAAGAATAAATTCAATAGTGCGAGCGAGACGAAATGTCATTCTAAATATAATGTTAAGGTTTTTTGCTCGCGTAATAGTACCATTTACCTATAGAGTAGTGTGGCTGGAGTTTATTGTACCCACTCCTAGTGAACAAAGAGAAACAATTAAATGCTTGTAAAGAGAGGTGAGATAAATGCACATTGCACATTCAATTATAAGGACGATCATGATACACATTTTCTTAATTGTTCGCCATGTAAATGAACTTTCTTTTCGATATATTAAAGAATATTTAACACCTTAATATCGACAATCTGCTTTATAAAAAAATAAGCATTTCCTTTTTTCCCTTTTCCTTTTAATTTTTATGCAAAATTTTCTACGATGTTTAATAGAACGAATATTTATAAGCGTTATCGAGCATCATATAATCTTTTTCTTAACAGTTTTACTTTTCTTCGCTACGCTTAGCACAATATCACATAACTACATATTTTTTTACAGGCAGACGAATTCATACATATGTAGATGTATTATACAAATATTTATTATCCTTTTTAAGACATACGAGAACGTACATTTATTTAATAAGATCATTTAATGTATCAGTAACCACAGGATAACTATACTTTAAAAATTCTATAAGTTTTAGCTGTAAATAATATTTAAATTACACCCAAAATTACATAAACATGAAAACATTATATTGTGTATGCTATTAAGAAATAGAATTTACAACTAAAAAAGTAGAAAATAGTGATACAGATTACAATATTTATTAGAATTATGGCACAATTTTAATTTTGAATATTTTCAGGAATCCTTGTAGGATTTATTTAATCTCTATCTGTTTATTGTAGAGAATTTATAATATTATATATCAAGACAGTGTAGATTAAATTTCATGCAAACTTGATATTTTCTAACAGTGAAATGAAAAGTACGCAAACACTGCGTGAATTTTGATCGTGCTACTACTACAAATTTTATTCCGAGGTCATCTGAAAGTTGATTTTAAAAACTTGTATAACGATCGGTAAGGAAGAATTTACGCTATTACGTACACGAAAGGCAATAAAATTATCAAATACTAAAGTTTGTATAGGAAAAAGCTAATGCTAGCTTTTGTAATTAAAAAAGGAATTACAATAATAAACAAGTAATTCAATTTCTTAGTTTATTTTCTTCTGAAGTCAATAAACTTCTTATCCATATCGTATGTTACCTTCACAGGCTACTGCCCCAACTGAATCACAAACTTATGCATTGGACACACGCTACGCACACATGGTTATTGACAAAATGGCCTATTCATATGACAACAGTATGTTTACGTTATACGTTAGATACTATTTTTTAAAATACAATAGCTGTAATTCTTGATTTAAAAAAATTTAGAATTTAAATATTATTTAGTTAAAACATTATTTTTCAAATTAGCTAAGCAAATTTAACTTAACGATTTATATATTTTGCTTTATATAAGTTACCTTATTAAACGTAAAATCTATGAGCAAAGAGACAGAGAAAAAGGTAGTAAGTTAACTCAATAGAATAATTTCTAAAAATATTGTAAAAGATTTTAGTTTTGAAGCGACATTAAGATAAAGAGAATGATTCAAATTTAATCGTTGATTTATACACCATATTTATGTTTTCTTTAAAAAGATTTTGTTTTTAAAATTTACCTAATAATTTAATAATTTTAAGGTATTTTCGTAAAAATGAAACGTAAACTCAAAAACTGACTTAACTTTTTTCGAAACGACAGATGGTACGTTAAAAGATCTAACACATATAATTAAAATGTAATTTTTAAACGCATAACAATTGGTTCTTGGATATAAATAATTAATTTTTAATACTTATTTATATTCTTAATTTTATGTAATTTTCTTTATTTTCAATGCTTTTTAAAAGTTATATATAAGAAAGTTATAAATAAAATAAATAATAGATTTCTTTTTTTTAAATTTGAAATTCAAAAATTAAAATTTAAAAATTAAAATTTGTATATATACAGAAACTTTTTACCACGTTTTGTTTCTGAAGAATCGCGTATATTTTTTCTTTTTCTACATGCATAACAAAGAATATATCATCTATGATGTCATTCTCCAGTTATTCTTTAATTTATAGTGATTTAAAATAACGTCGAATCCATTGTTTAAAGTGTAAGTATTAAGAATAAAAAATTAAATTATTACTACCCGTTTGCACGAATAAGTAAAACCTAAGTTGAGGATAATAAAGTCTTATAAATACAAGAGATATAAATAAGAGACAGCGCAAACTTATGTCGCTTTTTCATTGGATGAAAATTATTTAATCATACGATTTTTATAAAACTAAATTAATTTAAAATAAGGAGAGCATGAGAGTATAATCCTATTTGGGGCAATAATTAATAAACGAGTGCATTGATATTAATGACTACTAAAAACTAAACCAAACGATTACTAATAAAAGAACTATTGGAATTTCGGAAATCTCACGTAACTGTTGGCGAATGCGACTATATCGGAGTACAACATCACGCTGATCGTGTGCGTACACCTTTCAGGTCACTTAAGTTCATTGGCTCTTTTTCACCGTGCAACTGTCCGCCATTCTAGACGCAAGCGCCCACATCTTCATAACGATGATACGACATTCTTCTTACAAAATTGTTCAGCTTTTGCTATCTCTCGTCTTTTGAATTTCCACTTTTGAAAATGATGCAAAAATTGCGCGCCTATTTCTCCATCGCTCGCAACCCACTAATGGTCGACGTTCGTCGTTTACGCGTCAAAGATCCAAGTGCAGCCTTTTTTATTTTTTGTAATTAATCTATACTTTGTTGACTTTTCAATATATCTACTAAATAACTGTGCCTTAATAAGCAACAAAAATTATTACATTTTTCATTTTTACAAAAGCAATGTCTGCTTGATAATTATTGAGCAAACGCTTCTTAATTATATATCATTTTCCAACAATTTCATCCCGATATAATATCATAATACTAAAAAGCAATATAGAAACAGACTTTTTACAAGATTATTTATACTTTGATTATTTTTAAGATTTTTGTAATATAATAAAACGAAATTATTTTAAACTTTTTAATTTCTTACATAGTATACCTCAAATTTAATATCAATGCAATATCAATATAAATATTGTAATATAAACTTATTTTTCACAAGTTTGAAAATTTAACTTTATATTATTAACTTTGTATCATTAAGTATTTAAATATCAAACTTATCATTAAGTTTACAGCTTCAAGTATTGAATATCTGATATTGAATTTCTAAATACCGATGTAACAGGAATATATTTTTTGTGTTACTGAGTTATTACAATGATTTTTAAATAAATGTTATTATTGATTGATTTATTTCAAACTTGAAATTTGTTATTACCATTTCGAATCACTGAATTAAAACTCCTACTTTTTCGTATTTGTATTTATATGTTGCAGTAAAATCTCTTATTAGGCAAGTAATAATGGTTAGTGACTGTATTCAGCTTCAATTGACTAAATTTTTTATCTCATATCAATTTAAAAGAAACAAGTCACATTAGCAGATATATCGTAAATTGTACATTGCGTGTAAAAAAACAAATTGTCATTGCATTTTCTCAAACGCAATTTATTTTTCTAATTCAAATTATTATATAATTTATTTTTATATAAGAAACTTTTTGAATTTATAAGGCTTATTTTCACAGTTGCTACAAAATAATTTATAGCAAACGATATATATTTTAAAAGCTTTTAAAATACTTATAATACGTTTTATGAAAATAATTAAATTGTTTCGAATATATATTTTTTAAATCTAAAAGAGTTGCTTATTTGAAATTTTTTATCGATACAATAAAGATTTGAAGTCTTGCCTATTTACTGTTCTTTCAATTATGCAATTGAAAAATTTCAAAATCGTAGAGTTTTTTAGTTTTCATATTCAAATTCCGTAAATCTCTTTTAACGTTAAAATTTATAATTGAAGTATTATATTGCATTAGAATTAATTATGTAATTAATTAATTAATTATATGTTATTGATAAATATTTATAAACTTTGAATTTATACAAATAGAAATCTTATAAAGTGACATTTAAATCTTATTTAATCATAATATTTTTACATAGAATATTAAAATTGTATTATTGTATATTTTACATATGAACAAAAAACACGAGAGCTTAAAAAATACTTGAGTTATCGTGTAAATAAATACAATTCTTAATTTCAACATTTAACATTTGCTCTAAATATTTATTTAATTAAAAAAATTACAATAGAACTTTCAATTTATCAATAGAAGACTAATTAAATAACGAAAAAGTTTTCTATCGTATTATAATTGCAATGATTTACATTAATTTGTTTTAGTAACATTCGTAAATATTTAGGAAATTCGTGAAATAATTTTGTGTGTGTTGATATTTTATATTTGAATTAGATCAAATGCCTGAGCAAATAAAAAAAATCAAGATAGTAATGAATAGATTACAGACACTACAAAATCGCAGCTTATAATTATGATCGTGATTTATGTACGTGACATAATTTATGTCGTATGTGACTGTGTTCAGTATATTATATGAATATACCTAATATTATATAAATGTACAAGCGTATGGATATTTCCGTAACTTGTAAAATGAAAAATATACACTATAGGAAATGCTTATATATATAATGTAAAATATTTTTTTAATATATTAATGCAATATTTAATATAATTATTATATTGATTAGTTAAAAAATAGAAATATATCATAAAATTTTTATATGTTTTTCTTAATCTTTTACTTCTAATTTTACTGCTATAATTTTTATAAATATTTGTAACAATCAACTAACTTCATTTTTATCTAGAATACATAAACATCTGGAATATTTAAAATACATATATTTGAATAATTTATTCAAATTAAATTAAATTCGAGCAGACCTTTCTATAAATTAAACTAGTCATAGTTCAAACTTTTAATAAAAAACAATAAAAATGAAAACTTCTAATTTATATCTAATAGAATTGCTTCCATTTATACTTGTTTTATTTTTGGCTCGAGCTAAAGTTTCATTGACCCTAAAAGAAAATAATCGAGGACACAAGCTTAGATAACAATTATTTTTATAATCGAGATATAAATGTTAAAGAAACGAAGATTTTTATTTTGCAAATTATTCATCCCTTTTGCACATCAATCGAATACTCTTCTGGTCATTTATAAATCATAGATATAAATATAAGTCCATATAAATCATATGGATATTGTACGTGTCAAAAATATGATGAATGCCTCCTACGCAGGAAAACGAATTCAATGTCATATTTCTGAGAATTCAAACTACTTCCAGATTTGACTAAATGACGCACTGAAATCTGTGCTCATGTGCTTACAATAATGGTATACCTCTTATTCTTAACAAGCAGTCTCCGTATTATTTTATCAATATTCATTTTTTTATGGAAATTTTTTAATTTAAATTCTATAATCGTTGGTAATTTAAAAGATTTAATTTAAAAAATCCGAAAAAATCAATATTAAAAAGTTTTTTATTTTAATTAAAGTATTTAAAGTATGTTTTTCAGTTGTAAACGTATATTCATAATAAAATATTCATAATAAAATACATTCACAATATTTAAAATTTTATTCTAGGTTTCTTATTTCAGTTCTTTTTATCTATTAATACGATAAAATAAAAATATTATATAATATCAATTGAAAAAATAACGCAGTTGTAACTTAATTAATATTTTTTAACAAATTGTTCATTGTGGTGAAAGCACCCGAAAAACTTTTATATAGTATCTTTTAAATTGTAAACTTCAGCGAAGAATATTATATACCAAAAATTTTTATTTTTATAATAGTATAAAAAGTAAGTGTGTTTTTATGTTATTATGATTATTTTTTTAGTACTAAGAATATTGTAAATAACAAACTGTTAATTTTTTATTATTTACGAAGAATTTTCGACTCCTATCCTTACATTTGAAAATAAATTAATTCCATTATTTAATTAAATATTATATTTCTTTAATGTTTTGTATTCTGAATGTTTAGTAAATTTTGGTAAATTTTCCATTTAATTTTTTATATAGTTTAGTCCGCTTTTATACAATACAGGGTATGTTAATGGATCATTTTAAAGTCTTAATTAGCAAACTTTAACAAGTACTTTAAAGTATCTTATAGTTTGTTTATCTAGTTCTCATATAAATACGAATTTTATTTTATCAATGGTATTTATTTAAATAGATCATATTTAACTGTAAACATTTAAAGAATTCAGAAATAATTTTATGTAAAAATATATCGAATCGGGCTAAAATATAATGAAGATAAAAAGATAACTTAAATGTGCTAAATTATTAGAACATCATAGTTCATTATATTTTCAGATATTTTTGCATTTTTTGAAATATTTTGAAGTAAAATCTATTTCAATTAGAAATCTTAAGGGAATAAAGAAACAAGTTTTAATACTCGAGATATCACCTTGTGGTGATTAGACTACATTTGAAACTTGGATAAGTTTAATAACCTATTGTTCTACTTTTAATACCATTCAAGTATTTACTAATAACAACATTTATAAATAAAATAAAATAACGTTAATGAAATATTCGTTGAGGAATTTCAAATCGACTGACTCTAGATCAAAGTATTTAATTGTACAAAAGCATTTATATTTCATAAGCGTTTGATCAACAATTGATCAGAATATTTATAAGATAAAATTTGAATTCTCTTTTAGAGCTGACTAATTTATTTAAAATGAATTTATTTAAAATGAAGTTAAACAACGCTATGCCAATTAAAATAGCATATCTAATTTTTTCTTGTAAGTTACGAAATTGACTTTTTTTGCAAAATTACAGAAAATCGAAAAATAATTAATTACTTCTTTTTAAAACGAAGATGAGCTATAACCTCTTAGCTCACCCAATATTTCGATTAATTACATCATTTTAAGATCCGAGATTTTCTCGTTAAATAAAAAGAGAAAATAGACATCGCTACAGTGCTAACGAAAGATGGAAAACATTCTCATCATCGTTACGCTCTTTTAAAATCGTTCGGATTCATCAGTGTAATAGGCAGAGAATCGCACTGAAGCGACGTTCAAAAAGAGAATCCCTTTGAAACACCTGCGGACAATTATATCTTACATTAGAACATAGCGACGTCCCGTTCCAGAACTCGTTTCATATGCTTTGCGCGCAAAGTTCAACCTGCCACGGAGATCGACGTCGAGGAAACGGGTCAATCCTACAGTGTAACTTGTATCCTAGAATTAGGTGGAACGTCGGGTCGGAGTGGGAGGCCCTAGACTCAGTCGGTCGACGACCTCTTGGTGGCTCGCGGATGATACATAATCAGCGCTTTTATTTTAAGAAAGGCCTCTGCCCCTTCCTGTACTAACATATCTATGAATTCAGCCAAGTAGATAGGTAAAAGGCAACATGGTTGAAGGGGTGAGATACCGGTTAAATTTGCACCGTTCAGGCTACCGCGAAACCCATCACCCGCATTGCCAAGATTGTTACGTATACACATGTTCGTGCATTATTTAAAGCAGCAAATTTTAAGGAATTGAAAAAAGTTCAAGCAAATTGAGACTTTATGTATGGTTTCGAAGAAAGTAATAAATACCAGGATTATTGAATTTCAGTAAGTATGAGACGAATGAGTCAGTCTTTATTCTGGTGCAACATCAATTAAGTTCAGGTCCAAGTCACGTTCTTTTATTACAGAAATATACTGGTTGCCTTAGGCTTCTTATCGAATTACTATAATTATATTAACTTCCATGAAGGGTATCTTAAAGCACTGAATGCACAAATATCAGATATTTGCATTGACAAATTTACACCCTGATCGCGGAAAACAAAAGTTACCTGGGTACCTTAAATATCTCAAACCTTAAAAAATTGGTGATAAAATGTATCATCATAGAAATGATAAAAAAATGTAATACAGTAAACTTTAAAATTATTTTATATAGCGTAACTAACTCGCTAATTTCATTAGCAATGAAATAGTTTTTGAAAAATGGAATTCTTTAGTAAAATTTTATACACAATGCATATATATAATTATAAAATATACATTATTTAAGCTAATATTAATATATATTATTTAGACAATATTGCTTAAAATACAATTAAAAATTTATAAATTTTTGTATGTGATTGATAAATTATCCAACATAAAAAAGAAGAACATAAAAAATCAATAAAGATTGTAAAACAATGTTTGGCTGAAAATAATCATTAATAATATTTTAATTTTGTATTTGTTATTGTTTTAATAAAAGCGTGTTATACTACACTTTCAAAAAAGCTGAATTATATTAAATGTGTTCAATATGATGCCTTTATCATTTAATGTATTAATAAAATTTCCTACAACTCAGTAATTTACATTAAATCCTAAATTTTGGTATTGTGTGTGTTAGTTTTTAATCTGTATTATAATATCTTTTTCTGTTGTACTTCACTACATTTGAGGCACATAATTGAAATATTTATATATAAGTTTCTAAACTTTGATTAGTATGTTTTTTCTATTATGTTAAAACAAATTGTTGTAGTAAAATTCTAAAATATTCTATACAGCGTGAGTTAAATGAATAAATAAGACCTTTAGACATTTGTATAAAAAAGAAAACAACAATGTGTAATGTATAACTGCATTTTACTTTATTTTCAAATGAAATTTCACTCGTTCTATAACAAAATCAACAAGCTCGATTTCTCGAGTCGAATATTCTTTCTATACGCTTGATATTACATGAATTATCGTTATTTTAAAATTAGAAAGTGAAGATGAATGTCTTAATATACATATTGAGTATGAACACTAAATGTTTTAATTATTTGGACTCTAAGTCACAAATATGCACATAAATCTTGAATACTTAGGATTAAAAAAATAGAGCATTTATTTGTATAATGCGTAAAAACTTATGATAAGTATTTCAAACTAAAATGAATCTTTACATTATGATAAACAAGTTACAATAATCAAGTATCTAAAGTAAAAGCGAAACTTAAAGTATGTGAATCAGACTAACTCGTGTTATTCGTGCTTAGCCGTAAAATCGTTACATTAATTATAAATTTTTATGATAGTACTATATGCATTTCATGTAATAATTAAAAAAAAAATATTTAAAATTTTAACAAAATTTACGTAATAGAAAAATGTTTGTAACATGCCGAACGATATGCCAATTATAATTTTTCAAGATGTCAATTCTCTGACTTAGACCAACCAAATAGAGGGAGTATCGTTAATAAAGAAAGAAGTGATATACAAGAAGTAACGATTGTAAAATAATTTAGATATAAATAAATGATTGTAAAATAATTTAGATATAAATAAATGATTGTAAAATAAATTAGATATAAATAAATGATTGTAAAATAATTTAGATATAAATAAATGATTGTAAAATAATTTTAAAATAATGATTGTAAAATAATTTTAAAATAATGATTGTCAATTAATTTTAAAATAATGATTGTAAAATAATTTTAAAATAATGATTGTCAATTAATTTTAAAATAATGATTGTAAAATAAAATAAATTATTTTCGCTTAGAATTTACCTACATGTTTATGATACCATCTCTTGCACACGTTGAAAGGTGAATTATTACAGATGCTATCGTGTTAATAAAAGCTAATTATTTTTTACACATATTGTTCAATATTTATTCGTCTATATATAAAATCAACGAAGTCAACATATGTTCATCTTTAAGTTCTAATGCACACTTTCTCCATTAAATTTTTGTAACGTGAAAATACATGATTTTATTACAATATTATAAAAGACATACAGAGAGAGGAAAGAGAAAGAGACTAAAGTTCAGAAAAATGCGTGATATCGTTTAAATTTAGTGTTGACAACACATGTGCAAATTATAAAAATTAGTTTAATGAATTGATTTGTTTTATGTTATAGAAATTTAGATTATAGAAAACATACTTAAAAGTTATTTAAATACAATTACTATGTACAATATTTATGTTTAAATGTACAGATGTTCTATTATGATAACAAAATTAAATATAAATTTTTTAAATTAAATACATTTGATGACTTTTCTATACTTGTAAAATTATATTAAATATTCTAAAAAATTAATATTTTATTAAAGTTATTATTTTAAATGAAACCTTTTTATACGAGTTTCAACCATCATTATATCTTTTATTCATATTTAAGTTTCAATTACTTAAAAAAAACTTTAAGATTAACCAAGAATATTATTAGATTTTCTAAATCTAATGTGTATTTATTATTAGTAAAATAATAAGGTATAAATTATTAGTACAAGTTAAATCGTAATTTAATAATATTAATATTAAAAATAAATATACTTATATATTTATAAATAATATAATATAAAATTGTAAATAAGTAATAGATGTTAATCAAAGTGTTATTATTAAACAAATTTAATACCTTCTAATATAGCAATTAAATGCTTTAATCAATTTGTTAATAATCTCACATAAGAATTTACATAAATTGATATATTACATTAATATATACTCAAAAATACAATTTTGGTTAACTATCAGGAAAGAAAAACTAATAAAATTAGTTTTCAAACAATTAATTTATGAAATAATACTAAAAAAATTAATATAATATCTCGAAAAAATGTAAAAAATTCTATTCATTTGTAATTTAATTTCAATTTAATCATTATGAAATTGAAAATAATTTTTTGGCATACATCATTTTATTTAATACAGTATATATATAAAAATTGTGATTACAATAAACTTTTGTAAACAAAATTCTCAATACTTGAAATTAATAAATATGTGTTTATTTTTACATAGTTTTTTAAAATTGGTTGTATTTCGGTTCTGTAACTATTAGTATTAATAAATGGTTTGAATTATTACATAAACAAAAAATAACATAACGTGAAATTTTTAGTCACGTATTTATTTGAAGTAACTGTACATAATTCTAAATGAAATAACTTTAAAAGACAATTACTACATGTAGTTGGGCGTTTTTTTTTTTAAAACACCTATTAAATATTATTATATGATTATATAACTGTGAACGAATGATTTCGAACGAACAATTAAAACATTATCAAATGCAAATAAAATATATTAAATATAAAATACTGAAATAAAATAAGTTAAACGTAAGTATAATTTTTTTGAAAAAGTAAATTTCAACAAGTGTAGGATTTAAATAAAATGTCTTTACATTATCGTATTTAATCGATCACGTGGTTAACCAATGTCAACAGTTTTTTATTATTTTATTTAAGCATACCAACTGATGCAAGTTTTGATAAGTTATTACATATAACAATTAAGAAAAACAACAAAATTATATCATGCTGTCTGGAAATATAAAACCCTTCAACTAATCAGACAGTATTATCATATTCTATCTTGTGAATTATGAAAGCCGTTCTAAACAATTAATTTAAGTAATTAAACATTCGTAATTCCTTGAAAGAAAATAAAACGAGAGAGAGAGAGAGAGAGAGAGAGACTTAATCACAGAAAGTCTACATTTATTAAAGATTATGTTTTATTTTATACAGAACTTAAGATCTATTAATTGAAAGTACGAATATCGAAATTTATTTTTTATTTTTAGTGAATAACTGAGAGTTTTATAATAATTTACAATATAACACGGAGTGTACATTTTTATTAATATTTGCATCACAGTAAAGTATTTTATTAGATATGTAGATAAAGTATTTTTTAGATTTAATTAATTTTGGATAAATTTAACTATATATATTTATCAACATAAAAAACACTGCAGTCAATAACTTCGGTTCATTATTAAATATTCGACGATTGAAGCAAATAACTTTTATTTTTATAGTAGTTTTTAATATGTATTTATGCATTTTTGAATGCACAAATACAAGTTATAAGACATAAAATATATACAATTGAGTGTATTTGAATATAAGTCCATACATTAAATGTATTAGCGTCTTATATCTTGACATATTAGCTATATATAAACGTATTTAACTATAGTTTCAAAGAGACGCCCTAAATTAATTCGAAAAAAAATTAAAGCATAAGATACAGTAATATCTTATATGCAGATACACTTTCCAGCTAGAATAGGAAGTATTGGGAAGTTTACAAGGAAGGTTAAGTGATGACTTAACATAATAAAATAAATAAAGTAATATATGAGAATATAATGTGATTATTTGATAGCTATATAATGCAACACTATAAATTCAATAAAAGGTGAAGAGACCAATACAGGCTGTACTTAGAGATCAAGTAGTACTAGCTAATCATTTATTATTATAACCTGCATTGGTTTCTTCATCTTTAATTAGGTTTAATTTTATAGCGTTGCATTGTAATAACAGCAAACAATTACATTATTTTATTAATAAAAATTTTGTCTTTTATAATTACAAAATTATCTTTTTTTCAAATCATCAATATCATATGCTATTGAAAGTTTAATTTTGTACTGTAAGTATATATTTTATATTTAGGTATTCTTTTATTAGATATCTATTCTGCATAGTTTCAATATGAACATAATACCTAAAGCTTCAACCATCCATTTATACAACCAAAAATACACATAATATCTCTAATTTTAATGTAAAAGATTTATCTTTAAATATGAAGTGAAATAACATTTTTAATATGTTGATATTTATGATTAATGGTATTTATGATATTAATGATATTTATGAAATCGAGCATTATTTAAATATTTTATCAACTACTACTCTACGAGCTCTACGAGATTAAAATTCTGCATAAGTATAGTTACGATCCATTAGTTAGTAAAGTTAATTGTACTGAATCCTTATATAATTACTACTCCATCTTTTTCATTTTTTGATAATTTATCAATTAATCAGTTCCAAACTTAAAAAATTTTTTTATTTTTACTTCATGAAAAAATTAGCATCATGAAAAATACCGATTATAAGTTATTTTCTAATTATAGTGCAACTACCACTGGTAATTTTTTAACAAATGGATATGTTTAGTACTCCAGAAAGAGTTATTTAATATTTTGTAGAAAATTTCTTTAAGATAAATATAATTAGAATATATAATTATAAATATAATTATTATAATATAATTTATATAATTATTAATTATAATTATATTTATATAATATAATATAATATATATATAATATATATATAATATTAATATTATAAATATTAATATTAATATAATATTAGTATTATATTTATAATATAATATTTATATATAATTAATTATATAATAATTAAGATAAATATACGAATGATTCAAAACTCTGATATAAAAAAGTTTTTTCCTATGGAAAATGAATTAATCGGTAATCTTAAAAAAAGATTAAATTGTATTTAATTTCAAATAATAAGAAAAGTTTTTATTGGTAAGTGAGGGCAAATAAAGGCGATGATTTTCGCATGCAAACCTGATGCCATTAAAAAGTTTTTCACACTTAGCCAAATAAGAATCAACTCCATCTAAGCGAGTGATAACTATTTTTGCAAATGTTATTAAAATTAGATCTCGTAAATGAAAAATGCGTCTGAGTAGAATGTAAATATAAACCTTTCCCCTCCGTAGGCATCTAGACTCGAGAGTCGAATTATCGCGAATTCCGAGCTGATAATACAACGAAAGCCGCACCGTGACATGCACCGGTTCGTTCCTTGAAAGCATAAAAGTCCTGTAGCTTTGACAATGGTGATCATTCATCGTGCGTAGTTGAAGTAACATTTGCGAGTACGTCGTTTTTTATTGAGTTGGGCGTTCTGCTGTTGAACATTCGCTTTTTTAACGTGCGATCTCTTCATCCGCCGCTCGTGATGAACTTTCAAGAGAAACGCCGACTTCACGCTCTGCATCTATCTTTGAAAAAAATTCCTTCTTAAGTAACCCAACGGGACTAGATAAAACGCCCATACGTATAGAGCGCCCTTAACACGGAAAGCAAGATCCTGTCTCCTTTCAGCGAAATTTTTTCTAGAATAACAAGCACCTCTATTGCGGGTTTCTATATTTTAAAAATAATCATTATCATTATACCTGCTTCTAAATAAAGCAAAAATGATTACGCATTTAAAGTTGTAAAGGCATTGACGTAGCGTTTTAAGAGCAAAATTAGTAAATTATATTGGATAAAATAATAAATTCTACCAATTCATACGCCTTCATAGAGGCAAAGTTTTAAAAATTTTTATTATTGAAAGTTTTAAATATATTGAATCAAAAACTTGTTTATTCTAAAACTAAAAATTATAATAAAAAATATTACTCGTAATGCATTGTAATATATTTTAAAATATTTGACATTTCGACGACGTTCATATAATACAAGATTGGCTAAAATGATTTGCCATGTGAATACTACCAAAATACTACTTGTTTGTCTAATGCTATGAACATATAAAATAAATTGACATAATAAGAATTGTTCTATGCATTTGATTTATATGCAAAAAACATCGTTTGATGTTCAAAAAAACATTTAATATCTTAATACAATACATATAATTTACATAATAACAATGTATGATCAGATGGATATTTTATATTCTGATTCTTACATAATGATTTTCTTGACCTTCGATCAATTCGGAACTTATAGTGCAAATATTTTAAACTTCATTTAATGCGCAATATTTATTGCAATAACTTATTTGTTTTATACTTTTTAAGACAAACGTTATACATCATCTACTCGAGTTTCAATCTTAGAGAAAGTTAAACATCTTTTTTCAAGATGCTTGTAAGAGCTGTAATTTAATTGTTAACCATAATTTATTTGTCAATTAGCGCGGGAAAGTCAAAAGGGGAAACAAGATAAAATTTTTTGTTACCTGCGCGATTAACTTCAGCACTATCGTAATTTGTCATCGCACGAGTAATGTCTATATGCATAGACCTACATCACAAGGAGAGAATTGAGACGAAGTTAACGAGAAGCGCATTGAAGTGGATGGTAGAGACCTTTAATTAGACTATCTTTACTCGAGATCTCGACATCTGACTTATCT
Organism: Wiebesia pumilae; assembly: GCA_018907045.1. NCBI lineage: Eukaryota > Metazoa > Arthropoda > Insecta > Hymenoptera > Agaonidae > Wiebesia > Wiebesia pumilae. The sequence goes on from JACCHZ010000151.1 coordinate 673,953, forward strand.
ACCGTAGATCGACATCGACGCTTTGGCCGAATATCATTCTCATGTATTGTTTCGCAATTTTTCTTCCAAAATGGAGTAAGCAAGTTTAATTACGGTACAATTGCACTTAGCATAATCCATATTTAGTTATCCTCAAAAGTTTTTTTCTTATTGCTTTATCGTCTTCATTGCCAATTGTAAACAAGTAGAATAAAAATTTCTAGAAGGAGACAAGACCAAGAATAAAAAGTACTTGAGTTTTGAGTTTTTTTATTCGAATAATTTAGTTTTATAGTTTGCGTTTATTTTAATTTAATTTTAAGTTTCTTTGGTTCAAATTTTGTTTACTAATTTCATAATATTTGTTGCAAAAGAATAAAAGTTTGTGTAGAAACGATTATGAAAATATTACATAATATTTCATAATTCTTTTAACAATGTTCACAAATACCAGTGTTTACAAATTTATTTATAAGAGCTAATATTATTATGAATCATTGATAAATCCATTTAAAAAATAATTTTTTTTATTAAAAAATATGTAAGGTTACATTATTTCAACAAATATCTCTGCAAACGATAAAATTTATTACATAAATATTCCATTCGTTAAATGACAAATTATATATATATTTTATATATTTTAACGAATAATGACATTTTTATAGATGTTACTGTTGTTCGACATATTATTAATAGAATATTGCATTTTTAAAGAAAATCTATTATTAATAAAAGGTCCATAACATAGATTTAAAATAACTTTATATAATAATATTTAATTTTAATTCTAATTAAAACCCATAAAAAATCTATTTCTTATGTAAAATCTAGCTACAATATATATTATATTTTGCTCTCAATTATTACTAAAATCATAGAAAGAACTCAATGATGCAAAAGAAACAAACTATCATCTTTATGGAATTATTGTGATTAATAGTTTCAAAAATCTTCAACTAATAATCCTTCTTTATGTATACTATATACATTATATTAATTGATAAGTTTTATACTATTTTCCACAGTTTTACTACGCGAATATGTTCACATAATTTCTCTAATCTTTTTAAGCTTAGTAACGATTAGTACTTACAGCAACTTTATTCCTTCCATTTCAGCGGCTAAAGCAGGGTTGGTTCATCATAACCTCAATGATGAGTACACTAGGCTTAATCGAGATATAAAATTATGACAGCAAAGAAAGACTCTTTGCCGTTCTATGTAATTTTCTCTAATTGAATTTCTAGTTATCACATAAACGGCATCCATGAACTAGGCTATGTTTTCGAGAGGATCTGTATGTTGAGTTACCTCTGACGGATATAGAATGATTTAGATATTTATGCGTTATTGCAAGAGTTCCCACATTATAAATTTAAAAATTAATTGCTGATTTGATCAATGTTAGAAATTTCGTCATTTTTAAGTACAAAAAAATAGAATTATAAGCTATAAATTATAAAATATGTATCGGTTATATTTATGCACTTAATAGATTAGTTTTTACATTCAGTTGTTTAAAAAAAGAATAACAAATATTTATAAACTATGTTTTACAAATTTCGTTACATTTTCAGAAAGTAAACTTACTACCAAGTGAACTAGCAAGTCTAATGCTCGAGCTGACGACGCCCAAGTTAAGTTTGCTAATCAGTATAATAATATAAATTGAGTAACGGCATCAATCAGATATCAAATTACAGATTTTCTAGCTCTCTTGAAGTCCTCCTATTTAATGAGAGAAACCTCTCGCAAAAAAAGAAAGGGGAGCTGACGAACTAATTTCACTGACCTAACCATTAAAAGTTCATTTGAAGTTGTTCATTTGATAATTCAAATGTAACGTACATTTATAATAATATTAGTAATGAAAAACTATTTAAGTAAGAAAGAAATCGATCAGGAATTACAAATTACAACACTATTTTTTTTCAATATAACTTTTAGTGTTGTACACTTTTTTGATTTCTACTTCCATATGTAATATGTTTTTTTCCTCAAGGAAATCAACTTTCAACTAACATTGTAATATTTGTCGTAACTACAAGATTAAAATTTCAACTTATGTGCACATTCACGATCCATCAATGTCAGCCAAAATCATTTTGGCTCATTACAAATTAATCTTATCATATTATTACCAAATCTATTTTGGTGCACTATTCAAATTTACAGATATTGAAGGTATTTCTCTGTATGTTCTAGTTACAGCAACGTTATATAGCGAAGATTCACGTTTACGTCCGGAATAATCTATCGAATTATCGAATTGTAATGAGTTTATCGCTTAATTGCACGACTTTGAGCCTTTAATTACATCACTTGAGCTTTGCTTTGGACTTGCAGAATGTGGTTTAACTCACTTAATATGAACCAATAGACTATAATCAAATTTATAAAATTACTGTTGTGTAGTATCTAACGTCTTTTAACTTATTTAAGCTTGTGATTAATCAAGACTTTATACTGTCATTATTTCAAAGTTCCAAAAACTATTTATACCTCTCGATTTAAATTGCATCGATTTTTTTCTTTTATTTACAGTCATCTGCTATTAATAATTTCTATAGTTTTGCCGAATTCTTGTATAAAACTTATCTCTTTTTATGAGATATCGTAGTGATAGAATTAAAGTTACGAGTAGCAGCGCTATTGAAATGTTTTACTAATCACATGTGCAAGCCTTAAGAAAAGAACAAAAATCAGACGTACTCGGACGATGTCAAAAAACACGCCTCTTTTCAATTACTTTTTCCTCGCAAAATTAATAGGATACAATGATATTTGTAGTTGATGAATTCAATTGCGCGTACTTGAAAAAAGAATTTTTCTAACAAATTTCCTTAAATTAATTAATTATTGCGTGTTTAACTATCATAGCAATCAGTGTTTAAATATGTTATAGAGGAAAAAGCACATATTTAAAGAAATATTTAATTAGATCAATAAAATAAAAATATCGCAATACTACATATGCTTATATAAGTAGGAATAATAGTTTTATTAATATATTATTTAAAACTTAAAACAAAATTAAAATATATTGGTTAGTTACACAATCATAAGAATGAGTATTGATACGCCTAAAATAATTTTATTGCTGCCACACTTATTTATAGATAATTCTAATAAACTCTGTCACTATCATTATTTTATCTAACTTCATTCGTTTTTAAACTACTTTTGAATTTATATTCGTAGTTAAATATTACTTTGACTTTTGACTAAAATAGAATTTTTAGTACTTTAGACTAAAATGAAGAACGCTGAAGTATTAAATATAATATTTATAAAAACAATTTAAAAATAATTTATTATTATAACTGTTTCTTTTGTCGATAGTTTCATTCTTCTTATATTTAACCTGCAGTTCTCAAAAGCCATATATACACAAAGAAATAGAAGGTATAATACAGTTCGGTTTTTCATGCTGATTTTTTATCAAATGTTTTTTTGGGTACGGCAATTAAAAAAAAAATGTTTTAGGTCTTATTTTTATACGAAAATAAACGTCTTCAGAAGTAGCTACGTAAATCAGACTAAATCAAACTTTATCTTTTTTGGCATGAATAGTTTTATAGTTTAGATACAAGAGATGTATATAGTTATAAAGGTATATAGTTATATAGGTATAAAGTTACTACAGTGTCTAAAAATTTTAAACTGTCTGTAACTATAAAATGGTGTCATCTTATACTTTTAAAATTACTAGGATTTAAATTAGATTTAAAAAAAGTCTAGACTTTATTATAAAACTGTGTACATTATTATAAGTTCAGCTTATTTTAATGAGTTTTTGTATACACTTTACATAAAATATTTTCTGCATATACAATAATTTAGAAAATCGTTTTCGCAAAATATTTTCAATCGTTATAAGTAACCAAATTATTTTTTTAAATTAACAGTAATGCGCTCACCTATAAAATATATCTATATTTAATGTAGTGCTTAAATTGTAATAAAATTTGTAATGAGTTTTTACTGAACTAATAATCAGCTTACGCATTATGAGTAATTAGTAAGCCAAATCTATCGAATCGTGTAGATTTATATGGGCATGTATTACTTCAGTCTTATTTATTGTACGTAAATCTAGACCAAGCAAGAAATCCATAAATGTATCAAAGTAGTTTATAAACTTTCTCTTTATAATAGAATTTAACAAATATTTACAAATTATAATATAAATTACGACTTCCACATTTAGATAAAAAATATTATTACTTTAAAAACCAACCATGTACAACTCTTCTGTTATGTATTTATATATAAACTGATAAACACGAATAATACCATTACAAAAATTTCTGCAGGAAGTTTACTTGATCACTTTATAACTATCACCTGTAATTAAATGACTCTGGATTATGTGTATGCAATATTTGAAAGTGAAGGTAAAGATTAAATCGTAAAATGTATTATTATTAAAAAATATATCATAAGGCATCAGCCTTATGATGCATGTAGCTTTACTTCAACTTTATTCTATATTCTTTTATATTTTATATTCTATATTTTTAAGTACTTTTGCCACACACATGCACATACACATACGCGCGTGCACACAGACGTATTCATACCTCTAACAATATATGTTGTCATTAATTTTGTCTTATCAGGCTTAAAATTTGATTTTATTGACCTTTCGCTTCTAAATTGCTCTTACATAATAACGCAGGCTTGTCTGTATATTCAATCACGAGATTTAAGAAAAAAGAGAAGCTTAAGTTTTTGTGGCGTGGGGGGCTAGCTTGTCAACATATGGAAACTTACATAAATTATTGTAATCGATAAAACTTAATAACATATTTTCGAGAATAGGTACAAATACGTAAAAGAAATTTAAGAATGGCGATGGTTAACAAAAACATTGCGAAAATGTTTTTTTCGCAATGTGTTATTGGGTTTCCAAAAAATAATTATAAATAACATGTTAAAAGAAAATTATTATAGAAGAATATAATACTAAAACAGAATAATCTTATATAAAAAAGTGAATAAAAATTATAATTTAAAACATTGATGCCAATATATCTTAACAATTAACATAATCATATTTTTATTTGACAGATACAATGTCACACGAACAAGCGCTTATCTGTGGAAAACTTTTTTGACACTTTTAATTATTAATAACTAAGTTTATATTAATAAAATTAATATTAATAACTAAATTAATATTAATAAAATTAATATTAGTAACTAAATTAATATTAATAAAATTAATATTAATAACTAAATTAACATTAATAAAATTAATATTAATAACTAAATTAACATTAATAAAATTAATATTAATAACTAAATTAAATTTGGCAATCACGCATAGTTAATCAAATTCCATTTACATAATAGATTTAAATCTATTAACAAATTTGGTTTAGTCATTAAATACAACGGAAAATGTTTTACAAAATATATTAATCTCATGCTCAAAGTTTGAAAATTGCTCAAATATAAAACCATCTGTTTTTAGAATAAAATAGGCTTTACGGTTATTCGAATATAATAATATTCAATTGACTCGATGATCAGATATTAACATGACAGGTGCTTACATACGAGTTTGGAATATTTGTTAGCTGACAATAATGCTAATTAAAAAATTATCATAATTAAACAATGTTTATAATTTGCTTTCTCGTAACTCTATGGTGGTAAGAATATTTGCAATAAAAAATGTGCCTAACATAATATATATACATACACGTGTTTATATATTTGTACTGAACATTTAGATGAATTTTAGATTATGAAATGTTGTCATTTTGTATAAATTCTTTTTTGTTTAATTGCATAATATACTCTTCAAAATAGTTAAAATCATTAGTCGTCACAATTTATTTTATAATGACATTTTAATTATTTAAAAATTAATTCCTTAATAGTAGTGTTAATTTTATTATTTAATTTAAATAATCAGGATATATCCTTATTTTATTTAAATAATTTGAAGTCAGCCATTGAAATGTTATTGGTATGTAATGGATTCTTACTTATTATTACACGCGTAATTCTCAATTTAACTATTCTTGTGGATTATGTTACAAATTTTCAAAAATTTTGCATATGTAATAAAAACCACATTCAACTTCATTTTTAAATGACAACTCTAAATCTTATAGTGTAGTATTTAGATTAACTACTTTATTCTTTTAATGGTCTTTTAAAGCGCTACTTTATCTCTAATCTCTAATGGCTAGACAATGCGATCACAAACCTTTATTGTTTGACTTGCGTAGCTAGTAATAAATAAATTGCAGGAACATATATTTACTTATACACAACCTCAACTATAACAGTAGATATTTATATACAAATGTATCTATCTAAGACTTTGGTAGCTAGTTGTTTCGATAGTATACATTGTAATATTATTATTTTCGATAAATATAAAATTTATACTTAAATGAACAATTTTTATATTGAACAATGTATTGCTATCAACATAGGCTAATGTTATATTAATAGCTCTGTACTGAAAAGATTGTGTTAATAATATAAAATGGTTATTATTATACAACTGGACTAAATTAAAAACAATCATTAAAACTTAAAAACTATTCATCGTTTTTTATAGAAACTTCAATTATACTTTTGAATCAAATATCGTTAATTAAATTTTAGAAGACGAAAATATAACGATTTAAAAAATTTTTTTTAATATGTATTAATATTATACGTATTAAATAATTAAATACACTTATTTAATATTATTTGTCGTGTTTAATGAAACAAAATGTGAAGAATTAAAATTTTCTTTCCTTTCCTTTATGATATATATAAAAGAGAGCGGCTACATGCTTAATAAAAATTACATCAAATTAGCTTCTAAATATTAGCCTACAAATAATAATAAAAATATCAACTTATAATATAGCTATTAGATTTCCTAAAAATAAAATAGATATGTTTGTAAAATCACCAAAATTGGTTTTCCTTTTCTAATATACATTAGCTATGAAAAATGTACTTTCATATAGTGATCGCTTTTTACTTTCTTATCTTACTAGTTTTATAAAAAAAGCACACTGTTACTCAAACATTTAAAAATATAATATTATCGGTAATTTATTTGTTATACAATTACATTGTACATGTATTTTTATTTCGAATACATAAACTATATTTTAAAAATTTCTGATTTTTTATAAATAATTATTAGAGAATTTTGTATCCACTTCCTCTTGGACTCAAAGAATCAAATGTTGCTCAATATTTAAAATCTTATACCGTTGTGTTTTTTCATGGTTTTGCTAATATTAATACGTTTAATTTTAAAATATGCTCCTAAAATATAATGGATTTTTATCCAAAATAAAGTAGGAATATGTTGATATAAAGTTAGAATAAAGTTACTTAACTAAAATTTGTAATGTACCGTGAAACTCTTAGACTTTTAAAATCTAATATCGTTATTAACTATGAATAGTAACTGTTCAATCTATTTAACAATTAGTAGTGCAATTATTTTTGAAAATACAATAAGAAATACCAATAATATCTTATAAAACTTAGATGTTACGAATGAATATTCTAAGGACAAAATGTAAAATAGATTATGTTTAGGGAGACGATGAAGCATCAGTGGCCGTAAATCGCAGCGAAGAAAAACAAGTGAAACCGGAAACCGCGAAATTAGGCGATTCGTTCGGGACTCCAGATGAGTTATTATCAGACAAAATTCATAAATTCGATACATCGAAATTTGTTTATAATTTTTCAAAAAGTATCTGCATACAGATACAGCTTTAGAATCAATTTCCGAACTTATTGTTATTATTTTCAAGATATTTCCAATATTTTTAACTCTGCAAACTACTAATTCTATTATTTTTATTCAGAAAAACAAAAGATATTTTCAATTTAAAATGTATAATTTGCAACAATTTATGTTAAGTTTTGCAACTATACATTAAAAGAACACATTTATCTTCATATTTTAGATATAGTCTATTACATATATATGTACAGCTATTAGATAATGTAATATTATTTCTGTTGATAAAATGTTATAACCATTGATTATTATATACGTTTAATAGTAATTAAAAATAACTGTATGCAACTATATCTAACTAACATAAACGTATTATTTGCCAATAAGACTGAAATCATAACAAAACAATTTTGTAAAATATCAGAACTTAATTAATCAATAATGTTTGCTTTCTATAAATAATTGACTTTGTTATTTTAGAGGCATCACTGAGTTTCAATAAATAAATTATTTTGAAAAATCTTTAATTTAGTTTATGAAGTAATTAGATGTATACAGGTGAAATTATTTAGATTTTGGCAACCACTGCCTAATTATTACTGTCTTCAAATACTAGATTTTTATCAAAAGTAAATAGCTTTCAATAGAGATATATTGTCTCTTTTTATGCAAATTCATTCTTATTATAACTACTCAGTTTTTATTATTTCTATGAAATTTCTATGTATTAGTGAATGTTATAAATATTTTTTTAAATAAATAATTTTACTTTGTTTTAAAGTTTCAACTGAGCAATGAAATAAAGCATCAACTTAGGCAATGAAAACTTAAAAATAAGAGGACGTAATAAAAATTTAGCTAGGAACTATGAAGATCAGACGGAAATTATATACAAATTACGAATGTTTTTGAAATATTCTCTCCTTCTCTAGAATTCAAGATCATTAAACTTAAATATTTTAAGAGCTATGATTCTAATTTGTGTTTAGTAATTAAAATGAAACTGTGTGGCTTTGTTCTTAAAGAACTGTTGATGATCCATTATATTATACAATTAACCTTCCTAGAGATATTTAATAATTCTTTGTAGAATCAATTTAATTCTTTGTAAAAATATTTTGAATATAACTTCCTTATTATTATTATTGAAAGAGTAGTGTTACTCTGTTCTTAAAAAACAAAAATAATCCGTAAGTACCGTAAGAACTATTGTTTACTATGTATATAATAAAAATACTTGATAAAATAAATACTTAAGAAGCCACTATGATTATTTTAAAAGCTAGATTCTCATCATCGAATTCCCTTACCTTTGTATTTTTACCTATCCTCGTGATTGCGTCCTTGGTACTCGTGCATATATCACAGTGTTTAACTCTATAAATATAATTATATAATCTTTAGACACTTGTCATTTTGGACAGGAGCATGGAACCTAATACGTTCAGCCTGTCGAATATGTCGGAAGTATAAATCTAAATTTCCTGTATATCGGATTTTTTATACAACTCAAAATTTATTGTTAATCTAGTGTTTTCTTCATTATTATATCTGAATAATAAAATTTGAATAAACAATGATGTTTTTGGTGTAGACTTTTGTTTTTTTGTATATCTTACTCCTACTGTTGTAGAGTGTCATGAGAACATTACACTATAAAGTTTATATCAATTCAACTCAATTTATTCAATTTACGAAATTCAAATATTTTTTTCAATAAAAATTTATTAAATATGAATTTCATCTTTAATTCTTAACGGTTGTCTACATTATATTTAAATTTTACCATAAATTTATTGAGATAATTAAAAAATCGTTATTATTTTAATTTTTATAATTTTTGTATATTACGATCTACATATCAGCACATGACTTATTCTAAGTATTTTTGTAAATTATTCAACAATTTTTTAAAAAAATTTAAATTATTTTTAAAACATTTTGAAATACTGAAAAAATATAGTTGAGAGCTAAAATGATCACAGATTATAAGAGAATATTATTCTTTAACCGTCTAATGTATAAATTAAAACTCACTCTTAAAAATATATTTAAAAATACTAATACTTTTAAATGTAGTTTTATAGTGTAAAATTAAAGAGTATGAAGAAGGAATTAGCACTACAGCTTGCAAGAGTGGATAAATTGTGAGCGTACATACTTGTTAATAAATGCCAAATATTATTAATTATTAAGTTTTTCTCATCTATTGCTTCATTAATTATTACTAATGGTACTTATAATAAAATCATTTTCGATTGGCTTTTTAAATTACATTCATGTATTTATATATCAAAAAGTGAATTGCAAAATTTTAATTTTTTAAGCTTTAAGCAAAATTTGAGTTTAAAAACTTTACTCTTTCGAAATATTAATGCAGAAATTAAACATAAACAATACACTATATTAAAAAGATTATCAGATTAATAGTAATAAATAAAAGTAGCGCTTTTGTAAATATCTAATAGAAACGACACACGAGTACAAGTTAAAAACTAAGTTGAATTACTCCGCTACGCTTTTAATAAACTTTGTTTCATATTGTTATAAATAATGCAAAGATAAATAACGAAACGTTTAAATATGAAAACGAATTTACGCTTTGATATATGATATTTTCAACAGATGCACATAATATAATAGCATTGAAAAGTCTTTTAAAACGATATTAATTTTTTTTATTTATGATGATTTGAATAAAAATATATATTCCATAATCAATGAAATTTTGTAAGTACAAACTCTCAATACTTGTTCAAATACTTTCATTTTTCGATTAGAAGGGAATAAGCAAGAACAGTATAAAAAATAAATGATTGCTTATATTATGCAATAGTGCAAAATAAATAAATGATTGCGTGTAAATGGTTCATCCTAAAATGATATTAACTAATGATATTAACATCCTAAATGATAGAAAACACGCACATTTTATGTACTTTTGTTTAAACGAAAGTATTTCCGATAAACATTATGCATATTTTTTTAATTTTATACACTATATAAATTAAAAATATATAAAATCTTATAGGATTTAGACGTTTTTTAGATTTGATATTTTTCAGTTATAAAACATTTGGTGAAATTCGACCACGCTAGGTAGCAGCAAGTACCATTGCTTCTGCTTTTATTATTGTACGCGTTCATAAATCATTTAACGTCTCTAGGTTTAATGCTCGAACTACCATTTATTTTAATTAAACAGCACAATTTAACCGGTAAATAAGAATAACTTCTTGAATAAAACTCACTAAGAATATTTAACAGTGCGTTCGACAAATGGCTTAACAATTACGATTATAGCCACCAAAGAGTGGATTAATTTTTACTGTTAGATGTTTTAATCATGAAACAAAATCAATGTTATAATTTTACAAATCTATCAATCTTACAAATTTATATAAGTTTAATTAGAATACCACAAGTAAAATAACCATATTTAGAAATTTAACATTATATGCTAAATTTTACATAAAAAATCTTCTATTACGTGGATCATTTTTAATAAATTCAATTAAATTTTCTTCTTTTCATATTATCAAAAGTCAAATTACAATTTTTTTTTTATATGTACTGTGAGATTCATAATCATTCATACAAATCAAGTCTATTTTTATTTGAAAATTTAAAAGTACAAAAAGCCTTTAGATTTAAAACGAAGATTAAACTACTATGATTAATGTAAATGTCATTCGTACGTATGTGATAAAAATTGAGTTGAAAAGCTGTCATTAAAAGAGCTGTCCTCTTAAAAGGTACAACCATCGTTTCGTTTACATACGTTTAAATATACCGAAGAAATTCTTATAATAGTCAATGCAGATATTTAAAAATAATGTTGGAATTTGGAAAACGATGGAGTAAAATTGAAGAATAAACAGATAGCAAAGCCTCGAATTTAAATCTCAACCTACTTGATTTCGTCAAGGTTATACTTCCCCAATCCTCCCCCTCTTACACAATGTCATTCCTTTTACTTTCGCATATCTGAAGCATCTAAAACACGTAGGAAATATTCCACACATGGGTTTCTTGATTCACTCCTCGTATGTAGAGGAAAAAAAGGGATGTCGAGGAGTATTACATACAAAATTCTGCATGCGGTGGTGGTGGTACTTGAACGTAGCGACGCGATCGCGCGCGAGGAAACCGGTTTATCCAGATACCATACGCTGGTGAAGGATGGGAGGAGCGAAAAAGAGCGAAAAAAATACTCGAAGATGGAAGCCGATGCTAAGAAGAGACAATAAAATAAGATAAAAGCAAGATAATGAATAGGAAGGAGGGCGACAAAGATGCGAGACTCTAAATTTCCTGTTGGGTGTCGGACCTTGTATTTTCGAATGTATACCTAGACGCATGTTCGATGGCGGGGGTGCTATTTGTCGAGTTCTTGCGTAGGCCCTCCAGAGCAGTACTAAATATCTTTGACCTATTTAAAGTCGTTTTCATAAGCTGCAGAGAAGAGTTTGTTCATTTAATTTCGTGTCTGTGGCCGTATTTAAACAATCTTACACAACTCCAATGTAGACAATTTGTAAAACTTAACTATACGAATCCTGTTGACGTAATAAATTTATAAATTTTCTTTCTGCATTACAATTTTGTAAGCATTTTATGTGTAAAAATATTTTAATATAATTCACGAGTATTTATATAATTTAAATATTCTTTTTTATAAAAGTATAATCTTTCTTTAGTAGCTATAATTATATTTTGTTATTAACTAAATACAAATGATTGTTTTATTGAAATAAATGAAAATTTAAATATAACGAAATTTCATTCTATATTATTAATAGATGTCTTAAACATTTTATTCCTTTGAATTTTAATTGTTTTTGTGAATTTTTCATAATAATCGAAAATTATTTTATTGTTATTCCAAGTATAGTGATAAGTACAGCAAAATAATTACACTAATAAGTTTTACAATTATACATTATATTATACATTATACATTATACATTATAAATGAATGGTTAATATTTTACTTTATCGTTGAAAAAGTTTCGACAAATAAGTTAAATTCAGAGATGTATAAGCTATTTAAAACTTAAATAGAAATCATATTCGTATAAATTTCGATTAAATAACAACATAATAATAATTCAATATAAATAATTTATTTCCCACGTATGCAATTGATATCTTGATATACAATAATTATTTCGGCATCGTATTGAAAAAAATAATTTTTAGTATATTCAAATCTAATAAGATAGTTAAAAATGTTAGGAAGTAAAAAGAAAGCTGGCAATATCGCTTGTGTTTAGAAAGATAGAACAGTATAATATATGTACGAACACGCTTCTATCTTCAAAAAAACTTATTTATCGTGCTTTCTCCTCAGTTGAAATAGTTGATGAAAAATAAAAACAAAATTTTATAATTGTCTACATTATCATATATAATTATAGAAGTTGCTTAACGACTGTTAACAAAAATTTAGAAAAACATAAATAATTTCAATTTTTTTTTAAATATTGTAGTTAAATTAATACCTTTACTGCGTGTTTATTTGCTATTATTTCATACATAAATTTGAGTTACTAGTTATAGTAAATATAAATTTTTATATTAGTACAGTCAAATTATCATTTCATATTATTCAGTCTCAATTACTTTTTACATTAAAATTCGTGTTAATTAAATGAAATATTAAATTCAAATTAGCTTTCACTTTTTAAAAAAAGTAGTTAAGTAGTAAATAGTTACAAATTTTTATATGTATTTTAAAATATATGTTTGATTGCGAACATTATCATTCATCCAATAATTCTCATTTACGTGTTTCTTTATACTCATAGAAGCAGATTATGAAAAATATACATTATATTTGTTAGGCGCGTACTTTTTTTCGATATATAATATTAACTAATATTAACTAAATATTAACTATATTAAAAATATTAACTAAAAGAGAAATAAACTTTAAGAGATTTCTTATGAATATATTATTAATTTTAAGTACGTACTTGATGATATTTATACATTTCTGAATTATATTAATAAAAATAGCTGTTAGATCTACCAAAAGTGACTAATTTCAATTGTTTATCATTTATGCTTTATTTTAATTGTTTAGTTAATACCAACTATTGTTATGTTAATTTGATTCTTTATTCAGTTGAAATACACGCTTTAAAGTTCGTCAAAGTTATGAATTTTTATATCTGAGCCCGATAATAATATATTACTTATTGTTTAAAAAGTTAATTGTTTAAAACAAATATTCATAAGTAATATAAAATCTTATATTAATTATAATAAAAGAAGTAGAATCAATGCAATACTAATAATAAAAATTAATGTTAATGTATCTGATATAGTTTGATTTTTTAAATTAAATAAATTTTTATTTTTTAATAATTAATTCTGTAAATAGTTTGATCAAAAATATAATTAATCAAAGAAGTCATAAATTTTTCAAATTCTTTTCTACATAATAACACACGTTTCAGTAAGAAATTTCCTTAATAATATTGTGAAATAACTTTGAATGTGATTTTGAACTTGATAACTTTCTAGTACATGCATACTTATAATAAACAAACTTTATGAATTCCTTATTTTTCAAACAACAATCTAATTTACAATTATAAGAGTTTATCATATAATGAGCACCGAAATAATAATCAGTTAAACGTTTGAAGGTTAATGAATTATTAATCAAGTAAATAAAAATTTTATAATAATATATTCGATTTACCTTGGGTAGTGTATTGAAAGTTGATCCGTATGTAAAAAAGGCATTAAAGCATGATAATTTTGCTAATGTTATTTATAGTTAATATTATTTATAACTAATATAAGAAAGTATAAATATGTTATTTTTTTTAATATTAGAAAAGTTGAATACATTATTAAAATGTATATTTAAATAAGATTAAAAATAATGCGATCATTCTTCATGATAAATAAAAAATGCTTACTTACAATTATGGAACATTTTTTCAATATTTCAGGTCTAAATGAAATTTTATAAAACTTTTAGAAATAAATTAACAAATATGTAATATAACAAGTATAATTATTCATTGTTTTCAATTTTATTTTAATAGAAAATTTCTGAACTTGCTTTGATTCTCTAAAATCTTTATTTTATAAATTTTATTAAAGCTTGTGATTTGATCTCTACTAAAAAATAAAGAATATGTAGAATATCTATTGAATAAAATAATTCATGGCATTACATTTCTAATGTCATTACTTACAAAATCGATCGAATCTAGTAACGACAAATAAAACAAAATAATTTCATTCATAAAGTGCATTAACACACACTCATTCTATTAAAATATAAAATGTATGGTTTTACTTAAATACATTTTTATCCTTATCCTTAAAGTAATTCCTGGAATTCATTAGCAATACTTTAGTACTTGTGTATGAGTGGAAGCATGTGTTCAACTATGCTATTCTTGAATCTATATATTTTTCATATAATAGTTTGCAGTGTTTTTATGAAGAATTATCGTTTAATTATTGAATTTATATTTAACAAAAATATTTAATCATGAATTTAAGCAAGATAAGTATAAGCTAACAGGATTTAAAGATAAAAAGTAAATTTAGATGCTTAATAATCATGGCAAATAATTTAAAAACGTGTGATAGTACGAAAACCTAAGAAATAAGAAAAGAAATGCAAATAAGTCTGCTAGCTTTTTTAAATATAAAGCATCATTTATTATACGTTATTTTAAATATAATAGATACACAAATGTTAATAGAAATACTGACTTGCTTTACACTGCTGATCTGAATTTAATATTTACATATGCTTAAATAGAATTATATGGATAGAACATTAGTTAATAATTTATACTGACTTGTTCATATGGTCCAAGTGCAAGTTTCTTTTCAGATTTTTTACAATATAGAATTTTTAATCAGTTAAAAGAAATGATTGCTGAAAATTTAATATATTCCTTTTAAATAGGTGTCTATTTATAATCACTTAAAAATGAATTAAGAATATTTTTCTTTAGAATTATGGGCTTGAAAATTTAATCATAAGAATCGTGAAAGTTAATCACGTATTGTATTCATTCATTGTTCAGAAAGATAAAGAAAATCAAAGTTTTTAATCGAGCAACTGCATTATGAACAAAATTATTTATACGTGTGTCTTTCTGTGGCAAAATCTAACGCGCGATTATAACTGCTGCATCCTATCGGAATACGGAAATGTCAATTTAATATGTAGGATTTGTGTTGTAATAAATGAGGATTTGTATTGTAGATAATCACTTTATTTACTGTGACTGATAAAAATTGATAGAAATATTTTGTAAACATCAACATTGACACACAAGAATAATTTTTAAAGGAAAATGTGATTCTAAAAAAACTTAGCTGGATTTATTAGAAAATACTATTCGTTTTTATGCATATATGCATGCTCGAATTTCTGTATTTTATGTGGTGATTTATAAATAATAGAGGATAAGTAATTCATACATTAAAATAAATATAACGTTTTAATTAAAAGACATATTTCTCAAAAAGAAACGTCTGGTATATTTAATTATATATAATTATTGTAAGATTTGAAAAATATAATCATAAATATATAAATTGTAGATACTCATATTAAAAAATTCTATAAGTTCATAAATTTAGGTTTTAGGAATTATCTATCAAGATATCAGGAATGGAAATGCTGTATTTTGAATCTTATTACATAAATAGAATAAATTAGAAAAATTAGAAATAGGTTTATAGTAGTAGTTGTAATATAACTGTAGTAAAAAATATATTCGTTCTAACTTAAAAAGTTTCAATGACTTGTTTTATTTCTATCATTATATTTTTATTATTTCATTATTAAAAATCAAATATTAAAGCCTGATGTAAAAAATTAAAAATTAAAAAAAAATAAAAAGTAATATTCGCTTTCAATAACCAAACAACAATAATTTTATACTATTTGTACAAAAATAATTATTATATTAAAGGTTTTAAACAAGTTTTTATTCAAATGAAAGAAATAAAAAAATTATTTTGCGTTTGCATTAAAATTTTCACAATCTAATATCTGTAAGTAAGAATAATATCGTGATGTTTATGATTGTTCATTAAATCAAGTAATTGAAATAATAATTAATGTAATAGAAACAAAATATATCATTTAAATAAATTTGAAAAATTGCTTTTCAAAATTAAACATAATTTAGCTGTTTATAAAGTTTTCTTCCGTGGTTATACTCATTATCTAAATATAATATATATTATATTATTACTAAATCACTAAGAATATAAATATTTATTAATCATTTAAAGTTAACTACTGCTTGAATTGAATTAATGTATAAATTGTTTAGCTAATGTCAGATAAAGTAAATTTCAAGAAAAAATGTAAACTACTAGAGTACACTAATAATACAAATAAATGTTGATTCTTATTATAAAACGTTCAAAAAGTAAATATTCACATCAATAATATATGTATATTCTTGTAAATGAAAACGAAGTATTTTTCGTTTAATTACAATTCTTTTAATTAAATGTCAAATTTATTATTGTTTTTAAATAGTACTTCATATTATTTACTTTCAGTTATCAAGGTAAATAATTCCTTGAAGTAGATTCACTTAGCTTTAAATTCACCATTAATCGACGTGATTCTGTTCCTGACATACAAGTCTTTATAATCAAGCAATAACATTGTTTTTTCCCTTTTATTATTACACACAAGCAAACAGGAAGATCTTTAATAAATTATAAAATTAAGTGTTTTTATACGCAGTTGCAGTGAATTTAAAATAAAACCAATTTTTATCAGATGTATAAATAATATAATAAATTTATACGCATATGACCTCATTCTTACTACAATAGGCTAAGTTTACTCAATCAAAGATTAAAGGCTGAAGCGTAGTTTACAAACAGAGTGAAGGAGTGAGGACAAGGCGGCAGATTCGATAAGTACTGCTGAGCTGATGCGTATGTACATGATGAACGCATGTGGAAATCGTGATTACAACTTAGGTTGGATTACGCAATCCAGTAGTCTTGATGGTGGAACGCGTCTGATCGTTAACTTATAAACATTTGATCGTAACATCGCTCAACCTGCCACTGAGACTCCTCTTTCTCTCTCTTTCTCTCTCTTTCTCTCTCTTTCTCACTTTTTCTCTCTCATTCCGTTGTCAAAAAAACGCACTTGATAACTTTCCTATCTTCTCGTACGCTTATATTAATAAAAATCTTCTCCTCACTTTTTTCTCTTCGTTTTTGTGCCTTTTTTATACGTATCTCACTCCCGCTTGGCTGAGCCAACAATTTTTCTGTCGACAACGATTCACCGCTTCACGGCACATTTTCACCCGATCTTTCCGCACACACTTTTCTTCGTACTTATATGGGTAACATTGTGAATGTCGTATTAATTAAAACGATACGTCTGTTGTATCCACACAATTCTTATTTTTTACGTAACGGTAGTCAATACTAAAACTCAAGTGTTTTGCTATTTTCAATAACTTATTCTATAATTCTCGATTAAATACTTTAATACCTATATCAGTGTATAAATCGCATTCTTTTATTCTTTAGTCCATTATATTGCCATACAAATGATAAACAAATGAATAACTAATTGCAAGGAAACTAGTATTTCTATCGCGAATAAAAGTACGTAAAGCAAACAATGCACATTTACGTTTTCCATTATTTATATTTTACAGTAGTTTTTATTCCATTTTTATTCAAAGATTTAATAAAAATGAGAATAAAATAATTTAACACGTTTATGAAATATGATTTGGAGATTTTAATGAAATATTGTAACAGTTTGAAAATGATATTACATAAATCTTTATTTTTAGAAAAATTTAACAGCAGTTTTTAAAAGCTTTTTATTAGCATATTTTTAGAAATCTTTGAATTTAAACAATTATTTCATTAAAATATTTATGTGCTATTAGAGATAAATATTTTTATTAAACCATAGTATACTTACGCACATTTTAAACAAATTAAATATTATTCCATTGATTATTGAATTATTGACTTATAAGCCTTAGAAATTAACTAAATGAAAATGCTTTTTAATTGTACTGAGTATTCAATTTACATAGAGTTAAGAAAAGAAATGTTAACAAAATCAATAGGCGAAATACTTACGAAGTAAACAATTTCACATTAGAAAACTAACATATACAAGACTTAGCATAAATAAACCATTTAATTGACAAAAAGAAATGAAAAAATTTATCAATATAATCCCAGATACATTCTCAAATTTATATATATGTGCACATACTAGCAGCTAATATCCAACTAAGTATTTTTAGAAGTTAGTATGCATTAAGTTGCCTTTGAGGCACCAATATACATTGTCACAATTATCACAAATATACATTGTACACAAATTTACTAAAAATATATTGCATGAATAATGGCAACTACGTGTTTCACTACTAATTCAGCATTTTGCATTTTAGAAATAAGTTATACAATCTGTTGCATTCGAAAACAGTAGAAATGAAAACTTTTTCATAAATGAGTTTGGAAATGAAATTATTCACTTATCAATTTCATGTATTAATCATGAACCTGACATATTGTAAATATATATTGGTCTTAAAAATATTTTTACTAATATACTCATGTATAAATATTTAAATTCTATGAATTAATATATATTATCTCTTTTGCAGTTTAAAAAACTTGATTAAAAAATCATACTAGGATGTTTTAGCTAGGGAGTAAAGTTAAATATTTATATAAATAATAAAATAACACAATAATTTTTCAGAAAAAAGGATTCGTATATTCTTTAAAAATTTCAATTTTTGTGGGTTGAAAATTGGCTAAGTCATCATATTTGACTTCTAATATTTCCATTTGAATATGATAAAAAAATAAATTAGAAAAACAAGTTGCTTTGTTCGCTTTTGAAATCTATTTTTTTCTTAAATATGATCATAAATAATAAATAAGGACAAGTATTTGCAATATTATGATAAAAACAGTGTAAATTATAGGTTAATAGTGCTTAAAGTATTATATTTATGATAATTAAATAAACTAGTATTTTGTATATTATCGTATATGGATGGCAATTTTCGTAAATATCTTTGCCTGAAATAAGGAAGGAAAACAGCTTTCAGGAGTTCTCCCTTGGATATTGAAAAGTGAAAAAATAAAGTGTCACTGCAAATCTCATCAATCATAGGAATAGAAAAGACAGGGAAAACTGTATTATTTTAAAGTATGAATAGAAAAGTCCTTAAAATCCGGTGACTTAATGATCGGAGTCATATATTTCTTGAACTTTTTTCAAAATTATATCCTAAGTATTTTCTTGTTGACGAGCTTAAAGTCCTGTGAACTTACTTCTGTGAATTACTTCTGTGAATATATACTAATAGATATTTGAAATGGTGACAAATTGCTCTTTATAATTACTTTTTTTACCACTTTAAAAATTATTGAATATTTTCACTTTTTAAAATTGCTACTTTAGAGTTTCATTTTTGAGGTAAGAATTTGATTTAGTTATAATTTTAATATATTTTATATTTTATTCTGCTTTTTAAAAATGTATCGTTTTTTCCTTAAATTTAGTCGATATTTAATATTTATGCTATAAATATTTTATAAAAATATAATATATTGAATTATTTCATTATATTTTGTTTCTCTCATAAAATTAGTTTTAAATGTTTTATTTATGATAAGTATTACAGCTTTAAAAAGCATAAATTTGAATGTCGTAACTTGTTATATATAAAGTTATTATTAAAACAGTTATTATCATAATGTTTCATGAAATTTTTTTATACACACCGTAAGGTTTACCTTATTATTACCAAGCAAATATTACATTTTTAAGTTTCCATACATTTTTACATTTAACCATGAATATATGTATTTTTCTAAAATTGTATTTCCTAATAATTTGTATTTTGATGTCATTGATTTTTAAATTATGATTTCTATATTATCAAAATAATGTGTATAGAATGATATATGTTGCAAATATTTTTCTGGACACATTTAGTAAAAATATTTTTTTTCATATTTATCTTTTTCAAAGAAAAGTATATTATATTTACTTAGATATTAAAAAATTCATATTTTTTTTATAATGCTTTCATTTTAATTTTATAAATATTACCGATCTTATTGAATACGTGTTTCTACACAAAATTATTAAAAATTGCAATTATTTTATCATATTAATTTTCCAGTAGCAGAATTCATTATTTATAGTTATATAACATTAAGAACGATAACAAGAAATATCTTTTTAATTATATATTTCATTATAATTTATTAATTGATAGTAAATTATTAAGTAATAAAACTTTCTACTCTTTATAATTATATTATTATTAAAGAATCCATGATTTTTATTTTTATGTTTTTCTCTTTTTTAATTCAAAGATAGATAATGTAAATTATTGTGACGTAGCGAAATTAGAATAATAAAACTGAAAGACCTCCACAGTAAAATAAATGAAACAAATACAAATCTAATGAATATAGATTTAAAATAAAATATGTATATTTGTGCAAAGAATTTTTATATTATCTCTCCATCATTTAATTGGAGTGCAGTTATTGCAAAAAATACTTTCTCATAAAACATTTTAGTGGTATGAGAGTAAAGAATAGATTTACAAATATTTAAAATTTTAAACATTTTATTATCGTAAAACCAAAATTTTTAACTTTTCAATATTTGGTATTTAATGCATACAACAAACTACTAATAAACTTTTACAATCTATGACTCGTATTCATTTTTTACAGAGTCGTTAAGTAATAAATGAACTAGTAAATGATAAGCATAATGTAACGAATAAAGATTATCTAATATTTCATTACAAAAACATAGATCTTCGAAAAATTGTATACATTGTCATAATAATCATGTTGAGCTTTAAGCTTAATTGCAAATTTATACGATGTTTAATTTTTCGACATTATTATATTTTGATATGTATGTTCCATGTAATTCCATATAATGTTATAATATTAGATTATATAATATTAGTAGTATAAAATTAAGATAAAGTCAAAGAGGATAGGTCAAATGTTAAGTTAATATAAACACTGGAATTCAGTGAGTGCTTTTAAATGAATAATGCGTTAAACATTTTGATCCTGTATGGATTCCCGAATTTATAGGAAGATTAAGAACTCAAATGTCACTATTATTTAGATTGCTTTTAAAAAGCACAAATAGCACCCTGACGACTATATTTCTAGGTCTTTGATACTTCACGAAAGTCACGTAAAGTTACACTCAAAGAAAAAAATTATTGGATTTATTTTATAATGGGCATTACTTTTCGGATACCTATGTATTATAATTTGCTTTTAAACTGAAAAAGTGAATAACTGTATTTGAAAAATCACTTGTCTTTCTTTTATTTTTAATGGTAAATTCAGAATAATTTTAAGGATTGAGCACAAAAATTTACCGCCTGCTACTTGAAAATAGCCCGAATGTCGTAGATTGTGGTAACGTATAAAAGTTGAAACGTATTTATCTCAATATCACTTCTAAAACTGATGCAAATTGAAGAAAATAATTTATTAGACTGATTATATGATTTTTATTTTTTTTTGTTTTATTTTAATTTAATTTTTTTACACGTAATTATATTCAGTTGTAGATAAATCTATGTTGAGTAAAGTAATTCACGTAGTTATTTAAAGCGGAGTTATCAAATTAAAATACTTTTTAATGTCTCATAGGTATGCAAATAAACCAAGTTTCTCAATTAACGAGTTTATGATCAATATTACTATTTCAAATAAGTATTACGAGATGGGGAACTTCTACTGTTTAATATGTTCGATAAAGAAGCGTCCGTTATTTAGTGCTCCAAATTCATCTGTAACGTTTTTGTATTACTAAAACATTTTTGTTGTTAAATAAAATGATAGACGCACTGTAGAAACTATTCAAGTTTCAGATAGATTAAATGTTTAATTTTTCTAAAAACAAATTTCTAATAAATAGCTTATTTTTTCGGTTACTAATTCGCTTTTTTCCTTAACCTTTCTTTGAGATATACTGTATATGCATATCCTACTAGTAATTTCAAGAATAATATATATGTCATATTTTACACTAAACATTTCTAAACACATCTGGCACACAAAATTTGTTATAAAACTACTGCGGCTTAGTATATTTCTCTCTTTAATGCAAAGATCAACTATTTGTGATGCATTCAGCGTTTATTTGCCAAAAAATGTGGACAAAAATAAAATCAATGTCCACGCCTCTTTTATTCTTGAATATCGAGTAGAGTTTTCAAATTTGAAACTCAATTCGAAAGATCGCTGAACGTTTAACATATTTTTCGCACGTTTTATGATGCAGCTTCGTACGTTATTACAATTATTTATATTGTAAGCATTGAATATTTTCAAAAGTTTGTGGACACAAGGCATGATACGACGTTCAAAAATATTCAAAAATAAGTTAAAGTGACATAATAATTGAAAATATATTTCTTTTTGCAGTTTTTTCTCTTTATTTACTAAAAACGCAAAACTTACTATATGAATAACACGAATGTTAGATGTTATTTTAATATAGCATAGTATTTTATGAATGACAGAAAAATAAGAAAAAATTTTTTATAATATTAAAAATAACGGAATTGATAATATTCTAAGGTACTAGTTGTAACAATTGACTATTTTATAGGTTTTTAAGTACTATCTTGATTTTTATACATTATTTAATACTTGAAATAATGACATTTTCAAATGTTATTATGTATACAGAGTTAGACAAATCATATATTCAATAATTTCACTACTTATTAATGATAACGAAGAAAGTTTCAAAACAAATAATTTCAATGAATAATTATGTGCATAAAATTGTAAACAAATTCATTATTGAAAATAATGCATATGTATTACTAGTACCTAAATTGATTGCAATATTGCGATTATACTTGGCTAAAAATAATGTCTTTCAAATATGTACCGTTAAAAATATTTTTCCAAAATAAATCTCGCTCTTTTGTATATTAAAATTTATCTTATACTAAGATAAATAAATGAATGAATATATTTACTATGTACGCACTTATGTAACCACAAATAAGTAGGTTTTTTATTAAAACATATATTCTTTTAGCACAGTTATATAAATTTGATGTAATACATTTCATATTAGGTACAGAAATGCGATTTTTAAATATTTTTAACATTTTAAGATAACAATGCGTTTTTTTAATATAGATATCCTTACAGTATTTAAACGTCATTCTTTAATGTAAATTTGACATACAAATTGTTTTAACTTTCACTTTTGCTATAGTGGTTTATTTTAATTCAAACTGAAATAATTATTAAAATAAAACAATGAAAGACAAAATAAATCTGAAGCTCTCATTCTGAGCTTATTTTTCTTGGTTGTCCTTCAGATGAATTTTAATTATCATTTTAGTGAGGAACATTAGAATATCTTTTCATATTATAAAATATAAATAAGTATAACCTCTACTGATTAAGAAATGTCAACAATAGAATTAAAATGATCATATTGTTTAAAATTTGTATGCTTAACTTTTGATCTTAGCAATTTAAAGCAAATATCTAAATCTAATGAAATTTGAGAATATATACTGATTAGCATGTAATAAAGAACTTCATCATATTCTAACAGAGGTTAAAATTATATTTTTGTTCACCCACTTAAAACAAAAATAAAAAAGATTTATAGAAACTTAACCTATTTAATTGAAAGAACTTTTATTATGTACTACATAAGTATATTACATATTTTTCTTACATGTTTTACATAGTACAAGATGGAATGTCATTTTTTACATGAATATTCTATATTTTAATTAACAGTACAAATTGATTTTACAATTGTATGTAATTAATTATTTATAAAGAATTCTATAATTGTAAATAAGCTCTATAATTAATATAAACAATATAAGTAATATAATAATTTTTGTTCAATAATCTTCTTGAAATTATATTTTTCAAACGAAGGCATAACATATTAAAAAAAAACTACCTAAGCTATGTAACGAATTACACTATGAGCTATTGGCAGATATATTTTTCGCTCTCTTTCTTCTAATATAATTTTATATGTATAAAAGCATATTTATAGATAAATAGAGGCATGTTAGATGTGACTGTAACGTACTCGTCTCTAGAGGAAACTAAGAGCCTTAGTACATCACAAGATCTATTGTATGTAGTTTTGACGCGATACAATTAATGTTTATACTCAATACGAGATTTCCTTTTGTCTACATGTATTACTGGTTATAAGTAGCTGCTTGTCAAACTTGATATTATAAAATTGTATGCTTTTTCAGATCAACCTACAAGTAAGTTCGATACTAAATTAGAAAAAAGAAATCAGTCGTATCTCCTTGCAATGTAGTACAATGAATCGCATCACCCTTATTATTAAATATTTTAAGAGATCTTTTGTCCACTGTCATTGCTGTAATTGTTTATAAAACTTATTGTTATTGAATATTGTGTTATATCGGTTCGACGTCCGTATGATGATTTTTCAAAACAAAATGTATGGAAATAAAGAAGAGACAATATTAATAAGTTAATAACTACAGGTACCATATTATTTGAGTTCCATAATTTAAGTTTATAACATACATTTGTTCTGCTCTCAGAGACTAAGAATACAATTGACATTATTTATAAATATGATAAGGCTTATCATTCTTACAATATAATTAAAAGCTGAATACATCTGCATAATATTTATCTTGTTATTTTTCAAAGTAGAATACAAATCGATAGACACAACTTTGTTTTTTAATTTTGCATATCTGGAATTTCATTACATTAGTCAATAAAAAATTTAGTTTAAATGTTAAACCCTTATTAAATGATAACAACATCAACAACAATAAAATTAATAATTGTAATAATTATAATATCAATCTGTTTTTCAGACTATCAGTTTCTTTACAACTTTTTTGTTAATACGAAACAAATTTTGGGCTTAAATTATACTTGGTACGATAAAGCTGTAAATTCAATAACTATTTTGTCAAGTATAAATATAAAGGCAATACTATTCATTTCATTGCATAGTAACTATCTTTGTATAACACTCTACAATCTCAACTAAATAATACGTGTACATATAAACTAAATACATGGAGTTATATCAAGTAATCTTTAAACTAAATACAGCTCTTCGACTCGAATCGCATTTAATCCCATATTCTTTACTTTGCTATGAATACACCGTAATCTAAGCAAATGTTGTACCTCAGCGTTGGTGGTCATTGTCTGACTAGAATGTAAAGAAAATGACAGAAGTTGGAAAATAGTAGGCTGATTGATTGTTATGTCAAAGAATGTTTTTAACAAAGATTTCACTATATGCACGTGCTTATATGAAAATAAATTTAAATTTTAATGATTTATTCATTTTTATATAAAATAATATTTGAATGCTAAAAACAATTTGCTTATGTACTTTGGAGCGCTTGAATGATATAACATTTGTTTAAAAATTGTAATGAAAACTTCTTCAGAAAAAAAGTCATTTTCAAAGTTTCATAAATCGATGCCAAATCTTTTAAAGTCGGCACCCAATTATATTATAAAATAGAGTAGTGAAGTTAGTCAACTTAGGAACATTGTAAGTTTGGAACATGAGTATTGTACTCCGTAATTTTACTAATCTATTTTATATATTGATATTTGGTCGGTCTCAATTTCGAATAGGATTACTGACAACATGATTCGAGTAAATATCTTCATCGTAATTTTATATATTTAGATATCAAGTACAATCTGGTAACTTAATTTGACTTGTGAAACTCGGAACGTTTCGCCTAGACTTCGTTGATGGCAATCCAATATACGTTGGCGTTGACTAAGACAAGACTTCTTTATAACTGAAAATAACTGAACACCTCAAATAATTGAAAATTACCGTAATTGGATTTTATTAGAAATTATCTCAAAAGTGAATACACTAAATTGAGTTTCATATATCGCATTTAAATATTTTCAATTGATTTCTTTCTCTTCTTAACCAACGAAACGTTTTATTTTTCGATATATGTATATTACTTTACATTTTAAGCACTTCAAAATTATCTTTCTAAAATTTAGACTAAAATTGAAAGTTAATTAAAGAGTACTAAAATTAGCAAATTTGCAAGTGGTTTATCACTAAAAAGTGTGTCGTTCAACATAGGTAAGGTAATATTACTTTATGAAAAAGCTAGAAAGGTCATCATAGTATATTTAGTAATACTACAAAACGATGTTCCTTTAGTAGGTAACTGACCTACTTACTCTTCATTTTTTAACGTCAAAGCATATACAAAATTATTTAGCAAAACCGATGCTTCCCTCATTGCGGTAACTTTCGGTTTTGTTTCTTTAGAGGTAATGAATAATTTAAAAAATAAAAATTTCTCTCTTTTATCTCTCATACGAGTAAATATAGCTCTCTTTTGCACTGCTGCTGTACACTGGTATTCTTCCGTTTCTTTCTAATTACAGCTTACATTTTTTCTTTGGAGACTAGAGAGTGGTAATGAAGTGAAGAAGCAGCGGGACAAAAAAAAGCAGAATACAGTCTGACAAAGACCTTTTAGCATATTTGTTTTAAGCCTTAATTAGAAATCAAGCACTTAAAGTCCAGTGGTTGTCATTTCAAAATAAAATATTTTACTGCTTTCATAAAACTTTACAACTGTATTTCAAACGAAATATTTATGATGGTCTAATACTAGATACGAATACAAGCATCTTAATATTTCTTCTTTTATAATATTTAACTGTAAATAGAAGTTACTTCATTGAAATTCTACTATATGTTATATTTTAAAGTGTTTAAAAATAACGCTAGATTAAATTTCATTCTTTTTTTAATTAAATGCTACAATTTTGAAAATAAAATATGATTTTTATGCTATTAATTACAATATGTTCTTATGCAATTACATAATTTTGATAAGTTCTCACGAATTAACTTATTTTTTGAATAGCAATCACTTAATATTCAATTATTGAAAATACATACGAAATTCGAAGTTCGATTTTTGAAAGTCGAATTTTACTTATTCATATTAAAATTTTATTACACGTATTATATTAATTTTTATAATTATCTTAATTCAAAATACTTAACAGATCTTTATGAATTATTAGAATTGTTTAATATAATTGAATATATTGAAAATATTAAGTATTATGTAATAATTATGGATTAATGCTATAATTTTAAAGAATTTTATTATATTTGTTAAAAACATCAGCTTCTCATTTTATAATTAGAATAAATTTCTAGTAAATTTTCAATTCCGATCACTGCTTTATTTTATTGTAAAATAGAATTGCATGAAACAACTATATAATCTTCTCAAATAAGACTAGGACAACATAATGATAAAGTCAAAATATATTCTAAATGAAGCGACTCTAATATTATTGTTCGTACAATAAAATTTTATTTAGAAATAATGAATTATGCTACTAATGAAAAAGTGCTTAAGATTATCATCATCATCATCATCATCATCATTATCATCATATATTAAAAGTATTAGATGGTGCATAATATTTGAAGAGATATTTAATGAAATAATTATCTATTTATATAACTCTTTATATAAGGATGATTATAAAGTATATAATTTAACTTCTATTTTAGAAATAAAAAATTCCCAAAAATTATGTTTTTAATATGTTTACTCTTGGTACGTCTTGCTTAGCTGCATTGTGTATCTTTAGAATTCATAAGCAATCTTTATCATGATAAAATTGATTCGCTAAAGCATACAATTATATAAGCTGTCTAAAAAAAAAATTACTTTAGGCATGATTTATTTAAGGCACTTCTGAGATATATGTAGTTGTATCAAGTCTTACTTTTACAGCTGAAACGATTCATTTTATAGATCAAATAATGAGTAACAGATTTGAAATGAGAAATTGTAGCTTGTTTTACGTAGGAAATAAATCAAACATTGTCTACAGTATCAAGTGAACAAGCTACCGAAGTAGTAAAATTGCTAATATTGAAGCTAATATTAAGTTAATATATAAGGTTTTTTATATTATTTAGAAGCAAATATATCAGCGTATAAAAGCAAATATATCAGCATATAAAAGCAAATATATCAGCATATTAACTTGATAGTTGAGTTAAAGTGATCGATTGGTTTTATGAATCAAATGAGATTTTTATTTCAAATTCACTTTTTGAAACTTTCATATTAATTCCGGATAAACCACCATATAATTTTTATATAGTTTACATTTTTTATTTAATAATACTCATTTTCTTATTAAGCATGTAACTACTACAATGTGCTTTCATTTATTTTATTTTAAATTTTGTATGTTAAATAAAATTTTTAAAAAATGGCAATAATTTTACATGCGAATTAAAAAGTTATTATCACAATGAAAATATATTATTTCATTTATGTTTTTTGAATTTTTGTAATAGATAAAAATATATAGAATTATATATTAATAATAACAGACGTTTCGATTTCCTATGTTTTTAGAGGTAACAATACAAATTATACTTGTATTCACGTTGATTATGTGACTAACGATGATATGTGAATACGAGCAGTTTATAAAATATACGTATCAGTCGATTACAATAATTCCAAATTCATATCTACACACATTAATTTAATCGCAGTTGTTGTATTTTTGTTTTACATTACCGAGGCATAATCGCGCCTGAAATGATAAAACTATATATGTATCATTAGTATCTTCGTTAAAAAAATACTATACGTGTTGTATAATTGCATATTACATTTTATGAGATATTTTTAATTTAAACATTAAGTTTTTAATAAACTATTTAAATGTTCAAGGTAATTTAACTTAATGATACGTGAACATAATATGAAAAATGGAAGTATACGAAAAAATGTAAAATATTCTAGATATGAAATATTAGTTTATACTTTCTCATTTTATATTGAGTAATAAAATTCAAAGAGTATTCCAGTGACATGAAATTTAAAATACGATATCATATAGCTTAATATTAAATTAGATATGAAAAAATATATATAAATATTTGTTCATAAATTATTAATGAATTTTAAATTAACTGTAGACTAATATTTGTAATGTGAACAAACCCAGTCAGTAAAAATGTCATAAAAAATATATAAGTTAATGATATAGTCAGCAATTAAATTTGTACCAAGGACATTTTAATTATATAAAACACGCATTGTGTCTGCTCAAATATGATTATAAAAAAATTGTTGCTAGAAAATGAAATATAAATATAGATAAAAACAGGAAAGTTGTATAAGTGATCCTAAAACGTAATGAATGTATCTTTTGCAAAAAAATAAAATGGAAAAAATATAATATGAGAGAATTATAAAAATGTTAAAGTAAATTTTTTATCAAATTTGTTTTTTAGAGATGGAAAGATTTGTAGCGACATATCTATTCACGGAAACAGAACTCACAATAAATGTAAAAAACTATCCATACACAGAAAAGTTAAGGAGTTAAAAAAATATAGCTAATTTTGATGAGATTAAAACCGAATTTACTAATAAAATGTTCATATAATTTACTAATAAATAATTTTACTATTAAATAAATAATTGACTAATAAAATGTTCATATGTTAATATAATACGGCTTGGTCATACGTCAACACTACCATTAAAAATGCAAGCAAAGTTATTTAAATGATTTTTATTTTAAATTTTTGCCGGCAAAAACTTCTGATCAAAAGAGGTCTTTAGACATTCGTGGTTTCCAACGGAAGCGAAGGTATAACACTTTAAAGTTTGACTTTAATTAAACAAGCAAAATTAAAATTTAGCAATTAAACTAAATGTGAATTTACCTTAATTACGCAGTCAATAAAAATAATTCCCTGTAAACCTGATTATAATATTATGGCAAACTATGGAGCATTTTTTTACTAATATTTTTACTAATATTTACTAATATCTACTTTGTAACATTTATAACATGCTATAATTGTAAAACTTTAATTATAATTTATATTAGAAATTAGAGTGCTTGTGAAATATTTTTCTTGTATAAAAAAAAATAATTTTAAGAAAGATAATAAAAAATAATTATATAATATTGGAAAGATTTAACTTGTACCGAGCATAATTATTAATGGTATTTGTGTACTGGGTTTATTTTTGTATAAAATGAATATCATGCTTGCAAAGTATAAATTTAATATTCTCTTTTACTAATATAAGATTTATGCAATGTTGACTGTCATTTAATGACCTAATGTGTGAAGTGTACATCTATAAACTGTTCTTATTAAAAATATGATTGGCCTTTATTGCAAGGATTTGAACCAAACGATGTATCGGAACCAAACATGACAATTGTATATGTTGTTCAAAGAAAAACTGCCAGTTTATATTGGGATTATATAATAATTTTACATATTTTAGTTTGTCTAATAATCGTGGGCAAAAAAAACAAATTATTCGTACATAATGCATTTTCCTAATTCTTAATCGCAAATATCACGGTGCAATGAATTAAAACTTTCTTTATCGATAATAAATCGTAGCTTGTGTGTATTCTACTGAAGCTAGCCATTAATTACTTGACAAATCAAAATCAGATTCATAATAAATGAACGATTGGATTTGTTTACATTGATGAAATCGTTCTTACACGAATGAGCACGATTTATTGCACAGTAAAGAATCGATAAATTTGGTTCGAGTGAGTCGACATAACGAGTCGTGGAATAACGGTGGAAGTGTGTGCACATTTTCTTATAGGCTAAAAACAAACCTAGTATAATCATATTAAAATAATTGCCCATAAAAATATCGCGGTAAACGAGAAAGGGGAGATATTTCTTTTTTAAGCTCATATTTCACAATACGTATTTCTGTGGATTTGAAAGGGAAGAGTTCTTTTGAAGCTTGTATTCGATCGTAAGCACAAGTACTGGCATGCTTTCGCTTCAACATTAATAAAGTCGCAGGTCATCCTAGGCAACGGAGGATGCGACACACCCTCATGGCGCTCGTGTGCGAACACGAAATTTAAATGGGAGTCGCAACGCGCGAAGTGGTAGCAGTTTCAAAATTTCATTATCTGACATCTTCATTGAGGAGCCACTGTACGATGCATACACAGTGCGCAAACGCGGCGTCGGTATCGGAGAAACACGTGGAATCACGAGCTTACGTGAGACACTCATCGACACGCGTTTGACAACATACGACGAGTATCGAGCAAATTGCACGCAGTTGGGCTAATCAAACCGGCTGGGCCGACGATAACGATAAAAGAACGTCCGAGAGCTGTTTCACCGGAATTTCCTCCTTGCAGAATTTTAAGACGAGCGCTCACTTGATTTTTAAACTTTCTTCAAGCTCTTCCACCTTTGTACGTGGGCGTGCACGCAATCAACTCAGGCATTTTGTGTTATTTTTTAAAGAAACTCAGTGTGAATTTTATTATATGATTATATTAAATTTGAATGTTGAATAACATTTTTCGAGTCAGGATAACCGTTTTCAGATTCTGCGTCTTATTTTAAAATATGAAACAAATATGAGAGATGTGTCACGTTTGAATTAATAGAGATTGCTCGTATTAAAGACTAGTCGAGCTTCTTGCAGATGTACAAGTTTTCAATTGTAAATATATTTTTTATTTATAAGATGACGGTAACCTAACAACTAACATTTTTCTTGTAGATACAATAATTTTCTGTGCAGATGTATTTGGTAAATTGATTAACTTACCATCAACATGTATTTAATGCATACTCTATTGGTATATGCGAAGAAAAAATTTTATTT
Organism: Wiebesia pumilae; assembly: GCA_018907045.1. Classification (NCBI taxonomy): domain Eukaryota; kingdom Metazoa; phylum Arthropoda; class Insecta; order Hymenoptera; family Agaonidae; genus Wiebesia; species Wiebesia pumilae. The sequence continues at coordinate 706,461 of JACCHZ010000151.1, forward strand.
AGCGATAGCTTTTTGGACATAAAGTAAAAATGTCATGCATTCATGTTTGAACGAAGCCTTTGCGTAGCTTGGTATATCGGCTTCGACAATACAACTGTATACATACATAAAAAAGTATGAATTAAAATGGCATTAAAAAATAAGAGAGAAATAGGTTCTTTTATCTTTTTACAAATACGGGTTATAACCTCTAACTACGTAATATTTTTTCGGTTTTTCCTTCAAATATTAAATTTTATACAAGATTCCAACATCTCGTTTATTTTTAGAATAACAATTTATTAATAATTACGTTATTAATCTTACGGTTAAAAAATATTGTCAAATACTTTTTGAGATAATGAACCTAGTTTATTAAACATCATTTAGTGTAATAAAGAAATATGTAACTCTATTTCCTTTCTTAGAAAAGAAGCATATAAAATGATGTTATTGTATCAGAGTATATTATAAATAACGTAGAACAAAAACATAGATAGTTACAATAAAATAAAATTAAATGTGTATTCCTTTTGTATAAAAATCGTTTGTAAATTATGAATTAGGTTCAAAATACGTGAACAATTTACTCGATTTATTTTAGAAAATGTAGATATGAATATGAAATTTGTACCAACATGTTTTTGACGAATATACATATAATTTACAATAAACAAATGAAAAAGGTTTTAGACTTTTTTTATCGATACTTTTTCGAATTAATTTTTATTTTCTAGTATATTTTTTGAGAATATCTGCTTAAATATTTGAAAGTATATTGTGGAAAGTAACTCGATGTTTCACATGTCGATAAGATTTAATATAAACTGGGCTGATGCATCCGCAATGTAAATTCAATCGAGTGGTTTAATAATTTTTAACGAAAGGATTTTCCAAATTCTGTCTAATAGAGAGAATTTAAACTTAGTCTATATTCACATAAATAAAATTGTGTCACGTAATATGATGGAACACATCGTGTAACACTTTGGTATTTAAAGTAAAAAAACAAAGTTATATTTAAAATAGTTGACGAATGTCGCGTCAGTGCAAGAGTTGCGGGCGTGTAATGGTCATTCGAGGCAAAATGGCTAATGAAATTATTACAGGTGTAGGAAGCGGGTTCGAGGGAAAACTTGGGTAAGGCATTATGCAACACATGCACAGTAAGTGCGTTGGATCTGCTTGAGCTGCATTCCGGTACAAGACTCAAAGGTTTCGTGCCTTCGCTTACGAGAGGACAGTCTGCGTGGCGTACGTGACGTGCCTCGAGTACGCAGGACAAGACAAGAGCGGAGCGAAGAGTCGGTAACTGCGCAGTACCGGCGCCATCGACGGACCGAGGCCGGGGTCGAGCCGCCGCCGTCACCGCCGCCGCCGACTTCGAGCGAATATCTCTGGCTGCCATATTGCCACGGATTTAGTCGGAAACCAACTGCTGAGCAGTGAGGGACGGTGAATGTAAGAGTGAACCGATGTGTTGATCGTGGGATATTTGATGTTTCTCCGAGCCCTTAAAGCGCTGCTGCTGCGTGCGAGCGTCGTTGTTGCAGAAGAAGCTAGAGGAGTTACGAAAGAAGGAGCAAAGACGAGTAAACGTGACCACCAGCACCGGCGTCGTACAGGAGGGTGGCGCGAGGAGGGGGAGACAAGAGACGAGTTCTGTCTTCGACGGGAGCCGGCGACCGGCAGCTTAACGCGTGCATTTGTCCGAATCTGTGATAGTGATAGATTGAGTGTTGAGGGGCTCTTAGCCGGCGAGGAGCCACGAGAGGACGTGCACCCGCAGCAAATCTTCTCAGAAGGTGACTAGCGTGAGTCGTTGCGCACCACGCCACCACACTCCGACGCCGAACCACCGCCGCCATCACCGTCACCAACAACAACAAATTCAACAAAACCATTATACATAGGCTTTATGATATTTATTTCAATCTGTGATATACACCTATATTACTGATTTTGGGAATCGATCACTTAAGAGAAGATTCGCTGTGAGAAGAGTCCAACCGCAAGGCGAACTCTTAGATCGAGCAGAACAGCAGAGAAAAGTGAATCAAAATAGAGAGCAAGTATCAGTACCTAGTGCATAGGTGTTTTTTGTAAATACGACTGACTCTTTTTTACTATTGTTACTATACACCGGTGAGAGAGAGAGAGAGAGAGAGCGCGAGAAAGCATATTTCAAATCGACTATGTGATTTGAGACAAAGTGATATATTTATAAAGATAAATAGTCAAGGAGTTCGATATTGCTTTAATATCACGGAAGAGTACATAGTTCACTTTAATTTTTTACGAGCGACTGCGATTTTTTGTTTAAAAGCAAGACGTAAAAGAAAGGGAAGTTAAAATGGTCGAGAAAATTCTGGAGGAACGGGAGGACGAGCGGAATCAGGAGGCAGCAAAAGGTGAGCATTTGTTTTGACTTCTTTTCACTTTTTCTCCTACCTAACCATCAATTCACGTATACGTTATTACACACGCTCGCGTGAGAACTGTACGACGAGAGCGGAGGTACGTTTTGCCGATAATTCTTCAGGAAGAGTATTTCTTAAAAATCTCGCCCTTGTTGCCGTCTTTTTCTCTGCAGTTCACAACAAAATGCGGATATCCAATCCAACGCTTACAACGATACGCACTTGCGTCATACGTATGCATTATAATTGTTTACTTTTCCTAGGACTGATCCTTCAAACAAACGATCGCGGTGTCTGAAATATTCGAAACATAATTTTTACGATTGTAAAATCTACTTCCAATTTTACAAGTACGTAATGTTGGCACTTGAGTTTTAGCTAAAAAAAACCCGCTGACCTTGCGAAAACCGTTATGTGATGGAAGGTCCATAAAAATCCCTAGCATTACTACTATCTGAGAAGAGCAGTTACACATAAATGACCATTGACTTGTCCTTGCTCCGTTTAATGACGGCTTCCCCGTTATTATTTTTCCAACCCAACAAACGACGCTATAGAACTGTTGTTCGCTTGGTTTGTTTATTATTTTTTTCAGTTCATGATTGTTAATAATAGTAGGATAAGCATCCATTAATACTCGCTTCGAACCTGCAATTTTCTTATTTTCATTGTTTTCGTTTTGAACAATGGTGGTCAATTAACAGTAGATTTCTTTTTTCGAAATTTCCGTGCATCGTTTTGACAAAGCAGTGTCATAGAATGGCGGGGAACTAGTGGGAAAGTGCAACGTCGCCTCCCTCAGCCTATTGCATTTTGAGAGCTTCGTGCCACGTCAGCGCATCTTTCTCGTTTACGCCTATCGCTCTCGTACAACGCGTACATATATTCTTATAGCATTTACTTTTCACAAAATCCCTTTTCGCTTCTTTCGTCCCTGTTGCTTCCCTCTGCTAGATCTCGTTGTCATGGCCTTTTCCCTTTCCTCACTGTGGCCTTTCGTTTTCTCTTTTTCTTTGTTCGCTAGCTCTCGACGTTTCTACCACTTCTGTCGCTGTCTCTATGAAGTATACTGTATTATACAACCAGTGCCCATGGCTCGTGTACGCTAGCTGCTTTGTTTCATTTCCCAAAATCTCTTACTTTGTTTTTCATTTGCTTATTTTATGGTCATTTGTCACATTCCCCCATGGATTTAAATGTGCCGGCGACTAGTCTTTCTATTAGATTTACTCTCACGGATAAGTCTTGGCTAATTGTTTATTCGCACCGACCTTTTTTACCGGCTCTTTAAATAAACATGACACTGACACTTTTTGGTCGTAGATAAAGTTGATGCGTGCATATGAAATATCTTAAGTAGTGTGATAAAATTAATTTTTCTTGTGCTAGTGGAAAATTTGCATGTTTTACCAAAATACGATTAGTGTTGTAAAAATGTTGCCTGAAAGCTAATTGGAAAGCTTACATATAAACGTCCTTACAAATGCAATGAGGCATAAAAATATTAATGAGTAAAATAAAATAAAATAAAACTTAACGTCATTGAAACCGTGTGTAATGTTTAAAATTCATGGATAATTATATTTGACCAAGTAACAAAAGTGAGTTTACAATATTTTAAGAACGAAAAAGTGTTATTGGACAGTTTTTTTCCTCAGGCCTGCTGCCAAAATTTTCATATTTGCGAAAACATATTTGCGAGTTGAAGTGGGTTAGTAGTCAACAGGGCGTTTTAACTTCAATTCACCTCGGTGAGGAGGGAAGAGAGTTGACGGGGAAAGTGAGAGAGCGTCCCCGAAGAAAAAAGAGCCTGTAAACGAGTTATACCCACATATTATAGGATGGAACAAAGGACAAAGGGAAGCGTTGATGGAACGTATATGAATATATGTAGAATCTGAAGGTTCAGGCTTTACAAGGTCAGCTAAAAATTTCATTTTAAAAGTATTTATAATTACTTTAGTTTTTTTTAATATTTATTGTACATACTATTATCTTATATACTGAAAGTGTTCAGTCATTTCAATTTCATTTAAACTAGGTTATTTTTACAATTCAAAACTAATAATTTGAAAGAATTTTTTTTCTGAATTAATAATATTCGATTCATGTTACGGAGTTGAGTTATAGAGGACGATTTTGAAGTTTATTAGAATAAAAATTTAAAGGTAGGATTAAGTTTTTCATTTTGAATTTTCGAAATTACGGTAGTTGAAAGTTTATCCCACTCATACATTACATGTTTTTTAAAATAATCTATATCTATTATATCTTGTATTATATGACGTGTTTAATATAAAGGTTCATTAATTTTTCTTCGAATAAAATAAAATTCATGTTCGTTTGTTTACAATTCCAACAGCTTTCTAAAAAAGAAATTTTATAATGGTTTCACTGTTGAGTTGGTATAAAGGGACACGCTTTTATACGTTTCTCCCTCTTTTGCTCTCTGTTTTTTTTCTACGCAAGTATTTTGTAGCCCTACTATATATAAATGTTTCTTTGTTGGTGTAGGACTACTCAGAATTGAGGGCAAGAGATTAGTCTTCATTTTTTTTAATGCTCGTAATTATTCTTGTTATCAGGTTAGTTTTGCCAATTAGAGCAGGAGTAGGTTACTTTGAGGAAATTATTTTGTTAACTCATTTATTAATATGATTGTTATATGCAAATTTATATGCCGCTAGCTTTGCAAATAAACATTTACTTCATTATTTTTCTAACTGTTTAGATAATTAATCAAATATATTTATTTCACAACGAAAGTAATATTTATATGCAACAATAAGGGAAACGGTAAAAGTACTTTGTGTAAAATATGTATACAATAATATAAAAGTAAAATTAATCTTTTTAATTACATTTTATGGAAATACATTTGTTAATTATGATTTAAATTATGTTTGTTTTACAATATAAATATCCGTTTTATTGCATTAATCTAACAATCTTGATGTACAAGATTGGGATAAAGATAGAGAATCAATATTTTTAATGTACACGTGAGTAGTAGTATGAAGGAAAGTAAATATTTGGAATAGAAAAAAATTATAAATTTGATATTCATCTATATTTAGAAAACATTCAATTATGAAAGCGAGGGTCTTAAAAAAGAAACATTACCTTTGTTCTTGTGACGGAAGAAAAAGCATATTACGAAACAAATATTTTAATTCATATTAGACATAGAGCATCGTCTATGTCATCACTTGGCACCTTAGATCTCTTTACTTTGAAGTGAAAAATTTTTATTGGGTGCATAATAAATGAGGTTGTTATAATACGAAGCGAATACGTTGATCGAGAAGGAAGGGGGCATTTCGTTGTGTGACGCGTCAAGTTTTGCGTAATGTTAGGGACACTAACATAACGGGTGCACAGTGTCAGGAAGCTTGGATTTTCCAGGTCCGATCGGAAGATAAGTCAGCACATATGGGCGCTCACTTTTTGCAATAAACCGACAAACATGACGAGCAATGCAGGTCCTTGGAACAGATAATAGCTGGAAACGTCCGGCTGGAACATTAACTTCAGAAAACAGTAAGCGAAGCTTATTTAGACGAACCTGCGCGAGGCCTTTTTTAATAGTACCTGAGCGTATCGACGAAATTCTGTACCCCTCGATCGATATGAGATCGTCTTTTTCAAGGACAAGAATAAAATTTCACTTACACTTACGATCTCGATATCTTGATGCTTAGATAAGCAGCGGAAACTTCCTCTTTACATACAGCCGCCTGCTAATTACTGATTAAAAGAACCCCATTCTGGTTAACTTTCAGAGATTTTGAATTAGCATGCTCATGTAATTCAACTAATTTTTTTGTATGAATTGACTCGAAATGATTTTCGTAAATGGTTTAGTCACTTTTTTGGTATATCAAACTAACAGCATTGAAAAAAGCAAGGTGCTAATAAAGAATGTCAAATATGAATTAAAATAAATTTTCCAGTCGACCGAGTTGCGGTATCGATTTCTTTGGCATTGGGTACGGGGTGGGGCATTTGTACACTCCCTTGTATTCAACTTCTTCGCCGGCATTCCATCAAGGTCACGAAAATATACGACACGTTCGGGGGGAGGGAAGAAGGAAGCAAGAGTGCGAGAGAGGAGCAGGAGAAACAGAACACAAATTGCGCAGCGCTTCTCCTTACTCTAATTTTATTTTGTAGCACAAATATGTTTGCATGATACTTAAAAGCAAACTTCTACAAATTGATTTTCATATCTGAAAAGTTTTTAATTCAACTTCAGATTTATAGAACATTCAGATTGTTTGAAGTTTATATCTGTTTTTTAATATTTTTTTAAGGTATATTTTTAAAATAATATACTTATGCTGCTCTTTTTAAAATAAAAATGAAGTACAATTTTTATACGAAAAGACTGAAGATTTTCAAGGCGCTTGATATTTATTATTATAGAAATATACAAAGGACTGAAATAATGTAATAATAGAAATTGCGAATTAAAATATTTTCTGCGATACTTACATCTTTGGATACTTGAATGCACAATTGTCCGTAGCATTTTAAAGAACTCGCTGTAGAAATTGGAATTTTATGACAAGTTGAAAAGGTTGACGAGACGTTTTGTTCAATTAGAATCTGTAATCTATAATCTATATATTTATCCATTAAAGGAGAAAAGCAGAGTAATTTGCGTTGCAAGAAGAGAATTAGAACGAGCTGTTATTGGCTCTCTTTTACCTTGCTGATAATCGAATGCCATTGTTTTCTTGTTTCGGAACGCAAACGTTCGAAATGGTGAAGAATCGAGATCGGAAGCTTCTGTGTCGTTTAGATTGTACCGTAAATCCATATGTTGGTGTATTTGCAAATTCATATGATTATTACGAGTTCCATTCATTTGATTTAGATTTTCGTTGTGCAGATCTGTACTTGTTTAATTAAAATATAAAACGTCACGAATAGACGAAACAATTAGTATTGTATTCCTGCTTTATATTGCTAAACGGAACGTTTGAATGTTTTAACATGTGTAATCTAATTCAATTTTTTACCAAATCAAAATCAAAGTGTTGAACTCGATTGAATTGCGTTAGCTATATATTTTTTAAACCAATCTCAATGTGGTAAAAATAATCTCAATTTTTAAAGTGGAGCAGACTAGCCCATTTGCCGTGTGTCTCACAATTCTCTACTGCGATATTAAAAAGTACAACTATAGTGTACAGTCGAGTCTAATGAAACTTCGGTTTGTCGAGACGCAAAAACAATAGGTGATTGTATCACATCGAAAATATGAAATAAACATATTACAAATTTCGATTAGCGGGAAGTTAGTGCCATAGACGTCGTTAATGAGTAAACCTGGAATAAATGGATCCTTTAACGGCTGGACAAGCGCACGGATAAACGCGTTTCTTTATTGGCGAAGATGTTACGTCGGTGAGAGGCGATAAGTGTATAATAACGGAAAATGGCGCGCGACAGAAAATGACACGAAGATAGAGACAAAAGTGGAAGCGGAAAATGACCTCTATTAGGACGCACAATATTGCACTCGCTGATGCGTGTTAACACACTTCGAGATACGTTACACGCGTACTCGTTTTCTCTACCAGTCAATGAACTCACCGCTTCCGCGACTTGACTTCTGAATTTAAAAATATACTCCCACATATTGCTAGAACTTATATCTTTACCTGTATGGGCTCTCGCGTCGTTGGTTGCTGTTTATTTTGTGCTTCAAGAGTATCTTGTCATTGATCGCCGTAGAGAAAATGCTTTTTATAAAAGCACCAATCGAAAATCATTCAATACGGCAACTCGAGCTCCCTGTTAACTGTATGCATTCACAGGTTCCTTGGTCCCAAATCTACATCGAGCTTGTCAAACTTTTTATCGGCTTCATTTGCAGGAGCAGGCAACTTTTTCAATCGTGGCTCGAGAGTCATTCTCGGTTTGAAAAAAAGATTCAAATTTCTATGCCGTCGTGATTATTCTGTTTAGGCTTTACTGTATATCGGATTGGATGATGTGTCAAGGTCTCTTTTTACTCGCTTATATGAAATTTGTTCGCACCGACGTGTAAAGCAATTTATCGCGAAAGATCCAGCTTCCTCAGCTTTAAATATGTAACTGCTCGTAATAGTCCAAAAGCAACAGAACGCAAATTCTCTCTTCTCTATATTTTAAATGTTGATTTAATCGTGAGGGCGAAACTGCGCATTTAAATCGACAATTGCAAACGAATATACCATTCATAACATATTAATAATAAAAGTTAGTTTTGAAAGAATTTGTGACTATTTTTAGACTAGTGAATAACGTGAAGGCATGTTCTAAAAATGCTCGATAACGGATTTACATTTGAACTCGATGAATTTATGAAAGCTAATACGTTTTTAAATACCTTGAACGATAACTGCTCGAAAGTTTAAAAAAACGAAAAACTATATGTGATATTGACCGCGTACGATGTTGGCGGGAGCCCGAGTCGATACATAAATTCATTGCTGGAGGTTGGTTTCTATGTGGGAAAGTAAACAAGTTTCGAGTTGGTTAGAGGTAGTGTGCCACGGGAAAACGAAAATGAGAACGTGACGCCGGGAACGTTATTATAAAAAAGAAATAAAGTTCCAAAAGAGTGTGAATTTTTTAATAATTTGCGCTTGCAAAAGGATAGAGCGCGAGGGCGAATTATCGTTAGCTTTGAACGTGCTTATGGTTGATTTATGAGATTGATGTTGAAACAATTGAAATAACGTAGCATCGAGATACCGAATTGTGAGTAGCGCGAAGTCCATCGGACAATGGGACGTGCACGGGTTTATAAATGGACATAACCTTAGACATGATTCTCGATGCTGCGCTTGTTTTTGCTACGTCAATGCTACTTTCATATTCAAATGCAACCGAGCACTATCCAGTGGTTGCAACGGTCAACCTAACGCCGCCTCGCCAGTCTTGAGGAAATGTCCGCTTTTAATGCAGGCTTTTAATACAGCGTTAGTAGGCAAATAACATTTTTTCTTTTTTGCAATTTTCAAATATAGATCGCTACACAACTATGATGCGCAAAAAATTCTGAAATTTTAGCGAAACAATAGTTTAAAAAAACAGTGTTTCCATACGTTTCAAAAATAAACAATAAAATTTAAACAGTTTTTCTCAGAAATTTAACTGAAAAGGATTTCTAATATGTATTCAATGAATAACAGCTAGAGTACGTGGCAAAATTCAATTTTTATATTTCCTAGAATTTTTTACTTGAACAACATTTATATATGCATTTATCGAATAAAGTACTTGTAGTTAGACGAATGTAAGTGTTTGATTGGCATAATATGTTTTTAAGAAACGCTTTCGTTCGTAGGCTCGTTATCTAAATTGGACTCAAATATTTAAGTCGTGAAAAATGTTACAACAAGAACTGTATAATTATTATTTATCAGTTGTGAATAAATTTACATTTCATCAGTTCTCCTAGCTTAACAATTAATTAATAAAATTGAATGTAAGAATCTCATTTTCATTTCACAAGAAATGTATTTATATTATGATTTTTTTTAATTTTTGCTTTTGTTTTGCTTATCCAGTGAAAATCCTGCGTACGAAAAAAAACTGCAACACTTTTTCGAAGTAGATTTCGGCCGTAAATGGGAAATATAACATTTCTTAATTTACTCTTTCTCAAGTAAAATCTTCATTGTTTTAAATATTCATTTTCAAATGTTAATGCGTCGGTGAAATTAATTGTATTAATTCAACAATCAGATGTTGAAATAGCGTAGAAAATTCCTGCATTTTGTTTTTTAGAATAACGTTTCGAATACTTAATAATTTGTCATAAAGTCGTGCATTTTAAATTCTTGGCTTTTAAAATGATATATTTGAATATATATCGGAGCGTATTCTAAACGTTTTCAATATTAATAAAAAAGAACTTAAATTGAAAATGTTTGAAAATACATATTCTTAAGGCGACGTCGCATTACAATTCACATTCCACGACATGGTTTGAGAAGGAGCAATAATTTGAAAATTTTACCCTTTGAACGCTTCTCGTTTGAGAAATGAAAAACTCGAGTTTATTTCGTAGGATCAAATGCGCAATATTAAGTATAAAGAGCGCATACTAGACCAGTATTATCAACGAGAAAACAAAAAGAAACGAAAGATATAAACGTACGGGAGGGTGAGAAAACCATGCACGTCAATTATGGATAATATAACCCGTCGGTCGACATGTGCATAGTGGCGAATTGGAATTAAGAATCGGGAAATGTACTCTGATATTTTTTGCAGACAACTACTCACCCTCTCCTTAGAAAGTGCGCTGTCGATCGATCAACGTGCAGCTAACACATCGACGACTGTACTTACCCTGAGGCGTTTTCCAACTGTCGACTCTAAACGTTCTTCTCGAACGAAATTTTACAATCACGTAATGCTTCTGTTAATGTTCTAAGTATCAAAATCACTTTTAAACTTTACAATTCTTCAATAAATCCCAAGCACAATCAACAGTTTGCATAAACTTGTAAAATATGCTTTTACAAGCATTTCTATTGTTTAAATTGTCTTCTCTACTCCTCTACTTGTGTCGTTTGTCCTTGACACGCTACCTGTTTCCTTTAGCACGATATTTAATTTTTAACTCTGGAAGATAGATTTAAGGTTTGTATCGTTACAGTGCGATTGAAAATTACTTGTTGCACATATTTATTTACATTCTAGAGCGCGACAAATACGTTAGAAAAGAATGCACGAGGTCTAAATGTAGTTGTAAAAAGAGTTTTTCGTTGGCAAACGTTGTAAAATTCAAGCGCATTCTCGGTTCCCGTTGAAGCTTTTAGCCTCTGTTTCTCGAGTCCGTGTACGCCATTGGTAACACTTGGAAAACGGCAAAGCAATCTCTAACAGATTATCTGCTGAACATTTTTTTATACTCAGCTCTTCGAGGCTTACTGTTGTCGATTTCAGGAACGGGAAGAATATGACCTGAGAATTTCCCGCACGATGCCTGCGATTTCTTTTCCCTGCCTTTGTGAAAAATCAGGGTTCTGCTTTTGAAAAGAGCAGCAGTGCCTATTAGTGCCTATATAGATTTCTATTTGAACGCTTAAAAACCTTATGTTATTCCATTGAATTTTTCAGAACTTTCCCAGAATAACGTTAAATACCTTCATTTACACAAAAGATTAAGCGTTTACCCTGAAACTTTTAGAGCAGGACAGGAATCCTAGTATTTTATAATATATTAAAGAATATAATGTATTTCAGAAAGATAAAAAATTTTACCCATTCATTTAACTTAAGAAATAGCGTGTTAAAAATTTAATTGCAGTAAATACGTGTTTCATTGCCTACAAGTAATTGATAACATGCTTATTACAAAAATATTGTAAAACATTTTATATACTTTTCCAATTCATTGAGCAACGTATACTTGCTTAAATTAAAACGTTCGCATGTCTTGATAAAAATAATTTGAAAAATTTTATGTTTCTTTTTTATACGGCACTTGTACATACATTCTTTCTCGTATTTCTTTTCCCGTAAGTCATACACTCATTACCTGTTAGCTCATTATGATTCATTCTCTATTTGTTTGTATGAATATATAATTGACAATTGAACAGTTACCATTAATTAATGATAGTCTCTTAAATAATAGCCCATTCAACCTACGACATATACAATTATTTAATTGTATAAGAGTATCAAGCTCAAATTGTTGCTCAATCAAGGTAATCGAATTTTCGTGTAAATTGAAATTTCTCACTGAATTAATAATTTCAACAATCAATGCAGTATTTTATTCTAGAATACGAAAAGTATACGATTAATTAATATCGGTATCAATATAGAACGGTGTCTCTGGAGGAAAGATAGACTGCGTTGTTCGTTAAAAACTTCTCTGTTGCATCATAAAACATATACTTTCGAAAAAATTATAGCAATGTTAATTTGTACGGAGTATTTTCTTCTACAAAAACGTTTAGCTATTAATACAAACGGTATAAGTTATACTGGATTTGGAAATAGTTGCTGGAAAATTAACGAACATTGACTAGCGCGAAATAAATTCTTCGTAAAAGGGTATTGAAACGAGCATTGAGAGGAGTTTCACAAATTCGAATATAAGAGACGTGAATAGGCGGATAATTAACTACCAGAAAGAACGAACGGAATAGATATAGTGTAAAAAAGGCGTGATGCGATATAATTGCGGAAAAACGGAAAAGCCAATGCACGGAGCCTCATTTATGAAGCGCGTCTTCAACGATGGCATCGATGGAAAATTCGCTAGCCGTCTAGAAAACTCAACGAACATTTAGCCCTCAATTTCGTATATTCGGCTCTGTTCGTCTCATCTCTTCTCGTCATGAGACTAGATGTCTTTATTTCTTATTTACAGACAACGGAGGCTTAACAGTATCGACATTGGCAATTTTGAGAGATCAATCTTTACTTTTTATAAGCAGTGCAATTTATTCTACTATTTCTACTAAGTTAAGAATTCGATTGTTTTGACCTAGCTTTTTTATTTTCTTTTGTGAATATTAGCGAAAATAAATATTTTTCGAGAGCCCATTTTTGAATGAGGTTATTGAATAATAAAGAAATAAAAATCACCGTTAAATTAATCCTGGTCATCGACTATTCCGAAATAATGTCATTCTGAAGAATATTAATATCTATTAATTATTTTATATCAATCGTTTTATTTCATATTATGTATACTATTGTGTATGCTATCTCTTCATTTTAGCTTCGTAAATTTCGAAACATGAAATAGGAAGGAGCGCAGCCAACGGTTACATTAGTCACCAGAAAACTTTTGTCCGGACTATAATATAACGCGCATAATAGTGGCTCTCAGTTCCTTCCACCATTCAGCGCCAATATTGCAATATTTATGTTGCGATCATTTGGTTAGAAACTGCATAGATCCGTTGCCGCGCAGTCGTGACTGCAACGGGCAATGTTAGCAATGCAAACGCGCATAATTGATCTTACTAAAGGTCGAGCAGTTCTGAATACTGCCACCAGTTTGCGCGAACATCGAATAATCAGGAGTCTGAAGTTTGTAACGTGTTGTCGAACGAAAAATGAAAAATTTTAAAATCGAATTTCTTCAAAAAACTATCAAAAAGTATTAATTATCACACAAAACGACAAAATAATGAGTTTCACAAAAATTCTATCCTTATAAGCAACCCTTCTTGATGGTTTAAATTTTCAAAAATTCATAAAAGAGTAAATATTTATATTACACACAATTTCTTTTTAGAAAAGCGTTAAATATATTAAAAGACACAAAAAAATCTATGTGAAACTTTGACTTTAGTGCATTTATATGTCATGCATATTCACCACTATGCACATTCTCACGTACAAGCGTGTATAATATTTAATAAATACTTTTATAAAAGCATTTTACAAAATCCGTTTTCAGATTCCGATGTATCATTAAATACCAAATAATCCCGTAAATTTTCATTTCGAAATTCGAAGATGAACATGATTTTTAATGTTTTATATGCATATACAGTCTTATACCTATGGGTATAGGAGGACGTATATATTTGTTAATGACAACTCTCACAAAAACATTGCACAAAATCTCTTTTCACTTTCCTCACTTGAAACTATGTGCTCGTTGCACTTGAATGCACTCTTATACACATGTATTATGGGGAGCCGTATATTTTGTAACAACTCACATAAAAGCATTGCCCATAATATTTATGCACTTGATTTATAGTAATTGTCTTTTTTTAATATGAAAGTAGATACAATTTTTTTAAGTTGCTGTAGTTAAAAAGTTTGTGTCTATTAATGTAGATTATCAGTCAAAACTAATTCTTTTATTTCTGTACTGAAAATTTAATACGTTATTAGGAATTTTGATGTAGTAAATAAAATTATTTGAATGAATACGTCCAAAGTTGAATTTATATTTTTGCAGCTTATAATAATAGGACCAAGAAATTTTTTTTTTATTCGATGTTTTATCCGTTAATATATAAATATGTCATAAATGCATTTTTTAAATATAATTAATTTGGTTTTATTTATATTAACATATAATTGAACTACTCCAAAGCCTTTTAAAAAATTTAATATTTCATAAAACATATATTGACCGAATAAAAAAGCAGAATATTAGTTCATATTATTTTTTCATTCAATTTTTTCATATTATTATTACTAAAATCACTAAACTAATTACTAAATTATTATTAAAAAATAAACAATTAATCTTTATTATCATTTATATTAATCAAACATGTTTTTGAGGATTAGCGATACGCAGCGATTTTGCTAAGATGAGTATTGTAATACTATTATTAAAATTTTTCGTGGTGTAGTGGATATGAAGTAAATTTGATACGTTTGTTAGAAAAACACGCGACATTGCCGCAGCGCAAAGTAGAGGATCAACTTATCGACTCGTAAATATCTTCGAACCCACGAATCTTGCGTTGTTTCATTTGAAACAAATAACTTAAACTAAAAAAATATTTAAGTTTGGTCATAATAATGCATTATCATACGTATGTTTATAGAAGCCTAATTTTATTAATATTACTAATATTGAATATTTAAATAAAAATAATAACATTAGCTTTTAAAGTACCGAATGATTTTAGATTTACTTACATGCTTAACTTAAATATTTAACATTTATATAAAAAATGTACGTCGGCTTACATTTAAATGGTTGTTATCAAAACAGTATTCATATCACATCGTCATAGTAGAGTGGCTGAAAATTTTTGATCTATCACAGACTCAGCCAGAGAATCCAAGCGAATGTGGAGAAAAAATTTACCTGATTATGCAATTATTAAAATATACGTAAATGTTGTATGTCTATGCACACGCACGCCTAAAACAATATATATACGGCCCCCGTATGCACATATGTATAAGAGTACATTTACATTTAACAGTAATGAGCACATAGTTTCACTCCGATTTTCGAAATGAAACTTTGTGTGTCTGTTTTTTATGTAAAAAGACGTCGGAAAGTGAAAAGAGATTTTGTGCACTGATTTTGTGTTAGTTGTTATTAACAAATATATACGTCCTCCTATACCCATAGGTATAAAACTGTTTATGCATATAATTGCATTAAAACTCAAGTTCATCTTCGAATTTCGAAATGAAAATTTATGGGATTATTTGGTATATAATGATACATCGGAATCTGAAAACGGATTTTGTAAAATGCTTTTATAAAAGTTTTTATTAAATATTATACACGCTTGTACGTGAGAATGTGCATAGTGGTGAATATGCATGACATATAAATGCACTAAAGTCAAAGTTTCACATAGATTTTTTTGTGTCTTTTAATATATTTAACGCTTTTCTAAAAAGAAATTGTGTGTAATATAAATATTTACTCTTTTATGAATTTTTGAAAATTTAAACCATCAAGAAGGGTTGCTTATAAGGATAGAATTTTTGTGAAACTCATTATTTTGTCGTTTTGTGTGATAATTAATACTTTTTGATAGTTTTTTTGAAGAAATTATTCTATTTTAAAATTTTTCATTTTTCGTTGCGACAACAATGTTGCAAACTTCAGACTCCTGAATAATCGTAGATCCATTCATTTCGTTGCCGTTCTCGTAAATGATTCGCCTTTTACTCTTTCAATTCGCACAATGTATAAAGCCAAGTGATTATACATTATCCGTTTCCTCTGTCATTTGATTTATACGTACCAAATCAACTCTCGAAATATCCTTACACGAACTCGAAATATCACTACGAACACTAAATTCTCAGTTGTATTTAGGAATTTAAAGTCAATTTTACAAAGTATGCTGCATGCAGCGTACTGCATACAGAAATTAGCGGTTATTTAATTAGTTCGATTTGGATCATTGATGCTACTTTTAGCAAACAGATTATAAGAAGCAAGCAAAATTGCGTGTTACGTATGAGCGGCGAGAGAGATAACATTAAATTAATTTATTTTTGCAGATTGCTGAATGCTATGAATAAATCTGAGTGAAGTAGGTAGCAATATTTTACATTATTTTGCCGAGTATGTATTCGTTGTGCGATAATTGCGCCAGTTTAGATTTATTTTAAAACATTTTATTTTCTTGGTCGATAAGCCCGCAATTACAGTCCCAGAGTCTTTAATCCACTTCTCTTCTGTTTATGCATAAAGATAAGGAGGCATTGTATCAGATTAGCGTATCTAGTCGGAAAAAAGATGTAAGGCTGGGTTTACAGCAATAAGTAGTTGTGCCAACGAAAGTAATATTTGTATTTCAATCTTCAGGATTACACGCCTCAATGCAATTTATTGTCATTATTATGATACGTATTATATTGATATGGGGGCGACTAACCAGGTTTTCGCATCTGCGTGATCACCATCCGACGGCTATGACAGGCTTTTCCACAGAGTTTCGAAAATAAATACATGTTATGCAAGATACTATCACTTTTACGAAGAGACAGAGTTAGATAAACTGTCAGGTGCGTTGTGCTCGTTCTTAATTTCGGCTATTTGCCAGACGTGAAAGCGTTTTAACGTGTAGAAGAAGAGAGATGACCGCTTATCTCTTACGTGAGCTAATGGCTTTTATAGTTTCAAAAGAGTTATTTGAGTTTGTATTAATAGTAAAAAAACATTTATTAGATAAATAATATTTCCATTTATTCTGATTTTTTTGTGTATGAATTTTAATGTAATTGTGTAAATTTTTAATTTCCGGATATTGTACTTACTGTTTTTATCGGTAACAGTTAATTTATGCTAACGTAATCATTAAAATACGAGTCTCTGCCAATGCCCTAATAAAATAAATTATTGTGTAAACAATTCCGGTATTGTAAAAATTATCTGTGCAAATATGCCTACCGCGCTCTTTTGATTTACAATAATTTATTACTGAGCGAATTCGATTTAAAGTAAGTCAATGCATAACATGCATTATTCGTTGTGAAATAAGACAAATAAACAGATTCTAATAAGATCATCTCATTTTTCTAGAATTAATTGCTGTAATTTTCAGATCTATTCAATGCATACGAAGGTTAAAATAATTTTATCCAAAGTAGTCGTCATTTTATAATGTATAATTCTGCCTTATCCGTACGAACGCACGCTTAAAACCTTTACCATTTTTATTCGGTCAGCGTATTGTTTTTCGATGTTACAGTGGATGCAGGATTGAGAGAGTTGAGCTCGACAGGGGAGTCTATGAGCGCGATACAGGCGCGCCAGGAGGAAGCCAGACGTAAGAGGCGCAAGAAGAAGCGTTCATCAGGTTCATCTCTTGTCTCGTCATGCTTCCAAGGTAATAATATCAACACATTTCAATTACGTAAGACCGAAAGAGATAAAGTAAAAATGAATGAAAAATGTTTATTTTTCTAAAAGTGCATTTGTTCGAAAGTTTTATGCGAGGGCTCGCTTTTGGATTTTCTCAGCACCAGAGAGTTTACAACGTGTGCACTCAATAAATATTAATAAAAAGCGGTGAAAGTTGTCGATCAGTTAATTTATATGGACAACATCTTGACAAAGGAAAAATAATGAGTTACAATGCGCGTGAGCGATTATGAGAATGCCTATATAAAGGTGATCATATTCCTTAACAGTGCAGAATACCTTGTTAAAACTCGTAGTTTTTGTCGAGCTCCTCCAATGGCAAAACGGTGAACGTACAAGTCACGCGCGCGACATTGAGTGAAACTCATTATTATTATTATTATTATTATTATTATTATTATTATTATTGTTGTTGTTGTTGTTTTTAACGAAAAAAAGACGATGCGAAATTGCAAGTGGAGCTGAGTCGATGGGAAACAGAATCGGCCTTGCATGCGTCTATTCTGGATAGGTGAGCGAGCCCGCGTTTGATTAGTGGCGAGAGACTTCGTGACGTTCCAGAAACATCGTGAATGTCTAGTGATCCATGCTAAGGTGCTCGTAACCGCTGCTACAATGTCGAGAGGCGCAGTCCGTATAGTTCAACGCCGGTTTAGCGTCTTTTTGACATCGTAGCCGATGCCCTACTACTTTTTTGGAAGATTTTGCGGTCGGCAGCTGGTCCGCTTAAATTTGCAGGCTGAAGGGTGTTACTATTAGTAGTGATTTGGCGGAAGTTTTTACGCTTTCTTTCATCGTACTCGGAATTAGTTTTCCGTAAAAAAACATGGGATATTTGGGCGCATGGTAAGAAAAATTCGCGCGATGTTGTCCGTTCCACATTATATAGAACTATATTTACTTACACTGAGATCTATTTCTAGTAAATTTGTCTTGTTTATTCAATAGACCGCAGCTAACGTTACGTGTGTAGCTTTGCTATTGAGACGCGATATACTTTACCGATTCGAAATGCCGATTGTTTAAAATTAAATGATAGCAAATCCTCGCTGTTTGATGATTTTTTTAAATTGAGTGAAGCAGCCGAACGCGTCTTACTGACCTCGTTAAGAATATTTTCGTGAACGAATTGGCTTGATGAGGATGCTGGCGCCAATGATAATATTCCACGGACAAAGCAAATGTCCAAGAGCGGAACGACATCGGCTTGTTTCGAAAGTCTGAATAATTTTCTCGGTGCGGCGTCTAAAAATAGTTGGGACTTAGAGGTGACGGTGCAGTTGAACTCGTTCACCTTTGTCTAACTGCGTCCTTTATCGCGCATCCTCGGCTGGGCTTCTGCGTCCGAAATCTGTAAAAGCTCCACGTGACTCTCCGCCGGAAAAACCAAGAGGAGACGGAACCGCACGACCGCGATGGATGATTTTGTGTTTTAATGGCCATTTAACTTTCCACCTTTTCTTTTCTCTTTTATTATTTAGTATCTTCATTTGGAACGGTGCGAAAGTTTACTCAGCGCCAGACACTATCTATTCTTCCTACAAAATCTCTCGATGTTAAAAAGTACCATGGCAATAAATACAATCGTATATTGTACAGATTATCAACAGATCTAAGCGTATGGAAGTTGAAACTTTTCGAACTGTCGAACTTGATAAAAGTACAGGATGCAATACGGGCGATTTCCTAATTAATCTTAATTGATTTTAATGCAATTTTAATACATCAAGGGAATTTTACTCGGGACAGTTCGTATTTATTATACATATTCGTATTTAATTCATCATAAGGGAAACAGGCGGAGCGGAGGGATGCGATGTTTGAATAAACGATATAAGACGCGAGTCGTGAAAAAAACGTGCATCAATTCCTGCAATTACTGCGTGGGATATAATGCGTGAAAGAGCTCCATGAAAGTGACAATTAATGACTGTACATTCCCTCGATGGAGAATAATAAATAAAGTCCATTGGAAGTGTCACGAGTCGCAGCGACGTTGCCAATTCTACCCTCTTCTCCAACAAGCCGTGCCACTGCCTAGAAAGTCCTGTGATTTTTTAAAGGCGCGATGCAATCGCGTTACTTGCGGCATTAACTTTCTTTACGCAAATAACAGGTCTTTTCAATAACCGAGCGCTTCCGGAAAAATCATCTCTCTAGTTTCTTCCTTTTAATCAAAGTTCCGAAGAAATTCGATCTTCCTATTAAGTCGATAGAATGATCCTGACTTTTGCGCGTTATAATTATTTAATAAATTTCTTTTTGAATTTAGCGTTTCGGAAACGGTTATTTGACTGTAAAGTCTTATCATTAATTGCTTTGTGCTGTTAAATAAATTGAGTCGATTTGTATCATATTGTTTACGATGTACAAGATGTATGGGCAATTGCAGATGAGGAAAAGGTTTTGATCTAAATACTTTAACTGCAATTGAAATAAAAATTTAATCGACTCCCGTTTCATTTATAGATATCTTGAAAGTTATGACTAGATAAATCAATATTTTTAATATTTGTCTTTCAAG
Organism: Wiebesia pumilae; assembly: GCA_018907045.1. Lineage (NCBI taxonomy): Eukaryota > Metazoa > Arthropoda > Insecta > Hymenoptera > Agaonidae > Wiebesia > Wiebesia pumilae. The sequence goes on from JACCHZ010000151.1 coordinate 726,724, forward strand.
AAATTAGAAAGGTTCCAGTTATATATTTTCGAGAAAATTGAATTGTCGATTTTTATGTAGAATAGCAGATTTAAATCTCAGCAGGGTACAATGGTAGATTATAACACAATGGAGCAAGTTATATTTATATTAAGTGTAAAAAAAGAGTAAGCGAATAATATTTTTAATCAAAGCTTCACGTACCTTTGTACGATCGATACGGTAGTTTGCTTTACGAAGGACGGTAATTACCGTGCACTTTCTCTAACTGGAATGTAAACTTGACACTATGGATCTAGTTGAAAAATAACGTATTAGTTTCACGTATGTCTGAACAGACTAAAAGAAAAAAAGAAACGAAACTTTATTATTCTGTGTTTCTGTGAAAAATTAGAGTATCGTTATTGGCATTACGTAAAAGTAGTTAACCTAGAGAAATAAACGACAAGTAATAAAAAATGGAAGAAGAAAGTAGTGAAAATAAAAATAACTTGACTATGACTATAAAGTATAGTAGTACAAGAAGTTGCATGGATTAGCTACACGGTACAAAATCAAGTGAAAAAGGAATTTTGCGTGTTTACAGACAATGGGTTTATGAAGCGGTGAAAGGAGAAGAAAGCGAAATGATGGTTAACTTAGGGGAGGAAAGAATCATCCAGATTTTGCACAGGCATATGACTGTTATTTGGCCTTGATATTGCCTAGAGCTGCGCCTTTCGAACGCGCAGGATTAACTGCGACTCTTCTCTTAGAAACGCTTTGCGCAATTAGCCGTGTCCGAAGGTGTAATTCAATCAAACTAATTATTAGCTTAATCGTGCATGGACTCGTGAGATCGACTGAGAGAGTAAAAATATATCGGCTTTTGATTCATATGCCACACGGATAAAACACCTTTGTAGGAAGTAAACAATATGATATTAACGATGCATCGTTTCTGCGTTATTTTTTCAATTTTTTTCGAAGCTTCGCAAACTTTTTAGTTCGGCATAATATTCATCTTTTTATTCAATTTATATGTTTTGATATTGATACACTCATACACCTTTGCCCACATGCTTTCTATTCAAAATCTGATGCGAATTTATAATAAGCTTCAAAAGAGAGTCACTCGAACGATCGAGCACTCTGAAAGAGTAAATTTATTTATTTGCGGACGAGCGTAAACTTATTGTTACAGATTGTGAAAAAAAGTAAAACTCGTGGAAGCCGAGATGTAAATCGTCTCCGGTGTCAAATCAAAATTCTTCTCGTGCACGAAATTTTCGTGGTGTCTGCGTTTTGCGCTCGTAATCGCAGGTGCGACTCGTTGACTTCATCGGTAAACAGGTCGTCTATTCGCTGGTCGACTTATTTGAGAAGAGTGACATCGCGTACCCTTAAATTCAACTAGTCGTTTTTATAAATAATGCTTTGCCAATTCGGTGCGACATTAGACTTTTTATCGTGTATTGATATTTTTTTGGTCACGAATCGTCATCGTCGTCGCCTTCGTTCTTCTTCTCTCTGGGGTCGAAAAATAAGCAATGATAAAACGAGCATCCGCGTCGGGGAAGCGAAAAGGGAGTGAGTGCGAAAAAATCGATGGTGAACCTCTCATGATTCATAAAACATGTGCGATATAATTTTGCTTCAATTTCTTAGAAAACGAGTTTTGCCTTTGTTCAGGAGCCGCGCCGCCGCTTATCAGAATGTCATTGGTCATTTTGACAATATGAAGAATGACGAACGCTTGTCTTATCTTTTCAAAGACCTTTACTTATTGGCTTACTCGTGTAGGGGTCAATAGAAATTCATTGGAGAGCTTTTTTTAATAATTGAGGCCTTAACGGGCAACAAATTTAAATGCCAATAGGCGAAAGAGACCTGCAAGGCAAAGAGGCGTTTTGAGAAATTCCTTGTCCTGCAATAACAAATATTCCAATAGCGTAAAAAATAAAAATTGTTCCTCGCGATAATACAGTGAAATAATTTATATTATTTAACTTCCGAGTTGCGATTTCGTCACGGTGATTAGACGTCAGTTATTGCCAGTTATGTAACGTCTTTTGAAATTCTGAACAATTTCAGTGAATACCAGAAAAAATTATTGAAAGTCACTTAATCTTCAACACATTAAATATGTATATATTCAAACAACATATCGAAATATTTATGCTAGAAATATACGAAAAACTGATGTTTGGAAGAGAAAGGTATATTTTGTAGAAGTTTAAAAAATACAATAAAGTAACTCCTCGGTTACGGATAAATTTAGATAAAACTAATATTTACACATGAAGTTCCATGTTCCGATAAAGAGATCATAATTTTAGAGAATTATGAGAAGCACGTAAAAAGATTTAAAAAATCAAGGTGGTACCGTTGGACGCAAATTCAGCAATTTTGCTCTTGCTTTGCAGAACTGTACAAACTGACGGGCGAGGTGTTGGGTGAGGGCGCATACGCTTCGGTGCAGACCTGTACGTCCCTTTACACGGACCTCGAGTACGCGGTAAAGATAATCGACAAGATACCAGAGCACGCGCGCGAGCGCGTCTTTAAAGAGGTTGAAACGTTCCATCATTGTCAAGGCCACCCGAATATCATTCAGCTGATCGAGTTCTTTGAGGACGATGAGCGATTCTATCTTGTGTTCGAGAAGGTTAACGGTGGCCAACTGCTCAACCGCATTCAGGAGAAGGTTCACTTCAGCGAGCGTGAGGCCAGCCAAATTGTCAACGATATCGCGAGTGCACTCAAGTTTCTCCATAAGAAGGGTAAGTGTCTTTGCTTCCGCACACTGCTTTTACGAACTAGGTAAAACACATTGAACTTATTTCCATGAATTATAACTGTCACACATGCGACCATTTTTTCGGAATCCACGTACCCTTTATAACATCTAAACCGCATTTCTAATAAATCTTGTTTGAAGTTATTTTAAAAATTCCTTAAATTTTAAATATTTTTTTAACATTGTTTGCATTTTGTCATTTTTATCGGTTGTTAGCAACACGTTTATTTGTTTTGATTTTTTTATTGGAAAATTCACAAAATAAAATTAATTGAATAATAAAACTAATTAATTTTTTTGAATAGTTTAAAAGAAATAAAATGTATATGTAAAATAAGCAGTTTATGAAAAGCCTGAAGTTATATAAGAATGTACGTACAAACCATTTTACAAGCACTAAAATTTTTTGAATAGCTATAAAAATTTCTTTCCTAAATATTATTTGTATTCCGTGTCTCGTGAGATTACAATTATTCAATTTTCGCAGAGAAAATCATGTCAGAATTGTTTAATCGATTGCAGATTCGTAATTCCGTAATTATTTTGAGATTACGATCAATCATCAATTGCGTAACTGAGTTGTCCACTTTCGAAAATTATTTTCGTGAAAGTTTCTTATTTCATATACTCCGATTTTTTTTCTGTTGTGTCTGAAATAAAAAAGAATTGATTTTTATTGATAAAAAAATTATGTGCCTATGGCGTGATTCATTTGTGATAGTTAAAAAATGAAAGTGGTACTCGTTTAAAGTATATACTACCCAGTAAACAGACTATTTAAAAATGTGTTATTACGGAGCATTTGTCAAACTTTTTAGTGTTTGTAAATGCCTAATTCGGCAGAATTATTAATTTGGTTAAGAGATTTTGAAAAACTTCAGATTATACATAAAAGTTACCGTCAGAAAACGACGTTACGTAATAAACATATTGCATCCATATTTGCAGGTATCGCTCATCGCGACCTAAAACCGGAGAATATTCTGTGCGTATACCCTGATAAGCTAACTCCTATCAAGATATGTGACTTTGATCTCGGCTCGGGAATCAAGTTCAACAACACTGTATCGTCACCCATAGCGACACCCCAGTTGCTCACTCCGGTGGGTAGCGCTGAGTTCATGGCTCCAGAGGTCGTCGAGGCCTTCATCGGCGAGGCCAACTACTACGACAAGCGTTGCGATCTTTGGAGCCTCGGGGTCATCATGTACATTTTGCTCTGCGGCTATCCGCCTTTTTACGGTAACTGTGGCAACAGCTGTGGTTGGGAACGCGGCGAAAACTGCCGAGGCTGCCAGCAGCTACTCTTCATCAGTATCCAGAGAGGCCAGTACGAATTCCCCGATTCTGAATGGGGTAGTATCTCCAAGGAAGCCAAAAATTTAATCAGCGGTTTACTGGTCAAGCAGGCAAATCAGCGTCTGAGCGCCGAAAGTGTACTGTCTCATCCTTGGATAAATCCTGGTCCAGCTATTAGAGAGGTTGCTGATCGGCCGCTCACTACGCCTCAGATTATTAGGTTAGCGAGACGATTACGTCCGGTAGTCATATTATCACGCAAAAATCCTTCGACTACCTGAGTACTATTAAATATTATAAAGTCAGGTGAAGCGCATTTTTTATATCGTCACCAATTTTCTAGTAGGATGGTTTTTATTAAAGCGATAATTAATTTATTAGTCGTGATGTAATGAACGTTACAACGTCAAATCACAATACTGATTCGGAAATTTTTTTTCTACAGGAGAAACAATTCGGCCCGCGAGCTCTCAGCATTCGCCGAGTCGGCAATGGCAGTGAATCGCGTCTTTCTTCAACACTTTTCTGTGAATCTGGAAGAACTACTGGAGAACCGTGAGCCACGCCTGTCAACCTCGTCGACTGACGATGACAATTATCCGTACGGTCACATGTCGGATTCGAAGAGCGAGCTTTTGGAGAGTCACTCGTCTAGCGAATTCGGTCAGCAGTCGAGCAAAGCCGGATCTAAGATCCAGCCGCGCGATAGTGAGCTCTCGGACAAGATTGGCATCAGTGACATGCCACGGCTCGTCGTCAGTAAGGAGTCACTCAATCTGTTCGGTCTGTCACCGCCAAGCGAGAGCAGACTAATGCAGCGCCGGCTGAAGGCTCGCTCAGACCTACTACAACGTCAGAGCGCGCCGATCGTTGCCTCTCCAAGTGGCTGAGCTTGTTGTTCGAATTACGAATTACAGGTCTCGTGCGCTTCTCCGCCGCCGCTGCCTTTCTTCGAGTTACTCTCTACCCTGACATTCATCGTGTTTTTAATCGCTCATGTTGCCGCTGTTGCTGTACCAATGCCACTAGTGGTGCCGTGGATGAACTAAATAAGAATACCTCGTTTCCCAAATGAAAAGCGACTGCATTCGGTTTCCTCGTCCTTCGGATACCTTAATTTGCATATTTTGTAAGCATTCATCTGTGGCATTCGCATGCGTTAAATTCAACCTGGGACGTACTTTTTGTAGGCAAATACATTGTACATGGGCTCGTACGCATATACGTACACCCGATAGAAATTAAGTCTATAAGAGGACACTGCAACTAATTGAGTATATATAGACGGTTAAGCGAGTTGATTAGTTCAAGAGGTAAAATAAAAATATTTTTGTGTCTCCGTCATGTAACGAAGCATTTTTGTGCCATGCAAAATGTATGCAGAAAATAAGCTGTATGATTGATCCGATTTGTTTATTTTTTTTAATGATACTGTTGGTATTGTTGACTACAATCGAAAGGGCGCCACTAATATTTTTATTTGTATGCAATTGATATTTAAACATCTTTCAATTTTACTTGCATTATAATTTGAGTGCGCTTTTTCACTAGCTAAATTTCTTAATTATAATTTTTGTCGTTGTACTTAACGATAAATTTTATCATTAAATTTTATTGTGCATAAATTTTGTACTTATTGTTTCTAATTGTCTCTAGAGGACGACGAGGTACGCTAGATATAATACATTAGGTTACTTTTAGTAACTGGTCTCGAAGAATATCTTAATTACTCTAACGTGATTAGTAAAATTCGTCTTGAGCCAATTAATTTACTCAGCCTTTTTCGGATTTAAAACTTAAAAATAATTAAAGATTAATAAAATTGACAATGTTGAAATGAGTCGAATATTATGATATACAAAATATAAGGAGCCATGTAGTGTCCTCTTTAATGCATCGGTATATAGGCTTAAAGATTGGTCATTGAGATCGTAAGATTTAGCTGTAGATTGTCAAAATCTTGAGAAAGATAATACATTTTTAATTAGCAGCGTATATAATTATAGACTGGATTTATATTGCAGAAAAATGGATTTATCAAGTTATCTTCTTTACAAGTGCTTAATTAAAGAGTTTAAAATAAAAACAAATAATAATTGTAGCACGTAGGACATAAAGGAAAAATTCACTTTATGTGAAATCCTTTAAAATTTGTACCTGTGTTGTAAGCGATTTAGGCGAGAAGAAAAAGATATATGATTAATGAAACGGATTATCAGAAGGAAATCGTATGTTTAAGAAAATATTTTCTATCAGATTTACTTGCATATAATATAAATCTATTAAAGAAATCTTATTTTCAATTTTATATTCTTTATGTATTTAATCTCTAATTAAACGTTCCAATAATATCATAAAATTACAATAAATTTACGTTTTGTCATAATACCTTAAATCAGAATATTTTCTAGTAATTTATTTACATAAAATAAAGAGAATAATACCATAAATTTTTTATAAATTTATCGATTTCATGTTTTCCTTTTAGCAAATTTTCTCTTTAAATTTTACATTTATTTAACTTTTATTATTGGGGTTATTAATAATAAAATTAATTTATAGACTTCAATAAAAACATGTGCTAATCATATTACGTTACATGAAATTGTAATGTATTGAAAATCGTTCGATCAATTTCCGAATTTGAGATATTCGTATCTTCAACTTCCAATGTAAAATCTAAGATTCTCCCTAATTTTGTAGTTTGTAAGATCATTGTAAATTCCTTCAAGGTATTTATCAAAGTCGGTCGTAATATATTATATGCTTGTAATACAGTATTTCTTTCAAATGTGATGTTTGTTTAAAATACTTTAGATAACGCAACACAAAAAAAGTTATAAAAATAATACTTTTATAAACAAGTTATACAAACTAAACTTGACTATGATGAAATATCTTGGTAAAGAATTTGTATATAAAAATTATTACACTATGTGAGAGACGTGCTGAATAGCTATTAATATACCTGAACCCGTTACGAAAGAAAAAATAAGCAAAAAATTTCCAAATTACGACATGAAGTGATTTTTAAACTCTTCAATTCTCGTAAAAAAATTGTAACGATGTTTTTCCGTGCCAGTGTTTTTCTCATTTTTTTTTTTTTTTCATTAAAATACTAAAAGCAAAATTAAATATCCTTAAAAATTCGCGGAGAGACATTACTAGTACGCTCACATGAGAATGTAAATATTGAGTTTTAAGATATTCATTGATGCGTATGGTCGAGAAAAGATTATATTAAGCGATAAATGGTATATCTTGTAAGGCGAGTGTAGGCTTGATAACGCGACAAAGATAAAATATTATTTCGTCCAGACGCTGGCGCGGATGAAACGAAATCAGTCGCTTTTTTAAGATTTTTTGTTTCTTCCTCTACTTATTTTTTCTCTACATTCACGATTAAAGTCATTTTATACTTAAAGAAAGAACGTGTAAGTGAGAGCGATTGCATGCGTGCATTGTGTAAATAAAAGGGTAAACAGTAAAGTGTATGTAAAATGAGAAGATATATCGCAAAGACGAAAAAATACAAAATGGCCATAAAAATGATCAACGCACGCGGGGCGCGGCGAGTGAATAACGAGAACTTACAATTTTGCAGAAGCTATGACGCAAGCCGAAAATGTTTAAAGAAATTTAACTATTAGTTTGTAAGCAGATGATTGTAAAAGATGAGCCTATACGGCTGTTGAGGATGGCTGTGTGAGTAACTGAAAAGGCGAGCTTATGTTTATGCTTACATAAAATGAATTCAAATGCGAAATGAAAGAGAAAATGAAATTCTATTTCCGTACATTTTTCTTCATTGTCGCTGAGATAGTACGTAAAATTATTGAGCGATTGTTTCGGAAATATCCATCATTTATAATTAAAGTAATTCGTATTTAAAGTTCGATGAAGGTTTAAAATTTGATTGAATAACTTCTTACATATTAGTATGTTTCGAAATTTACTTTATCATTACGATTCGAATGGAATCAAATAAAATTTATGATGAACCTAAATTAACTTGGTCGTAATGAAAAATTATGAAAAGAAAATGAACAATCGAAGCGTCAGTTTATATACACATGTAAGCGTAGAGATCTCTCTTTTTCCCTTCGATTCGTAAATCAAATAAATGAAAGGTGAAACATGCAAAATATTGCTATCGTAGTTACACCAGCTGCCAAAGTAACCGAACGCGGGTTCAAAGGGAAAAAGAGTGACATTTTCGTTACTTTTTTAAAAAGCAAGGTGCAAAATGTCCAAAAGAATAAAAAATTATGAATCTTTTAAATTTATTTTGAGATTTTATTTTTTAATCAACATTTTATTATCCTGCACATGTACAAGAATTATTTCAATATCCAACTATTCGAAACAAATTGTTTGCATCCACTATCAATCTCCTATGAAAAGATTCAAATACCATTAGGGAAAGGAAAGTGAAATATAATCTTTAAATACTTATGAACATCCAAAAAAATTATTTTCCTAAGTATCATAATAAATATTTTCTTCAAATCTAAAAATTATCTTTTTTATACGTTACATAAGTATTTGTATTTCTAGTCCGCTTATTTAAGTCAGATTTTTTGTCTTAAAAATAGTTGTTACCAATGCGAATAGCGCATTTATAATTGGCGGCTGTTGTTTTGATGTCAATTGGCGACTATAATTCAGCTATTGTTGCTCTATTCATGGTATCAAAACGACCTGCAATATATTTATAATAGACCCTACAAGCCATAATTATTTATGAACAGTATCCGTGGTTTTTAAGTTTTCGGCGATACAGTTGAAAACATCGCTTGTATCAACGAGTATAGATCATATTCTGAAACGCGTAACTCTTCCAGTCTGGTTGGAAAAGATGTAATATTACTTCATCGACTACGTCTAATATATATTCCCTCGTGGTATCTATTTCAATAAATTATGATTAGGAATATTGTTTAGGAGAGAAATCTCAAATAGTAGTTGGTGTAACATGTTCATAGTGCAAACAATTATATCATTCATTCTAATATTTTTGACTTTCTTCCTTTATAACTTAATGGTAAATTAATAAAGCAAAATAAATCTCATAAAAGAAGTAATAAAAAGAAAATATTTTTTATTATTTACATTCATTGATTATTACCTAGTGTGTGGCAAACGAATATACGATGTAGGACTAAGGTAACCGAACATAAAAAGATTTCGAGTTGAACAACTATCAGTTTGATTTCGTTCATATATTCTATATTCTTAATTTTTTCGATTCATCAAAACGCTTAATTTAACTATGTACTTCTGTATAAATGATGTCTAAGTTTAACGTTCTTGCATTTCGTTACTTCAAACATCTTTTGTAAGTCAAGGGAATTAAATGTAGATCGTAACTTAGTTGCATTATTTAATTAGTTATAAAACTAGTACTGAATAGATTATCTTACCATTTTTCGTTTGAACGTTCAAAGGTGTTTTTATTTTTCTACTCGTTATCTAATGAAATGAACTAATAATCTATAAGAGAGAGAAAGAAAGTTGTATTGTATTTGTTCAAATTCTTTATTCAAGAAAAGTTGACAATTCAGATATTGGCTTTCCAAGAATTTAAGGTATTACAATTAGAATAGAGTAACAATTGCAAAACTGCAATCAAAACTTGTTTCAATTTTGAGAATCTGCTAGTATTTTAAACACACGTTAAGTTAAAATGAGTGCCAACAATATTTAAATTGCTTCCTATTATGTTTCGATTAGTGATAAAAATAATACGGAAAGTCGGTGTAAATCACAATACGAATACGAGAGGAAAAATTAATGGGAGAATGCATCATGTAAAATCTGGGAAACATTAACCTGTCGTAAATCGTATGCAAAATGTTGAGACTGGTTCGTGGACGTACAAACTTTGTTAAGAAAAACCCTAATAGCGGTTATAGCAAGTAAGATGGAGGACCAGTCAAATGGAGCACAAAACGTTTTTTATAAAGCTTATCAAATTTAAGTAAAATTTACCGCAAGTTTTTTTCGAAAGTAACTCTTATACTCTGCATGTAAATATGTATAGGCCGAATGTAATAAATAATCTTCGATTGTCTCAAATTTAGAAAGTTCTTATCAGAAATATGAACGGAGTGGAGGAATTTATTAACGATACTATATCATTAAATGTTGAGAAACAATCCAGCCAGCAAAAATTGTACTTTTGAAAATTTCAATCGAAATTTTTAAGAAAAGCCATGATAATGCCACAATACACTCAATTTCTTTAAAAGAAATTTTCTCAAATAAAAATATGTATCTGTAGGGATGAAATAAGATTAACCATACTCATGTTTAATCAAAATACTTTCATTTTATTAAAATAAACAAAATCGAAACCAACAATTTACTGCACATTCTTTTCTTATTGACTTTTAGTCGTAATTCATACAACAAATTACAAAAAGAATTTTCAATATTTTATTAATGTACTAATATGAATTGCAAAAGATTCATGAGAAGATACAAACATATGTACAGATCATACTGAACCAAACTTCGTATATAATATTAAGTGAACATAACCGTTTTATAAGGTTGATAAAAAACAAAATAGAAAGAATATATATTCATTTGATATTCATAAGCACAGCAATCGTGATTTTGACTCCAAAAATGCGAGAAGGGTGCGATGATCGAACGAAGTACTAGCCATACAGAAACGGATTATATTAATAAATATTCGAAACTTATCTCCCTTATAATTAACTACGCTATAATCGAGATAAAATCTTAAGAAACTGGATTAAAGAAGCAAACGAGAATTGAAATTCTTTTAAGGGCGTAAAAGAACAAAAGAGTATAAATTAAAGGTTGGCTAGGAAGCGAGGCGATTTCATAAAGAATCTTAGCTTTAACGAAATTTATCCAATTTTCTTTTAATATTACGGAATCAATCTCGAACCTAAAATTTGCATAATGATATAAGCTTTTTCATAATGAAATATACGCTATAAGTATTAATAATCCCATGATAGTGAATAAATGTATAATTAAATCTTTTGAAAAAGTGAAGGAATTTGATAAAATTTGCTAGAGAAATATTGATTGTGCATTTTTATAAATTGCAAGTGATCGTACCCCAAAGAAGGCTTAAAAGATTAACGATATATTTTGCGTTTTATTACTTTCCTTCTCTTTAAAAAGTCTTTATCGATTCGAAAATACATTTAATTTTCGAATGCTTTTTCCTGGTTGTGATTTATGAAGCCTTGCATAAATGTGAACATTATTCAAAAGTGTGATATTTTCGTTGCTGGTCTATTAAATGAAAAGGCGTTCTTTAATGTACAATAATTAGAAGCTCTAATTTATTTTTGTTAAGAAAGAAATATTTATATTCAATGACAAGATTGACGGAGTAAAAGAGGTACAACCCTTGCTATTTAACGAGAGACTGTAATTCTGGAAAAAATATTTTGTTAAACGACAAAGCAAACGTTAGGCGATAAATTAAACGAGGAACTAGATAACGAATACTATTCACTTTATGAGAAACAGACTTTGTAACGTTAATGCACCAGACTAATTATTATTAATCATATTGTATTCAATTATAAGCATTATTAATGGGGATCGTCGATAAATAAAGTCCAGTCAAAAAGTTTAAAGTTATGTTCCTTTTTTATTTCCTTCTTTATCGTGTTTCATTTATTTTCAACTTTGAGATTATTACATCTTGATGTTATTCAAATAATGAGATTTAACCTTGTTGCGATATTATCTTATATACATAAATATTAAAAAACAATACAACAAAATTACATTAATTTTTCTAAAATGTTTGTTTTAGACAGATATATTGCATGCATATAAATTTTCTTATCTTAAAATAATTCAACTAGCTGAAATAAATATATTTGTGTTATTAAAATTGACTGCTTTGCAAGCTACGTAATCAAAACATTTAATTTATGAGAATATTATTTTTATTGTCATTCATGTATGATGGTTTCATTATAAATAAAAAATTTAGATATTCCTTATTCATCTATTATTAATTCGTAAATTACCAAAAACAATTTAGATAATTAATTATATGTAAAATGAGTGAATATTTAGAAAAATATTTTAACATTTTCTGGATATTTAATCGAATATTTAATTCGTATTAAATGTCATGATAAAAATCTATTATATAAATATCTGCTTATATTATGCTGCTCTCTTAGTTCGTATGTTTCATATTTTTATAATTGTTTGAATTCTGAATTTCAGAATTGCTTAAGATTAATTAATATTAACAGTTTACTGAACTTATTTAGTCATATTTGAACTAATTGACAAGAATAGGATTGATACAATTAAATTTAATCTTAATAAATGAAATGGTAATTTCAATTTCACTTTTTCTATGAGTTTATATAAAAACCTTTATTTTACAATTTCAAATGGTATTGGGAAGATACCCAGCAAATTGGATAATATATTGTTGTATAGATTTTTATTTTAAATTTATTAAATTTATTTCAAATAAAGTGTTTTTATTTCTAACAAAATATTTTAACAAATATTCAGAATTAATTTTGCATGAATTGGATTATATGTTTATTTAAGTATGTACACCACTCTGAAAAAGCTTGAAAAAATTATATTTTTAATTGTAAAGAATATAATTTTTTTAATTTTAATTTTAAATTTTAATTTAAATATTATTACGATTTTTGGGTGAGACAACGTTCATATTTTTACATTATCAGTTTAGTTTGAATAAACAGCTAATGCGGTAAGTTGTATTTTTAAATATGAAAAAATAAATGATGAATAAGTTATATAAATATAATTAGAAAAGTTATAAATTATTTGGAAATAATGTTGGAGTTGGGAGATTAATCACGTTGACGTAATAAGTAGCCGAAGAAAAGGCCCTTAGAAAAAAGCTTTATACATAACTCTTTTCACAAGTATTTTTAAATAAGCATGAGCCGTTAAAAAAACATTTTATAAGAAATCACTTTAAAAAGGATACAGACACGTGTGAGTCAACGTTAGATTGCATCACACCTCTTAACGAATCCACAGACCTACGTATATGATTTCGAAACGTTAGGACATTTATAGCACTTTTCAGTTGCATTGGAAATCTGAGTTATGGATATATTATGGCAATAATAATTATGGCAGAGTAGAAATAACGCAGTCAAGCAAAGTTACAAATCATACACTTCAAAATTTTATAACGGTTGCTTTATTTTGCTTCTGACGAGTAGCACATCTCGACTTTGACGGTTCAAGGAACATAAAAGAATCGACCACTAAGAGAAAAATAAATAATTTTTAATTTTTTCACAAATAGGATAATAGGGGGATAAGTTAAATACGTGTAAAAAATTTCACACAAATAAAAAAGGTCGTGGAAATATTATCCAGCTTACAAACGTATCTTAACGTTTTATGACTTAATTCACGCAGAAGCTCAGGGTTGGAGAACAATAGAAAAATTTTGAAATACAGTGAAACTTCTGGTGTGCATATTATACAAGTTGAACATCTGGAATTTTTATTTATGATTTTTACATGTCCTTAAAAAATGTTATAAAGAGTAAAGTAACATTTTCAAGTAATCCACTTTTGAAAATGCAATAAAAACGTTAGTTTTCTTTTAGTTTACATTGTACCTTCAATGTTTATATCTATTTTATTAAATAAAATCAATTTTTTAGAAATAATTATATTAATGTATTAAACTACCAGCTTAACGAACAATGAAAGAATGTTAAATTTTTTACTGTTTCTTAACGTAAATTTTTTAGAATTTCAGTATTCAACCGACGATCCGTTTTTAAATTCTAATTATTGTAAACTGGAATCGATTGACAACTTGAAGTTCTGGAACGAATATATCATGTCATAATACATTAATGTATGTATATACACATATTTTTTTAACAATATGCTTATCCATTCATGTTCATACGTATGTATAACTATCGGCATACTGTCTATCCTTTATACATTCATATACGTATCTATTTCAAATTTATTGAATTCCTTGAATTCAATTTAAATTGAAATTAATTAAAATATTTCACTAAAATAATATAACTTGTAATTATTGACAACAATTAGTATGGTACTGATAATTATATTTAGTATATTTAGTATATTAGTATATTTAGTATACAATTATTTTATACTCATTTTATACTCATATTTTATACTCATCAATTGATTGGATTGTATTCAAAACCATTTTTCTTTTTTATCAGTGCTGATTTTATTAATTAGAACGTTATGAAAATATTTATGTTCTAATGAATTTTGTCAAAATTGTGTAATAAATTTTGGCTTCAAAATCAATATTTGATGGTGGCACTTAATTTTGAAAATATGTTAAATTTAAATTAAGCTATGATTCTAAATTACTTTAAGATGATCAATTATTTTAAGTAAAAGTGTTAGTAATCTTTTAGATTCATTATTATAAATATCACGATTTTAATATATAAATAAATTTACGTTAAGATGATCAATTATTTTAAATAAAAGTGATAGTAATCTTTTAGATTCATTATTATAAATATCACGATTTTAATACATAAATAAATTTTGCTACTTTTGATTGTAAATTTATATTAGACTTAATGCAGTTGTAAGAAATCAAGCTAGTTTATTCTTTTTGTCGCTTCGACGCTTTCTCTTTTGTGATGTGTATAATAAAAAGACAAACTTAAAATACGTTTCTAAATTAAACAACAATTCTTGAGTTCTGTTGTTTTCTGTTGTTACATTTAAATATTATTATATGGTTGTGTATCTTTTTACTATTAATGATAATATAATAAATGATAATATAATATGTTGAATAAACAAAGCGATTACCTTTTCGTAAGATTATACATTGTAAAATATTAAAATTTCATGTATTTTTTATAAGTAGAAATATTTCACGATTTCTATATTGAATGTGAGATTATTTATGGTAATATGTTACATTTTTTAAATATTTTTCAAATTTTGAAAATAATAAAAATATAATATAGTAAAAAATGTATATATATATAACAAAAAAATAGAAAAAATTATGTAACTGCCAGATTAAAATGGTAAAATATCAGTGAATCATGAAAATTATAATATTATTAGTAACTTTTCTGAATTTTAAAAAATTTTAAATTTCTTCTAAAAATTAAAATTTTATATACATTTTTATATTATCCAATAATCGTATTTGAATTAAAATCTTGGTATAATTAAATAAACATTATTAGTTTTATATTTTGAAAAATTTTAAAGTATTCTATTTTTTTTATTCTAGCTCATAAGTATTGCAATATTAAGAAATTATGTTTTAATTTAATCAATATTGATTATAATGGGACTTGTCTTATATTTATAAATAACTTTTTGTTCTTAATTTTCATCTTAATGTGCAGAAATTAAACGATAATTTTTAATTTTTTATCTCTAATTTTTCTTAATTAATAAATCTAAAGTAAGTTTGATTTGACTATTTTCTAAGCTATTTTTATTTATCATTTTTATCGATCATTTGGTAGATTCTATTAATTACTCTATTTTAATGGACAAAAAAGC
This sequence comes from Wiebesia pumilae, assembly GCA_018907045.1. Lineage (NCBI taxonomy): Eukaryota > Metazoa > Arthropoda > Insecta > Hymenoptera > Agaonidae > Wiebesia > Wiebesia pumilae. The sequence goes on from JACCHZ010000151.1 coordinate 742,334, forward strand.
GTATACAGTATATAATAACTTATACATTTATTTGCATACAATAACTGGATAACTTCAATATCAAATATTGATAACTAAAATATTAAAAAAATTATCTTTTTTCACCATTGTATATGATGATCTCATATTTATTAATGATAAAATTTGTAGAATGTTTGGCGATATTCTTGAAAATACTCTGTATTTGTCAAGCAATGATTCTAAAAGAAAAAAAATGTTTCTTTTTAAATTCAATAAAAAAAAAGTTTTATTGAATTCATATGAGTGAATATCGTTCTTACTTGATTAAAATTCCAGTATGCATTTATTTTCATTCAGAGAAAAATAGTTTTGATCACACGTAAATGAACAGCTTAAGATTTTAGTATTTATTGGTAAAATGAAAATGAGAATAAAAGTAATACAATCGCCTCCAAAAGATCATTAAAATTTCGTTTTATCTACTTGTAATCTTAAAATATTTTTAAGAAATTAAAAGTTGATCGATCATAAATAATATAATTTTGCATTTGGCTTGAGAGAATATGTAGGTGGCAACTGGATTCAATGAGAAAAACATAATTTTCATCAATTTTTTTATAACAATAAAAAGATTTCATGAAACAACGAGATATAACGATTGACCATTAATTCCAAAATTTTAGTAATTTATTTTAATTATTGGTCATTTGTCGTATAATTTACTAGTAGTATTCTTTTGCAATAATTCTATACGGGGTATATACGAGTATAAATATATATAGAGAAAGAATGAAAAAAAAAAAAGAATTCATAGTTTGTTGATCACTTTCCTATTTATTGTCGATTCGGACTCGACATAGTCCTTTGTATAAACATATCTTTAATATATATCAATAAAAAGGAGCTTCTAAGTTCAAACGCAATATCATTATCATAGGCGACCTACTTTACCAAAGCAGACGATAACAAATTCGTAGAAAATCAATCGACCTCTAACCTTAACGTGATAACAGAGTGATAATTCCTCGCTTATCTGACAATGATATGTCCGTTTAAAGATTTAGCTTATATATATTACACATTTGCATAGAAGGCGATCAAGATTTATCTTGTACGTTTCTTTTGGCTCAAAATTTCGAATATTGTGACACCAATAGCATAAAACTTATAATATATTATTTATAAATAAATTCAATATTTATATATTTTTCTTATAAATTAATTCTAATAAAGCGTAAATTTTATTGAAATTCTGGGCCTATAAAAACGTGTCTACGTTACGAGATCCGAAAACGGAAACTTAGAGTGAAAACCTAACTTTACATTCTTCTCTTAAACTTATATAACTTTATCATTTTTCATTTTTTTTTTGTTTTCCTTAACAGTGGAGAAATCTTTGACATTAACAATTACGTTAAAATTCTTGTCTTTTACAATGAAGATACTTGTACAATCATTAATAATATCTTAAACGCCTACTGCGATGTTTTTAACAAGTTTCATTCTAACGTATTTTACAATTTAAAATTTACGTTAGACATAAAAATCAACTAACCTGCATTTGTACCAATGGTAGCAGTTTTTATAATTTTTTAACATTCAGTTATAAATATCGTAGATATAATGTTTATATTGAAAATATAAATAATCTAATTATATGTTTTCTGTATTATGCTCTTTATCTGTAACTTTATCTCTATATCTATTTCAACATAAAACAAAGATTATTACATTAAGAGTAAGACAGTTGAGCTACAGATACGACATGCGCACAAAGTTTTCATTCCCGGGTCTCTGCTTATGATTGGACAAGGTTAAAAAGGCGCATTATCGGCGACTTTAATGCTCTGCTCGCACACATGTATACATATATACGTATGTATGTGTACGCTTGTACACACAGGTTGCTTACAAACAAATTTAAAAATTAATAAGGAATCGACTCATTAATCGATAATACTCTCAATAAAGCGCGCACGACAAGTATAAATATAACAATAAAGATGTTACATGTAAAAATAGTTGATTAATTGTTTCAATTGCATTAGAGTGCAGCTTGTTTTTCATCGTTAGATCTGTAAACAACGCGTCAATAAGTGACTAATTTGTTTTTGGAAAGGCATCGCTCATAATCACGCGACAAAATAACCAAAAAATATAAATAAATAACTTTAATCATTGTCCACAACTTTTTTTAGTAATTTTGGAAATGTTCCACTGAATTGTACACAGTCAAATACGTACTTTGATTGAAAACATGCTCATCTTTAATTATCCATAATATTACATAAATTCATCGAGAATACATGTCAATTATATCTGAAATGATGAGGAAAAATAAATTTTCTTCTTTGGATGCGCAATTAAATTATACTTTTATGCTTATGTTGAATGACTAATCATAAGGAAATGCTGTAATTTAATTCTTTCCCCAGAGTGTTTTACCGTCCGAAACATGATATTTTGAATTACAAAAGAGCATTTCACTTATGATACTTAATAAATTAAAAAAATAAGAAGTACTTTTTTGAAATTTTATCCTATTTTTGTGCAATAACTTATTGTAAATTTTATTCCATTCAAAATAATAGTAAATATTTTTTTATACATTGTACATTAATAAACCGATAGAGTGACCTAAGAAAGTAGCATTTAGACGAAAAAATTGAATATTTTTAACGTAAATAGACCATTATTTATATGTTAAAAGAAAAAGTTGGCGTATTTTGAAATTTATATATACTTTCCATACAAAACTGACATCTAGAGAAGCTCGCTGTTACACGTTTGAACTTGCGAAGAAGAAATAATGTGTAAAGTCATTGAAACGTTATATCCTTATATTATATCGTATACATTATATAAAAATAGTCGTACCATTCTCCTCTTTAAGTAATATTTTAGAATTCCATTTATGAAACCTTAGCGAGAAAATAGTCACCGAGTGTAACGTCTAATCGTTCTCTGACCAATTATACTGCATCCAGAAGTCACTATGAAAGATATTGTCACCTTCGTCATGCTTTGAAGTTTATAGCCTTTACTCACCATTCTCATCATAAGTCTAGTATATGTTGCAAAGATATACAAGTATCGGATCGTTTTAAATAAGCATTACGATAATCTATTTTATATTGACATCTCTGATATTTAATGTCAGATCAAATTCGATAGAAACAGTAAACAGCATTGGTCATTTGGAATCCATGATTATATTTTTAAGTTAGGAGAAAGTATATCAAATTATTTTCAAATCAAGCATTTGGAAATGAAGATACCTTCAGAAAACGATAATTCTCTGTAAAAATGATTGATCCATTGTAGGAGGAAAAATTTACAAAATATATAATACACACCAGTATGTTTTTTAAAAATAGTAGCACAAACAGACAAAATGGAATACTACTGTGTTGGGTCTTCTTGGCCGTTTAAATAACAGAGACTAGATAAATACAGCGTACAAATGTAGGAGACATCCAATGCTAACTGAACTGATGCTCTTTCCCTCTTAAACTGTCTTTCAAATGTGTAACGAGGATATTCGGACGTGTTTATTGTTGATAAGATAGTGTCAGTTTGTCCAAAAGTACGAAGAGAGAATAACTGAATTAATATGCGATTTGATCTCTGATTTTTACCATGATGTGAAAGTTTCTGTGCTCGCACACTCGTGTGACGATGGAATGCGAGTTAAATCTATCCAGTAGTTGTCCTATTGTGTTAAATTCGAATATAAATGCTGAAACAGATGAAATTTGTCTTATATAGTGGCTAAATATGTTATTATACGTGTTTTGCTTGGTGGAGGTCTCTATGTATTTGAATTATTGTACATTGTTTGAGTATACACTTGCTAAATACGTATTGATGAGAAACATATAGATTAGTAAGCCTGCCTCTTCGGATCATCTTAACTTACTATTATTTAACATCCATTTAGCTCATTCAAGTGAAATAAGATGGATATATCCTGAGTTCTTTTCCAAATGGCTGTAATAAATGCACATATTAAGTATCCCATTAAATATGTCAATTTGAGCAGATTTATTGCATTACGACTTAAATTTAATCTCAGTTCTTTTCATCTCCTTAAATTTTTCTGTATCCTTAAAATTCAATTACCTTAATGCAAAGGAATATTATATCACGTTGTATTAGTTCGTGAAAGTAATCTTACTTCATAACGAATTAGATTGTAGACGACTTATTGTGTACAACTAATTTATGCTTTAAACTGGAAATCATTTAAAATTATTTTCATTTAGAAAGTATAATTATAAATATCGTATATTATCTTATAACCATAACATCTTGTATTATAAAATAAGAAACAAGAAACCTTAAAAATATTGGTGCTATCATTTATAGCTGTGATACAGAAGACATCTATTTATATTTTGTTACATATCGATAACATTTAAAAGATATTATGGTTGGGGATATCTTCATAATTTCAGCGCAAATTTCAGCATCTGTATTAAGTTAGACATCAATCAAGGATGCTAATCCTATTATGTGCTTGTTTTCCCGTACTTTGTTTTCAGAGATAAATATTTTAACTTGATAATCAGGATCGACACCATGATTGGATTTTTTAAAATTTCAAATGTTAAAGACCAGCTTTCTACCTTGCTGAGATACGTTTTCGACTTCCTGATTGAAATAAGGTGTTCATTTTCAAAACTAGCTACCTTGTTTTTCGTTTTCCTTTTTATCATTGATGAGTACCCTTGAAGTTTTTTATGACTTAAATTCATTTAAACGATCGTTAAAACTTTGAACCGATTGCATAAATTTTTGATCATCAAGACTTTTTCATACACGTAATTCTAGTTGGAGAAAATTTATGCTTTTATTGTAGGAATCTGAAGAATAATCAAATGAATTTTTTAGGTCTTCTATATACTATAAACTCGGCCTTATCCACGGATATATTAGGTCGGTTAGCTCATGTACGAACCTTTGAAGGCTTTTGCAAAGAGAGACGGATGTAGGATGAAAGAGAAACAAAGAGGAAAGGTATTAGTTGAAAAATTGATGTTTATTGCACCTAGCGTATGTCTTATGGCCACTGCATGCTGCGAATACATTTGACAAGTTTTCCGGAAAGTCTTTACAAAGTAAAGACTAAGAAAAATCGAACGCAAGGACTGCGATTCGGTTCGATTTTAGTGTTGTGAATGAATCTGATACTGATATGTGGCATTTGTATGAATTAGTTTTTCAAATATACTTTCGAGATTTACTATTAAAGATTTTAATGTAACATCGGACATGTGAATGCAACATTTAATTTAAGATATTATATCTAAATTGTATCGACTTTGTACCTTTTGTCCATATTTTTTCAGTATAATTAACGCGAGTCATACTATTATATGTTTAAATTATGTAAAAATTTAGTATAATTACACCATTTGGCTTTTATTTGAAAAATCATGAATTAAAGAGATCCACTTATTAACAGACTTTCGATCGACTTTTAAAAGCTGAGTCTAAAATTGCTACACTAATAATGGGCAGAAAAAGTATTCGGTTGAATTATCAATCAATTATTTTGTCGTAAAAGTTTCATTAAAGCAAAATAATGATGTTTTAAAATGTTATATATACCTAATATAGAGTCGATATTTATAATTCGATAAATCAATCAGCATATAAGTCATTGAATATATAGTCAAACCGATCTTAGGCTTTGTGGCTTTAACTTTATTTAATCTAGAAAGAAAGAATTCATTCAAGTACATATACTTCACTTTGGCTTATAGAAATACACGCTTATCCACCGAGATGACACGCATTTTAAGACTTTTTTAATCAAAATTTTAATTATTAGATGGAAATTTATTTGATATAATGGATAAGAGTCAGTACAAGTTAGGTATACTTCACTTAAAAAAGTACTTATTTTTTATTATTTAGGTCGATTATTCTTTGAACTGTTATAAATAGATATGACAAAATTGATTACATGGATCAATTTAGCTAGCGATTCAGTAGCTACATACGCTCGTATAATTCCAGTATTTTCATTAGTTTCGAAACATGGGATTGAAGAAAATATTTTAGTCAAGTTTTCACACATAATCGTAAAGGTGGTTGAATCCGATTCAGTACTCATTCAGTATTTGCAGAGAAGAAAAATAAGGAAAAGGAGGTTGAGTGACAAATGCTGAAAGTCTCTCGTTTTAATGGCCTATAGAGCACAGTCGGACTATTTGACGAACTATTTGTTACAAACTTGTATTGCTAAGACTTTTATTAGGAATGGATTTAGAAGAGACAACAGCGCTCGAGCGGCACAATTGAATTTCTAGCGAGTATTCGACCGTAGGAGATAAGTTGGATGAATAGCTCGAGGTGAGTTGATTTGCGCGGATGATCAGTAGGTAAGGAGGCCCGTGTCGCTGTCATCGGGCTGCGACTTGGGCTAACTGTTTGATCCGAAAAAGCCGAGGTTTTTGAGGGTGGCGGTGACCCGTGCTATCAGCTTGTCCTTATAGCGCCAAATGGTTGAGTCTAGGACACTGTTCTCGCGGTACTCGACGCAGGTCTTCTTCAGGGATTTCACGCAGTCCGCTCTGTAATGCTGCAGCTGCGCATCCTCCGTATCGATGGGGTAGCTAGTGCAGCCGGCACCGAGACAGGCCAGAGGAAAGTGGTTATGTAGCGTTACCACGCGCTCCGGGTTGTGGAAACACTTTATGTACTGGTTTGGCTTCGTGAAGTTCTTCGAGCGATACACGTGCTGCAGCATGTGCATGTACCTACCGAATGAAAGTAGAAGACTCATTACGTTGCGGAACGTCGGAAAATCTTGGCAAGCCCCTACTGCACTTTATCTTCCGTACACAAAACTTCGAATAAGCTTAATAAGCGTAAAAAATCACCTATTCATGTTTCAATCACATTTTACGTACCGACGCCTCATTTTATTATTTGCTCTGTGTTCTCATATCATATAAAAGTTGTAAAATTCGACGAAAAATAGTCGTAAATGTAACGGTGATTATAATAAATGTTTAGAGAATTATTGAAAGAAAATTAATTATATTAAGAAATTATTTTTTTAAATTGTCGGGCGCTGAATAATTAAAAATTTTAGGATATTTTTTTATTACTGATGTTTATAAAAATTAAAGTTTAACAAATTTTAAAAATAATATTCTACATTAAATTTTTTAATTTCTAGTGACAAATTTCAATTATATGACATTATTGTAAACGCGCCTGTAATTATCATTTTTGCTTGTATCTCATTCAACTGAGTTGAAAATATTTACATCTATGTATATATATGATTATAAAATTACTTGGGTTTTCTAATTATTATACATGCATTTAAAAGTAAAAAAAGAAACATATTACAAAGTATATTGGATGAGTGTAAACTGACTAATTATGAAATTTAAGCTGTAAAATGAAGCATGCAGTATGCTGATTTAAATTTTAATATTCATCTAAATCCATTTTCCTTGAATATTTGATTAAAATAGGAAGGAATTTATGTTTAATACATTACCATAATTTTTCAATATCTAGCTGAATTTCTGCTGTGAGTGAAATCGAATTTTTTTATTAAATATATTAAATGAGTCAATTCGAGTTCATTAATAGATGTTCTCACGATGGAGAAAATATATTTTCAAAATATAAAGCGATAAAATCAATCTTATATGTAAGATGCTATTCACATTTAATGGTATTCGATAAACTTTCTAACTGTGTAAAATATTATATATGAAAATGAATTGCTCGTATAATATTTGAACTTTGCATAAAACTGTAAATTAAAAGTTGTTTTTTAATTATACATTCAGAACGAACAAATATTTATATTATATCATTTTGATTAGAATAAAATTAAAGTTAATAAAACACAGAAAATGTATATTAAATTAGAAAATGTAGTTTACATATTTATATAAAGCGCATACTCACTATTAAAACATTTGTGCAACGTTTTTAAAAGAACAAGTGTTAGTTATAAGTTACTACAGCATAGCAATAAAAGTAAAGTAAAATCTATCAGTAAAAGGAGACTTTGTTTTGGTATTATATACAATTTAAAATAGAATATTTGTAATAGTTGTAAGAAATAGTTGATGGATATTATATTAGCATTAAAAACATGAGCGCGAGGCAATAAACGAATACCAGGAGTTTATTTAAGTTTATTTAAGGAGTTTAATTAACGAAAAGTTCGCTCTCATTCTCGAGATATCGACTCACTATTGTTAACTTCGGTTAGCTAGTGCCTACGCGTCGAAGATACTTAGAGCGAGAATCCTTTGAAAGCCGCAAACGCGACTATACATAACACGCATTCGATGTCGAGAATACTACTAAATTCAGCCGTTGCTATATAATTGCAGTCCGAGTATATAGTATTCCAACTGACGAGCGACGATTCATCGTTATCTTTTAAATTAATTTTTAATTGCGCTTGAATTAATTTGCAGTTAATAAAGGCATCGCGTTTAGCAATTTATTTATATTTTTATTTTTTGTTTGTACACAATAGTACATGACAATGATGTGCTAAGGTGCTGTCGCATGACCGATTCAGTATAAAAGAGATAGTACATCATTGCATTATGGATGGCGCTACTGTTTCTTAGAGTTAGAAGTCGAATTCCGAATACCGAAGTTAGAGAACATTACAAATAATGATTTGCAAATATGTGCGAAGAAGATCGGTCAACTATTGATACTTTAACTTTGGAAATTTGAGGATTTTAGTGCTTATGATCAACAGGGTGAGATGCAAGAAGCATACGAATAATAACGAAAGATACTTGGGTATGTCTTTGAAGGTGCCGTGCGAGTGCAAGAGGTCGTCGAGGAAGTAGACATTTCTGACGTTGTAGGAGGCCCTAGTCTCATTCCGGAGCTTCATCGCTTTAGGGATGACACGATGCATGAGTTCTTGCCAGGTCACATCCCGTACCGGCATTATAACTTCGTCGACATCGAGGAGCGCGATGTACTCGTACTCGTACATGTGCTTGTAGAGGCAATCATTGTAGGGTATAAGCTCATTCTGTCGCTTGTGGTTGGTCTTCTTGGTGAGGTACATGTGCTGGAAGGCTGGAATATTGGGTTGGCCCCCGGGCAGTGTAAGTGGGGTCACGTGCACCCTGCCCAAACGCTGGTAGTGGCTCAACACCTTGGTGACGTTCGGGTGTACCTGGAGCTCGTAGAAAAAGATTTTGTCAGCACCGAGCAGTCCGATGAGCTCGATCCACTCGACGAGTCTGACCGAGAGGTCCTCGTGGAGGAAATCGAGACCCTTGACGCATACAGCGAATTCTTTCTTGATCGCAGGCTTGTTATAGGTGACCCGGAGGTTGTTGCTCGCGATGTCGCAGCGTCTCTCAACGAGAGAGACTGAGGCAGGTGGTCCTCTGCGCCAATGACTCTGGGGTACCTTGCATGCGATCACGTACGGCTGGTAAATGCCTTGCTTGTAGTTGCCCCATTTGGAGTACCAGATGTACTTATACTCGAGGACTTCGACGATGCGCGGCTCGCGCTCGCCCTCGAACCACATCTGACAAAAGCTCTTGAGCACGGGCTCGATCCTGTCAATCATGCCGACGATCCGCACTGCAGGCCCGATACGCGAGAGCCTGCGATCGTCGTAGAAGGCCCCAAACAGCTGGAAGGTCCCGTTGCTGCTGCGCATCGTCTGCCAATAAACGTTGTTGAACTCGAGCTCAAAAATGCTCGGGTACTTGGGGTTGCAGCCAGGCGTCTCTACGCCGACGGACTTGGCCACACCCAGCTTGCTGTTTCGCGTCCAGTAGGCCAGTGGCAAACTGGGTAGCCGTTCCTCGATCTCGTGGATGAGTTCGACTTCGCTGCGGGCCTGACGCCGGTCGAGCAGCGGCTCGATTTCTGGAAAGTTCACTGAGGCGGTAGTCGCGAGAGTCGTTGCCGGAGAGGCCGCCTGCTCTCGCTGAGCCGGCGTCTGCCGCTGGAGGAGGAAGCGCGATGCTGCAAGGCTCTGGAGCCGGGGCCTAACTGACACCTGGGTCAGTTCATCGGCAGCCGGATTGAGCATGAGGCTACCCTGACCTGAGTGCCGGAACTGCACGGTAGCAATCATAAGGAGGCCCCAACCGAGCAGAACCATGAGGGCCCTTCGAGCGCATCTCGAGCCCCCAGCCACACAGCTCTGCAGCATCGCCGCTGGGCCAGCGGCTTGGGACGTGTCGCGGGCCTGCAGGTAGGGCTCGGAGTTTGCTGCTCGCTAGCTGCGCCTGGAAAATTAACGTCCAACGTCAAAACACGGTCAATTTTATTTGAGCCGGAGGTCGTTCTTGGGTTGTTAGTCCAATAACTCCACCTGTATATGAAAGGTTTCGGATATTGCTTTTTCTCATAACAATTTTTCTTTAAAGCAAAATAACATCGTATTTGTAATAATTAAAAAAATCTATTGTAAGAGACTTTACTTGCTATTTTATATCTTATAATTATAAATTAGGTTTCAAACTTAAATTACATTTACGAGTATCGATGATTAATTTCACGTATTCATTAATAATAAATACATTACGTATTCTTTTGAATGTTATAAGTAGAATTGTGAATTTTATCGGAGCTTTATATTTTAAACTAATTTATATATTTTCTTTTAATGGAAGACTGATAATAATACTGAATAAAGTGTGTCGCATTTTATAAAAACAGGTTGATCTAAAAATTTATAAAACCAGTTTTTAGGTCAAAGTACGGCTTAAGAGGCTTCCATGCTACTTGGATTTAAAGCTACATTACGCTGTCAAAAGTGAGTTATTATTCGTATCGCAAGTCAGAATCATTATTTATGAGCATCTTTAGCTCCTGACTTCAAATCAAGCGACAACCTAAAAAGGCAAATAATTATTACTTTTCAATCATTCTATCGATCTTCTAATCTTAATCTAGTAAAATAAATGCGAAGAAAGCTTTTCTTAGGGTATCAATTAGCCAGATTTTTAATCAACTTTAAAAAAATTTTAATTTCCAATTAAAACAAATTCATACAAAAATATGAAATTTAAATAACTTGGAGCTTTAACAATAATGGCTCGATAATTCAAATTAGTTTGTAATTAAAGTTTTTGAAATTATTGTCTAAAAAGTATTCATTTTATTACAGAATGAAAATCGTTACACTTCAAGCGTTGTATTAAGGTTATATAGGTATACATACATCAAGTAGGAAATTAGCTTAACAGCTTAACGAAACTTCCTCTGAGTAATCAAATCTTGTTTCTACTTTACATAATGCGACTCTGATTTACTTTACAGGACTTCGAAAAATACAAATAAAGAAAATATTTAAAGGAGTAGAAAAATAATTTTTCCTGGTTAATTATAGGCTACGTTTGTGTGACAGATGTTAAAAAATAGTTATGAGATAAGAGATATTGCAACTATTTTTATAAAAATATTGTGTATTAAGTAAGAAAGTAGTAAGCAATGTATTCATTAAAAGAAAACAAACATTGTTTAGTAACTAATTCTACATTTACTTTGTGTAAAAACAAATTAAACATAAAATTATGAAAAATACTAAATGTACTAAGAGTTATATACGTAAATCTCATATTATTTTATGCAAGCTACATGTAATTCATTTCTAATTATCGTACAAGAGAAAGTATTTTAAAAAAAAGATCGAAGTTTTAAATTAAATTATTAAATTATCTGATAAGCCTAGCTTTTTAGAATGTTCTTTAGCATAGTCTTTTCAATTCATGTAAATTTTAATCACATAGGCTATTATTCTTTTGTGTATATTATTTGCAACGCCGTTTTAAACATTCATTGTTATCGTACTTGCCATTTTAATTAAGCCATTATGGCTTAAAATTTCATATTACGATACAGATTTTTTAGAGTATTAATTAAGAGCGCTATCTTAATATAAGCCAACAAACAGAGAAGTAAATTTACGATACAGTTAATAAACATCAAAACTTTCAGTTAAAAAGAATGGAGAATAATAGTTTCAGGGTAAGTAAATAGCTTTGGTAATACAATATAAAAATAAAAGAAAATGCACTAAAAGAAGAAGAGAGCGAAAAAGTTAATGAAGTATACTGTATAGATGTATCTACATATTTTACTTTACAAAATTCATTTTCTTAAAAAGTAAGAAAAAAAATCTGTATGAAATAATGAATGCGTTTAGATCACAACGAAAAATTTTACATAGAAATATGTGAATTTCATCGTTTAATAAAGTGTAATGTGCTCATTGAATACAAATACCTAAATGACAAAAACTTAATGACAAGAATCATATTGCTTCATATTAAGAAAAAAACTCAAAACAAAAGTTACTGAATATGTGGGATATAATAATATTTAAATGAAATTAATCTTTTTTTAAAGATCTTTATAGTAAATTTGACTAAAATTTTGCATTTCTATTTGTGAGTATGCATATTAAGTTTTCAACAAAGTTTCAAAAGAATATTAAATCCAGATCAAGCACATGCATAAACATAAATAGTTTAGAGCAATCGTCATTGTCAGCAATCTGAATGTTTTTCATTTAAAAACAATTCAATTTGATTATTAGTAACATAAAAGCAATTTGAAGCAGTTTGTTTAGTACTTTTTTTCACTTACCAATCTATAATGAAAAGAAATGTGTTAGTTCCATGTATTCTATTAAATAATATAGGTAATCTCAATTCAATGAATTCAAAATCAAACTTTCATTCAAACATCGAAGGTTCTTGTTTAAAAGAGATACTGAGTTCATTTTTAACATTTTTTAACACTTCCAGTGAATTAAAAATGTACTTAAGGAAAATATTTTTCAAAATATATATACCAATAATAACAGGTTCATAAAATTTTAACAGCATAAATATTAACTTATTTCAAACAGTCATAATATAAAAGACTTTTTACTATGCAAATTTTTAAAATTAAAAAGTAGATTTTAATTTTTAATTCATGAATATATTTTTACTAAAACTTGTTATAAATCTTACTGTAATAAGATAATAATAAAGCATAATAATTATGTGTTGTATAAATGAAGATTCATAATTTATAAGCTTTTCTAAATTATTAAATGCAAGTAATTTTATTTTATATGTTTTACCTTAAATTAATAAATAAATTAAGTAAACATAATGTTAAATCAAGGAAATATTTATTTTAGTAATTTTTTCTAGTGTATACATGTACAGTAATGAACGAATTGTTTTCGTGTTCTTTCTTGATAGTTTTCTTTGTGTTCTTAAACTAATCATAACGTTCATAGATTAAAATATACATACTATTGATCAAAGCAGATAAATATATATATACTTATTAAGTCAATTTTAATCATTTTTGTTTCCATAATAATAATTAATAAAAAATTTACTTTATCAGATAAAATTTGTCTATTTTTTAAGAATAATGACAATAGAAATCTTCTATATTCATTTGCAAATAAGAAAAATATAAAAGATAATTTACAGAGTAAGACATTGCATAAGTAAATAAGTAAAGTATATTTTTTGCAGTGAAAATAATTGAATTTCATAAAAACAGTTATTCTCAACTTCATGAACAAAGTCTTTCTTTATTCATTCATATAAAATACATCTACTAAGAATATTCTATGAAATATTCTATGTATATATATACACACATGCACAAATACATGAGTATATGCGTGTGCGAGTTATTAAAAAATTGGGTTTAATTATAATAAAACACTGTTTGACAGTTTACGTCATTTTTTAAATCTATCCTACTTGTCGCTTAGTAATAATGTCAATTTAACCGTAAAATCAAAAGTACTTATAAATTGATGGATAACTAAATTTAAATTATTTCTTAACTAATTAAAAAATTCAAAGTCGAAAGGGAATTAATAATAAATAAAAAATTACTTCTGCCATAATAAAGCTTCCATAAACTTTACGTAGATTAACATGTATATTATTTTTTCGAATTCCAAATAATAAATACATTTTTGTTGAGATTAACTAATTTCAATTTAAGAACTTAATATATTTTTTATTATTGCAAAGTAAGATTGTTACTATATAAATAAAATAAAATTAGTTATTATTAACAATTAAATAAACTTATTTATTATTAATTATTATTATTAAAAATTAAATAAAATTAGTTATTTTTTAATTTGAGAAATACTATTGAAAATTTGACTATTAACATAATAAGAGTAAAAAATTAAAAATGATTATGTTCTTGATGTTTTTTCAATAAAAACTATCGAATATTTGTTGAAAATTTATGATTCGAAATATTCCTACTGACTTTGTTAATCTTTAATCTTGTAGAAGATGGATGTGGAGAATTTTTATTCGAAATAGCGTTTCGTTCAATCTATGGGTTAAGAAATACTTGAATAAAGGCAGAAGAATGTCCTTCTTACACGATAATTTGAAATAAAGAACGATTCTTTTGATCTTGAATTTTAGCTAGATTCACGGGTTGCGTCTTAATTGATAACTTCAACAGATCTTTAAAGTTACATCATTTTCTATTCTTAACAAATACTGATTGTATGTAAAATGGGAGGAGAATCTTGTTTCTATATCGCTGAGATGACCGCGAGAAGGGTTTGCGATTTACGATTCTATTAAAAAGACCCGCGAGTTTTCGACGAATACTTTTTAATCTTGATATTATTACCGTATGAGGTTGTATGAACTTGTACACAAGGAAACTTACAGTTTTAAGGAGCCCGAAGAATTATAGTAGAGTTTTTGATTTCCTGCGAAAGTCCTAAAATAATTTATTGCTCGTATTAAAGTTGAAGATTTGGATATCACAGAAATAGTTTTACGATTTGATCAACTGCTCAGCGAGAGATTTTTGGATCGATTTGAGCGTGAGTTAGATCGTTGCGAAGGTGATTTTTGCCGGTAAATTCGAACGTCGACTCAAGGTTAACAGATAATTCAGCAGGAATTTTATAAGTTGCATTGAGTTGAGACCAGCTTATTGAGCCTTATGTCGGTAGTTGAGGGTGAAAAACACATAATTCGGGAATGAATGTGCAACTACTGTTTGGGAAACTCAAATAGCATAGAACGAGAGCTGCGAGGAAAACTTAGGAAAACTTTCGCGTTTAATCAAGGAAAAAAAAGCGTCAAACTTGTTTCAAATTTTCATAAGTGAAAAAGTTTTGTCAGTCGCGCGTTAATGCATTATTATAAGGACATTTCTTTGGTCTTCGTTAATCGTTGGTAGGAGTTTTTGCCGGTATCTAAATTACATTTAACGTGGCAGTCGAAAACGTAGCTAATGTGAAGTAATTAATGACTACTTAATTGAATCGGAGCTCGAATAAGCATTTGGATAAACTTGGTTTGACAATACACAAGCGTTGATGCACTTATCACTATCGAAATTTGAAATAGGTTGCTCAATTATGCGTATGAGCGTATTAAATCGTTGCGACCGAAAGAATTATTGCGTGGACAAAAAAACTTTCCAAGTTATTTATAATCCACATTTATAATCACCTTTGCTAAATGCCAAGGATAAAGAACATTCGTTTTAACTGTTAACATAGTGATATGTTAACACAGTGACTGTCACTTTTTTATCCTCCAACGTTAACAGACGCATTCAAAGTTATATTTCTATTTAAGATGGTCTGTTAAAATTTACAACCATATTCGTATTTCAGTACCCTGCTCCTATAAAAAATAAGGATCGCTTCTGGATGTATTGTATAAGATTATGTAGAATATAAATATATATTTAGTTTGGAGTAAAGATTTTTGAGATATGTAGAGTGCGAGTTGTCGCCAGATTCTGCGGGATAATGAGCAAGGATATTTAAAATTACGAATGCAGGAGTACGATGCCGAGACGAGTGGGGTGAGTTTGATTTTCACATGTAATTATAATGCTTTTTGTGCGATCTAAAGTAAATAACAGGAAATTGTCAAGATTAAATCGCTCTCACGCACACGTTGCTAACGAATTCGTGGGTGCGTAAACAAGTTTTCCACTTCCACGCGTCATAAATACAGACTATTTCATACTCGATATGTATGAAAAACCTGTTTGAGCATGCTCGAATGCGTCCTGCATACACATATGAAAAAGTGGAAAAAGGCGCGACAGCGTTATAGCCAATGGATTCACCGGTGAAAACACCTATACCGAAGAGTACCGATTTCTGAATTATAAATCACAAATATTCATCTCGATAGGACAAGGAACTCCAAGATAATAGCTCGCGAATATTTTTTCGAGGAAAATGTCGAATAGTTGCACAACGTATTGAAAGGATTAACAACTCCGGGAAAAAGTCAACTTGTCCGGCGGAGTAAATCCGAGTGTGGAGTGAAGGAGACGCACGGTCACGATGATTCGAAAATAATACAGCTGGCTGTTGGTGGAGCTAATTAAAAGAAGAGCTCGAAGGTAAAAAGAGCCCATGGCTCAGTTCGAATATATTGACGCTCATTCCGGCCGATAAATTTTAGTCGGAGAGTGGTTCGAGCTCGCGATAAAAGCGATAAAAGCAGATTCTTAATAAATTCCAACGTAAGCATACGAATTACTGCGCGCCTTCTGTTATTTTTCCCCGGCAAACGTAGCCAAGCTCTTAATGTATTTACGTGTTGCGAGATATTGAGCGAAAAGCCACGTAAAGCTACGCGATACTGTAACCGGGATTATAAAAGGACTCAGGACATGAATCACACTCTCACCACTGCACTTTTACGAAATTCCAGAACCTATCTCTTTGGTACGACATTTGGATTACTTGAACTTGTATACTAAATTGGCATCATTTTAATAACACCGCTCTCGATTTTTGCCTAATTGCTTCACTTTACGTTTGAGCTTTATTGCACTACTTTGCTGCGTAACTTTGGAATTCGAATTCAAAAGCGTTGCAGGAGAGTGAGTATTCTTTTTTTTAATCCATAACACTACTGCTTCATTACTAATCTACCTTGACTGCTCATACATATCTTATATATAATAACCCACGCTATATTTATCATAAATAATAAAAAGGTTATTATAGATTTTCAAAGTGTTTTAAGTTATCGAATAAAGTAAAGAAGTGGCTGAAGAATTCACAAAAAGCTTTATTTTTATAAGCATCCTGATAATTCGAAAATTTCTAGTTAATACTATTTCAGAAATAATATAGAAAGAGGAGATGATAATGCGATCTGTACAGATCAATTATTTATATTTTAATGTGAAACGTAGATTTTTTATCAACTTTTTTTCTCTCTGTTATCTAGCAAAATTATACTCTTGTAGCAACATTATATTCTTGTTTTTATATTGTTAAATATAGAAAAATAATGCACATGTGTGTATGTGTGTGTCAACTCGGAGATGGATTTATCAATTACTTTATTTCTATATTCGCAAGAAACTTAAATGTATTGTGGATTAAAATACAACTGATATTTTATTATCATGATCATCCAGTCTGAATATTAAAACTTCTTTTACATTTTATGTGTTTATGTACCAAATTAATAATAAGTATATCAGTAACTGCAATTCTTATATAAATATAATTAGTTAGCTGTGGAATAAAAAAGAGTGTTGACGTATTATCTCGAATAAAATAAATTTAATTTTTCTAAAAAATAATAAATAACAAATTTTTGGATGATTGTACATATTTCTGACATAATATACATTTTTCGACAGATTGTCTACCTTATATAATGGAGAAAAATAATCACAAAATTTAGATTTACTATAGGTTACTATAGCACTTAAATATATTCAACATTTTTTAAATCATTATTTTTTTGAGTGCTAAAATTCATAATAAATCTAGTTACTTACGCAAGTATAAAGATTCGAAGAAAAAAAATTATCAAATGTACAAATACATATTCAAGGTGAAACTAAGAAGCTTACTACATGAAAAAAAATTTAAAAGATGCATAATAACAATAATGTATTTTTTTATCGATAATTTTATTTATGTGATAACATTTTCTCTATATACGTTTATATTTTCTTAGAAAAATTAATTTATGTGTTTACTTTAATGCTTATTATTACAAAATTAGTTATTTATTTTACATTTTAAATCTTTTAAAAATATGTTTAAAACAAAGAAGTTTACAAAATAATCGGATACGAACAACTATCTAAAGTAGAAACGTGTTTAGAATTCTCTATTAAACATACACTCGAAATAACTTTCAATTTTATTTATAATTAAAATAAATTTTAATTATAATTTCTCATTTTACAAGGCTTTTGTTAAAGCAATTCTTTGAAAAATTATCTCAAATTAGGGAGTTCTTTTTAAAGTTTCTCAATTTTCAGTGGAAAGATTTAATTATATTTGATGACATTAAATATTTAATTATAAGAAATGTAAGTGCAATATTTTTCAAAAACTTTTTACGTCGGTTTCTTTTAATCGTTGAAACATTCATAAATACAAAATGCATGAAATATAACATTTCTCAATCTCCTTTTGAAAATTTTTAAATAAAAAAATTTTAAATATATTTTGCTAAACTTTATGATACTGTAATTTTACAAAAAAATTCTTATCCTTGTTAAAAGTAAAAGGAAGTTTTGCAAAATAATTTCCTTTTAAGTGAATTAATCGGTATTAAATATGATATATTATTTCATAAATGAAGAGGGTTTTATTGTTAAAAGATAAAGAAGATATTTTATTAAACTTTTATTTTTACACAAAAATACAACAAAGGATTACATTATTGCTGAAGTGGATCTGCGTTTATAAAAATGCACCTTCATTTTGAAAGAGTATGCTTTTTGTAATTACATTGGTAAAGTATTTAAAAGCTTGAAAGAGAGACACCGAGTTTTTGTAACTTGGTAAAAGCCGTTAGATAAGTAAACTGATTATCAGATATAAAAAACAAAGAACTCAATGTGGACAGTAAGAAAAACAAGTGGGCATAAAATATTATACAGAGTAACCATATATAAAAAGTATATCATAAGAAAATGAATAAGGTTGAAGAAGTATAATCATAAGAAAATGAATAAGGTTGAACAAAGTTTTGTTTGTAAAGTTTTTACATCGATTAGACTAAAAATTTTCATAGTTTCCATATTGTGTAACGCTAAAATTACACAAAGTTTACGCTTCTAATTGATCTTTCATAATTTTATTTTATATTGGATGTCGTCATTCAAATCGATACTTATAAATTTTGTAACAAAATTAAATATTTATTTAAGCGCAAATATTCCTTTCATAAATATTGTAATTAATAGTTCAATTTTTATTTTAAAATTTATAAAATTACTATAAATTCTACACATTAATAATAAAAGTGAAACTATTAGTAATAGAAAGGAAGTATGAAAGTACTTGAAAAAAATGTGGTTTTAACGTTACGCAAATAAGTGAAAGTTTCGATGTAATAAATCGCGATTTTTCATCCAAGCTAATTAAATGCTAGTAAAATATTAATAAATATGAACATCGTTTAAAGTAATCATTTTAATTAATAATACGCAGAAATTAGATTATTAATACGAAAAGTATATTTTTTTAATGTTCGGTTCGATTTTAGCATGTTTTTGACATTAAGCATCCAATGTCAGTCAATGGATAGAAACAGATTTTCGAAAAGTTCAAAACAACCGTTTTTTTTTTTACTTTTCTATCTGCCCTTACTAATGACAGACATTTATCGAAAGACGAATTTCACAGAGGCACTTAGCAAATAAGAAAGTACGTTTACGTTTTGTCGAAAATAATGCAACTACAGTAACGGCATTATTACTTGAATAAGTAACGGACAAAGATCGCGTCTTACTAAGGTAACCGAGCAAGATAGGTGTTGTAAAGCGTTTATTTTAAGAGGTATTACGGATCGAAGAAACAAAGTGATGAGAGCTGCGAACAGTTATTTATTCGTATTGGATAAGTTGATGAACACCGCAAGTAGGAAGTCACAAGTAAGTAAAAGAGAAGCAAAAACCGGAAATACCAGGAGGCCTGAAAGGCGTGAAACAGTAGATCGATATGTGAGGTACAGAAATTGAACTCTCGGAGCCTCACGGTGCGTGCAACTACATATTTGCTTAACATCCCGAAGAGCAGAGAAAAATCGCTTTCGTTCGAGCAAATGGCTATCAACCAAAATACTGAAAAATATGGAGCGAAAACTCTAAAAGTAATCCCGGAGTCTTAACTATTTTAAAAGTATTTTCCCCAGATCATGCTCTCTCTCTTTCTCTCTTTCCTTCTTGGACGTGGCGCAACTGCGGCGACCTTCCATCGTTCGGTCGCGCAAAACCCTGTGGCTGCAACGGCCCACGAGAGAAAGAAACGATCGGAGTGAGGGGCGCACGAGGGGAAAACCGGTTATGCTGATCATATACCGTTTTTCACCTTTTGCACCTCCTTCCAGTACGCGCACGTGAGTGTGTCTGCGCCTTCATTTCGCCCGGCGACAACGAGAAAGCTTTCTTTCTCTCTCTCTGTTGGGACAAGAGAGAAGAGCGTCTTCTGCTTGTTTGACCGGTCGAACGGCGAGAACACAAGCAGGCGGGGCGGGAGAAATCTCCTTTTTTCTCGAAACCAATTGAAACGGGCTTTATATACATTTCGGACGACTTCTTAGGAGAATCTTGACTGCTGAAACAGGCCCTGATGAACGAATCATCCCTAATAAACGGAATTTTTCCTCTGTATACGTGCTCTACGTGCGAACAATATCACTGCAATGAAACGGGAGCCTGGACATTTTGCCAGTCGTGCTCTTTTATTCCTTTTTTCGTTAGAACAGTAACCTTGGCAAGGACAAGTATATATTAAAAGCTTCCTTCTTGTAGGTTTTCTACGTCACTCTAAGGGAATGGGAAGCAAACATATGTGTATCCATGTTCCTACGCGAGTCCACGCACTCGATAAAAATATTATACGGATCGGAGATCGGAGATCGGAAGGCGTTCGTGACGATTCCAGAACGCTCTTCGACCAAATGGAATCCTTCGCGTTTCCTGCGCTTTTCCAGCTACTTCTCTTGGGAAAGATAACATCAAAATTTTCAATAATTTTTTTGAAGCTATTCTAGAGTTACACCTCAACGGCCAGCGCTCTTTCGACGATTTCATCTGGAATTGCCTTCATCAATAATTATAGCTTGACTCAATACTTTGAACGGTTCAACAATCTGGTAAATCTTATAAACTGCAGCATAACTTTTCTCCCACTAATTATTTTCTTTATTTTGTTGTATTATACGCAACACTCTGTGTATGTAATTGCGTACTATAGCTACCATTACAATTAAAACAAACAATTTCAAAAGGTGTGATTTTTCTTGGTACGAAAAATTACCTGATTTTCGAAAATTTTTCGTATTATCATATAGTTGTAAATACACGGTAGAAAATAGAGCTACAATAAATCAGATTTACATTTGGTATTATTATAGTGTAAAATAATTTTTTATCTAGGGCTACGTTTGTTTTTTAAGATACATATTATTAATTTTTGATGAATTTTCTAGTAAACTGATTAAGTTTTAAAATATTTTACTGGATACATTCACTAAATGATATACCTTCTTAGATACCATCCTAACGATTACCCTATATTTTGGAAATTTTATTCACCGATGAAAATGATAAAAAATATATTTATTCAGAGTAAAAGAAAAATTTTTGAAATGTCAATTTTTCATTTTAATCTTATTATTTTAAATATTAGTTTTGCTTAAGTGTTTGTAATTATTATGATTTTCAAAATAATTATTTTATTCTATTTTTAAAATAGACAAATGATTGTCTAGTAGTAACCATATTTCATTTTATTGACAATTGCATAAGATAGCAGAATAATAATTTATTCCTTTAACAGTATATATTAATTTAAAATATAATCTGATTGAATTTAATTAAAAGCTAGTGAGATAGTTAAAAACATATTTGTATTACGAGTAAACTCATTTCAATTATTCGCTATTTTTAACTAAAGAACAGACTTGTTTTAAGTTACAGTTTAAAAATTATTATGTAATTTATTACAATATAATGTATTGGTTAGATGTATATAAGATTTAAAAATTATGAGTGACGACGATGACATCAGTGGAAATATTTCATTACTTACTTTAAATTACTTAAGATTCTATTTATATGATTTTGTTTACAATAGAGAGATTTTTGTACACTAATTAATAAATTTACTTAGTGTTTATTCAAGACTGATAAAAGAAATATGATGTTTTTTAATATGTCTAAATACAAATAGTATTATTCAAGAACATTTGAAACTACATAAATTAATACTAATACGTTACAAGAGCATTCCATCAGAAATCATTATACACTATTTTTGCCAGATATACATGTTTTTTTAAACAAGACAAAAATCGTAGTCTAGTACGTAAGATATATGTCTCTCAATGTATATGTATTTTAACAACACAAGCAAAGATCCCATTATGAAAATAATATTGTAATTTTAAATGAGTTAGTTTTATAAGATATTCTTTTCACCTTTTGTACACTTGTTTCAGATAAGAAATTTAATTTTGATTAATGCATGTAGTAGTTTGGACTATTATAATTATTATTAACAATTAAAGTTTATTTTAATTTTCTTTTATTTTTTATCGCTTGAACTATTTTTATATGTTAATAAAAGAGTAATTTAATGAAAATTTTGAATTATTAATGTGTACACAAAATTGGTTTACAGCATTTTGTAATATATTATAAATAGATTCATTAATTATATTAATTCTAATTTTAACAAATTTATTATACCTATATTTATATATTTTATATATTTATATATCTATATTTAACGAATTAAAGCTTAAACATAAAGCTCAAAGTGTATTCAGCATTCTAAAGCATATAATAAAAATAGTATAAATAGTGCACGGATAACAATCACTTATAATTTTTTATTTTCAATCTTTATTAAATTAAACAAAAAGATTCAAATTGTAAAAAGATGGATTTATTTGAAAATAAAATACTCATACAGAAACTTTATTCAAAAATAGTCAATGGAAATTTCGGCATTGATAAATTTTTATTAGCAAAAGAAGAATTTTATGGATTAATTTAAAATGTATTATGTTTACCTTATAATAATTAATTCTTCGTATAAAAATAAATAACAATTAATTTAAGTTTACTGGGCACATATAAAATTTATAATAATCCTATTTCCTTTAGGCGATATTGGACACATACATTTTGCAGTGATCTTTGATTATCATTGAATAGGTTTAACATGTACTATAAACTTAAATAATAAGAAGCTGTAATATGTATTAATGTTAGTAGAACAAGATTTCATATATTTCGATTGAAGTGAAAGCAGAAGTCAATAGCAGCAATCGCGAGGTGATCTCGGACAGCTTCGAATACACGAGGAAGAGCTCCGTCTTTTCCTAAGTCAGAAATTTCGATTTTCTCAATGATGA
This sequence comes from Wiebesia pumilae, assembly GCA_018907045.1. Lineage (NCBI taxonomy): Eukaryota > Metazoa > Arthropoda > Insecta > Hymenoptera > Agaonidae > Wiebesia > Wiebesia pumilae. Next base: position 765,715 of record JACCHZ010000151.1, read on the forward strand.
TTTTGACGATATAAAGTTTTGCACCATATACTAACACTCCATTAGCGTGATATATTTCAAGAGTGAGTTTTATCGATGCCAAGGAAGAGCTGAAACTTATAGCCTATATATTCTTGATGAAAAAAATGTCGACAATCAATTAAGAATGCTTAAAAAGCTACACCAATCTCCGGGGAATGACGCAAAAAGGAAAGAAGGATCGTTTTGAGAGGAGTGTAAGATTGATAATTATGAGGTGGTTGCCCATAAAAATTGAAGAGAAGAGAAACTACTGGAGTCCTTTGGTCAACGTCCTGCGGCCCTGTTAACGTCGCACTTTTTGTCCCACCACATTTCTTCCCTGTTCCATGTTTTCTCCGCTCGTGAAATTTTTGTGCAGAAAACCATAAAAGCACGATATCTCGACTCGTGAAATCACAATTTTCAACTGATTTTTTAAAAAGAGTTTGTCAATATTTTAAACTAACCAATGAAAATAATGATAAAATTTAAGAATCTAAAAAGGTTATAAGTATTAATTATTACCTCTTTTAAAGTTAAGGAGCCTCAAATCATTATATTTTTTCATTGGCTGTTCAAATTCTAAGAAATAATTATGTAAGAGAATCAATGTTTTCGTAATAAATTATAAAAGTTGTATGAACTAAAAAAGTACCTATTTACTTATATATATATATTCGGCAGATATGCAACATTTTTTACCTATATTTAGAGAGAGAGAGAGAGAGAGAGAGTATTGTTTTTTTTATATAATTTTCTTATAAATCGGAATCAAACGTTTCCAAATACTTGTTGAATGTATAAATAGTTAATTTTCTTTCAAGCAACTATTCTGTATACAAAGATTTATTTTTCCATTTGTAGATCTTGATTGAATTATTCCAAACAAAGGTTCAATATATAAAATCCAATTTCAATTTAATCATAAAAAATGATCAAATTTAAATACATCTTGTAAAACAAGTTTTTCTGACAATTTAATGTCGAATAATTGAGTAAGTTTAGTTAATCATTTTAAAAATGTAATATCTAAAATCGAAAACAACAGCTTCATTTTTAAATGGTACTAAAATAGAATTTCATTAGAACTTGCAGCATTAGAAAAAGCGAATACTACTAAATTATTCGTGTATTAGCAATTTTTTGTCATTAAAAATAGTTGAATTGAAAATACTTGGTTCAAAATCTGTCGAACCACTTTCAGTAAATACTTCTAAATATAATTATATTAATAAAATAAATAAATTAATCATTTGATACACGTCTAAATGCGTATTTTTTCAATATTTTACTTTTTCGTTTTTTATTTATGAACGTTTGTGGCAAATATATATCTAAGTTATAAAGAGAGTCTTAATTTTATTTGTTATTCTGTACATATAATTGCAGATATTTGTTAGAGAGGCAGCGATTCTTTAATATTCGCGTCTCTTTACGTATGGTGTGGAAACACAATTAAAGAAATACTTTGACTTCTCTGCATATATTTAAATGCTCCAAACTAAACTTGCAAAACTTCAGTTTAATATTTACAATTTAAATTCTTAAATGATTTTCAAAGCAATTATTCTAGTAAATATAGTATATGACGTATTTTACGTATCTTTAAAAAAAATGTTTTTAATTCTTAAATTTTAACAAATTCTTTATATTGTTAGCATTAACTTACATGTATAAAGTCTTATAAAATGTTTATAATTTGAATGAAAATATTTCGAAATTAACCACAATTATTTTTCTTTTATGAATTATCAATTCTAAATTAAAAATGCTCTAAGTTATGAATATTAATAAACTAATTATTTAACATTTTCAAGTGTACTATCAAGAAATTTTCGTTGAATAAAACACAACAAAAATCAAATGATTTAACTATGTAAATCATATGAAATATATTGATAGAGGTTACTCAATTAAACGTCGACTAACAACCAAGTAATTTACATTATACACAATATTTAAATATTATTAAAGAAAACTATGTATTAATTATAATAGTGGTATTATAACGAATTAGATAATTTTATCGAATTTTGTCAATGTTAACAAAATTACAAAAATAAGACTTTACCAAAATTATAAATGATTTAAACAGATATTTCTCTTTCACTTAAATTCTATTTCAACACTAATTTAATAGTAATTAAATAATAAATTAAGACTTAAATAAAATAAGCATATTACAAATATTTTCTGGCATCTTATATGTTCAGAATGAATATTGGGCGCAGAACTGATAGAATATGCAATGAATTTATTTATTCACTTTATATGTAAATTGAAAACTATTTACAGTTTTCTACAACGCCTTAATGCTTCATACAACGTCTATAATTTATTGTACGCAGTACCAAAAAAGTGATTAGGTGATTTGACATTTTTAATATTCTTTGTTTTTACAGACAAAAAGTGTATAATAAGAAACACTATTAAAATATAACATTCTATTGTAAATTACGTACCGCACAAAGTTTAAAAATGTGCATTTTTCAAATTACTTGATAAGACAATCATTTTTACACACACTTATTGAAAATTCATTTATAATCTTTAATTTTTTTAGGTTTATATTAAATTTTACTTCATGCAAAAAATTCATAAAAACATTTAAAAATGAAAGTTTTAAGCTCATGTATGTCTTAAGTGATAATCTTGTGCATTTTTGTAAAAATTGCATTTTGCTTTCTATAAATTACTATTGTGAAATTTAAAAATCAAACATCAACTTCCAATTATACATTTGCGTTTTCGCAATATCAAAAATAAAATTATTTTATATCTCTTTGAACAATGCGTATTTTATAAAAAAAATCAATATTTTCACAAAAATCACAAACATTATATTATGAGTATTTTAAAGTGTACTGCTATATATTATTGTTATGAAGATACTCTATCCATTGTAATGAAACTTAATTTTATGAAAGAAAATACATTTATATTTATACTAAACATTACATTTTTTGAGTAGTTTTTATTTTTATTTTCTTTGTAGTAACACAAGCATTTGAGAAAAAGTATAACTTTTTAGACATTTTTTTCATCAAAAGTGAATTGCGTTATAAAATTGACGATTCATTTTATTAGTGTTATTTATTAGAAGAAATTTTCTTATAATTTGTATAATTTCCTAATTTATAAGAAATGAAATATAAAAAAGACAAGCTGCATAATTAATGCAAGTATTTCACTGTATTGTTAATTTATTATTTTACTTATAATGGGTAAATTTTAAAAAATGTCTTAAGTATACGATGTTTTAAATCAGATAGTTTATATGAATGCGCGAACGAAGTAAATAAGGAAGTAACGAACTTATTAAATGAATATCAAAGCACAAGCGCAATAGTGATCCAACGAGTTATACGCTGAAACTACAAGATGCATTAAACTGATTGTCGGGTGCTAATTGTTTGCTTTAGTGAGTAATTTTTGCACTCACTTAAGAGTTCGTAATTTAAATTTCATTTCGAACGGAATGGTGCTATTTTGAAAAATTAACGAATAATGCATCGCAGTTAATTAAGACAAAATGAAATAATGAAAGCGATTCGTGCCTTATACACTTACGCACGTACCAAGAAATGATGTTTTGATTAAACGCCCACTGATCTAATTAAGACTTTGCAGCCGCTCGAGGAAATAGGGAATCGTTTAATTGCAGCGCCATGGGTCGTAAAACATTTAAATATTGAACTATACCCACACGGCCTCTATTCACACTTTCGAGTTGATGTCGCTTTAGCTTTTTTAGTTAATTATTTTCAACTAATGGCAATACCCGATGCAGCTAAATATAACTCAACGTGCCGACATCTGCTAGTAATGTTTAGTAATTATCCAGATTCAATTTATCCATGTAAAGCAACTGCGAATTTTTAATTCTCCGCCTTAATTAGTACGATAATATAATCTCGAACTCATATAAATGCTCGAGTGATGAAAATTAATCAATTATGGTTAAACGTAGTCCATTTTTATTTTTATGTTCTTATTCATTATTAAAATTTAAACATTTATAAACAGATTCTTTTCTTTGAATGATTTGGAATGGAGTATTTACCAAAAAGATATTGTTTTATTAGAATTTAACGATGAACTGTAGCAAAATATATTTAATTAATTAATGTAATCGTCTTGGTCAAAGACTTCCAAATTGAATTTCTATTTTAAAATACAGGCATTATAATACAGCAGTATTATACAGCAGTATAATCAAGGACGTATAGAAATGATTTACATTACACGATAAAAGGTAATTCAAAGATATTATGGATTAATTGTAATAGATTAATTTGTCAAAACAATACCGTATATTTTTGGAATATTAATTTCTATTATAAAATTCCTTCACGACCATTTTCTTACTGCACACTTAATTGTAGTGCATGTTTTACAAGAATTGTAGTACTATGTCTATTAAAATATAATATTTTCAATTTTACATTAATGTATACAGTAATTTTCACATTTAGTTTAAAATATTATGCCTGATAAATCATAAAAAATTATTTTAAAAAAAAAGTCTTTACAGCTATCTGTTGCATAAACTTGAAAAGTTGTAGAGAAATACTAAAAAATATTCATATTTCTAAAATTAATCTACATAGTAATAGAGTAATAGTATTATTTTAATTACTTAAATATGAACCACAAAACTTTGTTTCAAACATTACTATATTACGTCATTACATCTAGGAGTTTATTAGTAGTTTATAGTACATCACGTAACGGTGAGAAAACGCATTCATATTAATCTGACGCTGATTAATGTGGTTGATACATATCTCAAATATTATAGAAACTTTAACGTAATTAAAGGAGTTTGTGATTTTAGGACGCAGTTAATACTAGGTATTTTAATTAAATTTATTTAATCGGCTTTTCGCGCTTTGAAATTGAAAAAGTATCATATTGTTACGTTGCATTTTCAAAATTAAAGAAACGATCACATTGATCGTTGACACGATGTAATTTTCTTTTAATGACAAGTCCTAATCTATTTCTTAAAAATGTTGTTTAACACTTTAGATGACTTTTAGTGTATTTAAAAGGATAGTCGCAGATATTTTGCGCTAGATCGTAAAAAAGTACTTTTTAATTAGACCATTTCGAGTTCTTTGAGAGAAATATAACAAAAATTAAGAGTTTTTTAACTTTTGCGTATTGCTTGGAAAATATTTTGTCCACTAGAACAATAAATAACTATGTAGAAACATGCATAAGTCAGATACATGTATACTAAGATAATGCACAAGAATAAAAGAAATAATTAAAAAAAAACTTTTCGCCGTTAACTTTCTACTCTACCAGCTCCAAGCACATTTAATCAGTTGGATAGAGAGTGGAAACAAAGGGTGTCGAGCTCCCATTGTAAAACTGTTTTCACCCCAAGTAGATCGGATTATATATATAGGAGGCTAAACCTTGTATCTTGTACTATGTAAAGTCATGCGCTCGAATTGGCCATATTATCTATGTAAAGCGTGAAAGCAAAGGCCCGTAAAGTCTGATTAAAAATAAAATGAGAGTAATTAAGGGGACTAGAGCGAATTCACGAACAGAAAAAAACTATTGAACGGATAAACGTGTACTCGAGAAGATGTCCAATCGTCACTTTATGGAAATTCGCCTCAACGAACATTCTCTTATTGGGCTTAATAAGATGCAGTGAGTAAGAAAATTCATAAAGGCTGTTCAAAGGCGGTCAAAATTAATTGATCGAGTAACGTGAAACACGTAATGTACGGTAATGGAACTGCGATCATATTTTGATAGTCGCAGATAGAAATGGGGGAGGACAAAAATCTCCGCGATCCCGAGTGCGGTCTTTCTCTTTATGCAATAAGAGCCATTAACCAAGAGTGGTTTGCTGTAATATCTGCCACAGTCAAGCGGCCATCATTTTTTATATTCCGATTATAAACGAATCGCACTCGTTAATTTCCTCTATCCCAGAAAACTAAAAGGCTCTTTCGTGACGCTCCGGTATAATGTCCTCCTTCCCGATAAGTCACATTTTCAAGCCTTCGGCAAGTACCTGGATTATTGTACAGCTTCGTCAATGCCTTTACCCAATGCTTGGATCACCTTCGAGGGAAGATCGATATTACATACATATTTTCGTATTATTTTTCGTTTTTATATCGTTTTGGGATTATTAAGTATTAGTTAGCCATTTATTACGTATCTGCTTATCAAAACTGAGAGAAAAACTTTATAAGACCGAAAAATGATTTTGCGGACAGACTTAACGCTGAGTTTGCAATATTGAGAAAAGTTACAAAACACTTTCATATCGATTCATAGATATTTTTGGAGTATGTATCAATTCAGTCTAAAAAGTTAGGTTATACATGACGGAATATTTTATATACATCTATTTTACTATTATTATTATTAGTTTTATTATTAATTTTATTATTAGTTTTATGTATGTGTGTGTATCGTTCGCTTTCGTAGTATATTGATTTGAATTATACCGCAGCTTCTTTTATTGACTATATTGATACCAAATCTTATATGATTTTACTTCATAAAATATATTATGCATTAAATTTCATTTTTACAATATTAAAATAGATTTTTGGATAGATAATATTTGTTATTAAAACCAAATTATCATTAAATAATAAGCCTACACAAGCTCCTAGGAAATATAAAAAAATTTAGATTCCAAAGAATGCTAAGTTTTAATATATAGATCATTATTAACACTGAAAACTATTAAGTACATCTTAAGTACGTTTAGAAAGATCATAAAATACAAACGTTTTTAAGCGCAAGAGTCTCTTTAAGTAATTTACTTAATTGTTCCTGATTATAGTAAAATGGATTATAAAACTTATAACTTTCTGAATATATATACATATTAATAATCTATAATAATAAAAAAATTAATCATATTTTTGCTAGCTTAAGGTGCCAAAAATCCACTGATTGTACAATGTTGTTAGTAATAATTTGTAAAGTATATTTGAAAAATACTTGTGAAAATTATACAATAGATATAAAATGTTATTAAAGCTGTGTTTATATAAGTTGACCATGTGGTACGCGGAACCTAGAAAATCTGCACCGAGATCTCCAGTATGAGGAGAGTCCGCTACGAAAGATCGACTTGTACTCTTTTCTGGGTCAAATATAATGCCCGCGAAACAACACGATGTATTTTCTTCTCATAGTATTGCTTAGAACTCGTTGAAATATGAGAAAAAAGACAAACTTTTTCATTTTAATAGCAGTTTTGTACTCAAGCTAAGAATTAATATTTAATTTGAATTTTAAAAATGGAAAAACACTTATTGAATTGAATAGTAATTAGTATATTTCCAAATAAGTTAGAACGGTATAATAATATCAAAATTATATTTCAAAATTAAATTCAAAATAAATTGTACCACGTAACTTTATTAATGCAAGAATTAAAGATTTTGATTAGCATTTATAGATTTTCGAAAAAAATATGAAGGACTGAATTTGAAGAAGTTGCATTTTGTCGCAGTGTGCACATCAATTTCTTATTATTTAATCTTTGGATATTAGAGAGTTGTATAAAAATATACAAATGACTGAATTTGTATATTTTTATACATAAAGAGTTTTGTATTAAAAGTGTGAATAGTCGAATAGTTAATAAGAATAAACTTTTCCAAAATAAGAATCCCTAAAGTTCTTTTTGTCTCATAGAAAAAAGGACATAAACTTCGGTCAACTACGTATTCAGTTACAACAGGAAATAAGCACATATTATTTAAATTTGATAATTCATTAGTGATAAATTTATTTATCGAATTTTGATATTAAAAAGTAAGTTTAATTTTATTTAAGGGAGTTATTTAAAGAAAAATCATAAAAGTTTATTTGTACCTCACTATACTTATGAGTAATATAAGTTAATAGCTTAATCAAATTTCAAAGTTTAAGGCTCACCTTATATAAAAACATAGAAAAATTTAAGTTGATAGTTGATAGAAAACGTTTTGAAATATTAAAACTCGAAATATCTGAATAATGAGATCTTAAAGAGTCTTCAACTGTTAACACAAGCTCCAAGTTGACACAACATTTTTGAAATCCCCATTACAGTTCAAATTTTATAGTTCGTGTAAGCTCGGCAAAACATCACAGCTTATTAACGCTAAGTAAAATCACCGAATCCTTGTTCCATTGTAATTTTCTCTCTCTATAAATTATTCATTGAGCACAAGTCATAGAGCAGCCGATAGCACTCCAATTTAGAATAAGGTTTTTTTTTCTTTTTTCTGTGATGAAGGATGAGGCGTGTATTCGACAGGCTCAACCACGACTTAAGGCAGCCGCCGTCGCGGTACTTCTGCAGCGTTGACTACAGCAGCTAGTGCAATTGTCTGCTCCAATTGCGAGTGCGAGCTAATTAATACGCGAAAGAGGGAGAGAGAGAAATTTCACCGATACGTCTTTACGACTCGCCGTCTCTTTGTCTTTCTTTTTTATTTCATTTCTTTTTCTGTAGGTGCATTTCCCTCTTTGTCACTCTTGAGATTATGAACGTTATACCGTGGCGCTATTTTATCTGCATCGTGGTGCTGCCGCGTTTTTTTATTCGAGCCTCTACTTTCGCATCGTTCCGTACATCCTTCATATTGGTGAATACGAGTCTCACTTTCTTAGTTCGAGCTCATTTCTTCGATATGTCTCCTCCTCTCAACATTTTCACTGTCAACCTCGACAAGTTTTTCTTTTCTACAAGCATCGCGCTTCAGCGTTTTACAAATTAATTCAATCGGTCTATTGAGGTAGTCCCTTCTAAGACAAAAAATGTTTTTACTTTCTGGTACGTCAAAAATGTGCTTCCTTTTCCTTTCTTTCACTTGCTAAAGATTCCATCGCTATACGACTCTACCTTTTCATTTCATTAAACTAAATTATTGGCTGTATAAGTATAGGCATTGCTACTGAATAGTAAATTTGAAAATTTAGTTATAAGCATTCTTACGGTCTAAGTGAGTTTGCTATCCTAGGGAAAATTAAATTCTAAATTGATCAAATAACAATTTACTGTCGGAAGTGTTTCAAGTTAGTTACTCAAAGTTATGCAAACCATTGAACTCAGAGATACATGTTTCCAGCTCCAAGCTTAAATTTTGTTGAATAAACTTTCAAAGTTATTTTAACAAATTTATTTATGGAGTTAAATTTTTATTTCCATTTAGTTATAACTGTAAGGTTCAATTGAAAAAATGCACTCTCGATAAATGTATACTTTCTTTAAGTTAATAGAAATCTATTAATCTGAATAAATAAATACATATGTACTAAATAATTTTTTTAAAAATTATTTCTATAATAAATTGATCCTATTGTCAATGTTTTTCAAACACCGAAAAAGAAGGTAATATGACTAATAGAGTACATGTGAGACGCGCGGGCATATGTAAATAACAAAATTAGCCGAATAATATTATTTGAATATTATTTTCGAAGTATTGTTGAATTCAATTAATTGTTGAAATACTTGCCAACATCTTTTTTTTCACAAGCACAGATTTTGTCTATATGAAGAAAATCTATGTGGTTAGAAATTTTAAAAGTGGTCCTTCCTAGTCAGATTTTGACAGGTGTTTGTTTATTACATGTTTGCACACTTAACTTTATTTAAATTTGGTAAGCGTTACTCTATTAACTTGATAACGGCCAGAAATCTGAATAATTATATTCGTGCTTTTCGTAGTATTTATTTAACTTTTAGATAAATTAAATACTTTTTCTCAAGAAAGAAATTATTGAATGTTCAATAGGTAAATCATGCTAAGGGTAGGTCTTTTATAATACCCGTTTGAAGTCCCTCATAATAGTAGTAGCACAGATAAAATTATTCTCCACTATTAATGTTTAATAATTTTATTTTATCTTTGTTGTAATACGTATATATGTATTTTATTATAACTATATTAAATATTTTAATGTTTCTGTCAAACAAATTAAAAATAATTTATAGGAAAATTAACTTTTCTTGATTTTATCAACAATTTTGTAAAAATATTTGTATTTCATAAACTATTTTAGTACAAGTAGTAGAATAATACAGTAAAAACATAATTTGATTTAGTTACTACAAACGTAAAATTATGTTATGAAGATGCGTAGAAATAGCATCTAATAAAAATTATAAAATTAATTTTAAACATAATTAAGCAGCGAGTTCATTCGTAGAATTTTATAGCTGTAATTGAATGGCAAAAAAATGTGAGTAAAATAAACGAATATTTTGATAATATTCACGGATTTTTCTGTCTCTCTTTCTCCCTTTCTGTCAGCGAATCAACATTTAGAGTATCCGAATAGTGTACAGTACGTGATTTAGACTGTATTCTTCTCATCGCAGATTCTTTAATTCATATTATTAGACTTGTTACAATAATACGAAATGGCGTTAAATGGAACAGCATTTTAATATGAAGTGCATACTCAGTGCATACTTATTCGTGAAATCAGGCGTATTCTCGTACAAATACACACTCGGAAATTATTCGTAAGAAAAAAACGTAGCCGCTATCGGTAAGTGAAAAATATCAATTTAAAAAGTGAAGGAGTAAAAATTATTAGCACGTAATAAACTCAGAATTTGAACGAGACTCTTTATGTCTAAGTGGTAGTTAATTGTTTCATTACCGTTCTTATTATCGTCTCGCTCGAAACGTCTGGTGTCTGCATCAAAGCGCCACGAATGTTATTTTGAAACATTATCTGAGAAAAAAGAAAAGCACTTTACTTACATCTTTTTTAGCATCGAGCTCATCGAAGACAATTTGCATCGCGACGATGGAGCTCTCAATGAGTAGAGATAAGGTGACTACCGAAAATCGAGGTCTGCCGGAAGCTCGAGATGCGAGTCACGCAAGCGCAAGAGCGAAAGGAGAAAGTAGAGATGTTGACGCATCGCAAGGAATCGAAAGCGAGATGCGAGATCGCGAATAAAAAGTCCTTATTGTCGGTGTGCCTCCCTTGTGTAGTTGAGATGTTGCTTTATGCGTATGTGCGCGAGCTCTGATACAGAGAACAGAGTCCAGCATGCACGAAGTAGAAGTTTTCACGTGCGTGCGCTCTTTTATTTAACGATCACGCGTGTTTATCTTCGTATAGTACGTTTTATTATTTACATTAGCTCGGAATATGTACACGCTTCGGCGTTGTATTTTTGTATTATTACATTGGAAAAAGAATTTCTGTGTAGCTAGGACTAATCGTAGTAAAGTACAGTTAATAAGTTTAATTATATTAATGACCGCGTCATTGAGTTTTTCCTTCGGTTCATTGATGTATTTGTTTTGAGCAAATATTAAACAGTACGTGTAAGCGCGAAAGCAGATATGTCATAAAGAAAACATAGTATATGCACAGGAAAACGGAAAAATTATTTTTTAACGAAAGAATGAAGAACCAAGTTTAGCGTCACTTGTTGGATGCAAAAAGTCGTCACGGAGCCCTAATCCACTACGTGAATTTCTCATGGTATGCGTGATACTGGTCGATGAATGACCAGAGGCTCGGGGACGCAGATATAGCAATAAATAACGCCTTGCTTTTGCGCGCTCGCACAAAAGCAAGGCATAGCCGCTAATTTTCCGTTGCACTTCCGTTGCATTCTTTTTAGATTTTAGATAAGTACCGGCGGCTAAAGAAACGCGCGGCAGTACCACACGTGACGAGGGAAAGGAAAACGCGATGGACTCGACCCTCTCTCTCTCTCTCCTTGGCAGTAGAAATCGGCCAACTGTGCCGCTGATAATATAACTTAACGGTTCCTTTTCAACTAGCTTTTTACTCTCCGCGCTGTGCAAGCGCGCGTTTGGGTTTGCTATTACTCTTCGACGCTGCTCTTCATTACCACTGCCATGACTTTATACGCGGATGGTCATTACGCGACAGCGGACCCGCACGCTTAATCGCGACGACACTTTTCTTCAGTTGCCGCATATCTCCGTCGGAGCCGTCGACTTCCGTGTTGACTTTTCGAACTTGCTAGCGTTTTCGATGACCTCATACTTTTTCTGTTTGTCGAAAATTTCTTTGAATCATGATTGAAAAATTTAAGACTAAAGGTTCGATTGCGCGCATTAACAAGGGATGAGTCCGACTTTGTCGATGTTGTGCACGACACATGATCTGCTTTCACTCAAAATTCCCTATTGAATTTTCATTTTCATAGTAAAATCCGGAGAGATTTATATAAATGCTCCGGGAAGATAGCTAAATGAAGATTGTAGATTCAACATATGTTGTATGGAAAACAGTAGTTCCTACTTTGCAACGATACAATGGTTAGTCTTCCCAAGAACTTGGCCTTCTAATAGATTTTTAACATCTAATTATCGTGTAACTTTAAATGGCCTACATACGCGGTCTATTATTTGGTTGTTTCTCCTAATAGCACAAGGAATTGCCGATTTAACGTAATAACGTTTCTTTTGAGTAAAATTCTTTTCGCTATACTTTTCAATATATAATCATACATTCAATTGAGGCAATACATTTTTTTAAATTAAAAAATCTAGCATTTAAATCAATACATATTTTTTTGTACGGACTTCATTTGAGGTTGTTTTGAGCATTATACAAAGAACACATTGTGTGAAACTTATAAAGCTAAGTAATTTAATGCAATTAATGCAGTAAACCGAATTCTGAAAATTACAACTTTTAATTTATATTTGAGAATCTTCTCTTAAGAAACAAAGTTCAAATTTATGTATATATGTAATCACAGACTTACATTTAAATTTAATTTACCAGCAGATATTATATGGATATTATATTAATACAAAGATTTTACATCGATTACCATTTCATTAAGAATTTAGTACCAGCTCATATCATTTTGAGTAAATTAAATTTTTTATTTTTCTACTAAATTTGAATCATAATACATTTTATGATATAAAAAGGAATGGAAAAAATAGTTTTAAAATGAAAGAAAATAGCGCAGTAATTTTATCGAATAAGAAAGACAAGTAATCTGTGTTAATTGTTTAGACAAATATAAGTTTTTAGATAATAATTATAGTCGAAGCTGAATTTAATTTAATCTAATTTAATCTAATCGCCGTAAATTAATCTATCTGTCTACAAAGTCTAAAATGACGATTTCAATGTCACCTTGAAAGAAATCGTTGAATGTTTATTCAAAACCTTGTGTAATAATTGATTATAACTACAATCATAATTGAATTTTGGTTTAGTAATAAAAGGATTTTTGTACTTATTATTTACTAAAAAAATTATATTTACAATCAATATCTATTATGATTCCTCTAAGCTTTTAATGCTGTTTATTATTTGTATACAAACATATTTATATTATTTATTATTATTAAGTAAAAAATTGAATACTAATTTATAGATTTAAAAAAAATATTTACAATTTACATATTTCACGAAAAGACTTTTAAATTTAATTTAATTTAAACTCGTAATAGTTGTTTATATACACATACGTAAAATTACAGAACCTTGAAAGCAGGCGATAGAAAAAATGATTAATTTGAATTGAGTAAGATATGCGAGTCGAAAAAATGTAATGTCAGCGGTCTCCACGTTGATAGATAAAGAGACACCGGACTCTGATAGGAAAATCACGCGTTGCCTGTATACAGCTATACAGCTTTATTTAGCAGTTTCCTTGCATCAAGATAAAAGCGAGTTATCCAATTATCGAAGAAAAATTGATGGCGAAACAATTAGCTCGTGCTCGTTCAAAAAACATTTGGCTCTTAGCATGAACGTGTGATAAAATACGTGGCGACAGCGATCGGAATTCATGAATTCTGATGGCTTTCCGCCTTTGGGCTTCTCGTCGTGCCAATAAAAATACGCGCCAAGGCTTATCAGTGGTCGTGATATGCGAGCGAATCACAGTAACCCATTGACCCGCGCTCGAGAACCGTTAGTATCCAGTTGCGGGTCGCCTGATCTCTGGGTACAGGATGCTGCGCCAGACACCGCGACACGGTTTGGATTCCCACGCCCGGTAACCCGCACCACAAGAAAAACCGGTGGCCGTGGCTTTCGGCTTAGTTGCCACGTAGTTGACGCGGCTGACGCACTCAGGGGGAATGCTTCGATTTCACGGTTTCTGAGGCTTCCGGAGCCACTGGCTCATAGCCAACGTCGTTTTCGGATCGACCTTGACTTCCGCAGTTACCTTATGCGTGATTTACGCGATTTCAGCACTCCTGACGAAATGCATCACTATTAGCAGCTCTGCTACAACCGGGTAGCACACATTATCTCTCTTCTTCAGGAATAAATTAATGACATAATGCGAAAAAAAATTCTTTTTTGGCAGCCCTCACAAGAATTGGAGACACCTTCGTTTTTCCGACCCTACGCTATCAGAGCTATATTGAGTTTGAATTATCCCTGGAATAGGCAACACCAAATATAGCACTTGTGGGGCTTGGTTTTAGATCGTCTGACGATCGTAGCATTCTATTTATTTTTCAAGCTGCACCAGCAAAAGAAAGTCTTTGAATCAAGTTCCACGCAGTAACGGTTATTCACAAGGATTTTAATCTAAATATAGATTTCAAAATACTTAAAATATTATTTGAATAAAATAATTTTTGTATATGGATACAAATGTTCGCTTTTCACAATGTAAACAAACTTTCTTCTGTGTAATTCAACCGAAATCTTATTTTACATATTTCTTCTTTGCTAAACGAAACGGATGAATTGAATAATTTTATTTTCTTATATTATTACATTTCGATCTTTTATCTCGTCTTTAATAACGATAATCTTGGCAATTATCGAATTTCATACAAGAGCTTATCGAACACTGAAAGTGTAGATATAAATTATAAATACATTCATTAACAATATTTACATTTACAAATATACAAAAGATATCTTAAGTTACGAAAGATGTAAACTCCATACTTTATAATGGTAATATAAAAAATTATCGCTTTATGAATATGTTAAGTATAAATTTACGAGATTTTTCTAGCGAATCGAAATCTCGATGCACTACACAAGAGGTCATAAAAATCTCTATACCTTTCACCTATTAATGCGGACATCAAGCTTAATATTTTTGTTATACATCATTGTAGACTTTAAAAAAGTATTAAATATTAATTCTTCAATTACTTTATATAGAAAATGAAACTTTTAAAATAATTAAAACGTAAAATTGAAAAAATTAAAAAGTGTAAGTCACATTTACCACCCTTATTGGATATACTCTTGGAACCCTTATTGGATATACTCACATATTTTAAAGAATACACGTAGTACTAAAATAATTATTATTTTTCATTAATATCCATATTATATTCTTATATTAATCAATATTAAAAGTTCGATGAACATTTCGGGATTCTGTTTTATGATGAGTGAAGAAATAAATAAACAGTTTAATTTAACGAGGAAATTATTATGACTTATCATGATTAACTTATAGAATAGTTCATGATTAACTTACGAAGTTTAGAATTATATTAATATAAGATATTAATCAGTTTTTACTTAATTACAGAAATATTAATATTTATTGTAATACTCTATTAAAAAACGATATAAATTTTGTAGAGTCAAAATAGGGTCCTAATTATAATTTTAAGTGTAATTATAATTTTTATTTTTATCGAGTTTCACTTCCATATGATTCACAATAAAATATATGAAAAATTAATTCTTTGGATGAATAAATTTATTTATCTTTTTTAATTTTTATTAATTGTAATCATTTCAACATCGAGCACATAAAAAGTAATGACAATAATATAATACTACGTATGGTGCCATTTTTGGCAGTGTACGTGTTTTTATTTTATTAGTAACTACTGACTATAATACAACTACAAACCTTATAATTTTCTTTCAATTCCCTTTTAAATTTCAAAATCACTAATATTAAAAAAATGTTCTGTAATTTGCCCAAACAATAAGAAAGAGATAAAGAGATAAAGAGATAAAAGAGATGAAGAGATAAAGATTAATTAATAGTATATAAAATAACTAGTAACATAGAAAAATTACAGATAATTGAAATATTCAATTTTTTAATATTGTAAATGGTTACAAACTTGCTTCTAAAGGTGATTAAATATTGACTTTGACATTGATCAGTCATCTACACATTTATAATTTTTTATCGTCAAATGAAAAGTGCTAATAATAAAATTAAAAAATCACAGTACGAGTGATTAATGAACTGAGATATAAATAAAATTATATTTGACTTTAAACGTGTTAAATCTACATAGATAATACTCTTAACAAATAATTGTCGATTCAAAGATAATTGTAAGAGTGGGCCCCAGTTAATCAGATTTTTAGATTCATTTGAGTTTTGTTTTGCATGTAATTGTTGGTATAACCAATAAAACTATCCGTCTATATATCGGAAAAAAGGATTGACAGACTGTACGTGCATTTCTCAAATTTTGATAAAGTGTATGCACTTAGGACAACTTCTAACGAGAATGCTACTACCTCTACTATAATTATTATAAAAGTACAGATGGTGAAAAATAAAATAAATAAATTATGGGAATGGTTCATTCGGTGCTCGTTATCATTGAATACGAACCCTACTAAAATCAAAGTGGCTGCAGCAAAGGCTCAGATAAAAATGAAGAGTCCGTAAGAAGAGGAAAGTGCAATGATTCAAAGACTTACTTCGCACCGCGAATCTACTTTTATTAAGGAACTTTGCGTAAAGGTCGATGCTGATTTGAGCGTGAAATTGGCGAGGAATGGCTTGGAACAGCGAATATCTGATAGTGAGGTGAGCGTGATTTTCGAAACGAAGGGAGTCATGCGCTCGCACTTATACGAGGGCAAAGGTCGGAGAAATGACTTCCTATGCACTGGATAAAAAATATCTTCTATTCGCTCCACTTCTTGTAATCGATCAATTTATTCATTGCTAACCTCTATCTCCCAGCTTTTACTCCATCTCACCGGTTTAAATTTATGTGAGGATGTTGACGACACGCCGCTCGGGCCGCGTATACTTTAGAAAGTCTAACGATCTCAAAGGCTCGCCTCGTCGCGTCGAAGTCCATTTTCAACCATAGCCTGATGATAATATATCGCTTAATTACGCCAATCGTTCTTTTTATAATTTAGGGATTCCTTTTCCCTTTTAAAGTAATTCAATGATGAAATTTCAGTGGAATTTAGAAAGAAGCACATCTTTTCATAGCTTACTTTTATTTACTCTTAGCAACTGCTATCAATTTAACGTAACAAATGTGTGACATTATATGTTACTTTGTAAAAGAAATTAATTATAATTACAGAAGAAACGTTTATTAAACAATCGTTTATTATGATTTTGCGAACATTTACTTTTATGACAGAATTACAAGGCATACAAAAAAATTATTTTTTTTGTATTGTTAAATCAAAATTAATAAAAAGTGAAAAAATAATATTATTTTGTTCGTTTAGATATTAAAATTATATTTACGAAGTGATTCTTTTAGTCTACCCAGAGCCGTTAAATCGTTCCCCTTTTAAAAGTTATTTTTAATTTCGTTTCTATTTATAAGAACGTGTCTCTTTCAATGGTTACTCGCTTAATCTAAGTTATTAAAATCTCTTTTAATCAGCTATACATTATATATTGATTTTACTTGATTATATCTTTTAAATGAGAATTAATATATGTAGTTATTGTCTCACAGTTCCAGACTACGTGATTTTCCATTATCCAACTTCGAGAAGTACAGATTCCTTTGTCGATACAAATGAAATTAAAGATTTCTCATTAAGTTTACTAGATGTTACAACGAATATATTTCTGTATTTATGTATAATGAATTTTTATACTTGTTGACATTTTAACGCAATTTAAATGTATTGAAAATGTATTAGACAAAGTTTATGTATTCAGTAACTCTGATTATATATTCAGTGAATTTTTAAAGAAATTCAAATATTTGTCAAATTTTTATTAGCTGAAATATAATTAATGATATTAATTTTATTATTACAATTGATTAATTATTACAATTATTCGCTTGATTTTGCACATGATTGAATGATGTATTCATTAAAATATAAAAAATCTTTAAATATAATAATTTAAATATAATACGACATTTTTTATTTTACGGCACATGTAACATTACATTAAGCCACAATATTATTATTATATAAGTAATTGCATTTTTTAATAATCCTGTAATTATATATAACAATCGATATAATGTAGCAATTTATTTTTTAGTTTAATAACTTTAGTTGAATATTACGCTTACAAAAATGTAACTTTTGTGAAAATTTATTTCTGATAGTAGCGATAGTTTCTAGCATATAACTATTTATGTAATAATTTATGTAATGAATAACTACTTATATAAGCAATTAACTTTAGTAATAGCAGTTTACATGTGGCAGTATCTCAAAGTTCGTATACCAAAGAAAATTCATTTATTAAAATTCGATAAAAATTTATATCTTATGTTTTTTCTAAAAGTTTGTCATAAACGATAAAAAATTAAGCTTTAATTTATAAAAACACTTTTTTTTTTAAATTCATATTAGAAAGTTTCTTCAGTTGATATTTGGTTAATAATACGGTCTTATTATTAGTCAGAAAAACTTAAAAATTGACAAGCTGAGAAAACACGTTTACTCAATTTAAACTGAAAACTATAAATTACTTCTTGATTTAATACCTATTATAAATTAAATTAGAGAGAAAATAAAAAATGATTAATAAAAAGATTCATGCAACTTATTGCAAATTTATGGGGATTTTTTGATGTACTTAAATATGATCTAACTGAATTTTATTCAGAATTTTAGCTTACAGTTTTCTGTTCATATAAAGAGAAAACTGCATGCTATAAGAAATCGTTTAAGCTGCTCATTTTTAAGTTTTAAAATGTTTGAAGATGTCTGTAATTTCATCAATAGCTAAAACTTATAATGCACTGTAATTATTTTAAATACATCGCTCACGTAAATGTTATTGAAATTTTGTATTCTTGTAGTAAATATTTAATGAAAATCCCTCATTGATTATGTGAAAGAGACTAAAGAGTAACGGATAGGAGCTAGTAACGTGTAGGATTCTCAATCTTTTGGCTGTAAATTGAAGTAATCGATATATGTTTAAAGGAAATAACTTTACCAAAGGTATTTTTTAAGATAAACAATAAGTGCATTCGCATTTATCTTGTATTTCTGATTTGAGAGATCGAAGAACCTTAAGCTTAAAAATACTTAACTAGATAATACCTTCAACAAAGGAACTTCATAGTAAAATGTTTTTCTGTTTAAAATTTTACTTCCATAAATAGTATCTGAATTAATACGAGAAAGTTTGTAATGTCTGTTTATTTTATCAGATAGATTCTTTAAAAAGAGAAAACGAATTTTGAATCATTGATTTGAATAATCTGATTTGAATAATGGACGTGTTCACGTATAATCGGTGATTGGGTATCGTTAATTTTCATGGTGACTGGTCAAGTCAAAATGTCGAAGTTTAACACTTTCACTGGTAATTCAATGTTTTCGATTTTTTCATTATTCTTGAGAATTCATCAATTACAACATTCAATTCTTAATATTATTTCGATATAGATAATGTAAATTCTCCTTAAATAACATCGCCAAAGCTCGTGTACCATAAGCTGTTTATTATAAATTCATATTTTTAAGAAAGCTTTGAAGAGTTAATATATATATAAGTTATTTAGATTGTATATAAAAGTAAAAGTAAGTAGAAGAGTGAATTCATGAAAATAAAAAAAAATAGCATAGTAGTGAGTTAAAAAAGTGACCAGTGATTAATTAATATTTCAGTATTCATTGCTCGTGCAGCATGATTTAAGTTTGTAAAATGATCGCTTATACTTTATCATCGGTGAACTATTTCAAAGGAGAACGAGAAAATCAGGCAAGGGCTATTCATATGCATACACACACTGAAAGATCTAATGTCCTGATAGTGCCTAGTGAGGCAGGTGTGAAAGAGTTTGCTTTTGCCATTCAATGTAATCTCTATTTTCGAACAAAATAGTATACCTATTTGCCTCATATTTTTTCCATTTTTCGATCCCCCGTTTTATTCGTCTATTGGGCTTCTCCCTTATTCAGCTTGGTGATAAATTCTTTCTACGCATTGAAGCCAAATGCGCTGTTTAGTAACGGTACACTAATTGTAAGATTCGTCCTCAAAGTTCAGAATTTGAAGAGAGTGGAACTGGTCATTTCGACGAATAACATTTTTCCTTTATCACTGACGTAGACTCTTTTTGTTCTTCGAATCAAATTTTTGCTTAATTGATCTTTTATTTATTTCAGTTTCAGATTTTTGTCGAATTTTTGTAGAATTAAGAAAATCTACTCTAAGTATTCTCTATTATAAGTTTATAGATACTAAATTACTTTTGCATTAAGAAAGTGAATAAAAAAGGTTATTGTCGGAAAATAATGGATGGTAATAGTAACTAATTCTTATATTAGTTATTTTTATACTGATAACTTGATTTTATAATTGCTATATCATGTTCCTTCTTTAATCGCAGTTTTTTAATTAATTTTCGATTTTTGCAAATATACTTGAGGAATATTTGCTTCGTGAATAAATTGTCAATAAGTGATTAAATCTTGGTATAACAATTTAATAAAACAATCTTTTCAGACTTTTTCCCACATAGATAAGATATAATACGAGCTTGGCTTCCTTTTAATATGTTAGCTACTATGGATTTAAAATGCGAAACTTTGTGGGCAAAGAATATCTAAATGAGCATATAATTTCGTTAAGTAGAGTCTTAAAAAAAACTGAAAACAATGAACAAAAGGGATTTTGACACATAACAGAGTAAGAACGTTGATGGAGTAGGCAAAGCAGCCAGTATATTAAGAACAGAGAAATAGAGATAACGAGGAACCGATGATGAACCAGAATTAGTGTAAAATCGAGGCGCAAGCTTCATCATAATCAAAGGCGTTAAGAAGATCCAAACGGCGACGCGATAGTTAATGAATCTAAAGTGCTGGACTTGACTGTTTTGTAAGCGAAGACTATTGTTAACCGGCATTATGTAAGAAGGAGAACCAGAGAAACGATAGCGGTGCAACGACAGCTGACCTCAATTGGACAATTAAAATCCGCTGAATCCGCGGGAAAAGCTTATATTCCCTCTCTCCTTTTCTCTTCCTCTTTCTGGCTTTGTGTGCTGACTCCTCGAGAATATCCAATCATCGGTATCGCGACTGCCAGTGTGAAATGAGTTTCTCGACGGAACGAATCGTGTGGGCGCACAAACACATACCGCCTAGAGTCGATAAATGCTCGCGTCCACCTCCGTTAAATTATATTCAAGAAAACGTGCGCCTGGTGATTTGAGTTAATTTGAGTAGTCTTGCGCTACCGTTTTTTTCTGAACCGTTTGCATATCATCAATATTTTCCACATCCTTGGACTTCCAATTATTGTTATTCAATTAACAACGCCTTATATCAACGTGACGTCTCGATGAAAGAGAGACTCTTATACGCGTTCGTTATACAAGACTAATATAATATCTTCAACCGGAGCTAACGTTTACACGAAAATCTTGATAAAATTGACGCTTCTTGATATCATTAACATCACTAATAGAGTCTTTTAATTTGCAGACTTACTTAATGAAATCTAAATTATTTCTTTCATTTAGAGTGAATTATATTGAAAAAATCTTACCTGAAGAGTAAATGAATTTGTATTGATATTAAAAAATACGAGGACCCGGGAAATTCCCTGTAATATCCGTTTTTTATCAAGATGTGAGTTACGTCAAATAAAATAAACTTCTTTGCATCGCTTACTTTTATATAAGCTTAGTCAATAGCTATTAAATGTGATTGTTGTTTTATTATAAATACAGAAACTTAAAAAATACCCAAACATGTTACTCATATAGTTCTAGTTTATTAATAGTAAATATTTGTTCAAAAAACGTCATTAAAAATTTAAAGTATAATTGTTATTAAAGTATACTTTTTACATAGTACATTTTAATAATATATTAAAGAATCATTATATAAGAAGTTGAAATAAGTTACTTTCTGACACATTTCATTAATTCGATTACGATTCAAGGCACAGCTAAAAAGAACAATGAATAATTTTTTAATGAAAGGAAGGAGTTACATGTTAGTAAAAGAAAACAAAGATAATTTATTCAGAATTTATTCAGAAAAAGCAGTGTCGAGTTAGCTAGTAAAAACATAATGAGAATCAAAATTGCAACGATGCACCCTTCTGTACTCTTAATTGACTTTCGTAAAAATTTTTATGAGATCACTACTCTGTGCACTATTAGAATTTGGACTTAGTTCAAGACTGTAACTACTTTCATTACATAATAAATTAAAGTTTTATTAATTTTTCAGTATTTTTTGTTAATAGGACTATGAAAATTTGGAAGATTCATCATCGAATTAATTATCAATTTAAAAATTTTTTTTCTAATAATCTACAATCTTTGCAATCATAATTTATGATTGCACAAAAATATTACAATGTAATAGTCAAATTTTAGTATTTATTTTATAATAGTCACTTTTTTAAGATGTTTATCATGTTTCCATTCATAAAAAACTTCCCGTTAAACTTTCAAATTCTTTCATAATTAAATTCTGTAAAAAAATTACAAAAACTTATTACAAATACTGTCTTAATATGCAAACTAGCTCAATCAATCTCAGAAAAAATAACATTTTTAATTTAATGTATAATAAAATTAAAATTATTTTGAATTTAAAGTAAGCAGAAAATTTATATTTTATAGAAATTATATTAATTGTAAGAAATCATTATAATTTTGTTAAATTTATATTCAAATGAGAAATTCTATACATACCTACATACAACTGCTTAAAATTCATTACCTTAATGATTTCAAAATCAAATTACTATAAAAAATCTTAACAATAAGTGGTTTCACTGATAAATCTGAAAAATTATTTTTATATCGTTGAGTCTGCATATTATATCGACTATTTCATCTGCTTTTAGTACTTTTAGTATCTTTGATATTTACGAGTCAAAATATGTATGAAAGTAGTTTTATGATATTATGAAAGTTGGTTGTTCTTTCATGATATGTATTTTAACTGAGTTAAGATAAATAAATTTTTTCTTGATTTTTTTGTACATTTCTTTATTTTTTGAGACCAAAGTCAATAATACTTGACTTTCGGGACAAAAACTTTTTTATAAATAGTCTATAACTATAGTAATATATAGTAATATACAGTTTTACGTTTTATCTACAGCCTATAAAAGAGAAGTTTTTTCTTATATTTTTATGATAAATTAAATTTAAATTTGTAATTGAAAGTAAGCTATATTTATTATTATTTAAAAAAAAAGAAGAAAAGCCTGAATGTAAACTATTTTTAAAAACTCATAATAAGATGAATAAGATACGTAAAAGATATAAAAATGATCAAATAAATTTTAAATGTAATATTTTAATTTAAATTTGTTCAAATTTTTTACAAAGATACTTCTGATTGCCATATTCCAAACACAGTTTTCAAAATTGGAAGTATCATCGCGAAATTTTATTACTTTAATCTTGGAAAATTATAGCAACTTTTCAGAAATAATCAGAATTAGTTATTATATATTATCTGATGCATAACGAAATAATTGATTGTAATTTTGAGAGACGATATATAAACGAAACTGCATATTCTACTAAAATATTTATTTTATCAATATAAAAATTATAATTATTAAATTATATATATATTAAATTGATTGCAGAGATTATACTAAATATTCGAGTTATACTAAATATTACTTTTAGCAAAAAAGTATTTTGTTGATAAGTAAAACAACTGAATAATTGCATTAAAATATTCTCTGTTAAAATGAAAAGTTAAATTTTAAAAACACCTTTTAAAATGTCTATATACAGAACCCTTCGTTGTTTTTTCATTATTGTGTTATACGATAACTTTATTTTTTCTTATAATTTGCATCAATTAATACACTATGATGTTTCATTAGTACACTATTAATACATCAATTAATACACTATGAAGATTCCATTATTTCCACGAATTAAAGTTAGTAAAATTTATTAGCTCTGGGAAAGTAGTGCGAATGACGACAGCATTTTGAGGTTAATATTTTCTTAATAAAATTAATCATTTTAGGAATACTGGTACAAAAATGTTGAATTTAAAGTGTAATTGTTGGCCTAAATTTATATTTACGTTGACATAAAAGAAAATATATATAATAAGATTTAATACATATATCGACAAACAGTTGATGGTACAATATCTATTTAAAGAGCAAGTTGCTTAAAATATGCCTATAAGCTACACGACATTTTTTTGTACAAATTTCACAATTATAAATTATTAAGAATATAAATTTTTATATTATTCTTAACAATTTGAATTAAATAATTTCGAGGTATGAATTAGAATATTTTATTGTAGTTCAGATTCTTATGAAAAAGAATATTTATTACACTGAATTTTTATTTTATAAAATTTTGAGTCATACATTTAAAATAAGTGATATGATTTATTGACAGTGAAAGAACAAATGCAAAATTATTTTCATTAGTGTCTATAACATTAAGTTACATAAGACGTAAAGACTTAGTTAACCCTTATAACCTCAAACGCATACTGGGCTTCAACAGCATGAATATTACGAGTACGTACATAAAATTCAAGTAAATAGTGTTATTCTCTTTTATATTCCAATATTTTAATCTTGATTTTCTTGTATTAGATTAAAAGTAGGGTAATTTTAGAAGCAACTTTAATTCAGAATAAATTAAAAATAAATTATTATAAATTAATTGCTTGATTCTTAATATAGTTTTAAAAATATTACTAACTTACCGAGTACCAATTAAATAAATTTGTTTCAAATTAATTTATATTCAAATCAACATAAATTAATAAGTTTATTAAAATTTATTTTTCTAAAATTTTTATTTATCAAACTTAACGCTTGATGAATAAAATTGGTACATAAATGTACTATTAATACTGACGAAATGCGAAGGATTTTTAACGTAAAGAATTGAAAAGATTCAGATATTAAAATACTGGCTTCGCTCAAACATACAATATTTGATTGTTTGAAGTAATAACAATTGGTAAAGAATTTCCAAAACAAATGATAGCTTCTTTTACTAAATTTAAGATTTTATTTGGTTTTATGAATATAATGTGACTACTATGAATAAAGACTGTTAATCAATGCCAGACGATTTTAGATTAATTGTACTTGGGGCGTCCAGGTTATAGTTAGAGGTTAATATTGATCGCAAAATTATAAAAATAAATGTGAAATGATTGAAACATTGACTCATTTTGTATGCTTGAAGCATTAACACAACTAATTTTGTATACTTCATAAATTGTCAACAAATAAATAATTGACAAATTTGTATCTTCGTATAGAATATTTTTATCTCTCATTTAGAGATAAGCTTTAATGTTCTCGTTATTTAAATTTCAATATTGAATTACAATCTTAATAATGTATTTGTCAACAATAAGCATTAAGAATGTGGCATAAATATATAAACCTTTAAATTTATTAATTTTTAAACAATACCTACAGATTTTTCTTTCTTTGTTGTTTTTGTTCGATTTATAATTGTAAGTGCCTTAGATTAATGTATATGAAGAGACATGAGATTTCTATGTTTCATAATTAACGAATTGGGTAAACCGATTTTCGGATTACGATTCATTGGTATTTTTTGCACATTATGTAAACAGGAAAAAAATTCTTGCGCCCCAGAAACGATTCCTATTAGAAACTTCAATTCTTTCGTTTATTTTATGTGTTAATAGTACTGTATACATAATTTTCAATTTTTATGTTAAAATTTGGATTTAAAAATTATAATTAATTTACTTGAAAGCAATTTAATGCCTATTTAAAACTAAGTATACCTATTATTTTTCAAGTGAATTAGGTAATAAGAATTATTTTTAAGTCGCTTAATATAAATACGTAATGATTTCAAAATTTTGTATTCGCATAATAAAATAAGTAGAAAAAGCTACAAGATATTTTACTGAAAATTCAAATAAGTTATAAAATATTTAAGAGTCATAAATATTATGAATATCAATATTTTAGACCAAATGTATAATTTCAAAACTATTTATTTTCGTAGTAGTTAACGTAATTATTTCTAAAGACTATTGCATTAAATTTTTTAATGATACGTATTGAGCTCGCCATGTGTTATTTTATCTGACTTTATAGAACAATTTGCTGCTTTTGAAAGTAAAAAAAAAATAGTTTTGTGATTACGTGATGCACATTATATTTAACTTAATATATGTAAAAATAACAGATAAAAAGAAATTTTAAGTATCAAAATAAAAACACAATGTGATCAACTAAAGTAATAAATATTGATCACGTATAAAGACTAATTAATTTGTTATTTTCTTATTAATAATTAATTATGTTACTACAATATTAATTATTACAAGTCCTTAGTAGAACAAAGTATCTTCATAATAAATAATTTATTATTCAAAAATTCTTAAATTATTTATGAAGAATATAAAAAATATATTGAATTTTTTTTTATTTATTCAATTTATTTTATTAAAATATATTGCAGACAAATATTTATGATAAGACATTTTAAGCTTAGAATTAAAAAACTGTAATAATATTAAAAAATAAAGTAATCCAAAGTTAGGATTAATGTTCGTAAACCGATTACTTGGAAAATGCACATTATCTAAATATAATTCTACTTATAAAAAGTAGAAATCTTTAAACTACTAATTATACTCTTATACTCGAATAACTATATAATTCATAGAAAATTGTAAAACTTCCTTTTATTAATTTAAAATTTTGTGGATAAATTATAAATTTGAAAAATTAATATCAATTATATTTAATTGATGGATATTATTTTTATCAAATGAAGCATACGAAACTATCTTTGTAAAAATATCTTTTATGACTATATTATAAAAAATTTTAACCAATTGATATATTCATATTAGAATTAATTTTTTATTTGAACAGTTTTTTAGAGATTCAAAAAATATATATTTAAGGTAAATAAAATTCTTCTAATTAATTATAATTATTGTATTAAAGGCGTGAATAAAACAGATATAGTTACGAAGATAATTTAATGGAAGATATTGTGTTCAATTATTAGTAAGTGCATCAAATAAATTTCATAGTTTATTATTATTACTCGAAAAATATATGTGTCAAATAGGTGAAAAATAAAATTTTTTTTGAGTATTTTATGAATATATATAATGTGTAATGTTAATTTAAAACTTAACTTACACATCTTATCCCGTAAACCAATGACTTATTTATGACGATATTTCAGCCAATTTTAGGTAGTTCACGATTATGTAGAATATTTAATTCAATGGTATGAATTAAATATCAGTAATGTGCAATTAAAAATACTATAGCAAGCAGTGCACTACCTCTAAAAATGTTGAATTATTACTTATTTTTGATAACGAAATTCATCATCACTATGACGAGAGCCATAACAAGCTTTTCATAGATTATTGTTGAATTTAGTTGAGCTCACTTTTCAATAATCAAAATTTGAATATTCGAATTGAATAGAGTATAATAAACTATGAAACTCGATACGTCACCGTATTCGATTGCTTGCATTTTCAATTCAAAAATTAGTTTATTTATCGCTAGAATTTATTGAATCTTAATGTAATTGTGGAAAAAAACTGACTTTCAAGCTTGTTAACAAAAGTTTCAAGAGTAAAGGATTATCTTTATTGTAGGTAAATATACGGAAATTTATATTACTCATTAAATTTTATCCACATTAATGAATTAATAATTAACAATAACGTACTTTGTTGGAAAAACGAACTGATAATACATCACAGCGAGAAAGATGCAAGACAGAAGATTTTTTCGTTATTTATGTATCGAATGGTCGCTTGTTTGGCGAAGGTCAAGTTAATTTTACAAATTCTACTCGACGCTCGAACAATCCATCGCTTCCGTTTCACAGAACACAACCACGCGAATGGAATTGCCGAGTCAAAAGGAAATTTTCAGAGGTCGCACATAGTCTTCATCGAGCAAAGCAATACGAAGGTAATTATTTTAGATTGCATCACAATACAGTAAATCATAATAGAGCCTGATCGAAGGCTCTCGCTCTCTCTCTCTTTCTTACACACACACACACACTCGTAGTTGGTGCGAGCCTGAATTAATGCACGTTTTATCAGGTGATCGGCTATGTTCCGATGAAAGTTGATAGAAGAACGGAATGCACTATCAAAAGGAGTAGTGGCGCTCGACATTGGTTTATCGCCCTTCGAGAAGTCTCGGTGCTTTTTATGTCTGAATAACCGAGCGGTAATTCCTCGCGGTGAGATCGAAGGCGGGCGGCAACTTACGTGCAGCTCCTGAGCAGCTTCGCCGGCGGTGGCGCCGATCCCTGGCCATCCATTCAACACTCGGCGGTCGTCCGCGTGACCTCGACCAAACTGATCATCCCTCACTTCTAGGTGGTTTTGATGGCGCGCGATAGTACTTGGAGGGTACCTAGGAAAGCCGGTGCACGGGAGCTCGAAGCGCGTAACCCATATAACTCTAAACTCAACTCGACAGCGATTCGCCACTGACTGCTGCACCGCGCGCTGCTCGGCTCTTGGCGTTGACGTCGGCGGCGGCGGCGGCGCGGCGGCGGCGGCGACGGCGGCGGCAGCGGCGGTAGCGGGGCCGGTCGCCGACTACGGCTTTCTGCACGAACGTGTTACGTGCGTGCGCGCTTACAATTCACGAGCAACGGCGACGGCGATGACGCCGATGACGACGGGGGGTGCCGACGCCGAGCGATTGGTTGATCCCGATCAAGCGTCTCGTTTCCGCCGCCGTTGCCGGTGTCTTTTTCGCGACCCTCGGACCAAAGTAATCCTGGAGGGGAACGACGAATGCTATCAACTCTTCGGGCAACGCGTCAGCCTTTGAAGTTGGAGACCTTGGACGGAGCGGGTAGGAACGCCGAGACGACTCTAAAACACCTAACCAGACGTTTCAGTGACCGTGGAAGTAGGAGAGACGATGCTGACCTCTTAAAACGCAATGGCGTAAGAAACACAATCGGAGTTCTACAATTGCATGTGGAGAGAAGTCCAAGCTACTTACCACCTATGTATCATTGTCGGAATTTGTCTATATTTTAATCCGTATAACTGCTTTGCAATTTTAAAACCTCGTCGACTCAGTGCTACAATTTTCCCTTCGTTTTTTTACCCCTTCGCTTTTTCAACATTTATTCGTCTAGAAGTGCAAACTCTTTAATGCTTTTCGGAATAAGCCGAAATAAGCTTTTGTTTATTATTTTGTTAAAATAAAAGATTAAATTTTTTTATTTCATGTTGATGATATCTGTTTATTGATTTATTATTTATCGATTTCCAATTGAACCAAAAAAATTATTTACAACTATAGGATGATTTTTATATTTAGAAATCATTTCATTAATCTAAATATACATTAGTTTCTAATTTTGTGAGTTTTAAAACTTCATTCGTCATTAAAACGGTCTTAATATTCAGATATAAAATATTATTTCATAAAAACAAATATAAAACTGCTTTTACATAATAGTAAAATATAAATGAAATCCCACTTAATATTAATTATTAATGTCAAATTTTATTATTGACATATAATTTAAATAGTATTCCTTAGCTTTTATTGTAGTCATTTTTTAATTGTTATACTCACTTTTATAACGTGTTTTTAGCATTTATATTTTTATCTTGGTGGCTCTCGAAAGTTGGTAAATAAATGCTGAGTCTCTACACGCAATAGACTTCATACATAGGTAAAGTATAAAAAAATATTTAAATGGCGGTATTATACACAGGCTAACGTAACTGTAACTGCTACTTGCTGTTTTTATCGTTATCATTTAAATTGTGAAAATGTAAAGTTTTGCTATACATTCATTTTCTACATATTAGCAAGATATAATACATAATAATATTGTAAAAAATGTATTATCTTTTTTACGAAAGAAAAAAAAACGACTAGATTTTGAGATTAAGATGTAAGTAGTTGGGCACTTTTGCGATTAGAATATAAGTATAACTTTTCTTTTAACTAATACTTCAAATACTTTAGTCTTCACCGATTAAGAATAATAAATATAATGATATTACAACTTAAACAACAGTTGAAATCCAATATTGCAACGTAAAAATGAGATTATATCTGTGCTATTTATTTGGAAGGATGTTCACAGGTAAATGCTATAAATATAATGAATACAATATAAATATATTGAATATAATAAGTTCATTAACTTTCTTTTGAGGGCAAAAAGGGTAACAATATAAGTTTTGCGGATTTAAACATGAGATATGATGTGAGCCTTAAGGATGTTTCGTTTTTCCATTGCGGAGATCCTTGACCTAGAAATATTTATAAGCGTGAAACATTTTCAGCTTCTCAATTAGCATATTTCAAGATTCTTATAAATAATAAAAATGAAATCACATAGGAAGGGTCGTAGGGGTGAGCTCTTTTGTGCTTGTGAGTTGAAGCTCAACACACATGCACAGTGGCTCTAAGCATACATAAGAAATGCGAATATCTTAAGAGGAAAAGATCTCATCGTTTTGTCGAGCGGGTGAATTCTAAAACGCATAAGTTGCAGATAAAAAATGATCATGAAGGAGAAAAAAAGAGAAGCATCGATGGTGTCCCATCGGAAGAGTCTCACAGACGAGTCAGTCCTCAAGGGAATAAGGGGGCTCTTACACAAGTACAGTACCAATCCGATTCGGCGAAAGCCTGATCCTCTTTTTCTTTCTCTCGCTTTATTTCCAGCTCGGCAGCAAGTTGACCTCGCGATTCTAGCACGCGCCTCGCGTTTTTGATCTATCAGTAGGAGCGTGAAGAGAAGATGGCGATAGTGGCTGGGAGTTTCCGGAACTTTGAGCGATAAAAAGTCTATATATATAAGGCAACTCTTGGTCTTTTGCTTCTTTTTTCTCTATTGCTTCTGCCCCCTTTGCCTACTTGCACTCTGTATGCGCTCGAAGGAGATGTTCTTCGCCGCGGGCTTTCTTGCACTCTCGAGTCTCTTCATCCTTCGCTTCTTCTTACTTCTCCCTCACTAGCTTCATCATCATCATCATCATCGTTATCGTCGTCACCATAATTTTCTTCTTCAACTTCAATTTCTCTTTCCACTGCTTCTTCTTCATTTATACTCCAGTCTGTCTCGAGTGTTAAACTAAAGAAACAAAGCAAAGGCTATACCAGAATGGAAATATTATATCTTTTATTCGCACTCGGCTTTATACGATCTTTATACGCACATCTTCGTCAATTAAAAAATATAGCAAATAGATGGAATAACTCTTGCAGACGTTGCTGAGCTTTTATTGCTCTTTAATATAAAAGGAAGTTATTTTAAGAGAATTTATAGATTTATCGTTTTATTGATTCTATTATTTTTCGTACAATTTTTTGCGCAAAGAAAATGGCTCGAAAGTTAATAACTCAGAATTTATAACAATGTTTTAATAGTATATTTATATTTTTTTTATAAAAATCAGTTCCAAAATACGTAAAAGAAAAACCTTCTAGTTTTCTTCTCACTTACAAAACTACGTGAGTTACGATTATTATAAATACATTTCAATAACCGTGGATTAACTTTTTACGTTCATCAAAAGGATTGGAAAAGGTCTAGTTATTTGTTAGAGTTATATACATTAAATGCAAATCATTAAATAGTTGAAGATACTTATTTCTTATTATGAATGTCATCTCGAACAAGATAAAGATAGGCCATAAAATCATTGTAGATACGCCTGCGTGATTTTCCATCAATCAAGTCAGATGTATCACAGTCATTGTTTTATTATAGTTCATGAACTGTAATGAATTGAAAGAATTTTTCGCGATGCCACATAACAATAGAGTGTCTATTTCACAAGCGAAATGAGCATTGCTGTCAGTTTAAGAATTCGTGGATTCATCTTTTGTCAGTATGTATTTATATCTTTATTTGATTTTGTCATTTCTAATTTTACTGTAATCTACTGTACGATGTTACGTAAGCTTAATTTTCAGAATATAATAATTCTGATGAAAAGTATTGAATCTATAATTTAATATAATATCGGTAACAATTTTGTATACTTACCACTAAATGAACTAACATTTAATGCACGCAAATTGACGTTCATGAGAATGTAATAATAATTTGTTTCCATTATCGATAATGCTTTCATATAAATCACGAAACAATGCATCCAGTAATGTTCTTGCAATAATTAAGTGACTTATAATTAGACTCTTAGAATATATGACTATAAACTGAAATGATTTTCGGACATGTGACATTTCAAAACATGTTTTCGTATCATATTATTTACTAAATCTTTTTCTTGTATTATCAGCACATTGACATTTACCGTAAGAACTTAAAAAAGAAAATTAAGTTATATATCGTAAAAAGATTTTATTATAAATTTGATTAAATGGTAATTTACAATGAAATATTAAATTATTGAGTGCCTGTTTTACAACATGTAATCTTTGTGAAATTCATAGCGTATGGTATTATGTATGAATAAAATATTTATTATATTAATCGTGATTTTAATTATTCTAACTTAGTAAATGTGCATTTTATGATATACGAAATATGAAATTTGTTATCAATATAAATAAGACATACCTTTAGAAGAATTTAATTATTATGCAAAACATGAGCTTTTGTTGGTTTCAACCGCTTTGAAGAATCTTATAGTGATTACTGTAGATATTTTTAAGAAAATATATATCTCGAGCAATATTTTAAACAACGATCTTTAATGATAAGAAATAGGTAATTAAAATATATATACGTAAAAAAAGTAATTTAATACATCTTTCTTTTATGCAGTTTTATTAAATAAAAGTTAATACCAATGCGCGAATTGTATTATATATTATAAGATATATATATTATAATTATATTATATATTAAAAGAATTATATTATATATTATTCTTCAATTTACAATACAAATACATTTTATTAGAGCTTTTAAAATTCTTAAAAAATGATAAATATATGAAATTTAAATGCGTACCACTAAAAACTATGTAAGAAAAATGCGCTTAAACATTTTGACTTTCATATATGGGCAAATATAAATTTTCTTTCTCTTCAAAAAACTAAATTTAGTGAATTATTTATTTTTATATGTATTTACTAATTTATAGTTCTTCTCTGAATTAAAGTCATGTAACAAACTGTACTGTGATAAGAAAATTCAATTTTAATAAGAAAGTACAATATAGATTTGTACTTCTGTTCGCTTAATTTTTAATTTCATTTATATTTAAAATAAAAGTAAAATAAAAATTCCTTCAAGATTGTATTGATTTTGTATTTTAAATTAATTTCAAGAAATACTCCAATGTGCAGTTTTAAAAATTAATTAATGGAAATGATGGAATGTTAGTAGGATTTTCTTTAGGAATTTATGTTTGATATCAAACACAATAATTTCAACAGTTGTATGATGCATTCGCACGTATTCATGGAACTATTCGTCTTTATTCGAAATCAAAATTTTAGCAGATCATCTAATGAAATTTTCTAACTTTCCACTATTCAATTTATATTCTTTTTTTTTATTTCACTATTGCACAAATACTAACGACATTGAAAGTAATACGTAATTACGATTCTGAATTTTGATGCACTGAAGTAATCCATTAATTCTATAGGTATTAAAATTACATTTCACGATTATAGGAATGTTATTGAAAATACCAGTTGTATAAATCTTTTTTTCTATAAGCAGATATAATTATCTTTATTATTCCATAATTTCAAACTAATTTTAAAACATGCTTCTACATTTTACATATAAAGCGTAAAAACTTCTAAATTTTAATATCAATTAATTTTTTTAAATTGAAATATTTGTAACATTTAATTTAAGCTAATGTAAAACTTCGTATATGAATAAGGCATTGTCATTTTCAGCTTTAATTTTAAATAAATAATTCATCAGAATAATAATTTTGTAGATACAAGATACACGTGGTTAATCATTATTTTAATTATATATCCGAAATCTTTATAAATACATGAGCATTATAATAATCAATAATAGTTTATTCAGATATGGTTTATTAATTACAAAGATAGTACATATTAGTATTAAAAAGTAGCAGATATAGTAAGTTATGTTGAAGAACTAAGATTGATTAAATCACGTGTAAAGCAGGATGACCAAATATGAGAAGCCAACGTTCGGCATCATAAAATTGAAATTCCGTATAAACATGAATACGAATTAAAATTTTTAACGTAGTTAATAAATACAATTTATTAACACAATTTATTGCTAAAAAATATTTTTTAGCAATATTTTAATGTTTACAATATAAAAATAAACAACTAAATTAAATTTAATTATCATAGAAAATAGTTATATATTATCTATCCAGAACATTAAGACATCATATTTCTAGTTTTGATAGGCATTAATAAATTATTAATATTTTATCATTTTTTGCCTCAATATGTATTTATCACATTTCGATTTATTTTGCTCATGCATAGAAATAAATTCTGAATATTAATTTCCGTAACAGTGTCAGATAAAAAGTTTATGAGACAAAAATGAAATGTAATAGAGAAATTATTAATATTTTAGGGAAGGGAGCAGTATGTATTTTCGGACACGCACGTGACCTGACCAATATAGCATAAAAGAATAAGAATTGTATGCATAAATTTGGGAGTACAATTAGTTGGACGAAGAGTGCGAGATACCTTATCACGATTATATAGTTTATAACTTGCTTTCATAACGCATATCTTTTTCAGCACTTTTGAATACATTTCTTTTGGAATTATTGTTGACAATGCGTATTGCACAAAAAATGTATGCCTATCCCTTCAAGATTTATTAATTGACAATATATACACAAATTCAATGAACATTTTTTTTGTAATTATAAATGCCATTCTGAATTTTTAATTTAGATTGATTCTTAATAAATTTTTATAAATCTGGATATTCTTATTAGCTCAATTATATTGTT
The DNA here is from genome assembly GCA_018907045.1 of Wiebesia pumilae. NCBI lineage: Eukaryota > Metazoa > Arthropoda > Insecta > Hymenoptera > Agaonidae > Wiebesia > Wiebesia pumilae. The sequence continues at coordinate 800,815 of JACCHZ010000151.1, forward strand.
TTAATTATTGAGAAAATTCCTTAAGGAAATTTTAATGATGATTTTGCAACTTATATTAACTATAAATATCTTATTATAAGTTATAAATATCTTATTATAAGAATACATTTAATTAGATAAACATTGCATTTAAAAAAGCATAAAATTTGGAATTAGAAAATTAGTTATTTTCTAGTCAATAATTTTATAATTTTTTAAAAATATTTTCTAATAATATATAATTTTCATTTTATAATATGGTTCTAGGTACATTATAAATTCTTATGTATTAGCTGTATTATATATTATAGACATTCATTAATTAAATTAAGTTTTGTTTAATGTTTAATGTAATGATTGAATACATTTTCTTCATAATAGTATTTTCTCGATTTGTTTTTACAAAATTTATATTAATATTTATTATTTATTAGAAAAAAATGTAGAAATATAACAGGAATTTTAATATAATTAATTAATATAATTAATGGATAGAATTATGGAATATTAACTTTGGTAATAAAAATAATTAATTTTGCATTTAAATAAAATTTATAAAAATCATTGATTTATGTATTAATATTTAATTGCAAATTTTCAACTTCGTATATAAAAATAAAAAATTAGACTCACTGATAATACTTGTTACTCGAGGTATAAAAATATGTTAAAATTTATTATTGTAGAATATACCGATAATTGTATTAGTTTTTTAATAATTTATATTAAAACGACAGTCATATACATATGGTATGTTTATATATATTTCAGTATATATGCGAACGAGAAAGATCCTATGCAATTGTACAGAAATTTGATTTACAATAATGTAAAAATCTAATATCTACTTTGATACAGAAGTTTTTACTTATACCAAGCGCATGTTATAATTAAAAATAACACGATGAATTATTCAAAAGAGACGCATTATAATTCCAAACTGAATATTTTAACATGAATTATTCGAATTTATGTACGATTTACATATTTTGTCTTATTTATGCGCAATCAATTTTAACTGACGAGAATTTGAAGAAAATATACGTTTTATTTAGAAAGTAAATGCGAATGAGTAGACAAGCGTAGACAAGCGTAGATTATTGTTCGAAAAATCTTGTTCATCTACTTCCCTTAGCAGGAAGTGACCAATGCCGCATTTGTAAATATCAAAGTAGGGAAGATGCAAGACTGACGCTACGCTGGGCCGCCAATAGTTTACATACACGTAAACTCAATATCCGTATTCATTTCTTTCGTATTGAAGACATTTTCAATTGTTTGGCATCAAGAAGTCAAGAAATTTGTAAGACTAATTTAAGTACGTTAAGTAAGGTAAAATAAGAATTAAAAAAAAATCTATAATTAAATTCAAATTATGTATAGAACAAATTTCTGCAGAAATAAAAAAGCACAATTATTGAACAAAATTACTTTTTTACTCTTATTCTTTTCGATCTTCATTTTTATTCACTACATATTTGCTAAGATTATTTTTCACTAAATCGAAGAAATTAAAATTAAAATTAATAATTATTGACACAAATGCTTCATAAAATACATCTAGAATATTTAACGAGATTTACCATTTAACGTAAAATTATATTTTTCTAAGCTATAGGTAAAAAATAATTTATTATAAAATCACTGTAATATATTAAACATGAATTGAAATTATTCACTCGTGAACATGTTAATTTAATTTGCATTTATCATCGAATATAAAAAATATAATAAGTTATTATTCAGAATTTAGTAGATTTTTTTATTCTCTTCTCTTTAATAATATGTAACATATTAATTCATGATAAAAAAATAATATTAAAATGCATGTGATTATTTGTTTTTTTTATCAAATAAACGATTTCATTCATTTAAACCAGAAAATCTTCAACTTTTAGTTAAAAAAGTTTTTAAACTGAATTGTTCTAAAAATTAAAAAATATTATAATAAAGTATTGTGCACATAATATTATTAATAATTAAGATGATTATATAATTTTTGTACAGAGTATCATTATTTGCGTAATGATTTTGGGCTACAAGAAGAATAAATTTACACTCATGAAAAATATTTTAATATTAATCTCCTACATAAAATTAGAATATACATTCATAATAATTTATTGACTAATCAGTATTAATTCAAAGAAATAAAAATTCATCAAATATATTAGTTTATGCGTATATTATTTAAAATTTATGTTCAGTTTGTATTAATTATATTCTATCGTGACATGTTACTGATAAAATTCACTTCAAAATGTAAAAATTAAAGCAGATAATTATCTTTATAAATTCGTGGGAAACAATTAGTTTAGATATTTATTAATTGATAATACTAAATAGAATTTTCTCAATATTAATTCATAACTTATTAATTTATTATTTTTGGATATATTTTAGAGATTATGTTACAAAAGTTATTAGATATTTTAATTTTTAATACAAAGTGAAAATATTTATAAAGCGTAAATGTTATTTATTTATAATATATTAAAGTACATAGATGACTGAACTAAGATGAAAAAATGAGAATAAAGATAACACCAAAAGCAGTAACGTTTTTAAATATTTTTGTACGTATTGATCTTAAAAATCAACTTGAGGATGATACGCGTTTTTGTTTTAAAGCAAAAGAACTGGTATTAAAATTTTTAAAACTAACGAATTGCAACCAATTGCAAATCAGGCTTGGAAAATTAATAGTAGGTAAAAATAATAAATTGTATAATTTTATTATCTGTAATTTTTATGTAATACTTGAATTTCAGATTTGATAACCGTTAAACTTATTATAAATTTCACAATGACTAAAATGAAAAAATTCAATAAATTATTATTGCGAGTCTAAAACTCAAGCGTACAAATATTCTTACAGAAGTTACTCTCATGAGGACTTGGTTGAGCGCAATATTGAAAACGAATAAAACATGTGGCATGCGGGGCAGGCCTCGAGCCTCCAATCGTCGTTATTCCTTCTCGACAGTTCCCAGGAAAGGCTTTCGCCCTTTCCTGAGGAATTTCCGCTATGTAATTCTTTATATTGCATCGATCTTAAATATCTATGGAGAAGGGCAAATTATTTCGGTATTCGATGCAAGTATGTTTCTATTACGTCTGTATATTATATTTATAACAATCATTATTTATCATGATTTTTATTGTCACTTTTTTTTATAAATGCAACTCATTATCCTTGATATACTTTTGAAATTACTGATAGTCTTGAATATAAATTTATTAATACGTATTATTGACGTTAATTTTTAAGATTTATTAGAGTTGTAATTTGTAGTAGATCTAATCCAGATGTTAAAGGTATGAGTTGACAAATTGAAATAAATATTTTAATTAAATGTTCTTAGAAATTTAATCTCAATATAATATTTCAGATGTTTTATGATCTATATGGTTTCCGAAATAAATTAAAAACTAAAATTTAACGTTAATTTATGTAATAGTTTGGATTAGAATTGTTTGTTTATTCAATCGAAATTGTACTATAATATTGTTGTTGAGGTTATTTTTTAATAATTAATCACCATCGGTTGAAAATTTAATGGTCGAAAATCCAATTGCATACTTCTTTAAATTTAGTAAGATTTAATTTTATTTCTAAAGTATTTGCTTTCTTAAAATGGTAATATAATTATTAGCTGCCAATGATAAGAACGCCATGAAATCATATGTAAAGGTAATGATCTTTTAAATATTTTTCCAAGAAAAATTCAAATAATCTTAAAATAGATAGCTAAATTCATAGCTGTCAACTGCAAAATCTACAATCTACTTTTGTGTTTGTATAGAAAAAAAAGAAGTACTACTATGAAATTAAATAATATTTAATTTTTGTAATTTATGCATTATTGCTTTAATTTAAGAATCAATCTCACAACCTCCATAGAATTTTGAAAAAAATTTTATAATCTAATTATTGCATTATGCAACGTAATAGTTATATTTTTATGCGTATATTTTTGTTTAGAACAAAATTTAACCAATAAAATTAAATAAAAATTATCTGTCATTTACTATTACAGTTTAAAAGAGAAAAAATAGATTGATTCAACTGCGACGTGTTGGTATAGAAAGATAAAAACCCTTTTCAAGGCAACCATTGGAGAATAATTCATATTTAATAACGAACGACTGCACAAACGATTAATTTATAGTTATACCGAATTTTTATATATGTATAAGTTGGAAAAATTTTTACATGAAACTTAGTTTTTCATACAGATTTATTACTTTTTTAAGGTACTTTCGAAATATTTCTCCGAGAGATGATAAATAGTCAATGTTAGCTACAAATTTATGAAAATTTGTTTGCGTTTGTTATCAAAAATATATGATAGGAATATAAGGAGTAGTGATAATCTAATTAGTGAAAATATAATAAGCTTCAAAATGAGCAGTAGCCAGAAAACTTAACACGGAAAAAATTTATATTAGGATGCTATGATAGACTGTTTAATTTAACGTAAACGGCTAAATTAAAATCAAAGTGAACGGCTTAACAGATAGAAAAAGAAAAGGACGATAAAAAAGTTTGGCGCTAGAATGAGACTGTATGGGCTATCTAGGCAAAGAGCACGGGATTACCAGCTACATGAATATTACACAAGCCTATATCAACGACCTTCACGAAGACTTTCGTCGTACCGTGAAGAATATGCACGAGGTTATTGTCTCCGACGGCATTGCCATGTACTGCTGCACGTACCACACGGGTACGTCATCGTTTCAGTTTAATTGCAACATACAATGCGAATCGCCTTACCGTACCGATTGCAATTGTGTCATCGTCCGAGCCCGCGAACTCGCGTGTACCTACGTATATGACTTCTCCATGACGGTGAAAGTAACGAGGATGATTAGTGGCGTTTTTTCCTTTGCAGGCGATATGCTGGTCGCCTTCAAAGAATGTAAATTATCTGTTACATGTTCCATGACGTGTTCCATATATCTTCGTAAAAAGAATCAAAGTATAAGATTGTTGATTTATTATGATTGAAGTTCTACTTTTTAATTTCTGCTGGATGTGTCTAAGAAACTCTAGGAAGTTGCGAGTATTGATTGAATCAAAGGGTAAATATAGATTTCAATATATTCAACTATTGAGTTATCTTAATTCTATTCTGAATTTCCATGGGTTACCTTATTAGTTAAAGCTTACGTTATCTGATGAATCTGTGAATTTATCAAGGAAGTGAGATACGGTTGATGCAACCATTTTAATAGACTAAAGATTTATATTTTTTTAAATTACTATTTGATCAAGTGTATTTGAATAAAATTTCAAAATAATTATTATTCTCTTTTCCTTCACATATATGAAGTTACAGCTACCTGATCCGCTAAAAATAAATTTATGTATTGAAAATATAATCTAATTTTGTGAAAATCTTGATTAAACACCAACAATGTTGGACGAGCGTAGGTAATAAATTTTGTATCGGATAAAACATCTGAAAAAGTTTTGTAATGTATTTAGCATTAATGTAAGTAAATTTAAGAATATTTTACAAGGTAAATAAAAAGTTAATATATAGTTAACTGACTAGTTAACTATATCAGTTATTCTATTTATTTGATGGTTGAATATTATTGTTTACCGAGATATTTTGTGTTCACTTTACGTACATAACTACTTTTTTCATTTCCCTACGAGAATATAGTTGCATCTTTTTATCTTCAAATAAGCACGTTTTTGTAGATAAATTATAACATTTTATGAAACTCTGTATATAGAAAAAGTAAACATCGCAAGTAGTAGATCAGAGCTATGAAAAAGATAATTCAATATTGCAAAAAATACTAAGAAATGATATTGTTAAAAATACTGAACACTTAAAAATATTCAAAAAAGTTATAATATTTTTCAGAGGGTTGACCAGTACATCTTGAATTTCTAACATATAAAGAAGATTCATATTTTAAGTATTATGTATAATTGTTATATGATTTATAGTAAAACAGGTTACCTATTTTTTACATAAACTAATATTTAAATAACTTTCATCAGTGAATAAAGGATATACTGGTCTCTTACAGTTGATTATTTTTTCTAATCGTTTAAAAAATATTTTAAAACCATAGAATAATAATTTTTAAAGTAATGCCTTACAAAACTTCTTCTTCTTCAAAATATTATTTCGAGAAATAACGCTAAAAATTCCATATTTACGATTTAAAAAATTTTTTTTTTATTCTTTGCCATTTTCCAAATGAAAAAGTTATATAACACTTCATTTAGATAGATAAATCCAATAGATTTCCGAATAAAATATTCTCAAAGACATGTTAAAAGTAAAAGTAAAAGTTTATATTTATTATAGTATAATTTATAAAGTATCTAATCTAAAAATTTAAAAGTCAATGAGATATTTAAGCCATGTACTTTATTTTATTTTAAATTCTTGCGATCTTAAATTTATTATTTGATGAATCAAATTAAAAGAACTGTAATAGCTGAAAAATTGAAATAATGTTCATCATTATAACAATAAATATAAAGGTAGCTGAAATAAAATTAAATAGTTATATTGCTGTTGTATCCAGTTAAAAAATATTATTATAATAAAGAATATGTAGAATTAAAATGTATACTTCTAAATTAAATTACACCAAATTAATTTTTAACAATAAGTAATTATTTTTTTTTTGTTTTTTTTTGCATTGATGATTTGTAATAATGCTTTGACTTTAGTATTTACTTTCTAATGGTATAATTAAGAAGTTCTAGCATTGAAAAATATAAATCAAAGAGGCAAACATAGTTTTAATTTATGTTTTAATCTATGTTTACTGAAGTGATTCAGAAATACAAAGTCGCTCTTTTATAAAAATATCTTCCTTTAATATCAGTAGCAGCTTGCGACTTAATATGTCATTCAATACGTGCGGCTTTGTTTTTTGGAGGTTATACTTTTTTAAATATAATGAGTATATATTCCTTGGTCCATTTTAAGAATGGCATGTTTGGTAGAATTTCATAATTACGTAATAGAAGATGATTAATTAGAAAAGACCTAAAATTGAAAAGAAACTTATTACATAAGATTTAATTCTTAATTATTTTAGACTTTATTATGTCTATACGATTATTCAATTATAACGTGATTTCGGTTTTAATAGTGTTAACTATATCTATTACGTGTAAATTAATAGTGTTGCTTAATAATATTATTTTTAATTTTATAAATTTCTCTATAGATAGATTTGAATCTTTAAAATTTTAAAAGTAAAAATTATAATTTGTAAAGATAAAATTATTAAAATAATTATTTTAATATTAATATTTAATAACACAGGTTACAATACGCCAAGGTCTTGACAACAGGTTTTAATGTATGTTACTTGGCGCATGCGTGAATGACATGTCTGTTTAAATTGAAAATGAATATTAATCTTTCTTTCTTAATTACTTGTAATTCACAGTCTTCTAATCATTAATTGTAAAACTTTTGTTATTAGATGTTCTTAAATATATATGAAAAAAAGACTACTTAAAAATGACAAGCTTTAATTTTTATTCGTTTCACATGCCAATGCTTATGCGTGTCTTAGCAGATAATCAATTGAATTACTGTTATTTATAAAAACGTAATAAAAGAATTCAACGTATTCATGTTCGTGTTCATACAAATAAATTTTATTCTCACCAGTATTATTTATATTTACGTATTAAATTTTATAGGTTATATTTCTTATTTTTATTTTCGTTTATTTATTTCAATTTAATGTAATTGAAAGTACAAATTAGCTATCAATATATAAAAAATACACTTATAGATTATGTACATCAGTATCAAAATAAATTTTATTAAATTTATTAAATTTATGTAAATGTAGTAATTATCAATATATGAAGTATTAATTATATTTTATTGTAACTATTTTTAGGTATTTATAAAACTTTGCATAAAAATCCCTTTTAATAAATGAATTATTATATTTGTTTTAAACTTATATAATTAAGATTAAATCATAATGAAAATTAAAAAACACATACTTCGTAAATGTTTTAAATTTTCTTTATATATATTTGACAAGTATGTTTATAATGTAAGCTATTGATTTGTATATTGAACTTTCACATCTCAATTTACATATTTTTTACATATATTTTTTTTTTTTAAATGAATAAACGTAATTAATAAATGCTGAAAGTTCGATTTAAGAAAATCTTCTTAACGTCCTGGTATTAATGAGTTGATAAAAAAGAAAAAACTAAAAAGGGTAGAAAAGTTTGTGCAATTAAAACTAATAAAAGATAATTAAATTTCATTATCATTTTTTCATACTAATGTCAATAGTTCATATTTTAAGAAAAATTTAAAGTAACTTTACATGGTAAATTTTTTGCACATTGTGATTATTGCTAATGTTAAATAGCTTAATACCTAGTACTTTTTGAAACATTTAATATAAATTTAGAGAACAAATAAAATAAGAATATTTAAATGGAATATAATAAATATAACGATTGTATCAAGATATTAAGTCCTTTAATTTTTTAATTTATAAATAAGGTTTAGGTGTTTTCGTGCTCATAATATGCGTAATAATATGCTTCATAGATATTTCATTCTATTTTAAGCTTCTAGTAGTCATGAATTTTAAGTAGGTGTTCATACTTATATAATATTTTTAAAGATACGTTAATATTTTTCTTAGTCATTTTTTGTAGCTCTGTTCCATAAAATAGTTGTTAAATGTATCTTACAATGTTGGATAAATTAGATTTATAATATTTGTAATTCTCATAGTATATTTATAAAAATGCCTTTTCTCGATAGAAGTTAATTTTTTTAGCGTTTTAATATTTCAAATTTTTTAATTTTATTATCATCTTACGCATTTATTTATAATAATTTAGTAAAATTAATATAGCTTCGTAAGTTACACAGGTTATATTTATTATGAAAATGATGTACTTTTAATTGTTAAATACATACGCAAAATATTGTTATCATTAAAGAGAATTTATCGTGTTTATAAATTTTAATTTACAATTTTACTGGTTAGTATTTATAATACTAACCTTCACTTTAATGAATTTAATACTTTATAATAACTTTATATTATTTAATATAACTTTATACTTATATAAATATATACAATAATATATTATATAATATAACTTTATATATTACTTTATATTATTTAATAACTTTAATAAAACCTTCACTTACTTTAATAAATGATTATAATAAAAAAAAAATTACAAAGACTAAAATTCAAAGGTCCACTGATGTGCTTTTTAAAAAATCAATAGAAGACAAATTAAAATAATCTTTAGCAGCTGATGATTTTATAAAATACGTTCAATATAGTTTCTTAAAATCTTATTAACGAAAATAATATATCTCAAAAACCAAAATATTTTTCAATCATCTTTTTATTGTTGTAGACTTTATATATCGTAGATTACGTGAATATTGCACATTTATTATTGTACAAAAATCATTTTTATTTTCATATTACTCATTGAACTTAAAGCAATTAAAAAAAAACTCGTCTTAGCATGCGCAAGTATCGCTTACGAATTCAAGATACGTTTTTCAAATGGTACTTCACTTCTCGAGAAATTGAAGTATTTATTTGAAATATTGCACAAAGTCTATTATACATGTAATAGAGATAAAAGAACTCTATGTTTATGTTAAATCGAAGTATTTTGAATATTTGCTGTTTTTGTAGCAAATGTATATCGATAGAAAGAACTTTATTATATGTAGCTGTATTAAATTTTACTTGTAATTTAGCAACTGTTGAATTAGAATTCAGATAAACTTTGTTTAAATACAATGTATTTTTAATTCCTTTCCTGAATACTTCAAACAGAATTCTAAAATTTTTTTTCTGTAAACTTTTGATGTTTTAGTAATTTTTAAATATATATATATAGTTTTGCATTCATTGATGAAGAAAATCTTTAAAATATGTATTTAGAAAAAGCTTACGATTTATTGCACAGTTTGGTAAATGTATCTGCGAAGCAGCCATCTGAAACGCAATAATGACGCCTTTATTAGGTGCCTCATACTCTTCATTATCACAAATCTCATGAAACAGACTTAATACTATTAAACATTTCTTGTAAGACTCCAGAAGAAAATACCGATTATTACATCTTCTTCGTTTATACCTTAAATAAGCGTTTGAAACGGAATAAAAATTGATGGAAATTGCATCATTAGATTATGGTCAAATACACAACCAGGTATTATATGAATTATCAAGTATGCACATTTAATTCAATAAGTATTGGTTTGTGAAGCATTCTTTCGACTGAAATTTGTTAAAACAAATGATAAATTATCCCGTTAAATATCTGTTTTATATTTTCATAGATTTTCTCCCGGTTGAGGCAATCAGTTCTGCACTATTAGAGATTTATGACGTTATTATATTAATGGCAATAACGGTTTTTAGACATTTCATAAGAATGGTGATTCTTTTGAAAGTAAGAGTATTTTACGAACAACAACTCAAAAAGATCGCGTGCGTACCATTAGAGTGGCGCGCTGTCTTCGCATTAACTTAGAGGCGCGCGAATATCTCATATAGCTACTTCTCCATCAACAATTTTACGATCCTCTTGTACTTTTAATAATAATCTTCTCAATAAATTTCTACTTTAAATGACCTTTGTACATGGTCATATCTTTCCTTCTTCTGTCTCCACCACGGTCTCCCATAATCACTCTGTCTCACTCTTTCTAACATCAACCGGTTCAAGGAGATGAAACATTCGAGAGTTGCGTCGTTGTTGAAAGCAACACGAACGAAATGATTGTTGTTATTAACGTAATCTAATGCTATTTTTGTGAATATTTTATCAAAAGTTTAGTGAAAATAAACTATATGCTTATTTTAAATAAGATAAGGATGTATATCATAAAGAATAAGTTAAAATTTTAGCTTTATATTAATAACGACAGATATTTCTCGTTACCTTTTGTAAATTACATAAAATAATATTTAAAACGAGGTCAATTATTATAACGATATAACGATAACAATTATTATAATGAGTTTACGATGAGTAAAATACCATAATTACAAAGTAATGGTTAATTTATAATAATAAATCGTCTTACACATCCTTTTATAGTTTAAAACGATTTCGAGAACGAAAACTCAATGGGATCTATTACTATGAAATTACTTTTATATTTTTCCCATTTTTATTTACACATATATTAAATTGATATTATTATTACCAATAGTTACATAATTATATTTATCCAAAAATATCATCCAATTCTGCTTTTATGTATGTTGCATTGCACAATTAATTAAAATAAATTTTTAATTAAATTTTCAATTTAAAAATGAAAAGGAATTTATATAATTTACCAAGTTTTTCGTAAACCTTAAATGTATATTTAAATTAAAAATTTTATATACTGTATGATTTTTTTAAAAATTCTTGTTTTAGATTTTCAAAGCATTTAGGTAGAAAATTTATTATTTTTATTAGAATTACGATGAATTCATGCATGAATTATTTGTTCATCAATATTATTGACTTGAAGCATTTTCTTTCGTTTCGTAAGTCACCAAGCTAAAATGTACAAATTTCTGATATGCTGCTCGGCAAAAATAAAATAACGTGAAAGTATACTGATTCACTTCTTTTTATGTATATTACTACCACAGGTTTAATTTTTCATAAAGTAAGGCTACTTGTCGCTTTCTTTTTAATGTGTAGAAGTAAAGATGAATCAAAACAGATGATTCTTTTTCATTATAATAAAAATGATTCTCATTCATGTTAATATTCAAGATATTTAATAATAATTAAATTGAAAATTTGTCTATCAATAAACTTATAAAACGAAGGAATTATTTTTTGGTTTTTATATGATTTTCAAAGTATGAAATTTAATTTTCCTGTTAAATAAATTAATGTTTTGTGTGCATGCTCATTGAAAATTATATAAATAAGAGTTTTATCAAATTGATAAAATTTGATAAAATTGATTAATTATATATACTATAAAAATATATAAATTGAATTAGAAAATTGTAAATAAAAGAATTAATATGTGGCTTTAAAATTATTTGAGAATGGCTGTAATTTTCAGCTATTAGTTAAATTTTTTTCATGTACTCTTACATTGATCGAAAATAATGCGCATTTATAAAAACTTAAAATAATAACAAAACAAAATTTAATTTTTTAATTTTTTATGACAATATTATTTTTAACGTACAATATTGTTTAATTTTAATAATTATTACAGAAGTAAATATATAAACAACGTTAATATAATTGAAAAAAATGTAAAGAGCTAACGCAACTCCGTAGTGTTTTCTTAACCTGGCAACAGCTATTGGCACCAGCCCAACCAAAGTCAACGATTTTTCAACGTTTTAGCGTTTATTTACATAAAAATGTATCTTATTAAAAGCTATTTAATATAACACACAAATTTCTGAATAAATTTATTAATCTGTAATATAATAACAATAAATTTACCCGATATCCTCAAGTAAATTTTAAGGAAAACAACAGTAGATGACTTATAAATTTGGTGTCTTTGGTGTTGATTTTTACGTTAAATGACCTTTATACAAAATAATGAATTTTTCATAAAATTCTGTTTTAACTAACAATAAAACTTAAATGAGCAACAATTGATAAGTCGTTTTACGAGATGTGCTGTTGAGTTATATTCTCTAATTTTTATGTACCAATTAGAAGTAATTACATATATTGAATTTTGGATTTTATCGAACATGTTGACATGGACATTTTTTAACATAGAAGTTAGTCAAATTGAAAGCTAAAAATAATTGGTAATTTTATTCATTCCAATAACATGTCGCAGTCATGAGGAAAATATATTAGCTATGAATTCTTTATTCGTTCGTATTAAGCAATTTTATGTCATTCTTAAGCGAAAAAGACTTACTTTAAGAGTTCAGAGTTAAAGTTTCTTCGCACAAAAAAAGGTAAGAAGAAGAAGAAATAATTAAAAGAAAGGCCGAAATTCACTGATAGAAAAGCGCAAGTGGAAAACACAGAATTAATAGCTCGAAAGAATGAAAGCATAAGAACTCGGTAGGGCTTTGTATAAAGGCGAGCCTTCGGTCGTGCCGATAAGACGATGATTCAGATTTACAGGACGCAAAATCGTAATGGGAGCATTAAATCAATTTCCAGAACTGGCCATTCGTAGGAATGCTTCGATTGCAGTGATCTGCTCACGTAAGCAATTTTCTCGGTCGTGGCTCTCCATTATAACTCTCCAAGTTTCGTAGAGGATTTAACGTGGGTAAGTGAAAGCGCATTGAAAGGCGTGCTTATAACTTCTTCAATTTCAACAATTAATTAGTTACACTATTTTTTGACACTCTAGCTTCAGCGGATTACGCTCAAACCTTATTCGTGTTTTTTTATTCATCGGAAAATGGCCTCGTATAATTTATCTTTATTTGTGTGTTGCAAAGTACCTTATATTATTGATAGTGATCGATTGAGTGAAAACGTAGAAGTATTAATGGAAAGTATTGAATTTGGATAAACAAAATTACCATTAACAGTCCCGATTTTCCAATTCGAGATACATTAGGGAAAATGTAAATAATCACCAGCTTTTTATCGAGAGATATTAATAGTTTATAATTTACAAAGTCGAAGCTCCGAACAGGCAAACTGCAACCTCGTCTAAGATTTTCTTGTAGTAATTATAATCTCAATAAAATTGATGCTCTAGACGTCAGATCCTCCAAGATATGCTTGAGCGCCTTGTTTTCACAGAATCGGCGACATCTTAACTTATTCGTTAATGAGTTATACACTGATACATACAAAACGACGATTATTAGATAAAGTTGCCAATGTAAAGAGAGAGTAAGTATTGCAGTGCTAATGCCTTAGAATTTCTATTTTCATCGTATTTTCTAACGGTGTGTATTGTACATGCTACTTTGCATATAGAAAATATAAACATTTTATACGAATATTAGTACTAAAATTTATCAGTTCACAAAAGAAATTTTGCTCTTTTATTTGTGGTTTTTATTATTTTCAATATTCAAAAATAAAAAATTGTTTACAAAAAGAAACGATGATATCTTCTATTACGATACACAGACGCTCGACATTATTGTTTTTATCACCAAAGTATTTTTAACTGTTTACATTAAATTAAAAGGTAAAATAGGTATTTTTCTCTTTATTCTAATCGATGCTTGAATAGTTTTAGTAATGCGCACAAAACAATGCAATTATGTAGCATATTTACAGACAAATAACTTCAATTTTTTATCATGGACTTGAAGAAGAACTGAATAAAATTAAATATATTATGATTATATTATTCTAAATAAAACGACAGTTATTAATATAGTAAACAAACGCAATAATAATTAAAAGTTTTAATAAAAACTCCGATGAAGTTTTTTTCCGAAGAATTTACTTACAAAAAAGTCTATTTAAATAAACTTATTAATTATATATAAATAAATATAATTATTATATATAATTATTATATATAGTTATAGATATAATTTATTAATTGATATATAAATAGTTTAGTAATTGATTTTTAAGGATATATGGGATAAAAATGTTATTGTTCTTCGAATATACGATTATAAGACATTATATACCCTTCAATTTACATTTTAATAATTATTTATTATTAACCATAGTAAAACATTAAACAAAACTGAAGCATATAATAATAACGAATCTATTTTTTTGTTTGTTACTGTATAAATAAAAATTTTCGTTTTTACGTTTGAAATGTCATTTATGATATATTAAGGCTATGTCGGTAATTATTTAACTTTGCGAATTTAGTAAGAATATTATTTAAGCGATAAAAAATTAACTAATTTATTATTGGATATTCGCTTTTTAAATATTTTTAAAAGTAGATTTTTAAAATTTAATTTCGGGGATGAGCTATAAGATAATTAGCAAAATAATTACTTAAAAGCTTCAAATCTTTGAAGAAACTATTATTTTTGTGAAACGAAGTTTATAAAAAATCAGCTAATAATAACTATGGATATGATTAATTAATTTTTATCATAATTTATTTCGATCGATAAACTGGAACTCTACATGTAAAACGATCTATAATATTTGGCAGAAATTATTATTTTTTTTCATAATTTAAAAATTAGAAATTTTTTAGTTATCATTTGGTTATCGTTTCGACGGTAATGTGTAATGTCATTTTAATTGTTAGGTTATGAAATACAGGTACGGACATATGAACATACATACTCAAAGTTAAAAATAAATTGAACGACGATTAGAGAAAATTCTTGTACTTATTTAAAATAGAATAGGGTAAGAAAATGAAAGCGAATGATCCGGTACCGTTAAAACAATGCTCCGGTATTCGGCGTGCTGCAATAAAGTTAAAGGTATCCTCAGAAATGCGCATCAACGGTCGTGAAATTGCAAAAGATGGTGTTAGCGGTAGCGACGACGACGACGGTTAAGACGACTACACAGCAAATTGCGGAAACGCCGTGAAGAATAATGACAAGCACCATCAGTGCAGATGGCGACGAATCGTCGCTCGCAGACTAATGAGAATTGCGAGTCTCCGCTTTTAGCCGTAGATCAAGCGGATCGACCAAGGGAGTGAAAATAGGAAGCTGTCTGATAATCAGTCTACAGGTAGTTTTCAAATTAAGTAGAGCTATCTTTAATCTACGTCCCCGATGTGAAGTGACTTGACCGAATTAGAAGTCAATGAAACAGGAGATCTTATCCTCTAGCTCTAATTCTAAATTCTCTGACTTTGGACTTGATTTACACAAGTTGCGAACCGCCAATTTTTCGCAGCATTTCTTTCGTATCTACTTTCAAAGAGATTGATTTTTGTAATTGTTTGTGGATGTAACTGCTCATATGAGTACGTTTTCACTGAAGTTTTTTTCCAGACTCGTTGATTTATTACAAAATATTTACGATTGGTCGTTAAATTTTATTATTTTCTTTTATGTCGCGATTGCTTAATTTGCATGAAATTTTTTCCGTTCTTTACTTTTTCATCACCTTTTTGCGAATACGTCAACTTCGTAATTTATTCGAAAATTAAATTAATAAGATTAAAATCCTTCCTCTTCGATTTTTAGTTTTGGTTTTTATCATGTGTTTACATTTTTCTGACTTATACGACTTTTACTACAGTCATCAAGTATTATAATATAAACTAGTGAATATAGAAATTATAAGATTTTGTACTGTGGACTTGGCTAATATTATTTTACGTTAAATTCATTTTAATAAAATTAAAATAATAAACAAAAAACAGGGACTATTGCAATAAAAGTATAACAAAAATGTTTTTAGAGTTTTAATAGACATTTTTAGGATAACTATGTTTTTATTCCTTCAGTTTTACTTTAATTCCTTTATTTATTATACCAATTTTGAGTCGAAGTATTTGAGTTAAAAACCATTGAAAATTTTTAATTTCTTAATATTCTAGTCATACACTGAATTTATGCAGTAAAAAATTTTTTTTATTTAGACTTAAATATCTCATCTACGGAAAAATCTACGGAAATCAAAGTAGGAAAAATTATTTTATTGGTTTCAAAGTTTATTTTTTAAAAAATACTTTATAAGACATTATTTAAACTATGTAAAAAGGTATTCAGAATTTGTAGAAAATAATATATATGTCAAGAAAACTGATCGATTTCAACTTTAGAAAGCAAATCCCTAGGCTTTCAATATCTTTTTCGTAAAATTTATCTATGTATTTTTATTTTTCTTTAATTTATGTATCTTAAAGTTCCATTCATTTGACATTAATAATTTTTTTAAGTAAAGTAAACGATTTTTTAAACTGTTTTTTGAATGGAGGATATTGATAACAGAAAAACTCTTGCTTATAATATGTATAACAAATTATACGTTTATAATGTTTTTTTGAAACTAGTGAAATAATGAGTAATTACTAATTGTTAACTATATTCGATTCGGTATTAGTGAAAAAAGTGTTTTTTTACAAAAGATAGCATACAGTGAACGTCTGAAGAACAAATCATTAATTATTAATTACTCTTTTTTGAGCATGAAAGATAGACGTACTAATGAGTATATCATGTTTGAAGTCTAAATGAACGAAATAGATAGACTGTCAATGTACTGTTAGATCTGGAAGTTATGCAATTTTTATGCACTTGTTTAAGAAATGAATAGTTTGTATGTTAAAAATGTGTATTTTTAACGAGACAATTCACGAGTTATGTATTAGAGATTTCCAGATAAAATAATAATTAACAAGATCTTCATAAGCACATAACATGAGTTGCTAATTAACGTGTGGCATTTTTTATAAACAAAATATGAGTTTACTGTCTATAAGCTACGCACATATGCAAGTACAAAAAAGCGTGCATATTAAGAGCGTTAAAGACAAAAGAGATTATTACAGATATGTATGTTTACGAATAGTTTTTCAAGATATCAAGCATATCCTTAATTTAACACGTTCTTCGAGTGGAAGAATATGAAAATGTCGTGGATTGTGTTGAAAAAGTTGTCTGAGCGATAGTAATTGCAGTATAAGTGCAGCTTAGTTCTACAAACGCAGCTCAGCGCCGCTTTTAAGGTATTCTCGGATTAATGTCGCATCCCTGAGTCAATGGAGGTTAAATACGACCTCATCCGACAAATTTCTTCCAATTTAAAGTCCTTATTCCGTATTGTGAGATAAGTTTTTCCCATGAAGGATCTTGACTCGCGATTTTACAAGTGAGTTGCGGGTGGTGCTACGGTACACATTGCCAGAGAACACGCATCCCTTGGCGCCGTCGATGACTAGTCGAGTCCTCTGGTATGCGCAGGTAGTGAGCGTCGTTCGAGAAAAAGACACACGAGGAGAGGACAGGCGGTCAACGGATCTTAGTCAAGGTTACGACACCCGAATACCCGAGTTTCGGTCATTACGACCTTGCGCTCCTTTTCTCAACGAGTTCACGTCTTTGCTCTCGTTCGCTTGTCGAAGCATCGTCGACTTTCCTTTTCCTCCTCTTTTACTTCTTTTTCTTCATCTTCTTCGTCATAGCGAAGACGAGTTGCGCATTGATATTGTGGGAGCACCTCGTGCGATATTTATTTGTACCTTGTACACTCAGCAGACAGGAAGTTATGCAGAAAAATAAATTTCAAGATTCCCCCTTCATTGTTTTATTTTTCTTAGTTTTTTAAGCGATTCTAAGTGAATCGGTTGAATAAGGTTTCTTATATGATATTCTTATTTCTATGATATTGTAATTTACTTATTTACAATGAAACATTACATTACAGTAAAAGAAGCAAGTATATTTTTGCAATAAAACACAGCAAAAATGTTCTTAAAATTTCTAGCTAAGTATCTACAAATAAAACGTTAAATATGGAAACATCTTTACATGGGGAATAAATATTTTTATTTTTTATAAATAAACTGTTTTAATAAAATTTATCTAAAATAATAAACATATCGCATAGGTTGAACGTAATGTGAAAACACTCCGATGTTGCTTTTTTCCGCTTCCTTTCTTCCTCGGGCCTGAAAGTTTCATAAAAAAATGGATTAGAATTTTCCAACACATTTATGCACTGTTTCATATGTACATTGCGTGTTTATGCAGGAGTATGTATGTTGCTTCTGTATGTGCGTAAGTGCGTGCTTAAACGTGAAAAAATATGCACGGGTCTCTGTATGAGTGGAAATTGGTGTGCTTTAACAAATTTGAAAGATATCACTCGCGTTTTCTTAAAGTAATTTAAAACTAACTATTCTTTTCTGATGGAAAATTTTAATCTTCATTTTTACCGCTATAGTAAAAATCATAACAATTAAAATAAGTTTTGTTTTCTTCGTTTCAAATGCTCGAGAGCGTTATTACAAATGCATCTTGCCAAAACAGTTATAAAATTTAAGTATTATTTGAAACACTGCTGAATCACTGCAGAACCTCAAAGCTTATAATTTAAGCTTAAGAAATTTATGAAAATTGTGTTAAAAATTAAAGGTGAAACGATAATACCTCCTTTATGAAATTTTACGTCAAGAATATAAATCTTCTTGCCGTATTTATCTAATGATATAAAAGAGATAGATACTATTATCTGCAATTTTAATCTTACTTGCCATTATACGTATCGCATAAGCAGTTTGAGTATCATTAGTAAAAAACTAAATTATATAAAATATAGAGTTTTTATCTATTGTCTATATATGTAGTTTAATTAAGCTTTTGAAATATGAAAAAAAACATAAAATTCCTTAAACTTTTTCGGATAAATTATGTTTTAGACACTTCCACAATTTTATAATACGTAAGTATTAACAGCACGAGTGTCTTCATCGAATTTTGATTAATTATTAAGATTTTAATACGTTATCCATCCAAAAAATATAAGAGAAAAAAGTAAAAGTTAAAAGTTTCTAGCTGTTACAAAATTTTATACACACTGTATAAATTGCCTAATGAATAAATCTCTGAAAAATTTGTCATTTTCGTCTTTCAATTCAATAAATATTAGGAGTTCATACCGTAATAAATTTTCAGATATTATTATAATATCATAGATGTTTTATATAAAATGCATATTAAGCGTGTGTTTCTAACAAAAAATTAGCATTGAAATCGTTCTCAATTGAGAAAATAAATCGAAACTAAAGAAGCAGTACATTTTAAACAGTTGCAAATCTTACAACACGCTAATAATAGAAAGTATATCGATATTTTCTTAGTAGTACTGAGAAAGTAATCGACAAATGTTAAAATAAGAACAATATCTAATCATAATTGTAACTTTTGTCATTTTTATTGACATTTTACAAATCGTCTAGGAACAAATGAGTAAGTAGAACAAGAATGAAAAAAGTATCTTTTAAAATAAATATTACGTAAGATTGGTATTGGTTAATATAAATAAAATTAATAAAATAATCACAAGCAACAAATAATGTCTATGTTTAAAATTACTTTTAATAAAGCAATGAAAAATTCATTGTTATATTATACAAGTATATAATTTATTATTAAAAATTGACTATTTTCATCTATATGACATTTATGACAATTTTTATATCAATACTGTTTCTTTTTTTCCTCAATTCGTTAAGTCGTATTCAATGTATTTCAAATTCAAATTGTATCGACTTTCGAGTTCATATACGAATTATGTTTACTACAGTGGGTTACGTATAGAGGTTCGTATATTTGTACATATCTATGAGCTCAAAAAGCGATATTTATATATACTGAAATACTAATAGGTAATACTTATCAGAAACTGCCTATGTCAATGTTTGAGACTAAAATCTTCCAAATTACATCATTAGATGACGAATTACGTAATAAATTTAAGATAATTTAAATACCTTTGTCTAGGAAAATTATAAGATTCCACATAAAATTCATCTTTAAAATGACGCGAGATTCATAAAAAAGTGATAAAGAATTCATGCGTTCATCTTTCATTAAAGATGGCTCGAACATAATTCAATGGTCGATCAAAGGAGCCTCAACATGAGACCACAGCCATTCCATATTCGACATTCATTCGGTAGCGAACGCAGCCAAACTGGACATTTCGTAAAACGGATACAACTCATTTACGCGAGGACATTTACTATACACTGTTTTATAGCGTTATACTTTGACAAAATGATCGATTGATCAATTGTATGTTCAATTGATTGGACATTCAAAAGGAACCAACTTCCTTTCTTTCTCGCTCCTGTCGAATCTTTTAAAGTTTCCTCTCTTATCTATCTTTCTTTTATTGTTTTCTCTCTTTATTCGGCCATTTGTCTATTCATTGGCCTTTATCGCAAATTGAATATAAATAGTCGAGATGTCAATTCCAAGGGGAAGAGTATGCGCCTTGGTGAAATAGCGTGCGCTCGATTCTTTTCTATTTTCTCTCTCCTTTCCACTTTTCTCCGCACCTGTTTCCCTTTGGATTTTCCCCCGATATGTATACAAAATTTATTTTACGATCTTACATCTCCTCTAAATTATTTTGTTGAGTATTTCGAATCTTATAGAATTAATAATAAGTAAATATTAAATTACGAACAAAATTATCGTGAATACTGGAAGGTTATCAATTATTTACCAATGGGCCTTAATATTTTAGATAACGTTTTTCAGAATTATAACATGACTTATTATTTTAAGTTTTTTTTGACTCACTATATTTCAAGAGTAATAATTCTTGTAATATTTTTCTTATACAATAAGACACACTGCTTTTTTTTAATTATGCTGTGGTACACACTCGTCTCTAAGTTGATTTCATTTTTATGAATTTAGAGAAACATAGATTTGTTCTTAAATTTATCGTTAATATCTTTATACTTTGAATAATATTAATATTGAAAATTATGAAGCTTTAACATAATTAAAATAGATCGATATAGTATTATATAGTATACATCGTGAAATTTAACATAGTAAAGTGCAATGAGAGCTACAAAAATATATAAATCTAATTAAATTTAAAAATATTATACAATATTATACAATTGAAAAGTAACTTTAGGTAATAATAATTTTCATGGTAAAATAACCAATTGGAAAAATAATAATTCACACGTACGTAGCCTATTATATATTTTACACATTGCGCAACGCCATTTCTCTTTAACTTAAAGTGCTGAGTAATAATAGTATAAAAATGATAATAATATGATATTACATTATAATATAATAATTTTGGCAAATAGAAAATGTTTTCTTTCTTTATTAAACACTGCATATATTTCATGAAATACAAGAGTTAAATGAAAGAAAAGATATTAAAGCTCATGTCTAGACACGGTTTAATATGCAAAACTTCAGATGGCTGCTTTAAAACCTCGTTCTATCGAATGTCTAATACAAATTTTGAAAGACTAGATATACATTGTTCAATTTCACTTTACTATGGCTTACTTTACATGCAAATAGTACAGCTAGATAATGATTGCTTGAATCTTCAAAAAACTATTTTTGTTTAAAATGTAGACATATTTTTTAATATCAATAATATGTAAATTATAAAATTTTACTTTATTCAAGATCCCTTTTGAGCTTGAAATTATTTAATCAAAAACTGACAGCACGACTTTGGAGTGAAATCAAACCTGTTGTAAAAATATTGAATATTGAATGCAATATTTTTTATTACAGGGCGGTTAATTCAAATTCAAATCATAATTCAGCAAAGCAGTAACTCGAAAATTTTTTCATTACACTGCTCTTAATATCTACTTTAATAACATTTATTTTGTACCATCTACATAGTGCAGAGCATCAATTCATTGGAAAAAGGATGCTGAAAATATACCATAAAACAGATTGAATCTTAAAGCATTGACTAACCGGACTATTTAATTCCTCGTTTAAAACATCATCAACCATTGAATGCTATCAATATTTTCTTATGTTTCTGGAGAAAGGCCATTCCAGAGAAAGTTAGGCAAGCGTCACTTCAAAAGCATATGCAGTAAGCCTCTATGGCAATTTAAGAACAAAATAGGCTGGCCTGTAGTATGAATTTGTCGGAGAGGGTTAGGCCTGCGTATTTTAAGAGTGAGAAAGGAATTTTAAAGATTTAAATTTACTCGTGTCAAAGGCTACGAATAAGCATCGCTCGGTGTACGGAGGAGCGAAGGATCTATTAGTTTGGAAAATGGCTTCATCTTTGCGTCTGTTCATACTGATGACATCGTTCATTCGAAGACGAAAGCAGACAAGCTCTTCAAGTAACGAGTGCATCTTCCGAAAGCCTCCGCGATATTTCACAGTAAATTTTCCTTGTTTTCGTGCGCTTCGTACCTTCTATGACTTCCTTTGACAAAATAAATAGGTACTTTTTTTCTGTTAACATTAGTAGAAAGAAAGTGTAAACAAATCGTAGCATCTTTGCTAGCCATTATGCACGACTTTTTAATTAATAAACATACGTACGGTTGAATTCAGAAATGAAAAATTATTCACATCAACGAATTGTTAACTAGTGGAATAATTAAACTTATCGAGAAATAATTTAATACAGTATCACTAATTCAACACTTTAGAAAATTTACGAATTTAAAAATTTATTGTCAACAAATTGATGAAATATGATTAATCGTAGAAAATAAAGATTGAAATACTTTCAATTTTTCATTATACCCGATGATTTCTTCTATAATTTTAGCGAATTTGCAATGATTTTCCTTAAATCTAAATATTGTCAGAACAACTTTATTTTCAAATGTAGTTAAAATAAAAGTGGAGAAAAAATAACCGTGTAATATAAATTTTGATAGATAAAAGATCAAGTTGTCTGTAACTTTAAACAATAATATAAATTATATACAATAATTAAAATGTAATCTTTTATAATACGGTAATTATATAAGCTTAGGTTCTTCAATTATGTTTATTTGAAATGTTTATAATAATATGACTTCGATACTTTAAGAAATTTTAAGACTGTCCAGACTTACAGAGTCTAATGATTGATAAACTATTTTCACTTGTGCACACTAGGAAAAGGATAAGGTACGTTATCGTTTCAAATTCTACGTACATCATAAGAAATAAATTTTATAAGTTTTATAAGAAAAGAAAAAAATCATATTTGAATATTGAAAGCTTACAATGCACATTATTAGATCTAATTACAAATGTAATGGAGGAGTAGGTATTGAATTACCAATATCTTAGAATTTCTATTTTATTCCATTTTCTATACAGTAAAATTTTTATAATCCTTGTATCTACGAGTTACAGACCAATTGAGCTATTGCAGTATAATGTAAGAGCTTTATTTTTTAATTAAAGATTTCTAAATTTCATACATTATAAATGTATGTCTTGCAAGTATTACTTACGCATGCCAATTCATTTAATGTAAAATAACTGTATATATTAATTTTTTATTTTAATAGTTTAATTTTACATAAATCTTTTCAGTCTTTTCAAGTAATCTACCTAAACATCTTCATTTAAATGTATTACACTGGGAAATTTCAGTACAATGATCGTGTCCTATATTATCTACCTATAACTATTCTTAAAACCTACTTCATTTACTATCTTTATTGTTAAATCCATAAAGATTGAAAATTTACTGTGCTTATATTATCAACTAATAACGTTAAATTTTTAACATTAATTTAAAACTATTTGTTTTATATTAATTATATATTTATTAAATAATCAGTTACATTAATCCTCTGTACAAAAACTTATGCTACTTCGTAAAGCATTCCTTATTATTCTTAATTTATACATCTTTAGAAAAAATCTAATACCCTTTATTCTCATTATCTGGTAAATTTTTTAATGAAATTTAAATATCATTGAATATGACAGTAAAGATAGATTATTACAAACATCTTAAAAAGAAATTTTAATTTATAGTTGTTATCTATTACAAAATATAAAAGTGTAAGACTAAATATAAAGCAGCTCATAAATGATAAGTTTAACGTCGTTGAGATATTTGACTATTTTATTTTTAACTATATACATCTATCAATTGCAATTGTTCTAATTGAAACTTATACAATTTATTACATAATTATATATGTTATAAAATTCTGGGTTAATTTACATCAGTTAAATTTCAAAGGATTTAAAATTACTTAATTTTGAAATTTGGTTAATTCTAATTTTTTCATATAACATAAACGAAAAATTTCTTAATTTAATAAGTATCCCAATAAGCTCAATATTTTTATTTTTTCTTAATAACAACTTGATTAAGCTTCAGTTTAATGCTAGGACTAACATTTTAGTTTAGTGCTTTCTTGCAAATGTCAATAATTTAAAGAAAACGAATTTTATGGCATTTTGCATATAAATGTTTTTTGTTTATCAATCAGTTTACTGCTATGGTTTTTCTTTCAAATTATAATAAAACTTTAATATTATAAAATGCAGATATTAATACTTCATATTTTATTACCTTAAAGATGCAAATGTGCATAGGTTATTAAAAGTTAATATTATTAAAAAATTAAAACGAAACTGATTAAAGTAAAGAAGTGTGGTTTACTATTCCAAAAGTTAAAATTCATTTTTCTTGAAATTAAGGCAACAAAAAATATTATATTTTTTATTAAATTATGTATAATATAATTAATATAAATATCTTATAATAAAATATTTATAAAATTTATTAATTTATATTATTACTGACAATAAAATTACAAAGCTTATATTATTTTATTTAATATATCTGAATAATAATGAAATGAAATATTGCTCATTTTTAATATTGAAAATATATAATGTTTCTTTATTGTTGATATATAATATTTTTATTTTATAGCAGATGCATTTACTATTTTTATTTTCTTATTTTATTTAATGAATTTTATACATAATAATTCAATGGTCTCTTTTTAATTATTTACGAAATTATTATGCATTATTTAAACGTGCATTCTTTTTATTGCTCTAATATTACAATAGGATTCTGATAATAAATTTAACAATTAATTTCTGGTTTCCAATACTTTTAAAATACTAATTACAAAAAATAATTTAGATATTTTATTTTACAAAAAACAAAAAATTTTATAATAATATAAAAGTTTTTATTGTGCTGTTTTATAATAATAAAAATAATATAATAAATAGAATATAATTTTACGTAAAATATTATTTTTCAATAAAATAGATCTGCTAATTTTAAGTTAACATCAAATATAATTGTAATAATACTGATTTCGTATGAGGAAAAACGTGCGTCACTGATCATATTGGATAAGTTTTTATTTCTAAGTCTAAACTAGGAATTTAGTATTGATCTACTATTTTTTACCTAGTAATTTATTCTAATTCTTATTATTTTCAATTTTAAGTAGAAATATATTATTTTTATTTGTCGATCTGACTTTATTTAATGTAATTAAATAAAGTCATTTAATTACAATTGCTCAGTGCTTTTAATGTTACATTCGTTTGAGCAAAAGTTTAGGCTGATCTTGCTCTGAAGACCTGAGAATTCCATTGTAAAATTGTTTAATAATAGTTTTATAAAGAATGTAATAATTAAAGTAATACTAATTATATTTTTAGGTTTTGTTTAAACTTCTTTTTTAGTTTTTAATTAATTTACAATGAGAAATAGAATTCTAAACATTGTAGATTATACAATTTTTAAATTTACAAAATTTTTAGGATTAATTTAGGAATTAAATTGAAAATTAATATACTATTTTATTAATTGATTGAAATTTTGTGATAATTTTTCTATTTTGATTTTTAAAATTAGTAATTTTTTATTTTCCTCTTTATTAGTACGTTATTTATTTTATAGGTAACATTTTAAAAGTCGAATTTCAATTTTTTAATTTAATATTTCGAATTCATATTCTATTTATCAACAAGTAAATATTTTTAATAACGAATTTTATTTTATGAAAAAGTTTCGAAGTTTCTACGGACGTTTTATTCTTACGTTGACATAATGCGATCTATTTTCTCTATTTTTATAGTTATTTAACTTGATTATTAAATAAATTATATGTCTGAATAATAATTTTATCAATTATAATTAAACATACCTTTATAATATTTAATTCTAATATTTTAGTAAACGTAATGTACTTACTATTCTTATATTATAAATATATAAAACATGTTAATCTAGAGACAAATAGTTCTTTTTTATATTTAACTCAAATGCAGTGAAATTATTATTATTATTATATTTAAATGTTACAGGACTAAATAATACAGAAAAGAAGTAAATCATAGTAGCACTACTTAAATTGTAAGCAAATGTAAATAGGGGAATATACTCATATATTTATCTATTGACAAACATTCTTAATTCTTATTAATACAAAACTTCTTTGAAACTAAATTTTAATTATGCTTAAATAATCGAAAAATTTATTTATAATTTCTTATTCAGATATATTTATTATGAAATACGTAGTCTATGTGAAAATGATAGAGATCTTCATAAGAGATTTAATCCAAAAAGCGATTGTCTTTGAACTATTATAAATTTGATTGAATTTTCAGTTTATTTTCTTTAAATCTACATAATTTATAAAACTTGAAGAATAATATCAGCCTAAGTAATATTATTACTTCGATTTTTATTATCAATTTTTTTGATATTTAATACTAATTATTATTTTCGTCAATGTTTGAATTTAAAATAGAAACTCTCGTATCAATTAATTCCGCTTTAAGTGTAATATATAGTCTTAAAGACATTTATATATTTTTTGTATTTTAAACTTTATAAATTAATGAATTTGAATAAAAAGTTATTATTAGCAATAAAATTAAACAAATACACTTTTGTTCTCAATTTGCGGATGATGAAGTACGTTACAGTCTATTAATTAGTAATTAAATTTTACTTGATGATTAAGCGAATTTTATCTATTTTATTATTTTTGAATAAGGTTTATTCAAATGATGAATTGATTTTACAGAAAATATTTAATCTACGTGTTTACGTTTATATTTGAATACCAAGTAACTGGTATTTTTTTGTAATATCGATATAATCAAACTTTTTAAAAGAAAACTTTTTAGGATATAATTTTATATGTAAGTAAAATCACTTATAGTGATTAATAATTTATTTATCAAGTTATATATTTTGAATAATAAAGCTAATTCTACATAATTTCATTTAAACTATCTGATAATTCTCAAATAGCCATGTTTAAAAAATAAGTTGTAAAAATATATAACCTGGAATATCTTAAAAAGTTTAAAACCGATTATCCATGAAGTGCATTCAAATATTACATATATGAGTCATTGTAGATCGACTTAGCTACGTTTCTGCTTAGAACTACATTTTATATAACATTTTTTACTGATTAATAACATTTACATATTAATCTTAACATATGAAATGCCTTATGTTGTTTTTTAAATTACAATAATAGATTAAGGAGTTCTTCAATTTCCTTTAAGCAACTTTATTTAATAATAATATTAATTTTTTTATTTTCTTCTAAGTATCAATTTCTTTTTCTTAAGTCAGCTTTCTTTTAAAAGATTAATCAAAGGCCACAATATAAGAATATGCCTAAGTTTTTGAATGCTGAAAGTATTTTTCAAAATTTCTTTTATGCAATTGTAAAAATTCTTTAGATCAAATATTTAAAAATAACAGAATAGAATATATATTAATCTGATTTTAAATTTTATATTGGAAGCTTCACAATACTATAATTAATGTTGATTTAATTTATCAAATTTCAAATATTATAACTTTTGATTTAAAAAAAATGAGCCTTATGAATTGAGTAAAGAACTTGATCAATAGACTGATTGCTCAAATTCTAGTTTTGTTTTAAGCGCAATGCATTAAATTTGATTTTTAAAATCTGTTTTTATATAATTATTGCAATTTTAAGTTATTATAATCAATGTTTAATTGTTTAGAATTTGGTACAAGACTTGGAAAATTTAAAAATTAGCGATTCAGAAATCGAAAATTTTTTTTAGAAAGTAAATGTACCAAATAATTTAAAAGTTATTTTTTGTTGCACATTGTATAAAAAATAAAAAAATACTAGATTTAAATTGGTTTATTCGCACTTGAGATGGTAAAGTTCATGCAAGTACAAAAACAATTTTGCAAATGCATTAACAGATATATTCTACGACTCGTACATTTTAATATTTAAATTTCAAACATACATTAAAACATTATGAATGCATTATTACTATTGTAAAACTTCATATACGTAAATATTAAATATCTTATTGTTAAGGTATCTTAAGTACCAAGTACAAATTGAAGTAAATTTATTACGATTCTATTATGAGTCAATTGTTATAAAATTTGTCAAATAGCGACTCTATTATATGGGAATGTAAATATGTAAAAAGTCTTTTTACGTTTATGCTGTATATATTATACTATAATATACTATTATAATTATATTATTATATTGTTATATAATAATATATAATAATATATCATTATACTATATACTATAGAAATTATTGACTATGTATAAAGGCACATGTAATTTGTATCTTTGCGAGTAAAGTGTGTTACCAATAATGAACAATTGATGGTAACAAAAGCGTTGCTTCGTTTTTTCAAAATATTGGATCAGTCATTCTCTTAAGCGGATCAACGTGTCGAGTAAACCATAACACGAAGTTCGAAGTGACTAATTCAATGACGTTTTCATTTAATAATTTTTAAACGATTCAATTGAAATATTCACCTGAAAGTTTGTTCAGAGAGCAAGCGAATTTGTTTTTGCATTTCACGAATTGCATATACTGGATAGTACAGAATAACGGAGAGAGCTATGTTTAGCAAAGGCAGAAATTCTTAAGAATTGATGCACGAGGCTCATATAGCCACGTTTGTATTCACTAATCCACATGTTCATTACTTAAGCGCTCGTTCTGCACACTATCAGAAGCAAATGTAAGAGATTACAGATGCATCAAAGAGATTAGTTCATCCAAAAATAGACGACAAGTGTAATCGGATAATGTACCAAATAGCAATTAGACGCTGTGCAGCTAAATGAGAAATGAGAGGCGCAGCTGAGAAGGTAAAGGTCCGAGGGCGCCGAAACACAAGGATCTTATTACGTGACTCGGCACGTATTGCCGCGTGCAAGGAACGCCTCTGTGGACGCAGAATCCCTGCTTCGCACACGTGTGATCCACGGCCTTGAGAGGCCATTGCTCCAACCATCGAAGAAAAGATGAGCCCAACGACGTCGGTGCAGAGATATTGACGGCCGATCCCTATCGGCAAACAAAGAATCGTGAGCTTCTCCAGTTATCGATTCCCTTGATTTCCTTTTCCTTCCGATTCCATACTTTTCATCTTCATGAGGACGAAGAAAACAAAAATGCTCGAGATTAGAGACGCCCAACCGCTCAGGTGGAGGTTGTTGCAAAAACGGTGTTTAGCATCTCATTCCCGTATTGCTCGACCGTTACTAATACGTACAACTACAAATTAATATCGTCCCTTCTTCTACTGACTTTGACGTTCATACTCGTATATTGATTGGTTATCATTAACTGGATAAGTTTCTTGAAACAGAAATAAGCACAGCTAATTTTTAGCCGGCGATAAGTGATTTAAAAATTGAAAAAATTAAACTTTAATAAAACTCCAACATACAACACAATAAAAATTACAAGTAAATTAGTATCTTTTGTAAATATCCATGTTCTGCTACATACTAAAATAAGTGAATGTAGGTAGTTTGAGTTTCAAGTATTAATCTTTTAAATATTCTTTTAAACTAAAGTACAATTAATTCAATTGTAATATTAGTGTAAAAATGTTCTAATTGATAATTTTCAACTTAAATGTTAAAAAAAATGTTATTTTTTATGGCCAATATGCCATAAATATATTAACGCATCGAACGCAGTTTCACCTATGAAAGAAATTTAATTTCATGAATATTTCTGATAATTTTAGAAATTTATCCAAATTAAATATCATAATGATATAATAGAAAAAGAATATTTTTATTAAAAATAGTTTGTTTTCTTATTTATAATCTACAAGCCATTAAAAATATCAAATTTCTTAATCGTTACCTACTTCTTATTTAAATTAAAATTAAGTAGGCCTCGAAATTTCATTAGCATAAGTTATGAGTAGGTAAAAAAATTATCCTTGTATATAGTGTTGTTTCTGTATTATTATTTTGTATTATAACGCAAATTTAGAAGGATCACTTGCGGCATGAACAAACCATTGACATAAAGTTGCGGTTAACCTGACGCGGTCTAATCTGTCACTCGACTTATAAATAATTTTCAGTATTTCATAATCCTATATAAATAATCTTTTTCTTTTAGAAATATATTGTCAGACATTAGATGCTTTCTTCGAATATATTTTAAATATGCTTCTTCGTCTATCAAATCTGTCTTTGTAAATAAGTATTAAAAATTTTAAATACAATTAGTTTTATAAATTAATTAGTTTTTTTTAATTAGTATATTTATTAATTTAGTTTTATAAATTTTTATAGATCACTGTTGTCAAATAAATCTTACTAACCTAATTAGATTCGACGAAACATTAATTATTTTAAATAATGTTGCTACACAAATAATTACAAACTTTATAGTATTCTAATATATAAATAACATTTTTTTAATGTGATTATGATTTCTTAGATAAAATTTAACGAAGATATATTTTATATTAAAATAAAATGTTTTTTTGTATCACTTTCAAAATTCAATTATTTTTATTATATTATTAAATTCGTGAATTTTTTTATATTTTCAGTAAAATATCGATTCTTATTCTATTTCATATCATAAAACTCATATGAAGTTATACTACATTATTTATCGTAAATTTGATAATACACATTTTATCATTCAATTATTAAATGTTTGATATTATTCATAAAATTAAGCATATTTTAATTATAAAATATACTAAATTCAATTATTTTAAGAGATAGAATACTATTATTAGTACATATTGTATTGCATTACGTACTTTTATTTATAGTACACACATTAAAATCTTTAACATGTATGAGTAACAATAAAACTTAAAAAATTTGTAACGTAGCACAGACATTTATAAATCATAATTATACTTCCGTATATTTAGATAAAATTATTTTTGCAATTAAATTAAATAAAAATAAAATAAATATTAAATTAAAAATAAATTAAACAAATCATAAGATAATATTTAATTTTTAAATCTTATATGACATTAATTTTTGTTTGAATGAAGTTAAGAAAGTGTGTTATGTAGTTTTAAAAAGATTTTATCGATTACAGGAGTGATAGTTTGGTTTTTACAAAATCATTAAAAAGTTAACCAGCATTTTTCATTAGATATAGCTTATAATTGATTTTATCTTCAAGTAATACTAGAAGTAAAGTTTGCAATTTTTTTGAAGACTGTGAGAAGCTGTATGTCAACGCCGTTATCTGAAGCGATCGATCATGATGGCACATCTAAAAGAATGGCAGAAAGCTTGTAAATTCTTACTTAAAATAAATAATCGTTGCGGATCAATATTGCAATTAAATGTAAAATAGAGTTAATATTAGAGATTTTTAAACTGCATTCTATCTTAATAAATAATAAATATAAATAAATGTTTTTACTATATTATATTTAATGAAACTTTGTGAAATCAGTTAGCAATTATCAGTTATCCAACAATGACGGACTAATCTTCCAATATTTTGTTAAACATAATCGATAATTATCTCTAGAAATAATTATTCATGGTAAAGTTTTAATTAACTAGAAGTCGTAAACTTAATTAAAAGAACTCAAACATTGTCCAAAAGAAATGTATAAGTTTTAATCAGTAATCGTTCTTAAAGAACATTATCGATTATTTAAAAAGATTACAAAATATATTTAACTCATTAGCGAGATATTGAAAGTCATATATTTTCAATAAAAATTTTTATTTAAACTAATTAAAATAATCGGAAAAACAATTCGAAACGGAAAATGTTAAATACGTATATTTCGCCAACATCAACATTCTTTCAATTATTCTTGTAACTATTCTTTTAACTATTCTTCAAAAATGGACAGAAGAAAAGAAAAAACCGAAAAAGTAAACTTCTAATACGTATTGATAGACATATTATTTTATGATTAATAGCTTTTAAGTTCACATATTTGTTTTCGCACGCGATCGTTTTCCTTTGCACTAAAGTGATTGTTAGAAGACAATTCGTCTCTATTCTCAATGAATTGTGACATGTACACGAGAAATCGCATCGAATAAAGGGTGCGGAAGTTCAGTTTTTTAAATATAACGTTCAGTACCTATATTAACGAAGAAGGGTAACTTAGAATCGTTCGCGAATAAGTATTCAGGAACATCCCTTAAAGTAAAAATTAGTTTCTGTAAGAAAAGGTACACGACAGGGGAGTAGTGTGAGCGTTCGCAAATAAAATTTTGCTCGAGCAACATTATGCGCGACGTTAAGCGTAGGAGTACTTTTGTTAGCGAGTGTTCAAGTGCGCTAGTACACGAAGCCACGTGCGTATCTTCGGCATATTTTTCCTTTTGCGGGGAATCTTAATACGTAGCGTCGTCCGCGTCACCACGATGACGTACGTGATCTCGTTCCGCGCCGGGACTGAATCATAATTACGTAGCATCGGGACACGACAGCCTTCCACAGCCATCGAGAATGACCTTATCGCGACAAGCAATTACCTTCTCAGCCCCCCTAACATGTTTCGCGCAACACTTCCCATTCGCGAGCAAAAAATAGCTCCAACGTTCCTCGTTTTCGAGCTTCGAAACGCATTTTTGTTTCCCTCGCACAAAGGCGTTGTCAACTGACGTTGAGCGCTTATTTAAGTTACACAGATTATTACACAGTCTATTGTATAACAATAGACTGAAAATGGCAATAAAATTACAATCGACTGTGTATTATCTATCATAAACGCAAGTTTAAAAATTCAAAATTTACTACTTGACGGACGTTATCAGATCGGTGTATTTTACAAGATCTACGCGCTCGAGTTCTTTAAAACTGAGAATAGAAAACTTATTTTACATTATAAATAGTGTGGTTACTTATATAAAAGCATTTTGTGTCTTCTACATGTATTTTAGTATAAAAACTCTTCATTTTTCTTTACTTTTAAAGTAAAGCAGTCCATTATAAAATATACTTTTGTGAAGTATTAAGGTAATTCGTTCAATGTTCAAAGAAACCTAAAACTACAAAAATAATGGGTAGAAATAAATTTACTTCAATGGCTTTGAAAAATAGAAATATTTTTCATTTCAAATCGCATTTCATGATTCCGCAGTAGAACAGAGTGAACGGAGCATACTTATTGGGAAGCTTGTTAAGTCCTTCGAGAAGTATGTCGTTGTTCCGAGGGGTGGAAGCCGAAGTAAAACTGCCTCCAGACGAGCGATACACGCCGCGAGAATGATTTCTGGCATCCAGCTACGGATATTCAGTAATATTGTGTTGCCTTTTAGAAGCGCATAACCGGACGAGATACTTCATATACGGGTATATGAAGCGCATACCAGGATCGGGAACACATACATATCCATTTCTTCTTCTACGTCGGCGCATGATTCTTGTTGCTCTTATGAATCTTTGACTTTCTTCCGGTAACTTTTGTTGGTGTCTGTCCCTGTGTGTTTGTATGTACCTATACGTTAATCAAAAAAAGTAAAATCAAATGAGAGTAAAAAAGGTTCTTGTATTTTAAATTCGTGGCGCCGTTATGGTCTCTTTGTTATCCATACACCCGATCGACGATCGTTCATGGGCTTGGAATTTTGATCATGTACTCTCTCTTTTATTAGAGCAGGATGATCATTTTCCTTTTTGCCATTTCATCTCGTTTCCATGTTCGCCATTATAAATTGAAAATTTGCACCTTACGACGGTCGCTTTGTGTTTCATAATAACGCTTTTAGATATCAAACTTCTTTTAAATTCTTTTCTTCGACTGTTCATTACCGTTATTGAAACGTTAAAATAAGTGGAAAATAATATTCGAAATATTTCATTATATACACAAAGAAATTTGAATTATTACTTTATTATATAAAAATTATACACATCTATAAAACTTTGAAAACTGAAGAAACGCGTACTAAATAGCGACACAATGCCGAAATTTTGGTGTATTTGAAGCCTTCAGTCATGGTGCTCAAAAAACTTAATACGTCTCACATGAAATGGTTATAGTAACTTGTTCCTGAGTCCCTGTAATTTTTGAGAATTCACTTATTTATTGCACTTGAATGAAGGTGTATTAAGAATTTGTAAATATGACTGGATAAGTATAATGAAATTAATGTTTCTGTGAAATAATATTTTATTTTATTTCTTATTATCCGGCCAATCAAGGTCTTTCTTCAATCATCTTAATTTTTCTATTTACGAAAAATATGAAATTATTTTTTCTCAAAAACAAAATTAATTATTTTAAATAACATTGTTTTACTAATATTCAAAGAATTTCAAACAATACAATAATGTATCATCGATATATTTTCAAAGTTGATTTACGCTTGTACATCTATAATCTAATAATAGCCAAACAAAACTTGGACGACATAAGTGATTAATATACTGGAATTGTAAATTAAGTACCTGAGTTTTATTTATTAATGAATCATAAACGAGTAATGGTAGAAACTTATAGAATTATAAATATATTTTATAGATTTTTTAATTATTTGCACTAATTAATTTACTAATTATGAAATTTACAGAACTTCTAATAAGCAATATCTTTTAAATTCATTTACTTTAAATGCATTATCTTAAAAGACTTGTCTAGAAAAAGTACGTCGTTTTTTTTAAATAACTTTTAAATAAACATTTTTTCTCTTACTAAATATGAGTTTCTTTATTTTAGTTATTTATTGATGATTATTTATTTCATATGAAAATCATATTTAAGACCATGCTACTTCATAAATTTTTCCCTCTTTTTTAATCATTTCAATTTATACAAATCTATTTAACATTATGTACATATATCAAAATAATTTTTAAATTCAATGAATTCATAAATTCCTGTAGTAATTAATTAAACAAGTTATTACAATATTAGTAATCATAAAAATCATTTGTTTTATTTTTATATAAGTTCAACAAAAATATTTACTTAAATAATTATTAAATTAATATAAGAGATTTTTTATTAAAAATAGAATTATATCAAAATAAATGCCAATTTTCTTATATTCTATTGAAATAAGCCTTACAATTACGTTTCATGAAAATTAACAGCATTGAAAACAGCGCAACTCTGAACAAATATTCAGAAATCGTGATATATTGTGCTACATATAATATTATTTATTAGTAAGTATATTGATATTTTTTATTAAATATTTTTCTCGTATAAAAAACTAAAAAATTTAATACTTAATGTAAAATATAAAAATTCTAATTAAAATATATAAATATCCATTTATAACCTACTAAAAATACTTATCGGAATAAATTTCTTATTTATTGCCCCTATACTTGTTTATTTTGTGACAGCGTGTTTTCTTTAATATATATCAGTTTGTAATTTATTTCATGATCAGTAGGATAAATTTACTAAATATATTAAAATATTTCTTTATATTAGTTTTAAAAAACTGTTAATAAAATAACATTTTAAATATATTTATACTTATTTATATATGTTCATATATAAGTACGTGTGTACGCTTAGTTCTGTAGCAATATTCCCATATTGTTTGATAAGCTTTCACTTAAAAAAAACTTTTACTTTAAAAAAACATTTCTTAAAAGAAATGTAAATATATATATAAGATAATACAATTTTGTTCATATATATATATATATATATGGATGAATATCTCATGGGTATATATATATACCCATGAGATATTAAAAATATCAGTAGTATAAAAACTTTCAAATATAATATTCATTTTTAAGAAATAATTTGTATTACTTCAAAAATAGATAAATTAATATATTTAGTTATTACGAATAAATTTCATCTTTTGGAAAGAAATACTATTGTGAGATTGGTATAGTTTTCTACATTAAAACATATACTTAATAATTTAGCATCCAGTGATATTACACATAAATTATTATACATATTGTATAAAAAACTTTGAAAAAACTTTGTCGCATATTCAATTTAAATCAAATTACACTTTTAATTAATGCGTAATAAATATTTTTATAGCTGTAATTAAGTATTATTTAATTGATTAATACAAAATAATGGTATTCAATGTCATATAACTTGTGTATTATAAAAGAAATTTAACGCTAAATTAAATACAATAAATGTCTTTATTAAAAATGTTATAAGAAATATTCATTTATTTAGTTAGATAAAGAAAATAAGATTTTGCAATAATATATTTAGTTTCAAAATTTTCTTTTCTAATATTTATATCAATGACTAAAAATAAATATATTTAAATTAAAAAAATTTTTTCCTTTAAACTATACTTGAATAATTATTTAATTCTTATACCTTTTATAAATACTTATATCCATAATAGAAAAATTTTTATTTAAAAAATAAAACACTTTATTTTTAAATACAGTTTTTTATATACTTCACTGTATTCAATCATATGTTTAAAGGCATTACAATGTCTTTTGCAATAAAAGAAAAGATAATGACGTGGCATCTTCAGATAACGTTTCTATTTTAACTTAATAATAGCAATATTATGTAGTAGTCATTATTCAATAAGGTCGCATAATTTGTAAATTTTTAAGGTTGACTTTCTTCATAAAAGTTTTTTATAAGAGGAAACAAATTGGGATCGTGATTTTTCTCAGTATTATCTCATAAAAATCTTGTACACGAAGGTAAGACTTTCTTCTTATGCAATTGTATAAATATATAGATGAAAAGAAATGGACAAGTGAGATAAGAAGAAATAAAAATTTATTTCTAAAAGTCAGCTCTCAATCAGCGTAAAACTTCGGCCACTCGATCATTGAAGAACGCAAAAAGTAGAGTGACATTCGTAGTGGCCCAATTCAAACATCTTCAATTGACTCGCGTCTCGCGTGCCCCCATTGGACCTTTCGGACTGCCGCAAACAGTCGATTTAAAAGAAGCGTACATGGCCGAAAGGCGCAGGACCTAATTCGAAAAGAGTAGGAGTGGTGGACGGATCGAGCTGCGATTACACTTACATTAGTGATGACTACTCGAGCTTCATGACGTGTTGCAACCGGAAGTGCATTATGGCTTTATGCAAAAGGGTAAAAGAGCGTTCGTGTTTAATTCTCAGAAGTGTCATTGGCTTTTTTCTTTTCTCGGGCGTTTGCGTCTTGTGACGTATGTGTAATAATTGCAAATGTTTTACTTAAGGTGTACAAAGCCTTATTCGTATCTTCGACATACAAGATTTTTAAATGAGGGTTTCGAACAAAGCTGAGTACGTATATTTACGCGCCTAAAACTTTATAAAATCGCTGCTCTAGGTGACAAATAATTGACTTGGAAAGATAGTGAAAGGTTTTTTCTGCAATAAAAGTATGTTTTCAACGAGAACCGACGTTTGTTACGTGACGTAACTTTTTAATCGCTTCTTTGGCAAAATAATGATTTCTTTATTTCAAGAATGATTAACTTACCGTTTATATTATAATTTATTGCTTGGATAAAACTCTAAAAAAAATGTTACGTAAACATACCTAGGTATGAGTACTATGTTTAGATTAATCAAAATCTCTACAGTTTTGCGCAAAAATGTTTACAATTGTATATTACTTACCAGATTTTTGTTATCAAAAGGCATCCAAAATGTGTAGAAAAGATGCCTGACGCACGGAACGCTGTTTATTTTAATCGTTATTTGTACAACTTGAAATATGCTCTTTTCAGTTTGTACAAAAAGAAGATAACTCGATTAATAAATTACTCTGTTTTATACTCAAAGTGATGACAGAACCCCTGCTTGTTTTTTTCGCGAATTTCCATTCAAACAAAATATTGTATAAAGACTTATTACTCTATCCTAATATCAACTTGGTAGCCGTTATTATAAGGTGATGATTAAGAATGAATAAATTATTAATAAAGTTCTAATAAAGCATTAAAAAACTTGTGAAAAGTAGTTTGCGGAGCACCGGTAAAGTTATTTGAGCGCTAGAAAAATAGAGTAGACTCGAATGTACGTAAATCATGAATGATTCTTTCATAATGTTGGATAAAAGAGTCGAAAGGGAGGGAGCGACGGAATAAGAGAAACGAGGCGTCGAGTTTAAGAAAGCCACAAGCTCTCGCTTGACGTCGCGTTCTAGAAATTCTCTTCTTACAAATTCAACGATGTCGTAAGTCCAGTTGGCCCCGGTGGTCCAGTTCCATCGCACCTAGAGTAACCTTGCGTTTCAAGAAGAGAATTTCGTGCCAAAGCGTTGACCTTGAAGTCGTCATACTTTTTCCGAGAAAAAATATTCGAAGTCCGACTCCCGCGACCTTCGTTCGGGCAACTTTTTTTTTACTGCGCTGATGTGTTGCCGAGTTTGCTATGCTAATGTTTATGTAAACAACGTGCGTGCTTTTCGCTCGAGGAAGCAGCGATAAAGAGCTAAGCTTACAGAACGACGCGTTCATTATTCCCTCGCTTTCTCAAAACATTAAGGTTCAACTTCTGATTACACTCATTCTTTACGTCCCTTCAATTTGTCCTTAAAAGTTTGGTAGATGCACGGAAAGACGCTTCTTCACAGTTTAATTATTTCAGTTACTTCTATTAAAAAAGGAAATCGTTCACGAATAAAAGAAGAAAAAGTCGAATATGACCGAACACTCAACTTGAAAATTGTCAATCTATGGCCTTAATTATGTAAGTACTGCACAAGTTATAAACAAACTTTCAACCCACCTCATTTTGTAATATACTTCAGCTATTAATTAATCTATAATAAAGTAAATAAATTTAATCTAATAAATTAATAATATTGTTATTAATAATAGTAATTTAGAAACTATATGTAATCTAATGCAGAATTAATATTTACATACAGAATAATATAATATTTTATTAAACTGAATCTATGTACCTTTATTACTACTAGTATTTATCAATTCATTATTTTATCTAATAAGCAGACCTTATAATAATTGCGATATTATAATACGCTAATTAAAACTAATAATGTAAGAATTATTATAATGAATTATATAATATACATATTATGACACTGATATGAATTAGCTTCATTATTTTGATTATTAGATTTGATCTACATAGATGTAGGCAGTTAAATTGTTCTAGTATTTCTTTTGAATCAAGTTAAAAATGTCAATAAAATGTTAACAAATTTTTAATTTAATCATTTTTATTTATATTTGATGTTTTTTACGATAAATAGTTTCATACACTTATTACGCGTGAAAAACATCAAAAATAAAATAATTGTGCATTAAAATCAACTTCATAAAAAGAAATTAATAAAGTTTTAACTAATGTACAAGAATTATTGAAGATTTCAAGGTAGATTATACGAAATGTTAATTTTTTTTTGTAAAAATTATAGAACTATTTAAAATATTAGATTAAAATGATTTAAAATCATAAACATAGATTATTATGCAATTTTTATGAAAACTGAAACGATTTATGTAAAAAAATTAGATGTCATAATTAGAACTGGAGTAATAAAGCGATGAAGCAGACCATGACTGGTCTGCTTTAAATTCGGAAGTACTCTATTCTTATGGCTGTACTCGATTCTCACTTGGTCGAAACAATCAAGCATTTCCGAATCTAAGCCTTGATTAGTTCAATTTATCGCTATATTACTCCAGCTCTAATTATCATATCTAACTTTTTTATGCAGAACGTCTCGGTTTTTATTTTGTCTTAATTAATCAAATTCAATCATTTTGATTGAAACTCATGTATTCAATTGTCAATTAAAATATTCTTTTATTCTCGAATGTATACATTCATTTATATTTTTACAATTTTCATCTACTTTTATAGCTTTAATATCTAAGAGTATATGCATCATAAACTTGTCTTCTATGGAAAAAAAAGAGTCTGCTATGAACTACAAAATTTGTATCCCATTCGTAATGGTAGGAAAATAGGAATTATTCGTATGAAATATTAATATGTGTATCAATAAAAATGCAATTTCTGTTTAATCTGAGCACTAAACGAGATTGCTTTAGAAGATTTTCTTGTTTATACATATCTTTTGTTGTAAAAGCATCTGAATTGCAAATGTATGTAGTAATATTAGCAGTGAGAATTTAGACACTTATCGATTTAGACATATTTCGCACGATTACGCCTAGACTGACAATTTAGTTTGCATTTTATTGTAGAGTAAAGCATTCACATAAAAACATTCAAAGCTCCATCCGTAAATAAAAACATAAGTGAAGATCTTAAACTTGATTACGTCTGATAATGTGTATAGACAATTATTACGAGTAATTTAAAGTCATAGGGATAC
This sequence comes from Wiebesia pumilae, assembly GCA_018907045.1. Classification (NCBI taxonomy): domain Eukaryota; kingdom Metazoa; phylum Arthropoda; class Insecta; order Hymenoptera; family Agaonidae; genus Wiebesia; species Wiebesia pumilae. Next base: position 841,708 of record JACCHZ010000151.1, read on the forward strand.
AAATGTTTATAATAGAGATAGTTATTACTTTAACAGATATAATGTTTATCCTCTGGATAATGATTTAATGATGGTGTCTAATATAATAGTAAGAAATAACTTCCCAAGTAAGGATTATGAAAACGCAAGCATTCGCTTTTGTAATCTTTATTGAGAGAAGAAGAAATATTACGCAGTGTAGTAAATTATTTAATTCTAGGACCAATCTCTTATTTATGATATTCGAAGAAAAAGTGTATTTTATTGAATAATTAACGTTTTTTTTAATTGTTAATATTAACCAAGAAGATTTACCGCCGGGTAGTGGCATTATTGAAAGTGAGTTTTAAAATAATTAGGCTGGCTAAAAGTTATTGTGCCGATAAAACATACATTTGCTTGAAATGAAGTGTACTTCTACAAACAATAACATAATAAAAACTTTTTAAAAATGAAAATATTTGTTGAAATAGTATTGGAATTTATAGCAATTTGTTACTATTGTGTTATTGTGCTATTGTGTTATAATTTGTTACTAAGTGTGTTCTAGTGTACTAATTTAAATAATGTAAAATAAATAAAAATGTAAAATAAAATAAAAAAGTAAAATAAAATAAAAAAGTAAAATAAAATAAAAAAGTAAAATAAAATAAAAAGTAAAATAAAATAAAAAAGTAAAATAAATAAAAAAGTAAAATAAAATAAAAAAGTAAATAAATAAAAAGTAAATAAATAAAAAGTAAAATAAAATAAAAAGTAAAATAAAATAAAAAGTAAAATAAAATAAAAAGTAAAATAAAATAAAAAAGTAAAATAAAATAAAAATGTACTAATGTACATAGTACTTGGTATCAATGATGCATAAAAATAGAAATTTTCTCTGCAATTTTTTGTATACTTGATGCTAACTGTGAGCGAAGAATCTAACCTTAAAGAAAGAATTATTCTAAGAAAAACCATCAATCGGCACAAATCACGTCATTCGATTGAATTTTCTTTATATTATTTGTTTATCACTTTTTACCATTTTAGTATATATGTTTAAATGCAATATTTAAGATTCAAAGAATTACTTCATTGTTATGATGTATTATATAAATTATACATAATTTTTTATCGTTACATAACGATAAAAATCGTTACATACATGAGCAGTTACCTGATGCATTTTTAATTGTACATTTCTGGACACGGACGGAGTAGCGCTTATTATTTTGAGAGTGTACTAAGATGCAGGCAAAGTACATGCTAATAGAATAATGGATAAATGATGTGATGTAATGTGATGTGTGTGTGTGTTTCAAATATGAAATAAAAAGATCAACTTCAAGGATTAATTTTACAATTGCGGTGGAGTGTAAATTTGACGCGAATCTTTTCAAAGACATTTGACCGTAGAGTAATGATTGGTGATTAGAAGCAGTGGCTCTATTAAAAGAAGTGATTTTGGTGTTGAATCGAAAGGTTGGGAGGCAATCTAGGAAGACCAGTCATCTCGGCGAACGGTTGTTAGGGTAGAAGTAAGACTGCCACAGGACGGAGATGCTACCGTCTTTTACCTTCCACGCTAGTATCTCAACGAATTCAAACGTCTAACGTAAAGCCAGATTTTCCGAATGATTTTGCGATATTTTCAAGCATCTACTAAAGAACGATACCATTACTGACACTTTTACGGAGGAGAATGTACTTCTTTGTGGATTCTTTTATTATTTACACTCGAGTTTTATACTAAAGTTTTACGTTAACAAAACTGCCCGGAGTAGTTGAACTTGTAAAAGTAGAATTGTAAGTAAACTGGTTAGTTTACTTCATAGACCGTGGTAAAAGCAATAATGCCATCCTCTACTGTTTTATTCTATCATAAAAATGCAGTAAAATTATTACTTTACTGGATCATGTTACGTATCATGAGTACAAAACTTTTCTTGATCAAAATTAATTTTACAATAATAACAACTACTTTTTATTTCGTTTATTTGTCTTCAATTTCTTATTATTTCATACCTTTTATTGTAAATAATTTTTTTCTTCTATTACACTTATCATCAATAATGAAGTGAAATTTGACTTTTTTATTTTATTCGCTTTTATAAAATGATATTATAAAGGATTTCTTATAACTTCAATAATAAAATTTTCTATATTAGTAAAACTCTTTTTTTAATAACTAAACAAAATAAAGAAATATTGAACAATAAAATGAATAGATAATACAATAAATGAAATCTTGTTTTAAATAATAAAATTTAAAAGTATCAGAATCTAATTATTGATATTGTTAGGTGTCGGTTCAGTTTCGTCACTACGTGTGGAAACTCAATGCAACAAAATTACTCCGAGTACAATTAAGGATCTATAAAAAATACACTTGAATAATAGTTCCTTTTATTAATAAAAAATGGTTGAACGCGATGGATGACAGTTATAACTCAAGAGCGAAAGCCAAATAGTTATCTCCTATTCACTCCTATAACTTTTCTTATCAATTCCTTCTTCTATTATCTCTCACATTTCTTGGTAACGCATTCATAGATACTGTGTTTTAATGACGACCGTCTCACCACTATACATGACAATACACTGAATTATGAAAATCTTTACGCATAAAATTAAAAAAACCGAAATTCTTTAATTTGTGCACGATTGTATAATAAAACAATTTACACAACAAGTATACCTATAAACGTACTTTAGCTTTTTCTAATTCTTGTTATCATTAGAACATTAATATATTAATACGAAGAAAGGTATTTTAATTCAACAGAAAGATTTGTATATTCTTTCACATATTATGCACAACAAAACATTCTTTTGTTAACTTGTTCAATTATATTGAGTCAAATTATGCTTAACAAATACTTTAATAGAAAATAACGAAAATAAATATAATTAATTATTCGTTAATTTTTATTTTGTCGTATATATTGTCAATGCAATAATTAAATATAAAAAAATTGAATCAGTTGTTTCACTTCGATTATAATTCGTGTTAATTACTGTTTCAAGTGAAAAATTTCTCTAATAGAATGAAATCTTACTTTAATATTCACTTAGTTATTCGCCGGTCCAACGTTTCATTATATGAAAAAACAAATACCTTGAGGTAAATATGGCAACATCTCATACCGATTTGATATAGCAGATAGTAATCTTCATATAAATAATAAACTTCTTATATTTAGAAATTTTTTACGTTTAAGCGTTACGCTTAACTTCTTGCCTTGAATAACAACCTTGAAAAAAGTTAAATAACAAGTATAGTTTAAGGAAAATGCAGTTCAGACAGTCGGTTGGAGTTACGAGAAAATATTTTGAGTAAAAAGTAAAATGAGTAAGACTTTTAACTAATATAACGATATATTGTGTATTATTTTTGAAATTATTTTATAGTCCTTGAAACTTACTGATTTATTTTCCAGATAAAGTATGAATATTTAATGATGAATTTATCATTGATTTATAGTATACTATGGAAGTTATAATTTTGACACAAAAATTGTATTATTTTTTTTATTTGATAAATAGAGATTCTTTTTACAGGGTACTGTTAATTATGTTAACATGTTCATTAGGAACCTCAATTATTATAAAAAAATTAAAATATTAAAATTATTCGTAGTTTTTAATACTATAATCAGAATTTAATTAAGAAGAAATATCATTTAAAATAAAAATATTGTTATTTTATATAAATGGGATAATTGAAATATTCACTAAAATTGTTAAAAAATTAATTAAAATAATAAATTTTTATTTTAATTCTATATTTTAAATTTATTAATGATATCAAGGTTTAAGAAAAATAAAACATTGCTTTTTTTAATTATTTCTTGAATTTGAATAGATCGCAAGTTTAAATTTTATATTTTCTTTAGTTTATTAATAGATTAGGAAATGATCGAGCTGTCTTTCACGTTTTGAAATAAAATTATATTCTGCACTTTGTTATGGTAAACAAGATTTTATTAAATAAAATGAAATAAAGTACGAATAGTAAATTTTATAGAAATATAAATTATTTCAATAATTTATTATACTACAATAATTCAATTCTTAACATTTATTGAATTATCTTTGTAATTTATTTTTGAATTATTTCTTTCTAAATCATGCATTTCTTTATAAATTATATATCGAATTATTTCATTCAAACAATATAATTTATTTATTTAATTACTTTTCAAATATATTGAATGATTTTATCAATATTCTTTCAAAATCGTTGAACTTTAATGAAATTATTTAACTATAATTCAATCTTAATATTTTATTTTTCAAGTATTTTTAACAATATAGTTTATTTATTTAATTATTTTTCAAATATATTGAATTATTTTATCATAGTTCTTTTTTTTCAAAATTGGAAGGGAAGGAATTGAATGGAAGGAGAGAAAAAAAAGATTCCAAATAGTATTTTTTATAATTTTGAGCTCTATTTCCTCCCTCTTTTTCGTTATTACAAATCGTCTAAGGTACTGCCAAAGTAGTACCTCTCTATAAATCTAGTGGTACTTGAGTACCAATAGTTTAGTTCAAAATAATTAATGCAATATTCGGCCTTAGGGTACTCACGGCATTCCTTGCAATAGAAGCTGCCGACATATTTTTTCCTTCTACCCGGTCCGAGTAATTCCTTGACGATTTGGATCTTCCGGGGAAAATCTTCTGCTTTTATTATTTTTACATTTTTTTCTTCTTTTTCCTTTTACGCTAAAAGTCATTCCCTTTTCCTTTTCAATCAAAGCCATGCTCTTTTAAACGGCCTTTTATGATATTTCTTTTTAATCGTAGCTTCAGTTTTCTCGGCGTTCATTTTATTTTTATTTTTCTAGAATAAAGAAAATCAATTCTATGACAAGACCGTAAATGGATCCCGGACGAGCCCCCAAATTTTTTGCGTTACGTCCATGACATAAATGCCCCTTTTAGGCATATCCAGTTAAGTATACTAGCCTAAAATGGGCAACGGTCTTATTTAACACGGTGCTAAGATTTACTAAAATTCAGCTATACATTTCAGTTACTTTACAATGTTGTTAGATTAACTCTGTATTAATATTACTAGAATTTGTATCTACTCAATAATAAAGAAAAGGGATGTTAGTACAGATACTCCATATCGCAACATAGACTTTTGCCCAGTCAATTAATATGGATAGAAGTTCCAAATCGCAACATGGGCTTTTGTCCAGTCCGTTAATATGGATAGAAGTCTATAATGTTATATAGGAAAGGATTTTAGGATAAGGAATCAGGTAAAGGGTTGGGGGTCAAATTCTCCTTTAAAGAATAACTACATATTTTAAAAGAAAGGTATTATTACTCACTTTTTTAGTACAATCCAGTAGGTCAGCTGCCAGATACAAAATTTGAAGGTGAACTCTCGTTTTGCATGGAAAAATGCGAACTTTTTATACAAAATTTAAAGTACAGGCGGTATAGACAAAGAGGGGATTTTTAAGGCTTTTCCCAGAAAATTCTATACAGCCTGTATAAAATTTTCATTTTTATTAATTCTTATATTTAATGAATTACTTAATTGCTTATAAATATCAGTTCGCAATTTCCTTTTTCATAATTATACAGTTTTTAATTTATAACTTTATTGATATTTACCCTGTTTTTATTGATATTAGTTAAATTAATAATAATTCGTGATTACATTTTAATTTTCTTTTTTTATTTTTTAGTAGCTATTCTTTTTGTTATAATGATTTTTATTATAATTTATATTAGTATTATTAAAATTATTATTATTACTACTATTTTCTTTGTTTACTATTGTATTTCCTTTAATTGTATAGAAAACGTTATTAATATTTGGTTTTTTTAGTTAATATTTATTTATTTCGATTTTTATTTTCCTCCCATTTTTTTCTATTCTATTTCCCTTTTTTGTAAATTTATATATAAATATAACAAGAATAATAAGTGAGAATATGATAATAATTATGGCATTTAATACAGTCTTATAATATTACTTACATTTGCTTAAATAATAATTAGAAAAATTTCATGTTTTTAACTATATTAACTATATTAACTATATTAGGTTTATTTTATAATTATGTTATAGTAATTTATTATGACTATAGTTTTACGATTTTATTTTGTTTATTTTCCTCTTTGATTATTTAAATTTTCCTTTAATTAATTATGTAATAAAATAATATATGGGAAATTATAATATATACTAAATTAATATATGGGAAAATACTTTTCCCTTTGTTAATGCAATTGCACAGTTGCAGAATGTACATGTATGCATATGTGGGCGCACAGCTGTCGCAGGTAAAAATACGCATTGGAAGATGTCGTTGTGTGTATATGTATATGGCGTTCGGCCACTTGCGAGTGCAACCGCGCAATACGCGTGTGGGAGTGTAAGCCTATGGCTGCTCAAAAATAATGCAGGTACAGTCATAAACATGTCATGGTTATGACCTTTTGCCTTGACATTCCAGGCCTAGCTATCGAATTTAGATGCTTTAAAATTTTCTTATTGAAGAGAGAGAAAGAAGAGCGGAAAAAAATTTCTTTTACGAAAAAAAAATTTCTATCTTACTATCAATAATTTTAATAAGTCGATGTCGTAATACTAGTATATATGATCTATAAAAGGAATATTATATAGAAGTGCATTTGTACATGTAAAAAATTAGTGCCAGTAACAAATTTACTATTTTAATACGTATAAGTGATAGAAAAAGAGAAAGATTGAGACAGACAGATAGAGAGAAAGAGAAAAAATTAATTTTGTCGGATAAAATACTTTAAAAGAAAATCTATTACCCCCAGTCTCCTTTTTGCAAAACGTGTCAGCAGTTGAGGCCCAACTTTATACTATTTACCGAGATTCCGCGCGCCAGGGAAGTTCCATATGTAGTAACGAAATTCGCGGAGTTGGCGAATCTTTAAAACGTTTCATGTTATTTTCGCAATCCCCGTTAACCGGCTGTTAGCCATCAGTAATGTTCTCTTCTCGTCTTCCGTCAGGGATTTATCTGGCATTCGAGCAAATATTTTTATACACACGTGTGTCCCGCGTTGGATTACTATTCCCTCTGCTCCCGCTTTTGTATTTTCTTTTTATTTTTCTTCCAAAGCCTTTGTTTAATTCCGATGAATGCATCATCAAAAATGCAAAGTAGAAGAGAATTATCGCAATATTAATTTGTGAATGAAACAACACCGCTAATGTGCACTATACTTATCGATAAACTGTCTGCTTTTTCACTTTTAACCGTTTTTATAATTCGAGTTGAAGGAGAAACATATATTTTTCAGCTTTATGATGTTCTGGAGAATTGTACTATTTTGCAATTCGTATTATATTTGCATCATTTTGACAGACGAAAAATTAAATTAATCAACTAACTATCGTAACGGAATAAAACATAACTAAATATCGTATAACTAAAAGGTAAAAAGTAAAATTTTATATGAAATATTTACAACGCATTTACGATCATTCCTATTTGCCAACCAACGATTTACTTATATCATTAAGGTTTTTTCAAAATATTTGTACTTTCACGTTAGAAATTTCATAAGGCACTCTTAAAGGCTCCCATACAGGTAGTGATTAGCAACTACCCATAGAGCATTAGCATAATATATCTATCTATCAATAGGTAATGGAATGAAATATTAAGTCATTAATTTCTGTTGGTATAAAATATCACATTTAATAAGAGTATAAATACAAACAGAGATCAAATGTAAAGATAGTTGAACACGAATATTTCCATTGTTAAACAAAATAAAAATTTGAAATATAAGATACAGAGCAATAACATCAGAGTTGCGTGAAAATCAAGTGCAAAGTTACGTGGTAAACTTTGCATATTCAAAACATCGTTTGAATTATATGTATTTAAATATATTTTAATAGTATACAAGAAGTATACATTTTTTCTTAACAAAAAATGTATTGTGTACACTTGCCACGCGTCCACCTTATATCCATGTTTAAGATATATTAAAATCTTACAAAATCGTCCTTGCTATAGGTACAGATTTTCGTATGCAAGTCTCGCAGGTTCTTTGAATGCTTATGACATTCAAAAACGGTTGTTGTAAAATATAAACAGCTAGTGCCATGTTGATAAATTACGAGGTGCTAACGTAAGTAAGTCGTAAAATAAACATACTTTTTCTTGTAATGGAGAGTAGAATTATTTACTGTAAGATATTATTTAATTGTTCGTGATATTTTATTTCAGAAAGGTTAAAATATAAATGTTACATTTATACTAGATATGTATTTCTAATAATATCATAATAAGACTAAAAATTAGTTTTTATTTATTTCATTTTACTCAGACATATCAATATTGCAATAATGTTGCGAGTCAATTTACAAATGGTATTAAGTGCTATAGAAAATAATAGAATTGTTCAAAAATATCTTCTTAAATATATAATTGGTATATTTCAACATTATCTAAAAAAATGATAAATCTTTTAAATAATTAATTAATTTAATTGTATTATTTTGCGTTTTAGTTAAAAAATTAAAATAAAATACGCTAGATTAAAGTTGGTATATCTGTATTAAATATATATGGATTAATAGACTTTTGTGAAAAATTGTAACTCAAAAATCTAAATATCATACGTGCAAATATTTTTAATTAGCAAATTTAATTCAATATTTTTTTTATATTGCTTTATCTATTCATATGTCAAAAAAAATACAAAATTTATTAAATGTTAGTGGACCTTTTATTTTATTATTACAAGAATGAATACAAGATTATGAATAACTAATTTCATAATAATTTTCAAGAAACACATTAGATAGAGTAATAAATTTAAATTATTTTATTAAATAATGTAATAATTCCAGTAGTGTAAAAGTTAGTGTCAAAACAAAAAATAGAAAAAGTATCTTTGAAATATCTTTATAAAAGAATGTCTCAACATTTAAAATAAAACTCTTAACTGAAATAAAATAGAAGAATAAGTAATATCTTGATAAAAAAAAATTAATAGCTCGAATTAAAAATATGTATAGTTAAACATTTATAAATAGTATAATTTACTTTAGAAAACATTCTTCAAACCAACTAAAATTTTATACTGGAATATCACACTTCAAAATTGTTGATGTCGAAAATTCTAATAAATGAGTAACACTACAAAGTTCGAACTGTAAAATTTAACACTAGTTCCCAACTCTCGAAATTTGAGTTTTCTTGAATTTAGAATCAAATGTTTTACACTTCAAAAATCATAAATCCAATTTTTCAGATGCTATAAAAAATGAATGTAAGCGATAATATAAAAATTTTTAATTTTAATGAAGAACAAACATAAATTGTATATTTATATGTGAATAAATTAAAGACAAAATCATTAAAAATATTTTTATTTGTCATGTAAATAATACTTTGTCCAGTTACAATTATTACTATTTTGTTTTTCGATAAATGTAACATTTCTATGCAATTCATGAATTAAATTGTAAATAAAAAAGTCTAACTGAGGAGGTATCAAATAGAAATGATAAAATTAATCAACAAAATCGTTCGATACTATTGGATATTTATTCTAAATAAATATAACGACAATCTAGTACATATAAGTGATTATTAAAATAAATACTATTTACATAAACAAGTGATAAAAATGTCAGAGTAGGACTCTTGAGGAGAAACCTTCACATTGATTGCTCATCTTCAAGATACCATTGCTACTGTTCATAAGCACCACACTGTACATACGAATACACATGTAAAATCTAACGGTGTATGCTACCTGCTCATTCCGGTTGATACGAGTTCACTGCAAGCCCAACTAATTGGGGCTAAGTTTGAGAACGCAATTGTGCAGGTAAAGATAGCAGTAAATAAGGGTCATTAGCATTGGTCTTCTTTCTATTACAGTCCCCATCATTGGACTTGGTTGATACGGTAAGATAATCAACGAGTAGAATTTTATTAGTTAGGTAAAATATATCAATTATTCTAATAAATTGTTTTTTCACATAAGCATTTTATTTTCTATAAGTACTGTGCTCTCATAACTTTTATAAAATACTATAATTTTAAAAAATTTACGAGAACTTTTTTCAAGCAAACGCAATTAAACTGGTGTAAATATAAAATTCTTTCTGTTATAGTTTTATCGTTTCGATTTTATATTTGCTTTATATTTTAGAAAATACAGATTTAAAAACTATTTACTCTATGTGAACTTACTTAATCTGATTGAATCGAAGATTTTTGTTTTCAAATTTAAAAAATCTTCATTCATTAGGGCTTAGCAGTAAGGGCTAAAAGTATCTGACTTTGAATTACTTTTACTTTTACTTTTAAATCGAACACATAATTAAATAGAAAGCAAAACAAATTATTGATAATTATTCAGATCGAAAAATTGATATCAGTTAAGGTAATTATAACTGAAATTAATGCAATACAAAGGCTGAAATTATCAAAGTCAGTAGATATATTTCTTGAAAAATGGTCACGAATGTCGATATATGTACTCTGATAATATCTAAGTTTTATTACATGTTAAATGACATTGAGTATGTCATACAATTCGTCACTAGTTTTTCTAAGGGTAATAATATCTATTTATACTATACAATTTTATCAGTTAATTACAAACTATATTTTGTTGCTCTTATCATGTTATACGTTTCTCCGTAGAAATGCAAGTGAAAATTAATTATGTAATTTTCAGACAAGAAAAATTTGGATGTAAGAGAATTTGTTAATGAATTTTCATTAATATTTCATTAGTAGCACAAATTCTCTCATTCCATCGACTTTATTAATTATTGAATCGCCTTCACCATTATTAAATTAATTCAGATAACTATTTGGTCAATTGAAAAGTTGCTTATATAATGTGAGTCATTTCGTCAAATATTTTGATATTCACTCTATGAATCTTGTGAGAAACTAATATAATTTTTTTAAACATCTAGCAATAAGAAATGTAAAAAATATAATGTTTACATTTAGTTTTGTTCTTGGGTTACTGGTCGATTCTTGCATGCTCACAATACAGTATTTTAACAAGTATTGTTAGAAGCGTGTACTTAGTGATTTGGACGCTAAAAATGCATCTACTCGATTACGTATGTATGCACACTTTCTTATGTTGAAACGATAAAGACTTTTATCCGTCATTTATGGCTTTCATAATTTGAAAGTCAGTCCGAGCGCACGTGGGGTCATATTACTGATATCGCTTTTGATCGAATGGGCTCTTCCTTCTCAATATTTATTGTAAGGAAGTAACAAGCGCATCATAATTGCTGGTAACGAATATGGACCGAAGCGAGTTTATTACTCTATAATAAGTAAAATAATTTGTCTTTGATCCCTTCTTTTTGCATTTGATTCAATTTCTGCAATTCGCATGTATCCATACACATATTTATTTGCAGCTCCCGCAAACAATGGCGGCAATTATTTGTTATTCAATATAAGACTGCGGTAAATTTTAGGTTAATAATAGTTACTAATGAATAAAGATAAGGCTCGTAATTGAACAATTAGGAAGTTTCCACAGACTTTAAATTGGTTTAATACGTATGCGTGGTCATATCTTACCATGCAGATTGGACTTTAGCGAACTACTTGCTTCGAGATTATTTAGATGAATTTTAGAAAATGGGGAAAAGAAAGTTACACTAATTGATTGCAATTATTTATTTTGATTATTCACAAAATTACAATACATAACTGCATATCAGTTTCGGCAAACATAAAATTCATAAAAATCTTTCAATAATACATTTTAGAACTTTAACATCTCATAAATCTTTGTAAAATTTAACATAAATACGCATATGTTATTTAAGAATTCCATTTAATTATTAGAGTTAGATTTTTAAGCTAATATATTTACATATTTCGAAAAGAAAATTCAATTAAAATTCAAAATTCATTAGTGATATTTCGATAAATATAGGTAAAAATACAGGAATTCATCAAAAATCGTAAAAATATTTTAATTTTAGAAAAAAATGTTATGCATATTCATTAATAAAACGTATTTATAAGTTATCTAATAAAATATATTCACGCAACGTATATTCTTAAATAATGTTTATACATAACAGTTTGCAATCACATTTAAGATCATGCAAAATAATAAATTCAAAATTATAAATTGATAAATAACTAATAATTTTATTTGAATAAAATATTTCTTTAACCTCTGCCAAGTTTGAAGACTTAAGAACTTGGCTGTAGACTAAGTTATATGAGATGAGTTAAATGTTACTTAAAAATATGTATACTACACCTTAAAATATTTTTATCTTTTTTTGTTATAAAATTTATAAATGAAGAGAATTATAGAATTTAATAATTGTAATTAATATAGATATTTATTAATATTTTTTTTAATGTCTTATTTCATTAAAAAATGTGAATATATTTAACGTAAACATAGTATTAAATAAAAATTGAAGAGACAGAGATAGAGATAACAGACTAAAAATTTGACACCACAGTGAAGTTAATTTCCGAAATATTTTGATTGAAATATATACAATTTAAAACTATATATATTATGATTAAAATTAACAATATCATGAATTGAAATAACATACTTTTTTGAATATCTGAAACGTAAGTAATTTAGGTTTATAACATAAGCGATTTTAATAACTAAATGTACTCTGAACTTTTCTGTTTTTCTTTTCAATGTTTGAGTTCTAAAGTGCAGCTCAAATACTTGTGTCGTAAATATTGTTTTTCATAATGTACAAAACTTGAAATCTTTTACAAATAATCCATTACACTTTTATTTATCTCAACATACTTCCTGTAACAGTTAATCTTTTAAAGCTTTTCGTAAATTTAGTTGTAATAAAAAACTTAAAATTATCTCGGATAGAATTCGAAGAAAGTCATTGTCTATTTTATTTTAAACCAATTTAAAAAATTGATTTAAAAATTTTATAAAAGAGGTATTTTTATCATATATTATTTTATTATTTGGACAAAAAGGGTTAGAATCATATTGTTTATTTTTTGAATCTCTGTATTCTTTTTAAAATACAATACAAAATAAAAAAATTAACAGTTATGTGACTTTGTAGGCATTGAGAGTGAACTCTAGTAATTAAATATCAGCAAAAACTTAAGCTGCAGTTTTTATTTTATAAATAAAATCCTTATTTATACAAAATTCAATAAATAAATAAATATTTAAATGTCTAATGGTAAATTCAAATAAATGATAGAAAAATATAATTTAATACTACAAAGATATTACTTAAGTTTTAAATAAATTTTACAAAATATGATATTGTTTAATGTTTTCTAAGGTGTAATATTAAATATGATAAAATTAGTAACAACTTTTTATTAGAATGAAATTCATAATTGACTATAAAATAATTATGCAAATATTTTCACGATATTGTACTATTGCTTAAATATTTTTATAAATAAAATATTCATATTAAAAAATATGCTTGTTAATATTTTTTATATTAAAATACAAAATTATTAATTTTAATAAAGAAAATTTTAAAGAAAATAGGTACAAAATTAATTGTCACTGTTTTTTGAATAGTTTTGGGATTTGAAATAGTGGGAAAAACAATTACTTTTCGATTTTTTGCAATATCAATTACATATTATTACGAGTATTATCTGTACGAATAGTTAAAATCTTTTTCTGCTTTTAAACAAAATTTTAAGTTTATTTACTAAGATTTCCGATTGTATGTAATCTATCGAAAAGTTAAAGACATAAATGGTATTAGTTTGCTGGGTAAAACAAGGATAATTTGAAAATAATTTATAGCGTAGTAGTATCTTATATAATTTTGCTTGTCTACGTATTTTTCGCCACTTTTTAAAAAGTATCATAATAATTGTTATTTTTTTCTTTCATTTTATTCCTGTACACTTCAAACTATAATTTTTTTAATTTGCTTTAATGCATTTTTTGTAGGATACATCAAGAATTTTCCAATATATTTTTTAACGTTGTATAGGTTATCTTGACATATGAAAGCGAATTTCAGTTAAAATAAATATTTATTCCAAATATCAATATAAAATGTTTTTTGAGTATTGGACCTTTTTTATCATAGTCAAATGAGCAGCATAAAGAAAGAAACGAGACAAAGAAATTTTCTCTTCGTTTTATGTCTACATTATATCGTCTTGATATTAAAAATAATGTGTATTTACATGATTAATATATTAAAAAGTATCTATTTTAGAGACCATTTTTATAACATAAAACCAATGATTTAATATGAACTTTGAAGAGTCAGATACGCAAGGTCTTTCGCTTAAACAAACAACTTTATCTGAAAATACATACGCACTTGCATTTTTATGTTTATAACATAATAATAGAATTCTTTTAGAAACTAATAATTAGTTCTGATTATTCCTGTATATAAAACGCGACTTTTCAAAATTTTATAAATAGAAATATTATATCATTACAAGTTATTTTAACAAAGTTGATCAACGTATTTGTTAACATTAACAAGTTAATCATTAATCTTAAGATATAAAAGATTTTATAATATAAATAATTATTTCTTAAAATTTATAGAAATTAGCTTATCAGATACAGCCTTTATATTAATTATTATATATAATGTAATAAAATATCAGCAAATTTTTTTTCCATGTATGATTTTAATGATATAAAATGTAATGAAATGTCAATATAGATAATGAAGCTTGCAGACTTAATAGCAGCTATCGCTCTTTTAACTTTATAAGCTAATCATTATTATATATTTTTTTACCCGTAAATATTTGAACTATCGAACAAAAAACGTAATTTCACAAATAATTTATAATATATTTAATCTACATTTTGTATCCTTATAAAATGATAATCAAAAAACTAAAAAAATATTCCTAAACTTGTGATAATTTAAATACATATAATTTCATGTTTAATATTTTGAATTACTTAAATTATAAAAATTCTATTGCCAACTTTGAATGATTTCTAATAATGCAAAGAGTTAATTAGGATGTCGTATATATAAAACTTTTGTACGTTTTCATTTTTTGATTTTGTGTGAATGTTACAATGATGATTTATTAACTACGTAAAGTTAAGTCGTCAAACAAAATTAAAAAATGAAAGTTAATGACTAAAAAATAAATGATAAAGGTAATAAAAATTTCAATGTACATATTCGTATAGTGAAAAGCTTTTTAGGTATTAGAAAATTTGTGTCATACGGGAAATCAAATTGAAGGTAGCTTAATGCTATATAGACTATATAGACTGTTAAAATTGTTAAATTTACAAACATAAAGTAAATAAAAACTTCATTTGGAAAGAACGTTCAGCTATTATAGTGAGAACAATAAAAAGGTCATGAATTTTTTATCTGCAAGTCAAAGCAAAGAAGCTGACGCTACTCTCCAATAAGAAGTGATATTTGCTGTTGCAATTTTGCTGTCACAAATATACTGATTCAGGATCAAGTCAATCGAAATTATCAATATAAATGATTGCTTGTTAAGGAAACTACACAAGGTGTAGTTCGCCGATTTTCTTGATATTGTGATATGTTGCAGGATATCAAAAAATATTTGTGTTTTATGGGTGAGAAGCATCCTTAAAGTTTATTCTTGAAATGCTTTTTTTTTAAAATAAAAAATGATTTTTCAGTGATGATCTATAAGGATATTTTTTAACCTTCAAATGGTTGTTTAATTACGTACAAATATATTTCTTATATTTTTTTAATATATTTTTCTTATATATTTTTCTTATTTTTTTATATATTTTTCTTACATATTTATATTTTAAGGTACATATCAGGAAAATCTTGTTAGGGTTAGTTACCCTTTTGAATATATTTTTTTTAAAACCCTAAGACACGTCAACTTTATATCTCAATATTGTTTATCATAGAATGATTTTTAATAGATTCGCAAAATTCGTTTAATTTAAAAGTTTCTGGGGAAAAAAAGAAAAAAGTCATATTTACTCTTATAATAAATAAGGGGTGCAACCCTTTGGAGTAAAAAAGGATGCTCTTTAAGGATACTTTTTACCTCATAAATAGCCGAGTTAGCATGTAAAAAAACACCCGTCTAATATTTTAGAGATGCTAAAATATATCATAATATCAAAAAATTCGGTGAAGTACACCTCGGATAATTTCCAGAGTTTCAATTGCTTTGTTCCGTTCTCTCAGTTAGTCTATTACTTTCTTTTTCTGAAACTGTTTCCTACTGTTTTACATGAAAAACGTTCTTTTAAATGATATTTTAAGAAAAATACTTTAAAATTTAGCATAATTTTTAAATGATTAATTCGATAAAATCATGTTTCTAATCATTTTACATTACTGTTTCAGAAAATCGAATACGTATTGCTTAAAATCAAAGCGTATCTGCTTGACTGATTATTAACTATTGGGTGAACTTACGCATGTTTTGGTAAACTACAGCAAACTTCCATAGATAAACAAAATAAACCATGTACAATGAAGACGAAGAAAAAATAAATTATTCGAAAAAATCATTTGTTTGAATACATGCGAAATGTATAATCAAAACTTTTTTCTTTTTTTATTGTATTGTATAAAAAATTATTGCTTTAAATATAAATATTGTTTTATATCTAATTGAAACAATTCACCAAATTTTAAATGTTGACATATACAGAATTAGTAGTCAAGTAATGGAATGAATAATAAATATTTATTCTACACGTTTTAGAAAAAATAAAAAAGTGAAAATTACAATTATGCCGTTCATGGCTGATTGAAATAAATAGACTTGTCAATTATTTATTTATTGGAAATTTCAGCTATTACACATGACTGTATATTAAAAAATTTAATTCATTATTATTGTATTATTATGATTACTGGAAAAATAATGTAATTAATTGCTATAAATTATGTTAGATTTTGTTTAATTTGCAATAATAATAACACTTTTTCAATCAGGATTTAACAATTGCTTTTTTTACTTCATTTGATAATTAATAAGTATTATTTTCCATTTATCTCTGATAAAAATAAAAATTAGTTAATTATATTTTAAAAACTAAAGAAGAGAATTCTTATTCATCTAATTAAATATATACTGATGAGGTACTTCAAGACAGGTACTTTCTCATCTATCGTGTTGTGGAACGGTTTTTTCTACTGTTAATTTTTTCCAGTTTCTGATTTACGTTTTCAGTCGCCTTTTAAATAAATATATATTTTCATGTTCACAAGCTTCGTTTACTTATATAAGAATATGTATTTAATACGAATGAAAACCCTTAACAATAAAAAAATAATATGGCAACGAAAAAATATTAAAAATAAGAAATGCCAAATAAGAAACGAATGTTTTATTAATTTGGTCGATAAAATCATTTTCTGTTTGCAATATATGAGTTTCATTAGCAATTAAATTATAAATGTTGATTTGAACTATTAAAAAAACTTAACAGTTATTGAATAACGGATAAGTATATTTTAGTTTATTTAATTTACTTTAATATGGTAAAAAATAAAGTAATAATTAGAATTAAATTTCTTAAGTAGGATTATTTTTATTGAAAATTTCAATATTTATAAAAGATTTTCTTTCTTTTTATTAATTTAATTTCTATACGTTTTCATTGTATTTATAATATATAAAATGTAAAGTAAAGATTTCTAGAAAATTTATAGAAATATGTGGATTCTATCAAATATGTAAACTGTAATAATAGATTTGGGATTAAACATCATAAAAATTGAACACATCCGTAATTTTATGTGTTGTAAAAGATAAATATTTATAAATGAATAAATATGTTGTATATTAACTTTTAGGTGCTTTTGAATGAATTACATACATTTTCTTCTGGAATATTTATTATATAAAATAGATAAAATCATAAAAAAAATTTCATTTTCTAATTATCAAATCATAATTTCTTTGGATATTTACTACTTAAGTTTATTTATATTTATATTTATCTAAATCTTATAAATTGAAGAATTATTTTTACAAATATTAATTGAATTTTTAAAAATATTATCGTTCGATATAATAACAGAACAAAATTTAAAGAATTTTTTCTATACGATAACTTTTTACAATAATTGTCTTGTTTTTTATATGATATAAGTTACATTATTAATTTAACTAATTATTTAAACACTCACTGTCTCTGACTCTCTTTTCCTTTGTCTTTTTCTCTTTAACTTCACAGCATACTTATAATAAAATGTGAAATATCCGCAATTGAGGATTTATTAAAATGAGTTTAATATACTTATGAATTATAGTAACTATATATTTATTAAGAAATGGTATAAAAGGAAGTAGATACAGTCAATCAAATAAATAAATTTGATAATTTCAAATAAATAAACTTGATA
Organism: Wiebesia pumilae; assembly: GCA_018907045.1. Classification (NCBI taxonomy): domain Eukaryota; kingdom Metazoa; phylum Arthropoda; class Insecta; order Hymenoptera; family Agaonidae; genus Wiebesia; species Wiebesia pumilae. Next base: position 860,033 of record JACCHZ010000151.1, read on the forward strand.
ATTTCATGCATTATAACAAAATTTATGCTTTAATGAAAAAGTAACACTCGAAACATTGGTTTCAATGAAAAAAATCAAATACTGCCACTCAGAAACTTATACTTTTTACTTATATATTGCAATTCCAACCGCAGTAAGTTTAAATGTAGGCTATGCTTGAACCGCAAAACTAATTCAACTAAAAAAATCAGTAATAATAATAAGCAAACGTCTGTCTATGTCAATTTTGTCATCGCGGTTAAGTTTCGAATCGAATGGAAGTTGAAGTTCCATACAAGCAGGCGTACTTAGATGCATACGTGTTCGCACATTAGAAAACCAGTTTGTCATTCATAAAAAATCAACAAATCCACCTGTATAACTAACTATAAACTATCGTTTGTAGTTTTACGCCGCCCGTGGTATTTTACTCACGCTTTTACCGTTCGATAAGACACCTGCCTTTTACTATCATATTATATTCGTGTCACTTTATCAAATTTATACCATAAATCCTTAAGAATAATATTTCACATTGAGGTTTGTATAAGAATCAATGTAAATTTTTAAAATTATACTTGGAGTTAAAGCATTTACAACTGTGGGATAGTCAGATGGATAATCGGTTAGCTAGATTTAGTTGCTATGTTTTGCAATTCTTATTTGTACTAATAATAACTAAGATGTACAGTTAATAATAAATTAGATATACAACGTAACATATGACGCATGACTAAAATAATTATAACATTGACTATATATTCTTAAAATCGGTTGCACGATTCAATTTTATTTATTTACTTTTCACGGGAAAAATTTACCATAATAGCTTATCGATAGTTTATGCATTGAAACATATTGGTTTTAATAGCAGATCATCCGCCTATCATGATATTAAAATTTAGGTTTTTGTTTTACTTTTTTTCGAATATTTTTTATAATGGCTGAGTAAGTATCTTATCAAATTCATTGATAAAGTTATCTCTGTTATTTTAAAGACAAATATATATTTTTTACAGTAAACAGTTAAATCACAGTTTAATGTACCTTTATTGAAATTAAAAATATAGTACTAAAGACTAAAAAATATTTTATTCTTGTTAAGTATTTGACACAAATAAATATTTTATATATAATATAATTACATGATAAAACTTACAACACAAATAAAAATTTTTTCATATACAATATAAGAGTTACAACTGTTAGTTAAGAAATTCATAAAGAAAAATGAGCCTAATGATTTTACTCAAATAAGGTAAGTACCATTCAGGTTCTATATGAACTTACCTACATTATGAATCAAGCTAGAAAAACTAAATTCGCTTACCTCTATAAAATTCGAGTCTTTTTTCTTTTTTACTTACTAAATAACATGCAAATGGGAACCCCGCGGATTCACCTGAATCAATAAATTTTAATCTAAATTATACTTAGGGTGTAACATAGAACAAGGGTGAAAGTCTTATTTATAAATCATGCTAATGTAATTTACAATAAAACCTTAACGTATGACTTTCAATAGCGTACGATAAGAGACAGTTTTTTAGAAGAATAAAATGTCGTTTCATTGGGTTAGTATTTTCTCACAAGATGTTTAAAATAAATGACTTTTTATCCAACATAAAGCTCGTCTTTTTGTGGCTTCCTTCTTTATATATAAATATCAAGAAATATTTTTAATTAAATGTCGTATGAGAAAAATGATGTTTACTTTACCACGTTAGAAATCCTTAACACATAGCCGTTTTGGTCTGCTCGACGATGTACAACGGGTAGTCATCACATCTATTTTTACAGCTTATTTTTGTGTCAGTGATAAAGGCTTTATACCTCGGTTTACATTATTTAGGTAGGCGTTTTGTCGCATTGCACTTTTATCACTCAAACTGTCGGAAAAGTCCCGAAGGCTATACTTCATTCTCTCCCACTGTTTGCTGAATAAATTGTGTAGAGAAGTTCCTTCGCGCTACTTCACGATACCAGCTGTTTTCAGGGAAACCAGATAACGTAAAACCATGATGGGGATACGCCATCAATTTACACAATTATCGTATTATTGCAATTCACAGGTTATGAATGATTAATAAGAAATTGCCCTCCTTCATATGTTCTTGTATATTAAAAGAAGAAAACGTTTCATATAAAATTATAATTTCTATGACTCTTGATATAAATATATCAAAAAAACGTACATAAATCTAATTAAAAAATCCCTTTCCAATAAAAGTATTTTTTTTTAATTTTCAATTATCTTCTTAGATCATATCAGGATGTTTGTAGTTGTTTTACTATAATTTGCCATACAAGATCAGAATACTAAATGTTTATTTAATTATATTTAAGCGAATTTTTCATAAAAAATGCATTCACGCTTTGTTTGACATAAAGTAATTATAGATTTTAGATTACGAATTATCGATTTAAATCATACTTGATCTTACAATTTTTTAAGTTAATAAATTACTTTTAATTACAATGTTTTATTTTAATTGAAAATCAAATATTAATATTATTTACATTGTAAAGTGGACAAATGCTTGTAAATTTCGTTTTGTATTTTTATAAAGAAATTTTATATTTTAATAAATAAATAAAAACATAAATCTTTCCGAGTAAGCAAATCAATTATTAACTTATTGTTTTTTGAAAGCCTCTTTTAAACATATTTCTGGTAGAACAAATTTTAAGGAACTTAGCAATAAGATGCATGTAATCAAATCAAGATATCCGACATACATAATTACATAGGTTATAATTATTTTACGCAACTTTACAAATATAATTAACTAAAAATTAGGGCTGATATTTTAAAGAACTTAATATATGTATTTAAATTAAATATGTAATGCAAATAATTCAGTTAATAATATTCATTTATATCCATATGAGAATTATTCTACTAATTATCTTAGTGAGTCTAAAAATATAATTCCGAATATTTTTATATTTATGAAGGTTTATATTTTAATGAAATATGATTATTTTAATGAAATATGATTATTTTAATGATTTGAGACTTTTAATTTTTAATTTTAAAAATTATGATTTTATGTAATAATAATATCATTTTAAAAGTATTCAAAATGTATACTGTTATTTTTTACATGGCTATGACTGCATTACTAATTATCGTGCATGTAAAATACCGAAATTCTTATTCTTTGATTTTAATTTTATTTCTCAAAAATAATGTTAATGTTATAGATAATATGAATAATGTTAATATTATAGATAATATTAATAATGTTAATATTATAGATAACATTAATAATGTTAGTATTATCAATAATATTAATAATGTTAATATTATGTTAATATTAATAATATTATTATTATGTTAATATTAATAATATTATTATTATAGTACGTATTCTATTTTCATTGTATAATTTAAGTATTCATAAATTTAGATCTAAATGTATGCATACAAACGTAACAACAGAACAACAACAGAAAATGGTAACTTTAGTATTTATTCTATTAAATTTAAATTATATCCCCCTGACTTGAATGCCTATTGAATATATTTTAACTTCTGTAAATAAGAAGATGAAGAAATAATAAATTTGATCAACTTAATTTTAATTCGGATGTATTTTAAAAGTACAAAAGAGAACATTTTATTTACTCAAGAAAAAATAAATGCCAAAAAAAGGTTTAAGCTTTATAAAAAAACTATTTACATAAGCTTCGGAGATTCGAGAATTTATGTGAGTGGTAATCCTGGGAATAGGACAGATGGTACGTTACGTTAGTTGGTAGTAGTGTGTTTCGCTTTGCCTTCTGAACGATTATGGATATTTTTATATTTATATAGGTTGAAGCATATATTTATGATTTTATATTTAAAGAATTAAAGTTTTTGGGATATCATTTAAAAATTAAAAATTAAATATTAATATCCACGATTTAATTTCGCAATAAAAAAAGTCATGAATTAGAATTATAATATTCCATAAAATTAAAAATAAATCAGTAATACTTTATTCATCTAAGATTTTATTATATATATGTATAATACTTTATTTTTCAATATTAATAAAAATGTGTAATTCAATTTATGTGATAAAATGCTGCTACTTCATTCGGAATTTATTTCGAACTATATTTGTTAAACAATCATCAACGTGTTTTACTTTTATGTGTATTAATAACATATAAATATGAAAATTAGACTTACCTATCATAATATGCAAACATAATTTAATTGATATTTGCAACTCTTTGGTTTCTAAACTAAATATATTCTAAAATTGTTTATTTTGTCGACTAAAAAATAAAAATATTAAATTATAATTATTTCAGAATAAAGAAAAATCAATATTATTTTCAATATAAGAGAAAAAATGTCCTATTTCTAATTAATCTGAGATACGTTTCAACCTCAACGATTATTTTTTTTATACTAACTATTCAACTTTTTTATATCAGAGTTTTTTAATTCGGTTATAATAGTAAACCTGTTTTATATATACACATCGTAAAATGTTATATAGCGAATAACAAATCTCAATAATTTTGACCAACTTATTAAAAAAGATATAAAAATAAGGTCATTAAGAATAATTAAATATGTGTACAGATGCTAACATACTTTCGAAAAATGTATAATAAATTTCTAATATAGATAAAGGTATAAGTAATCCCTTAAAATATTTTTATTAGCATCTACATTTATCAGTATGTAAAAATATTTTTATATATTAATTTACATTATATATTTTTAATGTATTAATAATATTAATTAATTATTAAGGCAATGCATAATTATTTCTAAATTAAAATTTATTATATTTCAAAATATGTATTTTTAAAATATGATATACTTTGATTACAAATTATTTGATTATAAATTTACAATAATAAATTTTAAGTAGTACAATATAAACAATTTTTTAAATTAAATTTATATCTGCATGAAGGGAAATAAATAAATTGTTTTCAAATTGCTCTTGATAAAAGTATATTAAAAAAGATGTAAGAAATGTAATGATAAATTAACTAATAATAATCACAATAAATCAATAATACAATTTAATCACTTTACTAGTGAACTAATGTTTCTCGAACAATCAATTTAATCATTAATTATGTTTTCGGTTAATTTTTCATTGATTTAAATACTAAAATAATAAACTAAAATTATTTATTATAACATTCTTATCTGAAATTTCTCTTGTCATTTAATTGTGTTTTAACGAATTTATTACTGATATTATATTACAACTTTCAGTAAATATTTATTGTATGTTTTATTATCTATTTGCATTTTCTATTTGACAAAATATGCGTATTTGTATAATTATTCCTTGCATTATATCTTGGTAAATTAATAATTAATGAAAATAATATATTGATAAACTTTCACATGGATTAAGAAAATATACATTGTGAATTTTCAGAGGTTTATAGAAAAGAATATACCGAATATTTTAAAAATGGGTAAAATTTAAAAATGTGTTTTTAAATTAGTTTTTTTTCTTAAATATGGCTTCAGTAATAATTGTTTTTATGTTAGAATAATCGAAGTTACAGTTTCATATTCATGATAATTAAAATTGAAGGCGATTCATACGATAATATATTTAAGGTTATAAATTTGAACATAACTTGAAAGTAATATTTAATAAATAAAAAAGTTCATAAGCGTTTTGTACTTAAAACACCATAAAATTAATTAAATCCGTGAATGAATTCAAAGTTACAATGTAATAATCAAACAGTTTTTATGTGCTAATATAAAATAATTAATCGCGATGTTAAGAAGAGAACAAGACGTAAAAATGTTAAATAAAATGAAATTAGAAGCATTGCATACGGAACCGCGTTTCGTTTATTTGCTTTAATTTTAAGACTATTTCAATTATTTCTACAGATTTACGTTAATATTTTGCATACAATGATTATTCTCGATGGCATTCCAGAACGAGAAAAAATAAATAAAATTAATTAATTCAAAGGAATTCTGGTCACTGTGGTAAGCATCTACATCAACATCAATGCGTTAAAACAATTATTAGCCGTGATTATTACGCAAGTTTCTTAGAGAGATAAAACTCAGTGTTTGAAGGGAAGCGAGCATTATAATAAAGCTCCTCTTCTCATCGTGCATACAATAATGGGGCAGCCACAGTGCCGCGACTCAGTGTTATTCGCATAACGTCGAGGCCAGTTTCATACGGATCGCGAAAAACTGATATTTTTGCGCACGCGCAATCAAACGATGTTCAAGCAATTAAAAATTTACTGCGCTCGCTCCATGATATACCTTTTACCGTGGCCAACAACAGTCAATCGCAAAAACGAACGAAATTTTCTTTAGGTGGAAAAAGTAGAATGAAGTATAAATCCACTTCATAATTAACTCGCTTTTTAAATTATCTTCTCGATATACCAATATTTAAGATATACTATTTACCTTGAATTTTTAATTTGGTCCAGCACACCATATATTACATTAAAGTGCAGGGTTAATTCTAGTATGCGTATGCGGTAATTCAGTAAAAACATTTATTACATTCTTAATTTTCAATCAATTGGTATGATACATCTCTGTGTTTTCATGAAATTATAATTTTAAAGAAAATTTTTTCATTTATTTCTTGTTTATCTAATAAAATTCAATTGGTAATCTAATTTTATATAAAATCAATAAATCATTTATTAGTTTTCAGATAGTTTGCTCCTTTTTATAGATTCTATTAGTTGTCCCGTTTACCTGAATCTTTTATTGTTTTTAACATTTCTTAAATATATTTATAGGTTTTTTAATTTATAAAATCAACATCACTTTATTATATATATATATATATATATGTTTACAAAAATTGCTCATACTATATGAGCAATATAACAAATAGTGGACTAGGTGATTTCCTTATCACCTGAATACTTTTTTAAAATTTTTGTTTCGATATTTTTGTTTCTGTTTACTCTTCGGTTTCTTTTCATACTAAAAAATGTATGTACATAATAAGTACATAAATTATATCAATATCAGATTATCATGGATAAATATTACGTAACTACCAAATAGTGCTGTAGACTTCCTGTATACAAGTGTTTGATTTTCAAATGGTATCAAGAAAAAAGCAAAGAACCTTAATTAAATTGAAATTGTACACTACTTCAATAAATGAATAACATTATACGTTACAAGTTATACATATGAAATTTGACTTTTAATGATAATAAAACATTTATATAAAAACTGTGACTCAAGGAGGATACAATTATACGTGTTTAATCTGAATGAGAGATTGTGAAAGTTTCCAAATAGATATAAATTTAGTTAATTTTTCGCTTGTTTAAATTATTTACACTAAATATTATATTCATAATCGTATTATTGCATTTTTATTGAAAAGATATTTTCAATTTATTTAGACTGAACGTATAGAAGATTGAAGAGCCTATTCATCTGCATTACATTTAATCCTAAAGTTAATTTTCTTTATCGCATAATAATATGCTGATTAGTATTTCATATGTATCTTATAAAAGGTTGAAAATACATTACAAGTAAAAGTGTAAATATTAATAGTATTTTTATAAAATTTTTGTAAAATTTATACATATTCCATCATAAAATTTTTTTCAGCTTTTATTTATCTTGAGTAAATTATACACACGAACTAATCAACTTTTCTGCGTTACATAAAGTTCTGAAAACTAATATTTTGACATATAATTTTAAGATTTTAATTATAAAAATAGGAAGTAAATAAAATTATAAAATAATAAAAAGTTAATATACATTTTATACTTTAACTCGGAAAAAATAATCAATTTAAATATATATATATAGATCTGTAAATAAAATTATTTATATTTCTTTCATTAAATAATTTAATTTAAAACTAATTTACACAATTGGCAAGGCAAGAAATTTGTTAAGAACTTTAATTTAATTACATTAATTAAATGGTAAATCAAACGACAATTGCGTGTCTAAGAAGATAATTGAAAATTGAATAAAAAATATTTATTAATTAAATGTTTCCTGCATCAACTGTATAAATTTTTTATATCATAAACATTTTGAATAATAGTAATAAAAGTAATAGTATTGTGTTGATATTCACTATTATATTAATTAATAAAATATTCTATATGTAAAATTGGAGTATTCTAACTTCACTTTATAAATATATTTAATAGCTAGATCAAATTTTATAACTACTATATTGCTATACAATATAAGTAATACATATATTTTTTAAAAAAACTTGTTATCAAAAGGAGAATTTATATTTAATATATAAAAAAAGAAAATTTATTACTTATTTGTATATTCTTTTTTATAAACATCACAAAATAATGATCACATAATATAATAAAAATGTAGTCCTAGTTTACATGTAATGAAAATATAATATAACATATAAATAAGACACTAAAAACATATCAGTCGTTACAAAATCAAACACAGATCAGTTTTAAAAATAAAGTGCATATTTTTTGTTTTTTAAATTATTTGAAGCACTCATGTATACATATATTTTGGTATTACTATCAATGTTTTACATCTAAATTAACGAATTCTTCTAAATATTAAGTGTATTAAAAATATATTTTATAATATTTGAAATGTTCCTTATGTCATTTTAGCCTTTAAAAACGTGTATATAGAAACAAAATTTAGATAGAAAATTGTTACAAATAAACTATGATAAACCAATTCAAAATGTTTGAATAAAAATTTCAAGGAATTAAATGTATTTCATATTTAAGCGAATGAACAAAGCAGAAAATGTGGTAAGGAATTTCAAGATATTGAGAGGTTAAAATAAAATAAAGAACTCAAAACATAATTAGATAAATGTAATTTTTGATGTAATAAACAAACCTGTATGTAACAAAAATTCAGCCACAATTAATCTTAATAATTCAATAAATATTTACTTTTTAAATTAAATTACGATATAAATTTAAGTAATTGGATACCATGTCTATTTTAATTAATAAATGTCTAAAAATTGTTAGAGTAAACAGATACATCAATATAATCAAAATTTTATTGGAATAAAAGCTATGAATTAAAATTATTATAAATTATATTAGCATATCTAAAGGTAATAAATACATAGAAGAAAAAACTATTCATTAATAAATGAATTTTTTCTATAATAAATAAATGATAAATTATATAACATTTAATAGAAATTTTTCGTTTTTGTAAGTTTTTCTATATTTATAAGAAGAAAATCTGTACTGATCAAAGATCTAAATATCAATATTCTTACTCTTACAATCCTATAAGTATGAAATATTTTTATTGTATCTTAAAATTTAAAATTTAAATTTGCAATACAATATAATAATAATACTTCTTTATAAAACTATTCATTATCATAAGAAACTCAAATTGCGCAAATATAAAAAAATTCATTATTTAGCTGGTACATAAATATATTTTACAGTATTTTTTGTTTTATTTTTCGAATCCTTGTTTAAATTAATTGTAGTAATATTAATTATACTCTTTGAGTATTTTTAATGAAAATGATAATAAAAGAAATATATTTGTACAGTAGTAAACTATTAATATTTTATTAAATAAATTTTCAATAAATTGTAAAAATCTTTAAAAATTTACAAGTATGTTTTTAATACATTTTTATAAGGAATTACTTTTATGTTCTAAATAAGATAAAAATTAAAGAATAACCACTAAGAATATTTTGTTTTAAAAACATTTTAAAATCTAAAAATGTAGTCAAGAAAAAATGTGTACAAGTACAAGAAATTGTTTAAGGACAAATAATACTACATTTCGAACAAAAATTGTAATTTTTTTACTTTAATAAATCATATATTTAAGTCACTCATATTTGATAGATGTACTACGTTAAAGTTATCATGAAAAATATTTATTTTACAAATTTTGTTTCGATATATTCGAAATTTTGTATACAAACATTAAAATGTATTTTTAAGATAGAAATATATAAAATAACTTTTTTAGGTTTTTACTTTTACTAGCGAAAAGTTTACTAGTTTTGATATTATATTAAATCCACTTTTTTCGATATTTTTATTTTTATGTAAAATTTGATTATTAGAAAACTAATCACTTGAATTAAGTATGAGTTTTGTAAACCTACTATTGAAAAATTTATTTAATTTAAGTGTTCGATAGAAGATATTCGAAAATATAATTTTATTTAATAATTGTTTTATATATAAACATGATTTTTTATCTTTTTTTGATTAATATTATCTTAATATTATCATAATATTATTATTATTATATTATGAGAATTAAAATCAACGATTCTCATTATTTCATAATTTCTGAGAATAAATATAACTATAGTATTTCTCATATATTGTTTATATTTGATTTATCATTAATTATCAAAGATCTTTTCCTACTTTACAATGATAGATAACAGAAATTTTCAATCTGTGACAAACAGTAATAAATAATTATTATAACATTTCTGGCGCTTTGTTTAAAATGCGTAAGTATCCAATGAATTATAATATTTATCTTCTCCGTATTTGATATCGGTATTTCTTAAATTGCCGTATTGTACATACTTTATTATATATTGAATAATTTATGTATGAAATAATGTATGAAATAAAAATTATGTATGAAATAATATCATTATTTAGAATATCAAAATAATAAAAAGTGCAACATTTAATAAATGACAAATATAGTATAGCCATAAAAAAGAGTATACATGCGTCCCTGAGCTCCTGTAGAAAGAACAGAATATATAAATATTCTTCCAATTTTGTATTCTGAGTTCATTTTTTGTCGTTATATTTCGTTGAGATGGCCTACTTTGCTCTGAATTTAGAAAATCAGCAATAATAGTCAGTATTCTATTTCATCTGTTATTGTAAGTATTTCAATAAGCTTGCATCCTATTTGAGCAAAAATGATGTAATTTTAAAGTTAGAAAAACTACTTTAAATTCACTAAAGTTAGTACTATTGGTATTAGTAATCTGAGCAAAACGTTAAAATGTTATTTATTATAGTTATAATCCTTATTATACTGTTTTTTCAGAATTTCTCAACTGTCGGCGAGCTTAATTTCTTCAATAAAAATATATAATTATTAGAAAAAAATGTTGAAAAAGAGCAGAGGGGTGCTGAGTTATCGTTATTAGATTTAACATATTTAAGTTGAAATTAAGAGATAAATAAGACGCACTCGAATCAAGAAAGGAAATAATGAGGATTGGAGTAATTTGGTTGAATATCTCTGCGATTTTTAATAAAAAATCTTATAAAGGAGATATAAAATTTCGCAAAATAAACGAAGTTCATTGACACTTGGAGTTATTAAGCCGTAAAGATAGCTTGTAAATGACGAGCATTACGCGCATGCATTTAGACGATGCACAATCCATGCATTCACGCACTGGTCGCACATAAACCCTTAATAAAATCCACTGGGGTGTGATGATATAGAAGAGAAAAGTAATGCGAATCTGAGCTACCCACTTAATAATAGCGAAACCCGAGTTTTGAATTTTACGTGTATTCTCTCGCGGGCATGTCTAGTTGCGAAAGAGTTTCGTCTGTCTTCTTAAAGATTCTTTTTTTACGAAGTTTCAGATCCAGACCATCATTTTTATCAATTAAATTAATCGATTTCATACTTTTATCGCTGTTTGAGTGCTCTTTTTGCTGCGTATGAATACTCTTTGAATGCGCTCTACGAACTGAAAGAATTTTCATAGCTAATTTTATGTTATTTTTATAGTTATTTGTGTGATTCGCTTATTTTAAGTTAAACTAAAGGATATTATGATATAAGGTTTATTGTATTATATTTCAAACAAATAGAAATATTATTAGCATATTATTACTATATTTTTATAGTTTAAATAATTTTCAAAAGACAAAATAATTTCAAAAGACAAGAATCTTGTGACCTAACTGGTAAGCATAGCTACCACCTCTCTTTTGAGGTAGCTAGATTATATCCCGGAAGGGCCGACGGCAATGCACGTATAGAACAGTTGCGTTACCCTCTCATCCGCCTGCACATTTCCAATCTAAGCATATAACCAGCCTCAAAACATAACCGTTTATATAAGATACTACGTCATTGTTATTTAATAAATAAATATCTGTTTCTCCCAATAAATAAAGACGATTTATTTCATCTTGACGCACGCTCCTCACGCTTCCCCAAAATATATTTATTTTTTTAATTTATTATTCGTAAACGTACTACATGTAATATAATTCTTATATAGTGAACTATTATCGGTTCATTTATCAGTATCATATTGAAAAATACTTGAATATATGTATTCATAAATAAAATAAAATAAATTAATTTCATAATACAAAATATAAGTAAAACTATTTTCATAATATAAAATAAACAGTATCGTTAGCTAAGATTTTAAAGTAATAATGCATAGTTATACAGGATTTTTTAGTAATTGTGCAAATAAAGATAGCATATGATTGTTTTTGACATACTGTATTTATTAATATAGTAATAATCGCTGTTTTAATGTCATCGGAAGTGGCGACTAGTTTGCACCTTTCCTCCCTGTCAGTCTATTGAAAATTACGAGCATTACGCAACCGGTCCAATCAGAGCGGAAATCCAGTTGAATCGATTATTTACTGACGAGTTCTTTGCAGCGTATTATATACGCGCGAGCATATCTGTGACTTTTGCTTTTATGCAAAAGCACTTACTACGGCAGAGTTTGCATTGTTCTAAACAAATGACTTGCAGATTTTTTGAAAATGCTCTCCAAGTGAAAGTGCCGTGCTAAACGGAAAACTTTTATTCGTAGGTGGACATCGGTCGAAATCATGCGCCGAATGGCGCGTCATCAATCGATGCGCTTTGAATCAACGAGCGCGTCTGTCATAACGGAACTTCACGTGATAGCGCGTCAAACGGAACAGCGCAAGGCATCCGACTAAGTGTAAACAGCGACTACCTTAAATTATCAAAAGAAAGCGATCTACTGGTAGATTTGAGTCGAGAATCGCGAACGTGTGCGTATTGAGCTTGAACCGTGTATCGAGCGTGCGCTATATGATCGAAATGTAGCGAACTCAACGAACCTACGTTTTGGGAAACGTCGCCCGCGAGCTCGATCTAGAGCCTTCTTGATTGTGCCAATTATGGTAATAATTCAATGCAACTATTCAGTGCTTGCACGGATCGGAAGTGCTTTTAATCGTGAAGAGCTCATTTATAATTCTAGCAATAACTCATCGACTTTATGTTATTTATTATCGTAATCTGTATTGATGGCTCAATATTGTTAATAGTTATCTACGTATTAATATCAATTAATTATTGAAAACTTTATTTAAATTATATACATATAATTAAATTACATATGTTGTCATATTAATAGAGTCTTCATTGATTTTAACATACTTACTTACGAAGTTTTCAAACAAGCCAATCCATCAACACAATTCAGAATTCCAAATTGCGAATTATAGCACCATGGTACTTTAGCTGTTAAGTCATTGGCGTTGTTCATGGTATACATCATTTCATGATTTTGTTTTTCTAGAATTAATTTTTGAAAATTTACTATTTTAATACAAAGCGTCGTCTTTTTTGAAATTTTGTTTAATAAGAAGAAAATAAAATAAAATGGAATTTGTAACACACATTGTACTAAGGACTGAATTTTTAACATTTTCAAATTTTAATTTCCGATATAATATATACACACGACATTTAATACTTAAAAAAAGAATAAAAATTTCTGAATCACTGCACAAAAGCAAAGATATATTCGATAAATATTTAACTTTGAAAAATGTTCATAATGGTAATATTTAAATTGACATGGTGAACCTGGAATTTTAAATTAAGTTGCAGATTCAAATGAGAAGGCTTATTCTTAATTTCGTTATTTCAACGACAGCTCTTTTATAAATATCTTAATTACTCTGTAAGATCGAAAAGGTTTAATATTATAGAACAAAAATAAAGGGTATAACATGCATCTAACCAATGCTGCAAAAAAAATTAATTGCTAAGAAATGGAATTAATTGTACATTTCACATTCCAAGGCACAGGTACTACAGTATTAACACGTATCTAATATTAAAAATTCTCAAATCTTTCATTAAACGCGGGACATTAATGAAAGCATCAACTAGAGAAAAAATAATTGTCCCTCGAAATCGCATCATTCCTTACAAAATAGGAAAAGAAAATAGTCTCGATAAGCGAAGAGTGAACAGAAGACCAAGCAAGCGCATTGATTCATCATCGTTTTTTTTCGCGATATTACTCAATGGAAGAGAGAGAGAGAGGAACCATGAAATATAGGTGAACTATTCTTCTACTATACGAACGGCGCATGCGTATTAAAAATAATTTAGTAGTAGGTTTTTTTTATCATCATTTCCGTTCTTCTTTTTGTGACTTGGTTGCACCAGTCGACATTTTTTCGACAATTGTTTTATTTACCTTTTAATTGCAAGCGTTATTAGCCTCTAGACTAGTGAATTTTATAATTCAGCTACTATTGCTCAAAGATAGTATAATTATAATAAAAGGAGAAGGCCACGATTTTCATGTACGTTGATAAATTAGGTATTTAAACGATAAAATCACTATTACTATATACATAGTATTAATAATTAATAATATATGTATATATATGAGTGTTATATAGTTAATAACTTATAAATCATTTTAATCTTAAATTCTTGCAAATTTGATTTTATTTTTTCTTACTTTTTTTTTTCTTACTCTTAATTATAGTTCTCTTGTACACTTTCTTTTTCTTAAAAAGCTAAATATTATCTTAACTGCAGATAAATTAATCAATATATATTTTAACTTCCCTAGCTTGAAAAAAATGTTAACGACCTTCTAAAAAAAGATAAGCTTCCTTTACAAAAATGAAAATAACATATTATGTTTATTATTCATCACGTGTATACCCTACGTGAAGTCATTCTGACAATAGCAACGTGAACAGGTATTCAAATTTAATTCGTGAGATATATCCATATATCCTATATAAATGGATATAGCTTGTGAATTAAATTGAAATACCAATCTACGTTGATCTTATCAAAATCACTCCATGTTAGATATATATCATCAATGTAAATATCAATTTTTAATGGCGCATTTTAAACGCTAAAAGTAGAATAATATTCATGAGATATTTATTTAAATTACATAAGCAAGAGAATTTAGTAATCTTATAATGATAGTTTTAATAGGAAATACACGATTTTATTCATGACTATCTGCTCACACATATTCTAATTTTCTTTGTATACTACAATCATTCCCTAATGAATGCAACTTATACAGTTATACTGCAAATAAAGTTATATTCTATTCTCTGATTTAAGTATTACAAAATGGTATTTATGCTATTAAATGCTTACAGATATTTGTAGATATACTGTATTACTGTAGATGTATTTTTAAATTTTAGTTATAGTAATAACTACGTAAAACTAGTAATAACAAAATTAATAAATGAAAATAAAAATTTGTATTTTATAAAGAAATTACATCAGATTATTACAATAACATTTCTTCATTTAAAATTTCTATATATTTAAATTAATGTAAATAATACAAAATTGTGTAGAGCTACTTCACATAACAAAATTATTTGGAAGTTACTAAATTCTTTCACAGTAGACATTTTTTATGATTAGATAAAAATTTATAAAATACGTAATTTTAAACAATTTATTTTTAAATACTGTATATAGTGAATTGTAACATCATAAACCTAAAGTTAGAGTTTTACATTTTGTTTCAAAAATTCATATAA
Organism: Wiebesia pumilae; assembly: GCA_018907045.1. NCBI lineage: Eukaryota > Metazoa > Arthropoda > Insecta > Hymenoptera > Agaonidae > Wiebesia > Wiebesia pumilae. The sequence continues at coordinate 875,789 of JACCHZ010000151.1, forward strand.
AATTTTTTCTTATAAAACATATTGAAAATATGCTTTTTACTTAATCTATCTAGTAATTTTACACAATTAATTTAACAAATAATTTGATATCATGTAAATTGAGCCTATTTTTTAGAATAAATTTATATTTCAAAAAAGTTGTCCAAAATATTCTTCGAAAACTCTTTTTTAGATTAACAAATATAAAATTTTCTACGTGATAAGTGTATGAAATAACATTATCTAAAAATTACATTTTATTAAATTTTAGTAATTTATATAATATACTTTATTTAAAGAGTTTATGTAAATTCAATAACATATAATAATAATTTATTTAAGTTTATTTATACTAATATTAATTCATCCACTTGTATTTGAACAAACATTTACAATTTTATTTTATTTCTACAGGGTATGAGTATTTTTTGTTTCAAAATTATAATTATATTTTTTATTATTATTTCATTACATAAAAATAATAATAGCCAAAATAATTATATAATAATATCTATAATACCATTTACTACTTATAGTATTATTTTTTACCTATATATTGCATTTTATTATACTATTTTGCAAAATAACTAAAATAATTATATCGCGATAATAATAAGAAATAAAACGCATTGATTTTAATATTATATAATAAGAAATTAATTATTTCATTGGAATTTAGTTCGTTAGGTGAATTTTCAATATTAATATTAAATTTAGTATTCATTACATAAATGACACAGTTTACTATTATAAATTCAGTCAATAATTTATTGAATTTCATTTTAGAGAAATGTTATTTTTATTTTAATAATGATAATAGTTAATATTATTAAATTATATAAATATTAATTATATAAAATATTAATATTATTAAATATATTAATTAAAATAAAAAGCAATTCTTAATTTAATCATTAAATTATAAATAATCATTTTTTAATCTAAATAAATATATAAATGTATACAGCTTTCTATTTTTATCTATTTCTATTAATGAAAAATTTTAGTTTAATATTATTTTTCTCATGAATCTAATTTCAAAGAAGTTCTCATACGTACAGTAAAGAAATTTTCTTTTAATCGTTTTAAATTTAAATTTTTTTAAATTTAAAAGTTTCTTAAGGTTTAGTTAATTTATTCCCCTAGCTTATTTGTTGTTTAATTTTCAAAAATAAATTGATGTATAATGTTTATTTGAATAGAATGATATTGATAAACATGATTGAAATATTTATTTAAATATGTATACAAATAAATGAATAATAATTTTTTATTTTTAAGCTTTTAAAAAATTAATTTCTATTCAAAATATTTAATATAAAAATAAAAAAAAATTATTGATACTTTTAATTTGAACATTCCTACACAGTATACTCTTGAGGTTCTCGAAGAATTTTTAATAATCATATCCGCGATACTTGACTGTAACATGTGAAACTATTTCCTTTAATTTAACGCTTGAATTATTTACAAATCTTAGAAATTAAATATAAATTTGCTATTATTTAAGATTGTTTAATAAATTCAATTTTTTGCTATTATCTTTAACTGTTGAAGTACTAATTATTGAAAAAATGCATTAAAAATTTTTATATGTATATTTTATTTCAATTTGTAAGTAATTTTCTAAAAAATTGCAGAATCTTAAATATTATATTTATTATTAATTTATCCATATACAAATTTATAATTATTTGTGTTACACATCTATAAGTAATGTATGTTTATATCCATATACCTAACACATGTGTACTTGAAAAAGTATTCAAGTATAGAAAACGTATATAGTCATATATATAAATACAGGGGTGTGTACCCACCCATATATAAGCCCAGATTTAAAATATTGTTTATGCTTTTGCTACTATCAATTGTTTACATAATTTGAAAATAGTTAAAGTAAATATTGAAATGGCATTATAAATCCATTTTGAATAAAAGAATTAACTCTAATTAAGTTTATTTTTTTTTATACAAGCATGATGTATTGATTCATAATTTTAATTACTTGAAACTTTAAATATATAAATCAAAAGTACATTTCAAATATAATTATTAAGTACTATATAATTACAGTCGATAAGGACAAATCAATGTAAATTTAACGCATAAAAATTGCGTTTTGTTTTTTTTAATGATGAATAATATCTAAAAATATTTTTAGGAATTTGCATTTGTACAAGAAATATGAAGTCGGAATATAATCAGATAAAAGTGTAGCTTTAAAATTAGGTGCCATTGGTTTATAATACAATAATTTTGATCTTTTTTAATAATTCTTTTCAACAACATTTTTGCTTATTACTGTGTAGGAATATTTTTATATATAATTTCAGAAATTCAAAAAATAATCTCATGTTTTTAAATTTATATTATATTTATGTATTTATGTTTTATATCAAACTTAACATAATAATAAAAATAATCGATTTATTTCTCTTTAGTAAAATACAATTGTAATGTTTTTATCGATAAAATTAAGTGGCTTATAACCAGATGTATACAGCCAAACATAACGACAGACAGATTGAGTATTTTGTACATATTGTGTCATCTTTTTTCATTATATGATTGATTAATTGATTGGTATTAGGATTAGCAGTTTGAATAATAAAAATAATACCAGCAACTAAGTAGTATAATTCTTGGTTAAAAAGAAATAAAAGAAATAAAAAATAAAAAGAAATAAAAAACCTATTCATAAGGTCTAAAAATTATTTAATAATATCCAAATAATATAGACATAAATATAAGGCAGATATATTTTATAAATTTTAATTTTTTATTTAAAAGAACTTGACAATATCATTCAATTGGATTAATTATTAAATAGATTCTTATTCTAAAAGATCAAATTCTAAAATATTATTCTAAATCATCATAACAAAAATAATAAGATTTTACGGATTAAATCAAAAAGTTTATAAATTATAATATTGTAAAGCATAATATTATATTTTTTTATAACTGTTTCATAATAATTTTAAACATTGCATATTACAAATTAACAAAGTTTTTCTTTAAAGTTATCAGAAATACTTATTCTGCCAAAAAATGTTTTTACCTAGCTAAAAATAAAAGTTATATAAGAAATCGTCATCTGTAATTTTATATATAGAATTATAAAAATAGGTATTTTATTAAAGTTACATAAGAATCAAATTTTTCAAAGAGAGTGCAATAAGATACCGATTAGATTCTTTATTATGAAAGGGCTCCTAAGAATTTCTTATAAAAATATATTAATGAAAATAGTTACATTTCTTACAATATTCAATGGTTTGGTAAAAATTTGATTTTATAATTCTTTATTTTCAATTAACTACAATTTTAAAGAATATGTAAAGAAAATTTCACTTTTTCCTACCATTAAACTATCGATTAATGGTTTCTAGTGTTTTTCTTGTTTGAGATGATTGAATTGATGAGCATTATAATTTCTACAGTAATATACTAAGTAAAAACTGAACTTTATAATACTTAGTTGATTTAGGATATTTCTTCATAAAAATGTTTTATTAGACATTTCATTATAATTCTTTTCATATGTAGCAAACGTTAAAACTTATATAAATATTAGTTTTTTCAATAATAATGTTCATTTGATTAATATAAAATATGTCATTTAACGCTGTCAAATTAAAGAATTATTATTGACACAATATTTAAATGTATCATAGTTGGTGTAACATCAGTTCAAAAAAATTTACAAACTCAAATCCTAGTTTTTTAACTTAATATATTGATGTAATATAATTAACTGCTATGTTTCACAGATATTAACTTAAAAACAGATATGTGTAAAAACAAATACATTTCAAAATTTGATAAATTAAATTACTTAAAAATTAAAAAAGGATAATATTATTACATACAATGTAATTTTATAAATCATATAAAACATATTGCAATTATTTATAATTTTTGCAATTCATTTATTTACTAGTAAATCATAAATTTTTAATGTATTTGAATAAAACTATATTATTTTTAGTAATAAAAAAATAAAATATTTTGAAATACCTCTTCAGATTTCCTTATATAATATATTCGTTGTAAATAATTAAAATTTTGTCGATATTTTTAAATGAAGCAAAAAACAATTAAAAGAAAATAAAAATGTGCATAGAAGTCACAGTGTTGTTTTTTTAGAGTTTATTATTATAAACATCCTGAAATAAATATTTGAAATGATATATAAAACTTATATATCTTGATATATAAATCTTTTATTTTATTAGATTATTTAGCAAATCATTTTTAATTTAGTTGATTCAATCAATTGGTTTAAATTATTAAAAAAATTAAAGTAAAACATAAAATAAAATGTAAAATGTAAAATGCTTCAGAATGTACACGTACAATTTAAAAACTAATTATGAAATATGTAAAAGCTAATAACAATTTAATCAAATAAAATTGTATAAATTTACTAGTTGTGTAATTTATAAAAAATTAAAGAGAGCATATTTTTCTTTTTTATGTATAGGATTAAATTTTTTCAGAATTATTTCTTAAAATTAACAGAACCTAATATAAGTTTATTTTTTAAATAAAACAGACTGTCAGCAAAGAAAATAATAAACTATCAAGTTTATATTAAAAAAGATTACCTTTTGAAAAAATATATTAAAAATTTCAGTAATATTTATAATCAAATAAAAATTATGCATTTAAGAAGTTTTAATTTCTTGAATAACTTAAGATAAAACATTTATTAGATTTAAAATAAATATTCTTTAAACTAATATCTTGACAATATATAATAAAAATATATTTTTTTGATAAAAGAATTTAGAATGTTTACGTTAATGCTTATTAATTTAGCAATTTATTAAGTATAATTAATAGTATTTTTATTATTGCTTTAAATTATTTATATTTTAAAAATTTTGATATAATGACTTAAGGGATTATTGAGTGGAGCAATACAAACGCAACTTTTTTCAAATTATTTGGAAGTTCTTTTAACTATCTATAGTATTTACTTAAAATTGATGGCAAAAATCTTCTTGCGGGTTTATAACCGTCTTGAGTTACACTCATGCTCTACTGACTTAGCTCAATTAGATGTCTGGAAAAGACATGCTTTAAAGTTTTTGTTCATGGTAGATGAAAATGCTCTCTGAGATCCATAAAGAGTTTCTTTAAATAGATTTAAAATATTTTTTATGTTACATTCAATATTAATTAATTACTTATGAAAATGCTTATACGGAATATTATTAATTTTCTCTTGTTATAAGTATGTGTAATGCTACGTATCGAAATTTTCTTGCAGAATTTCATTATTATAACTATTATAACTATTATTTATGAAATAATTTGACAAGTTACTGCAACATAATACTAATGTGCTTTATTTGATTGAACTTTCTCCAATCTTACATTTTCTAAATTAATCTATGCAATCTATTATAATTTATTTCTTTCCTATTAATATCCTATATTGAGAGAATTTTCGAATATTTTACAAGCGTTGCGAGCTCAATGAATGACTAGCTATATTTTGCAATACTTCATAATTTCTCTGTTTAAAAAATCACATTACTCCAACGAACAAAAATATCCGTGAGCACTTTTTAATATTAGCTTCCAAGAATCGAATAAAGTATGTAAGTCGAGTTAAACCGAACTTGCAAATGTGATTAATAATATTGTACATAAAATAGTTTTAATAATGAAAAAATTATGAACACTCACGCAAGATATAAGGTGAGCTTAGATGAGAAGGAAATAAAAAATAAGAATGCGTAAGACTACAAAAACGATAATGAAAAGACTTATACGCAGTTGCAATAATATAATGACAAAATGTACGTACAGTCACGTCAATTATAGTGAAAGAGAAGTTGTGAAAAGAGCGTAAAATAAAAGTCTCGCGTAAATAGTTACATGACTAATAAGAAAATCCGTAATGATGTTAATCGAAAGAAGACTTCAATTCTAATTTTGTTGATTCATTTTACAATATATGAGATAATTTACTTTCACTTTTATTTGAATTATTTAGAATGATCATTTGAATCTAAATAGAGATAGAAATTTAAGAAAGCTTAGTATGAATAATATAATATAATATATTTTAATAATATAATATAATTATAATAATATAATAATAATAATTTAGGCTGTTGAATTTAAATACTACTTCGATAATTTTAATCATTTAGTTAAAGGTTATTTTGTCAATTTAAACAATTAAGATACAAAAGAAAATTAATTAAAATTTTATTTATTTCATTTTGTAAAACATGAATTACATAAATCCAAAAATGATAAAAATATATATTTTAATTTCTTATTTAATTCTTAGTTACAGTTATAAATATATTTATTAGTTATACATTATTATACGAAAAATATTATTACGGAAACACATATAATTATTTTTTTGACGTTTGATGGAATTACAACCATATTTTAGTATCAAAAACTTTTATTTTTAATTTCGAATTCTAATGATATTGTACTATATGGATATTTGTAAGTTTTGTTTTTATTTGTAATTTAATTTTATTTAAAATTAAAAAATACTTAATTAATTTCTCGATTAACATTAAAATTAACAAAACAGAAATTCCAAAAAGTTGTATATACGTAAAAAACTGTTAATACATAACAAATATTTAATTTTTGTAATACTAAATATTCATTTCCAAAATTTTAATCATACCATTTTGCAATTTAATTTTAATTTTTAAATAAAATTAAATCAAGTAAAAAATTTGAAAACATAATTTTTGTAAAAAGATTTTCAAGAAATTACATCTTATAAATTATTGTATCGAAATAATAATATTTATAAATTCTACAAAGCAAAGTTTGTCTTTTAAGAGGAACGTAATTAAAATTAAAAACGAGCACAAATTCATTTTGAATTAATTATTATAGATTAAATAATAAATAATTTGTGACTTCAGAGAAAAACTGTCTTCTCTAATTCAAAGAAAAAATTAACGATTAATTAAATATTAAATTTTGAATAGTTTTAGAAAATTAAGCAATATAGTAAAGTAACGATAGTTTTTTTTCGTACGTAGCAATAATTGAAAATATAATTTATAGTTTATTAACATTATAATATTTGTTAATGTAGTTGTGTTTCAAATAATATTATGTTAATATTACATTAAGCATATATGAAAAGAAAACATATATAAACGTTTTGAATCCATCATTTTGTTAAGAATTAAACTTTAATTTCAATTTATTAGAAATGATTAGTACACACATTACTAAAACAATTTATTTAGAAAAATATTTCCTTTTGCATTACAGAAATTGAAGGAAAAAATTCTTGAAACAAATTTTATATACAATTGTTGACAGTATAAAAAAAGGTTTTCGGAGGAAAACATTTCCAAAAGTACAATAGAAATACAATCTTGTTAATCAAAATCAAAGTACACAGCTTTCGATTTTATTGCAAAACCCGTGAATTAACAACATTCAGTAATCTATCAAAATTTATGAAACTTATTTTTTCTTTAATTTATATAAAAGATACGGATAACTTTCAATATCTATTTTTCTCTTCGAATTTTAGTATAATTTTTTATGAAAAATAAGGTTGTTCCTTATTAGGTTTTCAAAATGCAGAAAGAGTTTGTGTAAGTATGAGTCTCAACGAAATTGAGATTAAGATTTATTCATAGGCCTTTCCAACATCAATTTTCTTTCTGTATATAATTATTTTATATAATATTTATTAAAATGTTTGAAAAGTTAATACATCATACGTAATAAAATTATCAAAGATAAGGATTACAAATACATGAAAATAAGCAAATTCACATTCCAAAGTTAACAGTTAAAACAACATTTATTTCCGAAGGATACGCATCCAAATATAAATAGATCTCTTATATGCGTATGTTTATTTTACACACATACAAACCTGCACACGCGCGCGGGCCAAAATAATAAAAAAATAAACATCGTGATACGCATACCGCATGTATAATAAGTGGGTCCATACGCGTGGTTCCCTGCAATGCTATATTGATTGGAAGTGAAGCTCGGTCGATATGATACTCAAGTGGTGGGTGATGGTCAAACCGAGCAAGCAGGCGCTCGTGTTGACGTATCCATGTAACTAACAAACTGAAATAAGCGGATAGAGCCCGTGGAAGAGCCTCACGCCTAGCATATACGAGTCTACGAGCACATGCTTGAGCTGCGAATATGTGCTACGGAGCTACAGATCGTGAACATTTATTCTGCTTTATTGCAGCTCTTTCTGCTCTTTTTTTCCATTTTTTGAGCATCTTCAAATATTGACCAGCACGATTTTATTAAATTATGCTAGAATAATGTGTGAAGTTATGAAAGATGATTGAAAAGTATTAGCTGACCAACTCACGTGAATAATCATAAAACTATCTAAACAGAATTGTTTTATAAATACCTATTAATAAATACCGACTTTATTATTTTTTATAATTAATATATAACTGTAAGTCTAAAGATACAAGATTGCTGCTGCAAAATTGACAAATGCTTCTTCCTTCACTCAGAATGTCGTCTAAAAGAATTTATAGATACATATATCCATTCAAATTATGTCAAGTTTTTTATTATCTATTATTACCAATCAAATAAATAATATCATCAATATTCATATTAGATGTAAAAACAATTCGAATCTTTTTTCACACAATTATTTAAAAATAAAGTTTAAATCTTTTATTTTTTACAGATAAGTATATAGTGGTGAAAAATGATTCTTGTATTTATTTTAAGTCTAAATTTTACAGAGCTTATAATTAAATATTTTCTTTCAAATCATTCATTTTTAATACTTGATTCTAAATAGTACCAGATATACTTACACCTAATAATACATCCATTCATCTAACATTGTTTAATCAATTTTCCACAAGGCAACTTAATTTTAAAAGATAATTTTTTAATGAAATCACGTATTGATATAATTTAAGAATTTTGAGTCGATTTAATTAAAAAACTTAATACAATAATATAGAAGTAATATATGTCATAATTATTATTCATTCAAATAGTTATTTACGAACATTAAATAGCTTGTCATTTTATTACATCAAAATATGCATTAATAATCTACAAAGAATCTAAACAGAAAATAAGCCTGAAATATGAGAAATAAACAAAACTTTCTAATACGTCAGAAACACTAAAATAATTCTATATTTTATTCTCCTTTTATAAAGATGAGGATTTAATGCACTTAGAATTTCTCATATACAGCTATTTTATACCATATACAGTAGTAAAAACAAATTTATGAATTTCAGAAACTAACACAATTATTATATATTTAATCAATTTTTCTACTACTTTATTAATTCCTGGACTGATTTGAATTGTTAATAGTATATTTTCAATTTTAAGTTTCATATTAATTCCTCCCATTTTAATAAAAAAATGTAATTCATGTCATTATCTTTTTAGATTGATGTTTCGTATAAGTGCCTAACTTATTCCAGTATTTGATGCATCTATTAAGTACCTAGTTTCTGCTTCTAAGTTTTTGTTTTTGTCTTGTATTGAATTTTTCTATACTTGTGAAGACCTTGAGGTTAATATGCCTTATAATTTTCTCTAACCGTAATTATGTATACCCAAAATTTTATTATTACTCCTTTTCTTTTTATTTATCACTGGTACCTTCCCCAATATAATAATATTTTTCTAATATTATTTAATTTTTAATATTTTATTTTAAATTTTCAAATACAGATTATTCTTTGTCATAAATTTCTTGCTTTTTTAGTCATTTTGTAATTTATTTTTGGTTTCATCTCCAAATCTATTGTAGATTTTGCAAACATTTTATCATTTTTCTCTACATTGCTTCTGAATTGTTATTTTTTTAAAACCTGTAAAAAATTGAGTAAATTAGTAACTTAATATTTCATATTTTCTATTCTTTCCTTCAGTTACACATAAAAAATGTATCAATTAAACTAATTGATTTCTACTATTTTTGCAAACTGAATCAAAATTTATATCTAAAAATAATTTATCATTTTTACACAATATCTTTAAATAATCAAAATAATCAATTTTCATATGTATACTTTCATCTAAGTGTATTCAAAATATTATATGTACTAATTTATGTATAATACTTAGCGTACATACAAATTGTATATACTAAGTATATAGATTTATAATTAAGACATGTATTTTTAATAGTCCAATTCTTAGTGAATTTATACTTTCAAAATATTTTACTCGAGAAAAATCTATAATTCTATTTATGTTGTCTTTATAGATCACTTAAATTTATCAGTACATCATATTTGTACTTCCTTCTCATTGGCTGTTTGCAACTACTTATTTATATATTTACCGCTATCCTAACATTTATGATCACATTCTCCATTTGTAAGCCATCAGCGCTCTATAAAGAAATAATAAGATTAAAGGATTATTCGTAAATAACATTAAAACATTTATTAATAATACTAGAAAATTCTTTAAGTACATAAAAGAATGATTATAAATATTAATTGAAATTTAATTTAAAAATGAGCAATAAATAAATATAGTTTTTACACCATCTCATATCTTGATATTTTCCATTTTAAGCGCTAAAAACAAAATTAAATTTTTTCTCATGCAATAAGTGTTAATTATTAATAAATCTTGATTTTGCATAAAATTACATTCTATAAAAAAATCATTGTGGGTTTATAAAAATTTGTAAAAGACAATTTTATTATAATTATTAAAATATTACATGTTTAAGATTATATGTAAGTTTCAAATACAAAAATTTTATTCATTAGGTATTTATTTCCAAATTTCTCGAAATAATTTTGTAAATTTTTCTTACAAATAAGCTATCATTTCTTTTCCATATAATATGCGTCTTTTATCAATTTTACCTAAAGAGAAATTGCTTGTCTCCAAAATACCTAGTAGGCAATTCTACGTGAATCATCACGGATATTCACATATGCAACACTGATTATGTTTACACGATTTTCTTAAATTACTATGTTCATATTTTTCTTGAAATATTTTTAACTTTTTACGAAAATTTCTTTTGGGAATTTATTTCTACAGAATTTTCTCATGATGTTAAAGTGACAATTTAGATAACCCAGCTCACCTATACATACAGGAAAATAGGATATTGGTCTTTAAAAAATATATAATGGATCATAACTTATAAATATCAAGTACATTTTATTTCTTTTAGTGTAATACTCCTTTATCATAATTTATAATTTCTTGACGACACAATATACAAAAGTTGATAATTTATATCAAGGATTAACGTACTTGTAAAACTATTGTATATTTAAAAATTATAAGTAAATATTGTACTTCGAGTAAGCTAATCAGTACTAAAGATAATGAAGAGTAAACTTGAATTAATTTAGTTACTGACATGCAGGGATATATGTAAATATTCTATAAAAATTATTATATTTTTTGTACTTCAACACAATATTATAGATTTTTAAGATTCAAATTAAATATTGGTTCTAATTTCGTTGACTTTGATACTTGTGGTCAAGTTCGGTCAAATATAATCAAATTAATGTGATCACTTTCACGGCATCAATGAAGTCTGTGATGCATTTTAATGTATGTTATCGACTTCATTTTTAAGCGTCCATAAGTTGTTGTAAATGTAAACGTTTGAAAGTGAAGTTAGACTAGAATAATTGGGATTCAGCATACTTTACTTCGCTGAAGTGTACTTACGTATTTCTGTTTAATAAATTAAAATATACAGTCGAAAAAGCAGATTCAGTACGGCTGTAATGCACATATGGAGAGAAAAATGAGATAAAAAGGCACTTCATGATTAGCGGATTATCGGCGAATGAACTAGCAAGTCGTTGCACTTCGTTGGATGTCATTCGACGTTAACCACTGTCTAGCGTTAAACGAAAAGTTTACTGACGCTTACGTCGGATTTTAATAACGGAAATGACGAATCGCTTTCACGATTTCACACGATGCGGAAACTTAATTGAGAGATCCTCTACAACGCTGGCGCGACACTTTCACACAGTTTTGGATCCCTCTTTCTACGAACGTTCATTAGCCTCATTCCAATAAATCGGGGATCAACATTAAATTACTATTTTATAGATTTCCTAATTTCTTCTTTTCCTGAAAATGCCTGTCTCTTTATTTACGTAATATTTTACATAAACAATTTATAAATTTATAAACTGAAGATAAAGACTGGTAATCTTATCTAATAAATCAAAATTTCATTTTGAACAGTGGGCCGTGCGAAAAATGTTTATTAAAGTTGAACAATTAACTTTTGTTTTCTATTTATTATTTTAACGACAATAAAGATTGATTAATGCATACACAAGAAAAACTTTTATAAAAAATATTATTCCTTTTTTATTATTACATTTTTCAATTATTTTAAATTTGAAATATCTTAGTAATAAATTTTTAATACAATTAATAATCTAGTTGATAAATCTAAACATACTAAAGTTATTTAATGTTTACTTAAATACAAATTATTATACATAGAATTTAACTGTATGTTTGTGGAAATATAAATTATAAAATATTTTGAGCAAAATTTTCAATTTCATTTTTATCTATTCTTTTACTTATCTATATTAAAATCAAAAAGCTGTTATTAAATTTTAATACTCACTTCAGTATATTTCACTCAAATTTGAAACAAAAATCTGTAATATAAAAAATTTCGATAGTTCGTTAATAACAAATATTTTAATTATTTTTTGTACTAAATTTGTTATTAAGCATTATAAAATTGTTTAAATTAATTAAATGTCTTTAATAATGATGACGATAATAAATAGTACTATATTGATATGTGCTCTATCAATAGTACTCTAATGATAATCCAAAGGAAGAACTTTTTAACCTAATATTTGTTATTTAAAAGAAAAAGACATTACTTTTTTATTAAGGATATAAATCAAAATAATACTTTGAATGTTTAAATACAGCTAAGCAAAATCTCTCTAATATTTTATCTTTTTAGAAGATGATTTAGAATAACAATCGGTTTTATTAATAATTTGATTAAAATATTTTGTGATATAAATAAGAATACTATTGATATGTTAGTTAAAAATTATGTACGGTGGTCTTACATTGATGTCTTAAAAAAAATTTATTAATTTTGCTATTCACATAAAAAAGTATTGTATAAAATTACATCCATTTACTTATTTTCAATCAGAATTTTGGACATGAATCAGGTAATAAAAGTCCGTATTGCAATCATTCTAACCATGTCACCTGATATAAAGTACGCTCTACCAAATGCAGAAAGGTCTTTCTTCTATATGCATTATATTATAAGTAATAATCAATTAATTATTCAGAGTTAATAAGCTTAGATTTTTTATGAAAATATAATTAATATTTTGATGAATATATTATTTTGAAATTTTAATTTATATTTGCAATATACAAAAATTGAATTTTAATCAATGCAAATAAAAGAAATTTTTGCATTACTTTGATTCTTTATTTTGTAAGATAAAACAAACATTGTTTAATAAATATTGAATAACTGAAAATGATTTAAGATATAGTTTATTTTAAAAAAGTACATTAATATTTGTTTTTCTCGTATGGGTATGGGTTTTTCTCGTTATGGGTAAATTTGTAAATACTAATGCTATAAGATTTATGTAATGACATACACAAACGTATCTTTTATGGTAGTGTTATTTAATTCGGAATTTTGAAGAAGTACACAAATCTTTTCAGATGAATAGTCGTAAAACTAGTGTCTTCTATCGGCTTCCATAGTAACTGGTGTATGATAAAGTATGAAACTAAAAAAACCTCCTTACCGACATAACTAAAAACTGTTGCTAAAAACAATCGCTGTATTATCCATCAGATATAATGATTTAGAACTGTGTGAGTATTAACCGCAAACGAAGACCGGATGTGAGACTTTACATCAATATTATAGATTCATGTATCCAAAAGTATAATATTTATTACTTTTATCATCAGCTAAAGTAAGAGCAAAAATGTAGGAGCCGTTTGAAAGGCTATTTATATAACTACAAGAAGCACATAAAATTATAATGAGTATTATATTAATAAGAGTGGGATTATTGGTGGTCGACGGCAACGGCAGTAGTACGTCACTCGGTAAGTCGGTGTACTAGTGACTAATTTACTTCTCGATACGGCAGCGTCCTGACTCCTGCGCAGGGTAGAAGAGATTCTTAGGCACGAGTGAAGAAGAGCGAAAACTACGAGATTGAAGGCCATCGGCCACGTCGACAATCCCACCACCAACAGCAAACACAATCTTGATCCACACGTACGGTACAGCGGATGCACGATGTTTCATAGACCGTCGGCTTGGTTAGACGCGAAAAAGTTTGTGTTTTGAAAAAAGTTACGGCATACAGTTAACTTTTCCACTTCCGTATTCAATCGTAGTCTAACGAACTTATTAAGCTTCATCCATTTCCTCGCCTCTTCTGAATCTTTGCCACTTGTGATTCATCATGGGTAGTAAGTAACACCTCTGGAAGTGTGTTATTTTTCAACAATTACGAATTACAATTCATTGTTTGAAATGTTCCTTAAAATATAACAAACATTTTTCTTTTTTTTCAGTCAAATTTCTCGAGGTGATCAAGCCTTTCTGTAGTATTTTGCCGGAGATCGCGAAGCCACAACGTAAGGTAGGTTTTTTCATCGATGACATATGCCATTTTATTATTACTGTTTTTTTCATCGAATTTTACATGCGCTTCATTTAACTATTAAATTACGATTATTCAAGTCGTTATGAGTTCTATAAACTAACTTCGACGTCCAAGTAGACTGAATATTTTTCACCATCTGGCTAGTGAAATAATTAGAAAAATTAGAAAATAAAAATTAGAAATTAGAAAAATATGTTTTTCCTATAGATTTTTATTTTTTATATAACTTTTATCCATTCAGATCCAATTTAGAGAAAAAGTACTATGGACTGCCATCACCTTATTTATCTTCCTAGTATGCTGCCAAGTAAGTTTTAAATTCATGTAATTTTTATTAATGTACTATATTTTTTTCTAATTGGATTTATGATATTTTATAGATACCACTTTTTGGAATTATGTCTTCAGACAGTGCTGATCCTTTTTATTGGATTCGTGTTATTTTGGCTTCCAACAGAGGAACATTAATGGAACTTGGAATTTCACCAATCGTGACTTCTGGTCTTATTATGCAATTGTTAGCTGGTGTTAAAATTATTGAAGTTGGTGATACAGCAAAAGATAGAGCTTTATTTAATGGGGCTCAAAAATGTAAGTTAATTGTTGAGTTTTTCTTTTTTTTAATACATCAAAATTCTGAATTATATATTCCATTGGTACATGATGTCATCGGTATTTTCAGTATTTGGAATGGTCATTACTGTTGGCCAAGCTATTGTCTATGTCATGACAGGAATGTATGGAGATCCTGCTGAAATTGGAGCTGGAGTTTGTCTTTTGATCATCATCCAATTATTTGTGGCAGGATTGATTGTTCTATTGTTGGATGAATTGCTCCAAAAAGGATATGGTTTGGGAAGTGGTATTTCTCTTTTCATTGCTACAAATATCTGTGAAACTATAGTTTGGAAGGCTTTCTCTCCTGCTACTGTTAATACAGGACGTGGTACTGAATTCGAGGGTGCTGTGATTGCTTTATTCCATCTTTTAGCAACAAGACAAGATAAAGTTAGGGCATTACGAGAAGCATTTTACAGACAAAATCTTCCAAACTTGATGAATCTATTAGCTACAATTTTGGTATTTGCTATAGTTATATATTTCCAGGTAAATACAAATGAAAAATTTTTTCTTAACAATATAATATCTTCCTACTCTTATTATTTTTTTGCTTACAAATGAAGTTTGATGTTTGATGGAATTAAATCAAATATTGATTATGCATTTTAAATTTTGATGTTGATATATAGGCTTAAGATGCATATTTGTAACATTAGATTTTTTCTATATAAGTATATAATATTTTGTATATAATATTGTGTAAAAGTTTTAATAATATTCTAACTTATAGGGCTTCCGAGTGGATCTTCCCATTAAATCAGCAAGGTATCGTGGACAGCAAAGCAGTTACCCTATCAAGCTTTTTTATACAAGCAACATTCCTATTATTCTACAATCTGCATTAGTTTCTAACCTGTATGTTATCTCTCAAATGTTGGCTGTGAAATTCCATGGCAATATCATTGTCAACTTACTTGGTGTATGGTCTGATGTTGGTGGTGGTGGTCCTGCTCGATCATATCCTGTGGGTGGCCTATGCTATTACCTCTCACCACCAGAATCGGTTGGACATATTGTTCAAGATCCTGTTCATGCTGTTCTCTATATTCTTTTCATGCTGGGATCTTGTGCATTCTTTTCAAAGAGTTGGATTGAAATTTCTGGAAGTTCTGCCAAAGATGTAAGCATAATTAAATATTTCTATATTAAATTTTTATATTATGCTAATTATGATTGAAATTATACCTTTCTAATTATTACATTTTGTTCAAAGGTGGCAAAACAGCTAAAAGATTCTCAAATGATTATGCAAGGTCATCGAGAGAAATCTTTAATACATGAACTTAATCGTTACATTCCTACTGCAGCAGCCTTTGGTGGACTTTGCATTGGTGCTCTTTCGGTATTAGCAGACTTTCTAGGTGCAATTGGCTCTGGAACTGGTATTCTACTTGCCGTTACGATTATATATCAATATTTTGAAATTTTCGTTAAAGAACAAAGTGAAATGGGTGGTATGAGCACACTACTCTTTTAAAACTCACGAAATTTGCGTGAACTTAAAGTGGATTTTGTATTTGATGAACTGGATAATAGTTTATTGCTAAGAAATATCTTAGGCGTTATTTACGAATATTCTCATGTTAATGTGGGTAGAATATTAAGCGTCCATGAGATTTGTGTTCTCGTGTAACGACTAATACTAAATTTCATTTTCGCACTCTTTTGTCATTGTTGCTTTATACAAACGTCATTTTCAATGTATATTTTTTTGAACAGTGATGATTTCGCTGAAAATACTGACAACTGACAAATTATGCAGATGTGTAATTTGAAGGTTATTAAATCCTATTTAATGACATATGTACATAGTTTCTTTAGAAGTTTAAAAAGATGTATTTGGTACTGTCACAACCATAAAAATTTTTATAATTTTTTCTATGTTAAATGCATTAATTTAGCTTTGTTAATCATTTATGATATTCCGATAATATTAATAAACATTTTTTAATTTTGTAATTTATGAATTCGGTAAAGTAACAAAACATTTTGAACAAATTTGTTAATTTTGTTTTTATTTCCTATAATATATGTTGCATTATTGACAGGTATTCTTTATTCAATTTTTCTCAATGCATAATTTTTAATTTTAAATTACTTGAAAATGCAAAGGCAAATAAAAGAAAAGACTTAAATTATTTCTGAAAATTTTAGAACAAAGACTTTTTAGTACAACTTCTAGAACAATAACAGCTAAAATATTAATTATATTACTTCTCTTTGGTTATTTTTATTTAGCAGTGAATAGCAATTATGTAAATAAAATATCTGAAAGAATTTTATTTTGTAGTTTCAAAATAATTTTTGAAAAAATTAATAATATAATAAAAATATTTTCAAATTACTTTTAGCAAGAAGTTATTATTTTTTTACAAACTCTTAAACGTCTTATATGGGTAGGTGCTTTTATATCTTTTTGTAGTGTACTTACCTATTCAATAAAAAAACAAAAGCTAATTGGATTGTAATATATTAAATTGACCAAAAACCTATCTTTTAAAATACTTAGCTTAATAACATTAGAATGACTTGATTGATATTTTATAACATAAATAAGACACTTTTTAAATAAAAATTGATAATTGTTAGACTAAATTTCAAACTTGTTATAAAATAATAGAATTTACATATCTTTTAAGAATTTTATGTATAGTTTGTTATTATTTAAAGTTAATTTTGAATAAATGTTTTACAAACTATTATTTAAAAATTGTTTAGAGATTATTTAATAAGCAATTTACGTTTATATGAATTTTACAAATTTTTTTATATGATTATTAAAATTATTCCTTATACTTGATTTTAAAAATGTTACTTTTATAAACACCTTATAAACTCTTTTAATAAGCAATTATAATTAAATTAAATAGAATATTAAAACGATAGCTAACTAACATATCAACAACTACATTTTTAACTAATCGTAGTTAGCATATATCTGATATATTTATATTAATAATCTATAAATATATCAGTGGTATTTACAGTATCATAATTAAAATACGAGGGAAAAGAACCTTCTTTATCTCATTGGTGATATTTTTTATTACACCTTTCTTGTTGACATCACATTTAAATAACTTAATCATTTATTAATGAATGAAAATTTGTTCACATTTTCTGTATTTTAAATTTGTATATTTTTTGAGTAAAGTAGGACGAAAAGTATAAAAAAAGATACCTTATATTAACTTTTTTTGAAAAACGGAAGATGAAAAAAATACACATAAACATTTTACTCTACTTTAATTATCTTTTCTAACTTCTGGTATGATTCCTTAATCCCAAATTTCGATTAAATCACTTAATAGTGAATGGCTTAATTTTTGTTACATAAACTATATATTATATTTTTAATTTTCTATTAAAACAGCGAAACAAAACAATATACGTTAATTATCACGATCGAATAATAGTCGTAACTATTTTATTTCAAGCGTAAAATGGATACATTTCTGCATATGTATGTATGTATATACATACGTACATGTTATAAAAATAAGTATAATGTAAACAAAAGATAAATTTCACAAACATAATTTTTTTTAATTCACTGTAATAGATCAAAATACACCAAATGTGGTGTGGACATCAAAATGTCCACAATTACATTACGTAAATTTGATAAAAAATTGTAGTTATATAATAAGGATTAAAAGTTATTTTGTTAGGAATTTTAAATGAAGTGTATTAAAAATTACATAAGCATTAATTTTAACATAAAATTTATTCGATAAAGTTGAATAATATTATATTATATGTTAAAAAATAAGAAAAAGAATTGAAGACATTATATTGAAAATAAAAAATAATATAGAAGTATCTACTTACTATAAATTAAAGACTGTACAAGAATGTAAGATTGTTGAGATATTACGCTAGACAACGGAACATTTACACTGAAATAAGTTTTCATACCGTAAACCAATGTTGAGTAAAAAGTTTGGAAAATAAAATAGGTACATCATTTTTAATGCATACAAGTAGCCGCATTTTTGTTATTATTTTAGCATCAATATAATGTTCTATTTGAAATATCTTAATTAATTGAAAATTAATTGTAGTATTTCAATTTAGTACATAATATATTTTATTAATTTATACATATTTTTCATAAAATATAAATACTAATAAGTTTTTATTTTTACACATTTTTAACAAATATTTATGAAAACGGATTAGTATATTTAGTAAGATACTTTACTAGACATTTTTAAATAAATTATATATAGTTTTAAAATTTATTAAATAATGAATTATATTATTATTTATGTAGAAATTAACTTATTAATATTTATTACAGAAGTTCTAAATACAACTTCTTGAGTTTCATTTATCAGATTATGATTTGGTTCTTAACTCCTATTATACCCAAAGTAAATGTATATTTTTTTATATAATTCATTAATTTAAGTGATTGATGACGGTCAATGTATGTGCATTAAGCGAGAAATCTTCATTATTTGCATAATAAACTTGAAAATTATTGACTTTAATCGTATATTTTACATATAGATTGTTTTTAATGTTTGGAAATATAAAAATCAATTATAATAAAGTAGATTTATTTTTAAAAATGACTTACACATATTTACTTAAACAACTAGCTTCTTTTAATATGTTTAACTAAGTATTATGTTAGAAACATTAATTTAGCATACAAAGTAAAAAGTTATATAAATATATTTTTTCTTATGAATTGGTTGTAATCATCAGTAATTAAATTAAAAAGAAAAATATTTTGTAACCTGCTCTGAAAAAAAAACTACAATAAAATGTTAATATAAGCATTATAATAATAAAACGATTAATATATAATCATTTATACATCGATAAAAAATTGATAAATTTAGATGAGCATTTGATTTAAAAATATTGATTATTGGTTAAGAGAGCAGGGTAATAGAAAAGTCTATTTTTTTATTTTATTTTTTAAAAACATCACCTTTTCACAAGTATAATATTGATTTTTTAAATAGAATTGTTCATTTATTTATTTAGTTAACAGAAAAGGCAAAGCGGTAAGCATTGAATAAGACTTATTTGGATTACAAAAGGGATAATTGGCAAACCTTTACATTGTTGGACCATTAGTGTCGACAAATCAGATTATTTAATATTATAAAGATCTGCATAAAAATAATACTAGCGAATAAAAATACTAATTTCACCTTTAAGACCAAAGTTACTGCTACTTTTATATGAGCAAATATTGCGTGAAATGAACAAAATGTCGCGTAAAACTAAGTTAGTGTAAAGAAACTTTAATGGAAGCAATTTATGTGCACAGAAAGTTATTAATAGATTAAGAATATATTATAATTTAAAAAAGATCACATGAACGAATACAGTATATTGTTTTAACTCTTGAAATCAAATAAATAAAAAATTCTTATCATTTTATCTAAAAATTTATTGTTTATAAAAAAATTACAAGGGTCAAAAATTAAAAA
This sequence comes from Wiebesia pumilae, assembly GCA_018907045.1. Lineage (NCBI taxonomy): Eukaryota > Metazoa > Arthropoda > Insecta > Hymenoptera > Agaonidae > Wiebesia > Wiebesia pumilae. The sequence continues at coordinate 896,529 of JACCHZ010000151.1, forward strand.
TTAAAAAGAAACAGCTATTTTAAATTGTTTACTCGCATCAGCAAATATATTAAAAACACAATTATTTTATCTACGTACAAAATTATGTTCTAATATTTAATTTGATACGAAATCAGAATTTTATAACTTCTCATCGGTAATATGCTTTACAATATATTATATTATATTATGTTATATTGTAAATTTAAAAATCACTATAAATTTTTGTAAACTACTGTAATTCTTAACTAATGAATAAATATCATATAAAATATCAAAAAAATTGTTTAAAAATTTTTTCAATGGTAATTTAAACTAGCATGATATAGAATTTATCTCTTTTTTAAATATCTGTTATGATTCTCAGTTTGTAACTAAATAATTCAAAATATAAACGATACTTTTTAGAAAAATGCAGTGTTAATCTATTAATTAGGATGAACACTATTAGATTTTTTAGAGTGTTCAGTATCTGTTTCGATTTTTAATACATTAAGATTTGCAGCATTTCTAAGCACAGTAAATATTATTGTGGCTAAAAACGTAATTTCAATCAACCAACTTGGAACGCTACTACAGAAAAACACCTTTGTAAGAATTTGTAAAAAAAATGGAGTCCACAATACCACGGCAAGTATAACATTAACTTTAAATATTTCAAAGAAAATTTGCATCTTTTCTGTTTTACATGATAGCTCGAAGGTTAAATCTTCGATTTTCATATATTTTTTGTTCTTTTTATGTTGATCTAAATTTTTTATATTTGCCACATTATTAGGTTTTATTTCTTTGTCACTGTTTGATAAAAACCATCCTATTGTTGATATATTTTCTGTGTGAGGTAATTCCTCATCTTCACTATTATTTACTTCAATGACATACTTTATTGGATTATTTCTTAATTCCTTAAATTTTAATTTTTCTGTAATATCTCGACATTTGTAATGTGATATAACAAGTAATAAGGTAGATGTAAAAATAGGAGCAAAGTACATTAAAATAAGAATTATAAATAAATGAATTTTTAGAAATGTTGTTGATATAACACATCTATTTTTCATGCACTGAATAAGTTGTTTGTCGTTTGTCGTTAAGTTGTTTGTTTTCTCAACGCTGCTTAAAAATTCTTTTGCATTTGTATCTAAGTAAATATTTAGTAAATTATTATCACTGCTAAGAAAATTATAATTTCTTTTTAATATTTGTTGAAATCTAGACATTAATTCTATCATATTTTTATCCATATGCTTCTGATTTATAGTCATTGTTGCAACTTTATTATCGATATCTTGGCGAGTTTCTTTCTGTATCAACTGCGTTATATTAAAATGATCTCTACTTGGTTCCTTATCGTAATTAACTTTTGAATTATTCATTGTATATTGTACAATATCGTAGATCTTTGATGACATATCATACACTTCCGAGGAGTTCGGATTTGGCCATAATAGAGTGTCTTTACTACTTACATAATTGTTAAGAGATGAAAAACTTTCTATATAATTCACATTGAAAATTTCGTTCATATGCTGAAGATTGCCAACGCAGTTTTCAAAGAGAAAATTAGCTGTAAATATACAGGTTAAATCTTCTTGTGATCTGCTGTTAATTTCCATTTTCTTATAGTCACCGAAATGAAAAATACCACTGAAAACTACTGGGATAATCCACTGGCTGATAATTGCAAAAGTAGTGTACTTATTGCTAGGAAAATTTAACCACTTTCTTTTTTTTAAAATATTTTTCATTTTAATTTTATTTTTTTTATCTACTTGATTACTTTTCGAGACAATGGTATTACTATCAATCTCATCTCTAGTAAATTTTTTTTCTTCCATTTGAATTTGAATCCATTCGCAACAGTGACGGTTTATTTGTATTGCATTCGCATAAAAATTTATAGAAAAGTTTAATAAAGATATGAAAGTATGTGTAAATGGCATTAAAAACATGATGTACTGGAAAAAAACACTTTTAAAATCACAATTTTCGTTCAAACTATGTTCTACAAAATTACTAAAATTTTCACTATGATGAATATTGTCCTTTGCAGTCGTGTCATATATACGTATCGAATGATTTGTTTTGTTTATTAACTGGTTTAAAACGTTTCCATCGTTTATATAAATCTGATGAAAAAAAAGTATTAAAGCAGTTAGAACGGAACTCGATATATCAGAAATTGATAAAATTGAGGTAGATGTGAGATGCGATTGAGGAGTTCTCTTTAAAAGCAGACCAAGAGAAAAGACGCTGGACAAAAGTAAAATTCCGGCAGTAGTGTCGAATGTAATCGAGTGCATTTTCTGTTCGTTGGCAGTCTACTTTCCTAGGTTGATCTCATATGCGACTCTGCTACAATGTTCTGACAAATAGTTTTACGAACTGAGCAGTTTTCTCTAAAGAGTCTTTTCCCCTACAGATATTTTTAAAGACATGTAATGCTGTATTAGATAGCATGTAACTGTATCTAATGCCTTCATAGGGGTAAGTTCAATATTTTTTCGGTTATCTTAATGTATAAGTAGTACGAAACTATATACTAAACATAAAAAGCTTTCACAATGTTATAAATAAATATAAAATTGAATAATATTTTTTAATTATTAAAGAGTCAATACTCTAGTTATTTACTAGATTTTTGATCAAACACCTACATATTAATTAAAAGCTATTAATACATATATTATATTTAAGCAAACTAAAACATTATTTCAAATATATAATGCGTGAAATAAATCACAATATTAAAAATTACTATATAAGTTCAATTATTCTATAATTTACAAAAGATAAACTATTAGTAAATCATATGCACTTATATCTAAAAACTGTATTTTCTTTATAGTAAAAAGTGCATTTTATTGATCAAATAAATTAATAATGTAAATTAAATTATACCTAACTAAGTTTATATATGAATAAAATATTAAATATTCATGTATTCTTAGTGCTTCATTTTGAAAAGAAACTCTATGTATATTCAAGTATATTTAAGATCAATATAATTTAAAATTTAAAATTAATTAAAAATTAATTAAATAATTAAATTAAATAAAATTAATTTAAAAAATTAATTAACAATAACATTAGAAAAAATATCCAAATAATAATTATTGTATAAATTCAAGAAATAAAGTATCTCATGTACTTTAAAATTTCTGTAATTTTTTAAATTACATTTTAGATTTCATTTATATAAACAAAATATCATTTTTTGTAAAATTAATCGTAGATCAAAAAGAAATTCTATTACATACGATAAATTTGAGATTGAAATTAAATATAATATTAGAAAACGTAAATGATTAATAACTTTAAAAATTTATAATAATCTTTAAGAAATAATTATAATAAAAATTAAATATAAAATTAGTTTTAAAAAAATACCTTATTAATTATAACGAAAATTATTCGATGTTCTATTTTAAAATACATATTGTATATTTTAATTATTTTTATTCTTATATAAAGCATAATAATTAAAAAGATATTTTTAAGAATATAATTTTTTAACTATATATCTAAACTATTCTTATTTTTAAAAATAAGAAAATTTACTGTACTTTTACTTTGAATATTCAATAAGATGTGAATATTATAAGTATAAGATTTAATATAATAATTCTTTCAGTAATCTATTGAAATTTATAAAATCAGAATATAATAAGATAAATTTTTTAGTTTAACGATGATTTTTTGTTTTTAATAATTTTTATTAAAAATGGATTATACGAATTAATTTATATATTACGTCAGCAGAATAATAAGTTATTGTTTCATTTCATTTAAAGCAAATTTAATAATAATTTCTTTTTTATTTTAGCTTATTCGATAATTAAGTATTAAAAAATAACTTATTTAGTACTATCATTTATAAAGATTTACTACACAAATATTATCAACTCCCTCGTACACACAAATGACTGGTCAGAGTTACATAAATATTTATTCAAAAATATGATTATTATAATTATTTAATAAAAAGCGTTAAACTATCTAGTTTAGACATATCAAATATCTCGTGCAAAGCTTAACGAATTCAACATTATTTTAATTTTAATTACTATCTAATTTTTAGAAAATTTGAATTTACTATTATATTAAAAGTTAATGGATGCTATTACAATCTAGAAATTTAAGAATTTCAGATAAATAAGTACCAATTAAAAAAATGAATTTCAAAGTTTGAAAAAACTAAGTAACTTGATACAAAAATAACAAGAATTTTTTCTTATTATTTCATTTTCATTTTCTTTGAAATTTTTTACTCAATCTTTCATTTTTAACCAATCTTTTCAATTTAAAATAGTAATATATGATATTATATCTGTATGTCAAAATACTCCCCAATTTAAGAAATACTATTCAAAAAAATCTCAAGATATGGCTTTGATTTAAGTCTGTAATTCTATTGATCTAATATATCGTTTGAAAAAGGTTTTTATTACCCTTTTGAGTTTAAACGTGATTATAATGTTACAATGGTATTGTATTTCACAAAGAATGATAGTTCTACAATGCTGTTTCAATTATAAATTAATTAGTTTTAAAACAAATTTTGGTGTCACTTATTTCACGTTCAAAACATTAATAAAAGGTAATTCTAAGACGTCGTATGAATACTCAATTTAGTCATTTTTTAAATGGTATCGATCAGTAATCAGTCTTTAACGATTTATTCATTTTCATCATTAATTATTGGGTTATATTTTAGGGTATATTCAATATTTTCTTGATCTTATAAGTATTTTTGCGTCTCATAAACTTAAAGTGGGAAAAAAATTTTAGGCTTTTATTAAAATTTGAAGGACTTTACTACTCTTAAATTTATTTTGAAAAGCAAGGTTAGGCAAATTCTACAATCCTATATTTTGTGAAACAAAATAATTGCCATACGCAATGAAATATATCTTGTTTATTCGTTTACCAAATATAAACCAAGTTTCGTTCAAGTTGTAAAAAAATGAAAAAGATTGTTTCTGACATTAAAAATCGTCAATTAATTACAATTAATTACAGTATGTACGAATTAAACATTCTGAGTACTTTTTTATTTTATTTTTTATCGGTGAAAGTAATGTTTCCCAAACTAAAAATGAAGACAGTTTTCAGTTTTTTTATGAACATTGACTTGATTGATTAAATTAAATAAAAGTAAAAAAAAACTTTCCTAAAATATTAAATGAAATAAATTTTTCTTGAAATATCAAATATGTTAATTATTAACTATAGTTAACTATGTCACAAATTATAAAATATTATATCCATTATTTACCTAAAAAATGTTATTTTTTAAGTTTTTAATTCACGATATTATTAGTCTATTTATCTTTTAATCACTCAGGCGAACTACTTTTTCATAAAAACAAAACTCAATATCCACAAGTTTTACAATAATCTTTGTGGTTTACTAAAATGTTAAGCATATCAAATAATAAAGTGCGAAACTGATATTTTTAAAGCATTATTATTCTCTTCCATTGTTGAAATGCAAGGAATTTTAGTAAAAATTTTTTTGAGAAGAAAATAATGTGTTAAATATTTCTACGATTATGATCAGAGAGATTGATTTCGACGCTGATGCAAGGCAATTTGTTAGCGTTTTGATACTCACACACGTGCTTCCATGCCCTTCTTTAAAATGAAATTATTATTATTTTTATTGTTGTAATTATTCACTTAAATTTCTTTTTAAATAATTATAAAAGAACAAGCATTATCTTTATTGTGTGTAAAATGTCATTATATTATAGAACATACCTTTGAAAACATTATATGTTAAAGTACGTATTAAAACAATTCTAAAAATTTAGTCTTCTTTGTTTATATAGTAATCAAACGCGATAATATTATAATTTAAAGAATTTAAGGTATCTATAAAGACATGTTTGAATAATGTTTCAAAATGTTAGAACAAATGATTAAATAGAAATATACATAGCTTTTAAAATTAAAAAATTATTATTGTTGTTATTATTATTATTGAGTTAATTTTTATTAACCTACTAATAAACAATGAAGTTATAAAATTAAATTTTTTAATTGTTTGCAATTATTAAAAGATAAATAATAAAACGTAACCAATTATTGAACGGTATGAAAAATGTAAACATGAGTGCAAATTCGTAAATTTTTTCTTTGAAATATTAAATATAGTAGATTTTATGTTAAAATTAAATATTTCCTAATTTTATACGAGCGTTTGATTATTAATAAAGTAAAAAAATTAATTTTATCAATGAAAAACGTACGTTAATCGTTAAAGCAGTTATATTTAAAATAAGTACCTAATTCTACGTTATTTTTTATAAGATCAATCAAAGAATATTTTCCTCAAATAGTATTGTAGATAATTTGCATAAGACGAAATAAAAGTAACGAAAAGAGCTTTAATAAAGAGCTTTAATGCTTCCTTTATTTATATCTAAAATTTTATCGATACTTCTTTTTACTTGAAAATTTAATTATAAAAATAATGTTATACTACGTATAACAATTGAACAATAGAGAGTGATTTTATCGACGGTCAGTAGTCAAATCTGTTATTTCAGTTATTTAATTTGGTCCGAAGTATAGAAACAATAGTTGAAATCGATATTTCGCACTCACTAGTAAATACTAGAATTTAATTCTAATTGACGATATTTAGTAATATTTCGCATATAAATAAGAGACAGTATTTGTAACAAATTCATTAGATACGCTCAATCTTGATACTTCAATAAATTGAAATGTCAGCTAATTTTGCAACTACTGAGTCGGTGCTATACAGAAAATTCTAGAAGTCCGTGCACAAGGCCCATCGAGTCCAATAATCGTTGGACATTTGTATAAGAATTGCCACCGGCAAGTTTGGCATTGGTCCACGTTCGTTGCGTGGGTTCCTCCGATTGGCTACAATCAACGTTGAATACAGCGTCACGTCTCTAAAATTTCTCTTCGGATATCAAAAGTAGCCACATTATAGCTATTGAATACTAGACTCACGGAGTTTCTTTGACAGTATAATATAGACGCATCGAGCTGTTGATTCTGTGAATTTGCTTGCTTGGGCAAATTGGGTTAACTGTCTTTTTTTCATTTCTAGTTTTCTTATCAAGCAGACATCTTCAATCATGAAAAAGTTCGCTTTTGTCGTTACGGCATTTTTGTTGCTTGCAGGTAATTTTATTTCCATCTAATTCTTTGTATAATTGATGATTATCCTTTTTATAAGTAAAATCCATGCTTTGAAATTTTAACATGAAACGAACTTTCAACTTGATAACTTAAAAATGTTTAGTTTATAATTTTATTGAAATTACAAATTACAAGACTATTGTTCTACTTATTGAACAATTTTTTAATTTCCATGTTTTTAATTTTTTTTAAATTTTATTTATAGGATTTGCTGCAGCAGATGATTTTATTGACAAGGAAGTAGGCACTGTTGACAATGATCTTGGTTCTAGTCGAGAGGCTTTAAGGACAGGTCAGTTTTATTTTTATAATATGAGTTTTCATATATAACTTTCTTCCAAATTTTTAGAATTAATGAACTTATCAACCTTTCTTTTTACAGATGAACAAGTTGTTCAGAGAGAAGAGGAAGCTATTAAAATTGATGGTTTAAATGTAGCACAAGTAAAAGAACTGAGGGACAAAGCTGAAAAATTCCAATTCCAAACAGAAGTTAATCGAATGATGAAACTCATTATTAATTCTTTGTATCGAAACAAGGAAATCTTCCTTAGGGAATTAATATCTAATGCATCTGATGCTTTGGATAAGATTCGGCTTCTCTCACTCACTGATAAAAATATTTTGGAAAGTAATCCAGAAACATGCATAAGGATAAAGGCAGATGAAGAAAATAAAATACTCAGTATTACAGATACTGGTATTGGTATGACTAAACAAGATCTTGTAAACAATTTGGGTACCATTGCCAAATCTGGAACAGCAGAATTTTTAGGCAAAATGCAAGATACTTCGAACGCTCAAGAAATGAATGACATGATTGGACAATTTGGCGTTGGATTTTACTCTGCTTTTCTTGTGGCTAATAGAGTAATTGTTACAACTAAACACAATGATGATAAGCAATACATCTGGGAATCTGACAGTGCAAGCTTCAATATTATTGAAGATCCAAGAGGTGATACACTTAAGAGAGGAACTACCATAAGGTATATTTTTAAGTATTTTATGTAAATGTTAAAGAAAATATTAATTGATTAATTTAAAAAAACAATTCACTTTTTATAATTGTATTCAGATAGAAACTTTTATGACTAAGTAATAAAATGAAATTCATTAATTACCTTATTTTCAGTTTACACTTAAAGGATGAGGCAATTGACTTTTTGGAAGAAGATACTGTCAAGAATCTTATTAAGAAATACTCTCAGTTTATTAACTTCCCTATCTATTTGTGGACAAGTAAAACTATTGAAGTTGATGAAGAAGTTGATGAAAAAGAAGAGGAGAAGGTTGATGAAGTTGATGAAGAAAAAAAATTCGAGGATGAAGATGCAAAAGTAGAAGTAAGCGATGAAAAAGTAAAAAAGAAAGTTAGTAAAACTATATGGGATTGGGAATTATTGAATGATTCAAAACCAATTTGGACTCTCAAGTCTTCGGAAATTACCGATAAAGAATATAATGACTTTTATAAGTCATTAACAAGTGATGCTCAAGATCCACTAACTAAGGTTCATTTTGTTGCTGAAGGAGAAGTAACTTTCAAATCCTTGTTATTTATACCTGTAGTTCAACCTAGCGACAGTTTTAATCGTTATGGGACAAAAAATGATAATATTAAATTATATGTTAGAAGAGTTTTTATTTCTGATAAGGTTAATGATTTGATGCCAAATTATTTAGCTTTCATTCAAGGTATTGTTGATAGCGATGATCTTCCACTTAATGTTTCTCGAGAAAATTTACAACAACACAAACTTATTAAAATTATCAAAAAAAAGTTAATCCGCAAAGTTTTGGATACGATTAAAAAGATTCCAAAAAATGATTATGCCAATTTCTGGAAGGAATATAGTACAAACATCAAATTGGGTATTATTGAAGATTCTCAGAATCGCGCTAGACTGGCAAAATTGCTAATGTTTCGTACATCAGCACAAGATGGTTATACATCCTTGCCAGACTATGTTTCTCGTATGAAGCCGAATCAACATCACATTTTCTATATTGCTGGCTCTAACATTGAAGAAGTTCAAAAATCTCCGTTTGTTGAACGCTTATTGAAAAAAGGTTATGAAGTTTTGTATTTGGTTGAAGCTGTAGACGAATATGCTTTATCGTCTGTACCAGAGTTTGATGGAAAGAAATTCCAAAACGTTGCCAAAGAAGGATTTACTCTTGACGAAGGAGCTAAGTCAGCAGAAAGGAAACAAGAACTTCAGAACATATTTGAGCCCCTTGTTAACTATTTCAATGACAAACTTAAGGATTACATTAGTAAAGCCCAAATCTCAGAGCGTTTAACTAATTCTCCATGTGCTCTTGTTGCTACCATGTTTGGTTGGACTGGAAATATGGAAAGACTTGCTATATCTAATGCTCATCAAAAAGCTGATGATCCACAAAAAAGTTATTACTTGAATCAGAAAAAGATTCTTGAAATTAATCCTCATCATCCGCTCATTAGAGAACTCTTACGTAGAGTTGAAGAAGATAAAGAGGATGAAACTACAAAGAATATGGCTTTAATGATGTTCCAAACAGCTACACTGAGATCTGGTTACATGCTTAAAGAAACGGCAACTTTTGCTGAAAATGTTGAAATGCTTATGCGAAAATCATTAGGCATACCGTTGGATGAAGTTCCAGAAGAGAAGGATGATGACTTTATTGAAGACAACAATGAGACTGAAAATGAACCTGATATCGAAGCAGATGAAGATACAAAAGAAAGTGATGAACATGTCGAACTGTAATGAAACAAACAAGTAACACTGTTTAAGAACTTTTGTAGACTATGTAATGCATAGCAAATACTATGAATTCAAATACTTTTGTAACGTTTAAAGTTGCATGTTCTTTTTACTATAACAGAAAAAATTTTGAATTCTTGTAAAATTGTTACTAAATATACTGTAAAAACAATAGAGATTTGTAAAAATGTGTGATAAGTGACTAGATTCATGCTCGAGTTATATTCAAAGTAATTTAAATCTATTTAAACGCAACGCGCTATATTAACACTGGAAAATGAAGAAATAAGAATCAATTTGTACTAATTGATTATCCGATGATTAATATATTTTTATTTGGTTTACTCTTCCATTTAGTTATATACGTTGTGTGAGATGATTGTATGTTAATAATAAAATATATTTGCAAAGTGAGAATGTATTTATATAAAAAATTATTAAAAAGGTGTTTAAAAGAAATTATTCTCTTATGACAATTTATTACAAAATATGTGTAATTATGGTCCTTTATAATATCAATTAGAATTTCAAATTTATTTCAAACTATATTTAAAATGTTCTGTGTTCAGAGAAGTATTAAAATAAAAAGTTTATATTTTTATGAATGAAAATTAGCTTTTTGGTTGTTAATTTATTCAAAATCTAAGTATATTAACCGTAAAAATAATTATAAATTTGTAAACGTTTGAAATATGATTGACAATTCAGATTTTTTAAATTGGTAATTCAAATTTTTTCGAAATTTTAGATATCCAGATTTTCTTTTTTTATTTATTAAACAATGAAACTAAGTAGCTTCTAAGAATTAAAAATTTACATTTTCAAAAGTTTTATAATTAAGTTATAAATAAAAGCATATCATAAAATTGTTTCTACAAGATTTAAATTAGAAAAGATCCTAAAATTAATTTATAAACAAGCTTCATGCGCCATCTACGTCCGGTATATTTAATCAATCTTTTATTTAATAGTTTTATAACTATGCCTAAAGTAAAATGAAACTGAAACAATTTGGTTCCGTGTGGAGCCGTTAGTATATACTTTTCTTGCATAAAAGAATTCGGACATCTCTCTGATTTGTAATAGGTTCCACCATTTATAACACGAAAACGATTCCCAATTTGGTTTTTCTTTTTCTACAGAACTTTTGATTCTTCAAAAAAAATAAATAAAACTAGAAGTAGCACAAGCTTATTTCATTATTAGGAAAATTTACGAAATATGAACCATTAGATTTAATAAAGGGATAGTCTGTTTGAAAAAAAATGTTAATAAATATCAACTAATCTAACATGATTGTAAAGTGTTCAAACTCTGAATCAAAATTCTAATCATATAGCTACACACGCGCATTACTATATAGTGGCTCGGCATTCGACAGGCGGCGGCGTTTATTCGGCACCATTTCCGTTTTCGAATACACCAACACAGCGCGACGTCACATGCAATAAAAGAGCTTTGTATCGTTCTGGCTTATGCCGTTGCCGTGTAGTGTGTTTTGTATTTAATTCCGATGGAATCATAGTTAGCCAGGATGGTTCGTCCTGACTCGAGGTGAGTACAATTGTTCAAGGAGTTGAACCCTGTTTTCTCTCTCTCTTTCACTCTCATCATTTAAAATGTAAAGGATCGCCATTGACTCGTTCCATCATACAGTAAAACTAGACGTGAGAGTGCACGGGAGCGTTTTTCTTGCGTAAATTCGTGAAAAAGTAAATCAAGACTCACCGGCTAGTTATAATGCTAGGTCTCAACGCCCTGGACGCGCACCCTAAGCGGCATCGCCTCCCCCCTCTACCCCCTCCCTTATTTATACTCTCAATGGCGGCTAATACGCCGACCCGACAACAGGAAGGAGAAAGGCGAACTAGATGCCTTGGTGCGTTTAACATTAACGTCTTAGCCTTTTGATATTCCAAATTTTTTAATTTATCGAGTATAGCAATTTATCGACTGTTCTCGTCCTGGAGGTTACGAGTTGCAAGTCACTGAAAAAATGTGTACTAGCCGTACATATTAGATAATTGACGACAACGGCGGCTGCTCCAATTACAGTAGTACATTTTTGCCAGGCTGCTGCCGCAATGGTTTACTGCTTTTGAGACGGCGATGCCTCCGGCGTTTTATGATGTGCGATTTTTCAACTGTCCATCATCCGGTACAAATTCGATTTTTCATCTTGTATTACTTCATTTAAACCTCTCTTACCTTTCTCACGCTAATTAATGTCGTTGCCCAACCGTTCTTTTGCTTTGTCCTCTGGTACGCCAGGAATTCTTTTAGCTCATAGCAGCGTGTTTGTATTACTGTACTAAAATTGGAATAAAAGAAGCTAGGCGAAATGGAACCATCACTTTTTCACATACATCAGGCATGTAGTGCTACTCTTGAGATGTGAATAATTTATTTTTAATGGAGCAGTCACTTGTAAAATGCCTCATTAGAATGGAGCTAAAATATTGGTTTTCGCAGCATCCATCCATTGAGAGTGTAGTTTAACCATTATGTAGATCAACAGAAAAATAGATTTCTGAATCTTTAGCCTACCATTTTTCTATCGTATAGATATTCAATTTTTCCCTATCTTTTTTTATTATTAAGCCCATATTAATTACTTTTTTAAATTAAATCATTTATTTTTAATTCCATTGATCAATCAAAATTTAAAACATTGCTTTCTTATTTCAGGTCCAGACTGCTAAAATCAAAATTGGATTTTTTTACTTCTTAAATTAATAATAATTTAATAAAATTATAAAAGCTAAATTATTAGTTTAAAAGGAAATTTTTGTATTAAAATTACATAATAGTTTTATTTATCCATAATTGACGTATAAACGAAATATTATAAAAATGAATATTCAAGCCTTACAAGTTTTTATGGACAGTAATTCGGTACCTGGTGCATCGGTACCTATTGATTTGTTAAAAGTAGCTCGAAGTATTATTCAAAAGCAACGTAATCGAAATGGCAAAGGACAATCTCAACCACCTTCTAATGCCAAATTGCGTCTAGTTCTTGATGGAGAATGTTGTCTTGATAGATTGTATGGTGGTTACTTTTCAGGTATGTTATCGGTTTTACTTTTGTAAACATAAATTTTTAGCTAATAGTTTTCGCGTTTAATGAATATAAGTTTTAGACTGGGCTTGTGGGGGACAATGGAATCGAATGATACTATTCCTCGCGATCTTCATACAAGCCAGTGAAACAGCGGGTCTAAAATTGGCTGTGTTTTTTAATGGTTCACTTGAAACTCCTCGGCGTGCAGAGTGGATTCATAATCAGTTAAATGCTCGACTCAAAATTAATAATGTAAGAAATTAATAATTTTTTAATAAGAGCAACAATTTTGTCTTTGTTGTTTGTACTAAGATTTATGATATTCAAGGTATTAAAGCACATAGCAAGCAAAGGAACACCTCCACCAAAGATTTGGTGGATTCCTCCAGCATCTTTAAGAACTAGCTTACGAATGGCTCTTAGACATTTAAATGTAACGGTTGTAAGTAACTTATAATAATTCATATCATAATTAATATCTAATCCTTTTTTTATTTTCCTTAAATCAATTAAAAATAAACTTTAATTAGTTAAGTAGTATGGATGATCATCATCAAGAAGTAATTGCTTATTGCCGAGAGAACAATTATCATGGTTTGATTGCGGATGATGCTGAATATGCTGTATTTGATCCTATTAGATATTTCTCTTCTGAACAGTTAAAATTAACATACAAGGTATATAGTTTAGTATATTTTAGCATTCAATATTGAATGCCAGAAATTCATTATTATTTATTTATTCAAACTACTTTTTTCAGGGATCTCTTGATACAAAAGAATATCTAATCAAAGAAGTTTTAAAAGGACTTAATATGCCGACCGAAAGGTTATGTATTTTTGCAGCATTACTTGGAAATTATATTTTAAATGAGCATGATTTAACAGATTTTTATAAGAAAATTAATCCAAGTACAAATAAAATGAACATTGATCAAACTGTAAGAGTAGTTGCTAATTTTGTGAAAGAATTACCCTCTATTGAACTTAATGCTGTTGCACAGAAAGTTTTTGGCTCTCTAACAGATCCCAGATGTTCAAATTTTAAACTGTCTGTTCAGTACTATGTTAATGGAACAAAAGATGGATTTTTACATTACAAGCCAATGAAACCTATCAAAGGTAAACCATAACCTGACCTAATAATATTTTATTAATTTTTCCTAGTTTGTAGTTACTTATAATTTGAATTACAAAAATAATAGATTCAATTAGAAAAGATCAAAGTCAGCCTCTTGCATTTCATGATTTACTTCCAACTACTGAAAATAAATCTAATATGGAGACATCACGTTTCGCATCTGAAACAGCAGAAAGTGAGCAAGAGAGCTTAAATGCTTACAAAGAAGCTACTGCGAATGCTAAAGCTGCTCCACAAATTATAATTGAACCTCCTGGTTTACAAGGTCATGGTGATGCTGATAATATGCGTTTGGAAGATGATCATAGTTAGTAAAAAAATCTTTACTTAATTAAAGTTATTTAACAAAAACATGATTTTAAGTTATATCAAATTTTAATCAGACAATGGACATGCAGTCAATGGCACACATAGTCTACTCATAAGTTCATCTAGTTCAAGTAGTAGCTCATCTGCAACTTCCCCTTCTCATATTATAACTGATTCAGTTAAGCAAGCCGAAAACTCTACAACTATACCAGCTTCGATACCAGAAGTAATGCAAACAGCATCAGAAAGGCATCAAAAAGGATTGATGTCCCCTAATATTTATCAGATCCTTGTTGCTGGAGAAATTAAGTTACCTGTACTACTAGAAGATGAAAATCATAAAGAATTTCCATCTATTCATGTTATATATAGACCAGTTAGACAAATGGTCTATGCCATTCTTTTCAACTTACATCATCGCTTATACTTAGCTACCAAAAGTAAAGAGAAGGGTGGTAACTACTACATTTTTTATTAAAGGTGTTATATTTAATATAATCATTTACTTAATAAAAACTTTTTAAATGTTTGTAGATACTGATAAAGTAGAAGTGCCAGATGTTATAATTAAAGAGTGGTTATGGTCTAAGACAAATCCATTTCAAACGCCAGAATTAGTTAAAGCTGAGCAAATTGGTTGGGGTGTTCCCACAATTCAACGATTATGGTTTGGGTAAGTAGAAATTGCATTAAAAGTAAATAAAAAATATGAAAAGTTATTATATTCTATTAAACATAATTATTAATATTATTATTTGTAAATTATTTTTTGCAGCACTGGGATCGAAGATAAGAGACGTCGCTTGAGAGGATTTTTAACTTGTTTAAGGTCTGATACGCCACTAATGCTGAATACTTCCTATGTTCCACAACATTTATTAGTTATGGCATGTGTACTAAGGTAATACACTTTTTAAATAACTAATAAACTAACATGATTAATAAAATAGAACTCTAGGAGAAATTAACATTATCAAGTATTTTTTATACATTATGTAAACAATAGTAATAGTTTATTAATACTCTACTAATGAATAATTTCTCGTTCAACAATATTTGTTCTTAAATTCTTTTAATAATTGATCATAATATTTAATACATTAATCTTTCTGTTTCATTATTAATAGATGTATTTATTTTCTTTATAATGTCATAATAAAAATTCACCTATAAGAAATATTTTAAGGTAAAATAATATCTTTATTATTGTATTCACAGTTTCTATTTATAAATCACAATAAATTAATAATATCATTAATTATAACATTTTGTAATAATATTAAAAATGTTTATGCTGTGAAAAAGGGAATAAGATATTATTATTATTTTTTTTATACGTTATTTTTACAACATATAAAAGTTAAAATAAAAAATCTTATATTAAAATTATACAATATATATTTGTCCGTTCAATATTATATTGAATTAGTTGTAATAATTTATTTTTATTGAGACAATATTATAACATATTTCTAAAGTTATAACATTTTAACTAATATTTAAGAATAATTTTTGCTTTTCACAAGCTATATATGATCTAGTCTTATGGTAAAGTATAACAAAATATAATTTTTAGATTGTTATTAAAAAAATTTAGGTTTTTTTTAAAGAAATCTTAGGATTTTGTTTTCTTTATTTTCAGATACATTATGACATTTTCAGACAAAGTGAAAATTTTACGACGACAAGAATTAGATGCCTTCATTGTTCAAGCATTTTCATCTGAATTGATGAATGCTCAATATTTACAAGACTTGCAGGTATTATTTGAAGTTATTTTTCGTAAAATGTACAAATAACTACATACTTTCATTTACTAATAAAATTAATTTTTTCAGATATCTCTTGTAACTACTCGAGGAGTACAATTGGCTAGTCTTTTTATGGCTGGTATTGAAACAGCTCTTTTAGCAAATGATGCATGTGGAGCACCCATACCATGGCTAATGTGTTGTCCTTGGCTGTATTTTGATGGAAAACTTTTTCATCATATGTTAGCACGTGCAACTGTTGCTAAAAATCTTTCAGAACTTTGTGGTGGTTATATTGAACGTGTTGTTAAAGTTGAAAGAATGCGTAAAGCTATTCTTGAAGGAGTTAATGTTGTATTTGCTCGACCACCATTACCTATTATACCAGGTAATTTATCATTTTTAATATATTTTGGTCAGATATCCTTCCAATACCATCTTTGCACATCAATGAAATTTAATTGATGTATCATTGAATGGAAGGAGAGTAATTCAACTAATTGCTTCGTATTATCAATATATTACGATACTGCGAATCTCTAGAGTGAAACAATTTATTCTTTTCTTGCTATTAAGTATAATGTTAATTATAATAAAACATTTACTTTAAATATAAGCATTTCAAATGATAAGTGCCTTTATAAAAATTATTTAAAATATTATGAATAACAAGATATGAATAATAAATATAGAATATTTGTTTTTTATTTTAAATGTAATATTAAATATATTATATAATTATATGAAATTATGTTACATCACAAGTGATATTTATAATATGTATTTGATAGGTTATATAGAAGATTGAAAGAAAGATACTAATAAAAAGAATAAAGTCTATTTTAAATATTTTATTTCGAATTATTAACGTTGTGTCAAAAATAGATATACTTTTAATTTAAAAAGTGTAGATATGATAGTAGTCTTATTTTAATTTTAATCTTTTTCAGATAAATTTTTCAATTTGATAATTATTTAATGTTTCTTAACAATAAGCATACAGCTATATAATAACTTTCTGTTCTACTGAATAAAATTCGTTAAAAAGCTTATTATGCCAAACAATAAACATCTAGTCTTTTAAAAAGTTAATATTTTTATTTATGTTGCATACAGTAAGATCTCTATATTGATCTATGAAGCTTTTTCTAAAGAGCAAAAATCATTGAAAAATCATTGGCAGATGGTACACGTGTGCAAGATGAGATGTGATTTTGAGAGATTTAATTGCATGTGTAGGCATCCGTGTGGGTACTCCGCAGGCGATAATCCCGGGAGGCTGCCCCATGTCGGAGCGCGGTCTCATGCGTCGACCCATTCCGTCACGAGGCGGTCAACTAGAGATCGCTGGCGTCGTTGTAGGACAGTGGGGCGCTAACTACGGCCAACCGGGCAGACTGCCTCAGCCCTTGCAAGGACCGCCACGAGGACGTCTTCCGCCACAGGTAGGATTGCCCAGCCGACGTCGCGATGCCGATGCGGTGTTCTATAGCTACGCCTGTGCCTATGCGTCAAGGGTGGCGAAGATCACCACCGGGGAGGTGGTACCCAGGGAGGTACCCAGATCTAGCCCGAAACTCGCGAAGTTGCTCAGTAATAGTTTTTAAGCTCGCCAATTTAATAATAATATTCAAAACTGAGCCGCAGTGCTTCATTTCATACTTTTACAAAGCTCAAAATTTCTGTTTAAAATTCCTTTCTTATTGTACTAATATTAATGTTCTAGTTCAGTATCTTGATGTTTAAAAAATCAACAAGTTATAAATTTTATTCCAAATTTTGCGAAATTTGCGAAATCAGACAGTCGTTTTCGGATTTGTAACTGATATTAAACACTTAAAATAAAAAATTTCTTCGATATAGAACAAAATTCTTTTTCGTAACGTTATCTACATCTCTGTTTATTTGCATCATGACGACGAGTACATTTTATGAATTATATTAAATTCGTGTATCTTTTAGATAGTCATAATTTATTGCATCTTTTTATATGTTTGTTTTGTATAACAGATTTTGCTTACTTAATTAACTTGTATATTTATTTATGATAATTACATATGCATTATGTGGACATGAAAAATTAGAATAAAAATTTTATTTTTGTCTAAATGGTGTAATGGTGTTGCGTATTATTTACTTTTTATATAATTTTGTCGAAATCTATAAATTTAATTCGAATAATTACTACCACATTTTTAGATATTTAACCACTTATACAAGGGAAATCATGATGTATAAGTTTCGATATTTGAGCATTACAATGCTTTGTGTTTGAGTGCGTGCACACACGTTTATATTCTATAATTAATATCACTGAATTTGTTTATTTAATATAACTTATAGTATCTTTATGTATGTGCAAGAAGTAGATGTGTGCAGTTAGTACCTGTTTTTTGGAACGAAGAAATCATGGAATCAAATCTTTGTCAATTTTGTTCATTTCATTTACCTTCTCAATCAAAGTAAAAGTAAAAAAATCTAATATAATGTTGTTTTTAATTTTAATCGGACTCATTCAAATGTATTTTGATAATTTGATATTATTGTCTGATATGTAATTAAAATTGCAATTGTATGAAAAACTTTCTCTCACTTTTAAATTAATTATAAAAACAAAAAAAATAATGGAAATAAGATTGAGATGGAATATATAATGAGGTGAGAAATTTTCTTATTTTAGGTGACATCAATTGGCGGACTGAAATACGGTATTTCCCGAGGCTTCAATCCACTCGCAAGTCGCGGCACATTCCCAGGACGAGGAAATGGAACACAATTTGCCGGTCGCGGCAAGAAGACACAAATGAAGGTGCCTACTGCTATTTGATAGAATTTCGTAAATTAAAATAATTGTCCGCTCGTGTTCTATAATATCCGCGTATACTCTAGGCAACCACGAAAAAGAAGGCTACTTTTAGAAAAACAAAAGATTACGAAAAGAAAAACGGAACAGGAAGAAGTGCTAGCGATGGTGTTACTAGTGGACTTTCGTAAGTGTGACTTTAAACATTTACTTTAATGTAAAATTTAAAAAAACACGAAAAGAAAAAAAGAAAAACAATTGCCAGACGCGAAAGCAGAATAAAAAAGCGATGGATAAGCCTTTAACGTAAAACATTGAATATTACAGGAATACCTTTGCCAATCTTAATTTGACCAAGGAAGCCCTTTGTATACCAGGTCAATATGACGATGCCCTGGAAAGCGGTAACGGTATAATAGAAAGTGGCCAGACTGACGTACCGATGAACTCTACTCAATTGGTCACGAAAAATTAGAAATTTAAAAAAGAGAATAAAAAATAAAAAATAATTAAGATAACGCTAAACGCGGACAAAAATCCATTAGAAATTATACTCCCGAACGTGACTCAAGACTGTAATCAATCTAGTTGTATGTCAGTTGAGTCGTCAAACAATTAGCTTAAAACGAACTTCATTGCCCATTCAGTGCATTATTCATTTTATAGAATATTCAACCGAGTTTGAAAGTGTATAAGATACGCGACCGACGACTTAGTGCTTATAAAACTATGGAGGGGCCAAATGTTTACAAAAAATAATAATAACAAGCGTCATCAGGGATGAAGAACAAAATCCATATTAACTATCGACTTATTAAACACAGGTCTTCGCAGTCAAAAAGTATCACACACTAAAAAAGATTGTAACAGTAAAAATACGAATTAAATATTAAAAAAAATCAATCAATATGATGAAAATAAAAGTCGTGCTTATGTTGATGAGGCTGCTCTGCTCGAACCATCGTGGGAATGTACTCCGACTGATTAGGGTATGCATGCGCTAATTTTACCAACAAAAACGAGTCGTCAATGCTATAGATGATTAATTAACTTAAGGAGCGTGATTATTTTTTTTTACGATGAAAATATATATTTTCCGGTATTATATGAAATGCTCACCTCAGTCGTCTCAATAGTCTATTTTCCATCCTCTTACTTTTCTCACTCAGAGAGAGAGAGAAAGAGAGAGAGAGAGAGAAGAGAAAGAAAGAAAGAGATCTTACAAGCTTAATGAGTTGTTAACTTTGTGAAGTTATTTCTGGAATGGACTATCGGGAAAAATCCCGAGCGTCCATTCTAGAAATGGAGACTGATGCTTTTCATATAAGTAAAATATATATATTTATACAGGATTTAGGTTAGAATTCTCATAGATTTACTATACGTAAGTTATGCGTCCATATACGAGTTGTACTCAATGCCAGAAAGAAGAAAGCCTTCTCCTAAAGGCAAATTATATTGAACGAATATACAGTTTTTCAAAAAACTCGACGAGTTAAGAATGGATGAATAAACGAATAGAAGCGAATAAGCGAATGAACGGGAAGAAAAGAAGTATGAAAGTAAAAGAGAGATAAATAAATATAGTTAAAATTCTTCGTGATCAATCTGGAAAAAAGCCATTACATTGCCAAGTTCTATCTACAAAATTTTCCGATCTCATTATCCTTTTTTTCTTTTTTTGTTATTTATCTAATCTTATTTATTAGATTTTTGTCTGCATTTTTAAACACCATAATTTTAATACAAACTTCTTTGAATTCCATTTAAATTCCATTTAATAAGAGAATAATTGAATAATATTTTATAAAATATTCTTGATCATAAAATAATATTTTGTCTGTATTTCTGAGTCATTTTTTATGTGTGCTATTGAATAATTACATATGTTGATGATAAAACTTTATTTTATTGAATAACGCATTTCGTGATAATGAACTAGTAAACATCATTTGAGCTATTCATAATGTAGTGTTTTCAATTATTTATGAAACATTTTTTGTATTACTCAAAATTATCAATAATAACTTTTGGTTATTGTAATTCATTTCATAATTTTATATAACTTTTCGAAAAATAAGAATAAAGTAATTTGATGAACGAACCTCTCCTCTATAAAAGTACTTTCAATTTATACAATAACAAAAAAGATTTTAGTTTCTAATATAAATATAGTTTTTTATAACATACTTTTTTCTGTAAGAAATTTTTCAATTTTTAAAACTTTCTATATTCTGTGATGATTTATTCGTCTTCAGCTTCCTTTGTTATTATTGACCACACATTTCTTTAAAAAATTATATTTAAAATAAAATGTAAAAATACACCCTTCAAAATTTAATTTTATTGAATATTTTTTATTGTTTCAAATAAAATTCATATAAATAATAATAATAATATTAATACTCATAATTCGTTTTAAAAAATTTTCTTTTGGAATTAGACATTCTTTTATATTATCTTTTATAATTGTTAGCTTAACAACTTTTTCAAGATGAATTTTTTAATACCATTAAAACTTCTATTCTACATTTTCTACTTGTAGAACTCATAAAATTCATTATCATGTAGGCATTCTAATGGAAAATGGTGACAGATCTTAAGTACATTTACAATGTTAAAATTGTAAATTTTGATCAGTAGGGTCTAAAAATGGTTTACATCACAGATCTAACGTGAATTATACATATTATGTTTTCAAATTGTTTGTTGGGTGCGCACGCGCGCGCGTGCATGTGTGCATTGGTGTAGGCCTGTAAGATCAGTGTATATACAGACGATGTGATTATAGTTTATACACATATGTGGATTAGTGTGAAAGTGTGTGCAAGCGTATAAGACGCGCATGTAAAAATTAATCCGAAGTTGATCATGAAATATTAAAATACTAATATAAACTTATTCTGATAAACATGCGCGCGCGCGTGTATTTGTGTGTGGGTGGAAAAGTGGGTACGTTTGTGTACATGTGCGTGGGTATATACTCTGTGTTGTATTTGCATAAGAGATACTATACGAATGAATTAATACAATAAAGAGGCTTCTGCATGTTGGTGTGTACGTTTACATTGCAAAAGACGAACGGGCGTCAAATTCTGCTGAAAGCTGGTGTCAACGTGCAAGTTCTATTATTATTTTTTTTATAGAGCGTCTTTATGTTTTCTATTTTTTCAATTTAAATAAATAGAAAATACTGCTTTAAAACGATTCATTTATCGATGGGCTAGTTTTCCATAGGCTTCAAAATTATTGAAAAATTTGTTTCATATCGATTCAGCGATCCTTAATTGTACATACATGGAAAACAAGCGCAAAGTAGCAATGATACAAGCGATGTATATAGAAAATGCTCTTAGGTGTGTTGATCATGCACTAAGTTTATATAAGAATTACGATTGTGTTGATAAATCTAATTTAGCATAAAATTTACCAAATTACATTGGCCAAAAGTCATCATTGCTACACGAGGAAGCACTCTGTTATATTGATAAACATAAAATGCATGTCAATGGAGAAAAATATAAAGGAAACGTGGAAAAAGAAGCTATTAAAGCACTATTAAACACAATTTGATGGAATGACAGATATAATTGCTAAATAAATAAGTGTGGTGTTGAGAAATGCAAATGTGTCGAGTGAATAAGAAAAAACATTGGATTAATATACTAAGAGGTAATAAGTAAAGAGACAATGCTATATTTTTGTAGATTTGTTATCGCGACTAAATGCAATAAGACAATGATAAAAGAAGAAATTATATAAAAATTATTTAATTCCATTAGTTCACGAATTTGAAATGTAAGGTACTCGAGGCCAAGAAATTAGACAGTAATAAAAGGAAAAGCATTCGAAGCGCAACTCTACTGGTAAAATAAAATAGTAAGCAAGTGAGAAGAAAGTCTATGTCAATAAAAATCAAATTGGTTTAATTGTAAAACAATTATGATTTATAAAGAAAAACGTTCTGGGCTAAGCTTTATTGAAAACACATATAGGTCTGCTTCGACATGTTAAAAATGGATATTTTCCGAACATAAAATGTAAAATACCTTTGTCGAAATACACTTTTAGTTTTAGAATCTACGTACTAAAAACTCAGTCAATGTAAAATGAACCAGAAACGATATGCAATTTAACAATAACTTAACAATCAAGCTTGAAAGTGCATACCACTTTACGATTTATTAAAACAATAAAACACGAAATTCACTTTAAAGAATATGAATTACCTAATATCACATACAGTTCAATAAATAAGCTATAAATGTACAATTCATAATATATGCAGAATAAATCAGTTGCTATTGCACTGATGTCAGACATAAAAAACAATTTCAAGTTAAACAAAAAATTTTAATAAGTGGCAATACAATTAAGGATAAAACAAAAATGAAGAAAAAAATAAATCACATATTAAAAAAAATTCATGTTTATTGTATAGATAAGAAAAAGTAATTTCAATAAGTAAAATGGGTTTATAAATAAAAACAAAGAATCCGAAGCGTTTAAGAGCGCATCAAGTTTTTCACTAAATGCATAGAATTAGGGGCCCACGCACTCTACCTATGACCAGTAATACAAAAATAAAAATAAAGTATATAAACGATAAATCGTTTATGTAAACTCTTAATAATCGATTCTTAACATTTTAAAATGTATACATGCTAAATAAATGAAGAGAAAAAAAGCTAAAAACTTATTCAAGATTTAATCTAGTCGCTTAGCGACAATATGTTAAAATTTTTTCTTTTCATTATTTCTTGTTTATTTCGTAATGTAGTATCTATGAAGGTAGAAGAATTCGCCATTTATAATTCTTTATGCATTCAAATCTTTAAAAACTTATAAAATTATTAAGTTTTATTTTTTGTTTTGTAAAACATTTGAATAGTTGTCCTATTCATTTGTTGTAAAATGTAGGGAAAAAATTATTAAAATGCACACAAAGTTTTTATTGCGTTGCATTTAAATGATTACAAAAAATGTACTAATAATGGTTATAATAAATAATAATCATATTTGTAAAAAATTATCATTACAGTGCATTTAAGAGTTAGCTGGCGTGCAAATAGTAATGGGCATTAAATTTATGAAACTGCGTTCGATTTTTATTTTCAATTCTATTTTTTCGTAGTTGTGATAGTTAATTTTTTCTGTACGATTTGTCGTGTGTGCCTATAAGAATTTTATTTTTTAATTACCACGGCTGACTACTTTTATATTTTCTAAGTTTTCTTTTTATATTATATATCATATTTTTTCGCTTATATGCATATGTAATTATCAAGTATATTTGATAATTCATGATAGAAATCACGAAGTATATCTATTTAAAAGAAATTATATAAAAAAGAAAGAAAAAAAAGTACACTCAATCAATCTCCATTGATGTAGTTGAAACCGTAACGTGGGCCCCATTATTAATTATATATTCTTATTAAATATTACATAACATATATTCTTCTATTATTTCTCATCTTAGCTAAAAATTAAAAAGTAAAGCAAGTAAAAACTTCAAAAGGAAAAAAAAGTATAAAATGTGCATGCGCGAAATGATTTATATATGCGTTCAATGACTAACTTTATATTTATTATTATAATGACTTGCATGGTGCGTCAATATCTTTCTTAGCATTTTGTTAAAAATAAAAAAACTTCATAATATATTGAGTTTTCGTTTAATCGAACGACAATTAATGTCGATTATAAGCTATTGACCTTCTAAATATTATAATACATAGTAATAATTTCTTTGTAAAATGCATCGATGAATATTGAGTAAAACTTGTCGACAAAAATAAAGTATTTGTGAGAACTAATACATGTGCTTTGAAAAAAAATTCAATATCTAATTCCGCTGAAAAAGGTAAAAGAAGAAGAAAAAAAATTTCTCTCTTTTTATTGTGTCGTGAGCATCGACACAATAAAAAGAAAAAATTTTGATATACCGTACCTATTTTGTATTTATTTAATTTTTAATCGACGATTAAAGCGATTAACCAATGTTCTCTTGTATAGGAAGCGTGTATATGCAATTTGTGAAAAGTAGGCAAAAAATTAATGAATCCACCGTGTAATTTTTACTACTGTAAACGTATATCCCATCCGTGCCTAGTGTTCAGCGGAGCTGATTCTTTATAAATGTTCTTTGCATTTCTGTGAAAATTATTCTCTACCATCTTTGCGTTTTAATTTTTTCTTTTGAAATTAAACAAAAAAGAAAATATAAAAATAATTATATGGAGACTGACAAATTGATCCGTTTGATGAAAAGTTTGATTTGATTTAGGCAGAGAATCAGTACTAGCGAAAACACAAGGCAATCTGGAAAATTACTATTCTAAGAATACGTGACGTTGCAATAAAGTAATAAGAAAAGCACAGGTTTGTATTTGAAGTTTAGGTAATAATATAAACGTATTACTGCAATAAGTAAAGAATTGTATTACTTCTTAAATGATTGCTACCGATACTAATATGAAAAAAATAACATGAAAAAAGTGCACGTTGATGGATGTTGTAATGAATTAGATGACCAAAATTGCATCAATATTGAAAATAAAACGTCTTTTTTGGGAAAACAGCTATGCATCGATCGTTTGTGACATTAGTATTTCGTTGAAACAAGAGTCGAAACTGAATTTCAATTTTTAAACAAAGATTTGGTGTAAATTGTAAGAGCCATGTGCTGCCAGAAATGAAAAATAAGATTGTCTTTCTTTATTTCTATAAAATAAACTTTTTTATTTAACTTGATATTATGTATTACGCACGCGGATTAGTAAAACAGCAAGGAAAAATGCACTAAGGTTGAAGTATTTGGATGATTTCATTAATTTTATGGTATTTCTTAAAAGTACTTCTTAACCCATGAGCAAACCAATTCTTTCACAAGTTCTTAACAAAAAAGGGTCTTGAAAACGACTGTCCAATATTTTTGGACGTTTGATGATTTATTAAAATGTACTGTCATGTCATACAAATAAAATTGAAAGGGAAAAATATCAATTGACTTACTTATTTATTGACATGAGAATTTCTCCAATAATTTATTAAAATATAAATTATAAAATTATAAATATTTAATAAAAAATATTGTAAAAATAATACATCTTAAACTTAAAAACAATATTTTTATTATATTTCTAACCGTAGACTATTTTATTTAAAATTCATACAAAGATCTTATTAAAATCGTTTTTTTAGCTTTAAATAAATCAGATTCATTTTAGTTACTATTTATATAATTTTGAATATTTTAGTTTGATGAAGGATTTTTGACAGTTTTTGGTGAGTTTAATGAATTGTAACGTAAACGTTTACTCCTTATTTGTTAAATAATAAAGCACAATATTTCCAATACTATTACAATATCCATATAATAAGCAATTTTAATATTGAAATAGAGCTATTGAAAATGTGAGTCGCTCAAAATTATAATATATTATATTAAGAAACAAATGTTAAAGAGATCTTAACTTTGAACATTAAATATAGCGATTGCAGCAATAAATCACTATCAAATTTATAATATTTACATCTATTACATGTTATAAAGTAATATTAAAAATGATGCTTTCATCTATTAATTAAAATAAAAAGACTAACAAATCTAAAAAAACAAGTAATAAATGAAAACTTTCCATCGAGCCGACAAGCGTCTGTTCTACGTCACACAAGTTTCATTTGTAAGGAGAAAACAACTCCGTGTAGCCGATGAACCTCTGTTTTTACTTCATTTATTAATAAGACTTAATGTAAATATTTTGCTTTATTTATTATCACGTTCATTTTTTAATTAGATAATTAGTTATTTAATATTATTAACATTTAAAAATTTTTTTTAAATTAAACATTGTATAAAAAGAGAAATTACATAGTATTATAAGATTTTTTCCACCTGTCATTAAATGATTCTTTACAACTTATTTGCCATTATTGTCCCCATCAAGCCCAATGTAACTTTATTATCGACATTATATAGATTAAATTTTTACTTATTTTAAATTTGTATAACATTGTTTTTCTTAATCGTAAATAAAATAATTATTTAATCCTTATTTGAATAAATAATTAAGAAGTGTCCTAAAAATATTAATTTAGCTTAATATCCTAAAAATATAATATAATATCATAAAAATAACAGTTAGCTTGAAAATTGAAAAAATTATGAATTCTGACGGGAAAGAAGTTTAAATTGTTCAAAAAAATGTAACATTAATCGAATATAGGAAAGTAATTAGAGAGGTTTTTAAAAAGTTACTATTTCATACGAAGGTTCAAAAAAAGATAGTTATGCAAAACTATTCCTGTTTTATTATCTATAGAAGGTGATGTAGATATTTTATGGTAACCAATGGCGAAAAGATGGATTCGGAGACAATTCGGTTCACTACGTTTAACTGGAAGAGCGTTAAGTCTATTAGTGAACTAACTTTTAGTTCATCATATGCCTTAGAATTCAGTTGGTAGTATTTATATATTCGTATAAACCTGTTATTAGAATTTACTTAGTAGATACTTAATAAAATAATGATACTTGTTTATTAATTGACTTTGATAAATATAATCTCTAATTGGGACAATGATTCATCTCTAGAAAAGTTGGCAATTATATTGATTAAGAGATTGAGAAGCCTTCGTCATAATCGCAAGATTATAAAAATCCATAGTCAATGTACTAATGTAAAAGAACCACGAAGAAACCAAAATGAGAATGTCAGTTAAAGACAATTTTTTTGAATGATTGAAAATGAAATTTCGTTAGGTATGTATTGAAACATTACTGCTTCCTTTAAAAACTGTAAGCTCAAAAGAAGAAACAAAATTATGAGTACATTCACAGGAAGGCTGATCAAGTCGATAAGTACTGTAAGCGCAATTATGAATGAGTAGAATAGAAAGAGCTTGGAATTTTCCAGGCGCACTACTATTTCCGCGAACATTGCATTCGAGATCATGGCCGTACGAATTTTAATTTAATCTAGGAACAAATATGACCATACGATTACATCAAGTGAGATATGGAAGGACTATTCAAACTGGCGCAAAATACGTATCCACGTAAAAAGGTATTTTTTAGTTAGAAAGAGATTAAACACGAATTAAAGAATGATAATAATACAATTTAATACTTAAAGATTTGTATATATAATCATATTTCCATGAAACAAAAGTTGTATATAATTTCTAAAATAATTTTATAAATTTAATATTTGATATTTGGATGAATTTCTTAATCTCATATGGTCATAAAATTCTTTATGACCAAGACTGTTATCTGAATTCTTAAATAAATAAGTGTGATATAAAAGTTTTCTTTTTATCATTATCACGTAACATTCTAAATAAAGTACACATTTACCAGTTTGTATCCATATGTGAGCAAGTTTAGTATTCAAATTTTCTTTCACACGTTATGCCATATTTTTTTATCTCAAAAACTTTTATTTACTGAAAACAGTTATTTTTATTAGAGTACTACAAATTCATTATGTGATTAACTAATTAAAGATTTCTCTTGTATACATAAGTTTGAATAATAAAATTATTTTCTATCTTTTCCAAAAATCATGAGTACATTATTTTAATAAGCATTTTTAATTGATATATTAATATTTGTTAAAAATTTAAATTAAATAATCACAAACTGATAGTTAATTATAATCAGTAAAACAAAATTATTGTTTGGAAAAAGGAAATATTGTTTGACTGAACGAGATTTTTTTAGTATGAAAGCTTTCATACTGAAAAGAAATTAGGTAAACAAGTTATTTGATAAAAGAAGAAAAAAATTCATTAATAAAACAAGTATTTGTTTACCATAAAAATATTCAATTTAATGTTACGTTTGTATTTATAAAATTACATTTACAAATATTTTAAATTGTTAAATTATTTGTTAAATTATAAAATTAATTGTATATTAATAATTTTATAATTCAAACTATAAATTAAAATCTATATAATTAAAAAAATTTACTAGTAATTTATAAAATGCGATGAATTACAATTATTCATAAATATGAGTTTTCATTTGTCATAAAGTTGTATGATTAGAAGGAAACACAGTTAGATTACTTTTATAATCTTGAATATTAGTGATATAATAATCAGTTGATTTTTTGTCATCTGTTAACAAGGTTACAGAATATTTTTTTGCTCCTGAATCTAGATTATTTTCATTTTCTGAAAAAAGATCATATTTTTTTAATATCTTATTTCCAATCTTTAAATTTAATGATTATTTTATTTACCTTTATTCTCTTTGTCTTTATTTGTAGTTCCAACTACTTGGATACTTAATTTTCTAAAGTTTTTCCCGTTTACTGTATGATCATTTAACCATACAAGAAGTTGATCTATAGTTATAAATTTTATAGCAGAAATTTCTTTATCGTATCTATCAAAAACATAGGTCTCGTCTGTTATTTCTGTCCAATTTCTATTAACTTCTTCCTTAAGATCTATATCGGTACACTGTTTTGATTTAATAAGAGATTCTTTAATAAAATTATATTCATCAATAGTTTTATTTTTTAGAGAATTTATTAAATATTTTATAAAAACTTCAATTCTTTCATCTACATATTCTGTAGTAAATTTGTCAGCTTGAGTACAAACGGTAATTGAGTATCCTACAACACCAAAAGTATTTCTTAATAAACAGGAAACATGGTAACCTAATTGTTCTTGAGTTCTAAGTTGATGAAATAGTGGCTCTTCCATAAACATCTAAATGTACAAAAATGAAATACTAAAATAAGTAGGTTTAAAACAAATCTTTATTAGTACAAATCACTTATTAATTTAAAAATTTATGTAACGTATTATTTTGATGTTATAAAAATTACTCACCATTAAAAGTTCAATAATTACAAAAAGTTTAATAGAAGCAAGATCAGATTGATAATAATTTATCACAATAGAATTGACATCCATAGGATTGAAATTCTTCATACGGCAACATTTTTCACCAAGTGGGATTTCATGCAGTTTCAAACGTCGACGAGTTTTCGGTAATAATTCATTATACTGCAAAGGCTCGACACATTCAAAAATATTCTTTAGTACATTTTCTTGATTCACATTGCCTTGTACAAGACACTGTACATGCATACGGTCTGTCCAATTCTTAGAAAAACTTATGAACTCTTCAAAAGTTACATCAGAAATGACAGCATACTTTTCAGTAGATGTCCAAAATCCTTGTGTTAGGATTGATAATCGCATATCACTAAAAAGAATTATATTAGATATAGATATGTTTGATAGATAAAAGAATTATAAAGCAAATTTTAAAAAGAATTTTTTATGTATTATATTTTCTATTACTTAATTAATTTAATTTCAATAGATTTAATAATTAAGGAATTATCTTTGTTATCTTCAAATCAGGTTTTTTAAATTTTAACATACATTTTGTGTACTTTGAAGATTTAAAAAATGTCAGCATTATATAAAGAACATTGGGATCTCTACAACATACAAATGTAATTCAAATAAAATTGTTTGTGCACTTACTTAGCTAGTTTAGCAGGCTTAACAAAAGTATTATAATAAGATTTTAATTGCTCTGTTTTCATAACATTAAATAATTTTTCTGTTGCTAATTTATGACAGTCTGCTATACATTTTAATATTGTTTTTAATAAAAGCTAGAAACATGAAATAAATATATTTAATATAGCTGTAAATATGTGAGAAAATATAATAAATATTGAATACTTACAAATAATTTATGATTTAAACCATGTACTTTAACCATAATACCCTTAATACACAAACTAATGTGATATTCTAATTCAGCAACTGTTGCATCATATAAATCTTCCACTAATAACTGTTCTAATAATGATACAAGCATTTTCAACATAGCAGAGCTAATTTATTGATAAAAAAGAATTTTTAATAGATGTTTAATAATATTAAATTTTATTCAATAATATTAACAAACTTACGATTTGGGAGATTCAATAGCAAAAGGAGTTATTAAATATAGATATATGTAACAGTTAGGAAGGCGAAACTTTTGATCTACTTTATACCAAATTTCCATTTTATCATCATCATGGATTTTTACTGGATATTTTGGTATATCAGCTGGCAAATTAATTAAATTAAAATCATCTGTAATATACATATTTGGTTTTGGTAAATGAAATTCAGGTAATGGTTTTATTTTTTTCCAGGATGCCACCCATTCCTTTGGTATTTTGCTACTGGTATATTTTGTTTGGAACCAAGGTTCTACTTTATCAAATTCAGCCTCATTAAATTTCTTGTCAAAAAGTATAATGTTTACATTATCTGGACTCAAAATATCGATGCAATCTTTAATGGATTTAGGATCATATTCAAAATACAAATCACTGCCCGTAATATAATCTATTGGTGGATACAAATGCATATTTTCACATAATGCTTCTACATAATCTATAGCATTATCTTCACCAATGAATCTGAGAAAAATGAAAATGAAACAAATTACTATAACATAA
Organism: Wiebesia pumilae; assembly: GCA_018907045.1. Taxonomy (NCBI): domain Eukaryota; kingdom Metazoa; phylum Arthropoda; class Insecta; order Hymenoptera; family Agaonidae; genus Wiebesia; species Wiebesia pumilae. The sequence continues at coordinate 928,013 of JACCHZ010000151.1, forward strand.
AATAAAAAGTTATGTTTTGAATAATATTAGAATTGTAATTTCAACTTTTAATAATAATAACCTAAAATTAATCTTTTCGATTTGCTGAATTTCATTAAATATTCTTTCTTGTGGACCTTCATGTCGTAATAAATTTATGTAAGAAAACACAGCTTTTAATACTTCATTAAAGTGTTCATAACCTTCATCTGTTAGTACTAGAGATAGACTAAAAAGTGCATACATGGAACTATGTTCAAAGCCTCCTTCACTATTCCCAGCAAAAATATCAAGACACCACATTTTTTTCCGAAGATAATTAATTAATGAACCTTTTCCTTCATGGCCAATAATCCACGAAACATATTGATGAGATTTACTTCTGTATAAATGATGTAAAGGTGGACTTACCCATGTTAACTCCACCTGTAATATAAGAATAATTTTTGTATTTTAAATTATATTTTAAAAACTTGACTGATTAAATAATTTTGCAATCTCACTTGACAAATATCTTTGATAGGTTTAATCTTGTATAATTTCTTAAATTCTGGAGTATCAAATGAATCTTTGCCTTTAAATTTACTAAAATCATCCGATGGCAAATTATTTACAGGTACATTGGAAAAACAATTTTTAACGTATTGTTCTAGTATATCTAGCGGTAATCTGGCCTAGAAAATTAAAACAGTTGTATTAATTAACTTTGAGTAATTCTCTATTTTAATCTTGTTTTATTACAGATAAATGACTAACTTGAACTGCTAATGTCATTCTATGTGCACTGTAATGCCTTTCTCTAAATTTATGTAATTCTGAATATAATTTATCTTCATCAATATTATTATGCAAAGTGATTAAATTTCCCCATGGAAATTTAGCAGCAGGGTGATTTTTTCTTGCAAAAGTACAGAACAACTGTTCTTTTCTATTAGAGTCTGACGGTAAAGCCATTTTGAATTCTATAAAAAAGAAACATTGTATATATTTTGATGATATTGGCAGATACAGCCATAAATAAAAATTTTATATTTATGTTAAGAATTATGTATCTGTAGAAACACATTATTTAAAATATGTCGTAAATTATTAAATACCAACCACTTTCAACAGCTTCACGTTCTCGAGTAATTGCATCTCTTTTCATGAGAGGACTAATAAAAAATTGAGCAAAGCGTTCCATAGCAGGCAGTAAATGTTTTTCTTGTATTTCAAAATAAAATGTAGTATGTTCACAGTCTGTTGAAGCATTATCAAAACCTCCTCTTTGTTTAATAAATGCATCAAAGTCATTTTCCTAAAGAACAAATTGTATAAAAATTATTAAAAATAGTTTTTTTTTCAATTTTAATATTATTAAATATTAATTAATGGTGACCTGTGGATATTTTTCAGAGCCCATAAATACCATATGTTCAAGAAAGTGAGCCAATCCTTGTATTTCAATTGGATCGCTAAAACTGCCAACACTTACACATAAACCACAAGCTGCCTATAAATTTAAAATAAAGAAAGTTCAGAAATTTATAAATAGAAAATAAAAATTAAAGTATAAATGAAATATCCAGAACCATTTTTTTATCTCTTTCAATAGCCTTAGCACCAGTATCAATAATATCATCGTCTAGTGAAATATCATCTTCATGATTTTCATCTTCTTCCGTACCAATACTCTCTTCTTTATCACTTTCACTTTCTTCATCATCAGTCGAATAAGCAGAAACTTTTAACAAAAGGCATAATAATAGATTTAAATAAATTTGTTTGAACTTTCAATTAAAACATTTCTTACCATTTTCATCTATATCTTCAGTACTTTGTTTACCTTTGTTAGATTTTAAATCAGAAATTAATAAGGCTGTTAAGCCATTTTCTAACTTTATAACTCTGTAAATGTAAATTTAAATAATTTTTTAAATTTAATAAATAATCTACATTAAAATTTTTGAAATTATAGGTATTGTTAATTGCTTAAAGATGTGATATGAATAAAAATTATATTACCTATATTCCTTTTTATCACTTTCGGACTTAACAGGAGTATCTAAATACTCAACTTTAATTTGATGGGTTTCCTTATTATCATTTAATTTATTTACTATCATATTTGCTTTTTTTGAATCTTCTGTAGAAATTATTTTTTTCATTTCATTGACAGTTTCGAGGTTATAGTGACTTACTCTTGAACGTAATAAATTAGTATTTCCAAATAAATTTATATTTAATTTAATTTTATTATTTTGTAGCAAATTTTCTAATAAACATTTTGTTACCATAAATTGATAAAATACCTTGTTACTCAACAATTTGTGAAAAATTTTAGTGCTGGTAAGATAAAATTTATAGTACACAATTGTGAAATATTATTTCAATTTTAACAAAAGTAAATATTGGTAAAAGTGTAACATTAGAATTACCTGTGTAGAAAATTTAATTTTCTCTGAATTAATCAAATGGTGTTTAAGCAGAGCGACTATTTAATAGTACTACGTACTACATCAGATGATTGTCTGATTTCGGACGTATCGGATGAACAATAATATACGTTTAAGTCCCATACGGTTTCACTTTAATAATGATTATTAAAAATGGCAAATTATTTATAAAACAAACATTTTTTGCGCGTAAAATATTTGAAGTAATTTCTAAATTTAATTCTTAAGAAAAAATAATTAAATTGTTAATATTTGATATTTACAATTATGTAAAAAAAGCTTATCTGAAAATTACCAATCAAAAATCAATTCTGACATTTATGTATATTTTTATTTTTTTATTATTAAAATGTTCATTGCACATGTACATTTTGCTGTTGTATTATGTATATTATAAAGATCACTTGTTATTTATTTTAAATTACATAAGTATAGAAATTGTTATAAACAGGTACAAAAACTACTCTAATTTTTATGTATATCTTATTAATTAAAGTTTACCTAACAAATTAAGTTGCGCATATTTCACACATAGAGGCGCACGTCGCTGGTCGATCATTTATTCATTAGTTCAAGAAACAAATGTGTGATGCGCTTATTTACAACAAAACACACTATATAGTGATAAATCACAAATATCTTTATTTTCATTTCCTTGAAACCACAGTTTGTAATATTAAGCCTACGCATGGAGGAGAAACATCAATTTTTCTTTTCATTCTTCATACATTGTATCTTTCGCCATGTCATAGATACAGACACATTAATATTTTTTTATAACTTTGGCTATTCTTGGCAGTATTAATTGTATTAGTAGTTTTTTTCTAAGAAGCTATTTTTTTATTTTATTGCTTCTAAATTATTATTATAAACGAAAACTGACTGACACATTTTCAATTTTAGTACTTAAAAATATTGATACATAAATTTATATATTGTTAAAAGATAGATTTTTTTATTCATAATTTGAGCATTTTTGTTGCAATGAATTCGCGTTTTGAGTGTCAAGAAAAATAAAAATAAAACACTAAAGCTTGTTATAAAATTGTAATATATTAAGGGGCTTTTTATTATTGGTCCCTTCTAAGTTTTTTTCAGATGAAATTCTTCAAAGCTGTAGTTTTAAGATTTGTTATTAACCTCTCATATTTCATAAATTTTGTAAAAATTGATGTAGTTTAATAAAAGTTCAAGAAAATAGTGTTCTATTTGAAGGTAGTGTTTATAAATGTTGAAATTAAGTATAGGAATTTTCTTAATTTAAACGAAACATCAAATTTAATGTTAGATAAAGATGCTTGCTTAGGTTTATTGTGTTAAAATATGAAATAAAGTTAAGAAAATAGTGACTCTTATTCTTGTAGCGTGAGAATTCATTCACAAACGAAATAAATGATGTAAATGCAACTTGGTGGAAATGCAAATTGATCGAACTTCTTTATATACAACTATACAACATAGTCTCCTTTAAGTAAATACATTGTAGTATTTTTTTAGTTACTTATCGAATAGAACTTTAATTCTGCAATGCAACTTCAAAGGGCACATGAATTTATATTTCGTGAAGAAATATAATTTAATATTAGCTTAATTAATTACTTTTGATTTAAATTAATTTTTAAACCAATTACTCATTAATGTACTTCACAGCATTGAACATCCTTATGTGTTACTCAACGAGGCGCGTAATTTTAACTTTATAAATGAATATATATTAATTAGCATCATAAAGTAATAACTTTCACCAATTTAAGGTTTAAATAATAAATTCACTGGCCTAAAATATGATCTTTCAATCACACAGCGAGCTAATATTTTGTTTATGTACGACTAAAAACAATTTCAAATTACTTACGCTCCACAATTTAATAACGCGTAAAAATTAATTAATGTACACAATTTCCAACTGGCTATGCTACAAAATTTTACAATGATGGATTTTGCTATAATTTTCTTTGTACTCTACCTGTCTGTGAATCTAAGTAATTTCATATTTTTGAAGTATACAGTTTTGCAAAAACATTTACATTTATTACTTAGTCCAGCAATGTATAAAAAGTATAATACATCAGTCTGGCCATCAACTGACCAAATACTTAACAATTAAGTTTATTTTGTAGATTTTTTGTTTTCTCAAAGCAGTCGTTAATATGTAGTACCGCGCACGTCGATAGTGACAATTTGAAATGGAACTCTTTTGTGGAAAATGTACAAACGATTGGATTACTTTTCTAATACAATGATTACTTGTACATAATTAAGAACGAAGATTGGAAATTTGCAAGATATTTCCACGTAATTTCGTCTTTGCACACACAAGTTTGCGCAAGCGTGCCGGTAAATTACATACTGCCATCTTACATATTATGTATCTTACAAATTTAAGCATAGTCGTTTAAGAACGTCTTTCGTATATGTCGTTTACAATTTCGAATATTTTTTGTACAATACATTAATTTCGTTATACTCGTTTCGGAGACTTTAAATTCGCATTTCTAAAGCATAATTTTAACTGTTCTAGGTTTTTTTATCGAGTTTAACCGAGAACATCTACTTAACTATGGTCTCATCTAAAATAACAAATCTGGCTATAGTCGGTAAAAAATATTCTGTAAACTTTACCTATTTTTTTATCGCACTTATCACATACCAAACTGCTCTATCTCATTCTAATTAATGCTGCATTGTGCCGAGATCCTCGAAATTTTCTTTTAAATTATCTTCCTTTACAAAGTATTAAAGAGGCTTATAACAGAAATTTATTTTAAACGAATATTTCTACTTGCAACGTCACTTAACGTAAATTTTATACGTTTCATTTACGTATAGATCTTTCCAAAGATGAAAAGAAAATAAGACAGACCACTCATCGAATTTATATTTGTATTACAAATCTTAAGGAATGTTTCGGACGTGACAGTTCGTTACTAGAAAATGTTGATCGAATGCAAAACACACTCTTTGTACACTGAAATTAAAATGACAACTGAACTATTTATATATAATTTGCTTTACAGATGAGAAAATAAAAGAATGCATCTAGCATTGAAAGTAATCCCGAAGAAACTGTTGCCGTGTTCTATTTTTGTATGCATGCGCTACATTGCACGCTGGCTTTTCAAAAAAATGAGCGAATAAGCAATAGTACGATGTAATGATACTGTAATGTAAATACAATGATAATGTAATGTAACGTAATGTAATGTAATTATAGCTACAGCAAAATGCATGTAACTTATGAGTAGTAGAAAAAAAAACTACAATGCAAGAAAGAAAATAAAGGCTCAAATTAGGTGGAGGTTTTTCAAATTAGAAGCCTCGTTGGAAGGTAGGATGGTAGGAAGAGAAAAAGAAATAAATTCGCTCCTTCCGTTCACTCAATCTTGAGAAAGGAGCCCGTGGCAGCCCCAGTCGTAAGGAATAGGGGCGTTGCTTTCCTTCGAGCCGTCGTGACCGGTTGATAGACGTAGTTGGCCTGTAACGTGCCCGTGACAGTTTTCTGGCGTTTACTGCTCGGACTGAGTTGATAATCGAGATTACTCTCCTGCTTGGAGATATTGAGCTGCATGTGTAGGGCCTCCTTGTTATCGTCGATGTCGATCTCGTCATAGAGGTGTTCGACTGCGTCAACATCACAATCCTGGCTGCTCTCGTCGTAACTGTCGGTGACGGAGTTGGCTGCCAGGTGGCCGTGGCTGTGACCAAGGCTATGTGCTGCCTCTTCCGAACCCTCAGCTTCGTCGCCCGAGCTCTCTGTCTCTTCGGAGAGATCGCCGTTGCCGCTACCGACATACTTCATCTCGCCCCGCTCAAGGAGCTCGAGCTGCTCAGGGTAAATCATGGCCTTTTTAATAGCAAGCGGATCCTTCCGCGACCATTTCTGCACTTCCTCGTCCATCTTCGCGATTTTTGCAGGATTGATGGCCCAAAGACAGCCCTTCCGCTGGTTACCATTGCCTGCTGGTTTCTCAATCTTCTCGAAGCATTTGTTGAGAGAGAGGTTATGCCTCACTGAGTTCTTCCATCCGTTCGGTGCCGTTTTGAAGTATGGAAAATGTTCGCTAAAACACGACAAATCGGTTTTCATTTGTTTCTCGGTCTTATGTTACAGCTTCTATTATACGCACAATTTTTATTATTTATTATTTACTATTTTCAAAACAGTAGAATAAAATAGCAAGATTAGCAACGTATTTACAATTCATTTCCGCTTATTTTTCTAAACTTTCTATTACTATTATTTATAGTCTCTTCGAGTGCCAGTTACAGTATCTAAGAGATTGTTTCCATTTTAGAAGTGAAATTTAATATCTAGTTTACAGGAATATAATTCTGATCATTTGAACATTTTATCTTTTCTTGTTTTATTTTATTTATATTATCAAAGTGAAAAGAAAATTGAATCCATTCAAAGAATGAAAATATGAAAATAAATTTTTAAATTTTTAGTAATATAAAGAAATTTTCTTGTCTTATTTTTATTTTGCGATTATAAGTTATGATTAATCTACGTATTAAATTATATTGATACGTAAATATCATGTATACATTGGCAATCTAAATTTTATTGCCATGCATAAATAAACAAATAGAAAAAACAAATAAAAAAAATAAACAAAAATTGCAATGAAATAATTTTACATTTGCTTATTTACAAATGCTTATGCAATAATTTGTATGACAAAATCAACTTTAAAAACCAAATGATGCGGTATTATTGATATTACGGAAGTAAACTTAAAATTTATTAGCTTAAGTTTAATATTAATAAAATTCGATAAAATTTGTTTCGGGTGTATTTATTACATAAAACAAGAGCCCTTCATTAGTCAAGCTATTACTCGCGATATCAAGAAAAACGACGTGTAAAGTCTGGTGAAAGCAAGTGAACAAGTTAAACAGAGAAAGAGAACAGCTTTTCACAACTGAATTCGGCCACTGATTGCATTCATATCTTGAAAAGGAAGAAGTACCATGAGTGTCGAATTGCGTACTAAATGGCAATAATTTGGAGAGAAAAACGAAGAAAGAAGATGTTAATAATCGAGAAATATTACTCGTTGTAGGCATGTAATGCAAGCGCGTGTAGTATTTTTGAATTGCACTGTACACGAGGCAGAACTACGATGAGAAACAAAGAGAGGGGTATCGACTTTTTCTAAAGAGACTGTACTTTGGCATGCACCTGGTGCTCCAAGGACCTTATACAAAATAGCAGCTCCCCCTCTGCTGCTCACAGTCAAGCGAGCAAGAGAGAGGGAGAAAGAGATTGAGCGAGAGAATCAGAAGGGGAATAAAGGAAGAGGGACAATACCTCCCACCCCCCGCTAATATGTAACGCTCTTGCACACCCAAGTGTACTGAAGGATATAGGGCTGAAGCCAAAGCCCCATTTACGCGATTACTCTATCTCTCTGACCACTCAAGCAAGGCAACGCTCACGCACATAGAATGAGTGGAGCTACTTGAATTTCAAACTTCAAAATCTCCCTACTATTGATGTTGTTACTGCCACAACTGTTTCTCTCTTTTACACTTGCTCATTTTTTTATGCACATACTCAAACGTGTACGAATACGATGAGGTCAAATTGAAATATTGAGCCATACGAAAATTCATGTATAATCATAATCGTAATTAAGAGCAAACGAATGATGTTCTGGACTGCGATTTTCAACATATTTTTTAAGCGCTTCTTGTTTCCCTTGAGGTCGCAATGTTTCGTACTTTATTATTTCAAGTCATGGTTTTATTGTGCCTATTATTAAATTGTTTTTATATTAATTTTATTTATTTAAATTACGTTTTGTAAATGCTTGTTGGAACAAACATTATTATTATTATTAGCATATTTACCTCCAGTAGCGTTTACAAAAATATATATTTTAAAAATGTAAGTATTCATTTTTACTTAAATGATGCGATAGATACATTGCAGCACACTTACCACATGAAATTGTAGATCTCAGATACGGGTAGCGATCCTGTTTGACTGTTCTTGAGTGCCATAGCGATGAGGCAAGAGTAAGAGTAGGCTGGTTTCGGATAAGGTTTGTCGTCATAGTCATGTCCAAGTGGATCGAGCTCTTTATCCCTTTTAGGGCAGTTGGAGCTCGTCGTCGAAGCCACGATCTGTGTCAATTGTGAGCTCTGCTGCAGGAGCTGTTGGTGTTGGTGATGCTGTTGCTGCGTCACGACATGCGCCTGTACACTATTACTGTAGATTTGCCGACGTAGCTGTTGTACTTGTCCTGGGCTCTGAAGAATCTTCAGATTTTGCAGCCGGATGCCAGTGATGCCGTTGACTTTTAAAGCCTGTTGCTGATGTTGCTGCTGATGTGTCTTGATCAGCTGAGGCGAGATCGTTTTTATCGTATTGGCAGGAATTAGCAGTGTGGCCTTGGACTTATGAGAAGGCAGACCGAGCTTGACATTGGAACTGTTTGGCAGGGACTCGTGCTCCTCATCCTCAGATTCCTCCTCCTCTTCCTCCGTCTCCGAAAGATCGTTTTCGTAATCCCTCTCCGGATCGGACTCAGCTTCTCCCTCGATCTCCGCCTCTACTTCTGCATCTCCGAGTTCGACAATACCGTTCTGTTTGACAGGCTCAGACACTTCAAGCCTCTCCTTCTTGGATTCAAGTTTCGGTGAGAAGGCGAAATGCCGCTTGCTATTCACTGTTGTATTAGAAGTGTCATTATGTTCAATGTTTGTTGCAGAATTGCGTACTGACATGTGAGGCATCACTGAGTTTGGATTTACCATTATTGATGCAGCATCATAGCCGCTTAAATCCAGGTTGAAGTTACTGTAACGAAAGAAGAAAGAAGACCTTAGCCTTCTGTTCTTTTCAAACGTACGAGATAGATGACCGATTTGTGTCTTTCATTTTGTACAATAGCTAAAAAGTAGTCAAAATCACAAATAAAATTGTAATATCAGATAAAATCTTAACATTATAAAGAATTTTATTTTATTTTTAATGTTGAGATATATTAACATTATTTTCAATAAAATCCGAGATAAAATGAAAATATAACATTGTATAACAAGAGAATGTAATATTTAGTGTGCTCTAATCGAATTTGGTAGATTATTGATACTAAAAATGTTACCACATTATTTGTGTAAATCAGACACTTTTTCGTCAGTGTACAAAGACAATTTAACTATATCTTTTAAATAAAGTTCTGCTTACATTTTATGTTTACTTAATTATCTAAACTGAAAATTCCACTCCATACTGAAACTATTTATCACGTTTAACTAATATCCCGATGGAAGTATTTACTATAAATAAGATAATAATTACAAGAAGAATGTTTCAAAACAATTTCGAATAAAATTTTATCGTTTTTTTATCATTTTCAAATTTTGTTTTTCTTGATAGTGTGGAATTTCTTGAATACTATGCGTTAAAAACATAATGTATGAAAAACATTAAATTTGGATTTCCTATTGTTATTTTATTGTTTAATATTAAATTTGGAAATTAATATACGGCTGTTCGAGCTGTTACATTGAAGCGATGTTGACAATAACAATGGTTATTTATTGCCTGGTTCATTTTGAAAAGCGTACGTATAAATCACCAAATTTCTTAGTATTTGCCCAGTGTCCGTGATAAATAAATAAAATAAATAAATAAATGAGATTTACGTGTTCTTGATGTAATTGCTACGTACAATCTGGTATATCTTCATTCTTTGGAACTATAACGGGAATAGATCTCTCCACATTTCCTTGGTAACACTGTTTAGGCAGTGCTTTTAGCAGCTTCGGCGTTGCTCTCAGTAGAGAAGCGCCTGCTGTGTAGACAGAGCCAGACGACAGATAACAGGGAAGACATGAAAGTTGCAAGATCGGGTGTGCAAGGACGTGGTAGCAATCCAATACCTTGGTTGACTAGAAAGTTGATTGATCTCACGGTCTCATAAGCCGCAGTGTCGTCCTGATAGAGGTAAGGTCGAGATACTGGCAAATTCAGCGATCTCCATTAGGCAATTACGAAACAATTATCAATGTAAAACTGAACGTTTACTGTGCGCCGATTGATTAAAGAAACATTGGCGATGTAGCTAGAGTTCGAAAAGAAACAGATAATGGTCTGCTTGTCTATCCGTTTTTTGTCATCCTCGAAGTATCAGCAGTCATAGGAATCGGCCAGTTGATTTTGCGGTGGATAAATATAAGTGTTAATATTTGTCACGATGTTATAAACTTCTAGGCTCTTTCCAGCGTCAAATTTATTCAGCATAAATTGGCACCAGTCAAGATGCGTGACTTTCTGCTTGTTAAGCGTACGTGGGACAGAAGGTTCTCTCTTCTTGAGAGAGAACCTTCGAGGATCACTCGCGGAATCTCTGGATCTAGGTTTATATGCCTGTGAATGACTAGCAAATTGAGGCAAGGTTGAGGAGTTGTTGTAATTCGTAAATATGTTCGTAAATGTCTTCGTCAAAGTTGATACCATTGTTATGATCGCTTAGGGTATTAACATTTTTGGCATCATGCAAGATGGCACTGTCGTTGTATCATTGTTTCATCTCTACCACCTTAGTGTCAGCTTGGTTTCCTCTTAACTGCTCTCCACTACTATGCACACGTGTCTTTTATGTATATTCAACATATGCCTAAATTGTTGAAGACTTTACTTACCTACGTTAGGCACCCAACGTAAGCAAGACAAGACAACTGAGCTAGATTAAGAATGTTTGACGAGTTTTGAATGTGCATACCTGGTGTTTCATGTTCAGACATATCATCTTTGTTTATTCTTCTTTGTAATACATAAAATACAACTTTAATTTCAATAGTATCAATTAAACGAAAATGAAATATCAGCAATAGAAGCAGTCTCAGCACTTTATGTTTTCATTAGTTTTTCTTTAACATCGAACTAAGTTTCACTCAGTTGGAGTCACAAACCAGTTTTATGAGATTCAATCGCACTTTTTACTTTGAAAGTCATTTTTATTTTTAAAATTTAGATAATAATTAATAATAATTGGTTATAATAAGTTTACGAGGTTGATTAATAACAAAATTTATGTTGGTGTAACGTCATTCAGTAACTACAAAGTAGACAATATTATATTACTCATGTATAATGATGAAAAACACAAATTTAATGTGAAATCTAAGAGCACAAATTAAATACCTTTTTTATATAAACTATGACTCTAACAAATAAATATAAATAACACTTTATATTATATATAATTAATAACTCTAAGAGAAAAAATTAATTACCTATTAGAACTATTACTGTTGCCATTTAAAAGGCTTTGCGATCCAAACCAGCCATTGAGATCACTATGACAGCCAACGGGATCGTCGTCAAGTTCCAAAGGCGACAACTCAGTAAAATTAAAGCCGAGCTCGGGATGTCCACCAATGACACTGTCTATTTCACTTTTGATGTCGCAGTCCAGCATGTCTTGGAGCGATTGGTCCGTGCCCAATGTCCAGTCCATTGTTGTAAGCCAAGGGTCCCGAGACGGTCCCTGATCCAGCACACTGCTGTGTCTACTCTCTGTATTCAACATTCACACGTCTGTAACATGATAATTGAACAACGTCATTATTTATTTCAATAAAACATTGGTTTGAACTAACTTTGAACACACAATTATTGAATCATCATTATGCTATAATTCGTTGGGAAATCGCTTTATCAAGAATTGCAAATTACAACAATTAGGAAGGCATCTATTCAGATTCCGACTCTCAGTACGCTCAGCAACTATATCTGATTGCTTTGTGACCTGAATACGCCTGTGAATGCATAGTAGTTGCGGCTATTACGACGAAGGTACGATCCAACAATTTCACACATTGTCTACGTAAGTCTAGTTTTCTCAATTTGAATATTTTAATCAGTAACAAAATATTCTTTCTACTTTAAATTTTAGAAAAAATATTAGAGGTAAGATCGTATCATTAAATATTTAAAGTGTGTTAAAACGGAATTATGATGAATAAGAAAAACAACTTTTTATCTTACTGCTTATCGATTATAAATAAATATTAGTTTCTAACAAGAATCTCTTTTTTAAGCTATGCAGGTTCAATCAGGTTCATATCACTTTTATTAATTTATTTTACTAGGGTAGATTAAATACAAAAAATTATTTTATTGTATTTTCTGTTCACTTATACATTATATTAAGATTTTAATATGATATATTAAATACACAATAAAGAAAAATGATTAATTCAGAATATTCCCAGTGATAAATTAAAATCCTGATATAGTAATAAATTAAAATTAATCCCAGTGAATATTAAAATAATCATCCGTGTAATTTCATAAACATTAGTTCTTTAAAAATTTATTGAAAACAAGTATAATTATATAAATATCAAATATATAAAGTTATGTTATAAGTAAAATCTGTAATGATTTATTATTATAATCTTTACTCGTGTAATAATATTACTCCCGAAGACTTGCGAATAGGTCGAAAGTAAATCATCCAAACAATTACGTTAAATATACGAGGTGTGTGCTGAGTACACATGCTTGGAAGAGCAAAGGGGAATCACTTTCAATTTCTGTATAATTTTTTATTTCCGCGTGATCGACAAGAAGGTATTATTAACTGCAAAGATCCATAAGACCTAAGGAGAAAGTATCAAGGAAAAAAGGTAAATGGTTCGACCTTACTCAGTTCTCTCCTCTCACTCTTTCTTTCAATTTTTTCGGTAGAAGGCTACATAAAATGCTTAAAGGGTCTTCCGCAGTTATTCGATCAGTTGTCTCGCGCGTGCGCGCGCCTGGGTTATTTCTGTCCCCATGAGTGTAAAACGAAAATAAATTATCGAGTGAAACGAAGTGTATGTGGTCGCGCTAAGTAAACAAAAGTCGACTCGCTTCTAAATATTCCAAGTCTATAAAAGTATGGATAAAAATGGAATTTTATCCACAATTTATAATATAAAAACGTGGAATTAGAAAAGATGAATTCAATTTTCCAACACCAGAGTGTGAATGCACTAATCAAGTGACTATTTTATTCAGAAATTCATTTTTAATAATTAACTTCGTACTAAGATAAAAGCAATAAATTATAAATTGTACGTTCAATATTTCGTAAAGTAATTTTTGTATAACTAGCTGCGTATTGGCAGAAGAATACAGCTTTTTCTATTGAAAAGTCAAAATCCTGCGTTTTTACCGTTGGTCAATCAATATTTACTCTGAAATAAAAAACGGTTATAGTGGAATATGAATGAGAAAGGAGTTCAGTTAAAAATTTAAAGATAAAAAGCCGTGAAAAACGTACACAAATAAGAAAGTAATGAGCATTCTATTATTATCGGATGTGTCCCCACTTTGCCTGACAATAGCGAGAAGAGTAATGAAAATCATTGTTCTGGGATCAGACTGAAATTTCCAATCCATCCAAAGGCTGAATATTCGGGGGTAAAGCGAAAAGGAAAGGCCTTGCTTAAATTTTCTGGTAAAAGAGGCCGCGAGCGGAGCAAGGGCAGCAAACTTATACGCAGGGCTTCACCGTGGGTGCGCTTGTGACCTCGGTCGCAGTTTACCGAGGCTCTTGAACCCGTTCACTCATGAGTGTGACTGACTCATGCCGTGACTGCACTCTCGCTATAAACTTCTCGCGCCAGTCGATTTATATACCTCTGTGTAGTACTATGAAAGACTGCTCGCGTACGTAATATTTGCTACACGAGTACGTAATAGGACCGCGATGTTTCTTCTACGGGCTTTCACTGAAATTTCTTCTTGTTGTGTCACAAAAAGCTAGCCTGGTTTAGATCAATCTCCTATCGCCACGCCTTTTTTCTCTATAAATATGCGTTTGCTTTGCTCGCGACCACTCTACTGATGACTGATAAAGATGTTCAGAGAGCCAAAAACGCTCTTAGGTAAAAGTGTTTCACTCATTCATTTTGATGTACGAATTTTATCCAATGCGAACGATCGGCGAGTATTATTAAATCTTCCTTGTCGATTATGCTTTGACAAAATGAAAATTTGAATGTGCACTTCTCAGAAAAACTCAATCTGATTTTTAATTCTAATTTTTAATTAAGTGTGTACACGTGCAAATGATATTAATGTTAGAAGTTCGGATCCACACAAAGAATAATTCATTTCGTTCAGGAGACGTAGTCTTACATTAGATATTATTCGGAAACGCTTTTAAAATTGTAATTATTGTCCCATAAATAAAGGAAGTTTTTTCAAGTGAAATTATGGCTTTTTTATTTTAAATTTCCTACTTATCAAGCGGCGATAACCTTTACATTTCGGAATAACTTTAATTCAAAAAGGAATATTCCTCTTAATATTTTATTCGGCCTTACCACATTGACGTTAGGAAGATAAATTTGTTGGTAAATTTATCATTCTATATACAGACTTGGTAAGAAAACCAAAGATATTAAATTTAATATTTATGCAATTAATATTACTTTGTTTTTTTTACGGTTTGATAAGAACTATTAATACTTTTAGACATTAAATGCATCATTCATTAGATAAATGACAAATTAGAAGATATTTAATAATAACTTGTCAATGTTAATGTTTGTATTGATTCACAAATCACGAAGTACTGTGAAGAATAAAAATATTAAATGCAGAAACTTTGAGTTTTCTTAATATATTATTATTTATAATCCTAATAACATTCTATTAACATATCTAGATAAACACATTAACATATTTGTGCTAAATGAATGTGATTCTTTATATCATTATTCCATTTTCAATATATCTGATTTTTAAAAATGCACACAAAAATGAAACAATATTCACGCTACTCTGATTATGACTGAATAAATAAAGACCGCAATTTAAACTTTTTATAAATATAATTATAAGAATCTATTTCATAATATACGTTAAAAAAGAACAAAATTACAGTGTGAAAACATTATAAAGCTTATAAATCGAGGATTCTATTTTGAAATGGCCATATGACATTGATGGAATATTCTTAACGACTAAAAGAGAGAATTTAACATATACTATAAAGACTAGCATTTATAGTTAATGATTAGCTGCCGGTTTAACTAATTAAAAATCAAGAAACACATTTATACTTACTTCATATAAAAATCAAGAGTTAGAACTGCAAAATTTAAAATTTATCACATTTTACAATTCAGTATTAACTTTTAATAAGAAAAATCAGTATTTTTTATTCTCGCATTATAGCTATCAAAATACAATCTGCGAAAAAGATTTATTTATTTTTAATCACATTCAATAATTTCAATTTCATTGCATTATTTATTCTGAAATTCGTTTAATTTTGAAACCATGGAATATGTAATTTTAGTGATTAAAAAAATGTTAGAAAAAAGGGATAATTTCTTTTCATTCTGATATCGTCTAGATATTCCAAACAAATTAGTTCTGATTTTAATAAATTAAAAATGTCAATTTTAATTTATTTAACTCTTTTAATCAAATATCTATAAGGATAATGCAATCGTATATTCATATTGTAATTGCACATTCTAACGAAAGATTTTGACATCCGTTTTTTTTTAATTAATTTAAAAGATATTAATGCTTGTACTTTGTGTATGTGAAGAATTTTAAATGGTTGCGGTATTAGTATTCACGTTAAGAATGCTATTCTAGCTACTTTTACGATGTTTCCTTTTATATCACATAACTTGATATTTACTTGTTTGTAAACTAATAAACGAATGTGTTTAATGAAAAATCTCGCAGTACGAATTTATGTAACATATCTATGTTAAGAATTAGCTTTCATTATATATAAAATTTTATAAATATATTTTGCTACAGGAATCTCGATACTTTCAATCCATATAAGTTTACATTTTCGAAGCGGGAACTTTCGAAAATGTTTCAAAAATGAAAATTACTTTAGATACGATAGATAGTTAATTTAATATGAATCAAATCAAAATTTAATCTGTAAATACTAATTTATTATTATTATTAAATTATTATATTTATTAAATTAATTAGGTAACTAAACTGTAAGGCAAAATTATGCTTAACGCATGTACAACAAATTATACAAATTTGATAATTTAATAACTATTTTGCAGAATAAAATATATCAATATTTTAATTAAGCCATTTTTTAAGGACAGTAATTAAGAATAATATTGTTCTTTGTAAAGAGACTAGGAATTTATTTACTTTTTCATAAGTGTAAGTTACACAAAAACTGGTTTTACATTTAAACCAAAAAATTGAATAAATTTTTTAAATTGTTTTTAAACTTTGCTATTTAGGTGCTATTCTGTAGATTATACACTGTAGAAAAATGAATTTAGTATCTATTAAATAATTTGCATTTGCCAAAACCTTTTACATATGCTAATATATTTTCAAAAGATACGAAAATAAAACTTTTGTATTTCTTGGTTGTATCTATGTTAAATAGTATTAACATAGAAATTTAAGTTTTGAAAAGGTAGATATAGAAATAGTTTTTTTTTTAAATATTGGTGTTTAAAATTCACTGGAAGATATTACGATACAATTTAAAATATCTTAATGTCATTATAAATCTTATCATTAAAAAGACTTGAATTATGTTATTATTAAAAAATTATTATACAAGCGAAGAAATGATTGTTAATGCAAGTAAAAAATTGGATTTTTCAAAATTTTAAAATGTTTTGATTTAATAAAGACTTCGTTAAGAATCTTGACAAAATAATGTATTGCAATATGATTTTCAGTGGATTAAATAATAGACAGTGCAAGGATCGCAAAATATAAAATAAGATAGTATGCATAAGTAGTATGCATAATCTGATAGAAATCGAAGATAGCATTTTGAATTAACTGGTAATAAAATGGGGGATAGCCGGTAGGAGGGACCTGTCTATTCTTAATTATTGCCAATTTGAGATCTGTAGAATTTTACGGGTTTGTAGCCGTTTGAAATTAATATAGATCGATTCTTCAATAGTGCAAAAGGAGTAGGTGAAAGAGCGTAAAAGTGATTCATTAGTACGTACACACGAAAATTCGTCTTTCAAAAAGCCTTCACCTCGCTCCGCTAAATGTTGCGAAGCACCGTTTCATTACGTGTGCGCGACTGTAAACCTTGACTTCGAGAACAAAGAGTCCATTGACTTTTGTACTTTTTCGCGGTAAGCGCTCGTGGTACCAGTACTCGTACGTTTGTTCGCCGCAACTCCACCAAAAGTGATAAAGTGCTCGAGAAAAGGTGGAAGAAAGGAAATATGCGGAACGAGGTGAGGTGATGAATTCTCGGGGGGAGAGGGAAATGGAGGAGAACAATGACCTCACGTACGTAGTGTAGCGAGCGCGGCTACTACGACTTAATCTTCTGCCAGTCGCCACAAAAAGAAAGAGGGCACGGAATGAAATGATTCGGGACTGGAGGTATCTGAAGCTTCAATCTAGCAAGACAGGAACCGAAGCTACTTTAAAAATGCGATTTGCACCAAGATGTCCTGGGCGATCTTCCTTTTTAAATCAAGCTGGATCAAATTCTTATCTTAGCACTACTTTTAATCGACGAGTTCGTGCTTTATTGATTACATCAATAATCAAATATCAATCCTTATGTTCGAATCATAAACTAGAAATTAAAGCTATAACAAATTGACAAATGTACTTTTACATCAATTAATTCAGCAAATCGGTTATTTATAACCACGTGTTAGCGTAGTGTAATTTAAATAGTGTCGGCAAACAGAATGTTGTTCGCCGACTGCTTTCAAGGGGCATAAAGAATTGGTAATACGATGAAAAAAACCAGGAAGTCATTTCTACAAAGATTTTATTGTGGCAGAGCATGAATGAGCGTAAGGCGCGGAGCGGAGACAACTTGCATATGAGAGTAAGAGGAAGCTCGAAACCGTTTGACAAGCCTAAGAAAAAAAGACGAATGCACTTTATTTGCTAAATGAACGTACACGGACGGGTTGTGTATGTGTTCAAGACATGGGGACATCGAGAGAGAAGATGTCCGACAAAAAATAAAGATTCATGGATGTACGCTATGCTCTTAATAACGGAACAGATGCATCTCACGCAGTTTTTGATGAACATGCGTGGACTTATCTGCCGGCTTTAGCTATCTCGGGGTGAAGGGATGTGGTTTTTTCGTTTTAAATTTATGTTGCTCATCTTTTCGTCCGCTTGCATATCAAATTTAACTCAACGAAGTTGAGTTAAACTCTGACTTGACTTCTATACGAATGCGGATGTACTTTTCTTCGCTTTTGATACCCATATTTTTCAAAAGAATAAACGGGTTCCTTATCTTATTTTAATTTCTTGTAACATTCATTTTGATCTTTAATTTGAACTTCCCGAATGCTTATGCTATATTTATGAATAAATAATTGAATTTTACCTAAGAAAACTCGAAAATGTGTACGGTGAAAATTAATACTACAATCGTATTAAATAATACAATAATAATGTAAGCACTATGTTTTATTTTTAATATATTCCAGCAAAAAGTAGTATATGTGTGTAGGGGGGAGGTGCGCAATAGTAGAAATTGCATTTTCTTATGTTGATTTATTGAATAATATATAATTAAATTTCCATAAATAAATGTACTGTTCTTGTAATTAAAATTCCGTTGTCGCAATACATTAAGTACGTGTACTTTCGATACGTGCATGTACATTTATTTATCTTGCATCAATATTATTCTCATTACTTATATTATGAATATTATAGGGTTAATAATACAAATAATACTGTCTATTTTGAAATAAAATTTTAAGTTAGGATTTTTTCTGTCTGTTTAAATTAATGAAAACACTTATTTGAGCCAGACTATTCGACTAATAATAAAAAACAAGAAAATAAATAATGGTTAAACAGTGCATTATCTTGATTTTATAGTAAACCGTAAAATTTCAAATTTATCTAAGATTTATTGTGAATGATAAAATAATTGTAATGTAATGGAAAAATTAGTATTATGTATTAGCGTTAATAATTTGAATTATATCAAGGCTTAAACAAGCTTAGCAAATTTATACATTTTTTAGTAAAAAGAGCCAATAAATTTCTAAGAAACAAAATTGTTCCAAGAGCTCATGAAATAGGTGTATACAATGCTGATAATCAGTATCTTATTAATTGAAGGTGGTCATGGCGTAAAATAAAAATACCACTCAACAATCCCTTTATTTTTTAAGCCAAAGTAAAGACGCGCTTGTCTGCGTTAAAATGTTTTGGTTAATACTATATTCATCTTTTGATGTATATTGCCTAATAAATGGTAAAAAAAGCCGCTGCTCCCACGAAATTTGAACCAAAAGATCTACATCTCTTGGCCCACGTCGCTAATATCGTCGAAATATCCTTTCTCTGGATCCTATTGGTCCTTTTTTTCTTTCCTTTTTTATTTTATTAAAATTTGACTGATAAATTGGTCTTCATTTTTAAATCTACCTTGATCATAGGGATAATAACGATCATGACAGAATTCTCACGCCAAACACCTTTTCATTTACGTTTATTGTGCAAGTTACTGCACGAATAATAACTATAAATTTGGAACTTTTCTGTGTTTGGAGTGATGATAGTGATTTTATTTAAATTTATTTTTTCAGCATAATCCTATAGAACGATTTAATTTATTGTAACATAGTGAGAGAACCAATTATCTTTTAATTTTTCGACTTTGTTTTTTATATAAATTACTTTTTTATTTTAACCAGTTCTTGTAATCTAATAAAAAGGTTATTATATATTTTCAAAATTATGATCACATTATCAGATAATTTACCCATTGAAGACACACTTAAGAAAATTGTATTTTTTATGTTTACAAAAGAAAATTGATTATGCAGGAAGCAATAACAAATATAATTTTATAACTTTACTGTTTAAGACATTTGATATACAGAAATTGTAGATGTAAAATTTATATCTATTTATTTAAAAAATAAATTGTATTTGTTATTAATTAGGTAGCAATAGTTTTTATTTCCACAAGCTTGAAACTACAATAACACATTATAGATAATATAAAATTTTTTAAATACTTTATAAACGTTAAACGAATAAATTTTAATAAAAGAAAGAACAATTAGTCTTTCATTAGCATATATCTTTAAATGGATAATATCATATTATTATGATTATAATGTTGTTCTTATACTATAAATTTAAATATTAAAGTGCTTATAATTGTATTTACATCTTATATTTTTAGAGATTAAGCTCAATTATATAAATATATTTTATTACATTTACATTCAAATAATCAAACAGATCATTTCATTCTGAATTATATCATGATAATTTTGTCTTATTTATGGAGACGATATTAAAACGAAGAAATTTAATATAGTTGTTTGAAATAAATCATTTACAAAATATTTCACTTGAAACAAATCATTGCATTAATAATATTATTTCCTGTTTCTTCCAATTAACAAAGTCATAAATATTTTAGTTTGTATGTATTTTATCAACAATTAGATCAATACATTTTAGTGCAATAATTATAACAATAAAGTTGATTGTAGGATTTAAAATTGAACGAGATAATGTAATTCAGAATATCTCAGATATAAACACATAATATTAAGAAAAATTGATTTTTAATTTTAATTAAAATGTTTAACTATTCATTCATTTTTTTCATGTAAAATTGTAAAAAAGATGTAAGAATGAAAGAAATTGTAAAAAAGATGTACGAATGAAAGAAATTGTAAAAAAGATGTATGAATTAAAGAAATTGTATGCATGTAAGAAAAAAAAACAATGTTATTTTAGAGATATGAATGTATTTTATAATATTATGGACGTTTTATTTGAATAGACTACGAATGATAATAAATCTACAAGGTTTTTAAATATTACCTTGATCTATAACATGAACTTTCATCACAAGATCTCAATCTCGAATTAATTTTATATTTATATCAGTGAATAATAAATATCCGGTTTCGATGCATGATTTTCATAAGTATTAATTTTAATTCAAATCCTGATTGCTCATAGTACAGCATAATACAGCAGAATATAATATGGTTTTTATCCTTCACATTTATTATTTTTTGATAAGATCAGAATTTAAAATTTTTGCTGAGTAAAGTTGTTTCATTTAAATTTCATAAGAGTGAAAGCTTAGTACCTTTGTGTTTACTTTTGCGTAACATTATCATTTGTGAATTTACTTGGTTTGATGCCTTCTTTAAATGAAAAGATTGTTACGAATTGATATAATTTTGAAGAATCAATGAGAATAATTATAATAATCACTATAATTTAAATAGGTACTTGTTATTAAAAATTATATCACAAAATAAGTGATGTGTGCAATTGTATTTAGAACATTTAGGGCTCTTGAGATTGATTAGAGTTGCAAGGTCATCTAGTCGAATACACATCTTGACATACAGATATACAAATTTATATTCCAGCTGCAATTTTAAATGCTAATGTATTTTAAAAACTGGAACTTTTTACAAACCACTTAAAAAGTTAGAAACTACTAATTTTTCTCGATAATCTTAACAGATTAATAGACTAATATTATATATAAGCTCAAGTTCAAAAATCATAATCTCGTTATTGAATTATCTAAACTTATATATTAATAAAGGTGACACATAATCAATATTTTTTGTTTTTACATTTACTTTATTAATTGTTGCGCAAAAAAAGAAAAAATTATAATTTCTCATTTCTTATGTTACATATAAATAAGACCTTACTCAAAAACCATTATAAACTAGAATATAACATTTTTTATATATAATTTTATATTTATATATATATAAACGTTAACAATTGAGTTACATTTTTGCAGATTGAAAGATTGAAAGTAACTGAAAAAAACAGAAATGCTTTTTTTAATTCTCAGAAAGTTAAGCGTACTCTAAAGAGACTGAAGGGGTGGTTGATAACAGGTTAGTGAGGGAGGGGCTCGAAAGTCTCTCTAGCGTAAAGGAAAATTGCCAAAAAGAATCTGAGATCTCAGGACACCTAATGTCAGTAAGAAACAGGTCAAAAAGAGACAAGCCGGGTCTCTACTTTTTTTACCCTCGAGGTTGTCGAGTTGGCCTCGCTTCGAATAACCTCGGCCGAATGGTCAGTAAAAATTGCCTTGCTGTGGTAGAAACCGCCAGAACTATTACCCAATTAAATCCAAAGGCGATACTACTTGAAAAAAGTGAAGAAACCGTAAGAGTTTATATTTGTTCATAAAAATAAATGACCAGTATTATATTTGAAATAGACCTATTTATTAATTTGTTATTTTTACTCGATCATCGTTATTGACCAAAATGTTACCAAGTACTAATACAATTACAGTAAGGAATAAAAAAATCAGTGTGTTCTTGTGTATTTATTTGAACGTCATGCATTAATGTTTTCACTGTACTCGGTAAATTAACGATACGGAGTTCATTATATTAACTACTAATTTCTTAAATACATATTTCATATTTCTATTTAGATTCTTAAATTGTTCCATTATTGGGTATTAAATATATTATTGCTATTATGTTCATCGATATTACTGTACAATCTTACATTTTTAGTTATCGATGAATATCACATACATGTTTTCGAAAATAATGTTATTTAATTAATAGTAATATTTCGATATACAAATGTAAATTACATATTTTAAAGACCTTAAATTAGAATAACTTCATTTATATTTTACTTTTAAAGCTGTAATTTAATATATTAATGAATAATTATACCTTATTGAATGTGAAAATATGGAAATTGATTCAAAATCTGTAAAAAATCTTTTCCAAATAACTAAATTTACACAGTTAGCAAGGTCATTTCACTAGATAATTTGACGAAAAATACGCAACACTGGATACCATACCGTTGTACATACTTATTTACATATAATTTTTCATATTTAATAAAAATGTAGATTTTACATTGCACCGCCAAGAAGTTAATATCTTAAGGATCATGATTTTAATATTATATAAATAATATAATAGGACGGTTAGTATAACAAAGTTTAAATACAGAGATGTCAACAGAACTTAAGGCTGGGAGGTTTTGGCGTGTACAAAAGTATGCGCATATATGAGAGAAGAATAAAATGCATGTAAAAAGAGGTGATTACATCCACGCACGATACAAACCGGTTTCTTTTTCGACTGCGAGCTTACCAAGAGTCATCTTACCGCTATGCCTGAATCCAAAGCCGTAGTGCGACTCGTGGTTCAAATACTCGACCATTCGACGATGCAGCTTGGATCTTGCACATCACGCTGAGGGAGCTGCGCTTCATTTTAAGATTATCCAACGGAAGAATCTTCCGAGAGAGTGACTTGAACACTTCTCCATCGATTTATTTTTTTCCTCCCTCATATGGCTGTTATTAAAGATTTGTACGTCTATATAATTGATCACGTGAAGATTATGTTTTTGTGAAGTGAAGTGAAGTTTTATGGCAGGCAGCTCAGGATTTTCAAAAATAATGCATTGCTTTTTCTATTTGTATTATGGCGTGAAAGTTTTTTACTATCTGCGTGCTTCAATAGGAACGATTTTTTAAATCAGTAGCAGAATCTGAATAATACAATCCTTTAAGTGTTGCTTCATAAGAAGAGAAAATTTAATCATTCTATTAATTCAAATAAAATCATCTTCATTTTTTATACAAATTTAAGAATTGAAATATTTGTTTTAAATAATAATTTGAGCTTAATTAAAGTTAGAAATACATGTGTATAAATTTTTTTCTAAATTCAACCAAAAATAAATACACTGTTCTTAAACTATATATATATATATATATATATATATATATATATATATATAACAGGCATTGTATTAAAAATTTTATTGAGTTTCAGTAATTTGTGACAAAAAAAAGGACCCGAATTAGGACGTCTTATTACTTTGATAATCAGAAGGGTTCAGCCAACGAAAAAGCCCCAAACCTCTTTTTGAAAGAAACGTATACAACGTTTTCGTGACAAGTTCTTTACCCTTTTCTCTTTTTCTCGATCATTTTTTCTTTCCATTTACAAAATCGTGAAAGTGAAAGTAGAAACCAATGAATGCGCCTACAATTACGTTCAGATTTTATATTGTGATGCCCTTTAATATTCTTGAACTTATATCAAAGAGAATACGAACTTTTATAATTCAAGCTATTTCTTCATTTTGTTAAAGTCGCACTAACTTTTTATTTCAACTCTCATTAAAAGGTCTTTACTTTTTACTATGATATAATAGTTGAGGAGAAACTTATTCGAGCAGCATTTAAATTCATGTTCTGATTAATTATGATTTTCAAAAATAATTTTTCTAACATTATATTTATAAAATAGTTATTAATTATTATAGGCATTCATATAAAATTTAAATATATTTCCATCGAGCATGATAATTTCACTAATTTGATTAAATGTTCAATATGTACTAGTATGTCAATTTTATTGTGTAATAGTTTAGTATTTAATGCAGCAATCGAATTATAAGAATTGACGTGATGCGAGCGAGCCAAAGACAAAAAAAATATTAGGATCGACGATAATAACTAGTTAATTATAGATAATTGTCAATTGAAACGAAATTGTATTATTCAAAATGTTCTCTTGTAAATTTACTAGCCTTGACCTTGTCCTGATTAGAATCACGTACGCATTTTTCCTTTGAAATTCCATATACAATCGTGCAACTTGTATCTTCAGTATTACGATTGGGCAAGCATTGATCTTTGAACATACGATTGCACTTGTTTGAACCGAATAACAGACTTGTATCCAGAACTCAAGTAAGAACCAAGGGGCTGAATTCCGTGAAAATCAGTAGGTATACGGCCATGACGAGAGCGACTATCTATAATGAACCTTGAGCTGTTGTTCCCTTTGTATGGAATTTTCCCTTCGTCACCTACCTCCGTGAGGAGAATAAACGAAACTTTCCCGACGCTCTTTTCAAGACGCCCAGCAGGAAGATTATGCGACTATATCGAGAATAGCCAGTTTTTCTGTTGAACACAATGTAGTCTGTTATTTTCATGCATTACAGCTATCCAATATTGATTCACCTTTTCCTAAGTATTAAAAAATATTTCATCAAAATGCTTATAACATTTAAGATGCAAGTGCAATAGTTAAGTTGAATTATTCATGCTTCATTTAATAATTAGTTCTGAGAATTGCTTAAAATAAAATTGCTGTAACTTGTTGTATACAAATATTTTATTTGTATATTGAATTTTAACACATATTAAAAAACATAAAAAAAAACAATACCACATTAAAAATGTATAAAAAGAATGTAAATTTTGCAAAACAAATAAAAATTTATCGAACGCCACAAATAGAACTATTTTTTTGGTACATAAAAATGCTGAAACATACAGTTATTATTAGAAGATGAATTCTTTAAAAAATGAAAAATCTTTTTATAATTTATTATAAAATTATTAATAATAAGTAACTCGTGTATAATGTGATATTTTGAAAAAGATTTATTTAACGATTAATCTTGAGTTATTTCTATAAGTAAGGTATGGAATAAGTAAATTTTGCATTAAATTTTGCGTAAAGCTCGATAAATTTTTATCCGTTTAAAAACTATTATAACCAATAAAATCTATTTATACAGTTATAATAGAAATTTTCCTGTACTAATTTCTATGAATCTAGTTAGTTCATCAAAATAATTAAACAAATACTGGCATTTCTAGGCAAAAAATCTAATCTAGGGATCACTAACGTTAATAAAATCGTCATATAAACAGGTTGTTAGCATCATCTACGAAATATTTAATCTTAAATAATTCCAATAAATTATCTCTATGTATTAATTACATGTATGAAACACCTGACTGTAGGACAAGAAAGTGACATCCGATAATCTTTTCATTATTTAGATAACAATCTATATGCTGTTGCACAGTATACAACTTTTATGTTCCACTCTTGATCTTATCGGTTTAATAAAAAAAAAAAAACAAAAGAAACTCTTCGTTGGTAATTGTATGTACTTTTATTATTTTAAATAATAAAAAATTAATAGTTGTTTGGAATTGCTATTTTTTCTATAAAACTAATGTTAATCTAAATTAAATATTACTATGCCATTTTAAAAGAATGCTAATAGAATTAATACAATATTAAAAGGACTGAAAGTAAGACTGCCACATTACAATTCACGTGTACATGTCTAAATTTTATGAATTCTGAGTAGTTTGTCGAATCATGTTGTCATTTGTAATAATACGAAGGAAATCTTATAATTAAGTATTGCTTAACTGTCATTCTACGAATGTAATAATATTGTGACCTCTCCGTAACCTATAACCATTATTTGCACAAAATAACTGAATTAGAATTCGTAGAATAAATATTAATAAATCATTTTCCATTGCTGTAAATCGAATATAATGGTGCGAACGTTTAAAAAGGTTTACAGATTCATGGAACTAACCACAATATTTTTTAAATCCTATTGAAAATTCTACTTAATAGAATTTACTTAGCATCATAAATGTATACTTGCATACTCTGCTACTTTTTCTTCTCTTTATAAATACAGTCATGCAAAATTTGCAATTGCCTATACATTTATTGAATAAGGAAAGAAGGAAGTGAAAAGGCGGGAAGGGGGGGGGGAAAGAACTTCAGGAAATGAAGAGACGCTGGTGGCAAACGGTGTCGACGGCTTACCAACCCTCTTTCACATATACTTATCATTGGAGAGTTTAATTTGTCTTTCAATTTATTGAAGTTTCCTAGATAATGTATACATTTATCTTATATGACTTTCTTTAATTGCAGTAGACGTCAGTATTCTAACATTATTATTAACATCACCAATTTTATCCGAAATTACGATTATTTTTGAGATGATTTTGCAAGACTAAATGTTTTTTTTTTAAATCATTTAAAATGGTAGTTCCTAATATTGTTACTTTTTTAACAACTTGTATTTGAAAATGTTGTTCTAATATATATGTATGTTATATTTGATATATTTGAGAAATTTTTTGATATATGCAATTCAAAATTATGATAACAGCAAGAAACATTAAATAAATAATCGTTCAATGAATACTTATTAATACTGGAAATGAAATTGGCCACGATAAGCAAAATAAAATACTAATGCACAATTATATAGTGCATCGGGAGAATTCAGGATCATAGCTAGTTTAGCGATAAAACACTGATTGACTCGTGTGTTGGCCCGTACATTATTCTAATAGTATTTGTATTTATTTGATGAAATACAAAACAGAAATTTTGAATTTTAATTATAGTATAAAATTTTAAGCACTTTTTGATTTTTTATAATTTAAAATTAAAAAATTAATTACAAATTACTCTTTTACAATTTTTGCTTTACTTCTCTGTACTTAAGAAAGGAATCACTTTTTAAAACAAAGAATGTTTCAGAATATATCCATTTGAACATCAGTTGTTAAATATGATTAATTGAAACGTACAAAAAGAAAAAATAATAATTAATTTTTTATTATAATTTTAATTTCGAATGTAAAATCGTGGTGTAGTTATCATTTTGACATGAAATTAGTGAATAGTAAATTGTAAGGTAGATGGAAAAAGTGACTTTGTAAGGATTTCTAGTCTAATGTCTGATTAGATATGCTAATCATTACTACTCTGTTGATACATCTACTACACAAGCTTTATTTTTTCACTCTAAACAAATAATATTTAATAGAAATAAATTTAATGTATAAGTTAAAACTGGTACAAAAATGAAAAAATTCTGTTGCAGAGTTTGTTAAAAAAGATTGGATATTAAATATTAGCTTAGAATATTCAGTAGCAAATTTATTGCTTTTTTGAGACAATAATTAAATAATTGATTTAAGATACAATGTAATGAAACTAAATAATTTCCTGTAAATGTTTGCGTAATGTAAACTTATAAAACCAATTTGATACATATCTTTAAACATGTCTTGTTTATAGAAAATTAAGGCAACGACATTGTATTTAAATAAATAATAAGTCTATGTGAGTGTATAAATTACTATCATTAAACATTATGATTTGCAAAAAGTATATAAAATTTACATATAAAGTAGAAGAATTTAGCAAACTGAGATAATTAAAATAATACGTTATTTTTTTAAGAGATTAAAGCTCAATGTGCTAGAAAGAAGTTTTAGAGCCAAGCTTATACTAAATAATTCACTAGACAGCTACGTGCATATAATCGATGAACATATCTTCGTATTGTAAAGTTTTCTCGTACGGTATCTCGAATTAAATAAAATTGTTTTGTGTTCTGGAGTTTTGATCGATTAACATAAAACAGTTCACAGCGGTACAAGCTAGTTAATCGTCAATTGTTGGGTTCCTCGACGGCTTGGTTTCGTTGAATCGCATAGCCGACTCGAACGAGGAAAGGCGCTTTCCGATTAATAATAGATGCGACTATAGACGGATTAGTACGTGCGAAAAGGAAGCGAACGGCAAATGCTCTGCAAATGTCAATTTTGTCTCGTTTGTTAAAGAGCTGTTGACCCTATTAACGCCGGCGATACAAGAGGCCCCGTTCTGCCTTTGCATAGCTTGCTGACGTTTACCCTCGCTGTGCGATCCAATTTCTCACCGACTTTATTCGAACGAATTCAACCCTGCAGCGACTTGTCCCGTTTTTTATTACGGAATAATTTTTTCAATTTATCACACAGTTTGTTTTGCTTTAAACGAAGCTTTAGAAAGTTCATGCGTGCATGACGTGGAAACATGTTTCTAAATAAAGACAAAATATCGTTATCACTGTCACACAGAGGGGCTGTACTTGTTTTACATTGTAATAAATCCATTACATTATTGTTTAATTTACAAAAGTAACAACATTAGTTCGCCTAATATCTTTTTCTTTCTCTTTTATACGTAGCGTTACAATTGTTTGCAATCTCAAAAGTGATTCTTAATATTCTATTTTTAATAGTTTAGGTACAGCAATTTTCATAATCTAGAAAAATATGCCCTTGTATTTACTAATTTTTAACCAGTTTTATCAAAGTAATAATTATATTAAACAATGTTTGATGATATTATATTATTATTTCTAGATACGTTTGAATTTGTATTGTTATTACATAAAGCAAACAATAATAGTTTTCTTATATTTTCAATATTTTCGCGTTTATTTTTTTAAAAGCCAGTATGGACTAAGTATCAATAAGTACACCGATAACGAATATTGCGAATATTCACAAAATTATATTTACGATCTAGAATATGTAAGAAATGTCTCAGATCACGGTCTTAATTATCTCTTAGTCAAAGAAATATTTTATAATTTTGACTATTCATGTCTATTTTTAGTAATTATAAAAATTTCAAAATTTAAGATATTTAGATATTTGGAAATAAGAAATAGTTTTGTACAAATGCGAGTAACAAACGTGTGAGAGCTTGTGTTTTTACTTTTTACTTTAATAATCTAAGAGGAACTTAAAGAAGTAATTATGTATAATATTTTTACTGGATATGTTGTATAAACTACTCAATATACAGATATTTAAATTTTAAGATCATCTATATAAAACACCTGTATCAGTTTAACAATAATGTTATTTCACCCGATCTATAAGCAGTTATATCAAAGTTGTAGTATCTATATGCTAATGGCAGTTGTGATGAGTGTACCTAATCCGACATAAATATTCTTATAAATAAATAAATAAATGTAAATGTGCGGGCGGTAAGTAAAATCTTGGTGTACATGTGCAATTTTTCGAGAAACGACATCTTTCTTGATTATACAAAAATATGAACTTGCCATATGAATGCAAAGAGTACACCGAAAAATGGAAAGCAATTATGAAAGAAACTATTTTAGAGGTATTTATTATCGCTAACCTCAGAGCCAACGCATAGAAACGAGGCAATGTGTTTCACAATTACTATGTTGTATGTGGATTTTACTATTTACCTTTGATGGTCGAGCTTGGTAAAAATCGTCCACGAAGGCAGTTTTTTATATGTCTCGGTTTTAATTATAAATATTTGTATGAGAATGCGCGATAACAACGTCACTATTTGTTTAAAATATTTCTTCGCCTCCTTACATTTATATAAAAAATTTCAATTGTTTTATTGCATAATTGTCATCTTTATTGATAATAATCATTTTTCTTTTTTACTTAGGCAACAACAATATCATACTTATTGTATTTATTGTGATCAAAAAGTGTACATCATGCATAAGAATATTTAATTTTTGTTTTCAATTTTATGATATGAAAAAGCTTTATTTTTTAAGACATATTCTTATAAAGAACAAGAATAAAGGTTCATTGGATATTGTTAAGGTAAAAAACTTTATGACATGGGATCATCGGAAGTTGAAAAAATGTACGAGCATGCATGAGCATTCGCGTGCGAGTTAGTGAGATAAAGAGAGAAAGAGGGAAAATACCTTACCTCAAATACAATGTCTTCAAGATTTCTTTATAGTTAAGCATCTTTCAAACGCATTTTGTTTCGAATCATAAAAAACCTTCTAATATTATTTGTCTAGATAGACTGTCATCAGCGCACGTATGCGATGAAAATTATAACTATATATAAGCCAATAAATAAGTAGGGAAGATAGAAGATATGGCGTTTCAATAGTGCCGATGATGCGCGATATTTAAAATAGTTTTAAATATATATCTTTGCATTTTAAAGACTATAAACTTCCAATTTTATTTTTGCAACATAATTGATTGTAAATAAATATTTGTATAAATCACATAAATGTTAAATATGTTTAATGCATTAAAAAAATTATACGCTTTTATATCAAGTAGAAATACTAATGTTTATAGAATAGAATTTTATCAATAATTAATTAAATACTTTTTAAATAGGAAACATATTAATATATATTGTAGTTACAATATTTTAATGCTTTTATATATGTGTCTATGAATATATTAAGAGTTAAGACATTAATATAAATTAATGGTAAACGATAGGATGTAACTTTCTTACAATTTTTTGATATATTATGAAGCTTTTGATTGCTCTTCTCAAATGCAGTAATATACATTTGAGAACTCTGAGAATATGTAAAATTACACGTAAACTTCTGTTTTAGAATTTTGTAAATTATGTAATATGAATAAAAAATGACTGCTTTAAGTAAAGGATTAAACAAATTCATCGAAAAAGTGGACTTATTGGTGTAAGCTGATATGTAAAATGATTAACCACGACAATTCAGACAATCGGAAAGAGAAACAAATGAACATAAGTAATGTTTGGTGAAATGCTCGCACGCGCTCTTTCTCTCTTTCTCTTACTCGCAAAAATAGAATTGGCCATTAATAAAGAGAAGGTAAGGCCTCTAGAAGCAGAAAACAGGAAAGATTCGAGAGCGCGTGGCAATACACAGGGCGTTTCCTTCGTTCCCTCCCTCGCAAAGTTCATCTCCATTGCACATTTCAGTAATGGCAATGGACCGCAGTTCAGTGGCTTTTTCTCCATCTTGCATCTCTCCTTCCGTCCTCGACCGTGCGTTTTGGCGAGTATCGATCGGGGCGCACGTCTCCCTTTCCAAAACCGTTGTCTCGCGATACGCAAGCCTCCCCGTACATCGATCGCTTGGCTGTCAGCGCAGTAAATTTTCGATATTCCAATTTCTCTCGATCATCGATTTAGCCTTTGAACTCTTGATGCTTACCTCATACAAATAATTATTCCACGAATTATTTTGTAGACCGACCAGGGTTCGTACCATCTCGATTCTCTGCTTTGAGCCGGAAAATCATCCCCTTACCTTATTGGCTTGAGCGATCGTGTACAAATTCGAACCATCTAGGTTAGAAATGGAATTATCTGCGCTCGATCTACATTTTGCCTTTACATCATTCTGGAGCCATAACTGTTTGACACCGAGCATAAGAATAAAGCATTTATCTAATTTCTTTGATAACATTTTTTTGCTTTTTTTAAAAGTTGTACTTCCACAAGATTCTATTACATGCGTTTAATGAATACACGTCTTACGATATTGCTACATTAATGATTCACCATATAAAATAATGTGAAAAATATAAGATGACAAGAGTCACTATCGATGAACTATGAACATACCATGTATACTTCTTTCGTTTTAACGTTGTTACATTAGAAATTATTTGCAAATTAAAAAATTTATAATCTATTTTAATAAAAAACTTTCTCGTAGAAATTTGGTTAAAAAGTTAAATAAGCAATCTGAGCAACGAAAATCACATTACTCGGTGAATTAAATGAAATTATATTTTCATAGTTCTTTTTTTATTATTGCATTACTTGAAGTTAGTAACAATACTGATATTTTTCAAAAAAACCGTAAAGCTATAAATTGCTAAGAATTTTTTGTTATTTTGCTGTGGTAATGAAGATGATATTACCAAACTACTACATTTTCAGAACTTTGTTTCAACTTGCTGGCATTTTCGTTTATGACAACTTGATTTATGCAGTAGTAATATATTAACTCTATTATTGTCATTAAGTATAATTTTTCTCTTTTTTTGCTGTATATGCTGTAGTTTTTTAAATTTAAATCGATTATAAATAATCAGTCTTCACAATTATAATTACAGCATTGTTTGTGGAATAAATTATATTACTAATGGTAGATTGATAAATGGTTGAATTGCATTTAGAAAACTATTAGTACAAAAAGTGCTTATTCGCATATCTATATCTTACTTTAAACAAATAACAGGAAACTCAATGTCAAATGATATATTTATTTTGACTTTAAAAATATTGCATAATCTAGAATTTTAGGATATTCAATTATTTTCTTTCCCTAAGCTAAGATTACGTAATCTTAATAATTAATAATTATCAGTATCAATAATAATACTTTACTTTGGCGCAATTGATTATCGTGCTACTTTAGTTGAAAATTTAATTTTTATAATGGATTTTTCAAATATTCCAGGATGCATATCATGCGCACGCTTTTTGTTATATAATTTTGCACCAATCATATGTATATTATATACGATTAAGTGAAAAAGGAGAAAGTGATCTTTGGGACTTTGTCCGAGTTATGCATAATATCAAAGTCCCTCCCGTGAAAGCATACGTATGAACTAAGTTGCAGGAAGTTGGCAATTAGAGTGGAGAATCGATTTATAATTCGACTAAGAGGATTTTGCAGTTTTTACCTGATGAGAAAGACATCCGGAGCCAGGATATTGTACTTTTGTTAACTCTTAAGTAGGGAAAATGTGTAGGAGTACTAGGTAGAAACCTTGAAAGAATTTTATATGCTATTACTTTAATCTTTGTCCATGCAAACTAACGATGCTCTCGTCTTTCATTCCTTTGCGTACGTCACTTTTTCGTTGTAAGATTATAGTTTACGAAGGTGAGTAGCGCGTGAAAATATTTTTAAGATTTCTAACAAACTCTAAGATTACAACCCATTACCATTTTCAAATATGTTACAACGAATCTATTACTTCATAATTTTACGTAATCTATGAACTAAATACATAGTAAAGAATACCGTCATTTCGAGTATCGACTTTTTGTACACATAATCATTTCTTTTCTTATTAGAGCAAAGTTTTTATATTTATTCAAAGCTAGTACATTAAGAATAGCCTGTGTATCAATATAAAAATCCAAATGCAAATGAAAATAGAAGATATATAAGTTTCTCTATATTGTCATTTATCTATATACACATAATTTGTAATTTTGGATTACCATCAAACTGTGAGAAAATATTCATAGTTGGTGATATGTCGGCGTAGAATATAAACGTAGCTTTTTTTTTTGAATTAGGACTTGTAGTAATAGAAAAAGACAAATCCTTGGTGTGATTGGATGTACGAGAATGAAAGGGGAACGAAAGGAAATGAAGGGGGTTCGTTTGAAGCGCACACAGGGGTGTGGAATGTCGCTTGAGCGCATGCGTCGCTAGAAGGCGAAGGCTTGCTTGGTGTGTAGAGTGGGAGCCATGGAGCGCAACGATGATGGGGACCAAGGAAAGCAGGGACGAGTGTTAGCGCGAGCGACCGTACCCTTCAAAACACTTAAAGAGAAAAGAAAATCGTGGCCTAAAGCTCTTGATCTCCTCTTGTTCGGCCAGTACACAGTGGTAGGAGACATGCACTGGATATGGGCGAAACGTTTTGGCCTAGCTTAATTTCGCGTTTTAGTTACTTTGTGAACGGATAGCTGTCGAGCACGCGACTTCATTCATTTTATAAGCTTAAGCGAATAAATTGCGCAATACTTTCATAGTGTAAGCGCTGAGAGCTGGCAACCGAGTCCGCGGCATAAATACAACGTTTCTATATCCTCTTTCTTGCAAAAACGTAGAAATACGTTGTCCTCTACACTATTTTTTTTATTGCGATTAATTGGACGAATGTACTGAGATGCCGTTTATAGATATTTAAATATAGTGATATCTTCAATATTTGGTGTTTAAATTGATACGCGCTGCTCACTCTTACTTGTACAGACTACTTTCTTCCTCGCAACATTGTAGTTTTACGTGGTGTGAAAAGGTGTGTTCGAAATAATTACGATTATTTAGGCAGTAATTAAAAAATAAATTGAAATATCTATTGTTAAGGAAAAAACATTAATTCCCTCTACAAATATAAATAAATAAATACAAATTGTGACCAGATTAGCAACAATCGAAGCGTCGACGAATTTCTCCATTTTGATGAGCTCCGTCACTCCAGAGACATATTTCCTGACTGAGCTACACATCAGGCATATGGTAAGGGACTAGACTTCCCAGAAAGTTCCCACGGTTGAAACTTTTGCGTCGTTACTACCATTGCTGCCACCACTGCAAAGAACTCGGTAAGCGAGTGAGGGGGAGACCAAGAGAATATGCCGACTCGACCTAAAGGGGGCTCACGAACATGGAACGACACTGGAGTTTCCCTTTCGTTCACCTTTATGATTACTGCTACACAAGCGGCTAGTCGAATCCCTTTTTTTATATTCTATCTATCTTATTTGTCAAATTTTCCACGAGAGGGAAAGCAAAAGGCTGCGGCACCCCCCACGCTATGAATTGTGTTGCGGCATTTTACGTATATAAACATAAATGAAATCGATTCAAATTTCATTTTTAAATTAAAATTATTATTTAAATTTTTGTAGAGCCAAGAGCTAACACTATAATTTTTCCAAATATGTACGCACTAATATCAATGCAATTGAAAAGATAATATTGTATGTATTATTAAACAGTTGGGCTTGGAAATCGATCGAACACCGGTGGTCACGTAAGCTTTCCCGGAAGTAGGTGCACGGTGCATTTAGTTAACTTTGAGAAATTAACTAATTATTGAAATTATTGAAATTTGTATGTGAATAGTGAGTAACGAAAAAATGATAGAAAATTCATAAAAATACGATATTGAATATTTCTGTACGAATTTCTCTCGAGAAAATATTCGATTGATTTCTTGACAAATGGCATACAAATGTCGAGAGAAAATGAGGGAACATCTACAGTGGAGGTAGAATGAAACCACCAAAGGCTCACTAAGCGCGGATGTGAGAGATAGCGTCAACAATAAAGAAATCGATCCAAATAGGCATTTGCGTACGAATTATCTTTTTTAATGATATTATCTTAACGTTAAACAATATTTTTGTTTTTATTAACTTCTGTTTATGAAATAAATTAATCTGTTAAATATTTATTGACGCTTTATACATTTTTAAATAATAACAGTTAAAAAAATTTTAAATTGGAAAATGTCCGCTTACAAGGATTTCCTCAAATTTCTCCAGAATTTTTGGTTAGAAACGAACGGGTATCAGGGTCTTTATAATTTTCTCCACATCGCGCAACACGCGCGCACCCACATTTGCACGCTACTTTTTTCGGAGTTAATAGATCGCGTACATGTATATATATCGCGAAATACACACATTCGACCATCTCACAGCGTTCCCGCCTAAAATCTCAAGAGTGCGCTCGTATCCAGCAACATCTTTTCTTCATCCTCATCGTCCGCTCAGCGGAATATCACGGCGCGAGAGTTGCTGAACAGTAGAAAGAGAAGCCGCAAATTAACAGAGGAAAATGGCAAAACCGGAGTAGAAAAGGCTTGCGGCAACGATGTGAAAATACCTGATTATATGCATTTTATGCATATACATTAATGCTTACATTTGCAAGATAGAGTGAAAGGATTAGAGGGAAGCGGGAAGGAAGGAAAGACACGTCGATAAGAGAGCGAGCGACGCCGACAATAATAAACAATGCTCGGAGCGTGCACGCGCGGTGCGGGTGTGAAAAATATGTACACTCATACGCACACAATTACATGAAGGAAAGATCATCGAAAACCTACCGTGTTTAAGACGATTGACACGAGTACTTGAGTCGTCCTGGAGGGCGTTCGCGGCTTTCGCACATAGATATCAAAGTCCGGGGCGCAGAGTAGCACGTCGCCCCAACCGCGCCTTAACGAGCGCGCTACCTTTGACGGCACTTGCTCAACAATGCGCCTTACGAACTTTGGCGATGACGGCGACGACGACACCTTCCGCACCATCCACACCGCGATTAGTCTCAAAGGCTCGCACCACTTTGTTTTTCGTTCGTTTTATCCTTCTTTTTCATGCGCGCACTACTAGGAGAGCGACGAAGACGGCCAGTAGCTCGTGTGCACGCGAATGATGAAGAGAGGGAGAGCGATAGAGGGAAAAAGAGGGGATAAGGCGCGCGCGTTGGAATACACACGTACAAAAGCAGCGACCACGGGGAGAGAAAGCGCGCCGACCACCGACACACAGAGCCGCCAACTGAAAACGCAGACGAGGCCGACGACACTCGCGGCGCCCGCCCGAACAAAGCCTACGCACCGATTTCAAATCCGGGCTCGTCCATTGGTTGCTTGCGATCACGTGTGCCCGACCGAGTCTAGTTATTGGCCTGAGCCCCTTCCAGCAACAAAGTACTTGTTCACCTGACAGGAACGTTGATGCCCATTCTGAGATCTGTTTACATCAAGATTTTTTCTCTTTGCAGCTAAACTCATTGAATTTTTGTTTTTCCGGCGTGCGATCCACCCATACATCGTGTCATTTCGACCCATAAACCTTTTTTATTTGCGAAAAATTCGACTCTAGAAGGCTTTACTTCCCCCTCTTAAAACCTTAGCGGACGAGTCCAAGTCTAACTCGTAACTACAAGAAGCATTCATAAATTTGTGATTTATAAATTATTTTGACGGAAAAAGTATTTGAAAAAAACAGCCCTAATTTTTCAAGTAACATTAGCCCCGTAATCCCAGTAATAGAAGTACTGGATCAGGTATTCCAACGAATCGCCGATTTCAGAGTAGGAGAAGAGCGATACGGGCGAGTCCATATTGCGTTCATGACGAGGGGGGGGGCTGTTCGCTCGTTTGAATGGACCGCGGTACTTTTGTATCACGCAGCCGCTCCTCTTCTTTCCTAGTCCTCATCGACAACAATGGCGGGAAGGCGCGCGCACTCGCGCAAGCCACGTGCACGGCAGTAGCAGTAGACAGAGATAAAAAATGTCGAGAGATTACTATGATAGAGCATGTGGTGTCAACCGGCGTAAAATACATTCGCCTCATTTTTTTAACGTTTTTACGTCGACCTTGTATTTATATACCGATCCCTGAAGTAACAATGGATTCAAGGAAAACTGCCTTGTCTTTTTGATTCATGCTTATATTTTCTTTAAATATCTGTCTTAATTCGTAATCTCATTGTAACAATTATTTTCATTTTTATATCTTCATGTCACAACAAATGCATTCAATAATATTCATAGTTTACGTAATTTTTTCTACTCTAGTTTTTATATAAATGATGCGCAGAAATCACATGTAACAAAATATCTTCTTTGGTAATCTTTGTAACATTTTTTTATAAATATGAAACATATAACTAAATGGCATTCTTGCACAAGTACATTACTTTTGAACAACTATTAACAATAATTTTTTTCTTTCACTACAACTAAAACTTTCTTTAAAACTAAAAAATAATTCCTTTGTTGATATCTAAAGGTACTTAATCTTCATTTAAATCTTTGCAAATACTCAATATCCTGAATTTTCTTGTTTTGCACCGTTAATTATTTGGTATGTACAGAAGTATCACATTTAAACACTTTTCCTTTGGTATTCATCAGCCAATGTATTCTTTCAAGTGTTTTGCTTCTCTTTCTTCATTGTTTGAAACATTGCTTTAAAGAAATATTACACTATTTATATTTTATTATACATTACTAACATCAGATTTATAAAATATATTTAAGCAATGCAATTTCTTCTGATCATTTTTTTAGAAAATAAAGAATTTATATCTTCTAAAATACTACTGTTAAAATTTAGACATTGGCCACTGAGGCAATAATATCCATGTACATTTCAATTCCACGAAGAAACACATCTTTATTTAAATACTCATCGTGGTCATGTAGCAATATTTTAGTGTTATTCATTGGTGAAAAACCAATTGCTGGAATTCCTAGCTGATAATAAAAATATTTGTTATATTCCTGTATTTTTAATAAAGTATAAATATAATATTTTTTCATAACTTTGAATATCTTTAAAAAATTTTAAATATATATTAATGTATCTTTATTAAGTTATTTGTAAGTGATGTTTTAAGTCAGTACTGAGTTCATTTATAAAAAAATTAATCTTAAATATCAATTTAGATATAAATTTACAATATAAATTATATATTTGAATAGATAAAATTAATTGTAGAATAAGCCTTTAAAATTATTTCAGAATCTAATATTTATACAAGGGTTTTTGTTATTAACTGTATAATCCAAAACAAGTAAATAAGATTTTATAAGCAATATCAAAACTCAAATAAAAACTTTTGTTTTTAAATAATTACTTTTTAAAATGTGTGTGCTTTTTCAATTAAACTATTTCTTTTAAAATATTTTTCATTTTTTTCATAAAATAATTCTTGTTAATTAATTAAATAATATAAATACACAGTTATAATTAAGCATAAGCTTTACTTTGATAAATTAAAAGATTTATGATCTGTTCACATGAAACAATCAACTGCTTACATCTCTTATAAAGCGACTATCAGTGCCTCCAGGAAAAATGCCTGTTTCAAGATTGATGTTTTGATTATCACATGACTTTTTAAAAGCTAACCAAAAGGGATCGCTGTCATCCAGGTCAGTAACTTTCACATGTTTATTTTTTTGTATAAATGTAATATGTACTCCTTCACCTGCTTCATGACACCACTTATTTAACATAGCTTCAAAATCTGCATGATTGGTATCAGGATTTAATCGAATATCAAATACTGCTGTTATATTATCTGGAATAACATTAGCTTGTATACCACCCTGAAATATAAAATATTTTTAAAATATTTTAATTCGATTGTAATAATAATGAACATTAATTTTGTTACAGATAAATATTTGATATAATTTTTAACAAATAATTGTTTGATGTACTTACAAATCTTTAATTCCTGAATTATCAGACATGTAAATATAAACAATGTATCAATAATGAAGTATTATAATACCTAAATTTTTTGAATCGTTTCAAAAAAATTTTATGACAGACATATATTTAAGTATTTTAATACATTTATATGATATCAATATAAAATTAAGGTTTAAAATTATTTATTGCTCACATTCAGTGCTCTAAAAGATTTTGTATGAACAACCAGTGTAGAAACTGTTAGATAAATATCTCTGCTAACCTTTATTTTATTTTGTTTAAGATGTTAATAACAAATATTTTTAAACATTTTCAAAATTGAATGATAAATATTTGTTTGAGATAAAATTAAAATACCTTATTTAAATATTATTCTAGTTTATTCAAATTTCGTAATCAATTAATTCACATAAAAAAAATGTAACTATCGTTCTTCTACATGAATATGAATTTACATTAATACTATCTTTTTAGCCAAGAAAATTGATTTAATTTTCTTATTAACCAGCGTTTTTATACACTTAAAACAGATGAATTATTGAAGTATTTGCTAAGACTTGTTAAATATGTATCTCTGTTTGCATTGCTGATAAATATATTATAATAAATAATTATAAAGTTTTACATACACTAAAAAATATATTTCTGTATTTTTTAAAATGTTTTAACTATAAAAAAAAGGAATTAAGTAAATCATAAATTAGTTAAAAAATGTATCAAATTCAATAAATTTTATGTTTTATTTAAATTGATTTATAAGCTTATTTTACGTTTTGTGTAAAAATTTCATCATTAAAGTTGGTTAAAAAAGAAATTTCTAAAGTTTCTTGGTTCAATAATGTTATGAAATATCTTCAAAAATCTATGTAGGTCACTAATGAGGCTTTCATTTAATTTTAAAGACACATTTGTTACTAATAAAATTATTATAGCTGAAATTTTTCATTATTATAGTTCTTTGTTGCATCTCGTGAATAATTATAGCAATTATAGACCTTGCTGTACCATTGTTGTTTAAATAGACATTTAATATATTCAAGAAACACTAGAGTATATTTTTATAATTTAAATTTTATTTTTTATATTGTATCTAAGAAGGTCAAAATATTAGATATTAGCTTTTTATTAGTCTAAAACAATTATTAATATTTAGATAAACAATAAAATACAAAGTATAAAAAAGAAATTTCATATATTTTTAACAAATTTGACATATTATTTAAATATGTAAAAATTATTTGCTGCAATTCAAACTTTAAGGATGCATATACATAAATATATAAATTAAGAGATTATGTAAAATGTAAAGTAAGCAATAAAGAATATTTACATATGTTAAATATTCTCTATTACTTTTAAAATTTTTAAATTTTAAATTATAATCAAAATAAAGATACCTAAATGTATTTTTATATTAATAAACAAATAAATCTATTTGACATTTAGGAATCTTTATTAAAGTAAAATAATTACAAAAAAATATATGTATTAGGAAGGTTTTTATATTTCTTAAAAATTAATTCCAACATTATTAGTTTATTTGATATTAATTAAAAATTCGATTTTATCTTACTTCTATAACCATAAAATAATGAGACAACTGTGATTTCAGTTAATTACATTACACATATTTATTCACTTTTAAAGCATACTCATATTGTGCAAGTATAAATAATTTTATGAAACATCTTATTTTATAATTTTAAGTTATGATTGGTCTTTTATTTTAATTATTTACACATTTATTGACAATAAAGATTTTTTAAATGAAATTTTTAATACAAAATTTTTAATATAATATATTGTCATATCAGAACCGTAGTATAGTGTTATGCCAGAAAGTACTTATCAATAATAAAGAATTTCATTGTATATAACATTTTGTGTAATGATTTTCAAAGAATAATATTCAATTAAGATACAATGATATAACTTTGTATGAAACTTTAAATTTTCATTATTAAAAACACTGATTTATAATTAAGAATGTATTTCACATATAATAATTATATAAAATATTTATTATATTTGGTATACTATACTAAAAAAGTGAATGGTGTTAAATTTAATATAATAAAAAATTTATACAATTTTGAAAATTAATATTGAAAATTACTCTTGATTTGGAATATTTTTTTACTATTTCAGATAAAATTAGAATAAAGAAAATATTAAAATAAAGTATGACTTTGATTTATTTATCATTAGATTAGAACTTCAATTATGAAAAACTTTAGAACCAATTACTGTTTATAAATAATATTATACGTAATTGAAAACGTATTTTTAAAAATAATTAAGAAATCTCTTGCATCAAACCTAAATAAATATTAATATCATTTCATAATATTAATATTCAAATAATTATAAGATACATACTTCAATTTTTGTCAGATTGACTGATGTAACATCTCCTAATTGTATTTTAGTATCCAAAAGTTTGGCTTTTTGTTCTGCTCTGAAGTCCATAAATTTGTTAATAATAACTCTTAACTTTTCACCAGCAGTATTATCCAATAGTAGTGATCCATGGCCTGCATTTCCAGGGCAGTGAACCCGAACATGCCAAATAGATCTTTCTCCATTAAATGCATAAAAATTGTTTGTTGGGTTGGCCACGCCCTCATCTAGGGCAAAACCAACGTTTAACGATTTAAATTCATCTGTCTTGACAAAGTCTTTCATTCCATTTACGCCACCAATTTCTTCTTCAGGTACAAAAATAACATGGATAGTTCGTTTCAATTTTTGTCTGTTTAGTTTCATACGACGAATGGCTTCCAAATATTGAATGCCAACACATTTCATATCTTGACTTCCTCGAGCATAAATATTTCCTTTCTCATCCATTTCCGCTGCAAATGGCTTATGAGTCCAGTGCTCCTATAAAATTAAATTGTTCATATTGTATAAAGATTTTCTTTTATTAATAATGTAAACGAAGTAACAATAGTACAATTTAAAGAAGTCTATATTATTTATTATCAAAATATATCAATGAGTTTATTTATTCAGTTACATGCATATATAAATAAATAATTAAAGGTAATAAATTAATTTAATTAATAATAAATAATAAAATATATTAAAAAATAGTAAAAATAATATTAAAAATAATAATAAAATAAAACATAAAAAAAAAATAAAGTATATTTATAATGTAATAAAAAATCGTTTTCAAAACATCTGACGTTCTTAACGAAGGATAAAACATTATATTATTCAACTACAGCAACACTGCAAAAATAATGTTTTATAATTAATTATAAAAAATATTATGTCCATTTACAGCAAAATTTATATATTGTTAAAATATTATGTACATATTTTGAAATTATTTTTTATTAAATGTCCCATTATGGATAATAAATTTTTTGAAATTTTAATTAAAGTGTAAACAATTTATTATAATTTAGAATCAAATGCGTACATAATTCTTATTATTAATTTACTTTATTATATTTATTATATTTACTTATTAAATTAAGTCTCTTAATTTAATTAAATAAAATTATATATTATTATTTAAATAGGTCACTTGATTTAACAACTGATATAATCATGACATATTTTAAAAACATGTTCAATTGCATTGCAATTGTTAAATGAATAAAATAATTATATAAAACATTGTATATATAATAGGTTTTACTGTTTATCTCCAATAGCTAATAAATGTTTGTGTGCGAGGTAAAATTTACCTGATCAAGTTAAGATTTAATTAAGAGTTAATATTTAATTAACTTTACCGCTCGTAAAGTTAAGGTACGTGTTCTATTAAAAATTTATTATATATATTCTTAATGTTAATTAATATTTTTTTTATTGTAATTTGTCATTTTATTTTTATCTATTAATAAAAATTTTACATATTTTTTATTCTTCTTATTTATATGTAATAATTAACATCTTTTATATTTTTCTGAATAAAATGAGTATTAGGACTTACGTAAAATACTGGAACAACATCCATATGACTGTTAAGGCAAATTGCTGGTAAAGATGAAATGGTTCCTTCCCATGTAATAATAATAATAGGTATTTTCGGAACCACATAATAAATTTTTAGGGGCAAGTTTAGAGACTTCGCATACTTTTTAAGAAACTTTTCACAGTCACCTGCAAATAAAAAATCAATATCAAAATATCGACTGACATATACAAAACCATAATTTTAATTACAGTTACTTAAAATTAAAAATAAATTTCTTACTAATTATTTTAAAAGAATCCTTTGACGTAAATTCATTAGGTAATAGAATTATGTAAATATTTTTAAATTTAAAGAATTAATAAGGTTAAGTGTTACATGGAACAAATCAACTTTATATAAATTTAAAAATGTTAATTTAATTTTTTAATATTTCGATTTATAATAACCAGAAAATTTTAACTACGATTAATTAATAACTTATAAGTAATTATCATGATTGAGTTTTTTAAATTTAATCTTTAATTAAATAAATAACATAAATCAAACATTGGTATCAAATAAATATCAGAATTTATCTGAATTATGCATTCATAATAACTAACATCTTTTATGATTATATTAATATTATCAATAATATCACAAGCTCAATAAAAATAAAATTTTTAAAAAATGATCGGGATGGTACACAATTATTATCAAAGTTATTGTATTACAACATGTAAATTAAAAAAGTTTAAGGAATACGTTTGTTACAGAAGCTT
This sequence comes from Wiebesia pumilae, assembly GCA_018907045.1. Classification (NCBI taxonomy): domain Eukaryota; kingdom Metazoa; phylum Arthropoda; class Insecta; order Hymenoptera; family Agaonidae; genus Wiebesia; species Wiebesia pumilae. The sequence goes on from JACCHZ010000151.1 coordinate 972,543, forward strand.
TTGTAACTAGTATTTAATAATATTTTATATTGAAATTTCAAATATAAAATTTTGAACTTTTGTTTGAATTAGAACCTATTGTAATATATATTAGTAAGCAATTGTACAATTTAATGTTAAACGAATTTCTTTTAATAAAAAGACTCAAAAGTTTCAGTATTTAATAGTACATTCATGACTTAAACTATAATATGTTCAAAAAATAATATGAAGATAATAAGGTTGGAACAATTTTTAAATGAAACATGTTTTTGTTACATGTTTCATCAATGTTGTTTTAATTTAGAATTAGCATTTTGAAATTGAGAATTTAAAGTTTAAATGTATCTGAATATAATATGAGTTTTTTAAATTTAATCTTTAATTAAATAAATAACATAAATCAAACATTGGTATCAAATAAATATCAGAATTTATCTGAATTATGCATTCATAATAACTAACATCTTTTATGATTATATTAATATTATCAATAATATCACAAGCTCAATAAAAATAAAATTTTTAAAAAATGATCGGGATGGTACACAATTATTATCAAAGTTATTGTATTACAACATGTAAATTAAAAAAGTTTAAGGAATACGTTTGTTACAGAAGCTTTTGTAACTAGTATTTAATAATATTTTATATTGAAATTTCAAATATAAAATTTTGAACTTTTGTTTGAATTAGAACCTATTGTAATATATATTAGTAAGCAATTGTACAATTTAATGTTAAACGAATTTCTTTTAATAAAAAGACTCAAAAGTTTCAGTATTTAATAGTACATTCATGACTTAAACTATAATATGTTCAAAAAATAATATGAAGATAATAAGGTTGGAACAATTTTTAAATGAAACATGTTTTTGTTACATGTTTCATCAATGTTGTTTTAATTTAGAATTAGCATTTTGAAATTGAGAATTTAAAGTTTAAATGTATCTGAATATAATCTAATCAATTAGATATATCACCTAATATTATTAAAATTGAGATGCTACTTTTAAATTAAACACGAATATTTTGAATATATTTTTGATAGTTGTTTAAAATAAAATATATTAATTATTTAGAATCGATAGAGCTTGGTTTTGATAAAATATGTTATTATCTTTTATTATGTGAAATTTTAATAAAAATAAGTAAATTATTATTGTTATTAATAGAATTATTAAATTAATTAAATTAGATTAAAATATAACTCCATTTTCTTATTTTAATATTCATTCGCATTTTCTATTAAGTAATTTAGAAAAAGATTAAATTAAGAAAATGATGTATCAAATTCCTTAGAACATCATAATATAATTTTATACATATGCTTCAAATATAATTGAAACTCAAAGAACTTATTTATAATTATAGAGTTAAACTGTATTCTTAAAATCTTTCTTTTTATTATAAACTGTTTCTAACCAAGCATTTGACATTTAATAAACTTCTATAAATTATTGTAATATATAAAAATGTAGAGATTGTAAGTAAAAGTTAAAAAATATTTTTTTTTAAGACTTATCTATATTAGTAATAATACTTAGAGTTAAATCCATAATTTTTTCGACTTTTTACGTATTATTATCAATTAAATTAATAATATTTAAATATAAAATTACATTTTACTCCTAATTGTACGTAAATAATTTTATTGATTTATAAACCTGTAGATTAAAAATTTTATTACAGCCATAAATTAAATAAATTATTTATAAATTTATCAAGAAAGATTTATTGATTAAAAATTTACTTATTTTTTATCAAAAATTGATTTAAATCCTTGTGAACTACTTTTTAATCCTCTTGCTAACATTTCGAATTTTATTGTGTAGATTTAAAAAATTATTTACACTGTAAAATAAAAAATGATTAGAAGCCTACTTAAAAAAATATTTTAATAAAAAGTTAATTGGAAATAGTAAAAAAATAAGAATAATATTTTTATTTTATTCACATATTTACCTACATAAAAGGTGTTTTGGATTTTAACTTTTCAAAATTAAAATTTCATAATAAAATGATTTTATATTAAATAGAATTTTACAGGAATTCTTTATGAGAATTAGAGTTTTATAGATATATATTTTTTGTTTTCATAATTACTTAATGATGTTTATCATGTTTATGATATGATATTTTATTAATTAATATTATTAATAACAATAAAATAAAATGTAAATATATATATGTCGCCAAGGTCTGAGAAAACTAAATCAACAACTTTCCAATTAGAAATTGTTAAAATTAAAATATAAATACATTATAATATAAAAAATGTGTTTAACACAAACAGTTGCAAAATAATAGTGGTAAGTATCTATAAATTCTATAAAATCTGTACAAAAAATAAAATATGAGGAATACTAGACAGATTTATATCTTTTATAACTCTGGTTTGCAAGAAACGAGAGGGGTGATGTCTAACATTTTTTGCGATTATTTATCAGCTTTATCTAATCAAGAATTGAGACACCATTAGAACTGTTTTTTAAAATGAATAATATGAAATGTAAATTTTTCAAAAGTAAAATAAATATATTTACTTAAATAAATTCATTAATTTTTGTTACCATTCTACATCATAAATAGAATTTTTATAATTTTGTAGTAGAAATCTGTAGGAGATATTAATTTTTTATATTTCTCCAAAAGTTGGAATAGTCTCTAGGTACTGATTTTTTGTATTTTTGTATAAAATATTATTTTATAAAGTAACATATATAACTATTTTAATAAGATTTACTAATATTTAAATTATTGACTATTATAGACATGTTTTTACCCAATTACAAGAGCGATATTACTTTAAAATTAAAAATGACGGAAAATTGGTTGAAAAACAGATAAATGTGTTAGTATTGATTTTGCACTTTTACATTGGTTTTATAGAAATAATTTGATATATTCTCTTATTGTAGAGTCGTAAAATTCAGTAGAAATTTATTCAGATGTTGTAAATATAAGCATGCTTATTTGAAATTAAAGAGAGAAATTAGAAGTGTTTGAAAAGATGTTTCTTATTTACCATACGTATTCATCGATATGCTTAAAAGAAATGAATAAAATATTTTGAAGGCGGTTACTTTGAAAAAATTAACCAATTTCATTAAAATACTAGTTCAATAGAAGTATTCTTTTTTTTGAACTTCAACTTATCAACATTTTATTCATGACATTAATTTATTTTATTATTCAGGGTTCAATTTGTAAATAAAAATTTTTTTTGTAACATTGCATATCCGTAAAGAAATAAAATTAATAATAAATCAAGAAAATTTTGTAGTATATTCAATTAAATGATAAAAAAAGATAATATAAGTTTTATATCAAGATTGATTAAATTCATTTTCAAAGAAAATCACCAACAAAAATACTATTTGAATTCAAGGATACAAAAAATAAAAATGCAAAAGATTTTATACATATTTCATATTTAATTATAAATTATAAATTAAATAGGTAACGGGATGGTTTAAATAACTAAAAAATTTAGTATTTAAATAACTACAAAATAAGTTCCGATAAAACTACACGTGTTAACTTTAAATATATTCTAAAAGCTAGTTACGTTTACTGAAATGTAAATAAAAAATTGATTAAAATGCATTGGAAATTCATATAAGATTAATTAATATACCAAACTGCCTTTATTGAATTGAATACATTTTTCTGTGAATTCCACAACTGTGACTCGGCAAAATTGCAATTTGTGATGTTAATTTAAAACAGAAATAAGATGTTTTTAATACAGTCGCGATATTAAAAATTTCTACATTTTTGTGGATATAACTGATAAAGTTAAGGTAAAAAAATGACAACTTTAGATAGTTCGAATTTCTAAGTTTTATTAACAAGTTAAAATATCTATTATTGATATTAAACTCATCAATTAAAAGTATTCATAAAATTATACTAATAAAAGATGTTGAAATATAACAGTAAATGTTGATTAAAACATTATTTAAAAAATGTTTTTTTATGAGGAAGCTATTCGGTGCAGTATAAAACGTACTGTTTTAAATTGATCAATATTAAAAAAAAGAAATATTAAAGACTAGTATTATTTAACATTTTTTAATGGTATTTCAATCTTTTAATAGCTAAATTTATTTAGCCATAAGAAATTTTGTAGAAGTGCGTTTAATTATTTTACAAGAATATTTTTAAAATTGTACATTGTTTGTTATTAAAATATTTTCATTATTTTTTTCATTTTTAGAAAAATTCAAACAAAGTTTATAAAAAGTTTTTAATATAAACAAAAATTTATCAGAAAATCATTAAATAAACGGTTTTGAATCTTAATTAATACAAAAGCAATTTTTAATTTACTAATCAATTTAAAAGTTTATTTACATTATAAAAATAATAAATTCAATATTTAACATTGAATTCAATATTGAACATGTGTAGAGAAGCTCTGTCTCTTCTTTTACTTTCAGCAGAATAATTTATTCCCAATTAAAAGTTTGGAAATACATTGCAGTAAAATTATAAAGATTTTACAAGCGTTAAGGACAATATGAACGATCTGTCGGTTGTTTATTATTTTGAAATATCAATAAGAGTTTGAAAACACTGTATATAAATATATAAATAAATATATATATTTATATATATATATATATATATATATATATATATTTATATATATATATATTTATATATGTACATTACTCTGATTTTAGTTCAAGGTTTTTTCATTTTTGTTTTATTTTTGTTTCAAGTTGACAGATATCGAGGTTTTCCAAATTGTAAATAAAAAAACGATTACAACTCAAAAAAATCTATTTTGTCAAAAAATAAATTTATATATTACATACAATATTTAGCGAATATGTCACGATACTTTAAAAAGATGATCTACTTACTAGAACTTTCCAAAAAGCATTTTCGAATAACTTAGGAAATTTTATTTAATGTACGTTTGCTTATAAAATGGCATAGCAATAGAAACTGCACAACAGAGAATCAGTAAACGCAGATTTATCATACATTAAAGTATCTTCAAACTTGGAGCCTCTGTATGGTCGTATGGTCGTACGGTCGATAAAGTATTTCTTTCCATGAAGATTCGTATTATACACCTCGTTAATATAATTGCGGGTATTTTATATATAAGTGTATTTATCAATTTTACCATATTCATATCTATTGATCGAAAAAACGTTGCCTTTGTACGACTTTCAAATCGGTTAGATGCTTTCGAAGACTCGATTTGAGCGATTAGCAAAGTTAAGTACTAGCAATAAATGCATGTAAATGAGTTTAGCTGCTTCCATTCCTCTATCGTTTTTGTACACGTTGTTTTTAAAGGCGAAGACCTCTTTCAACTTATAGGATTTACTTCTGGCAACCTTCGTAGTCACAGATGAGATATTTATCTGGGCAATAATGAATTAGTCTATTATAAAAAAGATTGAGTTTTCCACAAGTTTAAGATTATAAAATTTATTTTGAAAGTTAGACCACAACGTAGCTATACTATTTTTTTCAGTGCACGTAATATAGATACACACTTTCGATAGAAGTGGATTTTTATTTATTAGCTTAAATTTTGAAAAACAAAAGATGTCATGCAGCCTCAGGTGAAGCTAAATAAGTAAATACGTAGAGACTCGTCACTGCTATCGACTATAAGCCTGCAGAAACACCAAGGACGAAACGATAGAATTTAAACGAAAAATGAGCTAAGAGAATCTGGGTTTTTATAGCATTAACTGTCTTAGTTTTTAAATAAAAACCGATATCCGTTTACTACTGCCTGTTGATTGTACGAGCACCATCTTCTAGACAGCGATAGAGTAAAAGAGATGAGTCACGCGTTCCGCTTTAAAAAGCCTCACGGCCTCCGCGTCCACGTGTTGAGCGTGTCCCAACGCGGTTTAGTGACGAGCCGCCTACGTTACGTAAGGCACCAGTAATTAAGGCCTAGGCAACTCGGGCCTACCGACGCTACGAAAGCATTTTCTTTTCTTGAAGTTTCTGAGAGTGCGAACCAAGAGTCTCGTCGCGTGGGCGGGGGGTACGCGTGGAGTCCGATGTAGAGGAGAAAGAGAAGGTAGTGGAAGCGGCGAAATGTGTGTGTGTGTGTATATATATATATATATATATATATATATAGAGAGAGAGAGAGAGAGAGAGAGAGAGAGACAAGGTGGAGCGACGCTCAATGCGTCGCGACGTCGCGCGTGTCCGGGCGTCGCTCCGAAGGGGGGCCATCGCTGGGTGGGGCGGCAACTCGGCCTCGCTTCTTTCCCACCCCACGCAACGGTAGCGTCATCCCGAAAGTGCGGCGTCCGGGTCTCGAGGGAGCGTGCACTCACCGTAGTCGATGTTTGGGTGGACCGAAGGAATCCTCAGGTACTCGCGGAACTTCTCTACAGCTGTTACGTTCAGCTGACTCTCGGTAAGCTGGGACATAGTGAGTACGCTGCTACCACTGCCACTCAATGCCGCTGTTTTCGCAAGACTGCACAATCGTTCACTGCTGCGTCGTTGCTGTTGCTGCTGGGAGCACCGTCACGCACCATATATACGTAGCTCGTAACTGCCAGAGAGCGGCGTCTGCGCGTTCGGGCGTCTGCCGCACCTCCCGCTACACCGGTCGCGGCTGCCTTCGACGCCCTCGTTGCTACGAGGAAGGAGCGCGGGGGGCGCCGCGGGGACGCATCACGCGTAACGTTGGCGGCGGGCGCGCGATAGCAGACGTTATATGTCGCGGGACGGTTGCTGGGTCACCGGGATGGCGGCCAATGGGGATAAGTTTTTTGAATTCGTCGCTTCGGAGGGATGGACGTCAAGCGACAGCTGATGTCGATATCAGTGGTGCGTAAAAGATACTGTTAGAACAAGGAATTGAACACCAAAGATCAGAGGTCGGCGTCGGAACTGGTTCTCATAGTTGACGAATAGAGTGATGCACCGAAATCGTCGGCTAATTGTTCTGAAAGAGAGGAAAGACACATTTAACGCGGCTCTGAATTCTCATTTCATAAAAGGAAATTTATTTCGTGGAACGAATTTTGCAAATTAATCGTCATTACCAATGAGAAGTAGTATTAGTTTGTCCTTTGCTTTTATTAAAAGTTTCTTAATATATAAATTCTTACGTATATTCGACGAATAAAATTATTTTCACGAGTGAATAAGAAAACCATCCGAAAAATCGATTTTCTATTTGAACTTTGATATATTTTTATTAGCAATTGCTTAACGATCTGTAAAAATTACAGATTATATTAACAGTTTTAATTTTGCACTTTGTCATTATTTCAATTTAACGAAGAAGCCCAAAGTGGGAGAAAAAAAGATCATTTATAATATTTATGAAATTTCTTTAAATGCAAAATCTAAAACTATTCAATTATTTATTCAAGTATTCAATTTTAGTATATTTCTAGAATTTATTAAATAAAATTAATAAAATTAAAAGTTGTATAGTTTATCAAGATACAAAAATATTCTATCGCGAATTTCAATAAAAAATGTATGAGCTAAATAAATACAGATAAAACTTACACATTCTTTCATAATAAAATAGAAAATTAAAATTACAACAGAAAGATTTACATTGGTGGGTAAGATGTACATTGGTGGGTACGCTGCTATCACTGCCACTCGGTGCTGTTGTCTTCGTAAGACTGCACAGGCGTTAACTACTGCTGCTGTTTTAAAAAATTTAAAAAATTACCATGACGGTGCTCCATATTTTCCATATTTCAAAGTGAGATTTCATATTGAGATTTTTTATAAATGATATTAGATGCATACTAATATAACATCAAAGTGCTATTTAAATATAGAGTTTACTAAGAAAAGAACAAATATGAGTTTTATGTCAACAATATAAATGAATAAATATTTATTGAAAAATATTCAATCAGTTTATTTTATATTATAGATTATAATAAAAATAAACATTATTAATACAGTGTTAAACTTTTTAATATTGATCTAAGCTATCCCCGCAGGAATTATATTACAGTAAATATTTTCTAATTCCGTACTATTCCACAAACTATATTAAGATCACTCGAAAAATAATTATTTCCGGTTCAATTGCTCATCTAATAATATAACTTTGGCATTTTTTTAAATCACCACACTAATGTTTATTATCTGTGATAATAATTAAAATATTGTTTTAAAAATTATTCTTAAAATCTGAAGTTTGGTAAATATATATGTTCTATAAATGAAGAAGGAAAATGAACTTGAAAGTATAATAATTATTTTTTCACCTCGTCGATTTCTTTTTGCATCGTAAGTTTTTTTATTCTAGCTCTAATATATATATTTAACGTTCATAAAAAATAACTATCAACGTCTCTACTTATAAATTTCAGTAAATTATAGTAGTTTGAAAATAGTACATGTTTTAATTATTGCATAAATAATTATTGTAATATACTGTAGAAAATATTAAGAAGTTTTTTGATCTTTTATGGTTTATTTATATAACTCAATTATACTTAATATTTTTATATCTATATTAAAAGATTTATTTTGCACGAAAGTAAATAGTTTTATTCAATTTCTAATTAAAGAATGAGCTCTGATGATATAAACTAACCATATTCATTCTATAAAATTGTCTTCATCAAGATTAGTGTAGGTATAGGTATCAAGACTCTTCTGCTTGTTCATAATAATAAATTAAGTATAAAATATAAAATATAAAAAGTATAAAGTATAAAATATAAAAAAAATATTTGTATAAAGCTTTTGACGTTTCATAAGAAGGACTTAATTATTTTCTACTTCAAAAATATGTAAATAGTATTATAGTTATTATAAAAATACAAAATTACTTGAATGTAAAAAAGTATAGAATTTAAAACTTGAGCTCAAGAATATATCAATTTATTAATGAATAAGTCATTATTTTCTCTTATTTAATAATATTACTTTTAAGTAACGATTTCCTTATTTAATTATTTGTAATCTTATCTCTTGATTAAAGATAGTAAATTCTTTGTTGATACATTAGAGAGATTGAACATTCTCAAGAAAAATGCTTTTTGCTTTGCTACAATAATGTTTCATTTTTAAAAGAATTTACAATATAAAAATTATATTCATTTTTTAATTACAATCAATGTGGATTGATATTGAAATTTTTGCAACATGAAAACTTTGTATTTTTAAAAATATTTAATGAGATCGCAATTTTAATAAAATAATCAAGCAACGCGGAAAACATCGTTTATCATATTGTTCATATGATTACTATACTAATTTAATATAGCAGAAGTATGCAATTTATTTTATATAATTCAATATATATATATAATACTATAATCAGTAAGTGTACTACTGATTATTGATAAAATATTCATGAAACATTATTTAGTAATTAATTTCTATAATTCAATAAACATTTGTTATTGTATTTTACTTATAGAATATTTAAATTTCAAGGTCTCCATAGTTAAAGTAAATATAAAATATAGGCGAATAGTAGTGAAAAAAAACATATCATATTGACAAATTTGAATTATTACAAGTTATTTTAACAAGTAAACTGATTTCGTATAAAAATGTTCGTTTTTATATTTCTTTCATAATTTCTTTTTAATTGTTTTAAATATTTTGCTAGAATAGTTGAAAAGAATTTTTGCCTTAAGTTTAGTTTTCTAAAAAAATATATATTTTTTTATATATAAAAAATATATAAAGGGAAATCAGATCATTCAGTTGTGACGGTAAGAACGGTTTTACCAATGTATTTTGTTTTCTATTACTTTTACATCTTAAATTGCTATCGGCGGTCACAAGAGGAAGTCATTTGTATTTGTACAGTTAGATAACAAATATTAAAGTATTAAATGATTAATTTTCTCACATGTAATACCACACATGTATGTAATCATAAATATAGATATCTTTTCACTTTTTAAGCTTTTAAAAGGTAGAACTCTTTATTTAAACTAAAAATTATAATTTATTAAAAATCTACATTTATATTATAAAACTATAACTTAAAACAAACTTCTAAAACTTAAAAAAAACTTTGATTGATATTGGGTATATAAACTTTTATATTTAATAGTATGTTCAAGATGCATTTTAAATTGATTGTAATTAAATTTAAAGATTAAATAAATAAATTGGTAATTATATTAATATAAATATTGAATTATAATAATTTGATTATCCCAGTAATTTTTTAAAAGAATAAATTATAATATTTAAAATTTTTTGTCTTATCAGTTGCTTACATTAATAAAATTTTAGATACAAATTAGAAAAAATATTATCAAAATTACGATTACAAAGAATGTTTCGTAATTTTTTAAAATAAACTTGGTTGTTTTCTTAAAATTGTTGTGTGTCAAATATTAAAGTATAGTAAATATTTAAAATTATATTTTGCTTGCAATTTTGTTTTTATAATAGGAGTATAGCGTTGTTGGTGTTTTATTAGTATTTCAGTATGCTTAATATAATTAAGAAAATAATTAAGTTATTCTATAATACTCTTGATGTACATAGATTTTGTTTTATATTAGCGTAATTAATAATGTAAGTACTTAATAAATATTTGCTTATATCGTGTTCTACTTTGATACAGATCATCATTTTGCCGACTATTTTTAGCGGGAAACCCGTAGTTTACTTACTATAATAATTTACTAATGATTTCGATTTTTTTTGTAAATGTACGTTAATGTTTACTAAAAAATTTTGAGGAAAATATAAATTGCATTTGCAACTTCCCATTATATGTGCGTGTATACAATTCAATTTGAGGAAAATTTAACGAATAAGTATGGACCGCATAATTTTAATCAAGTTACGTATTTCAATAAATGTATGTGATTAAGTTTCTTTAAGAAATCATAAATAATTTTTAAGTTATTTTTCTTAATAAATTGTTCGTATTCAGAAAGTTTTAGGTATTCAATGGTTATTTTTTGTATGAAAAGTTTCAATGATATAATATAATAGTATAAATAATTTTCTTCTAATAATCCAATACTATTTAGATTCACATTATTAAGAGAATATTTTAATAAATATAATGTACTAAATATTGTGATTTAATTTTACGTACATTATTTTATTTTATTGAATAATAATGAATACTCTGAACTATATACTTGTAAAAATATACTTGTTTCTTAAGTTTGTAACAATAAACAGATTATTGTAACATTTACCTGTAAACCAATTCTTCACTAATTTTATAAATTTGAAAATAATATTTCTTTTTTACTATTATACGTGTTAAAGTTAAGTACATCTACCTCATATCATTAATAGATTTTATTGTATAGTATATCGTGGTTGGAATAAAAATACAATGTTGTGTTAATACAATCTTTTTAATATTAAAAAAAAACTAATTTCTTTCGTCTGTAAAAATTTAAAATAGAATCATTTAATTTAGATATGAACGTGACTCTTCTTTTACTTTGCAACTGTTAATACAATCCTTATTTATTGTAACTGCGATTCTTTTATATAATTATAAGTCTTATGGGAAAACTTGTTGAAAATATCTTCCATAGTAAGATTTTGTAGTTATTGAAATCAGACTTAACTTTAATTTTTATCCTTTGAATAGTAATATATATAAACCTCTGTTTACTTTTAATTTTAAAATATTTCTTACCTATTAATCTTAACACTATTTCTACAAGAACTTTTTAAAAAATAATTAATTTTTTCATCAATTTTTCATTACTGTTAGAAAATATCTAAGGTTCTATGTATGGCTAATTATCTGAGTCCGATAATATTATCCCTGATATATTAGCTCTGTTCGATTAAGTCAATTTAAACAACTTTCTGATGTAAATAAATATTGATAAAAATTAACTTTGAATGTGACTTTAAATTAATACGAAACTTTTATTTTGTTTTGAAATTAAAATATTTCAAAAGAATTATTGATAAAAAAGTCTAAAAAAAAGTAATGTATTTATGTAATGTATGTAATTTATAAAAGTATTAAAAAATAAAAAAAGTCATAAATTTATCTCTAAATATGATTATTTTCAATAAAAAATTAGTATTAATTGGTAATATATAATTAATATAATATAATAAAATTAGAAGACTTATTAATTTTAAATAGGCATGGTATATTAGAATTCCTAACAATGAGAAATTTTCGAATACGTACACGATTTCAATTTTAAATTACCCAACTTTTTGAATAGATTTAAAGTTTGAATTCTTTATTTTTTAGAATACATTTTCTAATACTCACTAATTTATTTTTGCGAATTAAAAATTATTGAAATAACAAAAAATAAAAAAAAATTTATAAAGTTAACAAATATTTTATAAATATTATACTTTGTTTTATATGTGAATTTTATTAAGTGTATTTAATAAAAATCGGAATTTTTGAACACGTGTTGTCATGTATTTATATATACAATATTTGTATATATTAAGTTGTACTAATTTTTTTTATTCTTTTTCAACGTAACCTAATACCGGTTACTAAGCAAACTTAAAATGATATTTCGTATTTATTTTAATTATTGACATAGAATTTATAGAAGGATAAAATTTGATCTTAATTATTAATTTCTTGTTATTACGATTGTTGCGAAACAATAATTAGTAAAATGTCTATATTAGTAACATTTTGTAATTTTTTTATATATTAATATAAGTAAGATTAAAATGCTTATCATAAATCACATATGTATAGGAGAGCAGAAATGTTCTTAGTATTGAAAGTAGGCTCCTTTATTGAATTATTAGAAAAAAATGTAAATATTGTTTGGAAAATAGAGGATAATTTAAGTGGTAAGTTATGAATGAAAAGATCTTATTTTAATTCGTAAAATTGTATCCGGTTTATTAAATTTCATTTATGCCTAAATAATCAGCTCTTTACATGCTTTATGCCTTAATTATATATATATATATATATATATATATATATATAATGAATTAAATTATCATACAATGTATATAGTGTCGTAACATGGCTATAACTAGGCACATACATGTAACAGCAAATTGCAAATAAAAAATTGTGTTCTGGTGGTACCTTTTCTTTCAAGTTGAATATATATGCAAGTTTATATATAATATTTATATATTTATATATTTATACCATAAAATTTTATAGAACGATGCCTAAGGATATTTACTTAAATTTATATGTACAATGAAGAAGAGAAAGATTAAAATTGAGCTTGAGTTGATTTTGAAATTTAGTCCTACTTTTTTCTTTCTCTTTTTTTACGTTGTTAACAGATGTATATATGTATAACATGTACAGCGCGCTTCTTATTACAAGATATAGCAGTAAATTTCCCTGCATAGATTAGATGGCAAATTGTACAAGGGACGGGAGATAATGATTACAATTATTAGATGTTTGGAAAAATGAAAGTATTTGCGGTACACGCCGACGTCTTCTTATATAGAATATATTTACATGTTGTCTAATGGCGAGATCCCGATAAAAAGTCAGATATTTATGCACAATCTTATTTGTTAAGTTTCTGTTTGAGAAATTTTTTTCAGAGGAGAACAGGCAAAATGACACTTTACACGGTATACAAAAAATATCCCGATTCTTTTTTCAGACTGAGGGAAATACTGTTATAGAAATACTGCCTTGACGAATTCATATGCGCTTTGACAGTTTACTATTATCTTGTATTAGTTCATGTTTCATTTAATTTTCGTTCTTATCATTATTATTGTTTTAATACAATGAATTCGTAAGTCTAAAGCTTTTCGAATGCTCTTCGTTCAATTTAAGAAGAGGTTTTTCATTGACAGATAGCAACAACCTTTCTACATTTCTACTTATTCGAAAACAAAAAATTAGTTTAATATATATACAAATTTACAGATATTTTTTCCAAACATTATGGACTAAATTAATTTTATCTAGCCTAACACCATCATAATACGCTGTGCACCTTAGTTATTAATTTGGTTTTCTTAGTTTATTCATTAAATTATTCATCTATTAAGTGTTTATTATAGTTAATGAATTTATCGTGCAAAAGTACAAAATGGGATGAAAATGTATCTTATTTGAGAATAGCTTGCAATATTTGTGCATGAATTAATGTTGCTTAATAGATTGCTCTATATGAAGAACGTGACAACCTGCTAAAGATATTATTGGCGCAACTGTCTTATGATTTACAACAAAATCATCGACAGAAGTTACGTACAATAAGCTGTCTTTGTCAATTTGCTGGATGAGAAAAACAAGATAGAACCACAATCGATACCGTTATAGAGACATCTTTTAAATAGAAGGCAATTCTTACCCGTACTATTGAACAATCTCATCAAAAGATTTAATGAGCTAAATGATAAAAATTCATTACAGCTCACAGTATCCGGCATGAAATATATTCATGCTTGTTAAAAAAAAAAAAAAAAAAAAAAAAAAAAAAAAAAAAAAAAAAAAGACTCGAGAAACGGGGCTATCTCCTGGCGTTTATGTAAGCAATCCAATTGAAAGTTTGTTATTTATAATAACAAATCTTCTTTTTTATTTATCGTTTATTCAATAGAACGTGTTAACCATATTCATGCATAAGATTAAAATGACAGGTGACGCATTAATGATGTTTTAACAATTACTATTTATAACTCACCGAGTACTTTGATTTGTACTTGCAATTATTTGAGTACTAACTTAGTTCAAATTATATTATGAAAAAAAGATTTTTCGCGCACATAGCTCAGAGAATAACGCCTGATACCTATTATAATTCCTATTTATAAAAAGTAAAAAAAGAGATAAAACAATCTTAATCTGATATTTGTATTGAAGAAATTGTAATCGTTTGTAATGGAGAGACCGAAAATCGTAAGGCAACTAATAGTAACAAGTACAAAAATGATTAAATCGTACATTTTTCTTAAAAGCACCAGATTGCTCGCATATCATTAAATATAAATAATCGACTACAATTTTGTTTATTCGTTCATGTGTTTTTCACCGTTTAAATAATTGACAATATTAACGTCATTTTCGTAATGATTGCGTTTCAACGTGCAGCCTACAATACACTTACGCTTAAGTTCATGTCAGCTTTGCTCATTAGTATTAATTTAGCCTATATTGATTACTTTGTATATTAAAATATAAAAAGGTCCTGAGGAAAAATGTTACAATAATTATTAAAAACAAAATAGTGGTACAATAAAGAAAAAAAAGATTGCACAGTTCGGTCTCTCATTTACACTACAGTACCGAACAATTCAAAGAGTGATGATCCACGGTTAGTACTTGATAAAAAAGGAATACGCTGCTTTTTATTGTAATAGATAATCCGATAATGTAAAGCTCACTTATATACAGGTTCAAGCTAAACAGGTGGCTTATACAATGGCGCATGTGCATTTTGCATCAAGTAAGATTAGCTTTCTAATTATGATGTTGTCACAGGTGTAACTCTATTAATTAAGATATTATGTCATATCTGCGTGTATTTATGCACGAGTCAGTGGAATGAGAAAAAATTGTCTCGCTTTAAAAAGTTCGAACATGAGCGGTCAGTTAGGACCTTGGCGCTGGGTGATTGTAGAAGTTTTTGTGTGATTGCGAAGGCGGTAGCGGATAAACTACGACGGTTGGCACCATGGCTTGGGTCGTTAGGGACGAGTAGCGCGATATTGAGGCATTTGTGGTAGTAGGAGGCGGCACTGGTGGTGGAACAGGTGGGGGCGGTGGTGGTGGAGTGGTTACTAGTAGCGACAATGGCCCTGGCGGGTATGGATTGGCGCCTGGCGGTGCTTGGGTCACGGCGAATTGCTGGGGGGCAACGCTCGTTAGCGGCTTCAGATTGGTTGTATAGCCGGATGCGGTGACTGTCGTCGGAAGCTGGAGTGGATATCCCGGGTACTGGACGATCTGTGGTCCGGCCACCGTCTTTACTTGCGGATACTGTGAGTAGTGGATGGCGGCGGATCCTGGTGGTGGGATATATGGCTGAGGCGGTAGCTGGGCTACTACAGGGTAGCCGACTCCTGTATTACCACCACCAATAGTGCTGACGGTTGATACTGCTGCCACGTTTGTTGTCTTAAGTAGAGACTCACAGGTGCCAAGGCCTATTAATACAAAGCATACGTTTTATGAAATATGGACTGGCTTCCTGGATTCTGTCGATTGAGTGATTACTCTAGACACTAATACAGTTACTTCGAGACAACACCCAAATAGTACATATATTTTTCCGTTCATTATTAAAAATTTTTTGTATATATTATGCAGAATAGACCTGTTTTCAAAATTAAATGATATAAATTTTCACTAAGATTTAACGTGCTACTGTTTGAAGCAATTTTTCTAAGTAATGAAGAGTATTTAGATTTTTTCTGAAGAAATATCAGTACTAAGAAGTAGTAAGTCCATAGCTTATACATTAATCTTAAAAATGTTTTTCAAACGTTTGTGATTGATAACTGTAAAGTAAAACTTTAATATTTTGTCTCAGAGGTTTTATTTAAATAGAACGTTTTAGATTTTGAAAGTGATGATTACCTTGCAATTCAGTTGTACAAGGCTTATTTTTCAATCTAGAGATAAAAAAAATTGTAAAAAAACCATATAATATAAATAAAAAATATGTAATCGATTTATTCAAGAAGTAATTGTAAGTTTGAATTGACAAAATCCTTAACTTAAACATTTCATTTTTTTTTTATATAAGAAATCACATTTAAATGGTAAATAACCTTTATTTAAATGTTTCTTTTTACATTTTCTTATTTCAAATGAAAAATTAAATCAAAAGTTAAATACTTTATTTTAGAAAGATAAATCTTTGATGAATTTCACTATTCTATAATTAATACTTTACAATAGATATGACTTTATGTAAAATTAAGAAACATCTTTACTGTTTAATTATTGATATTTAGTAACTTTTAAAGCAGCTCAGTATATTTATAGATTCATTCAAGTAGAATAGAGTAAATGCTCACCTTGTTTACGAACTCTTTCTTCCTCGTCATCATTTAAGAAGAGCCCAAACTCGCGCTTCAACCGCTCGGTAAGATTCTCCCTTTGTCGCTCGACGAGCGTCGGCGCAGCTGACCAACCAATGGTTCCCTCATCACCGCCTGTCAATAAACTTAAATTTTAATAGATTTATTCAAATCAACCTACTCGTTATTATTTCTGAAATATTTTTGTAAAATTTGTGTATTTCATTAGGTAAATAGTATAATATTAGAAGAAAGGAAAAAATAAAGAAAAATAAAAGGGAATCATGAAAAATGATCAACAGATGATTTTCAACGTATATTTCACCATCTTTCCATTTCAATTAATAATTTTAAGAGTTAAAATTGAAATAAGTATTTAAAGAATTAAATTTCAATTTTTTCTTGTGTAACAGCTTTAATTCAAGTAAAAAAACAACTGCTTTTGATAACGACAATGATAACGAAATTTAATTCAATATTTACTTGGCACATCAATTTGTATGTATGAAACAAGGAGTAGTGTTGAGAACGAGGATGTTACCTTTTTTTTCATCACTGTCTGCATTGGCGAATATGGGTAGGGTGCTAAGACTAGGTATGTCCAGTGCCGGTTTTGAGACGCCTTCGTCGTCTGAGCTGAGGGAGGAAGTACTACTACTCGCGCTGTCTGATCTACCTCGGCCGACGTCTTTAGTCCCTGCTGACATCTCCAAGTTTTCCGGCTCTGGTGGTGTTCCTATCGACTGCTGTTTACGTTTACGATATTCTGAAATAGACAACTGCAACGCGACGAAACGTTTAACTTCATTATATGAAATTTTCGACGGATTAGGAACATAACACAATTAAAATATTTTTACGTATTTCTTAATTTCAAAAGAATTTGTTTCGAAAACGAAATTCAAATTACCGTTTTTCAATGGAAAAAGATACCGATTAAAATTATTCTATATCTATTGTATTGAAGCCATTCAGGCAAGTCTAACTAGCTTACGTGATTTTATTAACTATGTATTTTATGTACATACTGATTTTCAGATTATTTACTAATAGATTAATTAATTCATAAAAATAGAGACGTTAACATTTAATTTAACGTTAATTTAAAAGTGTTTGGGGTATAATTCTTACACCTCCTCTCACATACACACACTTTTATGCAGTTCGAAAATCGTCATTTTTATCAGTTACATTTAAATGTATAGGCATATGTACATGCATATATGTAATGAGTTTTTTCACGATATTTCAGTTGGTTATGATATCAAAAAACCTTTGAATAACATCTATCCACACGTTCGAAATGTAATATTATGTAAGATGTTTTATTGAAGATTTCCGCAAAAAATAATCATATCGTATAACATAGTTATTTTTATTAAACAAAATATCACCAAAAATGGTAGAATTTGTATGTTATTTAATATTGATTCATCATAAAGTCTGCGTAAATGGTTAATATTACCTTTCTTTTAACAGGAGGAGGTCCATCTGCCTTTGTTGGCGATGGATTAGGCATTTTATTTGGCACAACTGTTCTAGGATCCTTTAATCTCTTATGTTCAATAAGCAAAGGTTCTTTTTTCACTAGAGCTCCTTCTTTATGAGCTTCTTGATTAACTACATGTGGCGGTACTATACGTGGCTCTAGAGTTTCTTTGTCTAAAGCATCTTCAATAGGATTTATTTCAGAGATAATTCTTATTCTACTTTCTATTTCGTTTCTACTGACGATTTCAGGTATTGGCTCACTTTCAGTCTCGATTTTGGCTTCCAATAGTTCTCGCAACGCAGTCGACAACATTATTTTTTCTTCGACGTTTTGATCATCCTCTACAATTTTTAAATCTAAAGAAGATTCAATAATGGAGGCTTCAATATTTAGTCTGGATTTTGGCGTTGGATTACAGTCTATTTTTTTACGAATTCTTTCACTCAATGGCGGAATAGAGGGAAAGAACTTTGCAGGTTCTTCGGAAATTTCTTCAGAAGGTAATTCCATTGAATCCAATTCCATCATGGATTCCTCGGGTATAATAATGGATGAGGATTTATAATCTTGTTTTGTTGATTCGTCATCCCCGTATCGATCTATTCGTTTTGTAATAATTACATTTTCCGAGCATTCCAATTCTTTTTCAATGGAATCCAAAGATTCTTTATCTGTTAAATTTGCGTGTTCAATTTGAGTTTTAGTTTTTTCTTCTGTTGATTTTTGTTCTTGTCTTATAGTTTCAAATTCTTCTTCAATTGACAATGATTTATTTTTGCATTCAAATTCTTTAAAAATTCTTTCCTCTACATTTGTGATAACATTCATATTTTCACAAAATTTTTTGAAGTTTTCACTGGTTTTTTTGAAATCATCAATATCTCTTTTTTCGAAGTCGGATTCTGAATCTTCTTTGGAACTTTCCATTAATCCTTCGATTCCATCCATACTTTTATCTCTTTCTGAACTGGTTTCGACTTTCTCCTTATAATCATCACCGTCATCACCGGTGATTTTTTTCATTTGAGCCTCGACATCAAATTCGTCAATAGATGTATTATCCTCAAATCTGTTTTCTTCAGATTTCATACGTATAGTATCGGTTTGATCTTGAAAAGATTTTTCTGTATCATTGTTAAGAATTGATAGTCCTGCAATATCTCCACTAAATTCTAATCTCAATTCTGCTACTCGCTGTTTTAATTCAGCATCTGATTCCATAGCTGCGATTGGAGAACTTAAATCATCAGCTTCTAAATCTTGTTCATTTTGATCTATTATTTCAACAGTACCCATTTGTACTATTTCTTCAATCTTTATAGGTTTCTTTTCTAGTTTTGGTGTTATACTTGTACTAGAAGGAGGTTCAGTTTTGATTTGCATTGAAGGCTTTAGCTCAGATTTATATTCAACTTTGATATATTTTTTTTCTGTTTTAATGCCATTTTTTATATTATCTAAAGAAACTTCTTCATCTTCGGATTTTGATTCTTCTTTTATTTTTATTGATAAAATGCATCCTTTTTCGCCCTTTACGAATTCTGAAGTAAGAGGAACCGAACTATTCAATTTACATTTTCCATCCAGTTCATCAGTTATAGAACACGTAGGTTTTATATCATCTTTTAATTGATCAGAATCATATTCAGTTTGTGACCCAAGATCTTCATTACTTGGTGATAGCAATTGTTCAACAAAGTCATCCTGTAATAAAGTACATATAAAAAATTCATTATGTGTGTTTAATATTTAATTTTTAAACAGTAATTTAAACTAATGAAAATCTGTTTCAAGAAAAGAATTAAGTTCAATATTAAAATAAGTGTAATTATGTTCAATTCGTGCATTACTATCTTAATAATGCATATATATGCTTTCAATCATTTATGAATGTCTTACTTTTCAACAGTTATTAGTAAATTAAATTTTTCTATGATTCAAAATTTATTTTTAAGACAAACATTCCATGCAAAATTTTTTGTTATAGCCTGTTACTTATTCGGTTCTAAAAATAAGTTCTAATTTAAATATTCAAAAAAATTATTCGACACATTCACTACAATGTGTAATGAAATATAAAGAAAGTTTATAATGCATTATAATTAATGTATAAATAACCTTTTAATTTTTTTTAACAAACTTAACGTGTGCATAGCTCAAATTACAATTACATTTCTTAGAACAAATAATATTTTTGTTGAAAAAGATAAAAGTTTAACAAAAATTTAGAAACGTTGGATTGTAATTGAAACAAACTGTAACATAAATGAAAATCAGAATATTTTGAAAATCTTATGAATCTTAATTTTATAATTTCTGCTTAGACTGCTAATACAAAATCACTTCATTAAGTGCTTTACTATATTCAATTATTAGTACAGTTAAAGAAGTAATAGTAAAATCCAAAGATCAAATCTAAAAATCCAATTGTATATGCAATGAACGTATATAAACAAATGTGTGAGTAAAAATAAATCATTAATTATGATTAGTTATCGTTAAAATTATATATTCACTTATTTATTTTTGTTGACTTGGTATAAGTTTTAGATTCAATAATAAAATCGAAAAATTCACTTTTGCTTTTGTGCAGGTGTATTATTAATCCTCTATATTGTTGTCTATAAACTAATTTTATATATCTAAAGTTTAAACATAAAAAAGACGCTAAAAATGTTAAAGAAACATAGTATAGACAAAGTTGAGCGGTGTTTTATATTAATGATTCACTTAAAGATGAAAGCAAGATTACTGCAATAGAAAAAAGACACACCTCATTTATGGAACGTCGGTGTACAGGTATGTGATCTTGTTGCATCATTGTCGGTGTGCTGGGCGGCGTGTAATTATCCGAGGACAGACTTTCTCGGGCAATTCGTCTCTTCTTCGGAGGCGCGACCATCTCACTGGGCGGACTTTCAGGCCTACTACCGTTGGGCGAATCGCACTCTTCTGATATCGCCTGTCTTAGCCACCTCTTTTTCGCTGATCCACTTGAGACAGATGGTGTCGCGGCTTGTCTGCCACGCTGGGACGTTGATTTGCAGACTACGGAAACTGAGTGCGCTGCCTGTACAAGGGTGGCAAGGCCTTTGGCTGCATAATTTTGAGTCAAATATTCCGAGGACTGTTCAGAACCACAGGCAAACTCTGAAGTCCGCACATCTCCGGCTTGCAGTTGGGGTTCGGGCGATTCCTTGAGCCATTCATTCATCAAGAGTTTTTTCGTTTTAGGAAATTTGAAGCCGGGCGCGAGAGGTCCAACCGCAGCGGCCACGAGAAGGCAGGCTGAAGACAGGGGCGTGGACGGAGTCGAGCTCTGGGAACTGCTGCTTGCGCCGCTGTCACAAGTTGGGCTTTTGAGGGATGTAGGCTGTTGTTGGAGTGGCGAACTTGATCCTGGTGCGCTTGAATTGGCTAAGGCCAGCAGCAGGCCTGCGGCAGTCGGAATACCCGCCTGCACATCAGTTGGAGTAATCGGGCTACCACCGTCACTACCGGCATTTGTTTCCTTAGCCACGTGCATGCGTAGTGAATACGAACAATTCTGGTTTGGCAGCGGTGGTGATTGCATGGAGTTGCTCTCATCGCCCGAGGTCAGATCGGACTCAGCAGAGTTGAGTCGCGTTCTGCGTGTGCCCTGGGACTGAGATGTGCTACTAGACCTAGTCCTTCCTTTTCTCCTTTTACGCCGTGACGCTTTTTCGGTATTACTTTGTTTCGACTTGGAGGGTGCATGACCGCTGCTGTCCTCGTTATCGCTGTGCAGACCGCCGGATTCTTTGCGCTGGGCATTACGCGCCTGCACCTCCTGTTTTCTTTGCTCTGCCTTTTCGAGTCTCTCGAACGCCTTCATTATGGCCTCCATTTTTCGTTCTTCGCGAGTCATCTTCTTTTTATCTTTTTTTAGCTCGGCGGTTGTTGCTTGCGTAAATCCAGTAGAAAGAGTCGCAGGCAACGTTGCTATAATCTTGCTGACCGACTGGCTGATTCCTGGCGTCGACGGGGTCTGTTGCATTGGCGTAGGTTGCTCTTCTCTGACAACTTGTCGAGTCGTTGGAAGAGTACTGTTGGCACTACTACTGGCGCTGTTGGCGCTGCTGACACTGCTGGCGCTGGGGCTATCTTTGACGTTAATGTTAGTGATGACGGTTACCGTTTTCTTGGGACTTGGCAGTGCCGGAATCGGTGTTGCTACGGACACTTCAGCACTAGCCGTTACTAATACACCTGCTATAGCTGTTGTTGAAATCTCGTTGTTGTCTTCGCTCCCCGTATTCCTTCTGCCCCGCCGCCTTCTTTCTCGACCGCTATTAAATAATCATTCAATATTTATTTACTTTACAAATTATATTTAATAGTAAATGTGGAAGAAAAGAAGCATTAAGGTTATAATAACTCATGAGCTACAAAATTTTTCTTAAAAAAAAAAAAATAACCTTTTTGTAATTTTTAAAAAGAAAATACTAGCGAAATGTTAAAATAATTACTTAATTTTTATATTCATTTAGGTTTCCGACTCAAAAATATAAAACATAGACAAATTTAAAAAACCTATTTTTAATGAAAGATAAGTGAAATTAAAATTATAAGCTGTAACTGCACTTAATACCACACTTCAAAGAATTTTAGTTTATCGGCTATATAAAAAACAAATACAAATGAAAATAAGTGCTTTACTATATAGAAGAACTCCAGTTTGAAGCATTAAAATGTGACGATTAAGTATTGTTTATTTTGTTTCAATATACCGAAAGTAAGTATAGAATATTTTTGCATCATAAAAATTTTCTTATAATAAACGTGACAAATAAACACGAATATCGTAATTTATGACTAATAAAAGCATAATAAAACTGACTCAGCATTTTCTGTAAGAGGGCCATTGTTTCCTCTCCTATTGGTGGATGTCGCTGCTAAACTGGCTATCTGACAATCCTTCAAGCTGTTACAGGCGCACATAATTGGCATAATACAGGAATTTGAACTTGGAGAGAGTATTATATCGTGTTGATCGTGACGTATAGTTATTTCGGTATTTTTCTCAATGGCCAGACTTGTGACGATATATAGGTGTAGTGTTCCTTTCTCGATACAATGTTTTACTTCGGCGTTGGGTTTACAGCTCCGTCGGACAAAACGTGCATCGTTGCCGTAAGTTCGTGTGTCGACGCAGACCTCTGTGCCGTCTCGTGGCAGTTGGTAGAAAAAAACAAAGGGCCCGGGTCGCTGTGTATGCTGTCGCCCTTGGAGATTTGATGGCCTGTGCTGCGTGCTTAACATGTATTTTCCCCGCAATTCAACCACTGGTGTATTTGGTGGTAAATACATCGTTGCGACTAGGAACTACAAGGAGGGAGTTACATATAGTTTTAAGTTTTTCATATATCCTACGACTTTTTGCAGGTATTGTACACAATACTTCATTTAAATATAATTCTAATAAAATTAATGTTCGTTTGAAGAATTACATTTATTTTTACATGTATCGACAGAGTAGAGTAGAAATAATAAAATAATCGGGTCAAGAAGAATACTCACTCTAAGGTTGTTACTTTGTATGTTTAAGCGACACTTGCCAGTAGCCGCGGTACCAATATTACTCTGCTTCAGATCGTTGTGTGTGCCATTAACTTTGATGTTGGATATCCTCGCTCTCAACTCAGGACTGTAATGATTTGTAACGGCTTCTTCGTATCTTTCGATCCACTGTCGTAGAGGTGCCATGTTAGATCCCCAGGCATCTTGCAAATCCTCCTTGTCTTCTAAACTCGTCCGTCTCTTGGGTTTTCTCTTCGGCGGACCTCTTTGTTGTTTTGCTACTTGCATTGTTGTCATTGTGGATGTCGTGGACGACGTCGTGCTCGATTCCTTTTTACTACGGACGACGTTCGTTTGTCGGGGATGCGTATCTCTTCTCTGTCTTTTGGCAACATTATTATTATTATTATTATTGTTGTTGTTGTTATTGTTGTTATTGAGTCGGCGCACTTGAGGAGGTGGATCGGATTTCCTTCGTGGGATGGATTGCTGCTGTAACAAGACTTTTCGAGTTTTCGTAGCTGTATTATGATCAATGTCCGTATCAGCCGAACTCGTCGATGAACTATCTGACGACGTGTCAGAATTAAGCAGTTCTTCACGTTTGCGCATCTGCAGTGCGCGCGCACGAGCCCGATCAACTCGACGTGGTCGACAGACCTCACAGAGGTATTCGTCAGGAATGTTGGCACGGTCGATGCCCATGCAGTCCACGTGTTGCCACACACTGCAGGTAGAAACAAAATAGATTTGAATTCATTTATGCTTGTGGGAAGCTAGAATCATATTTTTCATTAGCTAGTCGGTAAGTATTATTTAAATTCGATAAGAAGGTATATTTAAATAATGTGCAAAGTATGTTATTTGCACAAACAGAATATATATTATGATTATTTAGAAGTAAAAAATTATGTTTTATTTACGAAATAGACATTATCAGAGTTAAATGATATCTTCACTTCCAAGAGTAATTGCTAAGACATTAAAGAGTGTAATGTCTATTTTGTCATTTATGATACTCTAAAAATTATTATATTAAAAATGTCTTAGAAAGAATCTATATTAAAAATTATAGAAGGAATAATTCATATTTCTATAAGGCCTTATAATAATTCAATTTTAAGTTTATAAAAATAATATTTTAAAATGAATTAATGATAATTTTATTTCAATATTGTTGATTTGAGAAAGATTTAGGTTGAAAAAATTTTTTTAATAGTATAAATAATAAATTAATTTTTATGTTTGTCTAAGTTTAGAAAATATTTTCATAAAAGAAGCATATAAGAAATTAATTTCAAGATTTTGAATGCAATACTTACAGACATCGATCACAACAAATCATATATCCGTCGTCATGCTCGAAATCACTGTAAAGATTAAAATGCAAATGTAGGTTACATAAAACCAAATAAACATCAATGTTATGATCTTATTACCAAATGCAACGAGTGACACTATCTTCATCATCCCCTTCACCCTCTGGAGCAGTTTCGGTTTCCTCACCCTCAGGCTCGATCTCTCGGCCTATTTCACTACTTATGGCACTGGCTGCATCATCTTCCATCGCTATATTGCTGACAGCTATAACTCATTCATTATCATAAAATTTGCAATTAGAATTATGTTAAATAGTAATTTTGAGGGACATTTTAACGTTATATTCTTTGCTACATCTTTTTTACCTTGATTAAAAATGTAAGAGTGCTGAGCAGTTATGCATGAATTTCCAGCTCCATTAACTGGCTGTTGTTTTGGATGCGGAGGAGGTGATTGTGGCGGTGGTGTCCGAGGGGGTGGAGCACCATAGTTGTGATCTTGGAGAACAAACTGGAGACACTACAATCACACAAGGATGTTTTTCAAACCACACATGCGGGCGCGCTTACACAAATCGCGAGAAACAAAAACCAACATTCGTGCAGAGAAAAATAAAATAAAAATGTATGAAAACATGCGAAATTCTCAAATTACCTCATATGGAAGTGGCATTCTCCGTTGGGGAGACTGAGGAAACTGAGATGATGTTGGTGTAGCAGCATCTTCTTGTTTCAATTCATTTTTTATTTCGATTCTATAAGTATTTTTTACATTATGAGTAACAGCAGATTGTAAATATATATAAATACACACAAGGCATCCTATTTTATAAACTTTCTAATATAAGTGTATTATTATATAGTTTGTTAAAAAAAGATTTTGTTTAAAAAAGACTGTGTTGTGATAAAAGTATAAAGTTGAAATAATGAAGAAACGTACCTAAGTTCGGTTTCCCTACGTGCTTCGGAAATGCTAACGGGTAGTAAAGTCTTGATCTGTCCAGATTGAGGTCTCACGCTTTGTGCGTAATGCACGGCTGTTGATGTAGCCACCACGAGTTGCTTCTGCTGCATAGCCTGTTGCTGGATTTTGTTTGACTGAGAAGAAACCTTGTGCAGTACGCCACTGCTGAAAGCGCCAGTAACACCAGTAGTCGTGATCCCGGAGGACTGTTGAGGCAGATGAGCCTTAATATTGCCCTTCTGTTGCCCGGTGTTAGTTTTGGGCATGTTCAGCGGCACCAACTGCGTACCGACAGTAGTTTTCATCGCGCTCATGTTCGTATTTAGTGATGTTTTGATGCCTGCATTCTTTTGCGCTTGGTTCTTCTGCGACAACTTTTGAGGTGTTAGTGTTTTTAGGCAGCCTGGTTGCTTCTGAGTGTTCTGTGGGCCAATGATGCTCTGCTGCTGCTGCTGGATCATTGCTATGCTCTGAGTATTGAGGTGACCTCGCTGCACAGGTTGTTGAATGTTTGGCTGTTGCTGATTTTGTTTCTTAATGGCGTTCACTACCTTGGACGCGGTACTCTTTGCAGCTCCCGATAACAGGTTCTGTGGTTGGTTCTTGTTGGGTGGACCCATTTTCAGAAGCATATGTTGTTGCTGCTGCGACCTAGCATTAGCGGTGTTATGGCTTCTTTGTACTTGTTGTTGAATATTTGCAATGTTCATTGGTTGTTGTTTCGCTGCGAGGATAAGATTAGAGTTCGTTGAGAACTTAGATATGTTTGAGATGTTGGGTAGACTGTTGCTTTTAAGAACGTTCGCGTTCCCGGCGATCTGCTTCGACTGCTTTGATAACTTTGGTTGCACCTGCTTAAGGGTTTGCTGCAGATGACTTTGAACCGTGATACCGGAGGTCTGCTGGATTTTGTGACTGAATTGCGCCTGTTGCGAGATCATTTTCTGGCTGACGAAGGCCTGCTTGCCCATTGTTAACTGGTTCATTCCGGTCACCTGTGCCTTGTTCAGAGTATGTAACTTTGGCACCGGGGCAACTAATCTTCTCGCGAGCTGCTGATGCTTGTTTGATCGGGGATGCAAATCAGCTTCCCGACTGGCTGCTTCGGCCAGCACCTGCATCTTGACTTGTTGCTGGATACAGCTCACTGGTAGTGGGTAGATGCTGGCGACACTCTGGGTCGGCAGCAGTTTCTGCAGTTCTCGGGACACAGGTGTGGCTCGGTGCAGTTGTTGTCCACAGGCAAGAGGCGAGGGTGCCGGTGAAAGTTGGGCTAGACTCTGCTGCGGGTCTGCAGGCTTGCCAACGGTGCTTTGTCCGGGCGTGAGGGGTCTCAAGGTAGCTAGTTCCTGCGAGAGCAATAGATTCGAAATCTTTTCGCCAGGTTCGCGTTGGTGCTGCAACAAGAGTTCGAAGTTCGTAGACTGTTCGTGACTGAGTCTGGGGCTCGGTTGACGGCGCTGCTCGCCGAGGGCAACAAGCGGCACATGTTCGGATCCCGGGGAAGAGTGCTCTGGTGCGGTACTAGCTGACCCGGATCCGGCCCCGACCCCGGATAGTTTGATGACCGACGGGATCGACGTCTTGGAGGCCGTGCGCGCACGTTGCGCGAGCTCACAAAACAAACTCGCTCGCCTGGACGTCTGCGGACGTAAATAGAGACAGAACTGGTGTGGCTTCTATCTTGGTTCCGTGATTCTTGAATTCTTCGTCTCTTTTGTCCAACTCGACTATTTGAGGCACCTGTGTCCTCGGCTGTTGGAATAAAAAAGTCAATTCACGCGTTTAGTGATTTAACTATTATGCGCGATTCCGTGTGTAGGCATTCACCTCTTTGTTCGTCTATTATCGGTTGCGTCATGACGAATATTGCACCGACCGCTTATAAGAGGATGTCAGGGGTGATCATATTTCTTATTCCTACTATGGGTCTCTCCTATTTAAGGTAATCGCAAATTTGAGAAATTATTTGATACTTTGAAGCGTATATTTCTCTACGAGTTCTTCTCATCCTCTTCTTAAATTCAAAGAAACGCTCTATTGTCGTACGAAAACGGAATTTTTCAACTTCGCCAATTTCAACTCTAAAGTACAAATTAAATAATTAAATTTACAATAATTGCTTCAATACGATTGTCTGAAATGTAAAAGATAAAATTTCTAGTATTTTCAAACAATTATAACAAAAGTTTTTACTTTAAAATACTTTCGAAATAAGTTTAAACTGATCAAAAAACTATTGATATAATTTCTGTCAAATATTTTAAAAGATTTCATTTGATTGAAGCAAATGTTTTATTTTTAAATTTAGTTTATTTATCTGTATTATCCAAGTAACGTGAAAATATTGGATATTTTACTTGTTCATACTTAAGTATCAAAGAATATGATTTTGTAAACACAATGAAGAATGGATGTCTTCTTATAAGATATTATATTACAAATAAATATTTATAAGAGCGAATTTCTGATATCTCCGGAAAATTCAATATATTGTAAATTTACTATAAGTGTATAAGCAACATTTAAAATTTTGTATAGATCTTCATGATGTTTAGTTAATAGTTGTTTCAAATATGATGTTTAGACAACTAATTTCACAGGTCCATGCGATTTCAGAACACATAAAATAAAATAGAGAACTATTTATCAGTACTTGATTTTTAACATCCTCTTAATTAAAGTTGTATCACAGGATCCGATAATTTAGCAAATTATTTTCATTTATCCATTAAACTAAAAAAAGTACCGTTATTATGTAATGTCGTATCTCACAAAAGGCAATTAGTTACTCGCTTATGCACCTATGATGTTAATCATTAATAAGTAACTGGTGCTCGATCTCTGTATAATATAACGTTAGTGAGGCAGAATTGTTATGCATGGAATTATATGGATTTCAAGGAATATTTCAAGCAATTGATAGATTAATTCGACGCTTTCAGCAACGCATAAAAACGCAAATCATGTGGTAAATTTCAAGGAAGAAGCGTTTTCAGTCGCTGACTTTTTTGTGGCGATAGCTGCTGACGCAAGTCCTGCACTGATTCGATCGACGTTTACTTAAACAACCTAACAACTTTACTCGGATCCTTGCACCTTTTTTCTTCTCTTGATTGCAGCTTCGCGTTTCTATAGTTGAGCGCGCGTCGCATCTTCATCGTATTTTCAACAGGTTTTTCTTTAATAGTGACAGCCAATATCGACAATACATTAATTCAAGATTGCATTTTTATTACGATGCTTTCAAAGGTCATATTAACCTATCCTAAACATATTTTTAATTTAGTTTTAACTGATAATGCGCTTGATTTGTTTTATGATTTGTGAGTTAATTATTCGTTTAGAATAATGGTATCCTATGGAAGTGAGAATAAAATATTAGTGCGATGGTAAGGTATGCTACAGAAATTCAACAGGAAAAATGTCTCGGCTTTGAGTGGATACTGTAGTATTTCGTCTTGGGTATGGATCGCGTGTGCCAGTATCTTCTTTTTTCGTTATGTTACAGCCTTGCGCGAATGCGCTGGGCCTTATATTCTGTGCCGTCTTCTGTCAGGAATTTCTACAGCCTTGAAGATAAATATAGCGATTAGAATAGAAAACCTAGCTAACTTTAGACGTCGCGTAATAGTCATATTATTACTAGTTGGTTTCTAGAATTTTCATTGCATCGAAATAAATTATTTTATTTGTCAGTAGTTCTCGTTTCACATAAATAAACACGCTATCGCTTACGTAAGCTATGCGAAATCTTTTTACCCTTTAATGGTTTCTTACACGTATTCTTTTTGCAGTAAAGTCTGCAAAGTATCTAAGTATTACGAAATAAAATGATGCGTTCACCTTATTTTTAAATGCCACAGTTATTACGGAATACAACCGGCTAAATGAAAGTATCATTCATAAACAGCAAACTCTGGATAGGAGACGAGAATAGAGTAATAAAGACATTAACGAATTATTCGGCTTCTTTGAAATGATCTTTCTCTTCTTTAATAGATGATTGTCTTCGCCTACTGAAACAAGTGACTCACTTGTATTCGCCAAAAGAACTTGAAGCGATATTTGTAATAAACAACTATTTGTAATAAAACTGGATAAGCGAGCATCGAAAAAAGCGTAAGCCGTAAAATTTATCATAGCGATGTTCGAGTAAATGACATTCGGAACAAATAGAGAAAAAAACAATAATTGTCGTGTCATCTTAATGTTTCGAGTCTCATTAACAGAAGGGGAAGTCGTTGAGTTTGCGGGAAAAATTTCGCATGTAGCAGCTCTTGATTGAGAAGTGCACGTTCCGTGCACCGAAACATGTGAAAATACCTTGGATATTGTGCATGGCTACACCATGTACGCAACGATTCTCTCAGTCAACTTTAAGATTTTATCGCTCAACTGTAGTCACGATTTGCTCGAAAATTAAAAAATAACACTTTAACCCTGTTACTCGTTCTCCAGCTTTGCCATTGCAATCGCTGCAGTGATGAGTGGTTCGACCCTCTTTATCTTTATTTTTACACAATTTTTGAAACATTTCAATTGATAATTTGTCAATTTTTTCTTCTAGACATTCGAGAAGTATGCCACGGAATAAACGTTCTAATAGATAAATTTAAATATGTAAAAGTATTGATTATAAACGTAAGTAAAAGCCTGTTTTTCACTAAGCTTGATCGGAATGTTGAACGTGCTTCTGTGAAAATAGTAAAATAAAAAATGATAAGAATTTATTAGTATTAGGGAGATATAAAAGCTATCAGAAATCTTTTTGGAAAACGGTAAGTTATTTAGCATGCAATAATATACGTTTAATACATAAACTGATAAATATAAAAATTTAAAAATAAAACTATTAAATTGAAATTTAGTATTTAATAAATAAATCGTAATATTATATCTCTAGTACTTATATATGCTTTAAATTCATTATAATTTTATTTTCAAGTGTATTCTATTTAATTGCAATGCAATGAGTTTAAAATTGAATTGTGTACATCAAAGCTACATTTGGTCACTGTTAACATTTATAATAATTAATATTTATTCATTAATATTCTTGTACCTGTAAAATTCAATAAAAACTAGTAATTTTGGTGGATTTTTTACTTAATAACTATTTTTATTAATATTAATAAAGTAATTAATAAAGTAATTCGTTTATGAGATATCAAATGTATAAATAGCAATTTAAATATTATTTATTAGGATTATCAGCATTTGCAGTCCTTAAACTACGAAACAATAATTCAGTGAAGAACTTTTGTATAGAAATAAAGAAAAAATTAAACTTTTGTAATATGTTCACTTTTAGTTGCAAACATTTCGTAAAATGTATAAATGACCTTGCAATGAATAGCGTGTTCCAAAATTAAATCTGTCAAATATTATAGAGTTTGCTGTCAATACAAAAAGATAGTGAGTGTTTTCGTAGCAAGGATTTGTAAAATCATTCACTGGTGAAACGCTAACTAATCGATACAGCGAAATATTGTGGCAAGACGCTGCATTAGTATAAAACCTTGCGATTATTTTAGAACAGTTCGAATTAAACAGTTCCTGAATGATTGTAGTGAGTGCGAGCAATCCGGTTAATTTAATTTAGTTTAATTTAAAACTTCATTTACCTTTTTCATTTCAATCTGTTTCGTTTAATTGGATTTCTTATTTTTTGGGTTCGAATTTTTTTCAACTACATTTGATCTTTTTCTTTCTTTGAATGTTGTTTATTCTTTATTTTGTTTCATTGTTATTAAGCGACGTTTATCTTGACAAACGAAAAAAGGTGCAAATTTTGCATTAAAAAATGTGTATTAAACATGAATGTTAAAAAACCCTAATTAAAAGCCAATTATTAAACGATCGGTTCAATTATCAATTATTAATGATATCGCAACAGGAGATACTGATACATAAATTTGCTAATAAAACAATGAAAATGCATTATGTACAGAGAGCTATTTGATTAATCACGGGTCGACTAATAAAAAGGCCTTTATTATCCTTTAATGGATGCGAATTCGCAATGAAAAAGCAGACTGAATGGCAAATATAAGAGAAGTTGCTGGGGTAAAAATGATAACGCAGCGTTCGCACGGGCAAAGCTCGAATAATATTAGAGACGACTGGTATTCGGTGGAAATATTACGATCGTGAATGTGCTCTTGAAGTCTTTAGGAAAGAATTAATTTTTGCCGCGAGTGTTGCACGTCAATTGCGCAGAGTTAGTGCAGCTCGTCACGTTGGCAGCAATGCCATGTACAGAGGTCGACCTACTTGGCGTACCTCGACCCTTTACATTGATTCGATTTGTCCAACAACCAAAATACGCTATAAGCTATTGTAATAAGAAAAGAATGAAAAAAGGACACGGTGGCGCTATAATACGTCGAACGAGCGGCTCTCCATTTAACGCGCGATGCCTGTTTTTCATATAGTGAATTGCACTTACGTTATTTTGTCTCTAAAAATCTTTAGTTCCGCTATTGATCGAGAGATCGCGTGCAAAGAAGTATTTTCATGATCACGTATATTTGTGAGCATATGAATTGATGTATGCGTGTACCGAAGGCAATTTTTTGCCCATTATTTTCTCAACTCTGGTAAAAACAAAACTAATAGTGAATTTTATGAAAGCTCGCATGCTTAAATTTTAATATAAACGCAGAGCATTTTTTAATCAAAGAAAATGATAATTATGATGATACTCATTTTAACAATACGAGCTATATTATACAAGTTCATGGAATGGTGACGCCTATTCGTTTCTATTTCTTCTTTGTGTACGATTGTATGTAATTATGCTCTTTACATTTATAAAGTACATTCTATTCATTGACCAAAGAACAATAATTTGTTATTACTTTTCAAATTTCATTGGGAAGAATTTCGAAGCTAGTGCGATTTTTCAATTTCTTTCCACTTGTCGTCATAAGAATGTTATTCGTATGAATACAGCTTTGTATTTTACGTGTGTTTAAATTGTATTAGGAAGACTATTAAGAAATGTACAATGAAGTTTTTTTTGAAATTTGCATTATAATTATTATACGAAGTATTTGAGCGTAAAATACAGCAAAGTCATAAAAAAATTCTTCGTTATTTAGGTTAAAATATAATTGAAAAATAGAAAATAATTAACTGGGCAAGCTTTTGGCTTCAAAAAATGTTGCTTTTTAACACGTCCCGTCTTGAATGAAAATTTCAACTAAAGCCAAGAGAAACTTTGTATATAAATTTATGTGCTTGTTGCATATTTTCGTGGTGCAATTAACAAAATACCTAATAAAATGTAAAATAAAATATCGGGTAAGTGCGTAATTCGGGGTGATGATATAAGCAATATTCCAGTTTAAAATCCTGAAAAATCCGTAACACTGTTGGAGTGGAAAAAACAGCAACAACATCGATATCAGAAACAGAAATAGCAGCACCACGACAGTACAGCGAGTGTCAGGCAAATGAAATATGGTTGGCTCGTTCGGTCTCCCTATAACCGGTATCCTCGCTGGACTCTTGCGTTCCGCAAAACACAAGAGGGCAATGACTAGCTAATATAGTACCCGACTCTCGCTCGTCGCGTCACTTCCAATGAAAATTAACGACCCTTGGAATGTAAAAATATTGCGCGCGTCTTCCTTATACCTTACGCATTCCCTATTTTCCTCTGTATGCTAACTCCATTCGGTTTATTGGTTTCGTTCTTACTGTAATAGTAGTAATCGCTACACTCATGAGGCTTCTTTTCTTGATATTTAGTTAGCGAGCCGTTAATGTAATCGCTTTAATTATACTGAAATACTTCATTGGGAATTATTTCATTTTTTGGAACTTAAAGCACAGGCGGTGAAAGGGGGAGGCAAGGAGGAAAAGAATAAAATCACAATTATAATCAACGACTTTGATTGAAATGCATTTTACTGTTTGGAGAAATTCTTTCACGTCACTTTTTCTCGCGCTTATAGTTAATGCATTAACGTACTGGCTTCAAAAGAATTAAAATGTTTATCAAGACACAGACAAAAATCGATTGATTTAATTTCGTAAAGAAAATGAATTTGTTTTTTGGATGTGAAAAATCGGGAAGTGAGGTTTGTGAATGTAAAAAAGGGAAAAGCTCGGCAAAAAGTAAAAGGTATAAGTGTGAAAAGGCTTAATTATCGTCAATAGCAGTAACGTCGACAAGATGAATATATGAGTTAGTAAGTCAAGTCGACTCCAAAAGTAAAAGGGATGTAGAGATATCTTATAATTTTATGTTCCATCTCTTCTAAGAATCAACAACTGTTAGTTTTGCAACATTGCATGAATACTCTGTTTTTATTTCATCTTCTCTTGCGGAGGAGCAGCTACGGTCGATAATGAAACACGATTCTGTTCTGCTGCCGAAATTTTCATCGATTCCCTTTTTTCGTATTAGAATAACATTTGCTTCTTTTTTACTTTTATATTAATCGAATATTATTTTGTTAGTAGTACAATTCGAATATTCTTCTTTAACACGTGCATAGTTTAAATTATTATTGATGTCGGTTAGTTTTAGCCAATTCATTCTTTAATGTAAATATTTATATTTATACATATAACAGACTAAAGAATTATGTAAGTTTATCAATGCAAATAACGTGTAAATTTAGATAACAACGTTGACAGGCTGGAATAATTAATTTATGTTAAGTATTAAGTTAATTTTAGAATTTTCACAACAAACAAACTTACTATGTAAAATGGTAGATAACATTGGAACATAAATATTATTATTGTATGTACTGGATACTATCTATATCTCGAAATTGCTATTCATGCACCATTCCTCAATGATTTGTAAAAATATTATTCTGACACCTAAGGTAATTTTGGCTCTAAGAATAAGTATAATGTAAAAATTATTTTCTTCATCTTTCTTAATCCTAATAGAATTTCACAGGTATTGCAGGTTTCGAGAAAAAAGAACATTACTGAATAAACAGTTAAATTGATTAATTTAACCGACCATGAATTATCAATTTATGTATTTATTTTTATTGAATAGTTTGATACTATATACATTAAGATTGAAAAATACATTATGGAAATTATTTGAAAGCAAAATAATTATACAATTACTGCCTTGATAAATAATGATGGTAATGACTTGTAAATAACTAGAATTTTTCTAGTCGGTATTCTGCCCTCGTAGCTTTATCCATTTACAAATAATGTGTGTTCAGCAAACAATTGTTGAACATGATGTCAGTAAAGAGGGAAAATAATACACTTACAGAGCAAAAGCAGTCTACTACTAGTAGGCAATAAAGAATTGGAATGACGATTGCAATTTGTTAGAAAAGGAAGAGTGCGCAGAAACGCACTCTTCTTAAGAAGCGGATAGATTGATCTGAGTGTGCACAAAAGCACCATTAAGTCCAAGGTTAGAATGCAGCTGGGTACACGACATAAAAATGGCGCCGCTCAATTCTCGACGATAACGCGATCGACTGTGCTGCATTCGCGTGTCGTACTCCATTCTACTTTGCTATACAACTGCAATACAACTGCAATGTTGCCTAATTCCTAATCTGCTCAAAGCAACTTTCTCCAGAAAAATTTCTATGGTATGGCGCTCAGCTATATAATTCGGTAGTTTTAAATAATTATAGCGCATCTGAAAATTAGAGAAGCAAATGAAAATATTTTTCTAATCGATTCAATTAGGCCAGACCTTATTTGAAAAATCTAGAATTCCATGCACCAGTGCATTTTAATAGTATACCATTAACATTTATATTTTCATTTGTATTTATATTTCTTCGAAAGCATTCGGATTTAGCCAAAGAATACGCATGATATGCGTAGCGCGCATTAATTTTTAGCGTCAATTAAATTATCATAATGTATCACAAAAAGGGTGGAAAAGAAGAGTTACGGCACTGCGTTGACATATAGTAGTTTACAGCGTTAAGTTTAGTAGTTAACAGTGAACGAAGAAAAAATTAAAAGAAAAAATATTTGAAAATGAGAGTATGAGATTGAGGGTTCGGGGTTCAACTCGAGCTGGATCTGCGAGCATTGAGTCTGGTTCGAGCGCACAATGTTCAATGAGAAAGGCGCGCTCCATACGATTCTCGATACTCACGCGACTCAATGCGGCTCATTAGTATGTTGACGTGCGTGACGTTGTTCAACAAAGATTGATTTATATGTACTACTTTACCCGTCATGAGCTAGCGAGTGACACGATCTCGTTGGATCAAGCCTTTTACTTTTGTATTTTACTATCGAGCGGCATGTACTCCACTTATTTTCGTTGCAGACTTTACAAATTTGTTTCGTTTTCTCTTTCAGAAATTAAATGTACCGTTTTCGAGTCAGTTATGCTAACTCGTTCATCCGGGTTCAAAGATTATTCAATCAAACGTTTTTAGACTTATTAATTTTATTCAACTCGAATATTTTTTAAATGAAGGTTTTAAGTTTATATTTTGTACTTGCGTAACGATACTATGAATACCCAAATGAAATTAAAAAAAAATATCTTATTTCACTTAAATTATCGGACAGAATTCTGATATACAACGAAACAATTATATAGTAAAGATGACTTGTAAATATAATAATAATAATAATAATCGTTCAACATGGAAAATGGTGATCCATTTTTACGTTTTTTTTCTCCAATTCATATCGCTGTTAATGTAGAATTTCTAAACTAACGCTGTAAATGCTATCATAATCTATGATAAATGTTAAGATAATGTTTCATACACATCGTGACATATTATCTGCTAGTCACTATAAATGATACCTGAAAATTAATTTTAAGTTGAGTCAAAATCCTCATTATTTCATATGTTCAAAATGCTAAGAAAATCTAGTACTTAAACGTATATTGTAAAAACTTAGTTTATGTGTTTATAACTGAAAAATGTTTAAAATAATTAGCGAATAATATACTTTTTCAATTATCAGAATCTTATCATTTTAATAAATTAATAAATAATACGCTCACTAGAAAAAATGTAGGTTACTCTAAATAAATCTTGAAAAATCACTATGAGGCTTAATTGCTAATAATAAAATAGCCATAATAAAATATAATAAAATAGACTACTCGATAAATAAAACATTTTCATAATTAATTTGATAAATAATTCAGCGATAAATAATTCTTATTAATCGCTGAATATTGTATTTGATTATTTTACATAAAAATGTATAATTTAACCTATTATGAGTATAATTCTTTTCAGTTAAAAAAGAAACATAAATATTTTATGTTGTAAGTGTTAATTAATTAAGTATACGAGCGTTCATTATCTGAAATATACTCATATGCAATTTTTTTAATTAAACAGTCGCATGAGATGTTCTGATTTTTAATGAATACATCTTACTGTAAAATAATAAAATTTACTGCATCATAAATAATATCTCATAGAATGAACAACCTTATACTTGACTATTTTTCCTATAATTTTCACTTTAACTTTCAGGATGAATTTATAAACAGATTTCCTCTATTTGTTTCTTTTAATTTTCAATATTTAATTATATTTAATGTGAAATTATATGTGATAACGCATTTGAAAAGAGAATATCGTAATTATTTTTAATTTTTTTTACTTTGAAAATATATAATCATTGAATAAAAACAGGTACTACTTTACCATAATAATTGATGATTATCAAAATAATTAACAGAAGAAATTATTTTATATAAAAATAATTTTTTAAATAACTTTAAATTGAAATATCATTTAATTTTCAAAAAAATTTCTTTTACATTACATTAATTGAATATCGTATTAAATATTATAAGAGCAAAGGATATATTTCAACGTAATTATGTTTTAACAATGTCTTAATAAAGATTTTAAAAGATTTTAAACAATTGAAAAACAAGTGGCATATAAATTATTATTTACATATAATATGTACAATTTAACGCATGTGTTACTTATTTCTAAACAAAATTTATTGTTTTGAATTGCTTAATAAATATTAATTTTTAAATTTTTTTAATTATATCAACTGCAAATATTTGATATAATATAATTTTATATTTTGTTTAAAAATAATAATCAATAAAGGAAACAGTAACGTATAGTGTTTAATGAAAACACGGAGTTTGCAATTATTTGTTTAACGTAATTTTTTTGTTTTATTTTATTTTATTTATATGTTAATTTATTGTATACTAATATGTACAATATTTCTTATAAGTTTGACAACATAAAAATTAAAATATATTTTTTAAATATGATTTTTTATTCTTTATTGCACATTCGATTTTAGAATTTTTTGTTTTTGTTTTAATATTTTATACTTCATTTGGAAAAATTAAAATTCAAAATTTGAATTGTGATAAATGATGAAAAACCAGACAGTGATAGGAATATGTATTACCAAAATATGCTAATATATATAAGTAATATCAATATAAGAATATTTCGAAACAATTTGTTTTTTCAATTTTAATGATGAAAATATTTAACTTACATTCTAACAAAAAAAAAAAAAAAAAAAACGTATTCTAACAGTATATTTTAGTTGTTGTTTCCGTTTAATTGCTTGATACTTTTATATTTCGGCTGAACGGACTTCCGGAAAAAATTCGATCATGTGAGTAAAGTAAATGAAAAGTTGGTGAGCTTTAAGCCACAATCTAACACATATTATTGGTACAGTATGTACATTTATAAAATATCATATCACGTCTTGTGTAAATTCTGTCAAAACATTTGTTGATTTTTTCAACGCAACTTCTATTAATTGAAAAAATTTGATAGCTTTGACGAACAAATTAATGAATTTAAAAAAAAAAGTCTTATACTCCAAAGTAAAATGTGTATTGCAAGTAAAATTAATATATATTTTATTCTATACAATGTTCGTAAATCACATGATTTTATTATTGTTACTTTATCCAATCTACGATTGTTTTCGAAAAAATTTATTTATTTTATTTTATTTTCCAATGTAAAAAGTATACTAATCTTCGGTGATAAATAGTATTTACGCTCACGAAAAGAGCCTCTAATCTAGTTTTATATAAAAAACGATAGCTCTTATCGATATGAATAATATTCCCTTAACTCAGTTATTAATGAATTTGGTTACTAACAAGAGTATATAAAAGTATTAGTCTTTTAATTGTTTGAAGTGATTCAAATTGAAAAAATAAATTAATAAATTACATAGTTATATTGAAAATATTTTTTCGATGTTTAGAAACGTGGTGAATTGAAAAAGTTAATGAATTGCCTAGCGTACAAAGTATATTTGTAGAAGGGCGTTTATAAATGAAAAGTCTTGTAATATTACAGCGATGAAGTACGTCTTTAAAAATTATGATAAACTGTTTTTGACAAGTTAGAATTGTGCTCTCGTAATCAGCCATTTGATTGCGAGACGAGGTTTATGTATACGTCGAGTTAATTTCTTCCTAAAACGAGGAGAATAAACGCCGATACTACACAGCATCATCATCCATGAACTTCGGAATAGTTTGTTCAACTAATAATTGCTATGTGTCTATGTTATATTCAATTTTGAAATGTTAGTACCTTGCTAGCTGTATGTCTTCGTTACTTAAACGTTTTCAAGTCAAGCTCTCCTCCTGCTTTAAAAAAAGACAAAAAGAAACTGCAACGATCACATAAAACTTTATTCAAAATTCTAAGATAATTCCGGTAATATATCGCAAAAATATTACAATTCCAATCCTATTACAGGCAGCTAAACTGTATTATTTGCACTGTAATGTTTACGAATTTTCAATTATCTTTAGTTTTCTCAAAACTATTACTTTTCACTTAATTATTCATGACTGTATAAGAAATAATAACATATGTACTTGGCGTACAAACGAATTATCATATCTCTATTCGATAACTTTCTTTGATAAAATTTAAACAGTCACAGGACGTACATTGTCGACGTATAACTGCCAGTATTAAATTAATCCGTTAAAAAATATTTTTGATTGAAATCGTCTCTATTTATGTGAAAGAATTAGTTTGCCAAGTATAATATACTTATTATTATATACGTGTAAAACATAACTAATAAGAATTTCTGAAATGTCAATATTTGTACGGAATTCTTTGCTTGCCATTTCATTGAACCAGTTCATAAGAGAGAAGCAAAACTCACAATTTTAAGCCCTCTAAATTAGTTTGTGTCGCTGCGATTTGTGAACAAGCCATTATTGTTGGTCGAAGAAAACGTATAACTAATGATTCTTCTCCTCCTTCATTATACTATACGAAGAGTTGTTCGATTAATTCTTTTTTTCGATCTCTCCTCGTTCTCTCTTTTTCTGTCATTGCTCTCGCAATTTCTTAATCTCTTGTCTTCTTTTACTCTCCAACGTTGGTATTATATGCACATACATGATATCCAACTTTCGACGAAGTTTTATACTTTTTATGTGTTCTATTCTCGCCAGGTTGCAATTGGCGTTGGTATTTATTAATATAAAACGTATTGATTTTAAGAAATTTGGATTCAAGGAGCCTAAAGCTTTATTAAATATTAATTTTTAATACCTCGAGATTAATAAACTTATAATTTCTTAATTCATTACTACTACTTATTTTATAAAAAGTAAAATTTTATGAATGTGTATACAAAATTTGTTAATGAATAAAGAAAGATATAAATTTTAAGAAAAATTGGTATGTGATTTAATTTTCCTTGCATTTCCTTAACCTTAAAAGGTCGGTTTTTAATCGATTTATGCACTAATTTTTACCGAATTACAAATCAACAAATAGATAATTTTACCTGTTATTAAAGATATTAAAGCTTTTTGATTTAACTAATTTATCTTTTATTTTTAATTATTTTACTGCCTTATTTGTGCAAATAAAACTATAATTAATCTGTACATATTAAAGAAACTAACAATGTATTGAGTAATAAAATATTTCTATTTATAATGCTGAAAATACTTGAAACCGTTTACAGTTATAATGAAAATACAAGCTCGTAGGTAGTGCGTAATGATATATTTATACATTTCTATATAAAATGTAAAAATGAAAATGATTTGATTGTGTAATGGGAGACTCTGATCCTTTTTCATTTATCATAGTAACACAACTTTTGAAAAATGAAATTTAAGAAATACTTAAATAAATACATATTTATCTATATGTTCAATAAATCATTTAATAATTAAATTTACTAAGATTTAACTGAAACCTTAAATGAGCTACAGTTGTAAAAATTTTACTATTTTAAGTTTTAATAATTCGAACTCTGAGGGAATGCCTGAAATAAGCGCAAAAAATGAAAATTCTAAACAAGCAGATCGTTTCCTTGTTTTAGACCACATTTGTTTAATTGCATAAATAAATAACT
This sequence comes from Wiebesia pumilae, assembly GCA_018907045.1. Classification (NCBI taxonomy): domain Eukaryota; kingdom Metazoa; phylum Arthropoda; class Insecta; order Hymenoptera; family Agaonidae; genus Wiebesia; species Wiebesia pumilae. Next base: position 1,014,124 of record JACCHZ010000151.1, read on the forward strand.
AATATTTGAACAGCTTACGTATACCTCAAAGTTATTAATGTAGTCTAATCAATTCTAATTGAAACATAAGTATTGTTAAATCTATAAAAACTGATTGAAAATTGATTTTTCAATATTACTTTTATCAAATATTTATGACAAATAGATTGATACGCAACATTAAGCCTATGTTGAAAAATATGATTTTTTCTGTATGTTGTCTCCATTCAAATAAGCCGAACATGTATGTTTTTGCAAATACATTTTTCTTAAAGACTCGTGTTCTCCAGTTTTTTCATTAACAGTATTTTATTGTAAATAGTTATACGAGATAATCATTTATGTGGGATTCGGACACTTAATAATTACTCCATATAACTGAGTAGAGATTGATAATAAAGCTTCGTAAGGAACTAGAGGGAGAATTGCTTCACAAAATAGTAGAAGAGGGATTTGAGATGAAATCAGAACAATGAATGACTATTGAAGATGTTTTTTTTTAATGGAGGAAGACGTTACAAAACCAAAATCACTATGCTAAAGACATGGTTGTCGCTTTGTTTATTCCCCTCGATCAGATTATTTATTTCATCTACTAGATAGCTTATCTTATTTTCCATGAATCCGTATTATGTTTACTCATTTGATTTAGGTTCCAAAAGAATAATTCATGAAATACAGTATTTTGTAGTAGCAGAGTGTAACTGATAGAACGTTACCATGAATTTAAAAATCCACCTATCGGTAGTTTAACGTATACATTAGAATATTACAGGTATTTTTTATTATGACAATTATATCCATTACTTTTGATCTAATTCATATCATAGATAAGAATAGAAGGATTTGTCCTTGAAAAATCAAAATATACACAAAAAAGAAGAAATTTCGAAAAATGGTAAACGAACTTTAATCAATATTGCAAGAAGAAATGTAAATGTATTTTCAGTAAATGAACATGCACATATTAGATGAATAATGAGAGACGCATGTATTTCCCAGTAGCGAACATTATTTGCATTGGTAATAAAATGAAGTGCTTACAAAGTAAATAAAAATTAACGTTCGTTAGTGCACCTTAAGAATTTTCTCAAAAAAAAAAAAAAAAAAAAAAAAAAGTTTCATCTAGCAAAATTTTAGGATAAGCTTGTTTGAAACTTGGTCAATATCTCATTTATCCTTCATTTAAGTTTTTTTTTTAGTTCCAATCCATTCTGTCTGAACAAAAATTAAAGATTTTAAACTTGAATAATTTCTTACAAAATTGATTGTAAATGGTTAATAATTTCACATGAACTAATTATATTAAAATAATATTTCCACCCTTAAAAACCACTCATACACGGGGTTGAAATATTAACAAAAAAAAATCCGAAATTATTAGGATTTCATAAAATTTTATTTTCGATTAATATTATAATCGAAATATAGTCATTAAGCACTTAATAAACTTTTCATAAAAAATTTTCATATTAAAAATTTATCCGGAACATCAATTTTAACACATTATTCTGAACACCATGCTACACACTTAATGGTTTATCTACAACATTTTAATTGTTAATTTTATATATGCCATAAATTCAAACTGGAAAATATCGTGACTCATATAAAATACAATATAAATACAAATTTTCATATAAAAAACCATCAACATTAACAATGTGTCATACATTGTTAAACAAAATTATATGCGATTCAATGACTTTATACGGAGTTTACTAAAATGTTTATAATAAAAACAGTTTTGGCATTCCAAAAAATTTTATTTCAAGATATCATCTTCTATGTAAAATCAAATAAAACGTATAGTTTCTTAATATTAAATTTGAGCTAGAACATTGTTGAATTCTTTGTTAAATAAATTTAAAAGCATACTAACCATTTAATAACTGCGGTTTATTATTAATAGCAAAGTTATGGCATTCCATAAAATTTCATTTTAGAATATGATCTTTTATATAAAATAAAAACAAATCACACATGTTTAATATAAAATTCGCCATTTTGTTGAAAAAAAAATATCCAGTCAGAAATTTTAAATTTTGAAACTTTACACAACAAATGAATTTTTTAAAACGTGAAAAATTTTGTTTTTATAACAGATGTTTATAATAACTGTTTAATATGAATTACGCAACTTTTTATTAATGATTTTTGTTTCTCGCACAAAAACATACAAATAAATAAAAAAACAAAAAAATTCTTATAATAGCTAATTGTTTATTGAAATAAGTATTTATATATATACACGTACTAATTGTGTTATGTACGTAATTGTTTTATTTTAAATAAATTATCAATTTAAATATTAAGTATTGTATTTTCACAATTAATTTTTTCTAATGCAATTGTAGTTGTGATATTGCAATAGTTACTAATAATAATAATAATTTTTAGTTTTTTTATAGTAGTTTATAATAATAAATCGTACAGTTATTAATAATTTTATTTATGAATATTTATGTGTTTTAATTACAATATTCATTATGTACTAGCATTTGTTTGTTATATGATAATCATAAGTACATATCAAAAAGTGAGTTATAATTGTTACATTCGTATATTATTTCTTATTGTAAGCAAATTCGTAAAAATTTTTATTTTTTGTATCTTGAAATATTATAGAGTATAGATAATTGTATTAATAGGAGTATTTGAATTCTATGATTATACTTTTGTGCGGTAGTGGACTCGAAATAAATTTTAGATGTTTGTTTATAAAAATAAGCGACGTTGCCGCACCGCAAAGTCGAGGATAAAATAAAATTTCTCAGCTATTATGATTCAACGCCAAATTATGTATTTTTAATTATTTATTTCTTAAAAGTATTTTTTTTCTTAAATATATTTATTTAAAATTATTAACTTTTCCATTAGCGAACTTTAATATAATTATGTTCTATGTAAACTGAAAATGTTTAAACAAAAAGATATTTGTGTTCTACCCATCAGTTGTATAATTATATTATCAATCTAATTTTAAATGTTTCTTTTAAATACTTATATTTTTTAAGTACTGATTGAAAATTTTTTAATTTTGTTTATCATATAGTAGGCATATAACTTAATAATCATAAATAGCTTCTTGAAATAACATTTTGTGGAATCACAAAACTGTCTTCGTTATAAGCATTTAGTAAACTCTATGTAAAGTCATTGAATTGCATATGATTTTTTTAACAATGTACAGCAGACTGTTGTTGATCGATTTTCAATGTGAAAATTTATGTATATATATATTGTACTTTGTATGAGTCAGGATATTTTGCAATTAGAATTTGTGGCCTACATTAAAATAATAATTAAAACGTTGTTAAAAACAATGTTTCGGATTGATTTTTAATATGAAATTTTTAACGTACGATTTATTAGGTGTTTAATATTAATTGAAAATAAAATTTTGAGGAACCACCCACTGTAGGAGTGGTTTTTAAGGAGGGAAAGATTATTTTTAATATAATTAGTTCATGCTGTAAAATTCTTAAACTTTTTCAATCAATTAAAAAAATTATTCATTTCTAAAGAACATTAATTTTTGTTGAAATTTCAGACACATTCATTTTCACTTCAAAGAAATGAATGACCCTGAAGAGCTCCTTTGATGTTCAAAATAGTAACGATCAACTTTCAGAACTCTCTAAATAAAAAACAAGAAAGAGCTGGAAACTTGTTCAAGATGTTCAGCACTTGAGTAAAGATTTCGTTCCTCTCCTCGTTCGATCTTTCCCTTTTTGGCTTTTAACAAATCGAATATGTAATTCTTTTGAATTACGTATTTTAGCTTTAAATAATGTAACATGCGCGCTATTTATTAATAAATCAATTTAATCACTTCGCTTTTTATACTCGATAAATTGTAGATTAATTTATAAGTATAATGAATTTCATAAAATAATTGGGATGATACGTGTGTAAAAATGATCAATGAAAATTTAGAATAAAAAACATTAAATTGCATTACTATAGGATGTATTTTTATTTCATGGACTAAGCCGTTGATACTGTAGGTTCATAAAAGGATAGCAAAGTTTCAAACATGAAAATGTGTATTAAAAGAAGTAACTTGTTGCTCGTCCAAATAACCTTTGTTAAATAAGCGTCGTTCCATCGTTACCAATTGCAAATAGGGAAGCTCGAACCTTTGTTCCAATGTAGATACACGAATTGTAAAGCGACATGCGCTCTACGATTTGTCTGAATGAGCAGAGCCATTTATAATGTAGCGCATCGGTTGCCATAGTTAGAGCTTAACGATAATATGAGTGGTGAGTACGCAGAGATGCGTATGCGATAATAAGGCATAAAGTAGGTTGCGGGAGGATCTCCTCTTACAAATAAAAAGAACTCATCTTTCGTTATCATGACACATTTCTGCAACTTCCTCGTATATCCGGACACACGTGACTCGAGTTCACACCGAATTTCGTTCGTCTGGACGTTCTGCTTGTGACAGGTTTTACGTGCTTGGTGAATAATCAATTATGCACGTTTTTTATATTTTAATGATTAATGCAGAATAACATATTTTAGCTTTCATTATTGAAACGAGATAAATACGTTTACAGCATGAGATTTTCGCTATTTCGTTTAAGATTTAAGATTTTATAAATCGAGAATTCATCGATGATTTGTCTAAATTAGATTTTAAGCATTAATCTTCCTTTAATGTTAAAGAGGGCTCAAAAATTAATAAGAAATTCGAAACGAAGATTAACTTATAATTATTCTTTTTTTTTATTTAAATTAGCTTTGGTAGAAAGAAAAATAAGTGTGCCTCGTTTATGATGCATTATAATTAGGCAATGATAAAAAGATGAGTTTCAAATTAATTTACTCAAGGCTTCTAGCGATTTCCGATGATATGCATTCATTTATTTTGTCATAGTTATGTTAGTAAATTCATTTTATTTAATCATCTACATTTAGATCCTACAGCTTTATAACTGACATAAGTTGGAGCTCTAATTACGAGAATATTCGTTGAAAATTATGAATACAAGAAAAGCGAAAAAAGCCGTTTGATTTTCGTAGTTCATCATTCTTAGGTTAGCTAGTATCATATCTATAACCTGACACCCTTTACTTGTGTAGTAAAAACAATTAATGAAATACTTGAAACAGACGATGAAAATACAAAAGATTTTTGTTACTCAAAATGATATCTTTAAAACTGAGCAATAAGGTTAAGAAATTAATTTAAAAATCAAGGATACACACACACATATACACGCGCGCGCGTAATGGCAATAAATAAAATTTCGGAATGGTGCCTTAAATAAGCTTAATAAGTATGAATGTAACTTATGAATAATATTTATATAATACAGTAAAAATAAATGAATTTACTTTAACTAAAACCTACCTACCAATATTGATTTGAAACGATATTGAAAAACTACTAAAATATATTATTATTAATAATAACTAGTAATATTATCTCTTAATGTGCTACTCGATTATATTAATGCTCAGATTTAGGTTCTGTTATAATAAACTTCAATTTGTTTATGCTTGAGTATTTTATTAATTTATTAATTAATAATTTACTTTCGTATGAGATATTCTATTTTCTCAATTTAATCAGTATACGTTATGAATGACTAAAGTTACCAATATAGATATGTAAGATAATCAGAAGTTTGCATACTTCGTACACATTGATCAATTATGAAAATTATAGCTAAGTATTGGAATTACAATTGGTTTTACAGATTCAATATTGCTTATAATAATACAATAATGCTCTAATTATTATATAAAACTTTTAATAAATACTTTAAATAATATTTGTTCATATAACTCTAAAATTGTTCGCTTTAAAATAGTATGTTAATCACAAAAATAAATTAAGGTTGGTTTTTAAAAAATGTAATGGAATTATCTTAATATTACTTTAAAATTAGCATCTGCATTTACAATATTCGATGATATATTCTTACTATTTTTTATATTTCACTTTATTTAGTTAAAGAAATTATATTTAAACACACTATACTAATGCCAATCAAAATTTACTTACATCTTAAATGCAATATTTGTTTTAAAATAAGCAGTATATTTTATAACATTTAATATTATAAAAATGCAGTAGCAATTATTGTATAAATTATTTTCCAGTTTTTATTTTATTAAATCAGTAATTAAATACAATGTACTAATTTTCTGTCACCTGTTCATTAATACATACTATTTTAGAAGAGCTTCAATAGATTTAGAATTTTTATTTAAGCTAATCAAACCCATTGTAAAAATCGTTGTATACGAATTTTTATTGATATGTTGTACACATATCTGAAGTGATTTCACTTGTCTAGTTCGCATGTATTTCAAATAGTGGCGCGGTGTCAAATAAAAAATCGATGTTTTTAAGAATACAAGAGAGCGCGTGGATTATCGTCGATGATGCGCCTGCGCCTTTACAATGCTTCTAGTGATGGAAAATTAGCATACATGCATGAAAAACAGTAGAAAGAAGCGGAGGCGGTGATAGAGCGAATAAGAATCAGAAATCGGAGTAAGCAAGGGGAATGGTTGGTACTCTAAGAGCAGTATAGTAGGAGGGCAAAGGAGAAATAATAGATGCGGATGGAAGTTTTTAGGGTGGAATCAGGGGGCGGTCGGCAAGATTATGGCAGGAATAATCATGGGAAGTAGGGAGAGAATGAGACAGAGATGGAGTGCACATCTTTGCAAGATGGTGTCCAATGCGAACGCAACGCCACCTGGAAGCGCATTTTTATAAAAATTGCATACTTTTCTAAAGAGACGCGTAATATATCAAACATGGATGCATGCTCGTATTCATGTATGTTCATATGCATGTATGTATGACGTATTATTTTCCATAACCTAAGAGACAGAGAAAGAATCTGCTGCTTAAACTAATTGCAAGGGCAACATCGATGATCGAGGTGTCGCCTGGCACTCATAAGTATACTCTTGTACCACAGAAAACATCGCTCACCTCAGTTACAGACTGAGATTAACCTAGCCTTGGGATAATATCACTACGCTCCTTTTATCTTAGCAAAATTTCGTTTATTTACCACTATGCTCGATTGCCGTCGTGATGTGTTAATAATTATTTGCTTTTCAAAGTTCCTTAGAAGGAAAATTTAAATTAACTTTGACCATATTATTAATGAATTCAGAATTTGTATTCAAGATTTAATTTTCAGATAGTAAAATAAAAAAGTTCTTATCAATTCAAGTGTATAATTGCAACATGTTATCCCTTTGGACTGCAATTTTTTTCTCAAAAAATGATACTGACATTAGAAAATTTTAATTACTTTTTAAAAATTGTAATATCCATCTTATATAGTTTTACATAAAATAGATGAATAGTTGTTTGCTTATTCTAACATATTTACTTAACACATTAAGTTTATCCTTGCTATAAAATGAGTCCTATAAAACATGATATAATTATTAATTTTGATAAATATATTGAATTAAAACTATTTACTAAATTAATGAATTATGTCTAAAAGACTATAATTAATAATATATGTTAGATTTCTAATGAATTTACTTAAAACTGATTAATGTATTTTGAAAATGAAGCCTCAGAGATTTATAATAAAGAATAAAATATATACATACCCATGTATACTAAAATTTATACAAATCAACCAAAAAACTAATGCATAAAATCAATACTGGATTTTTTCATCATTTATAATTTTATAAATATAGTAATAAATACTCAAGTATCAGTACAAAATGCAGCTTGACCCGATGTAGAATAAAAAAATATAGATTTTAGTTAAAAGATTTTAAAAAAGTTGAATAGGTAAAATAGTGACTACAAAAATACGACAGTTTATTTAAAATAGATAGCTGTTATATAGAAGAAGCAAACGATCAGTGTTTTTCGAATCTTTTAATTTTACATTCGCCACTACCGCCACGAGCGTACAAAATTTGTAAGAGCGACAATTTGGCTTTACCGCGCAATACATACAACACAAAAAACATGGTCATTTATATTAAATTATAAAAATTCTCAAAATTCTTTAAACCCAAATAGAGGCGCTTATTGTAGATCCATCTATTGAAAGGAAATCCGCGAGGCTTTACCTTATAGAAGAGGCAAAACGTCGCGAACGTTCAGCTTGGTTATGTCCGAGGCGGCGATCACATAGAAAATACGACACCTTCATTTTAGAGTGGAGGAAAGCAATTTCAGAAGATGAAATATAAATACGGGATCTAAAGTGATATAGAGGCAATTGCGAGACTGTTAGAGGACAGGGCAATACGTCGGTTGTTCCAAGTTCACGAACAAAAAAAGCAAAATACTGTCACGAGATTGCTTCAGTTTATCTTATTGTAATTATACGATAGTTGAACTTAGCGCTTTACCTGAAAAACGTACAGGATAAAAAAATACATTAAAGCGACGCTTACCTTAATATGACAGAAATAAAGAAGTTCGATGAGATCTCGGATGTAAACACAAGCATCTTCTCGTCGAAATGACAGCAGGGCAGTTTAAATTAATCACGCGATAACGTGTGTTACATGGCGATAGACTTTACTCCGATATCTTCCTTCAAATTACGTTATTAAATCTCGTAATAAACACAAGAATCCGCGAACTCTTTGGAAAACATCCATCGAAAAGTTAAGATGGCAGCCATACTTCTCGGACAAAACAAAGGTTCACGTCCACGGACTCCCAAGCAACAAAAGCCAGCAAGCCAGATGATTTCCGGCGCTGTCAGCGCCCCGCCAATTACGAATTTCATTTACAATATGATCGAAATGATTACAATCATATACTGATATCTATTTCTATGATAAGACTAATCATTGGATGAATTTCTGCTATTTATAAGGGTATTTTGGTGCTTTAGGATTAATAAAATACACTGAAATGGTTTTGAATTAATAATATGAAACTTGGATTTATGATATCAGATGTCACCTCGATCGTTCAAATAGTATAAGCGCCAGCTGGCGACGAATATTTAAACTGCACGATTCTTGTTAAAATGTTTCTTGCCAACTTGAGAGTGAGAAAATTTATGAGCTAAGCACAGACTAGGTGTGAGGTCGCTGGAGTTTTAAAAAATTTCATTTATGCCTTTATGAAGTTAGAGATGTTTCGTAAGGGTTGCGAATTGTGACAGTATTCTGTCATTTCGTCTTTATTTCAATTTATGTAGCAAAAGAATTGATTGTTATAAAAGCGTTCATAACGATCGGCATTATAAATCAACATCGATTCATGGCGATGTGAAGGGGAAGAATCTAAAGTTAAGCTAAAATCGGAGATTAATGTTAGTTGGCAGGCCTCGTACAGGATAAATGTTCAACAAAATGGAGTCAGCTTAGCTTACGTTCGCCTGCTTAAGGATTATTGATTTTTTAATGTATATACATAACTAATATATTGTGAAGAGGTGTCGGATAGGCATTGAAGTACACATCGAATTTGAATAAATATTGAACAAGTGAATTAGAAAATTCGTTTTAGAAATGCTGATATTTGCTTAATTGAAGCAAAATTAGCAAAGAACTTGAACAAAATTATATTTATGATTTCATTTAAAAATGCCATGAAATAAAATGAAGCATTTATTTTTAATATTCTAAAAAAATCTAGTCGACATTTCAGTAAGTTGACGTTATTTTATAGCATTTATACATTTTTAATGATTGATTTTAACTTTTTAAATAAATAGAGTATATATTAGTTACTAAAGCAAATTAAAAAATGTTTCAAATATATAATATGTAGAAAAATACAATTAGTTTAGTTCCAAAAAATTTTTCTGTATAAACATTCTTACATATTTTTAAGTAAGTAAAATACACATTTTTTTTCCTGTTTAATATATGAAGATATAAATTAATTTAATTAATAGTATATATTACAATTTTTTTAAATACTTTTATGTATTGAAAATATATTGTGTCCTAAAATAAAAGTAAAACATTTTAGTTTGCAATTATATAATAAGTAATAATTTTAATTTAATAGTAAGTAATGTTGTCATTAAAAATAAATTATATTTGGAGATTACTTAAGTAATTTATGAATAATTATTTATATTTTAAACTATTATAACAATACATTTAGATATTTTTAACAAAACAATGAAAGAAAATTATTTATAATCCACTTTCTCCTTAGGTATGAGTGATTATGATCCACAACTAAAAAGACTTTTATTACCACCAGAAGAAAGCTTTTTTGAATTACTTATTAGATATGGATTATATATTGGAGCAATCTTTCAAGTGGCTTGTTTATTAGCAATAATAATTTATCATGGAAATTCGTACGATGCTATAACTGCATTAAAGGTCAGAAACAATTTCAATTATTAATAACTTAGAAAATTAATGTTTCATATTAATGTTTCATATATATTTCTTTTAAAATTATATAATTATATGGCTTATTCAATGTGTTCGTTATGATTAAATTGAAATTGCATAGGTGAATGTATTGTAATTAATTTATTTAAAATCTATTATTAATTTAATATTTTAGGATGATCCCAGTGATATTGAATGCTCTGAAAATAGCCCCCAGGTTACTCCGAGAAGACCACATAGACCAAGAAAGCAAGAAAAAAAGAAAAGACGCTAATTTCTGATACTGACTGTACATTCCAATAAATTAGTTTTAATAATTGATATCCAAGAAGATTTCTATAAGATTTTGCACGAATTTTAATACATAATTGTAACTTATAAATAAATTTTTAATATATAAAAATAATTATTGTATTTTTATATTAAACAATCATAAGATTTGATACCTACATATGAAATATTATAGGTTTTATTACTTATTACTTATAATTAAATATAGTTTTATTCATTTTTTTCACTTTTTAAATTATAAACTTGTTGAATTTGAGTCTTGGTTTAATTTACATAATTTTCAGAAAATTTTTATTTTATAGTTTATGGAACAAAGTGTTAGGAAATGGAATATTGGTAACTTTAAACTTTTAGGTACATATTGAAGTTTTAAAAGTGAATATAAATATTTATACTTTAAAAATGTATATTATGTAGTTAAAGTTAGTTGTAAATAAATTTATTTAAAAATATGATATAACCATCTGATCAATATGATATAAATGTATTATATTAAATTTCAAGTCATTTTAACCATGATCTTTTTCGTAAAAATCATTGTTATCATTATAATAAGTTGTGTAATATCCTATATTCATATTAATAAAGGTATTAAATTTCTTTTAGTTTTTATTTTAAAATCTCTAATGTATGTGTATAAAGGAATAATAATTTTAGAATATTCTTATGACAAAGTGTTTGCAATATTGTTAATTATTTAAATTTAGTTGCATGTATAGAACACATAAAAAAAAATTATTAATGCACGAGTAAAAATGTTAATTATAGTTTGTTTCCCTCATTTATAGAAAATAATGTTATCTTAAAATAAATACTTCTAGTATAACATTTATTAAGTAAACTTGGATTAGTTGGTAAAAAAATTTAGAGAAATTTTTTTAAATTTAATTTTAATAAAAAATTCAATTTTGCTTTTATTTATATACATATAATTTTGAAATTTGGTATATATCCTTTTCCTTGGTAAGTCTATATTAAAAGTTAAAAAAAAAATTTTAAATAATTAACCAATTAGTATCATCTCTAACAGTTTGAATTTTTAAGCAGCTGAATAAAGTAAAAATGAAAGAAACATCGTAAATATTCAAAAACAGTAATACACAATAGTGATATACTAGCTGCGAATACATGGGACACGGACATCTGATTAGCGGCGTCGTGATCACTTTACATGGTCAGCGTCAAAAGGTCACGTGATTAGGGCTCTTCAATTAGTACACGTTCTTATGTTTGCAGAGCTGCAAATTATAGTAAACGATACATAGTAAACGAATTTATGTCTTTCGATTTTGATCGGTGGATTTTATTCCCGTTCGTACAGCTAAAATACGAATATTTGGGAGCCGAAACGTCGCAGGCACCTGCAGCTTTCAAACGATTTTATTTTGTTATTTAAACAAAACCATTAAAATGGGCAGTGAGTAAATTGTTTCTTAACTTTATTAGGGATTTTGTGGGCTACTGTTATAAATCCCATGTGGCATTAGACAACCTTAACATACTGATATTCTTGAATGAGCAATTTTTTCATTTTCAGTTAAATTTCTCGAAGTGATTAAACCATTTTGCAGCATTCTACCGGAAATAGGCAAGCCCCAGCGCAAGGTGAGTATCGCATTCATATTTTTGGACGAGTGCTTTTTCAGTTAGCATCTGCTTACATGCAGCATATTACACTATTTGAAGTATCGTATTTCGCGCGTTCAGTGATTATTCAAACTACAACTTCAAATCTTGGCAATGAGACCCGTCACTTTTATCTCAGCAAATAGATGATTGCACATGAGTTTCTTGACTAATGCTTACATATAGTAGTTAAATATGTATAATTAAAGTTTACATCTATCTTCTTTCAGATCAAGTTCAGAGAGAAGGTATTATGGACAGCAATTACCCTTTTTATTTTTTAGGTATGCTGTCAGGTAAATGATAATAAGTAATGATATGTGATACTTTATCAAATTTTTGAATAATTGAATTTTTTTCTAGAGATTCCACTATTTGGAATTATGTCTTCGGACAGTGCAGATCCTTTTTAATGGATTCGTGTTATTTTGGCATCGAATCGTGGTACCTTGATGAAACTGGGTATCTCACCAATTGTTACATCTGGTTTAATCATGCAACTTTTAGCTGGTACCAAAATAATTGAGGTTGGTGACACTGCAAAGGCTAGGGCATTATTTAATGGAGCTCAAAAGTGTAAGTTAAAAAAAGCATTGTATATAATTTTTTAATACATAAGTAATTTTTTCTTCTAGTATTTGGAATGATTATTACTGTTGGTCAAGCTATTGTCTATGTCATGACAGGAATGTATGGAGATCCTGCTGAAATTGGAGCTGGAGTTTGTCTTTTGATCATCATCCAATTATTTGTGGCAGGATCGATTGTTCTATTGTTGGATGAATTGCTCCAAAAAGGATATGGCTTGGGAAGTGGTATTGCTCTTTTCATTGCTACAAATATCTGTGAATTTATAGTTTGGAAGGCTTTCTCTCCTGCTACTGTTAATACAGGATGTGGTACTGAATTCGAGGGTGCTGTGATTGCTTTATTCCATCTTTTAGCAACAAGACAAGATAAAGTTAGGGCATTACGAGAAGCATTTTACAGACAAAATCTTCCAAACTTGATGAATCTATTAGCTACAATTTTGGTATTTGCTATAGTTATATATTTCCAGGTAAATACAAATTAATTTAATTCAATATTTATATGTTACAATTTCAATATTAATTGTTTCATTTTAGTTTGATATGAGAAAATTAAAAGTATGTTTCTTAAATTTTATTTTTTTTTATATCTCATACTATGTACTTGTAAAATTTTTGTAGCACATCTACTTGTGTATTAAAGAGAAGATTCTTATAATTTTCAGGGCTTCCGAGTGGATTTACCAATTAAGTCTGGAAGATATTGTGGACAACAAAGCAGCTATCATATTAAATTATTTTATACAGGTAACATTCCAATTATTTTGCAATCGGCGCTAGTGTTCAATTTGTACGTTATTTCTCAAATGTTAGCTGTGAAATTCCATGGTAATATTATTGTCAATTTACTTGGATTTTGATCTGATATAAGTGGTGGTGGTCCTGCTTGATCATATCCTGTGGGTGGATTATGTTATTACTTTTCTCCACCAGAATCTGTGGGATATATTTTGCAAGATCCTATTCATGCAATTATTTACATTTCTTTTATGTTGGGATCTTGTGCATTTTTTTCAAAAAGCTGGATTGAAATCTCAGGAAGTCCTGCTAAAGATGTATGTATACGTAAAAAATTTTTATTTTTGCACTAAATTAAATTTTTAAAACCTTACTAATCCATTGAAACAAATATAATTTAATTTTTAAATAAAAGGTAGCAAAACAATTGAAAGATTCTCAAATGGTTATGCAAGGTCACAGAGAAAAATCTTTGATTCATGAACTCAACCGTTATATCCCTACTGCAGCAGCATTTGGAAGACTTTGTATTGGTGCTCTTTCAATACTTGCTGATTTCTTAGGTGCAATTGGTTTAGAAACTGGAATTTTACTATGTAACAATTATATATCAATACTTTGCAATTTTTGTGAAGGAACAAAGTGAAATGGGTGGAATGTGTACATTATTCTTCTAATTATGTCTTCGGGCAGATACTGGTCTTACAAAATTTACTTTTCACCAAGTGAAATATTATGGATTAAAAGTTGACGATTTAAGTTATTAAGAGAAATACTCTTGACATTATTTATTATGTCAAGTTGTTTATAAAAATATATAGAAAAAAAATTCAAATTGCATATAAGTGCAACTTGAAATATGTATGATTCGATTGTTTTTAACTATCGATTCTTAAAACATTTTACATTTTTTTATTATATTTATAGTCAATTATAAACAAAATAATATAGTTGAAACAATAAATGTTTATAAAGTAGATTTTATTGCTATCCTGTTAGATATTTTATTTATTTATGTAATATATTTAAGCATTGATTGAAATTCATTTATTTATTTATAAATTATAAATACTTGTAAGTATAAATAATTATAATTATTTATAAAAATATTTCAAATGTAATATTGTTTATTTAAAGTGGATGAGGCTTCAACTATTTGCTGAAATGTAAGCATTGTTGAAAACTTAAGAAGTGAACAAAATGTGATGTTTATAATAAATAGTTAATATATTGTTTATATTGCATTATTTAATAGGAAGAACCACCCAATTAGGATAAATCATATAACCACTAGCAGTAACTATATATTCATTGTATGAAAAATCAATCTTAAATAATTTTTAATACTTGTTATTAGATAAATCAAGATTTCTCATTTATGTATAAATATAATATTGGATATTATTTAAGAATGCGTTTTATTGTATTTCTTTATGTTTAAAGTATGGTTGATAGTATAATACATATTTAATATAAAATAAATCATAAATTATTTATTTTATATTAATTACATTCATTTATAGAAATTGAAAGTATAATATAGTAAGATTCATTTTGTTTAAATTATGAAAGTATGTAATGTAAGTTTTATTATATTAAAGAAATATTTATCCATTGCTTGTAATTTTATTAGATATAAGATCTTTAAGAAATATTTTTATACAAGTAATAAATAGAATGTTTTTTTTTGTTTTCTTTAAATCAACATAAAAGTAATGTAGCATTGCTTATACCAAGAATCAAACTAACTTTAATAATTTTAAAAATATATTTTCATTTTTTGAATAATACTTTACTCCAAATCTAATACTGTATTAATAATTATCGTTATTTTGTAATTTTTTACTATAAATGTTGTAAAAAAAGTGTAATATGTAAACTTAATTTTGTATGACTATGTTTATAGATTACTTGTGAGTTTATCCAGCATTTATCAACTTGGAAATATAATATTGTATAAAACATATTTACAAGTTCTAGAATTGTTTTGTTCTTCAACTCTGGTAATATTATAATTTTTTGATTTACACTTAAAAAAGAATTACAAAATTTGCTATTTTTCATTTTCATTGAAACATTATTATAATTTCAGTTTTATTTATGTTCATTAAAAAATAAGGTAGCATAAAGAGAACCTAAAATATGAATATTTGACAGCAATAAAAGTCTTAAAATTTCTGTAAATTTTATGTTTGGAGTAGAAGTATCTGTATCACGCCATGCTATGGAGGCACCTTCAGTTCGTGTAAACAACATTGGCGATGGAATATTTTCGTGCATGTACATCCATACGCATTCGCGCATTATCATGGTAATCTAAATTAACAATATCAAATATTTATTAAATAATAAATATTATATAACAGAATAATATTAAAAATCTTAAAATACCTGGTGTGGTTCGAGTACAGGAAGAATATCAGCTATACTAGTGAGTGGAGGGGGAAGTAATTGCCCAAGAGCCATAACATTTGTTATCATTATGCCTGTATTATTACTCCAGTTAGCTAAAACTGTAGCAACAATGGCTCTTAAAAGTACCGAACAATAAGCTAAGGCTGGTCTGTACCAAGCAGTCAATTGTAGCAATGTCCATAAAATAGGTGCATCTTTAAATAATCGCCGAATTTGTAAATCTCTTTCAACAGTCACCTGAAAAACATCATTTTAATGTAAGGTAGTTAATTGATCAAGTTTAAACAGTTAATCGATTATTTAATTTAATTTAATTATCAAAATCACAATTTCATGAAACTCTTACTTTTGTAAATTCTTCATCAGGCCAAGGTAATCCATTGTACATTACATCTGGGGATATTAATTCTACTAATAATAAACTAACTAAAGTTAGAGCATCTGTATCTACTGGAGACTGGATAAAATCGCGAGTACTACAACAAGACTGTTAACAAAACTTTTATAATTAATTTCTTTATATTACTATAAGCTTTCTCTTTAATTTACCTTAATAACATCCATTAATAATGTGTTATTTAATTTTACTATTTCTTTATCAACATTGTTATCAGGAGGAAGTTTTCTTGGACCCTGACCAATTATTCCAGCATGAAAGACGGAAGAATGTCTTTGTGCTAAAATAGCTCCAGTGCCCTAGTAAATAAGCTATATTATAATTATAAAAACTTAAATGCTTTTTTTATTAAGTTTTCTTAAAAGAAAAATAATACTTGTTTGTGATTTTGTTGCAAAAGCAATGATTCCATTGCACTAAATTTGAATTTATCTTTAGCATCAAAATACTTAGCAGGATCAGCAAATATTGTAATTTCTAAGATTTCCCTGAGCGCTAGAACTCTAGCATACTGAGAATATGTAGTTAAACCTCGAAGAAATCGACATACTATTTTAGTTCCTCGCTCTTTTTTTATAAGATCTGAAATAAAGCAGAATTAGGTTTACATTATTTATTTTTCATAAATTTATAACAATTTAATAATTATGTTATTAAGTATCACCATTTTCTGCTATACAAATAAAAAAATAACGTATTACAGCTCTAGTCAGTTTTAATATAAGTTCAACATTTGCTGGAAAATTATTGTTATCTGGTGGATTGAGACAGTTTAACATTTCAGCAATATCACTTGCAAAATCAACATTATTCGTTTTCATCAGATATATCGTCATTTTTAATAAATTAACTTTTATGGCACAACTTATGAAATTTGATTTTAAACTAGGTACTCTTCCAGAATTTTCCCATCTAGAAGATTAAAATTATAATTATAATAATTACTAATATTATATTAAAATTTACAAGATAATTATTTTGTTTTTTTTTGTTTTTCTGTGTAAAACATCTTACTTTAATAATATAATTAAATTTCGAAAAAGTTGTCGTGCATCCAGATCATCTAATACATTGGAATACTGTAATTCTCTTATAGCTTGTTCAACTACTTGTGTAAAGTATCCATAATCAGATAATGCATTTTCAGTTTTATACTTCTTAGAGAATAAGTTAGAATTATCCGTTATAAGCCGAACTAATATAGCTAGATGAAAATTTGTTTGAGCTTTTTGTAGAACATAAGTTGCTGCTGATATTAAAACATTAGGATTTTGAGTTCCAAGAAGAGATAATAATCTAACTGTAGTTTTTACTTTCAGAGGTTGAGAATTCAGAAGAAGAGGTATTACAGAAGGTAAATCTTGTTTAATAGATGTTAATAAAGGTATATTATTTGATTTTGAATTGTCTGTTCTAATTGTGAGCTCAATTTCTTCTAAAATTAATTCAAGTATTTCACGACAAATAATTTTTACATTTTGAGCAGCATTTATACTATGATAGCCCACATTACTAGGATTTAAACTTGTATCTAATAAAATATCTATAATTTGAAGTGCCCCTTGATCACATCCCAATGTTAAATGTACTACAATACTTATCAAATTTGTAGCATCATTATTAAAATATCTGATCCAATCTGTAGAAAATAAAGCTAACCTTGGTATTACATCTGGTTTCACTAGAAAAAAATTTAATTAATTTCAAAAGTGGATTTCAGGATTTAAACTTTTAAAATTGAATTAATTTTAGTAATTTTATTATTCTCACATATTTGTGATATATCACTGGTAAGAGCTTTCAATAACATTGATGAAAGCGACGCTAGGTTTAATAAGAATGGAATAGTCGCTAACCTTTGTATTTTTGAATCTTCATTGACATTGACATTTTCATTTAAACTCCACTAAAGGATGTATATTTATTAATTAATATTAATCTTTTATATAATAAAAGTAACTTAATTTAAGAAATATAATTACCATAAATAAGTCTAATAAAGCAGTTCTGATATCATAAAAATGACTACCTGCTAAATGACTAAGAATTCCAACAACAGAATTTAACTTTGGATCAATTTTCTTATCTTTGCGGTCATTACATCCAGCAGCATAAAAATCTTTCAAACCACACGAAAGTACTCTAGTTATAACTATGTTTGGAAAGCAGCTACCAACATGAGCAACAACCCAATCAAAATGTGGACTGTGTAATACACTTGTATCTAACAAGGCTTTTATACAAGATTCTGTATCAGAATGCATTAAACATTGCAAACATTGTGCAGTAATGTCTATTAGGGTTCTGGTAGCTCTACAAGACATCCATTGTTGAAGAGAATCATTAATTCCAACATTTCCTGATAAGTTAATACATTTAGAATAATCAGATGATAATTTTCCTGAAATAATAGATCTATAATCATTTATTTTTTCAAAATTTATATTTAGTCTTGTTCATGACATAGGTGGTTATAAATATTTTTAATAATAATTTACCAAGAAGGTCAAGAGACCATGCTGAAATTATGGGTGCCCATGCTTCTGGATTTCCATTAATAAAACTACTTAAAACCATGTGTATTTCTGCAATGATATTTTCTTCACCAATAGGTAAATTTTGTCTTGCCTATATAAACAAAATTTTTTCATCAATATTATGGACTGTTTGAATTTTGGTAACAAAAATAAAATTTAATTATCATTATAAAAAATGAGACTACATGAAATATAATAACCAAAATATTTTTTATTGTAATTCTTAAATCGGCATTATATTGTTTACTTTTTGTTCAATTCACGTGAAAATTACGAATGGAAACATTCATGACCAACCTCAATCTGTCGCATGTGCTTTGTAACGGCAACGAAGAAGACGGAGCAAAAGTACTCAAGTACAGCTTCCTTCGTGGCAGGTACATTTTTTAAAAGATTCAGGGCTGTTCTCGTCAATTCAAGTGTGTTTGAACTTTGTGAAGATCTTGCAGTGCCGCAGATGAACTTTCTAACCTCCACCATAATGTCCTGAGGTGGCAGGGAATTCGTCAATTGCGGCATTTCGTTTGATATTAATCATATGAACAATTTCTGAATCCTGAATAACAGTCGACAAATAATTATTTAAATAGACGTTTACCTCAATTGATGCTTTAAATGGACATTTTACCTGTTATATAAAAATACTTGCATTTCCAAACCTCTGTGCAATTTGCAAGTTACAATTTTATTTTACAATGCCGAGTCAAGACTGCTACCATACCGTCAACAATCGGTTGAGGGCACTACATATTATATGATACATAAACACGGCACGTTCTCATCGCAATTAATGGCAATATGCGATGAAATTTTGTGAATATTGCCTTTGAAGATATATGTTCATTTATAACATTCTGCTATCGAACAAACTGCAATTCATTTATAGTCAGTCTTCTCGCAACCAGGCTTTGTATAAATTATCTTTTAATTCGACGGTATGTATCAAGTAAAAGTATTATGTATAATTTTATTCAAAAGATATGTTAATTAAAATATATTTACACGAATAAACATAAAAACTGTTTTTGAAAAAACATTGGAATGTATTTCATAATATATGATTTATTTAATAAAGGTAACTTGATTACAGTATAGATTTTTTCATCAAATTGGTTTTTAATTTAAATAAATTCAAGCGATAATAAAAAACGAATAAAATGAAAAATTTAAAAGAAAAACCAAAGTGATATCTTATTAAAAATTATTTCTAGTTTAAATTATTTTTAATTTTAATAAAAAAAATATGTCTGATGATAAGAGGACGCATACATTTTTTTATCAATTTTTGTACTTAATTATATATATTTTTAGGTTAGAATTGTTTAAAAAAATGTATTTTATTCACAACAATTATAAATTGATATTAATCTACTAAAAGCAAGTTCAATTTTAATTACAATTATAATTTTTATCATAGAAGTAAAATTTTTACTTAATTTTAAATAATTTTCATTTTTTTTTACTTTAAAGAGTTCTGTTTGTGTTAAATAATTTTTGGGAAACGAAGTGATAACATTCTTTAACCATAACCTTCATTTACTTTATTTCATACAGTCCTTACAACTAGCTTGCACAACGGAGTAATTTCAAGAGAAAATATAATCCGATATAATTATCAAAATTACTTTTTTTAAACACTTACAGTAGGTTTAGTTTAGTACATGCAGTAGACCGTCTCGTGCAAACTATAAATACAATAATTATTAATGTTTTAACAAAAAAATTACAAAATTCTAATGTTCAAGAACAAAGTTTAATAATAACAATAATAAATAAAAAGATATTTAGGAATATTGCAAAAAGCATCTGCAAATAAACATGTCCAATACGATATCGATACGCATATGCGTCTCCCACATAATTGTTTAACAATGTCATGCTATTAGAATTTCACAACTTTCTATCGATGAAATACGTTACTGATATAATAATCAATAAATAAACAAATTTTCAAAAAAAATGAGATTCTCGTCATAATTAAAACATTGTTTAAATGACTCGGTACGTATGTGTATAGCGCATAGCGAAGCAGTTTATTGTTAATAAAAATATGTTCTCAAGCCATTTCATAAATTTTTATTATTGAATATTGTTAGTCATATTCAAATGAATAAATATACTGTATAGCAACAAAATCAGAAATTTTAGCATTGTTAATAACACTGTTGAAATAAGTGAAATACATATACATACTACATGTGTACCATATACGGCAGCTTATTGTTAATATACGTTCTCGAGGTATTCTACAACGTTTTGTAGAATATCCTTAGACACATTAAAAACAACAAATAACCCGAATAACAACAAAATCAGAGTTTCTCGTATGCTTATTCTATGTGCATATACTTTGAAGCAGTGCATACGTAACTGTTTATAATAAATTCTAAGTATTATATTGATAATTATTATATCTTTTGGAATTAATTTTGTTTACTGTAATTAGAACCAGTATATTGCAATACTTATCGTGTAAGCTTTTTATCTGTTAGTAACTTGAATGATTAATTTTTAGAATATTTACTTTTATTTTAATTTTTATTATTAACTGATACGTATTCAAAGTCGTATCTAAAAAATTTGATTATCGAGTAAATGTACACAAGAGACGGTAAAAACGTTAATTTTGAAATTCTTATATTTGTATATTATTTCTTATTTTAAACAATTAATGATGTTTTTCAACGAAATGAGACAGAATACCAGAGGTATATATAGATGCTAAATAGTTTATTTGTTTGCATTGTTTATTCTAATCTTTCACATTTTGCGTAGGGTATTACACTCTATGTGAATTAGAACGCGTTATGTAAACATAATGCGGTGTTGCCGCATCGCAAAGTCGTGAAGCGTTTTCGAACCGACAAAATCGTAGAGCTACGATCTTCACCAAATTCGGACATAAACGTACAACTGGATATGTGTATGTGCGCAATATGTGTGAATACATGTGTATTCGCTGGCTTGCAGGTTTGACTCGGAAATTTCTTCGGAGGTAACCACCTGATATATATACATTTTTTTTCAACTATTAATTATGTTTTTATCTTAATATTTTTTATAATATTTTGAAAATAGATATATAAAAAATATTAAGAATTGTTTTTTTTGTTTTTCTCGTAGTTATTGAACATTTCTATTTTACATAGTTTTATTTATGAATATCGTTCAATATATGAAATAGAACAAATTACTCCAGTAGCAACAAAATTAGTGAATCTCGTCATAGTTATCAACAATGTTAAACAAATTCACCTCCTATGCTAAAGCAAATTGTGTATTCTTGTATTATGCCGTGACACTTAATTGTTAATTAACATCTTTCTGAGGTATTCGACAACTGTTTATTATTGATTATTGTTAGACATACAAAAAGCAACAAATATCCCGAATAGTAACAAAATCAGAGATTCTCGTTATATTTAACATCAGCGTTTCATGTCAACTTTCATAGTAGGAAAGAAACGTATGCATGTACAATCTATACGATTCACTGCTCTACTACCGAGCAATGTGATCAATCACGTGATCATCTCTATTTGATAGTGTTTATGATCCGATTCTCATTCAATTGTGAAAATTCTTTCTTCTTTTTGGAAAATGTGACGATTACTTTTGAACCTTTTAAATACGGTATTTTGTAATACAATGATATTTCTCTTAACAGACCATCAATTTTCACGTGAAATTGTTAGATTTATAAAAAGTTTATTTTAATATGGTACCGTGACTATAAGTATTTAATTTTCTTTTTGTTTCTGGTTAAGTGAGCTAATTGCCGTAAAATATTTAAAAGTTTTTGGAAATATACTGTATTTAATAATGTTTTTTTGATCCATCAAAATAATGTCATTTATGTAAATAATAGAAGATATATCTCATATTTGTCAACAGAAAAAAGCGAATACGAAAAAGAGTGAAAGTGTCGAAAAGGGATCTGTGTTTTCATGTGTGTTTATTTTGAACTCGAGTGGTATGTATATAATGCTTAAAAACAAAGTTTCTTGGGGTATGAAAATATGAATGCGTTTTAATCACCACTGTAACATAATTTTTAGTTATTATATTGTTATTGTTATCGATTTGAAAATTTTTATTGCAGATGGTAGGTAAAAGAAATATTTTCGTCGCGCCAACGCATAATAAAAAGTTTTTATAAATATTATAACATTGTAATTAAGACTGTATTTGACAACAAGGACTGTAGCCGTAAGTCGCGTAGTTTACAACAAAACTCGCTGATCGGATCGAAAACGAAAGTTCATGCAACTCGTAGGAGATTTATTTTTTTGTTGCGTACGTCTTTTATCGATGCCACTTGCACCTCGATGTGCAACCATATTTTTGCCTAAAAAGATTCAAGGAAAGAGAAAATCCTTCATCGAAAATGTTAATTAACTACATCAGCACATTGGCGGAAAAGTTGAGCTAATTGTACTGCTTAAAATTGCCCACAGCTAGTTGTTGCAATTGAGCCGATGTCGCTGCGTCTCTTTGACTTTGAGATTTTTTTGTACAATATTAAAATACCATCAAATAGAGTTTTTCTATTGTACAATTAATAATATAAATCGTAAATTCTTTTAAATAAGCGGCTTGTAGTACATACATATTTTTTGATTTTATAAAGAATAAATTTATTTAAAGCAAAAACAAAAATAATAAATTCAGGATGTAGATAAAATTTTTAATTTCAGCAGATGGTATTTTATAGTAATTGGGTAATCTGAATATAAATATATTAGAAAATGTTTGCAATAGAGGTTTTACAAAAATGGCTTCGAAATTATGCATTTCTTAATGAATGTAAAATTTTTAAACGTTAGAATTTGATTATCTATACTAACAGATTATTTTTATTAACTTAAATATCTGGTATTCAACATATATACTAATATTATGACATAGTAATTTAAAAATTTTAAAAATATCTGAGGAAAGAAATTGTTTTATTAGATAGTCACAAATTAACTACCTGAACTGAGCGAAATCGGCCAACGGATGAATTTGTTTTTTTCCTTTATGGTGGTGCGTAATCCATTGGCCATATGTGCACTTACTCATGAAAAACACTATATAAACCAGTTGTTTACAAAATTAAATCCAATATAAAAATTTTAATTCCTAATCAATAATTTTTATTGATATAAATTTTTATATTATAATTTATATAATATAAAAATATATTAATTTTTAAAAATTGAAATGTTTCTATATGTAAGAATAAAAATATAATACCAATAATATTATTACAATATTAAAAAAAGTTCATAGAAAAAGAATGAAAAATTAGTAAAATCGAAATTTGTTAAAAGGTTGTGTATTATGGATGTAGACGTTTAACATTTAAAATTTGTATTTATGCTTAAAAAAAATTTCTGTTCAGATATTATCAATTGTTGATAAGATTCATAAAGATATTGATTTCTAATACTATAATAAAAAAAATATAAGTTTCACTCATATTAGATAAATTCAAAATTTTCAATTGTTATGTGTTCGTCGGCCTCCAAGATTTCGGCCGGACACTATATAATCTCTCTATCACTTTTACTCTTTCTTTCTCCTATTAGAAATTATAAAATTTTCCTCATATGTCTTGTTCTTACAATATAACATCTAGAATTTTATTAATAACATTTTAATTGTGAAAGGATTTATAAATATGCTTATAATATCTTACAGCTTTAATTTCCGTAAAAATCTCCTATGTATCTTTAAAAAAATTTTTAATTTAACTAGAAAACATAGGTTTTATAAGAAAGATGTTCTATAAGAAAATGATTTGTATGATTGTGCGTATTTGCAACGATTTATAAATAGAAATGTTCAGTAACTAAAAAGAACAGTAAAATTCAAGCCTTAATATTTTTTTATAAATTTATATTCAAAGAATTTAAAAAATTATTAAAATAACATTACAAACAAGATTTTGTTTGCAATTATTCAGTAATTTTATAAGGTATGAGTTGTGTCGAATAATTATAAAAACAGAACGTAATGGTAACTGATTTTAATATTTTAATTGTCAGCTTTATTAATTCAAATTTAAGAGTATTATTTACATATTTAATTATTTAGTTACATTGTGAAATTTATTTATTTTTTTTTATAGATTTAAATTATCTTAATTTATTTAAATTAGGATAAATTTAAATTATTTCTCTGGTTGAGAAAAGGTAAAAAATTATGACTCAGTTAAGTTCATATTCCAATTAAGAATCATTCATTTATCAAAATTAATATTTCATTGTTGATAATTATTAATTAAGTCAATGTAATTCATCTTTTTACTTAGCAACTTTATCTTAATACAGTTTAAGATAAAGTTGCTCTATGATTTTGACGAGACGTAAACGTAATTCCATGACTTCACGGCGTGACATCACCGCATTATTTTTATAATGTACGCGTTACAAATTCAGATAGATTCTACTACCCTACGAAAACTGTGAAAGATTAAATTAAACAATGCAAATATATATAATATAGTATTCACTCTAGTGTACTGTTTCGTTTAGATAAAAGACAACATTAAATTAAAAAAAAAAGAAAAAATGTACTAATATACAAATTCAAAATTAACGTTTTTACTCATTTTCTGACTTTCTCTCTCTCCCCCTCCTCTCTCTCTCGCCCTGTCAATATATGTTTCCCTCATGTACATTTTTACCAATTTTCAAATCATCAAATTTTTTCTTGAAATGTTGCTTTGAATTTGTACCTTAAAATATAGGTCAGTATATAATAAAAATTATAATAAAAATAAATATTAAAAAATTCATTAAATTTTAACAGATTAAAAATTTACATCATAAGTATTGCAATATATAAGTTTTAATTATAGTATACAATTTCAAATTAATTTCAAAAGATATAATAATTGCAATGTAATACTTAGAATTTGTTATAAATAAATACGTATACACCGCTTAAACGTATACAAAATATAAGCAAACGTACATTTATTATAAAGCTGTGTTAACTATGACGAGAATTTCCGATTTTGTTTTATTCGGGTTATCTGTTCATTTTAACATGTCGAATGATATTCAATAAAAAATGTTGTAGAATGGCTCGAGAACATATTTTTATTAACAATTAATATTTGCGCTATGTGGTATACGTATATGTACAGAGTTATTTAAACAATGTTTTAATTAGGACGATAATATCATTTTTCTTGAAAATTTGTTTATTTATTGATTATTATATCAGTAACGTATTTTATCGATAGAAAGTTGTGAAATTCTAATAGCATGACATTGTTAAACAATTATGTAGGAGACGCATATGCGTATCGGTATCGTATTGGACATGTTTATTTGCAGATGCTTTTTGCAATATTCCTAAATATCTTTTTATTTATTATTGTTATTATTAAACTTTGTTCTTGAACATTAGAATTTTGTAATTTTATTGTTAAAATAGTAATAATTATTTCTTTGGGCAATAAAATTTTTTTTATTTGATTCTAGTTGATAATGATCGTTGTTTATAATAGTTAGTGAAAATATCAAATTTTTCAATTTCTTAATCAAATTTTCATTCTTAAATAAGGGTTATTTTTTGGGGTGTTTTTAGGGTTATATCATTTAAAAATAGTAGTTTTTTTATATATAGTAGTTATAATGTTATATTATATAATACTATAATATTATAATAGTAGTTTACGTAGTAGTTACGTATAATAGTAGTTTTTTTTAAAATAAATTTCAAGTTTTCAATTATTTGTTTTTGTGTTAGAGTTCCATTGTTGGAAACTTCAGACTCATCTTACTTTTTTATTTAATATTTAAATACTTTTCATTAAATTTTACAGATCAATAATAAGATCAATAATACATTGTCAATTTTTTTATTTAAAAGAAATCAACAACTTTCTCAATTGATGTTATGATTATTCATTAATTCCGCACATTTTTTGTTTAAATATCAAATTTAATAGTTTTATATATGTTTTAATGTTGTAAGGAAAATAATTTTAATTAATGCAAAAATATCTTCGATTAAAAATTTTGTTAAAATATTGATATTTTTATTATTAAAATAAAATATTTTTGTAATCAATGTAGTTGTTGATTTAAAAATTGAAATCTACTAATGCTTTTCAAATAGAATTAATAACTGAAGTTAATTTATTTTTCATGAAATTTTTGTTTTTAATTTGTAAAGAAATTATGATCGATCGGTGTTTCGGTCATGTGCGGTGACCATGTACCGTGTTTGGGCATCATGTAACAAAAATTGTGTATAATTATTAATTTCTTTTATGGTTTATTGTCTTAGAGAAGAAACGAGAGGAGTTAAACACGTGTCTGAAGTTTTAATCGGTTAAGTCTCAACAAAAAATGAAGTTTTTAAAAATGAATATTTTTTTATAAAATCAGTTGAAAACGCTTAATCATTTCATAAAATTACTTATCATAAAAAAAGCATTTCCACCATTAAAATCTACTCCTACAGAGGGTATCACAATTAAAAAAATCATAAGTTCCAAATTATTAGGATTCCATAAAATTTTATTTTCGATTAATATTAAAAACCTATATAAAAAACCTATAGATAAAAAAATTTTCGTATTAAAAATCTATCCGGAACATTGTTTTGAACATTTTTCCGCTACGATATGAGTCTATAAGCGCACCAATCATATGCGCGTAATAGTATATCTACAACATATTAATTATTAAATTAATATGTGACTCATATAAAGTACGATATATACATCAATTTTCACATCAAAAGTACTTCAATAACAATGTCTTATACACTGTTAAACAAAATCCTATGCGAATCAATGTCCTTACATAAAGTTTACTAAAGGTTTATAACATTAACGGTTTTAATTAGGCCAGAAATATTTTTTTCAGATTATCATTCCCGATATAAAGTCAAGCAGAGCCACTATAATTTCAATCGATGCTGAACATTGTCAAATTCGTTGTTAAATAAAGAAAATATCGTTTATATACGCGTTTTTACCGTAGGTTATTGTTATTAACAAGCTCAGTTATGTTAGTTTTCAAAATCTTATTCAGTAATATCGATTCTTATATAAAATCAAATTAGACTTATATTTTTCTAATACTGAATTCGTTCCGGAACATTGTTGTAGAACTTGTTGAATAAAACCACATGCTATGCCTATGCTTACACGTATATTCAACTTACAACTTAATACTTTTACAGTATTAGGATTCCTCAATTTTATTCCATAGTTTCTAGTTTCTTTTTATATACTAAACGTACACACAAAATTTCATTTTGAAAATAGGCGCGGAATTTGGTGCTCGTTGCACTTGAATACTTTTACAAGCTTATCCATATGTGCATGTGGGGGCCGTATATATATATTTTTAGGCGTGCATGTGCATGGACGTACAAACTTTATATAACATGAATATAGGAATAATCAGGTTAACATGTTCTTCAAATTCGTTTGGGTTTTCTAGATGAGTGGGTGATGAATCAAACTTTTTAGCCTCTCTACTTTGACAATGTGACATTAATTCTATTTTGATAACAGCCATATGAATGTATGTCTATGTACATATAAATCATAATATTAAATATTATAGTTTAGCTAGAAAAGAAATCTAAAATCATTCATTATTTTAAATTTTAATGATATTAGCTTTTATAAATTTATAAAGGGTGCTAAAGTATTTCGACCAGACTTTTTTTAGTTTTGATTTGAAATGACTAATATATTATTCTAAAATATTTGTCTAGTATAGGTAATTAAATATAAACATTTTTAATTTGAATATTATTTCAACAAAACATATTTAATAAAATTTTGTTCTAAATTTGTTCGATATAGTAATTAAGATTTTCAACACTAACTGAATAAATTTAGTTCATTGAAAATATGAAATAAGGTTGAATAATATAATTACACAACTAATGAGTATAGAACACTAAAGAGGAATTAAAAAACATTTTAAAATATATTGTAGAATTATACATTTAGTTTGTGAACAATAATATCCTTAAGAAACAAAGGATTTATTTTATACAAAGTTTCTTAAGACTAATGGCTGATATAAGTACAGCTCGCATGTTCGTACAATAATTAGTGTAATAATATGAAGTATATAAAATTTTTGATTTTATAGTATAATATTATATATGTTAGTTTATATAATAATTAATACATTTTATTATTTTATTTAATGCAGAATAATGAGATTTATGATAAACCAAAAACAGTATAATCTTTTTTTGATTTACATTATTAAATAAAATTATTTACGGTAATAGTTAGCATGTGTATACATGCTTATTTGATTAAACTATTAATGATCATGAAAAATTATTTTTTCTTGAAAATAAATTTTTTTATTTGTTTTTGTGCGTACAACATAAATCATTAATATAAAAATTTACAATTCCTATTAATTAGTTATTATAAGCAATAAAATATTTGGCGTTAAAAGAGCGAAGGAGGAAAAGAGAACCGGACAATTGTATGGGTTAGAAGTATAAAAAAATGTTCGTTGATCCAAATTGGCGGATGATATTCTATTACTAGCCGCTATTTTTATTACGACGTTTAATGCAGTGCTCACTAATCCGAAGGAATGATGCAAAATTATTTTGTATACTATAAATTGAATAAGTAATCATAGATTTAGAATACTGAGAATTTAGAATATTAAAACTATAGTGTATTTACTCTAATATTTAAAGACAACATGAATTGAAAATGAGACGAATATGTTTACAATAAGAAATAATGTAACAATGATAACTATTACAACTTATTTTTTTTCCTACAGGTTTCTTCTGCTTTTTTTTAAGTACGATACTTTTCTCTCTCTTTCTCTCTCTCTCTCTCAATACACCACTGTCCAATAAAATGTACATGTGTTTGTCAAATGACAAACAATGTTAGTATATAACAAATATTGTAAATATGAAAGCATATTAAAATATACATAAATTAAATTAATAATAGCAATAAAGTTTACAATTATTATAAGACATTATATATAAATATATAAATTACTATTTTAAATTATAAATATTGCAATATAACAGCCATAATATAATAAAAAAAATTAAATGTGCATATAACATACTTAAATATGAAAATGATAATTTATTTATAATAATTATGTGCATGTCACATATTAGTATTTATATGTATATATATATGTATAAACACTTATTTCGATAGACTATTAACTGCCAACAAAAATAGTGTTTTGTAAAAAAAAAATCAACAGTAAATATATATATCTAATAACACGATTTTCTCTTTATTTAACAACGAATTTGACAATGTTTTTGATCGATTTTAATATTGAAATAATTGTGGTTTTGCTTGGCTTTATATCGAGAATGATAATCTCAGAATACATTTCTGGCCTAAGTAAAGCTGTTAATGTTATAAATATTAGTAAACTGTATGTAAATATTCGCATGTGATTTTGTTTAGTAGTGTATAAGACATTGTTATTGATGTATTTTTCACGTGAAAATTGCTGTATATATCGTACTTTATATGAGTCACATATTAATTTAATAATTAATATGTTGTAGATATACTGTTACGCGCATATGAATTGGTGCGCTTATAGACTCATATCGTAGCGGAAAAATGTTCAAAACAATGTTCCGTATCGATTTTTTATATGAAAAATTGTTGAGGTATAGTTCTGTCGGTACTTAATAATAATCGAATATAAAATTTTGTGGAATCCTAATAATTTGGGACTTATGATTTTTTTAATTGTTCACTCCCTTGTAGAGGTGGTTTTTAATGGTGGAAATGTTATTTTTTTATAATAAATTAATTTTATGAAGTGATTAAGCGTTTCCAATTGATTTTATAAAAAATATTCATTTTTAAAAAACTTCACTTTTTGTTGAGACCTAACCGGTTTAAACTTTAGACACGTTATTTTTTAGGTTTAATACATTTAATTTATGTTTTAAGTAACAAAGTTGCTTGTTTGTTAATGGTTTAGTTAAATAACTATTAACTGCTTTTGGGATTGTACGTATTGGATTTAAATTTTTTTACATTATAAATATCGCGAATAAAATGAAATCAAAGATTAATATGTATTGATCTTTAATAAGTAATCAAATTAGTTAGCTAATTTTATTGTCGCTTAATTATCAATAAATACTGTAATTAATTTATATTTAACATACAATTCGCTTAAAATGCAATGCAATTTAAGAAACCAGATAGTTTTCCTAGCTCCTTGAGAGGGTAGTATATATTCAGATTTAGTAGTTGAAAAAGTTTCAAAACTTTTCGTTGATTAGTCCAAGATCGTGACGATAACAGTACCTTGCAGGTAAGCAAGGGCATGCAGCTGTAATTTTGTCAAGATGATCTGGTTCACTAGTCATTGGAAAATTGCCGGGGCCAAATGTAGGCCGAACGGCATGGAAGAAATCTGCATCAAACTTCTGATCGGTATGGTAAAGTAGGTAAAGGGCTTCTATTAATGGTACCTCCCAATATGCATTTTTTAAGTCCAAGGCTAACAACAGATACGTTGCTCTCTTGAGTTTGTCCAGGATTATATGCTGTAGGTATGTATCTTTTTGACTTACCGCGGTTAGACGACGCGAATCGATGCAAACACGGTATTTTTCGTCTTTCTTCCTTGCAAGTACGATAGGATTCTTCGTGTTTATTGACCTGCTCGTCATTATTGCTTGCAATTAGCAGGATATTTGGGTCGGTATCACTGTTTGATCGAAGTAGATTTGCTAGGTCTCATCGTATCCCCCACAATGACGCATGAAGGTGCACAGCAACATCGCATAGGCCCTAATGCTTTTGTGGCCTTTCAGCGTGCACTTGGCGACTTGTTTCCTCCTTTCATCGTTGGAGAGAAAGAAGTTTCGAAGGTTTTCCACAAACACATCCCATGATCTTGGTCGTCCCTTGTTTCTTTGCCATAAGAGAGTGTTTCCTTTTGATAGTCCAGAGAGACTGCAGGAGATAGACATTTGAAATACTGAACGCCTTCTCGAGACACATGGATGTCCTTTCCGTCGAAGCGGCCGTTCCACTTATGTTTCGTTCGATTACGAGAGCTGTCCTTGGTAGTATATCTTATCTTAGCCCTCTTACGGTGGATATATGTAGTTGTCCAACCTTATTTGAGAGGCCTATTTATTGGAGGGAGGATTGTATCAGTTTATTTATTCTTTGGACCCGAGTCTCGATGGTTATATCCCGCTCCAGGTTGTAAGAGATGTTAACCACTTTGTCGTAACATTCGGCCTAACGAGTTTTTTAAAAATAATAAGTATAATATATTTATATCCTATAGCATACATATAAAATAGAAACATTTTATGTTTTTAAAATTAGTGTATTTGATAAATTCTTGATTGTATATTGGATAATGGACTTGATTTTTTTGTAAAACTATCTTTTGAGATCTAAAAGTTGTCATATATAGTATTATAATTGAGTAAGTGCGCACATATCTGTAAAAGTGTTGTCCAATTCATTCACTGATTGTATTTACTTGCGTTCACTAAGTTAGTATAAAAAAAATCTAAAAATTTTAGCTCTACCATTTAACTACGCGACAAAATAATACTTTTCTATTAACAACATTTAAAATTAAGTCAGTGAGCACTTACACAAATATAAATAAATATTAAAAATTACAGTTTAGCTTGCAAATGTGAAAATAATCTTTCATAGTTCTAAATGCTAATTATATACTATAATTAATATTTTAACATATTTAACAAATTTTTTTATAATTTTTTTTATATATAATGAAATTTTTTTTTCTGAGATTTATAAAATTTAAAAATAAGGATATTAAAATATTAGTTTGTAATTGAAAATGAAAATAATAATAGCCTTAGGTTAATAGATATAATTTTTGCAAGTGTTTTTAGGCTAATGTCATCATTTGAATAAATCAATAATGTGATGTGATTTCGAGCTCACTCAAAAGTGACTGCAGCTAATCAGACTATACGATATACATACATACGCATATGTAGTTCTTTTATTATACTTGACTTCTCAAGAAATTATCACACATTTACTTCACATATATCTTAATAAAAAACATCTAAGTAATCAAATTCAAATAAATTATAATAATCCATTTGTTGAAAATTACTTTATAGATATTTTAAGCAAATTGAAATTATCGGTAGTAGTTATTGAAAATATTCATAAAAATATATTTAAAAGAATTTATTAAAAAGAAAAAATTTATAGTTCAAGATATATAGAATTTTTTATGAGCATCAACAGTAGTTCACAACATTTTTACCTTATTTTTTTATTATTTCATTCATAAAAATTTAGTTATGAATATAACTTATTTCATGTACGTATAAATTTAATATAATATGGTTCATAATTTTTAAATAAGCTTGAACATATCAATTTCTAATAGAATACATTTGATATTCTAATTATTCAGCAGACGAAATATTAGGAGGTATTTTGCATAAGTTACTTCGTTAACTTAGTTGAAATTGATAATTACTGAATATACATTGGTTAATAAGAACTGTACGTAAGATTTCGTGTTAAATTACTTTTATTAAAATACAAATTATTAAAAATTCAATAACAAATTATTAATAAAATATAAGAAAGTATATCAATAAAAAGTTCAGTTTGGGTGTTCGTTCAGTACACCGTGTTGTTGGAAGGCCGACGGGAATCTGCCGATCAATTGCACTTATCGGTCGATTGAAGCAACACATTTATTTATTCGCTGGTAGAATTGTATACCTGCGTTTTTTTTATTATTACGGTACAGATTTTCCTACTCATAGATAGGCAGTGTTATATTTATGTTATATTTAATAGTGTCATATTTAATATTAAAGTAATAGAAATAATACTAAACTCTCTGTCTACCTTGAAAGAGTTTACTTTACATAATAAGGTACATATATATAATATTAATCACATTAATACGAAACTTTTTCAATATTTTAACGAATTAATAGATTCATGGTAAACGGTTTTTATAGTCTTTGATCAGGTGTCATGTAAATGAAAAAACAGGTTTGAACGGTTTCGAGAGGAACAAGATCGCCTCCTCTCTTCTTCTTATCTATTGCGGCGGTCCTCGTCTTTCTCTGCTTTGCAGTACCAATTTCTTCAGTCGGTCAGGGTTCGTTTAATAAGAGAAAGGGGGTTACGTTTTTGGGAGTTTTCAAAGAAAAGCTGGATGAGGTTCTATAAGTGAAGCTAAAGTCTATTCATTTTCTTTGACAGAGATAACGTGTCCGGCAAAGTGTCACTGTCTTTCGTCTTAAAACAGTTCATTTATAAACATTCATTATAACAATATGAGGCCGCTGAGTACGGCTTACAAATTTTGGACCTTAACCTAGAGCTGCTTATGTCCATGATACTTAAACGAGAGATAATACATGAAATTAACCTACGAAAGTACACAAGTTGAACAAGAACACACAGTAACAATCTAACACAAATTTCACCTAAGAACGTGGCAAACGACTTACTGAGGAAAGCCCGTCACGATTTTTACGTTCATACGCTTATAGTTGGCTAATTCCTGGTGAGGCTAAGCTGGTGTGGTGGGGAACGTCGTTGAAAGGCGGACTCGACGCGACGCAAAAGGACGACTTGAAGCTGACCCAGTTTGGCAGGGTTTATGGTCGGTGAACAGACTTGATGTAGCGAAGACTTAACACCATGGGACTGATTACATGAGTGAATAGGCTCAGGAGAGGAGAAATGGTTTCCAAAATTGATCGGGAGCGAACGACCACGAATTGTGGCGTGCGCTCCTTTATATTCTCTTAGGGGCAGAGCTCAAACATGGCTTGTAGTACTCGCCCGGAAGTGGGGATCATATACCATGTCCGTGAGTGTGCTGGACTTGAGACAGAAAATACGTGTACTCGCGCAGACCCTGGGAGTCGAAGCAGGGATAACGCGTATACCGCGTGGGGTAAGTGTGCTACGGCCAGAAGCGTGCAAAGCGAGAAGGAATCAAACAAAGATCCGCCTAAAGAAGAATAGTTGATAATTCGACCCACCCTCCGTATCATCATGCTCTCTCCTTCGCATTCGTACGCGGTTATGTACCACGTGCTCTCTCCTGCACTCGCACCAATGTATTCGACTTGCGCGGTATCATGCTTCGGCAGTGTACATGGTACACGCGGTTTCATACCTGACTAAGAATATAAGGGTACTATACATAATCGCTGTAGGCGATGCCTTTGTACTACACACACACCGTCCACTTAAACAAGAAATGTTCTTGTGACGGGTTGCCACCACAGTATACTGAAAAAATTATATTTTTTTTACAATTTTGAGATTATAAACCAATTTATTAAAAGCATTTATAATTGATTAACTTTTCATATTTAGCAATTTAGCAATTCATAATGTCGGCGACGATTGAAAAAATTAGCTCTTCCAATGAACTTGCTGAAGGTCCTCATTGGGATGTTAAGAATCAGAAGTTATATTACGTAGATATATTTCAACAGAAGATTATAAGGTTGGATCCTGTAAATGGAAAAATCACCTATGTTTATTTAAGTAAGTAAATACACAATATAGCTTAATGATAAAATCGATTTAATTCTTTTTGATAAAATTTAGTTTAAACTTTTGAAAGTATTAATCTATATATTTAGTCAAAAATATTTAAAGAAACGATAATATTAATAGTTATGTAGAATCCTAAAAATATCCTAAATATAGTATTATATTTCTTTTATAAAAATATATATTATATTTTATTAACTTTCTATTATATGTAAAAAACTGCAGTATAAACAATTTTTTAAATTATTTTACAACTGCAAAACACCATTACTTTCTTATTTAATTCAATAAATATATAAGTAAGTGAGGGAATACTAAGCAAATGAAAATATAAAAAAAGGATAAAAAATTCTAATTTATTAATGGTATTCAAAAGCATAAATATAAGAAGAGAATACATTTTTATTTAACGTGTTTAATCCAATTTACAATGGATATAAGAATTTTTTCTTTTTCTGATCAGTTGTTGACTTAAAAAAGTATTGGAAGAAAATTGTAATAAATTTTTACACTAATTATTTAGTAAAAGAATATTAGAAATTTCGTTTTATATTAAAATTATCCAGTAAAAAAGTTACTTAAAATTCCAATAAATATTTTAATGCTGCATATTGTATTATATACCGTTTTTTTTTATAAAATTGACATTTTTAATATGTTTCATGTATTTTAATATAATGATTATTATTTTAAAACTTATAATATTTTAACCATTTATTGTGTAAGAAAAATGATATTCTCTCAATGAGACTTCCCTGGTAATGACTAAACAAAAACATTTGACTCTTCCAGAAAACAAGAAACAATCGCCATTCGAAAAGTACTGAGTATACACCAAATATACCAGTATAATTTCTTTTTTCAAGGTTACATTGGCCGAATACCTTTGAATAATCAGAAAATCTGATAATTATGTTAATTTTAAATCAAGTAAAAAAAATGTTTTGATAAAAACTATTTGAGTTTTAATTGAAATGATTATTTTATTTGTTTTATTGTTTTCATAAATAATTATAAGTAATTCATGAAAAAATTATGTGAGCAATTTAACGAGTTTAATTTTTTTTTTCATTATGGAACTAAAGTATTGAGATATATTAAAAAATATTTCAAACAAAATATTTCAATTAAAATTTAATTTCAAACATAAAATAGAATTCTTATTTATGTAGTAAATTTTAATTTAATTTTAAATGATATTGCATTTTTATATTATAATATATTACAATATATAAAATCATAATCTTGTCATTTACTGTAATAAAATCAACATTATGTATCATATATAAAAATTAATTTGTGTTATTTTTCATAAATGTGACATTATTATGATTAATTATTGTATATGATTAAAACATATATTAAATGCTAAAAAATTTGCAATTGAATTATGTATATTTATATTGCAGAGTTTTGTAGGGTTTGGCAATTATACTTTTGAAAAAGTGTAACATGGATAAAGTTATAAAAACATGAATCGACTTTATACATTTTTTGAATAATATATCGAGATGGTAATATTAAAGGGAATTGCACAAATATTAATTTGAAAAGTTTAGTAAAATGTGGGATGTCAGATTCTCAAAGTTAAGGAGTACTAATAAATAAATGATTTTCGTAGTTACAATTGCTGTGTTTAATTGTTTAAAATATTATTTAAGAAGCATGGACTGATCTGTCCATTAAATTCTGATCAGTCGTGTAAACAATTAGAAATCGCTTGTTACATAACATCATGTTGCTGAATAAGCTTTTGTTATTGTAGAAGAGATTTTCTTCTAACAGCTGCTCTGATTTTTCATGTTTAAGTACTTTTTCTTATGACTCTTTTAATGTAATAGAATAAAATGATTATAATCACGGAATTTGTGTTACTATTTACTATGGGTAGTATAAACTTCAAAATCTATACATAGGTCAAATTATTTTATAGTAAACATATTATTTTCAAATTATAATAAGTATAATGATAGCATAATAACAATTTTTTGGGGCTATTACATTAATAATTTGATATTTTTTTTTATAAGAATTCGTGTTCGAAATGATATGGTACATGGACGTGTTGAATTTAAAATAGGATTACATATAATTTTAATTTTATGTTAATAAGAGTAATTTGAAAGGTTAATTTGTAATTAATTTGTATATGTAATGTTATTATAAATAATTAATTATAACTTTGTACATTTATGTATATAATTATATAAAGTTAACTAGATTTATAAATGTCTGAAATATGATAATATTAATTCATACACTGGATATAAATATGTTTCAGTATAAATAATAGTATCTATGATAAGTTATTATATATAAAAATTTTAAATTGTTAATTTATCGTTTATAAATAAGTAAATATTTTATTTATTAAGGATATGTATAGTTAGGTTCAATCACTGTAAAATTTTAAAGCTATTTTTCACTTTGTAAATGAAACTTCAAATATTTATGTTGAGAGACTTCTTTGAATGTTTAATTAATATTAGATAATGTTTTGTACATATATATTTAAAAATAAATATATAAAAATAGCATTAGTTTATATTAATGTGGAGTTCACTATAAGTTCTCAACTTGTGGGTTAAGGTTTTATTTTTTGGTATTTTTTTTAATGAAGATATATATGTGTATGATTATATATAAATAATATATCCATATAAACTGTACAATAATATAAATTTGATATAAGCATATATGACTGTAATTTATATCTGAATATCATGAACTGTTATAAAACATAAAAATCAATATGTTAGAATTCTTTCAATATTCCAATACAAAAAAAATTTGCATGTGACGGGCTGCTGTTGCAAATAATTAAAATATATTTTCTTCTTAATTAAGAATCTAATTAATCTAATTCTTCTTATAAATCAATTTATTAAAGGATCTTTAATTGATTAACTTTTCATATTTTGTAATTTAGATCATTCATAGTGTCGGCGACGATTAAAAAAATTTGCTCTTCCAAAGAACTTGCTGAATTGAAGTTGTCTTCATTTTGATCCCTTAAGAATCAGAAGTTACAGTATGTAGGTATATTTCAACAGAAGATTATGAGATTGGATCCTGTAAATGGAAAAAGACACGGTCTTTCGTCGCAAGCAGGGCTCGGTGTGACTAGAAATTATGAATGGGATTGGACTTGGTGCGGTGTAAATTGTAACTGTAATTGTGAAATTTTTACTCGGGCCTTACGTTTCGTATACACGTAACAACGTAGACAGACGATGAGTCGTGCGTTTTCTCTCAGCTAGTGTATTTTATGTGGCAATTGAGTTCTCTCTCGCATTCGTGTGGCTCTTACGGCGCACTTACTCTACATTCTCGCACACTCACTGTGTGTACTGTGTAGAGCTCGTCACAAAATTTCTATAATGCTGTTTATATCAAATACTATAAATGCACTGGATAAATATACTGAATATATTTCTTAATCTAAAATCTTTTTTAAAATTCAACTTTTTGAAATTGGGATAGCTTACATGTAATGTTCAATAAAGTGCATAATAAATTATTTCAAATTTTTTATATTAGGAATTATATTAATATGATCAGATATTAACATGTATATGTAAGAAATATTTTTTAATTTTATTTTAAATTAAAATTTAATCTTACTTACGAAACAATTTGAAGGTATAAAATTATAAAAAAGTTATATAAAACTTGGATAAAAATCAAACTAAAAAAATGAAGTCTAATATATTTAATGAATTTGAATTTAATAAAATGCAAAAAGTTTATGAATTAGTCTTGTATTATTTTCAGATGATACTGAAAGTGAAACAGATACATATATTGAAATTTATTTTTATTTCAGAGGAAGGGCCAATTGGAGTAGTTGTTCCAGTTGAGGGTTCTGAAAACAAACTGGTTGTAGGTTGCGGCTTGGACATAATCTTAGTAACTTGGGACGGAAAAAGCAATAGTATAAATCCACCGATTGAAAAATTGACGTCTTTTGATACAGATTGCATTAAAACAAGAATAAATGATGGGAAATGCGATATCGCTGGTCGATTTTGGGCTGGTTTGTGTGTAATTTAATTTTGTACATTGAATTGCATTTTAGTTGGTTAAACTAATTTTATTTTTTATTTTTGTTAAGGAACTATGCCATTGGACATTACTAATATTGAACCAAATCGTGGCTCTCTTTACTCGCTCAATAAAGATTTGACCGTAAAAAAAGAAATTTCCTCAGTTAGCATTAGCAATGGATTAACATGGAGTCCGGAAAATAATATCATGTATTATATTGATTCTTTAGCTTACCAAGTTTGGGCGTTTGATTATAATCATATTGATGGTAACATTAGTGAGTAAATTTTCCTAATAAATCAATATTTAATCAATAGTCACACTATTTATATCAATACTTATGTGGAGTAATAAATTATCAATTATGTTTCTACGCTTTTAGGCAATAAGAAAGTTATTTTTGATTTGAAAAAAGAAAATATTACTGGATTACTCGATGGAATGACGATAGACACTGATGGCCGTTTATGGATTGCATTGTTTAATGGAAGCTCTGTAAGAAATATTAAATTAATTTTTTTAGAAAACTAAGATTATAAAACTGTTACATTTATATTTTATCAAATAAAATAAATAATACGTATATGACATAAGAAATTTTTACATTATTAAAATAATTTATACACATGATATGGTTGCAGAGATATATATAAATATTTAAAGTTATTTTTAGATAATGAAATATATAACAAATTTTCCAATATTTTTTTATTGTTTTAGTTTTAATATATGACAATGCGTCGATTTATATTATTATATATTATATTATTACATATTTATATTATTAAATTATATTATTCAATAACGATTTATTTAGAAAAACAATTCTTTTATTTCATATTATTAAAAGGAATTAATAGATCTGTTTTCGGAATTCAATAAAAAAAAATTTAAATCTAATCTTGAATCCAGCATATGTTAATATGTATTCAGTCAATAATGTAAATTTTTACTAAGACAATATTTTCTCAATTTACTGTTATTATTCTAAATTACAAAGTAAAAGGTATAGCAAGGTATAAAATTAGTTGTTGGAAAATTATTAAAATTAATATATGAAAACACAAATCGGAAAAACTTTATAAATAACACATTTTTGCTTTAAAATATATATAGTTAAAATTTCTTTTAAAAATATTTCATGAACTTTATTATGAACTTTATTATGTTCTTCTTTTTTAAACATAGATTTCTTTTCTACATATACCTTAAAAATTTTAAAATAATTTAATTGAAAATTTTCTTGCATTTTAATTTGTATTTTGTAATACAAGAAATATAAATTTATATAATTGTTGAGTAATATTATGATAGCAGTTATTTGAGAGATACGAGTTAAAACTAATAAAATATTTTATGTTTGAAAAAGTCATATATTTAATTTTTACAAAATTCATCTCTCTATGCAGTTATATAACACATTTACTTATTTAAGAATATATTTGTTTTTAGGTGATTCAAGTGGATCCTAAAACTGAAAACTTGCTTCGAACGGTAAAATTACCTGTAAACAAAGTAACTAGCGTTGCTTTTGGCGGACCTAATTTGGATGTGTTATACGTAACGACCGCAAAAAATTTTGAAAATAATGGAAATGAAGTTGATTCAAATTCTGGTTGTATTTATTCCATTAAAGGACTTGGAGTACAAGGTTATCCACCAAATAATTTTAAATATATTTTCTAAAAAATTTATTTAAAACATTGATTTCATAAAAAAACTTGAAATATCTTAAAGTGACTTTTTAGTGACAAATAAAATAAATATATAAGGTGTTTGAAATAGACTAATATGAAATTTGGTCAACTACAATTTTTGCTATTGAAAGCTTTTAGAAATTTTGTTTGATTATAGGTTTTTACAAAAATAAATATTAATGAACATTAATATTTTTTTAATAGTTAATTCAGAATTTTCAAATTAAATTGCGAAAAAAATGAAGCAATTTTAAGAAAAATAATGTCTTACAGAGTGACAAAATTTTTGGAAATGGATTTAATTTAGGGATGCCCTTGGATTTAGAAATAAATTAATTTTTTCTTAAAAACACTAAGTTTTTTAATTAAACTTTCCGATAATTAGATAAAAATGCAAACTGTACGTTTTTTACATAGTTAAGTTGGTTTATTCTTTTAAAATATGCTTAATACGATTTCATAACAAATTATTTTATGAAAAATTTTAAATACAAAATAGGTCGAATAATAAAAAAGAATTATTGATGTTATTAATATTAATATATTATTTAGATTTCAGAAATGATCAGTGT
The DNA here is from genome assembly GCA_018907045.1 of Wiebesia pumilae. Classification (NCBI taxonomy): domain Eukaryota; kingdom Metazoa; phylum Arthropoda; class Insecta; order Hymenoptera; family Agaonidae; genus Wiebesia; species Wiebesia pumilae. The sequence goes on from JACCHZ010000151.1 coordinate 1,055,903, forward strand.
AAATATTAAATCTGGTTTTAATATATATAAGTATGTATAAGTTTTTTGCCTTTTACCTTTTCTTATAATTATAGTTTTTTTATTGTATTTGGAAATTATTCATTAATAATTAATGAAAAATTGAAACTTAATTGTTTATAGTGTATACTTTCATAAAAAAAATTTTAATAAACTTTTTAACATGTATTTGATAGGTGTTATTATTTCTATAAAAAATCTTTCGGTAGATGGTTTGTTAAATATTAGTGGTTATCCTTATATTGATATTTTAAATAATTTAGTCTAAAATGTCAAACTCAATTTATAATTAATTTAATATATCTTACAACTGAAATATATTTCATACTTTCCGATCAAGATTTTTGACATTAGTATAGTGCAACATTTTTTTTTTAAACAGCAAATGGTACTAAAAGAATTCATCTACAGTGTACATGTTGCTATGCGGCAGTATAAGTATATATAAAGTATTATTTAATAACGCTCTCGATGCATGTATAGATATTTGCTGAATAGCTTTTGTTACATAAAAGTAGAAAACGCTCTTACGTTTACTCTTATGTATTTTCGCATTTGAATTAAGAAACAGGAATGTTAAAATTTATAGTATAAAATTGAAAAAATATCTAAAAATTATTTAAAATATTAAAAAAAATTTAAACCATCAACAAAGTGTATAATTATTAGTGTACAAACAAGTAAAATTTAATGTACTTGTTTTTAGTCTTTTCATTTGTACAATCGGAAAATTTCCACGTGTTTTATATAATAAATAAAATATCCTAAAATAACCAATATTACCCTAGTTTCTTTAAGGAAAGCTGCGTTCCCAAAGGAATCTTTTTTTTTCTTGAGCAAAAAGATGATCTTATATTCTTGACACACTACATTCAGTTATTGAATGCGGTATTTCAAATTCTGTCATCTATTAGTTATGAGTAAATTAAGTTTGACTTGTATTGCTATTAATAAATATTTAGAAATTTTTAAGATTGGAAAAAAACAAAATTTATTAATTTTATGATTTTTATTGTTTTCTTATTTAGCATAGTCATTTCAATATTTCAAAATATCTTTTACAGAAAAATGTTTTGTACTTGTATTTTTACAAAATTTGCTATTTTCAAGTATAAACATTATTAAATTTTTGTAAAAATTGTTTATTAAATTTTAAATTAAATTTAACAAGTATAATAGATTGTTAAAAAATTTAACTAAGTTTTTAAATAGTTGACAAATATTTCTTTGTTGACAAATAATTCAAGTAATATAATAAAAAATATAGTTTAAATTATTCTATTTTCGAAACCTTTTGTTCTTTATTATTTCAAAAGTAAAAGTATATTTTTACTTTTTACTGCAAAGTTATATTTTCTGATGAATTAGATTAAAAAGCTTAAGAGATAGTTTTCACACACATATACAATACAGTAATACTACAAGACTCGTAGTTCCAATTATTACTTATGAGAATTAGATTCTTTGGCAATATGCGAATATGTAAATATATATTAATATTTATCTTAATCATTAAAAAATAAATGTGTATAAGAAGTATTTTGTATTTAATAAATTGTATGTGTTAAAATTATTGAAATGAATTAATTTATACATTTTCTGAAAATCAAATTCTAACCAATAAGGTTAAAATCTAGACCTTACTAAGAACACTGTTGAATTTGTTGTATAGCGCAGATTTTCAGTTATTGTTCGTAATATTTTTTATTGCAGACAAAATTCGAACTCTAGGCGTTTCTCAATTACAATTAGACAAGATAGAACATTGTCTATGGTGAATTGATGCATACAGCATATTATTTGTATAGTCACACCCTTTTTCTCTTACTCCTTATTCTTCCATAGTTTCTGCATACTGCAGATGATACAGATAATGTATTCTAGTTTAATTTTAATTCTTTCATACATTTATACGCAGTCAAAAGGAAAACTGCGCTTGAATGAAAGCTTTCTTATTTTGTAACGTTTATATTATTTATGTTTTAATAAATATATTCTGCTAAAATCAGTTGTCTATTAATTTTCGATACTAGATACCCAATAATATATATTTAAAAACTGTAAATAAATTTATTCAATAATTATCTGTATTATAACTTAACCTTTTCAAATTTGTTATTGATTTCCAAAGTACTCTTATTCTTGAAGTACTTGAAATGAATATATAATTTATCACTAAATTAAGAAATCATTACATTCACGTATGTATAACTTGTCATATTATTCAGAATTTAAAAGAAGTGTATTCATAAAGTTTTATTAGATTACGAAAAATTGGGTATAATGATAATTTTTCATTTTTCTTAGTATTTTATGTACTTTCTGATCCAGAAATTTAAAATGTCATTATATATAATTAATGAGATTGTGAAGAGCTTTAAAATTTTTCAGCAAAGAGTTGGACAAAAAGTTTTTATAATTATTTTTATGCGAAACAAAATAAATTTATAATATACAGTAATGGTCATATGTTAAATTTTTTTAAGTTTATTAAAACATTTTCAGTTACAATTTTAATAAGCTTGGCATTTGACAATCCTGATTCGCACGTTACTTTCTTGATTTATATACAAATGTTTTTTATCGTCTTTTGTATTGACAATGTGTCGCACATTGTCTAAAACACGATGCGCAGAAATACAATATTTTTTTATTTTTTGCACCAGTTTTTAAACGTTCTCTTCATTTTAAAACTGTAATAATAATTAATTGTATATGAGTTACGCACACTCAACAGTGTTTGCTAATTCTTTATAAAATGAATAAATAGCTATTTGTTATTTTTTAACAATTTAAATGTGAAGAAATAAATAGTGAGAGAGAGAGAGAGAGAGAGAGAGAGAGAGAGAGAGACATACATACGCGTGCGCCCAAATAAATTATTAATATACTAAATATACATGTAAAATAATTATTGAGAAAAGTAATAAGAACATATTAAATTAGTGTTGGGAGATAAATATAGTAATCGGAAGGTAGTATTTGGAGTACTTTATAATTTTTGGAGCACCAAATTTGGAAATAAGATACAATATTTTCGACATGATAATAGATTTTGGGATCTTAATTTTTTATTAACTAACGAACTGTAAATGAAAAAATACTAAACTATAATTTAATTACTTTTAAAAATAAAACACAAATACTTCTAGATATTTATACTTCTACTTAAGTTACATAATAATTAGCTTACTGAACTTTAACTCTTTTAGATTAAATTTTTTACCTTTAATTTTTTAATATTTTCTTAAGTTCAATTGATTTGAAAAAAATTAAAAAATATTATTTATTGGTATAATTACTTTTATAATTTAATCACTATGTTGACTAATTTGAATTTTTAAATCTAATCTTAAGAGTTGTAATCAAAATCAGCTACATATCATCACTCTAAAAATATCAATGTAATAGTAATATCAACGTAATGTACCCTACGCCTCCCCTCTAAGATGAAAGACATAATATTTTATGTCTTTTATAATATATAATATAATAATTTTATTATTTTAAAGTTTATCTTAGAGTGTATGGTTACCTTTTTTTTCAATCTGGTTTTGTGTACAGATTTATTATTCTTGTTCTAAATTTGAATCAGTATCAGTTTCCTTAATTTGAGTTTTTTTCTTTCGGTAAAAAATATTTACAGGTAATTTCTTATTCAAATTCTTTTCTTTTCGACAAATATTGAAATTAAAAAAATTTTTAATTTTATTGTAGTGGAATGGTGTATACGGTTTACAATTTTCATTTAATTCAAGACTTCTAGAGTTTTTTAATTTTATATCATTAATAACTATTTTTATTCGATAATTATAAAAATTATATAAATTTATATAAATAAATGTATCCATATTTATTTATTAGTCATTTTATTAGCAACAGATTGATCTATTGTGCTATTTTGATATTACAATTTTTGGGGATATTGGTATTGGAAAATAAAAGCTCAGATCTATAAAGTCTTTTTGTATTTCTTATTGTAAAGATTTTAAGAAGTTTACAATATAAGTTTTTTAAAAAGTCATTTTACAATATTTTATATCGTCAAGCACTAAATATTTTGTTTTTGGTTGTATGAAAATCGGTCCTTTCAAAATTAGGAAAAAAAAGGTAATTTAAATTTGGTTTTTATTAATTATTAGTATTCAATGATTAGTTTTCATAATTCATAATCATGAATTAATTAGGAGTATAATCTTAGGATATATAGAGTTGGGTTTTGAAAATAAAATAGCATTAATAAGTGTAGATTACACATAATATTTTTTATATTTTTATGAAAATATGATATTATGATTTATATTATTTGAATTTGGGATTTCAGGAGATGTATTATTACTTTTCCGTTTAATTAAATTTTCTTGATCGCATGATAAATATATTGAATAATATTTATATCTATATATCAATTTTGGTATTATGTATTCTAAATATGGATTGATAAGTTACAAAAGAGTAAATTGCGATTTACGATTTATTCATTATAGTGACATATCGTTTTTTAAATTAAGATTAATAATTAGATTTAATTTCTAATTGATATTTTCAATATTAAGAAAAATAATTATTTACCATGTACTATCATAGATTTGAAGATTTTTGATGCAATCGTAATACATCCTATATTTTGAAATTCTTCTCATTGATATTAGATTCGTGAATAATAAAGTTTGAATTGTTTAATAGATCCGTATGAACTATCAATTACTTACTGTTTTGTTTTAAAGCAACAATTGATGCAGAGAATGTTAATTATTTCGTAATAGTCTTTATAATAATAACCTAGTTTTTTCGATTTTGTAAACTTCTCTGTATTGAAATATGTTTAATCACCGACTTTATATTCATTACATTTTGTCGTAATAAATTTTATTTTTATCATTGATTATTAACAGTTTTTCGTGCTAATTCTCAAATTTCTTAGCTGTGAATAAAATTGATTAAAAATTAAAACATTTGGCATTTTAGCAAAAGATGAAAGGCATTTAATTTAAAGATTAATTCATAAAGGCTTTCATTTGTTGAATTATAAGTTGTAGTATTCTAAGAAAATAAAAATAATCTAAGTGTTCATCAGAATTTGATTTTCATTTAAAATCTTTCAAATAATTGACTAGGTTTGATGAGTCTATTCTAAATATTAGTGTACAGATAATATTATTAGTAGTTTTGATTTATATAATTTTGAATAATTTTGAAATATTTTAAAAAATATATATATATATATATATATGTAATTCGTTTCTTTTGATCGTTTAATATACTGTCTAGTATATCAAACAAAAAAGATAGTTATTTTTAATTATATGTGTTGCAGTTTTGATTTCATGATATTGAATAGCATAAGCTTGAAAGAATTTAAAGATATCGTATTCTATAATTGAAATCTATTTATTTCCAGATTCATGTAATGTAAATGGATCTAAGATGTTAAATGATATTCATTCAAAAGCTTTAGTTAAAGTTGTAGCGATTTTCATGGGTTTCTTTGTTCTTTATTATTGATTAATTGATGTAGTTACTGAAATTCATAAGTTTTGATAAAATTATAAACAATTGTTTTTCATTACGTGCCGTTTATAATTTTTTTCCTTTTTTATAAGTTCCATGGAAGATATTTTTAAAGTATTGCTTTAATTTCTCTTGATGTTTATTTACATTTATAATTCAAATAAATATTAAATAAATATAGATATAATAAATAACAATTTATCAATATTTTCAAATAGATCTCTAAACAATGCCTCAATTGTGTAATGTTCACAGAAATCATCAAATATGTGATAAATTATTATTTATTCCTTTTCTTTAATTGAAAGTTCTTTAAAACTATTAAAACATTTTAATAAATTTGTGATAAGTAGGTATTATACTTAGTATATTAGTATTAATATTTATTTTTCTCGGCTTATACTCGATTAGAAAATTTCTCTAATTTTAATCTTCCTCGAAACAGTCTAGGATTAATAAATAATAATAAAGGGATAATAAAATTACAATTATTGATTACTTATAATTTTCAGATTTCTGCCTTATAAATGCAGTCGAAAATATTTGTCGAAACAATAGTGAATAACTTTCTTACAATAATAGAATATTTGGATTTTTTTACGATTTTAAGTTCTGCTGGCATATGCAATTGGTAGAATCATTAATTATACGAATCAGTAATTTGTAAAGTATTTGTGGTAAAGTGATTTGTATTCATAGTTAGAATAAACTTTTTTCTAAAATTAGGATATTTTAATATTAGTGATGTAGGTAAATAATCTTTTTAATTTTTTAAAAGCCTCTTGCTGAATACTTGTCTAGTGCAACGTGATATTTTTCTTTAATACAAAAGTAAACGTTTTTATAATTTTGCTATAATTTTGAATAAATCTTCGATAATAATCGGTAAGTATCAGTAGAAAAGTTTTTTGTCATTTTGCATTTGGATATTGCATAAATTACAGTTACAGAATTAACTACAGTATCTGTTTTTTTGAATCTGGGCTAACACAATTTTTTGATATTTTATAATCTAGATAAATAACTTCGCGCTTAAGAAATTCAAATTTATTACGCCAAAATTATGTTCTCATAATATATAAAAAATAGTTTTATATATTATGAGAGTTAGTTTTCTATCATCCGGCTTTAGTGTATCAACGTAGTATATTAGGCTATCAAGATATAGTAAACATTGAATTCTTTGTATCGTTTCACTGACACATCATAGTGTCTTAATTTTTTACAAAAAATGACAAAATTTTGACTCATGTAAATTAGTCGTTTGAATATTTTCGATTTTTCCGTGATAGCAACATTCTTGAGATGCTCTGATTTTTGCGAGCTCATGATACAGATTCTTTCAAAATTAGTAATTTTTCGTAAGCGATTCAGTTGTTAATCGAAAGCCAATCATTCAAATATTTGCTAATTTAATTAAAGAATCTTCAACTTTTGGAGAGTATAATGAAATCTCTTCGATAGAATTTTGTCTAAAGGATGATAATTCCAAATGCTACTGACCATACAAACAATTGTCCGAATAATTATCAGCTAAGTACTTTGTTAATGCATATTAGTTTGATAAATTTCTATTTCAAATCTATGCTTTTGCTTTCTCCATAATCTTATTTTGAATGTTCAAAAATATATTGTATTTTTCAGTTGTAGTTTTTAATAAACTTAAAGTAGTATTGCAATTGTTGAAAAACTTATAGAAATTATTCTTTTTACGTCAAACCTTGAAATATTTTAAAAGCTATATCAATTGAGAATGGCATATGAAATAAGTTCTTAATAAATAATTTACAATGATAATAATAAAATCATTGTTTCAAATATGCTATGTTTATACGACGATTCAGAAGATATTGTTTGGTAATACAGTAAAAATTCTCTGCCTTGGTGATATTCTGCGATTTCATAATGTCGCTCCTGTGACTCACAGATGTTCTGTTATTTAATAATGTTGATTTTGACACTCGGCAGTATTGTATTGCGATCTTACGATTTTGATCCTGTGACTTGATGATGTAATTTGTGAACTTCGTAATCTTGATTTAATGGATTTATGATTGTTTAAATAGTAAATATAGTGGCGTGATACGCGATCAGGAAAATTATATTTTATGGATTGTAAATGAAGCTTGTCTAATGTACTTTATAAATCATAATTTCAGTCTTTGATTTTCGTATTGGTGTTCTGTTTTGATAGTTATTTTTTCCTATAAGTATTTGTCCATAGTTGTGTTAGATCAGGTTTAAAATTTAATTTTCATTTATAAATATCCGTTCTTCTAATATCAGTTGTAATGTATTAGCAGCAAGAGTTTCTTATAACTTTATTTAATTAATAAATAAACTTAGCTTTATTTAATAAAATTACATATTACCATTAGTATTTTTTCTTTAGACCTTCTTTTCGGACGAGTCAAATTGGACTGACACGTTGGTTTTTTGCTTTATTCGTCTACAGCTCGGTATTGTGATACATTTCTAGATAATACTTATGGTTTTGTCTAGGTCTAGTTCATGTTTCGTAACATTAGAGGTACACTTTTTATTTATAGCTTGATCAATAGTGCATGGGTAAATTGATTTTGTACAAATAATTATGATATAATCGAGATAAAAAGCATTCCTTCTAAAATATAAGTTAGCTATGTATTAATACTTAAAAAATAGCAACGGAAGAATAATGCGAATCTACATGCATATAGGGTACATTACAACTTTATATATTAAATTTTCAAGTTAGATACTTTTAATCTATCGACTTATTTTTCTTCTAGAAAAAATAATAAATTTGAATGTCAGATTTTATAAAAAAAATTTGTAATGTAATATATGAAGTTAACACTAAGTAGTAACGTAATCTAATATCTAGAATAACACAGAAAGATTTTTTGGTTTCTTTAATTTACTATTTATAAGTATAATTTATGTTATTAAAGATTTTTAATTCATATGTTCTTTAACATTAACATTTTTCAACATTCCATTTTTTTATGAGCTAAAAAATATTTTTCGTTGTTATTATTGAGAATAACTATGCATACAAAAGTCTTAAAGAATTATTGATTTAAATATTGAAAAAAATGATTTACAAACTTATGAAATAAAAAAAATAAAAATGGTATTATATTTCTTTGAAGTTTTTATCGAGTATTTTTGTTTATTTATGCACTTACAAAAGAAATACATAAATGAGTATCTATTAATTGAAGTAATTTGAAAAATGTTGGAGAGATACTTAGCGCATCTTTCCGGATTCCTAATTCGTTTTTAGTTCTGCTGTCTATGTTCTGGTGGAAGTAAAGTTAGATTGTGCCCTGAGAAGAGCAAATTGGTAGTCGTATGTAGAGGCTTGTTGAGTATTCGTTTAAAATTGAGTGTTCGCCTTAAAAATATCGAATTCTTATTAGTTCCTTGGTGACAGCTGTCATCTGCTGTCTTTGTTGCTTGTGATTTTATACTTTAATACTTTTATAAAGATATTAAAGATAATTTATACTTTTTGGGCTAGTGGAGCCGCTCAAATCAGGTCGTCTGAAATTGTGGTCGGTGTTCTTTCTCTTTCTTGAGATGCATCGGTAGTGTATCCTCTCGTTTTCTCAATATCATGGTGGTATTGTGTTGTGCAAGTTCATGACAGGCAAACCCAAGTCCTGGTCAGTATGCACAGGACAAAACACCAAATAACCTACATTGAAATCCATAATATCTTTTTTATTATATTTCTGTACATTATTGAATGTAATAATGTCACAAGCAGACAAATACAAATACGAATATATGATGTATTATTTAATATAAAGAATATTATTACTATCACAGTCCAATTACTGAAGATTTTAATTTCATCAAAAAATTTCTGTTTTATAAATACTTGCTCGAAGTAAAATAGTTTTATAAATAATTTTTAAATATTTTAAAATTTGAAGATTAATATTAACATTTGAGAAGAAATAAATTTATAAACTGTTCAGTTTTAAAGATTTTTAAATGATTTTTTTAATTTTAAATTCTTTTAAAGAAAAATAATCTAAATCAATATTGTAGTTTTCACTTTAAATACATTTTTTTTAAAACGAATAATTGACAAAAAATAATTTCTTTTTTGTAATGTTGATATTGAATAAAATTATTGATGTTTTACTTCACAATTTACATTAATAAGTTTTTACTATTACATTTAGAAAAATTTTATGTAATAAACTTGAATTTATATTTAATAATGTATAGTTTTTCCAAAGTTTTTCCAAATCTCTAAATTTTTTGAAAAATTCTCATATTGCCAATAAAATATGACTTTATTTATTTATAGTTATATTGTTTTTTTAAATTAGAGTATAATGAAACATACTTAAATCAATTTTCAAAAAGTGAAATGTATTTTCCAGTATAGTCGGTAATTTCTTAAGACATTTTTATTTTATTTTTTGAACTATTTATTCTTGAAAGAAATTATATCATGTCGCAAACGAGTTTTAACTAGTATGCTACTGTGAGTGATCACAGTGTTGTAGATATCAATTATTTTTTCGCAGATATAATTGTGTTTTGTAGACATATCAAGGGTGAAAACAAATAGTTTTTATTCATAATAACACATTTTAATAAATAGATAATTGTAAGAATAATAAATGAGAAATTATAATCATTTACCTGAAGTTGATATATCTTATTCAGTTCCAATTGTCACTTGATTAAGATAATTGGATTTTTGTTTTTATATTGTAGTTAGAAGCTTGCGATTTATTACCAGTTTGAGCAACATTAGTATATAAGTCGGTTCATTTATGAATTTGAATTAAATTCCGTTTTTCAAATACTTTTTGTTAACGATTTTCTACACAAAAATATAGTAATAATATCTATCTTATATTAGCTAAGTAAAATATTAATTTCTTCAACAATATAAATTTTTCTTAATTTTTCCTTAAATTTTTTCTTCCTTTTTCAGTGATACACTTCGACATTCAAAGCTATCATCTTCATGATTCTTTTAAAGATTATGTTTTCTTTAAAATTTCTTATTTTTATATAGAAAATTTATCAATATTATAAAAATATTTTTCGATATATTTTAGGATTTAATTTTATACAATATATAAGTTCATATATATTCTGTGATCATCTTTTTCTATTAATACAGTATCGCTGAGTATAATACACAATAATAGCTTCACTTAGTTGTTAAAAATAAATTATATGTATATGTGTCAAGGGTTGTGTATTAATAAAACCCAAAAATAGAATATTTTCTATTTAATTTATTATTTTAATATCTTAGTGTTTGATTAATTAGTAAAATAGCTGTTTACTTAAAAAAAATAAGCGAAGTAAATATTGGTTTATTAAAAATAAAAACACAGAGAAAAAATTACCTGTTTTTTAACATACATTATTGGAATGTATATTTTATTATTTAGAGTAAATAAGTAACGATTTAAAAAATTATTTTGAAACGTTTGTTTCATGTTACATTCACCTCATATTCATTTTGATTAAATTTTTAAACATTTTAATAAAATATTTTGAATTAACTTACATTTCCATAAAACAATTATCTGATTTTATTATCATCACGAATTCTATTCATAATCATTACGATTATTTGTATTGCGGAGTTCTCTCTTTTTCTCTCTCTTTCTAAAAAGATCTTTATAAATGTGTTATTAAAATATAAAATAATTTTGTTTGTAATATATTTCTTTAAAATTGTAATTTTTTATTATGCAACTAAAAATATTTAAAAAAAGATATTAAAACGATAGTCCAGTAATTCAATTCTTAATGAAGAAATGAATTTAGATATTAAATAAAATTGATAATAGATTTTTATTATAAATTTATTTAATAATTTTTCGAAATTTTTTAATTTTATATTTTTATAATAAATCTTTTTTATACAATTAATACTATTTTTTACGGAACTTTACAGTAAAATATATAAATCTGTAATATATTCGATTGTAAAAATTATGTAGAAAATTTATAGATGAAAATAAAATACAAGGTAGTTATACCTTACTTATTATATAGTTTTTATTATATTCTCACAAACTATGGTCTTGATATATTGTCATATATAAATTAATATAATATATTATTGATATACAGAGATAAATATGTATTAGTACTAAAAATATTTTAGCTTTTAAATTACGAATGAAAAATAAAATAAAACGGTAATTATAGAGGAAATGTTTACTAATAAAATAGAAAATGAGCATGGATTTGTCCGTAATTATGGTAGGAGATTTATAAAATTTGTCTCTATAGTAAAATAATATTAGATAAAGTATTGAAAATTGTTAAGTTTTTTTTTGTTATATAATTGTAGATGATTAGATTAGGAATAGTTTTATGAACATTTATAGTCTATTACACTAATTTCTTTATTCTGAAGTATTTATGAACATATAAATAATTTGTATATTTTTTTTGTATTTAGCTTCATTATACTTTTATGTATCGAGAATTTATTATTAAAACTATATTTTTCATCTTTCATGAAAAGTGGATGCTTTTTCAACTCGACGGATATACCAAATATTTTCTATTGAATGTGCTGAAGAATAATGAGATCACATGTTGGAAAAGCTCTATGTTTCTCGTAATATAAGAAAACTAATTATTTAGCACATTAACAGAATAGTGAAAGATTTGAATTAAAAACAGAATAATGTAATATAGGGCTCTAAACATGGATTTATAATTTTGATACAGATGGTGATAATATATTTCATGTGGTTTATTCATTTTTCATTATTTTATAAATCTAGAATCTATTTATAAAAATGTATGAAATAAACATTTATTATAATAATGTTACTAAACTTCTGTGAGATATTGCATTTTGTAGTAATTTAAATATCCTAATATTTAAATTAAATTATTGCTGCACTTCTGCATTTTTTATATTATATTTATAATTATTATAAGTATAATATTATAATAATTATAAAAACATAAAATAATTTATGATTTTGACTGTTTTTACTTAATTATTTCTAGAAATAAGTTATGAAAATATTAATTCAAAATATACTCGTATATAATAGTTTTTTTTGTTTTTATATAAAAAAAATTGGAAATTTAAAATAATGTTGAATTACTCATTACTGCAATTGAGTTAATTGTATGTAAAATATATAAATAAAAAAATTCATTTATTTATATTTATGTAGCAAAATATCTTAGTTGAATGAGTAGAATTACAAATTTATCTAATGTGAGGTAAGTATTTTACATGTAGTACTAGAAATAATAAATATTTTTGTAACTGAATAATTGTAGTACTAATTTTACTATATTAATATCTTGGGTTAAGTTATTGCTAAATATTAAAAATTTGCAAATTACTGTTTCTTTACAATTTTCTAGGACAGAAAAGTATAGAGAATGAAATATTACTTATTTTATAAATAATTTTTGAAAAATATTTTATATCTTTGAGTGTAAACGATGGCTCTCTTCAATATAAATGAAAAATTAAATTGATAAGTACGAAATATTAGCACAATTAAGAACAATAGATATTATTTTCTTCTACGTATCTAAATTAACAAATTAGCTGTAACAACGTTAAAAATTTATTAAAAAAAATTATTCTTATGCTTTTATGAGTTATTGATTTTGTTTCTAAAATTAGCGAAGTGATTTTTGATGCAATTTTAAGTAAATCATGTTATTGTCGATAAAAAATAATTCGTATGATTATCTCTTGGAATCTTAAAAATTATAAGTAAGAAAGAATTAGCTTAGTTCTAGCTAGTCGGTTCTTTCAATTTAATTTGAAATGCCCCAGATTAAGTTTAAGTATGAGAAGAGAATTATCTGATTGTATTTTTATTTTATTGTAAGCTTTGACAAGTCTAATATTGCGATAGCAACTATTCCCACGTGTAATAACGTGTAATAATGCAAGGAAGCAATGGTCGACTAAAGCCTTTTAGTAAGCTGCCAAAGATTCTAGACTTTCCAAAGGCTTCTAAACTTCTGAAGACTCTAGATTTGCGCTGCTTCGTCAAGCGGTATTACGTCGCTGGATCTAGCGACGAAGGTTTCTGCGCGCGAGATCGTTTCCTTATCCAAGAGTTACGAAACGTGGGCACGCCAGAGATGTGTCGCACTTGATTGTTTGGCTTGGTCGCGTGATCTGGAACGTTGTGACAGGATTGCGTCGCGTATTCGTATGAGCGCATGTGTGGGTAAAGGAGGACTACGAGGGGAGATTTAAACAGCAACGGCCTAATCGAAGAAAGGGCATCGAAGAAAGGCGGGAGAAAGAGAGCGAGCGAGCGAGAGAGAGAGAGAGAGCGCACGAGATATCGTAGCGAAACGAAAAGTGCTAGAAGTGGTGTGTCAGATCTCTATGTGCGGCGAAGCGGGGAGCGTAGGAGAGTCGAGTGGGGATAGACAGGGACGGAGAGGGAAAAGCGCGATGCTTTTAAAAAGTTTTATCTTACCGGCACGCCCGGCTTCTCGGGCCTCTCAGACGCTATCGAACACCGGCAGGAGGTGTACGTTTGGCTTTTGCACCGACCGCGACGTCCTCGTGTCTTGACTACCTTGTACAACCAGGCTCTTTTCTACAGTATCGTCGTTGCCCTCGTCACTACAGGAAGACTCGTCTCATCGTATCGTGCGCACATGTGCGTGTTCACATACACCCTAGCGCACTGAGGTTCGCTGCCCATCATTGCTTGAGCAACCTCCTGGAGGAGGCTTCGGGCTTGGCTGATTGCCAGGATGAGGAGGACGAGCGGCTCGAATCGCGCTGTACATCTTCAGCTTGCAGTACTCGGCACTATTGTTGCTCTTGTGGTTGGTCTCGAGGTAAGGTTCTATCTTGCCCTGATTCCCAGACTTAGTCGAAGGCTAGCGAGCTGTGAGGCTTTCTTCTCCTTTAAGGAAAATTGATGCGCGCTGGCGTCGATTAAATGGTTCTTGAAACATTGACTCATCAGCTCGCGGCGTTATCAAGTGTGAAAATGCCCGAGATCATCAGTTCTTGCAAGACTGAGATGAATAGAGGATGGGTCCTATGTCCCGCGTATCTGTATCGCTCCACTACGGCCTTCGATCCTCTTTTCGATTTTTTGATCCTATTTCTATTTACTTTCTCCCCTTTACAAATTTTTTATGCGTTCTCGGTTATCACCCTATCGATGCTCTCTTAACGTTTGTTTAACTATCAACAATCGGTTCCTACGTATCTCATTATAAGCGTACTCCATTTTATCAATTTGTTTTATTGTTGAGTGATTATTGAGTTATTGCTTGTTAAGTCGCTTGCAGGAAGTGCGTCGACCGTTCGTTGTTGAACTTTCGCTTCGTGTACTTTCGTTTGCAAAACTAACGAAGTACAATGGATTCTACGCGCTGGATAGTTTGAAGAGTCTAAAGAGTCTAAACGTCAGCCTATTGCTTTTTATATCAGAGACATTTTTATCATTGATGTATAAACTGTTAAGTCTCAAAGGTGTGACAAGTTATTTTAATTGGACATAAACGATTAGTTGAATGACAGCATATACTATAATATTGCGCTATTGAATTATGGATTTAATTATTTTTTATTACGGGTTGTGATATTGGACAGTGAGTTTTAATTTGAGCTTTTTCGTATGTATTACTTTTATCCTTTACTTAAGTATTAATTGTTTCTTTTAAATCAAAAGTCCAATGCATGTGTCGTGAACGATCTTTGCATTACCTTTATTCATTTTGATATTTAATTTTAAATATATTTAAAATATAAATTTTGAAAATAAAGCTGATCAGATTTATTCTACTATACTACTATACTTTACGCATAAAAGCAACTTAAGCACTTAAGTTGCTTAAATCTATACTTAATATAAATATATTAATAACAATAATTAATTTGTTTATAAATATTAAAACAGAAAGACGTTATTTCACAATATAATTATTTATATTTTACTAATACGCTTTTGAAGAACGCCATTTATTGGTAATTGAATATGTTTTTACAATTAAATTTCTAAATTCTTAACTTTAAAATATAACTTTTAAAATATAACTTCTAAAATATAACTTTTCTATATTAAAAAGAATATTGTTAAATATATGTCAAAGTATATAGAAGATTTCACTAAAACATAATTATACTAAATGACTCGGGAGATTAATTAATTTAAATTAAATAGAGAAAGTAGTCAGTATAGTTAGATTTAAAAAATTTAAATATTTATATATGTTCTAAAAAATTATTTTCCATTTAAAACCTGTCTTAGGTGAAACAAGCCTTTCAATTCTTTATTAATTAAAATAAACTTAATATTACAACAAATTTTAAACATATTGTGTTAA
Organism: Wiebesia pumilae; assembly: GCA_018907045.1. Lineage (NCBI taxonomy): Eukaryota > Metazoa > Arthropoda > Insecta > Hymenoptera > Agaonidae > Wiebesia > Wiebesia pumilae. Next base: position 1,071,758 of record JACCHZ010000151.1, read on the forward strand.
TTTATTGCATCAGATGCTTGCAATGCTTGATTTTTATTTATTTATCTGTCAAATAATATTTGTTTACAATACTGAATTATTCATTTTCATCGAAATACTTGATATGCCATTAATATAATTATTGTTGGGTGCTTGCACTGATTATTGGAATAACTGGATACTCAATTAGATAATTGTTTATTCTGAACTTTTTCATATACAATGCAAATTCAAATAATTTTACTTCCAATTATTAAATAGATTTGAAAGCTCGTTTTATAATCAGCTAATGCAGAAATATTTTTAATAATCATATCATTCGTAAGTATACATTCAAATCTTTGAATCTTGAAAATAATATGAATTTTATAATATTATTTTATTTGAATTGTCGTATAAGGACCAATAAATGCTGCAAATACTTATTATATTATTACTATTTCACTTTGTTATCTATAACCTAGAATTACAATATAAAATTTGTCAATATTTTTTCTTCAATTATTATATAATTTTATCATTTATCTAATATAAACATATTTAATTTTTTCAATTGATTTTATTTATTTATGCAAATAAATAAATAAATAAATAAATAAATAAATAAAGCAAATAAATAAAATGTAAAGAAGCTAGATTTTACTTTTAATGAACTTTTATTTTACTTAGAAAAAATGCAATTAGTAAAAAGCTAAATGTAATCTTAAAAAAATGTCCATACTTTTATTACTATGTTAAAAGCGTAATTTTATTACTAAGTATAATGTTGCTTTTTAAATATGCTAATAATTTAAAGAGTGCTAAAAACTGCAAACTTGATTTTTTAAACTTTTTGCTAAATAAGCAATTTATTTAATTTCAAAGTATGAGCCACATATCCCTTATCAGTACTGCAACAGGTTAAAAAGATTAATCATTTTATCTACATAATTATTTTTGGTAATATATTGGAATATTAGTATTTACAAATTTTTCTTTGGATAGATAAATGTATGTGATTGAGTAACCACTCTGCTAAGGAGTATACGAACTTTATTATTGTGAACTATTTTATTATAATTAGATAGGTTTAGTAATTTGATTAGTAATAGTTTTTTTATTTTAAACGTTTGAAAATATTACAAAATTATATAAAAGTTTATGTTAGAATTCTAAAAATAAATTGTAGAAGCAATTATAAAATCATATTTTAAAGTTAATAAAAAATTCAAACCTTTTTCTTTGAAGTTTTCTTAATTACATGTTTTAATAAAGTATTTTCATTTAAATATTTGTTTAAAATTTAATATACTAAATTTATGTTTATTAAGATTAATTAGACAAAAATATGTAGTATGTTATTTAATATTTCGATATAACTTTATTGGAAGAAACTTATTTGAACTTTTCTTGGGACTCTAAAGCTTTTTCAATTGAGTTCTTAATTTTATTTGAATACTAAGAAGACTGTATTATGCACGCAGAATAATAAACAATATTTTTACATTTAAATTTTTTAATTAATAATTTATGTTTTTATATAACATTTACATTGTTGTTAACATTTTTTATTTAAATTTAAATACATTTTATTATTGAAATGAGTATGGTTTACTATATTTTAGTCATAAGTCTAGTATTTACAATTAATATTTGATATAATTAATAATTAATATAAATTCTGATTTATATTATCATAATCAGTACTTTAAAAAATGCAATATTTTATAATTTGAATTCCTATTTTGACACCACCGGGCAAGAACTTCATCGTTTTTTGAGCTATAATATTATTACATATTATTATTTTTTCTTCAATATTAAAAATTAGTTTTTTTCAATAACATAACATAAATTAGTAGATTTTGTGTACGAATAAGTAAAAATAAGCAACGTTAAATTATGTTATTAATGTAGTAAATATATGTACAAATGTAAAAATAATGTTACTAACAGCAAGCTATTTAAAATAATAAATATCTTGATATTTTTACATATATTTATAACATGTATTATTAAGTAGCATTTTTAAAGAAATTATTCAAAATTTATTAAAAACATTTGATACAAATATATTTTGTTATTCAAAGTATATATATTTAAGTGTGCTATGATGTCAATAATTTATGTAAGTCTATTTCTTATACATAAATTTCTTATTCATATTTAGAGTATTCAACTTATTTACAGTTGCTAAAATATGTTTAATTTTATGCAACAAAATTTATTTAATTTATAAATATTTTTATTTGTGAAGCTTGTAAATTCAATTTTACATTTGTCATTAGTTAAATAAGAAATTGAAAAGTTCACTTTCAAATAATTATTTATAAATTTGTTTTAAATTTTAGGTATTATATATTAATTTTAGTAAAATTGTGTTTTTACTAATTTTAGTAAAAATATATGTAACATTAAAATGACATAAATACTTCATGAATTTATTTATGTAGAACAATACACTGTTTGAATATACTACTCCATAATCCTTTACAATGTATTAGATTTGTGATGAATCCAATTATTTTCTTGTTTGAAATTCTTCGATTAAAATAAAATGATACTGTTAATAATATTTCAGTATGCTACCGTTTATAACTTAAAAGTGAAAAGTGCATATAAGATCTAAATATTGATAATTTAAAAATTTGTTTTTGATGTCTACAAATTAGAATCTGTAGCTAATTAAGATATTTTTATTTATATAAATATATATTATGTAATTATAATTTACAATTTAAACTTTTTATTTGTATTAATTAATAATTGTATAATAAATGTTTTTATTGAATTACTACTGTATTTTTTATGAAAACGTCTAAGTATGATATTTTATATATTTGTAATTGATTCAAGCGGTAATGGTATTGTAGATTTATAGATTTAACATAAATTTGGTATCAGTAAATTATTTTTGAATAATAAAGTTAAGAAGCTCTATAATTTATATGGTTATGTTAGGTACTATATATAATTAATCCAATAAATACATATTATTTGACATTACTAAGATCATTTTCGTCTTGCTCCAAGTAATGTTATTATAATCAATCACTTATCACAGTACAGACACAACATTTCATTTAACTAAATTAAAAATCTTTAAAATAATTTATTAAAATTATTACAATAACTTTCGAATACTTGTTATTAAAAAAATTAACCAAACTGAACATCGAAAACAAATAAAATCAAAAAATTTTTTTACATATATTTAATTTTTTAAGAATATATAATGTTGATGAATATGAGTATTTTAATAATATTATTTAATAATATTGCCAACTTATATATACTATTTTCCAAATTTATTTATTAATATTCAAAATTATTTGTTAAGATAATAATTATTTTTAATTTGATTTGTATATTATTGTAAGTTATATGATCTTATAATTATTTAAATTTTTTAAACAGAGAAAAAAGTATAAATGAATTATATTATATATATAATATAATATATTATAAAAATATAATATAATTATAAAAAAGTATGTCGTTTCATATGAAATAAGACAATTTAAGAAATAAACTCGTAAATGTTGATAAAGTTTACGTAAATTATTTTTATTTAAAAATAAATTTTAAAAAATTGAAAAAATTAATTATAGATTATATCAGAATTAGTTGCTTGTGTACATATTTATATGTTCATTATGCGTAAAAATTAATCTGAACTAGCATTTTGATTTTAAAGAATATTAATATACTGAACTATATCCTCTTTAAAAATAAATAATAAAGTTGTCTTAATGAACATCATTAGATTTTTTATATCTTTATGATATGAAAAAGAAAACAATACGGTATTACTAGAATGCATGTGAACTTATTTATTATCTTTATTCAGCTTATACAAAATTTAATGCTAAAAGCTATATTGCATTCATCATTTCCATCTTTTATTTATTTCAATAACTTATTCATTTTTAATAAGATAAGCAGTTATTTATTTACTTTGTATATTATTTACTTTTATACTTGTATATTTACTTGTATATTAAGTATTAATCTATAAAATATAAGCAATTATTGAGATTTTGAAGTGCGCAATATTACGTGAGTCGTAAAGAACCCTTGTCTATAGAAAACGAAGTTAGGAAATAAGCGTTATAATTATAATTATTTCATAAACATAAAAAATTTGATAAAATTTGATAAAAGATTTGAATAAATAGTTTCATTTTGGCATGGTAAACAATATTTAAATTGCGTTGGATATCATGCAAGTAATTATTGATTTTAAATATTCTAATGTTTTGAAGTAACTGTCAAATTAGTATTTTATTTAATATATAATGTAAGGTACCATAATTTATTTAAAATAAGCATTATTTATTTTACGTCTTTTTAAAGACGTATAAAAAAATCTTAAATAATTTCGTAATTAGGATATAACTGATGTGAAATAACGTATGTGCAATATATTAAATATTCTGATAATAGAAAACTTAGATTTGTTAATTGTTAAAAAATAAAGTTTAAATTACTTTTAAGTAAAGTACAGTAACAAATAGTTACAAAAATTGTTATACATATATGATACAAATAATCATTTTTTAGTAAAGTTTTTCTACTTTTCAAGTTTTTGAAAGAAGAAAGCATTGATAGTAAGGATATTAGTTTATATTCGTTAGAGTACAAAATAAAATGATGCAGTATCGCAATTATCTTTGTGATTATTATTATTATTATAGTTAACTTTATAGCTTTATAGGCGTTAACTACATAACATTATTGATTTTGCAAATCATTAACATTTAATTATTTGCGAATTTAGCTGCCTTCAAAATTGCAATTTTTTATAGACAATTTAGCGATAATAGTCTTTGAGAAAAGCCTTTACTTAATAAATGAAAAAATCTTTTAGATCCGTTCTGTAATGAATGAATTAATCTGATAATCGATTGTTCTATGAAGCATGAAACGAACGAGAGTGTGGATAAAATCTAACATAAGGCTAGTGCATTAAGGTAGTTATCATACTATCTATAAGCATGCAATTTTCGAATACCAATTTATATTTACGCTGGTCTCCTTATAAAAGGATTTCAATAATATTTTGCAAGGAATTTCGACGCAGGGATAGGTGGCGTCTTTACGCTATATTATATACCAGAGTTGGCATTCCTAGAACTATGCTTTAATAGGCGTTATGACTTCTTCTAATACAGTTTTTTTTTAATAAGTTTACGTTAACAGTTAACAATTTAATAGTGAACTTTGCATATAGATACATAGTGTTATGCTATTGAGGCTGAAGATATAAATGGAAAAATACGGTCTTGATTATTACACTAATTTCTGAAAGATTTGCCTGTATATTAGTATTTACAGCTATAAATTAATTCATTTGAGACACTTTATTTTTTGGAATGCAATGCAGTGATAATATATAACAAAATATTTAATATTTAATAAAATTATTAAATACTTATGAGCATAATAATCAGACATGTTTTTATTTAATATAAATAATAAATAATAATAAATATAAACTAAATTAAATGTACATAGAAATAATAGAACTGATGTATAGGTTTCGTACATTAATTATTTTAAGTTATTAGAACTGTAAATTGATTGTTAGAAGTGGAATGCCAATAGAAATTCTAGAAATTATAATATGTAAAAGCCTAAATTGCGTTGTATATATATATATATATATATATAATATAAAAATATTTTTTTGTTGCTTTAAAGAAAAAAAATTCTAAATCAAAAAATAGCATGGATCTAAAACTGACGATAAAAAAATAAAAAAACGAATATTGGTGAATCCTTCTTTATCTTTTTCTCATAAATTTATGAAATGGCCTTTTCGGATCCAACCAAGCATGCACGATATATATGTCATTATCATATGAATAACGCTTGAAGGCATTTGTTACATTTATATGAAATATATTTATTAATCGAAAATTTTAACATTACACTACTTATATTTACAGTGCATCATTTTTTTCTTTATATTAAAGACGTCATTGTTTAGTAATGATATTTTAATCATTTTACGTATAATCATCTTTTATATTCAATATTTCTTTCAGGGTGTTGGATAGATAATTATATTATATAATTATATTAAAGATAATTATAGTATATAATTAATTATAATTATAATTAATAATTCGCCAGTAAATATTTTAATTCGTTTATTTTATGAATTTCAAAGAATGAAATGAAATAGTAAAAATATTTTACACTGATTAAAAGTACGATAATAACATTTTATTATAATGATATAATGCTGTATGTCAATAAAAGTTCAGTATTAAAGACTTAATAATACCATAAAACGTTTCTCATAATTTTGTAAAACATAATTTAAAATTAAATATACTTGTGATACATATTTTTAACAGTATGAATAAATTAGTAAGAAATATTTTATTTTAAAATATTTAAATAATTTTTAAATTTATTATCGGAATAAATTTTAATTTATGTAAAAATTGATACACACACACACACACTCACAACTTTCTCATAATTCAAATTTAAAATTCAAGATTTACTTAAAATTTTAAATATTTTTACAGTAATTTAGAATCAGAGTTGTAAAATTTAATTATTATTTTTAATACAGGAGGTTACTTTAGGCAAATAACAACTGAATTATATATAGAAACACGTTTTCGGGCAATGCAAACAATTAATGCTTACAAAGTGTTTCATTCATTTGGTCACTCTTTTAGATTTTATTTTTGGATTTTGCAATAATTACCATAAACTGCAAATTAACAACTACAGTAAGTTTGAAAAATATTAATATTCGACTTCCATTCGGTAAAATTCATTTCACGCATTAATATAAAGCTGAATTTAGAGATTTGTCTTCGTAGTAAAGCATTGACTGTTGAGATTAATTAAATAAAGAGAGTTTTGCGAAAAGTGTTTACATTATATCAGGATATTATTTTAATGATTAGAAAAATAGAAATGATATTAGCTTATTTATATATATATATATATTAGCACAGATAACGACATAAAAGTATTACATTTTTATAACAATAATTCTGTATCTTGTGTTATTCTATGCAAGTTTTTTAAGTTTAAAAAATTGGACAGAAAATATTTCTATAACAATACGAAACTATATATCAACACAATCGATCCCTTATAAGGAGAGCTGTACTTCGAGATGTATTTATGCGGACTACTTTCAGATCTAGCATGAATAATCTCATAATGCGCAACGATTTGGGATAATTACGCCCACGAATGCGTCACGAGCAATTGAGAAATTAATAACACTAATAAATTTGAAATAGAATACAATATAAATAAATGATAAATGTTCTCATTTCTTATAAAATCGGAATTATAAAATTATCATAAATGGTGTTTCCCATTATGATCCAGAAATGTACTGTATACGTTGTTTTATTTTATTAGTGTTTTATTCTTCGAATATCATTGGCTAAAATAGACTACACAGCTGAAATACACGTGTGAACAATAAATATTTTCTATAGATAAGTTAACATTATATATGTGTAATTTTCGAACGTTTGTATGTATGAATCTTCTTTTTTAACATAAAATATCTCTATATGAGCTGAAATTTGTTGTAAAGTTTCAAACCAAATTTTTTTAAAAATACTTTTTCATCTTATAAGAATTTCAATTATAAGAAAAATTTAATTTAATGCTAGAAATTTATTTATAGATTTATAATTTGTAGAGGTATAATTTTGAAAAAAATTTAAAACAATGATAATTTGTAATATAGACATTAAAAATCCTAAATTGCATACTTATTATTTATTGTAAATTTCAAATAAAAAATTGTAATTTATGTAACAGAAAAAGGTGATATAATAAGCATCATGATTACTATGAATAAAAATTGAGAAAAATTATTTTTATGTTATACGATCTATCTTTAGCAAATGGTATAGTTTACATTAGGAAAATATAATTAAGATCTCGCGCGCGTGCACATATTTCATTCTTCATGTTTTGTATTATATAAAATTTGATTTATAATAAAATATTAAATTTAAAAAAAGGTAACTGATATAATTAAAAAATGAAAATTTTTATTATATTTTACCACTGTTGTACCCATACTTGCTATACTTTATGCAAGAATTTTTATAAGTATTCAATACTTTATTAATAAGTCATAAATATTATTATACCTGTAAGGATTTGAACAAAAGCTTTAATTGACAATATTAATAAATCTTCATTTTTAATTTTTTTATATATAATTTATTATATTATAATATGAAGAAGTAATCTTTATAATTGAGAAGAAAAAATTAAAGTGTAGGGGGCATAAAATGTTTACGAAAAATATAAATGTTAATATGGTACAGCTTTTTTGAATAGAGCTTCATGGAAAAATATAATAATAAAATTAAAAGTGAGAAGTAAGAAGTTTAAAAACTATTAGAGATATGGTTAAAAATTTATTTTTAAATTTTTCTTTAGCTCTATTAAATTTAAAAAAAATTAAAACAGAACCTTAATATTTTTTATGAATAAGTAAGTATGATATAAGAAAGATTTGCTAATCTTATTTGAAATGTGTGATGTAGAGAAATCCATGCAGTCCAACTAAGAGGAGAATCTTAATTTGTTGACCATACTACTCATCGTCTTAGATTTCTTTGCTTTGCTTGTATTTTCCACAAAAAATATATAAAAGAAGTTGTATAAGAAGTATTAAATAAAAAATATTGCAAACAGTGATTTGAATTTTATAAGTGTATGTATTATGTATTTCATTAATAAATTATTATTTATAACGATTCAATATATTTTAACTAATTAAAGGTAAAATAAAAGATACATGTTTATCATTTAGAGTGAAATTAAAACTTGAATGGAAACAAGATATATAAAACAATTAGAATAAATTAAATATTTAAAAATTATTATTGTATGCACCTTATTTAGAAAGTATTTTCATCTGATTTGAAGTAAATATTAAGATTTTAAAATTCTGTTCAAAATATTTAGCTTGTAATTTGAAAGTATTTGTATCAAATTGTAAAAAATGAGAGAGTACTTTGAATTAGTAAAAATAAAGTAGATAATTTGAATACTAATGTAAAAATAATGTAGCATATCAATGGATAAATTTTGCGTGAAATTAAAATGTCTCTATTTATGTAGTCACTTACTAAATAGCAATAAATACATATGTGAATTAATTTGAGTACGTTTACATATCGCAAAAATATATAACTCTTCCCTCAATTTAGTAAAATGTGATATGGAGGTTCGCGAGATATACTGTAAGAGCAAAAAGAGTTGTGAAAGTTCATATGAGATCATTCTTTCTGAATTGTAGTAAAGTTTTTACCTTGAAAGACAAAGTGCAGACACTAGGGACACTTCCAGTCGAGACTTCTTATTATTTAACTGCATTTTAAGAAAAGAAAAAAATTTGATAAGATTCTTAAATAATTTTTCAAAATTTTTCAAATTTTTCATTAATTCTTGAAAGATTTTTTTTTATAAATGATCTTTAATAAAAAATTTTTTACATTTTCCATGTAAATAAAATATATATAATATAATAAGGAATGTTCCAACAAATTAATGCCTAGAAATATCTCTTTATTAAATTAAATACATTCTAAATATACAAATATTTAAGTAAATAAATTACGTGTACTGATCTTTTTGATACTTATTAAACGTTTATTTCATTTTAAAGAACGACAATTTTTAATTAATAATTAGATAAAGGTGTTAATTAAAGTGTTGATAAAGTATGAAATTTTCGAAAAAACTTACCATGTTCATAAGAATATGAAGAATGCAACAGTTATTTAGTATGTTTTTTAATATTTATATGTGATTTCTTATATTTTATCATTTTTAACACATTCGTACAGTTTGCATGTAGTGCACTATTTATATGATTCATCATCAGAAAGATCTGCCGTTTTAGTATTTAAGTTCTCATTGTAGATTTTGTACTATTTAGAGTAAAAATAAAGTAGGGTATCCTACTTGAACTGGTCTTAGTACTCTATTGTCTATGATTTAAGCAGCAAATCTCTTCATCAACTTCTACATTGCGACTTGAAATTATTTATTAAAAAGTTTGAAAATTAATATAATATCATTAAATACATGTAACATAAAATTATCTTTGAATAAAATCACTTCTTACATATATATATGCAATTGTCTACATAAACTTCAATTTTCTATTTTTCAAATTATTTTAATATCTGATTAACAGTATTCAGAGATTCAAAAAAAGAATTTTTACGATTATTTCATAATATTTTAAGTATGCACGTATTTATTAATTTAAGTTTAATATTAGGATTACTATTACTCTAAAGTATAAAATGTCTATTTTGTACTTTATGTAATAATGAATTTAATATACAAAACAGTTTATTCTTAAAAAAAGAGACAGACTTACTGAAAATATGTAGTTTTTTTTATTTTTTATTTATTTTATTCTTTATTTTCATATAGTAGATTCTAAATATATTACCTGCAATATTAATCAAGTTTTAATAAAATTATAGCATACAGTTTTTCAATTAAAGTGTTTCATTTATAATTTAAAGTAATAAATATATATAATGTCGATATTTAGTTTAATATTTTGAACATATTTTAAAGTGATCTTTCTGTAAAATGAATGTATGCAATCCTTTTAATTTTTTATCTCATATACATGAATGCACGACGACAGTACAGAAATGCATAGTTTACTCAATACAACTGGATTTCTTTCAAATCCCGGATCTGACAATTGTATATGGTACATAGAAGAACACGAGTTTCCTTCTAGGTTTTTAAAAAATATTTCCCTTAGTATTTATTTAGGATTAATTTGTTTTTTTGAATCTATGAGATAAAACGTAAAATTAAGATATTATTAATATTTTATTAAAAAATTTGATTAAATAACAAAATCTAATTTTTGTTACCATAATATCTAAATGGAGAATATACTTAAAAATAAGTTATTGAATAATATTTTTCCACTAATATTTCTGATTTTTTTAACAACCTTTCTATAATTTTTCAAGTTAAATCTGTTTATTTAGAAAAAGAAAATTTTATTTAAATTAAATTTTTCTTGTAATGTAGATTAATTATTTGTAAAATAAACATTTTTATTTTAAATTTGATTATAATCCATGATATTTATTAAATAACAAAACCTTTTTCAAATTGATTATTGCTATTAATTTAATTTTTGAATTTTCATATTTTAAGGAAATGGTTAATGTTAAAATAAGACTCATTCTAACTGTGAAATTAGTTAATATTCAAAAAATTCTAATGGTGCAATTTTTCACTTTTTAGAAATTTTATATACATTTAGTAAGTAGAAGTATTATAAATAAATATAAATTTCGATTTTATTTACTTTTATTGTTGCAGAAACTTTACATTTTACTAAGTATGGTAAAAATTGATTCAATTAAGTCTTTTTTACAAATACGTATTTTAGAGTTATATATATTTTTTTACAATATGTCTACATTTTCTTGAATCTTATTTAAAAGATTATGTAATAAATTATATATAAATAATACAATTTAGTTCAAATATGCTGTTTACATACACCGCTTATATTATATTGAAAATAAATTCTACATTAATTTATTAAAATTATTATTTTATTTATTATTAGTATTTTAAGATTTTATGTAGTATTGATTATTCTGAACAAAGAATTCAGTTAAAAATAAACTTTATGTTTTAAACTTTATGTTATTATATAAAATATTAATTTTTTTATTTTATATTATTTTAACTAATGATATACAAAATCTGGTTTCACGAATATTGATGGAGCTTTACAATTGAGACTATTTGATACATTTCTACTAAGAACTATATAAATTATAGTATATAAGTGATAATAGTTGCACCTATATTATAGGGTTATACAATTTTATCATTTTTACTAGTTATTCAATTTTTTATATAAGTTTAGAATCTAGTGAATATGTCATTCATATTATTATATTTTTATATTTATGGTATAAACATAGAAAAAATTTTGATTTATTATTTTTTTGTCTACATTTACATTAAAGTATATAAAACTTAAAAATTTATAATGTTATAATTATAATGTTTCAAATTTTTTTTATATTTCTTTTATATTTCTTTTATATAAGAATTATTTTTCATTGAATATTGTGAATTTTATCATAGAATCCATGTGAATCTTAAATTTATATATTTTAGCATCATTCTGATTTATTAGAATCAAATATAAACGATAAATATAATTTGTAATCGCAATGATTAATTTATTGGTAAAATTTTAAGCGCTAGTTAACTTATATTTTGTTCATGTAACTACTGTCAAAATGAAATTATTCGTAATTTCAAATGAAAGTATAATATTTTAACATAACACTATTACACATAAAAATGAAATAATGATTTTACATTAATTATAATTAATAAATTCCTATGTTATTTAATACGGAATTCATTATATAGTTATATTTGATACCTATTATATTGGGTAATGGTTATGTATATGTATAAGCGATATAGGCGGATCATGCATGTATATTATTATAGGTGTTAATTAATCTTCTATAATACTTGTTATATCTTAATGATTGAGGAATAATATTTTTATTAAAATATACGAGAAGAATGTGTATTTTATTTAATATATTTTATATCCTTTTAAAGCGTTAATTAGAAAATGTAGGAAAAACTTTATTTGATAATTGTTTTCTCAATGGTTCTTTTTAAATAAATCTGATATGTGCTGTGCTTCAGGTTACCAATTATGATCCAATTATACGCACATTTTCAACGTATTAGGCTTTAATACCTGAGCAGTCTGTAATAACTATTAGTACGATACCACGTTTATTAAAATATCCACAGATTAGTGTATTTTCAAAAAACTGCGATAAAAATTTAATTTTTAATAATTATTCTTTAAAATATATTAATTAATACTACTATTATATTATTATCATTATTGTTGATTGGTGCTTGACATAAAATTTTCTGTAGTATTACTTACGAAGTCCAGCATTATATCTTTTCTTGTATGTTTCTGACTTATCACTTACCCTAGTTTTATGTGTTCGAAACCTCTTGAGTCACGGAATCGTAAGATTTGTCAGAATCGGAAGCCTATTGAGCGACTAGTGTTTACAGCCCTGTCATAAAGAATAGCCATTATTAAGGTTCTTTAATATACTCTAAGATCTTATATAACAATAGTTTTATTATTTTTAATTATTATTGAATATATTATTTAAAGTCAATCACTACTAAGAAAACGGTGTATTTTCTAATTTTTTTATAGAATAAAAATTCTATTCAAATGTACATTTTAATTTAATTAGATGGATCGTTTTTATAGGTAAATTTGGTTCTATATATAATTTTATTAATCATTTTTTATTTGTATTTTAAAGTATTAATATTAAATTGGAGAAGTATTAATAGAATATTTCTCCAAATAATTTTATTACACTCATTTTTTGTAAAAAAGTTCATATTTAAAAGGATTGATTGAAAAGCATTTATTTGTTTATTAGTAAATTGAGAAAGTCAAAATTAGCAACAAATTCTTTAATAATTAATATTTTACAGTAATAATTTAGTTTTAAGTTTTAAATTAATGTTAAATTTCTAATTTTCTGATATTAAATTTCTTAATTAAGATAAATTTCTTCAGCATAAATAGCATTCAGAATAGAATATAATTTTTGAGATGAAATTATATTTTGTAAGAAATATTAGAATGTAATGATAATTTAAAATTTTTAATTTTGTAGAAAAATAAATTTATATTTGATATTCAATTTTTATAATATTTTCAGCTTTTAAGATAAATTTAAACAATCTTTTCTAATAATTTATTGATAACGAATTGATATATAATGTTTATAGTCATAAATCTTTTCTGAAAATTTTTTTGAGTTAAAGTATTTGTATTTAATATAAATTTTACAAGATTAAACTTTAAATTTTTTCAAAGAAAATTTATGCTTAACTTGCACGTAAATTGTAGTAATTATAATATATTATATATAGTATAATAATTAATTTACTAATGAATCTTTATAGTATGAAATGAAATATTATACTTTATATAAAAGAATATTATGTTAGTATTATGTTTTAATATTTGAGTTACTTTTTAATATTATTACAGTTTAATGCAAAGATTACTTTTGTACACTTTTATTGCTTTGAAACATAATTAACACTTTGAAAATAGTTTTCTAGTAATAATTTATAAAATCGTAATGTTGAAAATATTTATAAAATTTATTAAAAGCTAAATAATTTTTATTGAATGTGTTTCAAATGCAATTTGATTTAATGTAAAAAAAATAATTTGAATATATTGGATTTTCTGTTAAAAATAATGTTTATATTTTAATTATATCTATTTATATGTTACAAAAAATTATCTGCTTATACTTTTTCCTCTATAGCTCCGTACTCTAATATTTTTAGACTTACGTATCTATCGAATCTTAATTTTATTACCTTAAAGGATTATGTGCATTAATTTTGCCATGATTAACTAATAGATTTCAAACCTTCAAATAAGTTATTTTATAGTACAGCAAAACTTTTTATTAACAAACGTACTAGTAATATTGTCTTTGTTGATTTATCTGTGCATTATTTTTAAAAAATTGTAATTAAATTACAATTTATTTTACAATTTGAAACATCTAGTCTGCCTTTTTATGAAGAAATATTAACAGAGTTACTGTTTAGTAACTCTATTTAGTTTGATTTACAAAGATATAATTCAAACAATATTGCCGAGTATTATAGATATTTGTAGAATAAAAATTGATAGGTCAGAGAGAATGTTATTTTCTAGACGGATGTTAAGAGTGCATAGATAGTTGTAAGATATGATTTAAAAATCACTAAAATAACTAAACTAAATAACTAAACTGAATGATTCTATTAAATGTTAAAACAACGTGAAAGTAATTAAATAGAAAAATTCGATAGCATTTATGTTCAAACAACAATTATCCAAACATAATTAATAAAAATTATTATAATTTTGATTCTAAAATTTATCTATTTATCTTACTATATATTAATTACATATTCATTATGTATAGAATGGAATTATTCGTTTTAGATGATTTCTTCTGATCAAAAAGCAGTTTCTCTTAATAAAGAGCAGAATAATTCCATAGAAATTTAATCTATCTTTGATAAATGATAATAATAATTTACTATAGATGAATAATGCGTATTTTTATAAGGCATATCATGACTGATGATGTATGAAAATCACGCGTGGAAATAATTACGTTAATGTTTGCATCGAATTGTGCCTACTTTTTATTATATCTTATTTTTATTGAACGATTTACTGTTTAAAAGCCCATCGATGCTATATTCTGATTTTAGAGACGTAATTTATCAGTAGTAGTATACAGACAAATATTAAATGAAACTTTTATTATATAAAATAAATAATGTTTCATTTTTACAAAACGTGATATGTAAATAACTATATCATATATGAGTAAAATTTAAAGTAACAAAATTCTATTGTAAACATTAGTATTTCATTAGGCGTGTAAAGTAACAGATGCTAGTTATAATAAGTCGATTTTTTCATTTGCTGTACTTTGACATATAAATGAATTTTTCGTTTGCACATGTAACGGTTTATATTAAATAAGTTGCATATGAAAATTTGAAAAAATATAGTCAACTATAAGCACTATAGTATTCATTGTAATAGATAGTTTCATCAATAGTATAATTTGGTTTAATTAAATTTTTGAGATAGTAATTATTAATTACCTATAAATCGAAAAATTAGTTTTCATTAAACTTCGATATTTCTTTATAATTCATCAATAATGGATAATTCAATAAAATATATAATAATCAAAAGTAATGTAGAGGGATGTTTGTCTTATTAATTTGTAATCGATCAGATTATATTGCGATCTGATAAATTAACAAATTTTTAGATATAAATAAGTACAAGAATATACCGTAAAGTATTTCTTTATAAATATTTAAATTTCAGAAAAATTATTTGTAATTATTATTATTAAATTATTATTATTAATTATTAAAATTCATGATCGAGTTCTGTTTCTAGACATCATGTATTAATATTACTTAATCATTTACAAATCGTAATATAATCAGTAACTGGTATCATTCAAATAAAATTTAACCGTGCCTAAGCTTGTAGTAATTATGTATTTATTTATAGTTTAATGAAATTCGGCAACTTTTCTTTTTCATACGTTTCAAATATTTCAATATCAAATAATTTCAATTTTTACTTTTAATGAATTTTTTTTATTATATTTTAGTGATTAAAGTCAAATTTAAAAAATCAACAAAAAAGTTAAAAAGTTTCAGATTTACTGGAAAAAGTTTTGAAGAATGAAGTTCTAAATATTATTAAATTATGGCAAATTTTAAGATAATAAATTATGTTTGAGTATTTCATATATCAAACGCATTTTCTGAATTAATAAAAACTCATATTTTTTAGAGGAAACTTTATTTCTTACAGGATAATATTAAAATATATAATTTTTGTATTCTGGAATTTAAAAAGTCATTTTAAAAATATTACTTTATAAATAGATAATTTGATATTAAATATATAAATACTTAAATTAATTGACGAAGGAGTAAAATAATATGTCCTTCTTAGACATTTTGAATTTTAATATCATCATTAATTCGTATTCATCTATCTAGAAAAATATTTGGATGACAGAGGCTCAATTAAAAATATATTTTACAGTACTCATAAAATTCTAAATAAATAATTTTTAAAAAGTTTGAAAATTTACTTATGACTTTTTATTCTTTCTTATTTCTTTATTTATTATACAAACCGAGAAATGTAAAGTTCATAATAAGATTATTTTGTGTACATGTTATTTCTTGTCAACGTATTTTCATTTAAGCCATATGAATTAATAGTGTTACTTTTTTGTATTAAGCATCTTTAATTATTTAACTTACTAAATTTAATCTCGTAGTACATTAGCAATAATTTTCATCTATGGAATGATTTTGACAGGTTTCATATAGTTACAATCAATTAAATGCGGTTTTCAAAACAACACTTCATGGTAATTATAGTAACCATAATTAGTAGGAATCAGTTAAAATATATAAAATGTTATATTATTTATATAATTCAACTATAAATTATAAAATATTAAATGCAATATTAATTATTCTTCCTTAATCAGTAATAATTATTATTTAAATCGTTGATAATTTAATAAACATTTAAAAGTGTTTATTCTTCAACAGCCATTTAACTAAAAAATACAAGGCTTTTATTTTTATGAATAATAACATTAATTATTAAACATTACGTAGCTTATAAGTTGAAAGTAAAAATATAAATTAAAAAATATTTTTTAAGAGTATAGATTCAACAGAATTAAAGCAAATATAGTTAAAAATATTGTCTTAATTGAAAAACTTAAAAATTTATATTCTATACCATTATGTCAAAAATGAAAATTAATTAATATATGCATTATGCATGAAATCTAATAATTGAATTTCAATTAATTTAAAAAACCTATTTTTATCAATTCTTATTGAAGTAAAATTAATATTTTTTCTAATTCATGGTATAATTAAAAATAACAGTTAAGAAGGTTATCTATATATCATTATTAATTATGTATAAATATAAATATGTATATATAAATATATGTATATATTAATTATTTAGAAATTGTTAGACATTTGAGAATTAAAAACTAAAAATAATAAATTACAAATGAAATAATATTGAAAAAAATATTAATAATAGACGATATTTAGATGTTTAGATGGATCTGCGTACAATTATAATTTATACCGGCAAATCTCAGAGTACTGAGTTTATAAAAAAAAATATTAAGCCACTCAGTGGGATGTGTTTATCACAAATTTTTTCAAGTCAATTGTGTATCTGTTAATGTATTCTTAACATCGTTCAGGGGTAGTATAGTTTGTTTTGTAGTAACCTCACGTGTGACTCATAAAGAACCAATTCTTATCTAATACACCATATAAATTCAGGATCAGAGTACCATTTCATTGCACAGATTTCCAATGTAAGCCGCACACCGTGACTGTCCATCTAATACTACACTATGCGCTATCTATATTTTAGATATTTTGCTCTTTCACCCTTTTTCAAATATTTTTTAACGAAAGTTTTATTTATTCTGATCTCTCTTATGAAGTAATTTTGATAAAATATATCAAAAAATTCTCTGATTATAAACTAACAATTTGTGTTCAAGGATTTTTTTTTTTCGTTAAAATGATTTAAAATTATATGTAATCGTGAACTTAAATAGAAGATGCAGAGATTTATTATATTTTTTAAAAAAGTTCTTGGTTTTATAGAAAGGATTTATAAATTATTTCTACAAATAATTTTTGAAGTTTTTGTGAATATATTGATTATTAAATTTTAATAAAATAGATTCTTATTGAAGAAAGAATACCTAATTAATATCACATACGATGAGCCTTTACTAGAATCTACTAAATTAGTTGGTATTGAATATTAAGTTCCTTATTGGTATTGTTTATAATTAACCTTATTAAAATTTTTTAACCGTCTCGTATTCATATATGATAAATTACTAAGTATTCTCCCAATAAAGATGAGATCCATATTTTCAGTTATCGAATTCATAATTTGTTGTTTATAATCTATAATTCCTTTTATGTTTATTTCTTATTTTAAGTACATATTTTTATTACTCAAATTTAGTGCCAAATTATCCAATATATCAACTAAAATTAATTCAGTTTAAAAGATAGATAATCTAATTTTTAATAAAAATGAATTCTGAACGAAAAGTACACAACGATTTTAAATAAAATATTATTTATTTCAAAATAGTTGTGAGTAAATAAATCTTTTGAATATGTGAAATCGTTTGAATAGTTTTTTGATATTAATAAAAAAATTAATTTTAAGAGAAAATTAATCTATGTATACGGAAACATAATAAAAAATGTAAAATGTGTTATTTGACAATGGTTTTTAAATCATTCAAAGATCAAATAATCATGAAGTATTAAAGATCAATCAATTTTTAAATGACAATGAAATTTCTGAAGATCAGTAATATTTATTAATATAATATTTTTTTATTATATTTTATTCAATTTTATAGTAACATTAATTCTAATTATAATCATATAATTACTAATAAAGAAGCCTTTTTGAGAAAATTCAGCAGTACATTACTTTACAAATTCGTTTCATTAACCAAGATATTTTTTTTAATATAATAATTGACTTTTATACAAGTAGAACTCGTGTTTACTTTTTATTATTTTTGTTTTCGATTATAGAGTTTTATTAAAATTGATATTAAGTTTATTAAATCATTATATATTTCAAATTTATCTTTATTTTGTTTCAATAAATAAAACGTTTTGTAATGTAGTAAAAATCAAAATAAAAATCAAAAGTATTATGATATATACAATAATACGTTTCATTTGATAATATATTTTAGATATTAAGTAAATATGTACAAGTGAATTTAATAAATTTTTTTATCAAATAACAATTTTCTTTGTTTATTTAAATAGTGATGAATTTTGGTATATTTTTGGTATATTCATGAAGCGGTAAAAACCTTATGATAAAATTTTATATATATTTTTAACTATGTTTATATATAGACGCTATTTTTTACGGTGATATCATTTTTCATAGCTTTATTATAAAGTAGTTTATTTATTAATACTTTATTTTATATAATTAATATTGTTTGCAGTCAAGTTTGATTGAGCTAATAACTGTTTTATGTCTGAAAATCATATTTTATTTATCATTTGATGCAATTATTTGGTATTTGTTTGTAATCAATGAAATCAATTTCTGAAATATTTATAACTTAAGTTATATTTAATATACAAAATTGTATTTTATGACAATTTTAATAATACTAGAAAAAACGAAATTTTTTATGTTCATAAGTAAAAGTTTCAGCTTAATTCATTATTAAAATATCCTATGACAAATAAATTTTAAATTATATACATTAAAAATTTTATATTTCGAAATATATTTATATTTGCTTGTATTATTTTAAAATGTTTAAATACTTTTCAGTTTTAAATATATCATTGGATATATTAAACAACATGCTTTTAAGTTGAATGTCACTACTGTATTACTATAGATCTTTATAATATTTACTTTGAATAAAATAAAATATTTTTAGGAATCTACAACAATTTATTACATATTTGTTACTAATTATTATCTGCACTGGAAACATAATATCACATACCCATGAGGATTTATGAATTAAGTTACATTTCAAAAGTTTAGATGTGTGAAGCTTATTTCATCATTATATTTAAAAATCGCATATAATTTATAAATATTATCATCATGTCAGGGCTATAAATTTAATTAAAATTAATTGCCTCTAATTTTGGTTTTTATCTTTTAAGGGAATTTATACATTTTTCTTTATTTTTCTTTAATATTCCTCTACGTATTGATATTATTTTATATATTAATTTATTTACATTTGTAAATTGGTGATTGCTTTTTATTTCTTGGAAGCGTTTTACAATAATATTTCAGCTTTTTTGATACTTATATTATGGATATAGCTTAATATTAAATTAGAGTTACATTATGAAATAATTATTTATTGACATTCTATGTTATTGTTTGCATAAACCTTCTACTTAGTTTAGTAATATTTAATTAGTTCTGTTGTATTTGTGGTATTTAAAGATTCTGATTTCTTAAATGATAAACTAACAATAGTAATATAATTTTTAAACTTCTTTGCGATTATTGTGAAAATTTTCAATTTTAAGACTTAATTCATCACAGTTTAGAAATATATGTAAGCTTTGTTAAAATTTAAAACTATATTTTTTGACTGCTAAGGTGTCTATTTTTTTATGAACTATTATTAGAGATTATGCGTTTTTATGAATTTGAAAATGTTTCTTTAGTTTTTTAATTCAAATCCTTAAATAATTTCTTTTACAAATATGGTTTTTAATTACACTTGTAAAAAGTATTTATTTTCAGATTTTAATTATTGTAGGTGTGTGTCTTAAAAACTATATCATAGCAATGACTGAACTTTTTTCTTAATAAATTGCAAATAACATTTTTGAATATGAATTTCAAAGGTATAAATTAAAAATTTATACAATCTCGTTGAGTTTTTTGATATTAATTTAAATGATAATTTTATATTGTATTTTTTTCAAAAAAATTTAATTACCACAATAAAAAGTAGATATAATTGAACTAATAAATCTAGAACATTAGTTATAGACCAATAATAATGGTTTTCACTGAAAAAAATGTTACAGTTTATATAAAACTTGAATAAGATAATTAAGTTATTAATTCTATTAATAATAAGTAAAATAGATACAATTGCATTAAAATAGATAATTGTGTGTAGATATAAATATTTTAAATTACTAGTAAATAACAAATTTTACTATAAAGTACAAAATATTCAAGATCTCAATTAAATTTTTTAGTGAACTTATAATTGATGTTTAAATAACTTTTAAAACTATTATTGATGTGATGCATGAAACTTTAAGATATGGTACATCATTACTCTATTGAAGATTAGTTACTTCAGGTTTTCTATATTTTGAAGTATACTTGAAATCCAAACCATGTATCAATGACAATCAATATGGAATATTGTATGGTAAACACTGAAATTAAATGTTTTCTGAAGTACATTTTTAAAATATTGGTTGTTTTATTTAGAATTTATTTAATATCTCAATTTTATATTTATAAAATTAAATTTTATTGCACAGTTAGTTAAATAATAGAAAAATTTTTATGGAGCAATTTTTTTAATAATTTAAATAAAGTTTAAACTTAGGAAATGATATTTTTACATATTCAAAAGTTTGTATGTACTTAATACATTCAGTATAACTTTTAATATATTGAAAATACTTTCAAGGATTTTATTATTAATTGTTTTTATCTTATTACTTTTATGTAAAAGAACTCTATATATATATATTTATTATTCTTTTAAATAGAACTTCTCTTTTCCATTATAAGGAATATTAATTTTATAAGAACTATTGAAAACCTTTTAAATTATTTCAATAATCTCGAGAGATTCGAATTATATTATATGTTTATATTAATGATAAAAATATACGGATTATTTCATTTCTTTGATATAAATAACATTTTAAATTTTAATGTTTTTTATACATTACATATTTAGGCAATAACATATTTTAGAAGATCAGTCTGAGTAGAATGAACTAATAAGAAATTACTTCATAAAATGCTTATAACTATAATTAGGTAACTTTTAAAATTTTTGAAATTTAAAGCTTTTTTTAAATCCATATCTTCCTAGATCTTAAATATACTCTTTAAATATTTATTTTATTTATAATATACATCTATTTCAATATTGACTGAGAAAAACACAAATGATATATTATATCTCATTTTTATGTAATAAATATATATAAATAAAGAAAATTACTTTTAAATAACGTGTTTTTGAAATAACGTAGTACTTTAAAAAAGATATTTATTGTTATTTAATTCATGAAGTACATGCAAGCTTTCATAAATTTTTGCTTAAAGTTGAAATAAAAGATTATCTTTCATAATTGTAATTATTTATCAAAAATTTTAAGATATTATAATAACATTAATTTAGTATAAAATACGTTCAATATAAAATATGTAAAACATTTGTATTTATGAGTAAATGAGAAATAAAAGAACATAGAATAATAATGTATTTTAGACACTTCTTGAGTGCGTCAACTTAACGAAAATATACGTTAGTCTCATGAAACGTGTTGGGTTGAAGAAGTGCGAGGGTGTGAAAAAGATTTTCTTGTAGAAAAGAAGAAAATTCAAGAGCGGCAAGCGACGCGTGTGGCGACAACGATCGTCTTTTGTCCTAAGCCTAGAAGGTATATTAATGTGAAGAACATGTTACAAGTACGAACAACCAAGAAAAGAGTAGACCACGTCGACGGAATACTAACGATCTATCGCCAAATCTCTCGAAAAAGACCTTGTTTAACGTCTTTGCATTTTAACAGCATTCAGTGCTTAGTCTACAAGTAACTTTTTTTATCATAATAATGGATGAAAGTTACACCTAGGAAGATAAATACTTTCTGTTGGTTTTTATGATTTTTTTCACATCTTTTATTTAAACACTTTTTACGCTATTGAGATAGTTTTTGATAGTATATTATTAGTTTTAGTATTTCCCAGTAATTTTTCCAAATAATGATTTTTTATTTAAAGGCCTAATTTTTAATATTTATTGAACTTACTATTTGACACTTATTACTAGATATATTTTAAATTTTAACAATAGTTTCAACAATATTTTAATAGAATTTTTATATAAAATTGAATAATTTATTTTCGTTATAAATGCATTTTTATCTAATAAGAATTTTATTAGATATAATTTATGATGATAAATGATTATAAAAATTCAAATTATTTTGAAGTTTTTAATTAATAAATTGCGTATTCTTATCTTTATAGCATATATGAAAAAAAATTAATGTTTTTTGATAATTTATATCTTTAATTAGTTTTAAGATAAAAAAATGAATTTCATTAAATTATTTGTATTTGTTACTTCTAAAGTATTTGAGTAGTTATTGAATAATATAGAAACTTTTAATAAATAATTAGTTGTTCATGTATTAAAATAAAGATTTTTTGATATTGTGTTCAATATATTCAATTTTTAGATTGTGATCTTTTAATATTATCAAGAATAATGTTTAATTAAATGCATCTTATAATTAATTTAATTATATTCATATTTTTTAAAATTAAAAAAAAATTGTTTTGGAGAGATTGAATAAATAATTTATTCTGCTCTAATAATTTGTTTAATTTTTACAATTTCTATAATAGATATCAAATTATTGGATAGTATTTAAATTATTAGTTTAATAGATGAAAAAATATCAAATTTTTCGATTGAAAATTTTTGTTCTTTTGTAAGACTGAATATGAGTTTATTTAATAGTTTCTTTTCAAATCAGTTTATAATCTTCATTAATTAAACGTAATTTTATAACATATTTTAAAATTTGAGTTCGATTTTTCTTTGAAATTTCATATATCTTGGTAATTTATTATTATTTTTTTAATAACAAATACGTAGTATAAGTATACTTAGGATTTATTGTGCTTGCATGTTTTGTATTGTTTTTTGAATATACACTGAATTTTTATATAAAAGTTTTGAAATATCATAAAAAAATTTGAATTTTTTTCATGATATTGTAAAAATTGTAAAAATTTGAATTTTTTTCATGATATTGTAAAAATTGTAAAAATTATAATTTTTACAATACTTTTTTGTTTTTACAGTAGATTTAGAAAATAATTTTTTATTTTACACAGTAATATTATTTTCTTTATTAATAATAATAATTTACTATTAACTACATCAATTTTGTAACTCTATTTAATTGTTCTCATTATTTAAGTCTTTAAATTTATGAATGATAAGTATATAATTTATGAATGTTAAGTATATAATTTTTGAATGTTAAGTATATAATTTATGAATATTAAGTATATAATTTATGAATGTTAAATATAAAAAAATTAAAATCGATTTAATATAATTTATGTAATGTGATTTCACGTGCGACATTATTTCGTTCTTCTTGCATTCATACTGCGCGCCGTTCTCTTCACTATTCTGTACACTCATGATGTTTCTGAGACGTATAAATACTACTTGTATTGAACTTACAAGATATTGAACTTATAACCTTTTCCGTGTTTACATTTAACATATATATTAATTTATAGAATACTATTAAGTTATTATTTATGACGTAAATATTTATTTGGTATTATCAGTTTTCAACTCGGTACATTTGTATGTATAATAACCTGATGAAATTAGAAATTTTTTTACCTTTTATCGGACACGTCGCGGTCTATTTAATGTTAAGAGAACGAAATATTAATATATTAATATATTGATGTTAGAGATGTTAATAAAATGTTAAAACATTGTTTGTATGTGGAAACATAGAATTCAGAATATTTTAAAAACGAGTACAAAGAATTGTGGTAAAATTTACTAATTATTATCTCATGGATCTATATCGTAATGAAAACAAATGTTCTCACTGTATTCATAAGTTTAGTCATTGAAGTCTGTAAAGTTAAACTTACACATTTTCTAAGTAGATATTTAACCATGTATATTTAATCACTTTTTGACCTATTATAAAGAAAACCACATTGCTTGTAATATCTCACACAATTTATACACGTAAATACTATTATTACCACGCCGTTTATGTCTTACTCTCTTTCTCTCTCTCTCACTATATATATATATATAAAATCGAACTAGTCTTATACAGATAGCTTTAGTTCCAATGAATAATGTTAATGCTTCTATTTTTGAGGTATTATCTCACGGTACATCAGAACTTTCTTTCAAGTTTAGCTTCTTTCATAAAGGAACAAAATAAATATACACAACGCACGTTTAATTTATTATTATCAACGTTTAATTCTTCTTAAAATTCGTCGAAAAAATTTGAAATATCATATACTCGCGCCATAACAATAGTAAAGTCCAAGAAACACTTTAGACAATATGTTTATTTCTAATTTATTACGTACAGAATTTTATAAAGGCGTACCTAGTGTTCACAGGTTACTTACCACCTATAATAAGATTCTGCCTTCGGGCAGATTGGAGAATAATTTTGAGTTAGAGATGAATTCACTTTGAATCTACCAGATGTCGAGTTGGGTTTTTGGGTCGCTTGATTTAGTAATGTATCGTATACTATCATCTGAAGCTCAGAAAGTTGGTTTCAATCCATCTACCGAGACTATATTCTCTATTTCGTTAATCTTAATAATGAACAGTTTATCACTAATGCGTTTAATATCTTATACTAATATCTAAACTAATCTAATACTAACTGTGGGCTTTTAGGATGAGACTAGATTACCTTCTAATTGCGTTTACTCTTTTGAACATATGCGTACATATTTTGATATTTTTTAGCTGGAATTGATGTTTCTTAGCGTAGTCGGAAGGAGGTATAGGTTTGATTATGTACAAGTGCTTTCAGAAACTGCTGAGGAAAGCGTGCAGATTTGCTGGAGCACTATCAATAACAAAAAATTTCCTTGGGATGCGTAGAGCTACGCAGTACAGCATATCTGTAGAAGAAGTTGAAGATCTTTGAATCAAGTTTTTAATTCGTACATCACGGTTCAAAATCGCTCCGGCCAGGGAGGCCTAGGCTCGCGTATCAAATTTTTTAACGACCTAAGGAATTACTTAATAAGTCCATTCTGTTTTGGATGATACGTCTTCATTCGAATTATTTTAGTTCTGACAATATAAATAAAAGAAGTAAACAGAGCTGACACAAATGATATCACATGATCTGTCGTAATTGAAAGTGGTATTCCATAATTGTCAGTATGCGAGGAATGATGTAGTCACGGCCACATGTTTGCCTGTATGTTCTTCAATGAAACTGCAAATGGCTAACTGAAGAATCTGTCGATGACAGTCAAGTAATTACGTTAGCTATTCACTGTAGACAATTAAATCAGTCCCGTATGCATATGGTCAAACTAGTTGACCGGAAAATTAAAATTATTGATTTGCATGCGGTTTGTTTTCTGACATGCCTTGTACCATCTATGCACTTCTAATTGATGCTGCAGGATTTTTGTATCAACTTCTAATGCTTGACTATTACCTTCTATGACACAGATTTGAAGATCATTTATCATTAGAGATTTAGAAGCTTCACATTCAGGCCCTACGTTTTTTAAATCATTAAATTATCTAATACTGTTAGTATGCTTACCACACTAGTACCAAAGAGAGTGTCTGTAACTTTGTCTATAACGTTGTCTTTACCCTTGACGTATTCAAAAGGAATCGAAGTATGTAATTCAACATTCTTCAAATAAAAGGTCCTCTTTATTGCAGCTTCATTCGAGCAATATTTGGTGACATAAATGAGAAAATTATATATTTGGGTTACAAATTTATGTCCTTCGAAACTTGACCACAGTGGATGTCGCCATGAGCTTCCTGTTATAGGTACAATAGTACTCAGCTTATTCAAGAATAATCCATCTGGTCTCCATATCCTTTTCTTGAATTATTGTATTGCTGCACTGATTGCTGATTTGGATACATCAGAGGTAATCAAGAGTGGTGTATCATGTTTTATGAACGCTGGTTTCAACAGTTTTTGAAAGTGACTTCAAATTTCTTCAAGCATTAAAACCACTTTACTGCAATTACTTTTCTCTTTCAGAAACTGGACTAGTGGTGCTTGAATTTGAGAAGGTGTAGAAATGCAGTATCTCTAAAAATTAATTATCTACAGAAATCTTCTCAATTCTGAGATATTTGTATGCTTAGGAAAGGTTTTAATGGATTCAATTTGGCATTTATTTAAATAGACAGTTAGACCAACTTCCTCAAACTTCTTAAAGAGCTATTTCAGATGCTGAATGTGCTTCTTGCGAAACTGCGAAAGAGTGCTCAAATCGTTTAGGCAGCATACAGATTGAAGATCTCGTATCAAGTTCTTAATGAAATGTTGAAATTACTTAAAGGGATTTGGAAATTCAATGACATGCGTAAAAACTTGAATAATCCAGAAAAAAGTTACAGTCGGTTTTGAAATGTTTTCTTGAACTATGGGAAACTAGTAGTGTGCCCTTTATAGGTAAATATACATAATATTGCTTTTGTAGCAGTCTTAGTTAAAGCTAGCTTAACTGAACAAGGTAATTGTCTCGTCCTACGTGCTCGACCAGAGAAACCTTGTAAGTATCTGTTGCTTCCAATTCACTGGGAGTTATGTTACAAGAGTAGGTTTAAGAGGTAATGGTTCTTAATATCCGGTAATAATCCAGAAAGCATCAGGAAGTCCGTTACAATAATAGCCATCTGGAAATTTGTATAAAATACTAGTAGAATTATCGCAGAAGAGCCAAATAAAGCGTTATTATTTTAATCGAAAACATGGCGAGATGACCTTTGATATAATATTAGCTTTTTTAATGTTAATTTTTGCTTTACTATTGTTCGAGAGATAAGAGAAAATTAAATTTATATTCACTAGGAACCTCAGATACATCTATTAATCATACATGTGTATTTAGTTTTCTTTCAAAAGAGAACTATTATTGATCGATTGAATAGATGACAATACAAATAATTTTCGATTTGTTAAATTATTTGTATAATTTAAACAAGTACGGCAAAATACAACTTTTTGCTCTTTGCATCATGAATATAATAAACACCGCTTTTAGTATTTTTTACGTTTCAAGAGTATTGAAGGCTCCTTTAATTTTGAGTAATTTCTAGGATAGTGTAAAGCTCCTTCTTGGCAATATACTGTCAAAAATATAAAAATGTAGCTCAAAATGTTCCCGTTGATAACCACAAGTTGATTTATTGAGATCCGTAATGCTTTGAGCTCTTTAAGTACCGCATTCTGCTTTGAAATGGTAATAATAATTAACTGCTTATTTATGACCATTATAGGTAGACGTACATCCATTAAATCATCAGTCGCAAGTGTTAGATTAATTAGACTTACAGCGTTCAAGATTTTTAGCAACTTTTGTACGCTGACTAGCAGAAAATTCAGCCACTCAATCTAGATAATATTTCCTGACTTTTGGTCGTTTGTTAATTTTCTTATTTCTTTCAGAAGTTTTGACAGTTTGCACTCGCTTAATTTGGGGTGAGTGAGACATCTTTGACATGTAAATCATTGTATAATTTGCTCTTTGAAATGAATGTATTTACCCTGCTTGGAAACAGCTCATTAATTAACCAGCATTTCTTTGAGTGCATCTTGATCTAGTATGGGAAGCATCATGTTGTATTTCATCTCATTTGAAAGCCTATAGTTTACGTTAAGCAGTGTCTCTATTCGCAGAAATTAGGTGTTGGGGTACGTTTTTTAGAAGGGCTGCAGCCTGTTGGATGAGACAAATTCCATCGCATACTCCTGAATTTGTGCATGCAGTCTCGCATATGTATCACTCAGCGAACAACCTTCGTTTCCTAAATCTCGAATCATGTAAGAAGAATTTACGGTAAAATAAGAGGGAGGAGAGCATAAATAAAGTCAATATTACCACGAGTATTGTAAAAAATACTATTTACGTAAATTTACTGTTATGTGTATTAATTCGACTTTTTCGAGAAGAACCATGAATATCACTAATTATGCAAGATTAAATGTATAAGATTATATATTCATCAAAATTTTACAAAGGTTTGTCTAGCAATCACAAGTTTACAGAATTAAATTAAGAATTTATCTATTAATTAAAATTGCCTTCTGTATGGTCTGCAAGTTTAATGTGCATACTGGCAGTTCAGTAAGGTCAGTATACCGGATGTAGAGATATACGTATGTATATCAAGTTGCACCATCTATACTAATTCTGATTTCGCTTGGATTAATGAACAACTTCGAAGGACGAATCTGCCTAGTATGTTTGTGCCTAGGACTGTGGAGTAGGCGTATTTACAAAGTACGCAGAAGACAGCATGAGTCGGCAATGTACTAGAAAATAGAACTGCAGCTTTCGTAGGATTTTCTGTAGGAGGCACATTTCTATCGAAGCATAGTGGCTCGGCCATCATAAGAACAAGTACTAAAATTTCCGCTTTATACTTTTATATTGAACACGTCACGCGCTGTTGCTACGAACTACTGATAGTGTCAAGGATGCCACGCACCAATTGGTCGGCAATAATTTGTGTAACTTGCTAGATTCAATTTTATATGTTTACATAGTGATTTATAATTAAAATTTCAAATGTGACTTATTATTTTATACTTACGCTACACATGTTTATTGTATTTATGTACATGAATATATATATTACATATTATGGATTATAGCTTGCAGTCTTTAACATTGATAATATTTAATAATATATAAGTTTTGAATTCTGTTTAAAGAAAAATAAAATATAAGTTTGACGCGCGCTGGTACGACTCTGATCCGTAACAACCACGCCACGCGGATCCGGACGTGTGCAATGACTCACCTGAGGTTTACGCGCAGAAAAAGGTGCAGTGGCGAAATGATACGCGCGGGGAAGAAGGCCCGGGATTTCCCATCGAAAGACTTCTTCACGACTATTGGCGCGGGTGTAGTGTGTCCGCATCGTTTGGGGCCTTAGTGGCAGGAAGCCACTTCCTGTCCATTGACGCGGCATGGCTTCGGGCCATAGTGGTGGAAAGTGCTGCGCGTTGATTACATGACGAGAGAAAGATTTGGAAGGACTCACCAGAGGAATACTCGAGCAGCCACTGTTGACTAGATAGCTTAAGACAAACTGTACGTCTGTCTCCTTTTGTTTTTCTTTGAAACCTTCCACGACCTTTTCCTTCAACTAACCGCCCTTATCAGGATGAAAGAGCACGTAGGAGTGAAGGTCGCCCTTGTTAGGGCGACTGGGATTATCTCATTTGAACACCCGGACGACATTCGAACACCTTGAAAAATCAAACGTGGGAACTTAAAAAAAGGATCGTCTGAGTGTTTACCTTTGAGAAAACATTTGAAAAAAATTCCACGGCGGCGAAAACTCCAGGCGGAGAGTTTCGGACCCTTTTTCTCAAGTTTTTAGTATGTGGAGAGTATGACATTTTTTATAATTGTAACAATCTATATAATTTCATTTTCAAAGATTTAAATAATAATGACTTCCTTTGAAATTTTCTTATTATATATTTTGGAAACAAGAATATGAATTTAAAATACTAATACATCTTTATACTAAATTATTATTAGTTTATCTGTTTAGATTCTTAAAGTTTTTCTAGATTTTGAATAATAATAATTATAAGTAAATAATAAAATCTAAATAGTATGTATTTTTTATATTGTAAGTAAAAATATTGAAAAACATAATACTTAAGATCTAATGATAAACTCGAACATGTCTATTAATTTAATGATACTGTAAATGTCAAAAATGTTCAAGTAAATTTTTTTGTCGTAACGCATCTTTCCTCGGAATGCATGTATACTTGTCGACAAAGTACATGTTGTAAAAAATTTATCTATTATGCTCACATTTCCGAGATCAAGCTCATCTTGTAGATAAGAAAGAATGAGAAAAAGAAAAAAGGTGAGACCTCACAGTAGAGTTAGATACATAACTTGCCCTTGGATCAGAGTGGATTAGATAATGGAATTGTGTATTTATATATTTACGCAATTTGCTTTTCTTTGATCAACTGAAACAATAATTTAATGTTGCTGCTCGTGTCCTGTTTTCTTGCGAGGAATTTCTAGCTTTGATTTTGAATAACTATTAACCGACCAGCTCTCCAATGACAAGGTTAGAACTGCAGAGTATGCTAGTATACAACATGTGTTGTTCGTTAGGGTTCGTCAGGAACCTCCAAGCAAATCATTAACTATCTTCGTGGTCAAATACCTTGTTAAGCTCTCTCTCTCTCTCTCTCTCTCCCTCTCTCTCTAATGGAGCAACTTATAATTTTATTTATGTATCGTCAGTTTAAAATTAGACAGTAAACCGTTTTATAGAAACTAAATTCTGTGCAATTGTCGAGTAATGCAACTATGTAAAGCTCGGTATTCGTCAGGGTATTAGCAGTAAAGAACAATTGTTATAATATATTATATAACATTACATTATAATATATAATACTTATTGTTGATTGAATGTTAATTAATGGTGATTCCAAACTAATCTTATTGTACCTTATGTCTTTGTAGATATATATATATATATATATATATATATATATATATATATATATGGAGGAATGTACGAGCTATCTGACTACTTATATTTGTATGTATGCACATATATGTCTGTGCTTATTAAATTTTAAGATTTAATAATTAATTATAAATTTTTTTATAAAATATACGGAAAATTGTTTTGAGTAAATATTAAATTAAATTAGAAATTTAATTTAGTATAGAAATAGTAATACCAAAAGAAAGACGACCTAATTTTTTGAAGCGTTAAAAATTGATAAAATTAAAACACAAAAAACTAATTAAATTAAATTAAAATTAAATTAAATTAGAAATTTATTTTACCGTTTGATTTAAAAATGTTCATATAATATTCATTTAATATTTTACAAGATTTAATACAAAATATTTCTACTTCAGCAATAAAAAAATTATTACTTTATAATATTAGTAATTAATTACTTTAAAAGTAATTTTATTCAGTACCTGCATAGGTTTGTGAATAATAAGTTTGAAATAAAAAAACAGTCACGAACATAAATTATTATACTGGAATTTTATTTCACATAATAACAACAACATCAACAACAACGATAAAAGTACAATATTGTGATTAAAAAATTAATAAGTAAATAAACAAAAAATACATAAATAATATTATAAAATCATAATAATATTGATAAATGTAATCATTAAGATAAAGTAAATTATTAGAACTATTAACGAGGATAATAGTGAAAAATTCTTACTAATTTATTAATGTTTATGTATCATAGAATACTTTTATCTCTTTTATGTTAATAAAGTGATTATAAATATGTATACAGAATAATTTATTTTAATTTACATGCGTAACAAGTCTTACTTATGTACCAATAGATGTATATGCATATATATATGCACATAGATTTCAAAATTATGTTTGTGTACATGTAGGAAGTGAAGTTAATTCCCTATAATATTATAAAATGATAGTAAATAAATAATCATTTTCTGAGTCTTTATATTAATTATTTCATCTTTCTAAAGATTATACATTAATAATCAATTCATTATTACACAACTTAAATGTATTTTATTGCATTTGTAACTTACATTTGAATTTTATTTATGTTTTATTAAAATATTATTGTTTACGTATCTATTTTCGGTAAATATATTAGTAAATATTTTAAAGTATTTAAAAGTACTTTATAATTAAGTTCTTTATTTTTTAATTTTATCAACAAAATTAGGATACTCTGAATTTTGCTTCTACAGTATGATTTAATTTCTTTTGCATATTGTTTGCATTTGTTTTTATCATTGACACGGCGTCGTAGAGTCACAAAGAAATCCTTAATAGTAATAGAAACAGTGCAATATCAATTTAATAAATACGTACGAATTTAGGACAGACATCTGTCGAAAAATATGTTGTAATAAAGTAGATTTACTTGTAGATTCTTGTCTAATTTATTAGGTTAAGTAGAAAATTGAACAAAAAATGGTATTAACTTATAATTTACTTTTCAGCTAAATCTTTGAAAATAAAATTTTGTTGTAACAAATCTTTAACAGTTTAAAGCAACAAAATTTTTAAAGCAACAGAAGTTTCTCCTTCTTGTTTTTGCATTGACAACATTATCCATTCCTCGTTCTGTTACGTTGGGCTGGTAAACACGTGACGAGAGGGAAGAGAACATGCGTCGGGGTGAATATTTCGGTGTATGTCAAGGTTTCAATAATGTAATACTTAAATGAAAATTAAGAATTTTTATAAACTGTAATAGTTATACAAATAAATCTTTTATATATTTTTCTAAGATTGAAAACTTATGAAATACTGAGTTTTTATTTCATAAAATTTATCAAATGCTTCCTTTTTAAATATATTTATTTACAAATATTTTAGTTTGAAAACTGATATCAATATTATTATTCAAGTCCTACTCATTGCAAAGTTTTTAATTTTTAGATGTGGATTTGCCTTTTCATATTGAAAATGAATAGTTGTTAAAAATATAATATATCCTATTTTGAATATTAAAATAAGAAGAATAAATTAAATTACCACTCTTTTGTAAGATTTTATTAAATTGGAAATGTAACTTCACATTCCTTTCGATATTCATTTGTATGCTTGATAGGAAAAACAAAGTTTAATTTATTGTAATTTTTAATACAAAGAATTTAATATAATAATTTAAAGAAAATTATTTCAAAGACTCTTGTTTAAAAATTGTTAATCACATAAAATAACAATACAATTACATAATTTAAAATTTCACTACGCTTGAACGAATAAGCATTGCATAATTACATTTTTAAGTAATTATATTGTAAGTCCTAAATTGCAATCTATATTTGAATTTTTTTTTGTGAAAATGTCAAATGTTCTATAAAATATTTCTTTTACAATTATTCTACAATATTATTATCAAGAAATTTATTATTGGACATATAGTTAAGTTTAGCTAAAGTTCCCGTGGATGGTGGCTCTATGCAGCTCTTCGTTTATCAG
Organism: Wiebesia pumilae; assembly: GCA_018907045.1. Classification (NCBI taxonomy): domain Eukaryota; kingdom Metazoa; phylum Arthropoda; class Insecta; order Hymenoptera; family Agaonidae; genus Wiebesia; species Wiebesia pumilae. The sequence continues at coordinate 1,106,017 of JACCHZ010000151.1, forward strand.
GGTGATCTGAGTTCCTGTGTCGATCTAAGCTCCCATTATTAATCCACATACGAGTACCGGCATGGATGATTGGAGATTCCATATCTCGATCGCTTTTCCTCCATGATCAGATGAAGTCTTTCTCTTGTTTTGTATTCACGGGTTTTTCACGACTTTGTGGATTCCTGTGTAGGTTTTGAGATCTTGCACATGGAATCTTTTCTTCTTCTCCTTCTCCTCGTCTGTGATCTCGAATATTACTGGTGAGATTCGTCTAGTGACCGTGACAGAATCTTCGTACTTAGAGGCGAGTTTAGCGTTGATTATCCTTCCTTTGTTCGAGGGTACACGGGATTTTAATAACACCCTGTCCTCCATTTGAAGTTGCCATGCTCTTCGTCTCAGGTTGTAAAGTTTGCTTTGCTTCTGGAAATTCCTTGCAAGGTTCACCCTGGTCATCTTCGAGGCATCTCGTAGTTGGAGGGCCGGTGCCCTGTGTCGAATTCCCTGCTGATGGAGAGCTTCGGGAGGGGTGAGTTATCGGATAGTGTTAAGATATGCTGGGGAGTAGCCTATCGCCGAAGATTATATTATATGCGAACACTAGTTCAGGCAGGTAGCGGTCTCAGGATCTGTGGTTCAAGCGGACGTACTGTGAAATCATCGTCTTCAGTATGCAGCTGGTGAATCTGACTGGATTGCAGTGCGGCGTATGAGGCAGTTCCTTTGATGGGTGATGCCGCATTTCATCAGGAAAGTCGTAAATTCTGCTTACCGTTGTCTATGATGATTATTATTGGGCATCCGTGTTGCAGTACTACAAGTTTTCTGAACTTAGGTGCTACGGTTGAGCTGGTAGCCTTCTTGATAGAAGCTATCTCGATCCACTTGGTAAAACGGTCCTGCATCGTCAGATGCAGTGTTTTATGCAGTCATGTGTTTTGGCTATGTCAAGTTGATTAGAGGCCATCAAGATCATTTGCCAAGGTTCATCATCATCTCTGTTGGGGACTGCTGCTGGGACTTAGATATCTGGCATTTGTTGTAGCCGCGTACGTACTTGGCGTTTTTGTCAAAAATTTTTGGCCAGAAGTAGTGTTTGGTGATCCGACTCATCATTTTTGCGATATCAAGGTGTCCTGACGTTAGAGTGTCATGACTCTTGGTGAGCACTTTGGTACGTTCTTCTCTCGGGATGCATAATTTCTAGGCTGCATCTTCGTTGGTATCCTTGAAGTTGAGAGAGCTGAGGGCCCGGCGATATAGATGGCTTCCAATTATGCGGTAGTTCGGGAGCTCTAATAGTTTTGCTGACGCGTCTTCGTACATCTTCTTATATCATTAGCATGTCTTTATTACAGCTACCATTTCTCTTGCCTCTCGAGATACGGCATCGGCAAGGGCAGTTTCAGCCCCTCATTGGTTCTACACTTCGAAATCCCATTGACTGAGTTCTATGGACCAACGATCGAGTCGGCCTAAGGGTTTACAATCCTTTCGAGCCAGCGGAGGGCCTGAGGATCGGTGACTACTGTAAAATTATTGTACCCGAGGTAATCACGTATTTTCCGTATATCCCATAAAATTTTCTTTTCGTGGTCGAGTAATTTCTTTCGGCTTTATTGAGAGTCCGGTTTTCATAAACGATTATCCTTTCGAGTTCGTCTAGCTTCTACGAAACTACCATCCTTAGTCTTTCATTACTTGCATCGGTTTCCAGAATGAGTCTTCGAGAACTCGAGGCAGGTCAAGACCGGGGCTTTTGTTAACCGTCTGCAACTTCTTTAACCAATTGACTCTGAGCTTGTCGAAAGCAATCTGCTGTCATTCTCACTACTCCCACTTGGTTTGCTTATGAAGAAGCACGTTTAGTAGAGCAGTGATGGTGGTGACATTGAGGATGAAACCGTGGTATCACGATACTACACCGTTGAATTGGCGCAATTCCTTGATGTTCCGCGGCGGGTGGAAGATGGCGGTTATCTTATCGCGATCATTGTGAATTTCTTGGTCGGTATTGCGATGGCTTAAACGTGAGGTCTCTTCGTCTGAATTGGCACATGTCTCAATTCGGCTGCAGATTGGCTTCCGCAGGCGTGGTAGTATCTCTTTCACTAGTATGAGGTGTTGTTGGAAATCGGCATCACAATAAGTATGTCATCTAGATTACAGAATACTTTTGGATCCAATGAAGTCGTGACGATTCGATCTACGAGACGCTAGAAAACAGCGAGAGCGAAATGCAATCCAAACGGTAGAACCGTGAACTTATCCCTTGGTTCTACCTGCCTTTCGTCAGAGGGACCTGTGAGTATCCGTTCCATAGATTTATTATGGAAAGGTATCTGGTTTCCCTCAGTTTATCCAATTTATCGCATTTAGTCGGCGAAAATTGACACAAAAGCGGTATTTACCGTTCTTTTTCCGTGCCAAAACTCAACTCCATGGACTTTTTGATGCCTCGATCATCTCTTTGGCTAGCATTTTGTCTATGTGCTTGTTTCACGGGCGATATCTTTATTTGATAGCTTTCGTATCCAATAGGTGTATATCGTATTGGATCAGATGGGTAGGCTCTTTAATTGTCTAGGAAAATCATTTCTCTTCTCTAGTAGACGGTCTAAAGCGTCGTGATCTTTGTCTGTGGGTGACAACAATCCCAAGGTACATGCTAAATAAAGTGTCGATGGCGGGTACAGAACCTAGTTATTAAGGCTAAGCCGTAATGCAAGTTAACTAAGAAGGTCCATGCCTATCAGAGCCTCGAAGTTGAGGGAATTCAATACCATAAATGAGGCAGGGATGCAGTATCCTTTGACAGTAACCGGGCCTCTCAGGCTCTCTTGGATAGCCTTTTCAGTGCCGTTGGCAAGGAGGGCGACGTAGCTTAGAGGTATCGCTTTCCACTTTTGTTAGAGGCACCACTCTGCTGTCATTCCATTCATTAGCGAGGTGATGACCCCTGTATCGACGAGGGCTTCGACGCTTCTGGAGCTAATGTAGACAGTGAAATAGCAGCGTTTGTCTCGGTGGTGGGGGTAGAACGGAAGAAAGAGAAGCAGAACACCTTGGTTTGTTTCGACTAAACATAAGTATGACAAGGCTCCTTATATCACCAACAGCATTAATTATTGTCATACTGGATGTGACTCGCGGCTACGCCAGGATAACGGAGAGTTTCTTTCGCGCTTCATTTTTGCGTCAAGTTATTCGATCCGCTGTACGAGATCTGCGATATCCATAATCCCTTCATGTTTTTGCGAATCTCATCTACTTGATCAGTGTATCCTCACTATTGGCGCATCAGGGTGCACAGATTGAGCGCGAGCGATCAGAGGCTTTCATTTGGGCCCTGTTGCCTTTTATTGATTTGCCGTAAGAGTGCCGTTCTTTCTGCAGAAGGAAGGAAGAACCTTCAAAGCTGATCCTGGAAGTCCGTATGATCCCAGTATTCCTGGTGAAGCAGCGTTTCACCACGCAGTACCTCTGGTATTCTTAGCAGGAGCTGCGTGTCCGAGAGTCTGTATGCTGTTCTGAGTTCGGTGATTCGCTTCAGAAATGTGTAGGTGTTCTTACCATCGAAGTGGCAATTACACCTTCTCATTCAGTCTAGTACGCGACAATCGTTGGGCATGGAGTATTTCCAGAGAAGGTTAGGATTCTCTAGAGTTTTGGGCTATAGAATAGGCAGTTAATTTTGAATGATGTCAAGGCAGCGACACGCTGCGATGCCAGGACTTCTTTCAGTTGCTCGCAGGTCGCTGTTGAGATTGATACGGTGTGTTTCAGTATACCTTCGCCTCCAAATTCTAGTTTGCATATACATTCTTTTCGTTCTAATCATCTAGCTGCTGTTCTTCCTGGTCTGCATACCAATCTTGATAGAGTTCTTCTGGACAAACTTTGTAAGCCTTTGTCACAGGACGGTGATGTTTCATTACGTTGGGAGTTGCTGTTTCTCCAATTCTACGATAACCTCGGCTTTTGTTAGATTTGAAATTCAGACGTACGGCATTTTCCGTGTTTTATTTTTCTCTTTTTTAGGTCTAACCGTAACTTTCCTTTACTACAAAATCGCTTACCTTATTATAAATTGTTATAAATCTACTATAAATTATAAACTTACACTTTTCACCCTCACACACCTATGCACACGCACTTTATATTTTTTTAGCGACGAATTCCTCCATTGTAAGCTCATCTTACATTTCAATAAAGACTCCAAAACTTATAAATCTATTTTTAAATTAAATTCATACAGCGATAAATTACATGTGATAAAAAAACTGAATACATTGGACTTGTGTGCAATACATGTTTGATTGAAATATGCAGGAAGTGATTTGTTATTTGAAGCTTTATTAAAAAATTAGTAACCCTTTGTGGATTAGTAATTCGAATATTAAATTTATGGTTACTGTAAAAACAGCTATTTTAATTACAGTCAAACATTGTTCGACAACCGAAAATATGCAACTCAAAAATTTCATTCTTTGGTTCTGATACTTGACATAAATGGTAAGTTACTTAAGAATATAGGTGTTATGTTTGTTTAGATATCATGAATATATAGGTAATCACTTTTATATATGAATGAAACTAGTTAAACTCTATTTTTAAGAGCAAATTTAATAGCTTTGAAAAGCAATCGATATATATGTCAAATTATTTCAATCTTTGTTCTAATTGACTGAGTAAATCGAAGCATCATTATTTTAGTATTGATTTGTTGCACGCTGATATCTAGAAAAAATATATTGGAATTTATATATTTTTAAATATAGTTCGTAAACAAAACTCAATGAGGTAACAGTTAAAAATAGTTAAGATAAGTGCATGTACATTAATATAATCAATTTAAAACAATTAGTAATCTAAAGTGAAAAAAGTTATAATTTGACAAATAAAAATATGAGATTTCTTATAGGTGAGTCTAGATATTAATATTATTTTATTTAAATACCTATTAAAAAACTATATAGAGATTTTTCTGAAAATACCAAACTTGGATTACAATAATATATTTACTTTCCTATCAATTGATTTTTTACTATGGTTCTTCAAATTTTTTAATAGAAAAGGCTTAATTTGATATAGTTCAGTGCCCATTCATGCTTTCGATAAAATTAAGTTAATTACGAAAAGAAAATATATTTATCAGTTATATATATATGTTATCTGTTATTACTATTTTTTTACTACTGAAGAGGCTCTAAAGTCTGGAGAGTTGTCTGTCTTCATGAAAGATCTGGGACACTTAATCTGTACTAAGCGCTGATATAGAAAATTAATCGAGTAGTCTGCGGATCAGCTTTAAACATTATCTAGTCGGCCATTTTCAATGTTGAATTATTTATTATTTTTATTTTTTTAAATTAGATTTATTTTCAGATTTATATTAATTAATTGATAATCTACAAGGTCCACTAAATTTAGCTACGATAGTTGAATTGACTAGAGTAAGAGTTCTAGCACAATAAAATCGCCCAAATTTATTCATTTTTTCATAGAGTATCTAATTTTTATTAATTTCATGCAATTTTGGTAATTTCGACAAATCTTTTAAATTCGATAATGGGTGAAAAACAATTTCGTTTCCTTCCAAGTTTTCAGTTGATTACGTTTTTGATCCTTTTCAATTAAATTTGGATAAAAACTACCTGTTAGAGTTATTTATAGAACAATATACTTCTTACAATTAGAGTTTAAATTATTAATATTACTTAGTCCTTTTACTTATACTAAACCAGAAATTTTAAGCTGAGCAAAAAGTTTAATTTTCATCACAGCAATCATCTCCATAACTGTAGCTGAAATTTTCGTATCATACTTTTGTATGAGTATACGTTCTTACATTCGTCCAACTTTGAAAAGCTCTTAATAAGAGGTTTTAGAATACTGGCCACAATGGTGCTTTTTAATTTGAGTCACTACTGTAGTGATTCTTTAAGAGATCTATTTTAATTTTGTGCATAAGTGAAGATATCATTTAATATAATTAAATAATTATTTTAAGTACAATCTACTGGAATGCATGTATTTATACTTTAAGTACTTTTTTCAAAAATTAATAACTAGTAAGACAGATGTACATAAACGTAATACATATTATTTTGGTAAAAAGTATAAAGAAATGTATGGATTTTTTAATATTTTAAAAATATTTTAGAATTTGGATGATTATGTTAAAATAAAAATGTATTAACTTGTATTAGACTCTTTTTTAATTTATTAATTAAAAACTAGAACATTCTTTTTGCATTATCTTTCTAATAATTTAAATATTTTTATAATGTGAGCTACTATCACAATATCAGATTTTCTATAAATTAAAATATATTTTTAATATACGAAGATAAAACATTAGTTGAGACATTAGATTTTTTTTAGATAACTTATTATATAAACTCAAAGCAAAATAAGATCTGAGTCGGAGAGGTTGAAGAAGAAAAATACAAATTGTAATTCTCTTTCAATCTGTGGCTAAATTATGTTCTTATTTTTTACATTTCAAATTATACGTATAATTACATTTTAGAAATTTATTACGAAAATTATTCTTAGGGAGTTCCAGTTATTTTGGCTTTCTCTTACAGTTTTAGTTTAATAGGAGTAAAGAGGGGGCATAGCTTGTCCTTTTTCTTTGAACTTCAAATTTTTGCCTCTCTTATCGTTAAGATTTATCTTATTATCTCGTATGTGTTTATCACAAAGAACTGTTTATTATTTTGTTCGATATATTTTCTATCATTTATAAAACTTAAACGTTATTTCTTATGTCGTAATTTTTTTGGTGCAAGTATAAGAGCGGAAATAAGAGTAAGTTTGTGTAAACTATTCTCATCTTTAGAAAGATGGTTCTTAACATTTCACTTATTATTTGGCTTCTTTTCAATAGTAAACAACAAAATTTCAATGAGATTTCTTATTCTTTAGTTTTTTCCTCTGTTTCATGAGTAAAGTATCATAATTTCGTTAGTTAATAATACATAAGTAGAAGAATTGATTCTTAAGAATCAAGAAGTCTACTCTTAAAATATTTTTGATGTTTTCTTACAATAGTTAGATTTAGGGGTTCAAACTATTGAAATCAACAGAAAATCATGAATATATTTTTTTCTATAATTATTTATTTGCTATTCCCATAACTGTACTTATTTTTTTGAAAATGTTCATATCGATGGAAAATTCGACGTCCATAGCTCAGAAAACATAAAGTAATATGGTTCATTGTATTAATAGAAATAATTTTCTTTTTACAGAAGTTAATAAATATATATTTAAACAAAATCATTAAAATTGCATTCATCTGTTACTAGAATTCAAAAGAGTACAATTTAATTTAGTCCGTTTTGTAAGGCTTCACTATTTCTAGAATATAATTTTTTTGGTATATTATCTACCACTTTTAGGAGAGTAGATTACTAGAGGTAGAGCAGAAATATTAATACCGTAGATTCTGAGACCGTATGTCAGAGGTATGTGACATGAAGTAACGTTTTTATAGTAACTACGTTTTTAAGTAACTAATCAATTAAAAAAGTGCTTTACTAAAAATATATTGCATATGTTAACTCCCAATATTAAAATTTGCTTTTCCAGATATAATTGTTTTATTGTATAATCTGCAGTGTTAATAAATATCTATCGTGCATGTAAAACCGTAATTTCTTAAGATATATTTTTTAAAGATATTAGGAAAATTTAATATAAGTTATGCTATATGCCTTCAGTAACTAGTAGATATGTATTACAGTTTTCTTCCTTTAACTAAGCAACGAAAACAAGTGTCAGCAAAAACGCTGCTCGAACACGAGATGGATGACGTCATGTTGAGGAACATGAGGGTGCACAGTGCGAAATGAGTAAGTGAGAGAATGAGCGGTAGGAGGGGAGCGTAGTCACGCGCTAAGGCTAGTTGACCGCCTGCCTTGCCATTGCCGCTTTACCAACAAACTCGCGCAGGCTTACTGTGAGGATGAAAAACGGATCTTCCCCGCTAGGCGGCGAGAGAGAAAGCGAAGGAGGGATAGCCTTCTTCTCTATAACTCTAAGAGTAAGAGAACAAGCGTGAAGCTTGGAGATACGAGAGGACAAAAGAGAGTACAATGTATCATAAAATACGAAGTGTAAAAGTGTGAGTACAGAGAAGCGTAAAGCGAGCGGAAAGGTAAAATAGGTAACATCCTGACCTCACCGAGAGTAACGGATTTAGCGCTCTCTCAGCCTGGCTATCCGCATATCCCTCATTCGGACGTGTAGTAATAATTCAAGCTCTTTGAATGCATGTGGGTGAACATGCATTCGCGTAACTAAACTATAAGCCATAAATATTGTATCGCCGTCGATTAATGTAATTAATGTATGTAATTCTCGCCGTCGTGTGAATAGAAATCAAGCTAGAGTAGGTTATTGCGTTATATCTAACTATTGTAAGCTTTCTTTTATAGAGTCAAGCAGCCTAATACTGAGACTTTAATAAATCGAACATCTTTTTTTTATTATTAATAATTCTAGAGTTAATTTTTGTTGACCCTTTCTGAAATCCACTCTCTTTCCGTCCTAACGAACTGTATAACGGCGAGTTGTCTCGGCTGTATAACGGGTAGCAAGGAGCGGATAAGAAGGCGCCGCGGAGGTCGTGCGTCAGATCTCTCGCACATAACAACAGGAGCTAAAGTAGGTGAACCAGAACCACCGAGATAATACAACAAATCCGTCACAACTATCTGCCATTATTTTTCGCTTTATAGGGTGCATCTCTGATAGTTCTGTAATGTTACAAACTATATTTTTAAGAGGTTCGATTTACCACCGCTTGTATAGTTGAATATAGAGAGAGACTACGTAGTTTTCACGACGTTTTCCGATATTTTTTCATAGGTGGTAAACAGAATTTTGAAGATTTTATTTATTGCCTCGGAATTTCTGAACTTATCTGTAAGAAGATTATTATACATGCAAAGATTTTGAATTGAAATCTTCAAGAATTACGTTTAAAATTTTCTTTTAATTTCATATATTAAAATGTTTATTAATTATACTTATTTACTACTTTTCTTTTTTTTGGTTTTTACAGTCAATAGAAATATTTCAATGTGGTTTTTATTGCTTTCTGTACTATATAATGAAGGCGTCGTCATCTTTTACAGGAATGTTTTTATTTCGATCATTTACCAATTAATGGAATGTTTTCTTCGATTATATATGCTTTTCAGTATTATATAAGTGTGGTGATTATTCATATCAATCATCACTTTAATTAATGTCATTATCAATATATCATTTGACATACTCTACAAAGTAGACTCACTGTATTCGAGAGTTAGATTTAGTGTATTGGTGTTCATTTTTGTGATTTTTGTATCTGAGAGGTGTAATATATCCTGTCTGTTCTATTTATATAATTTTTAGAAAGAGTTTGATCATCTGTAAATCTTAAGGTGTTAAAAAATAAGGTTAATAATAATAATAATAATATTTTTACAATTATTAGCTGGACGTATCTTTGTTATTTGTAACAAATTACTATAAAGCAAAATAATAACTTTCTAAAATTGCTAAGAATAATTATTGTAAATAAGTATTTGCTAGTATTTTTTTAACAGTTATCTACTTTGAGAATAATTGTTAAAAATCCCATTATATTATATTTTTAATATATCAGTTAATTTGCGCATAAATGTAGATGAATTATGTTAATAATATGTTATAATTAGATATTTAAGAATTAGTAGTGAAATCTATTATTACTTAATACTATAGTATTATTACTTAGTGATATAATAAAACTTATGCAAACACGGATGCAATCTCTTATTTCAAAGTTTTTCTTTGTTCGTAATGAATAATGCATAGAAGATAACAAATAATACAATAAATATTAATAATTTCATGTATATGCGTGTGTATAAATAACCAGAAAATAAACAAACGCTGTTGTTAATTATTTATTATTTCATTTCTTCTAAATAATATTTTCTATTCACTGAAGAATATAACTAATAATAAAAGCAAAAATTTATGTATATAAATTAAGTTTAAGTTATCATAAAGTAAGTTTAAATACTTTTATTATTCATACAGTTTGTAAAATAAAATAATTAAATTTATATAGTAGAAATCCACTTCTTCTGCCACTATTATATATGTATATTTACGCTACAATAACAGTTATTATTGGAAATTATTGAAAATTTATTATTATTGTTATTAATCTGTTACTGTTACTAATAATTCTATTAATAATAATGAAAGCAAATTTGTTTAATTTTATTCTTCTAAAACGTATACGCAATCTTTTATAGTAAACGTAGTCTTTTATAGTACTAAAAATAGACTGCATCTAATTCAAAGAAGGAAATGGAAAGTATTGAAAGTTATGATGCTTCGACAATTTTTAAAAGAAATATTTCATTTTATTTACTTACGAGCTTTGTTTTGATTTTATTTTGTTATTAAAACAGAATCGCATTTTGTGGTATTGCATTTTACAGATACTGACATTGGTATTCTTGTAAGAGCTCTAATATTAGGATGAGACCCTGACAAATAAGTTTTAATACTGGAATATAAATTAGTGCCTGTTTTATTTGTTTTTTATTTAGTTTTAATTACAGATACTTAGCTTTTTCAACTATATTAATCATTAATCTGTGACAAAAATTCTTTTTATGATAAATAAGAAAGTACTTGAAAAATTACGACGCAATAGAAGAAACAATATAGTCATAGCCGCGCCGGGAAGCGAGGGGGCACGCAGTGCAAAGTGAGTGAAAGAGAAAGTATAGAATAAGAGAGTTTGAGCAGGGGTGTCGGAGAGAATAGCCTAGCTATGAGCTAAGACTAAGATTGTAGCTCGGCACGACAAAGTTCAGAGCGTTCGCCCATACCGCTGCTCTTCGTTGACGAACTCGCGCCGGCCTGCACTTGTAAAGAGGAAAACGATTTCCTTCTCTAAGCGGAATGAGAAAAGCAAAGGAAGGAAAGTTGTCTTCAGTATATAGAAAGAGCGTTAGCGTCAGCATAGATAAATCGGGTTCGGCGTTCTATTGTCCCATCGGGGTGGCCTCTCGGTGTCGCTAGCAAAATGATAGAGCTTTCGGCTCCATAGTGGCAGCCTTTGGCTCGACTTTAAACGCCGAGTGACGCGATTCGTGCACTCTCTTCCTGGGACGTCAGCAGTTCGCTATGTTCATTTTAATCCGTGAAGAGTCCTGGGTGACGTGATTCGCACACCCAACAATCATGAATAGCTGCGGGAAGTGCGAGGGAACACAGCGGTTTGCTGAAGGTGTGCGGCTGTGTAGGTGTGTATATGTAAAATATTATATACTATAGTCGAACGCAAACTTTATATACCAGTTGCATTCCGAGTATTATTTTAATAAAATCAATGCGTGTTAATATCGTCCGTTGTGTTGTAAATCGGTTAAGTTAGCGATGTAAGTTAGAATTATTTCTGTTTGTATTAATTCTAAGTTGTTTTTTTGTAGCATCATGCAGTCGTGCTTCGAGAAGCAGAGGGGCATAAAAAACTAGCCCTTGATTAATTACTTATAGTTCATTTATTTTTATCAACCCACCTTGAAATCATCCTCTCCTCTTTTGCCGAACGAACTCTGTCCGGCGAGTCATCCCGGCTGTAATAATGGGCACTAGGAGCGGGTAACGAAGTGCCGCGGAGGTCAACTACCAGACCTCAAGCCAGTAACATCAGCATTTCAACCTAGGCGATTAAACGTAATAGAAGCCCGAACTTCGCGAATAAAGAGAATATCTATACAAACAAACATAAAATAGTTACAAAACTATTTAGCTGAAGTTTCTTTATTGGTTTCACTTTGTACTTGATAGTAAATAGTAGAATCTTAGTTTTACCAAAATTGATCGATAGAGTTACTAACCTGTATAATACTTCTATTATTCTCAAGATATTCTGTATGAGTTCACTGAACACGTGGTAGTTATTTCATCTGATTCAATCATTTGTGTAAGAGTGGTTTAACATTCCGACGTATTCTAGTGATTTTAGTAGGCCATTTAGGACTAAAGAATAAATCTCATCTTATTTGTATTTTTTTGAAGCTCAATATATTCCATGTTCACTTATTGACCGGAAATAATAGATTCTTATCATTTTAAAATAGATCTTATTGTAGTAAAATAGATTTAGCATAATCAACTAGTATAAACCAATCGGAAATATTTAATCACTAAATGCAACATTGAAATGTTTTCATTATTCTTTATTTTTCAATGAAAGTGGAATGGAATGCTCGACAAGCCTTCTGATCGAAACTCTAGTACACAAATAACTGAGTTTGTTGGAACCTTCATCCTGTACTAGTACATGTTCCTGAAAATATTGGAGAGCCTATGTAATTCTTCCACTCAGCTTTAGTATCTCTATTCCAAGAGTTCTTGTCAGTAGGATTCTCATTTATTTCTCCTCCGATTATGTAAGAACCAATTTCACTGATTCATGTTTCACCAATTTAAAAGAATTCACTCAATTGCATAAAAGTATATCAATATAGGATATACCTTTTTAATTAGTAATACCTAAATGAGGGTAAAGAACATAACGTTATTAATCAAAATAAGAGTTATAATTTCATGGATGAGATATAGTGAATAAAAGAATCGTACATCGTATAATATGTTTGTGCAAATGGTATAATACGATTAAAATTACTGTTACAATTAATAACTTAAGTATTGTAATAATTAATAAATTTTTAAAGAAAGCGGTTAATTTTATTAAGCATAAAAATGGATTAATTTGTAATATAATTAGAAATAATTAAAAAACAAGGAATTCATACATAATTATTAAAACAGCTTCTGAATCAGAAAATAATACTGTTAAATTAATTTTATTATTACATTAATTATATAGATAGAAACTTATTTACTTATATAATTTTTTAATACTATGACAATTTTATTAAATTTTAATAAAATTTAAATTAAATACTCTATAAAAAGGTCGAATATTTAATAATGACTAGCAATATTTTTCATCGATAAAATCAAGCCAAAATATCACTTTGGCTAATCGATCAAAATTTTTGGCATAATCATTTATCTATTTTAAAATTAAATAAATCACTTTTATTAATATTTTTAACAAAAATTTAACAACTGACCATATTATTGAAAAATTAAACATCAAGTATATAACTCTTCAAAGTTTAAATTTCAAATTTATCAAAATAATCGACAATTATTTATTGACGCTAAATACTGGATTTCTAAATAAAATAATGCGCTAGAAACATTGTTATAGAAGAAAAAGTAGTATTTCTGTTCGTAGTATTTCTAAAATTAAAAAGTTCTTAAAAGAAAAGATTATTGATAAAAAAGAGGATAAAAAATTTAGTTTATGCTTCAATTTTTACATATCACAATTTAAAACTGATGTATGAAAATTATTAAATGAAAGCATTTGCAATTTTGATTAATATAAGAAGAGCTTAATATTTTTTTATCTAATATATTTATATAATCTTAGAGAAATATTATTTTAAATTTCAAAATAATTTTTAATCATCAGGTATGAATTATTCTAAAAAATTCTCTAATTAATTAATTTACATTACAATGTTCAGCAATATTATTATTATTACAATAATATTATATTTTTACTTATCAAGTTACTGTATTGTATGTTTCAGAATGATGATTTGATATTTGACCATGATAGTCAGATATCAGTTGCAGATGTTTCAGTAGAACAAGAAAATCAAGAATCGTTATTTTATAAAATTTGGAATTGGATGAATTTTGACAAAATAGGTGTCTTTTTATCATCACAATATAGTTCATCAGGTACGTAATTATAAATTGTAATAAAACTGTAAGTGCAAAGATAAAATAAAATATAGATAAAATTACAATGTAAAAGTACATTAATTATTTAGGAACATAAATTTGTACAAATAATTCTAATTATATAATATATAGTATACAATTGATAGATAATATATATTTTATGTTTCAGTAGAACGTTAAAGTAATTACTTTAGTAATTTTATACTTATGAATCTTGGAAAAATTCAATTAAATTTGCTTAGCTTTTATTAGTTTTTATTATATTAATATTTTAAATATTTAAACTTTTTGTTAAGAATAACATTTATTGATGTATGTTTTTGATTAATGGTAGCAAAATCAAAGTTTTATGAACTAATGTTCGTAAATAAAGAGGTTGAATAAAATTATTTATATAAATTTATTTAAAATAGAAAGTTTTTTCATTTCAATAAAAATTTATTAATCTAATATAATAAATTACAACATTAGTAAAAAAATATTTACTAATTTGTTACTAATTCTATTAGAATAAGTATTATTAATGGTTTCTACGTGAATTATATATAAAAAGTTTTATGATTACAAATGATTTGAAATTTATGTTTTTTATCTATTGTTAATAATAATATTACATATTATCAAAATAGTGCATTTTTGCAATATTTTGCTGTATTCAAGAAATTCTTATAGATTTATAAAAAAAATAATAAAATTGGTGAAATTTAAAAAATCTAAATTTTATTTTTTTCATTAAAAATCGAAGATAAATATACTGGTTTAAAAAACAAGTAAATTTAATAATAGTTTAAAATAAAATAGTGTAAAATAAAATTAAGTATTAAGTTTTTAATTCAATCTAGGTAATAAATTGACAATATATGATTTTTAAAATCAAGTTAAAAGAGCATAGAAAATAGATATAAAATAATATTTTACTCACTAATATCATTTTACTTTATAAAATTTAAATCAAATTAATTTAAACAAAAAGTTTGTTATTTTCAATATTACTTTTTGATGTATGGATTGGATATTATAAAATTCAATTTTATTTAATTGTGGTTAAATGAATTATTTTTTATTTGAATTTAATTATTAATAATTAATAAAAAATTATTTGTTACGAGAGAGAGAGAGAGAGAGAGAGAGAGAAATTTAATGTGATTTTTTTCCGTTTTTAAAAATTTAAGATACCATAATTAGCTTTTTCGTAGATTCGATATCTTCGTCGTTAATAGGCATGTTTTCCCTTTTTCCTTAGTTTTTAATTTTTTTCTTTTTATTTTTACTTATTACTACAATACGAATATTTCATTTTTATTTCTATAAACATATGTATGTTTCTCAATGACATTTTATATATAACTATATATCTTATTGTATTTGATAAGCATTTTTTCTCAATATAATATATGAAATCAATCAAAGTTAGTATACATGTAATATAAAATGAAAACTTAATCCTTATTTATGGTTCCTTGTCAATCAAATATTTAATTCATAGTTTATTTTCTTTTGAATAAAAAAATTAAGAAATGATATTTTTAAATTGAATTATTTTTGTTACAGATCAGTTTGGTAAATCAGCAGATACAAATTTCATGTTTCATATTGACAACCGTTTAAAAAGAGATATTAAAGAAGACAATGAAATAAGTAGCGATGATTCATCATATAAATATAAAAAATCTTTTCATAAGGTCAGTGATCGTGTTTATTTTCTATGATTTATTTTAAAGATAAAGTGGTAAAATTTAAAATGTTAAAGATTTAAAATATTGCGTATCTTAAATCTAGATTTTAAATAGTTAAAAAAATATATTAATTTCATACAATATGAATATTTGAGTACAAAATTTATATATATTTTTATTTGATCGCAAGAAATGTTTAATACACATTGAAGTTGAAGAGTTTTTAGTTATTATTTTTAATAAATTTTAGAATTGTAACATTTCTATGATTTTAGTTACAATTGTAATAGAGACATTCAGATGTGGTATTTCAATTTTAATGTTTAAAATTTTGAATAAGATAAGATTTGAAAAAGTAAGATTTAAAATGTTAAACTAAAAATACTGTAAAAATAATAAAGGTTTTTAAACATGACGAAGAAATATCCTTCACCAATTAGTCCGTTTGACCTTTTTTTAGCTTATCAGCCTGACGTTCAATTCACGCTGACAAGGGCGGTTTGTCACTACGTTATATATTTAATTATTTCTACTACTTGTCCTTAAAAAGACGGTTGCGATTCGGGAGAAGTACGTCGTTTCAGGTTGCGGAAAAAGAAGGAAAAAGAATGAAATTAGTTCTCTTTACGGCCAGCCAGTCACGTTCTGCTCCTTCCTCGCTGTCTACACGATTGTCCTTTGCATCTTCGCGGGGCTTTTTTACATCCCTTTCGTTCGAGCATCGCTGCCCCAATCACTGCGCGGCGTTTTCTCCCACTCCTCTTTGACTTCACGCCACGCCAATGCACGGTAAAGTCGTTTTTGCAAATATACCCCAAGCAAGCTGCTCAATCAACGCGGGATCGTTCGCAACTACAATCATTTGAAGCGACGCCGCGCCAATCGTAAAAGGGATTCTTACCGCTGAAGTCACGCCGCACCAATCACAGAAAAGAACACCTCCTGCTGCAGCAATGCCGCTCCAATCATCGCGGCCGCGTTCTAATGAAAAAGTCTCGGACCATTTTAACTCCTTACGTTTCGTTTCGGTTACACTTACATTGGGTGACTCATAGTGAGTCTCCCTCTCCGGTCCACACTCGCACAGCGCGGTCAATTCGAGTTGTATCTATATGTACGACGCGCGTCAAACATTTTGAACATGGCAAAAACAAAATAGTCTATATAAAGTATATCATTGACTTTCATTTGAAGATATGTCAATCTCAAAACTCTAATATTAGAAATACTTAGTTATCATATTAGCTTCATAATTTAACATTTAATGTAAATTAATTTTATTTCGCTAATATTTTCAAATCCTAACGAAAGAAAACTAAAATATTTACAATATTAATAAATATTGATAAATATTAAGAATTAAAATAATCGCTAATGTCAAATATAAATCACTTGATGCTTAAAATTAATTTTTCTTTAAAATTTATTCTTTGTATTTTTAAATTATGAACATTAATATATTTATAAAATAGTTTATAAAAACACAATTTTGTTATATAATAAATGTAATAATATAATAAAGCACTATCCTTGAATAGTAAAATAAATAATTGTGATAAGACTTTTATAATTGAAATATACGAGATAAATTTTTGAATTAAATTGTTTTTAATAGACTTGTTTACAGACGGTTTGAGTATGAGTAAATAAAATCAAGTATGATCAAGATTTCTTATAGTTGCTAATTTGACATTTAACATTAGAATTGTAGGCCATCATCGTACACTGTTGTTTTACTGCTTTTATTAGGATAGTCATGAACTAGATTTTTTATATGGCTTTCTTATAAATGTATCAACTTTATTGAAAGATACATCCCTAACATTTCTGAGATATATTAGATAGGCGTTGTATCTAAAGTATAATCTACTAAAAGCTTAAAGTACTTTTGATAGTCTTCATCGTTTAATAAAACTTTCTACTGATTCGGTGCCTTTTTGTTTCTTGTACGAACTGTTGGTTTCATTGAATTAATAACTAATACTTTTAAGATTTTAATGAGTGATGACTTATTTTATCTTTTTGTTTGTAGGTAATCAGCATGTTGACTATATAGTAGATTATAAAAACGATTGTTGACTATTAATGATTATAGAGATATCTTTGTTGCTGTTATTTATTAGAATAAATGTAACTGTACACTTAGAACGCATTATACTGCAGATAATTGATTATAGATTTTGATAAGCTTTTTTCGAATAATTAAAGGATTCATTTTTATCTTTTTTCTATAGTTTAGAATAAGTTTTTATTAAAAGCAGATTTTACGTGATCATATTTTTGAATAGTAGTGTTTAATCCAATAGTTATATCGTAGGAACGTATATTAAAAAATCAAATTTCTCCAAGATATTGTTTGAATTTCTCTTATAAAATTGTTGTTCTTTATGTATAAAATACGTTACTGGAGAAATGGTGAATATAACAAATAGTTAATGGTTAATAGTCAACTCTCGATTTTATAACCTTTTCCATTTTATGAAGGTAGGTACAAACAGATCATGTCTTGTTAAGAATTGATCGAAAAAATAGATTATTTTACATTTTCGTTCTTTGGATATAGTTTTTATTCTTGAGATAAAGTTAATTAATGTATTAAATAGAAGTCATTAGCGCCATTAGCCCCTCTGAAATAATGTGACAGAAGTTCAGAGAGAGTAATCTTCCATTGTACTGCAGGTATTTATTTGCTTTAATTTTAATCTTAATCATTTTATGATTAATAAACTTAATATTAAACTCTAGATAATACAACTGTTCAGAGTTGTCGTTCATGATATTATCTTGTTGGTTTTTTTTTGTAACTTCAGAAGATATTAAGCGTTAGTTCTAGATATTTTTCGATTGTTCTGGTTTGAATGTTAATATCCTTAACGTATAGATGTGA
The DNA here is from genome assembly GCA_018907045.1 of Wiebesia pumilae. Classification (NCBI taxonomy): domain Eukaryota; kingdom Metazoa; phylum Arthropoda; class Insecta; order Hymenoptera; family Agaonidae; genus Wiebesia; species Wiebesia pumilae. Next base: position 1,124,395 of record JACCHZ010000151.1, read on the forward strand.
AGTAGATTTACAATGATATCGATTTTGATTATGATTAGTGTAGGTCTGCTGTATTTGTTCAGAAATATAATTGAAATATTATCATAGTGAGTTGTATTTGTGCAGAATCGATATTTTTTATTATGACGAAAATTAATTTATTTTTGTTATCAAAAAAATTACTACCACCATTTCTATACTATAATATATATATTTGTAGAGCACTGCAATAAGTTTGTATTACTTCGAATGTTATGAATTTTTTTAAGACATAAAGTTTAATGTCGTATATTAGAAAACAATCGTTTATGTATTCTCATTATTTAAAATTAGAATATTCTGTACTGTTACAGTGAATCAGCCCCTTTTGTTCCAAGAATAAAAACAATAATTATAACAACAATAATAGTATCAATAATATTACTTAAGTAATTTAAATTGGTTTTTACTGAATAGTTGTTTCTTTAACATATTCAATAGATGATTTATACAATTAATATATTAGAGTTTTTGTAAACTGTATTAGTTACGTTTTAAATGATTAAAACTTTTTCTAATTTTTATTTATTTCATCTTTACATTGTTGTTTCTCATACAACCATCTTTTTCTCTTTTCTTTTCATTTTTTACTGATCCACTACAGTGATGACTTAATACAATTGTTTCTTCTTTATATAATTAGAATTTTTTATTACAGGGTGAGAGATTAATACCAACCACATTATTTCAAAAATATCGACAGGTTGATGATGAAGACGATTTAGGTTCTGGAGAACTTGAAGTAGAAAGAGAAGTCGAAGGAAGTGCAAATAGTGTTGATTTTCATACGACACGAGTCACAGCAATAAATCACAAAAATTCTGTGACTGAATCAAATTTAGTTCATGAGTCAAATAGTTATGATGAAAAAAGTATGTATTATTTGAATTAATTATTAAAAATGATGTATACCGTTATTCACGCTTAGTTACGACACTATTAAAATTTATTTTTAAAATTTACTTTTACATTTTTCTCTTTTATGACAAAATAATTAATTTGAATGCATTGATAAATGTGTACAAAACGATAATAATGCTGGTATTAATAAAAACATACTAATATTAAACCTTTTATAAGTAAATTTTTTTAAGTACCAAGAAACTATTTATGATATTAAAAAAGTATTTGTATAATAATATATTTTCTTTTCATAATGTTTTCAACTGATTATTTTTTTATTTTATATTAAGTACATTGGTAGTATAGATTTAATACAAAATTATAAGAGTTTATCAAAATAAAATTTTATGATTTTTTCATATAAAAAGGTGAATAAAAGAATTTTTAATATTTTTAAATATTATAAAAAATTAACGAGCGCTAGGTGTATCCGTCGCGTAGTTTAAACAACTTATCGAGTTCGTGTACGCAGGCCTCTACTAGTGCGAACAAGATTGCCATGATATGCTTGTTTTAGAGAGGAGTAAGAAAGAGACAGGGGAGCAACCAACAAGCTTGGAAAAGCTCTTAGAATTTCTAACCAAACGGCGAACAGGCACAGAGAAAATCTCGGGAATTTTCATTTGAGCGGTGTGGATGAAGTTTGGCTTCGGTTACCTGTGATTGATTCGTCAAGGCTGCATGCCGATTGAGACTGGTAGCTATGGAAGGGAGCATTCCGTCCCGATTAGAGCAGGGTCGTTTCGGACTGTAGCTCCAAGCGGTGTACATGGGTTCCCAAGTCCGTGGTAGCAGAAGTAGGAGGAGCGGAGCCTTGGGAAGTATCAGAGGACTTCTCAGAAAATCTCTCTACTCTCTTCAGGCACCTCGAGCAAATCTGGCAAACGAGGTATTGTTACTGCTCTGATTTCTTCAACCAGGCCAGAGTTCGTTTGCGAAAAAAGGATAATGAGAAATTCGAAATAAAAAAGATTAATGCATTTTAATATTGAAATATTAGTGGCAGTTTGTTGCTTCACTCATTCCGTGCGTTCACAGGATGCACGATCTCACGTCTTAGAACAAAGTAATACGTAATTAAAAGAATAGAAACGTACAATTAAAGGGAGTGTGGTATATAAATTCGACACACAAAATAAACCTAAGAAAACACATGAATATAACTCAAGAAACACGCATAACTTAACCTAAAAAGTACATGTCGCATCAGTTGGCGATTTCTGGACGTTTTATTAAAAATTCATCGAGTAAGACCGTTTTTGATACAGCAATTGGGCAGTATGGGTTACACACGGCTTGGTGTGATAAGAAATTATGATCAGGAGCAGACTCGGTGAGCGAAGACTATCACCGTAGGACAGATGAGGTACGGCGAAGATCATAATCAAGGGAGAGTAATCGATGCAGTGAAAACTATCGCCCATGGGCAGGGAAGAACTGATCATTTCTTGGAATCAGTCGGAAGCGAAATGATGTCGAGTCTTGACATGTACGACCTTATTTCCTTAGGAGGAGCGCTCGCGCATGCTCGTGGTTGCTGCATGACCATCATCGTACAATACAATATAACTTTGTGTAAGTTGGGCGGAGGCAGCGCTTACACTTGCATGGAGTTGATTTTAACACGGACCTTACGTCCCGTAACGACATAGGATGATGAGGCGTAGGCTGTCTGTTTCATACTATAACAGCGCATACAACGCGCTCACTTTATTTCCTACTAGTGCAGTTTATGCAGCATGTGTGTAGCTCATAAGGTGCGATTATTCTACATACACTTCCACATTTACCGTACGTGATACATTTACAAGTGTATATACTCGGTTCATACACGTCATACACAAAAATGTTCTTGTAACGGGTGCTGTTAAACCTGTCACGTATCTAATAAAATATGAAGCTTTTCTTATAAAAGTAGAAAATTTAACCAGATTTTAAAATTTGATTGTATAAAAGATAATAGAAAAATTATAGTTTTAATGTTTGATTGTATAAATAAAAAATAATCAATATTTATTATTAAGATTTAAAAATTTATTTTCTACTTTGTTAATTTAAAAATGTACAGCAATTAGTAATAAAAGTAATTAATACTTGATTTTTTAACTTTATAGGTGTTTATAGAATATCTATGACAATTAAAGAGCCATATCGAGAAGAATTTGAAAGAAGAGGCAATGAAAAATTTCGGAAATTTGCTGAATATTTGACTAATACCATTGGGGAAATTTTATATCAAAATTTGAAAAAAGACTATCACGTAACATTTGTTAAAATGGAGTATGTATAAATTCATTTAGTTTTTTTATATTATATTTTAAGCTTAGAACAATGTATAAAAATGATATTTTTTAAATTAAAATTAATGTTAAATAGCTTAGAAAACATTTTTTTTATATTATGAATACGTATTTCATTTGATCGTTTACTTATAATGTTATATTTATGTATTCGGTGGATAAAAGTTTTATTTACTTATTTATAATAAATAAAATAAATATATGTTGATTTTTAAGATAGATGTTAATTTTTAAGTGTATATGAAGTACACTTCAAAATTAAAATCTGTATTATTTGTAAGAATTTAATATTGTGTACCTTTTATTTGGTCTTGGCATTAAATATAATATAAACAAACACATGTACGCATCATCCTGCTTTTTAATCTTTAATTGTTACGTACTTATACTTAGAAAATTTTCTTAAACATATAAGATGATCAGATTGAACAGAATATTTTTCTTTTACCATTTTTCAATACAATATTTTACCTCTTAAACAAAACGAAATAAAATCTTGAATTATTAATTCTTGCATTTTCATAACTTGCTACCCCTTCGTTTACTCTTTAATCAATTTCTTAGTAAATTTTGTCATCACATCATCTTATTCATACATAAATAACCAGAATTCTTACATAGTCTCGTAATCTTTTTTAGAACAATTTCTTCAATTAAAAAAAAAGTATTAGTAAAATTTTTCTTTAAAAACTATATCTTTCAGGAATAACATATAATGACACCGATGAATGAAAAATTCTTGATTATTAATTATTTAATAATTAAGAGTTATAAAAGAATAGCTTTCAAGGCTCTTGAAACATTGGCAAATCTGATAATGACCTTCAACGAGAACCAATAATTTAATTTTTAATTAACATACATTTTAACTGAAGTTATTTTTCATTTAATGTCTTAAATAATTCTTTTTCATTTTTTAATTAATACCGATTACTAAATAATAATTTCTCAATTTCCCATTTGTCTTGTCTTTTTTCATAATGTTTTCATATTTAATTTGTCTCTAAATATAATATGCTGTTCTTGTAATAGTCTTTTGCTATTGCACTGTAATTCTTGTTATCTCATTAAAGATCTTATTTCGTACATCGTAAATTTCAAAATATTTTGTACATCACAACAGTACACAAGGAATTTAATTTATTTCTTGAGTCTTGAGGTAATTTTTGAGCATATGAGTATTTAGTACAAAATAGAAATTTTTTGGTGGATTCGTAATTTATAATTAAAAGTTTATATAGAAATTCGACGTTTGAACTTTAATAATATATTATATTTATTGAATTTGATTAATATCATTATTTCATTAGTATAAAACAACTAGGTAGTAATATTATAACTCTTAATACTTTTAATTTAGGGAGAAAGAGAGAGAGAAGAAAAAGAATGAGTGTGAGAGGGAAGAGGATAGATTTTTGCGGAAAAGAAAGACACGTAGGAGCATCTCTTCGTGAGTCATGGAGCAGTGTTGATTAAATAACAATATAGTATATATAAATAAATATAGAGATTAATTTATTGTTTATCACGAATTTTTGTTCATATCCCCTTACCTAGAGTTAGTGAATTCAACAATAATAATTATATTCTATATAGTTAGGATTTAGTTTAACATCTATTATTATTCTAGCAAATATATTCTTTCTGAATAATATTTAATTAGATATCGATCTTATTTTAAATAATAAATAGAATTACGTCGTTATTTTATTACTGATTTATTTATGCGTACCATATTTTAGTAACTGAAATAAATATTTTGTTATATCTATAAATTTTTTCAAGTAAAAGTTTCAATTAAACCTTCTTTATATTGAATGTGTACATAAAGTATAAAATTTTACGTGTTGTATTTCGAAATAAGGGTGCGTATACTTATTTAACTTGATGAAAGTAATTTGGTTTTTCATGTCAAATTTATTTATAAAACAACTCAAAAAATGATATTTTTTACTCAGAGCTTTAGTAATTAGAGATTTTTAAAATTTAATTGTAATATTTGAACAAATATTATTAAAAACACCTTTTTTAATATTTATTAAAGGAATAAAATAATAAAGCAGAGACCATTTTATTCAATAAAATTTAATATGTTTTATAACTATAATTTAAATATTTCACGATTAGAAAGTTTGAGAAAGTAACATGTATTTTTTCTCTACTTGAACATGTCTAAATAGAGTTTTACAAATTATTTAAGTGTGGCAAATAATTTTAGTACAATGCTTTATATAAATTTGTTTAAGAATATCGTATATTGTGTATGCTAAATTTAGATGTGCTAAAAAGAATTTTGGTTATGAAATGTTCATTTTATTTGTTTAATTCATTTATATCTATAATATATTAAAATTAATATTCTTAATTTGAGAGGCTTATGTTTATAACTATAAACGTGAGTATATTTGTTTTAAAATGACAGTGACCATGATTATTTATTGACAAAACTATTTTGCTTAATAATTTTGTCCTACATAATATTAATGTTTTAAGTTTTTTTTCAAAAACTAAATTGTATTTTTCTCTAGCAACATTTCTATTTTAATATCTTATATGAAAAATTTGCCGAAATATATATTAATTTCTCTTTAAACAATACAATGTAGAATTGGAAGTTATAAAAAGACCTCATAAATTTTTTATCAATTTGTTAACTTCATGTTGACACCTACTATTATATTGCAATTTTTTGCAATATTTTATAGGTAATTTTAAATAATTTTAATTTATTATAATTTAGGATAAATTTTGAAAAATTATAAGGGTAACCAAAGCAATATATTATTAAAAATTGAAAATTTTATTTCTAGAAAATAACTTTAGGATTTAGTTGATTAAAGTTAAGTCTTAAAATTCAAAATAAAATGGAAGATAACTTTTTAAATTTCCCATTTAAAATGTTCCACTTTATTGCAATTTTTTGAATTTATAATCATATCTATTATAATTTGTTTATAGTTTATTTGAAATAAGATATTTTTTATTTATGATTAATTGATTATGATATTCACTTTATATATTTTGCAAGTTTAAATAATTGATAAAAACAATGAATGCGATCTTGATGACGTTTTCAGCGTATTTCGTTTATTATATTCTTAGTAAAAATATCAGTTAATTAATGAAAGTAATAATATTAAATTGAAACTGCGCGATGATCTTGAAATTATTGATGAGTTGCCTATATAATGGCCAGAATTAGAATAATAATTATTTCTTCCTTGGAAGAACTAAATTGTCTGTAGCATTAATGAAAGGTGGAACTAGTCTATTGCACACATCAATCGTGAAAACGGTTGAAAATGTAATGTAGCTGAAATTATATGGATATATGTTATATTGTAATGAGCTACATATTATCAACGCTATTCAATATATAAGAGTGTATTATTAGTTCATTTAATAATTTAAAATATAATATTATTTGTTGTATAAATCTGGAATAATAAAAGACTTTCCTCGAGTACCAAATAAAAAACTTAAAGTAGACCCCAAAAGATAACTACATGGATTTTATAATACTGATTTTATAGTATATATGTGCTTCGAATCTTGGTATATTTTTTTACATATAAGGAATGAGTTAATTATTTTTTTATCTGAATGTACTAAATATTTCAAATAATTTTTATACAGAAATGCTCCTGATCCATTTGAATCTCACGTGCATCTCGATATCCGTACACTAAGCAGTGAAGCAGATGTCAGACACATACTTAAAAAACATCTTAATACTTACTATTCGTTTGGTAAATTCACTGTAAATCCATTTACATTTAGTTTGCGAGTGGTTTTGGGTAAGTAAACTAATGTCCGTATTACTTTATTCTATTATTCTACTCTAAAATAAAGTATTATTCTAAAATACATTATTCTATTATAAAATAAATAATCATTGGAAGTCGATTTTGCCATATCTTTTAGTAATATTGCATTATTTACAATGTTTTTAAGAACATGTACAATGTTTTTTAAAGACGATGTACAATGATTTTTTAAAACATGTACAATATTTTTTTACTAGTAATAGTCATTCTCAGGTAAAATTGTAATTTTTGTATTCATAATCACAGATATTTGAATTAGTAGATGAATTTAAGATATTCAACGGATAGGAAGAGATTCAACAATTAATATTTTTTTTAGAAATATTTTTTTATATTTCTTTTCAGTATTTACTCTAATAGAATTTATATTTTTATATACTATTATAATTATTACAGAGGTTTTTAGTACCAATCTTATATTACTAAAGATGTAAGAACTGCATCTAAATGTAAAAATCAATACATGTGCTGTAATAACATTGTTAACTAATTTAATCGAATATAAAAATAAAATTTTCATCGAATATCTTTTGAAAATATTTTTTAAATAATACAAATTTAAAAATGTTATTTTTGTAGTTTCCTTTAATAATTTTATATACTTCCTTTTTCTTGTACATAGAATTAAATTTGTAAAAATAATCGAGACGAAAATCCCCAATCGCGCTAAACAGGAAATAAAATACACGTAGAAGAAAATTACGATACAATACAAAAACAACATGATCGACGCCGCGTTAGGAAGCATGAGAGCGTATAGTGCAGAATGAGTGAGAAAACGCGGTGTAGTGTAGAGTGAGTGAGAGCACGGGAGCCGTGAAAGAGAGCGCAGTACGTGCTAAGGCGGAAACGAATGCCCGCCTTACCGTAGCCTCTCTGTCCTTGAACTCACGGCGGCTTACACTGTAAGGTGGAGAAGCAATTTCTTCCACTAGGTGGTGAGAGAAAAGCGAAAGAAGGTAAATCTTACGTAGTATATATATAGAGTGAGAGAGAAAACATTGAGAGAGTTATGGGGTGCGGCGTTTTACCATCGAACCGGGGCAGTCTCTGGATATTGCAAGTGACATCATAGTGGTCCCACAGGCAAGTTTCGGCTTCCTTTCGAACGCCGAGTAATGAGATTCGCAGATTCGCTGGGACGTTAGTGGTTCATTACCTCTATCCTGACATGAACAGATAGTGATGTTAACGCGCGCCATTAAAATCAATACGACTCGCAATGACCGCGCCGCGCGGTCATAGTGACTCACCATGAGTCACCCTGTGCAAGTGAAGCGAAGCGACGTGTACCGAGGAAAGAAGGTTCGAGAAATTACTGTTAGGATGCTGTCACGTTGATTGGAGCGGGAAGCATTCCTTCTGTAATTGGTGGGGCGTGGCTTTGGCGGGAAGTGTCTCTTCTGTGATTGGCACAGCATCGTTTCGGACCGGCGTAGTTACGAATGTCCCCGCGTTGAACGAGCAACGTGGCTTGGGGTGAATTTTAGGGAAATCGTTTTCTAGTGCATCGGTGCGGCGTGTGATCGACGAAGGAGTGGGAAGAAGCGTCTCGCAGTGATTAGAGCGACAGTGCTCGAGTGTCGCCAATGTAAGGTGGCGCTACGATGATCTTGAATCAGTCGTCTGGGTATAGGGAAGGAAGCAGGACGTGACGGGCTGGCTCGAAATAGAACCACATCAGATTTTTCTTTTTCTTACTCTGCACGTGAGGCGATATCCCCCATACTATAAAAACCATACTTTTGAAGACGAACACGTAGGGACAAACTATTAACATCAATACAACGTAGCGATAAACCGCCCTTTTCAGGGCGAGTCCAACACAAAAAAAACAAACAGCCAAAAGAAAGACCAGCCGAGCGGAATCGGCCAGAGAGGAAGCGCATCGACCACCTCCAGCTGGGGTTAGTGGACCACTTTTTCATCAACGTGATTTGTGTACTCTCTTTATAGGAGTGAGCGGTTTGCTAAGTCTATCCTGATCCAGAAGTGAAAGTGACCTGGTGTGCGCATTCTCTTCTGAGACGTCAGCGGTTTGCTACGTTCACCCTGACACGAGAGTGAGCTGATCCAAGCTCTCTTATCTTAGGTGTCAGTGATCTGAATACCCAGCCTAAACAGATGCATTACCATTGCAAGGAGCCAGAACAGTCTTCTGTAAATCATGTGCGTGTGCATGTATGTAAGATGCTATAGGTAAACGCGAGTTTTGTATAGTCGACGTGCTTCGAAAGTTATTGTATTTAATATGTATTAATATTATCTTAGCGTGGTTCAACAATCAAAGATAGAAATTTAAGCTAGAATAAATTATTTTAAGTTAATTTAGTATATTTATTTTTAATTAATGTTTTATGTAAATTAAAAGTAATTAATAATGTTTGTTCTGTCTGTAGCGACATGCAGTCTAGCCCTGAGAGAACAAAAATTAAAGTCTTTTTGTTATCAAATAAAACTCTGTCTCAGTTATTTGTCGACCCGTTCTAAAATCATCCTTTCCTTTTCCACCCAACGATCCCTGTTCGGTGAATCGTCACGGCTATATAATGAGCACGAGGAACAGGTAAAAAGGCGCCACGGAGATCATATACCAGGTCTGAGCACATAATATCAAGCTTTGAGTACATTGGCAGTTGAAGGAGATGAAGAAGCAACTAGGAAAAAGAGCGTTACATGGCGTCCGAACGGTGACCTCGAGCGATCGCGCTTCAGATAATGAATCGACAAAATTGAATTAGGGTAAGTTAGCTTGTAGAGTAAATATCGTATAAAGATGAGTCGTAAATGCAAAACTGAATCAAGTCCCGTCATGACTCAAGGGTCAAGACCTTGAGCAAAAATCATATAATGTCGGAACTAGACAAGATGTCTACCGTTGGATGGAAAGGTCACTGAATTACGTGACCAACTAGCCAACTTTCTTGCCAACGGATCTGGACAACAAGAATAAACATCGTATCAAGACGACCTAGCAGAATCTCCAAAGGCTCACCGAAACATCAAAGTTTTTGAAAGTACTCTGTTTGCCGTCGCGGCCCGAGAGTTCAGTATCTTGGACCAGATCCGCAAGTGGAACGGCAACTTTGACGGCCGCAATATGCATTCTTTTCTGGTAAAAGTCGAAGAGCTGGAGCAGGCGTATGGGTTGAAAAGCAACTGTAGGGATTATCTGAATTTCTAAGAGATGACGCTCTCACATAGACCATAGACATTACTTTTTCTGGAACATGGGAAGAGTTCAAGGAATTCTTGCACGTAGGGGTAGATCAATCTAAAGGTTTTTTCGACCTAGAGGGTGGTAATAGGATTTAGAGTGAGAGGATGTGAGTAGGAAAATATAGTGATTATAAAGTAATTAAGTGCACATGAGAGAAATTTGCGAGTAAGCTCACAGTGTTTCGTGCATGCGAGGAAAGAAACAAGGACCTAAGTGAGCATATCTAAGGACTTAGATATCTGTCTGTTATTCGAGTGTAAAGAGGTAGGGCTAAAGACGCCTAAGTTTTGGGATTTACAAATGAGGTGTAAAGGTTTGAGGTCAATTCAGAGGCAGTTTCAGTGAAAAAGGGAAGCTCGTTTTTCTTAAAGATTTTAGACGTTACGAATGAATTATGGTTAGTTGAGGGCTGATTTAAGATTTCATATGTATGTGCCTTGTAGGTTTTTGAGATGCCGAGAATCTATGGCACCCCATATGGGAATATCTCTGTTTTATTTTCTAATAGTTATTGGAGAAATAAACGGAACAATTGGTAGGCGGTTATCGCGTTTGTTTGATTACACCAAGTTAGTACTCTATCTAAGATGATTCAAAATTCATTTTTTATCAAGGTAACTTTATTTCATAGTTTGAGAATTTATTTAATAGAGGTACCTGTGCGGTTTCTGCGGGAGAAGAATACAGCAACTGATTTAGTATGACAACTGAAAAGTCGCTATTTCTAATTCCAAGATAGCAAGGGAGAGATGATTTTATGAATGCCGATAAGAATGTGGCATATAATGAAGGCGAAATTACTAAGTATGATGTCGTTGATATACTGAGCAGTTAAGGCTGAATTGTTGGAAGGGATGTCAAAGTATTAGATATTGAAGAGAACGGGGAACTTTTGCTATATTCGGAGAACTCCAGATAGACTAGTTACTATTTCGATAGGGCATTTCTCACTTTGATCGTGAAAAAATGATCTGCAAGATTTAATTTTATAGATGAGATAGAGAGGGAAAAGTCGATTGATATTAGGTTATAGATAAGACCACGTGCCGGATATATTCAAAGGCAGAATTTTTTTCTTTTATTTACGTTATTGGTGATGTATTATATGACGTGAAGGATTTGATGGTATGTTCCATGTTATTGACGGAAAAAATGTTGAAAGGTAGATCAGACGTAAGGAATAGTTTGCTTTTACCTTGTTGAGAAGTTTAGAATGCTAATAGAGTGATAGCTAGAGAATGAGGAAAGTGATTTAGAGAGTCAGACTACTGTGATAATTTTCTAAGATTTGGGAAAAGAATGCAGATGCATTATGGCATTCATTAAGTTGCAAAGGAATGTAGTATGCTTTCGAGGAAGTGCTTTTGAGAAGATTGTTTTTGATACCATTTATGACGGAGGTTTTATTGCTAAAAAAAGAGATTATAATATTGTTTACCTTCATTGGAGATGTGGATTGGACAGTATTGTTTTGAAATTGTATTTGAAGACAGTGAATTTGAAGACTGAAATGTGAGCATGAACTTTTAAGATTGGAGGGGTTGCTGAGAGGGTGGATGTACTGAGTATGAAGTGACTTTGCAAAGATGGTGTCTTGTCTTCGTATAGAATAAACAAATTGGTACCCTATTTAAGGGGAAGGAGGTGATATTTCGCAGGGTGTGAATGACTTTCCAGTTGCTTTTTGGTTATATTTCATCTTTTTTAAGGAATTTAAATCTTTTTTGGAAAGGGTTTTTTGTAATTGAAAAGAATTCAATTGTGATATGAAGAAAGGTGTGCGAAATATTTGCCACTTTTTTCTAACAGAAGTTTTTTTTTATATGACTTTAAAATTTATGTTTGACATTTCAGGAGGAAGAGTTAGATGCCGCGTATTTGCGGGCAGCGAGCATGTTACAGTAGTGATAGCTTATTTTATACTAGTAGTCAGTATATCAATTCCTTTGTTTTTTGTCATTAGCAGTTTATACTTGGGCCCTTAAGGGGGAGGTATCTAGAAGGGATGGAAGATGTAGTTAATTTCGTTTAAGAAAGATGGGAAGGTAACCAGCAGAAGGATTAACAGCAGTCCATTTCTGTATTGTTTTTTGTCGTGAGTATATCTGGAGAATAATTAGGATTATCTGAGTAATGTGTTGTGTTGGAGGAAATTTTGTAGGAAGGAGGTGCTTTTTGAGTTAGTGTGAAGTCACCGCCAGTGGATGTGTTTCGCCTTGAAGTATTCTGCCAATATGGAAAATATTGATAATTTGAAAACATTTTGGATTGCAGAAAATTTGATATCTCAATTGGGAAGAAGAAATAAACGGTGAATAGTTAAACCATCGGAGAGAAATATTTTAATTTCAAATATAGCGATTTCTTTCCATTTACAAAGAGAGGGGCGGTTTTTTCTGCCAATTCGATAGTTGAGGAAGTAAAGTAATAAGCTTTTTAAAGGGAGCGGTGTGGATTTCAGTAATTCATGCTACTGATATATTTTCAGAATCGAAAAGTTGTTGGAGTTCTAGGGCATTGTTATATAAGCTTTAAGCATTTTAGTTGAAGAGGACGAGATGATCATAAATACTGTGAGGACTATCCATTTGTGAGGGATTGAAAGGTAGAACTTAGACTAATTATGAATTGGAAGATCAGAGATTGGAGTTGATTGTTTTGAGTTGAAAAAAGAGTAGGAGAAGATGTAGGGGGAAGTGACTTTGTGGTGCGGCGGTGAAGGTTTTAGCAAGTCAGGATAAGTGCAAGGTGGATTGAATTTTTTTGGTACCTGAAAAGGGGGTGATATGGAAGGTGCAGGAGAGGAACGCTGTATGAGATTGAATTCTAATGTAATACTTAATCCATTCAGTGTTTTTTATGATAAAAATTGATTTTGCTAGAAGAAAAATTTTAAAGTTGAACTACAACTAGACATCATACCTTATCACCGTTCGTTTAACGATGTATTTTGTATATGAAAAATTTATGAGTCATATTGATTTGATATGCTCTTTCGTAAAGACTTTGTTTTTTACTTGTAAAACAATTTCGAGATCTTAGTATTTTTAAGTTGACTGATGTGTACTCAATTTTTTTGGACGTAAATAAGTCAAAGTCTGCTACAGTTGAGGGATAATCTTTATGAAATATGAGGTCTTTATAGTGTAACGAATTTTTATATCATGCTTCTGAATTGAAGATTGAAGTTCGGATTAAAAAAGATTTTGCTAGGTTCTGTAGAAGAATTAGGAGTGATAGAGTGGGACAGTAGCTATAATCTTTAATGCAGGTGTTCAGTTTAGGATTCAAGGTTTTGAATGATTTAAATAAGCGGTTCTGCTAATGATCTCAATTTACGGAAGGAAAAAACTAATTTTTAATGTTGCAGATGTAATTTAAGGTGAAGAAATATTACCTACATGAATAATTGTTAATGACACATAGAAAAAGCGATTAATTTTGTAGTTACTGATCACAAGAAAAAATACTTAACTTTAAAAATATGTTTTAGTCATCAGTAATGAAATGATCGTGACTGATTATATAATGATATATATATATATATATATATATATATATATATATATACACAGTTTAATTTCTGACTCGCTACGTATGTGATGGAAGACACTATAACAGTTCGCAAAATAAGTTTGTACTTAAGTCTTTACGGATCCTTATTTTAGTGTAAATTTAGCTTCGTCACCTATGAACAGCTTACTGTACTTTTTGACAGACTCAGCACGCACTAGTTTTGAATTCGACCTTAAGAGATGTGGTGTCGTACTGTTAAGAGCGAACTGTTTTAACTTTTCTTTGAGAGTATTAATAATGGTGAAGTGTTTTGATTGAAAATATTTAACTATAATTTTATTTTAAATCAAAAATAAATAGTAATATATGCTTTTTCATAATTATAATATAAATAATAATTAGAATAGTACGTATATTATTATTATTATTATATATTATGTACAGAATATTGTATTTTAAATCATAATTATGCAACAAAAATCCCTTTTTCGCGCAAAGAATCCGGTCCGAGGCGCTACAGTTTTAAGTATTGCTGCCCCAGCAAGATATGACAGGGAAAAGTGTTGCTGGTGGTATCAGTAACGTGGAAACCGGAAAAAGAAGTGTTGCAACGCACCCAAACAGTTCTGTTCGAGGTGTGGCTGAGAAGAAGTCTGCCACCCTCTTAGACTAGAAAACTATCGCCAGAATATTCTGTCCGTTCGGGAGCAGCGTACCGTGATTTAAGAGACGGCTGCTTCTAATCAATTTCAGAGTCGGCAAACAGGAGATATAAGCTCTAATTGTGTAATAATATAATTTTTCTAATTGTGGAGTCACTGGCTTACGAAATACTTTAGGTGATGGATCTCCTAGACATCTTCCAACTACAGCTCTTCTTCGTTGGCCGTACGATACATCCTCCGACGGTAAAGAAATCCGTAGACTCGTTAGATATGAATGAGTTAGAAGGCGATGAACAGCAAATTCTAAAGACAGTCGTTGCTAAGGAACAAGACCTAGCAACAGAAGAGGGAGGTCCCACCGATTTAATTAAATACGAGAATTGATTACTAGATTCTCGGTCGATCCAATAACGATATCGATCGAGGAATCCGGCCATGCAGGTAATCATGGACCAGAAAATCGACAAAATATTATAGCAGGGAGTGATCGGGCCATTCAAGAGCCCCTGAAACTCACCGGTAGTCCTCGCACGCAAGAAAGACGTATCTTACCACTTCTCTAAAGACTTCAAAAAGCTGAACGCCGTAACCGAGCGGGACGTTTATCCCTTCCCACAGGTCAATGCGAATTTAGACAAGCTTTGCGAAGCGAGGTACTTGTCCACGATTCATCTGAAGAATGGTTACTAGCAAGTGCCCTTGACCAAGAGTAGTAAATTTCTCACCACATTCACGGTACCAGGACGAGGACTAACGCTTTTTGGACTGCATTCAGCTCCGGACGTGTTTCAGCATCTAATCGACCGGATCATTACTCCATAGTTAGAGCCACACGTGTTTTGCTATCTGGATGATATTGTCATCGTTACCAAGGACTTTAAGCATTACGTTTCAAAGAATTCATCAGACATTTTCGCAAAGAAAAATTTCAAGCCAACTGGCAAAAATGCTAGCCTGGCAGAAAACAACTGACTTATTTGGGTCATCAGGTTACAAAAAAAGGAATAAGCACGGATACGGAAAAAGTTACAGCGTTTCTCGCCCTAGATCCACCAATGAACGTCAAAGAATTGCGACGCTTCAGTGGCATGCTGTCGTGATACCGACGTTTGGTATCAAACATCGCCACGATAACAGCCTCTGATTTACTGCATAAACGTACCAAGTGGCAGTGGGGAGAACGGTAAGTTATTGGCATGTAAGGACTTCAAAGTACCCTTCGTGCTACATAAAATTGCCAGCAACGATGGCCTAGGCGCAGTTCTGTCGCAGTTTCAGGAAGATGCGGAAAGGATAATTGCTTGTGCGCGTTGTACCCTAAATAAAGCATAAAGAAACTACTCGGCTACCGAAAAGGGATGTCTGGTTGTGAAGTAGGGCAACTGAAAAATGCGAGAATATCTCGAGTGGTATTACTTCACCGAGGTCACCATTCACCAGGCTCTCCTGTCGTTGGAGAGGATTGAGAATACGTCTGGTCCTCTAGCCCGTTGGGCCATTGAATTCGGCTAATGGGTCTATACGGTCACTTACCGAAAAGGATCTGAAAATATCCTTACCGATGCATTCTCAAGAGGAATTAAAGTAGTGGCCAGCATTGAGATTACCTGGCAGTGATATACAAAGTTATACCAGACCATTATTTCCTAATGACACCCAGAATACAGGATTGAAAACCATTACTCTTCCATTGCGTCCTCAGCAATGAAGGCGGAAAGAGTCTATAAGGGGAAGCAACATGAAGGACTTGTTGGACACATACCACGGATAAATGTTCTATGAAAGGCCACTGATTAGAACATAATCATAAAATTTAAAGAACTTGTTGCCCTTCGTTATGGTTGCCTTGGCACTGTAGTCATGGACAACAAACAATAGTTTGTGAGTCACAAATTTGAGAGCTACCTAGAGAAAACATGAATATCTCACGGGAAGACACCACCGTACACGTCACACTGTAATCCTGTGGAATGAAGATTTGATCGAGTCATCAAAACCACGATCGTCCAATACACTGGGAATGACCATAGAATCTGGGACAAATATCTCCCAGAGATGGTCTTTGCCTATAACAGGGCAAAATTCGACATCACTGATTAAGGTTGATAATCAAAATCTCACACCACAACATGAAGTGTCTTATACCGTGAACAAAAAGATCTCCTCCATCATCTTCACCCTGATACAAGGAAGTAATAAAACGAAGCAAGGCCACGTCCAGAACATGAAGGCTTACCATCAGTAGCCTATAATAGCTGTTGTACGAACACCAAGAAGCTCAGTCTGTCGAGAGCTGCTAAGAAGTAAACTTGCACAAACACTTACACCTGCTCTGGAGATACGAAGGACTACCTCATTAAAAACCTTGATCACTAATAATCAACTAAATTAATACAATATATGATCACCAGGAAGTCATACGAGATCTGCACTAACTATAGGGATATTTTCCGGTACAACTATATAGTGTATATGTCTTTGGAGGTATCCAGTGTCAACGAAGAGTTGGCACGAGTATGCCTTCGAGGGGGACTATTAATATTAAAAATATTGATAGTCATTAAAAAAACTATTTCTCTAATAATAAA
Organism: Wiebesia pumilae; assembly: GCA_018907045.1. Classification (NCBI taxonomy): domain Eukaryota; kingdom Metazoa; phylum Arthropoda; class Insecta; order Hymenoptera; family Agaonidae; genus Wiebesia; species Wiebesia pumilae. The sequence continues at coordinate 1,141,432 of JACCHZ010000151.1, forward strand.
AATTTTATTTTTTTAATGTTAAATTTCATTATCATTCATTATCCTCTGATGAATGCAATCCACATCTACTTTTCAGAAACATAAGTAGTCTAAAAAGTATTCAAATTAAAACTAAAAAATAAATTATTACTGTAATTTTAAAATTCATTTTTTTTATACCAATATTATATTATATAAAGATAATATTTTTTATGTGAAAACTACAACTGTGGAATATTGGTTAAAAAATAAAATTTTCTTCACTATAGAATTCTGGGTGAATCATGTATTTAAAAGAAAATAAAAAGGATTCATAATAAATATAAGTATCGCTCAGATTAAAGACTAATGAATCTAATAAAAAAATGACAAAATTGTAGAATTTTAAAATTATAGTATAAAATTTTTCAGTACTAATTTAATTTGTTAAGTATGAGAAAATCAAGTTCAATGTCTAAATAATTTGGATTAATGAAGTTAACAGTTTTTTTTTGCATTAATCTCGCAAATAAAAAAAATTTGCCTATGTCTTTATAACACTTTTTTAATTTAAAAAATATGTCTTATGGCGTTTGAATTTAAATAAAAAAGTCTCGTGTATAGAATGTACTTTCAACTTTTAAAAGAAACTCGTTTTGTATCGAATTTTCATTACTTTCGATCTAAGCATCGTTTAATTAATCTTTGCTATGTCTGTTGATTACTTATGTATATAGCATCAATAGTTTCAAGGAACACAGCAGCTTCTAATTTTATTATATCTCTCATGACCTAGGTTATTTTTGAAAGTCAAGAAACTTGCTATTAATAATTATAATTTTTAACATTTTCTTTGTCAGAAAATTTGTACTTGGGAGTAAAATGATTAATGCACGAATGAAAAGTGTTATCATATACGTTACTGCAGCATCTATTATAAAATTATTAAAAGCTAATTTTCCATAAATTGGTTAAAAAATATGAACTGTTCGCTCATTTAGTGCAGGTGGATGCGAAGAAATATCGCAAGTGTCACAAGCTTCATGTTTTCGCCACTTACACTTGAAATTTATTTAGTAAATTTTCGACTTGCATTATTAGTGATCTTATTGATGAAGAGTATTTTGTAGCGTCAGAAAGTATTAAAATATTAGAAATTGGAATAGAACAGAAAAGTACATTTTTCTTGAATTATTAAAACTAGATACATAAAAAATTGTAAGAATGGAAAAAGCATTATTGTTTCTAATATAATCAATATGATCCAGTAAAAATAATTGAGAAAGCTAAAGGCCTAATATTTTAATAATTTTTATTATATCAATTTTAAATCCGTCCTTTTAATGTTTTCAAAATCAGTTTTAAAACATGTATGAATGATATAAAAAAACTTTGAAAATAATTGTAATGATTTTTTTTTAGATAATAATATTTTTTATTAACTACATCTAAATCTTATTAAAGAAAATGTAATTTACCTATTTTTTTAAGTTAAAATGTTAAAAATGTATAAAATTTCATTTTCTTCTTAATCGAAATGTATTCTGTAAGAAAGCATACACTATTTTGTGTATTCGAAGATCACGATTAACTCACCACTAAAATGCCATGTGTATAAATATAATTATCATATAACAAAAGTTTTTTATCAGTTACCATGATTAGTAAATTATATTTTTTAGTTTTTTGAGAAAAATTTTCAAAAATGAGTTTATTTTCACACTTTAATTAACTTTAAGTTACTTATTAAGTTAGCTATTAAGTTATTTACATATTCTAATAATGTTACAAATTATATGAAAATAACGATTTGATAACTATTTCTTCTTGCTTTATAAAATTCACGAATATTCTTTTAACGAATTCAGTTCTTTTATTTAATTTAATAAACATATTTCGATAATTTAGCAGAATATTATAACTACATGTATTCGTTTATATTACCTGAAATAGTTTTTTGTATTTTATTTTTTACGATTCTGGAAACTTAATATTCTTTATCACCAATTATAATTCTTAAAAATCAAATCTAACATTCCAATATAATTTAAAATTTTCTAACCTCTGTACTACATTCTTTATGTTTCATTAATATTTCATTGATGTATGGTCTAGTAATTTGAGCCATAGAACTATCTCATTCAATTTTTCAATTTTGCCTCGCATTCTTAAATGTACTTGTACAAACAATTTTTATATTTTTTGTAACAACTTTAAATTATCTATTTTAATGGCTATTTTGATATTTAATTTTATATCTTATTTTATTTTAATCTATTATTTAAATTTTTGTTTAAATTTGTGAATTTGCTATTCTTCTTTTTCATTTAACTAAAATTCATTATTTTTCTATTTTTTTCCAAAGTTAACAATTTCATTACTTTATAAATATATTTCGTGTCATTCAGAAGTTCATAGCCAAAAACTTTTCTTATTCTACAATAATATTTTCATGCTCTGATTTATATTGTTTTTAGTTTATCTTTTATATTTTATAGTTCATAATCTAATTTGTTATTAATAATTTTTTTAGTATCGTAACATTGGTTAGATTATTCAAAATTTTAAGTAATTTTTTGTCCAAATAATTACCAAGTATACCAAGTAATATGTCTTTTTTAGATTTTAAAAGACATTAATAATTTATTCTTAAATAGATCTGTATATAACTGTAAAAAGAAAATTAATTTTATTATCAAATTAATTAATTTTTTAAGTTTTCTTGTTTTTGTACCTAAACTAAAGCTAGAAACATATTCACAAATCAAATTTCCAGATTATCAATTTATCTAAAAAAGAGTATTTAGTTAAAGAAACGTGTTCTACGAAGTAAAGCAATTTTTGCCTCATTGTAAGGAAAACAGACTAGTACGTACTTGTTATCGACGCCTAGAGCTACACAAGTCAGAAAAGTGGTAAATCTTGATCAAGCACTACGTCGCAGGGTTACAACTTACGTATCGAAGTGCAAAAAGCGCAAAATTTACAGTACAAAGTCGCGTTGCATGATAATATACATGTAACGAAACCATTTTTCTTTCCTAAATGAGCTACTAAGCAGTTTGGATCTGACCTCATTAAGTTAATACTTGTCAGTCTTCTTGATCTTGCGCCGATCAATCAGAGTGATCTGGTCCTCCTTTTTCTTTGCAGTATGATTATTAAATAAAAACAATTATCAATCGAAATTCTGGTCTACTTTTATTTCCCACTACACTGACTATTCTTTTTGTGGCCAGTTATCTAGGTAAACTCGTAAAAGTTCCTTACCGCGATAAGTTCTGGGTGGAGACGCGTGTGAAACCTCTGTAGAAATCAAAGTATCGTGAAAAAGCGAATAAAAATTATCATTTTTTAAATTATATTTATTTAATTACAATGTTATATATATATTTCAAAATACCACATAATTAATATTGTTTTTTCTTTATTAAATTAAATTTTTTATATTAATATATATATAGATATAATATAATACAATATATAAATAGTACCTCAATATAAATAAATAAATTTTGTTATGTATTATTAATTAAAAAATAATAAATTTTTTTAGAATGTCAACATAGAGAAATCGCTTGTGATGTTTCACGGTGTATTTTGCAATCACAGAGATGTGATTTCAAGTCCGATTGTGAAGATGGTAGCGATGAAGCTGAATGTAAATATCCTAGTAAGTATTGTATTATATGATTATATTATTTTAGATAATTTATAAACTAATAAAAATAAATAATTATCCACTTTATATTTATAAGTATTTGAATATCAATAACTTAAATTATAAGTTAGACATAACATATACACATTTGTCACTTTATTGTATAATCAATTTTCAAATTTATTAAATATTTTTTTATTATTTTTATGTAAAATTTATTCTATATTAGATGTATTTTTGTTTTGAAATAACCAGTCTCAGAATATCTCATTGAGAATAAATTTTTTAATAACAGTTTGATTAACCAAAATATTGATTGATGTTTTAAGTTATAATGATTTTGACTAAACTAGCTATTTTCTTCACGACCTTGTTCTAAAACCTCGCTATAAAACGAGATTATTTTTTGTCAATTATTATATATTATATCTTCGTGTTCCTTGTCCTTGCTGTGGCGGCGACGAGTTCTCCACGCTTCCTAACTATCTCGGTCTCTATAGCTTGATGGCGGACTGGGTTCGTTGTGGGAGGAGAAAAATGGGGAGGCATAAATAGAAATCGATGCGTCTTTAGATAAAATTTATCTTTAATTTAGGTAAATTTATCTTTAAAAGTGATAAAAGCTAACATTTACAGTGGTGATCTTAATATATTTTTTGGTCGGCGAGTTTCTTACAATAGTGGACTTTACGGAGGCGAGGTTATTCCTACTCTTGTTTAATTGGCGTAATGCAATTTCGCAACGTTTCTCTGTATTTATGTTCCTGACAGATTCGCGTTCAAGTACGTCAAAGGATGCTATCCGCTGCGATGAGCCTGTTAGAACACGGGTGAGTCACCCGACTTATAGGGCCGGAACCTCTGGGCTTATGCTGGTAGTTTCGCTCGTTTTATGCAATAAGGAAGGCTTTCCTTCCTTCACCTTTCCTTCGTTGTCTAGTGGAGGAAAACGTTTTTTCACAGTCTTTGAAATGGCGTGCGTTTGCTGGTGAAGAATTGCAGTAAGGGCAAGTGCTTCAGATTATGGAAGAGCACGGGAGCCGTGAAAGAGAGCGCAGTACGTGCTAAGGCGGAAACGAATGCCCGCCTTACCGTAGCCTCTCTGTCCTTGAACTCACGGCGGCTTACACTGTAAGGTGGAGAAGCAATTTCTTCCACTAGGTGGTGAGAGAAAAGCGAAAGAAGGTAAATCTTACGTAGTATATATATAGAGTGAGAGAGAAAACATTGAGAGAGTTATGGGGTGCGGCGTTTTACCATCGAACCGGGGCAGTCTCTGGATATTGCAAGTGACATCATAGTGGTCCCACAGGCAAGTTTCGGCTTCCTTTCGAACGCCGAGTAATGAGATTCGCAGATTCGCTGGGACGTTAGTGGTTCATTACCTCTATCCTGACATGAACAGATAGTGATGTTAATGCGCGCCATTAAAATCAATACGACTCGCAATGACCGCGCCGCGCGGTCATAGTGACTCACCATGAGTCACCCTGTGCAAGTGAAGCGAAGCGACGTGTACCGAGGAAAGAAGGTTCGAGAAATTACTGTTAGGATGCTGTCACGTTGATTGGAGCGGGAAGCATTCCTTCTGTAATTGGTGGGGCGTGGCTTTGGCGGGAAGTGTCTCTTCTGTGATTGGCACAGCATCGTTTCGGACCGGCGTAGTTACGAATGTCCCCGCGTTGAACGAGCAACGTGGCTTGGGGTGAATTTTAGGGAAATCGTTTTCTAGTGCATCGGTGCGGCGTGTGATCGACGAAGGAGTGGGAAGAAGCGTCTCGCAGTGATTAGAGCGACAGTGCTCGAGTGTCGCCAATGTAAGGTGGCGCTACGATGATCTTGAATCAGTCGTCTGGGTATAGGGAAGGAAGCAGGACGTGACGGGCTGGCTCGAAATAGAACCACATCAGATTTTTCTTTTTCTTACTCTGCACGTGAGGCGATATCCCCCATACTATAAAAACCATACTTTTGAAGACGAACACGTAGGGACAAACTATTAACATCAATACAACGTAGCGATAAACCGCCCTTTTCAGGGCGAGTCCAACACAAAAAAAACAAACAGCCAAAAGAAAGACCAGCCGAGCGGAATCGGCCAGAGAGGAAGCGCATCGACCACCTCCAGCTGGGGTTAGTGGACCACTTTTTAATCAACGTGATTTGTGTACTCTCTTTATAGGAGTGAGCGGTTTGCTAAGTCTATCCTGATCCAGAAGTGAAAGTGACCTGGTGTGCGCATTCTCTTCTGAGACGTCAGCGGTTTGCTACGTTCACCCTGACACGAGAGTGAGCTGATCCAAGCTCTCTTATCTTAGGTGTCAGTGATCTGAATACCCAGCCTAAACAGATGCATTACCATTGCAAGGAGCCAGAACAGTCTTCTGTAAATCATGTGCGTGTGCATGTATGTAAGATGCTATAGGTAAACGCGAGTTTTGTATAGTCGACGTGCTTCGAAAGTTATTGTATTTAATATGTATTAATATTATCTTAGCGTGGTTCAACAATCAAAGATAGAAATTTAAGCTAGAATAAATTATTTTAAGTTAATTTAGTATATTTATTTTTAATTAATGTTTTATGTAAATTAAAAGTAATTAATAATGTTTGTTCTGTCTGTAGCGACATGCAGTCTAGCCCTGAGAGAACAAAAATTAAAGTCTTTTTGTTATCAAATAAAACTCTGTCTCAGTTATTTGTCGACCCGTTCTAAAATCATCCTTTCCTTTTCCACCCAACGATCCCTGTTCGGTGAATCGTCACGGCTATATAATGAGCACGAGGAACAGGTAAAAAGGCGCCACGGAGATCATATACCAGGTCTGAGCACATAATATCAAGCTTTGAGTACATTGGCAGTTGAAGGAGATGAAGAAGCAACTAGGAAAAAGAGCGTTACATGGCGTCCGAACGGTGACCTCGAGCGATCGCGCTTCAGATAATGAATCGACAAAATTGAATTAGGGTAAGTTAGCTTGTAGAGTAAATATCGTATAAAGATGAGTCGTAAATGCAAAACTGAATCAAGTCCCGTCATGACTCAAGGGTCAAGACCTTGAGCAAAAATCATATAATGTCGGAACTAGACAAGATGTCTACCGTTGGATGGAAAGGTCACTGAATTACGTGACCAACTAGCCAACTTTCTTGCCAACGGATCTGGACAACAAGAATAAACATCGTATCAAGACGACCTAGCAGAATCTCCAAAGGCTCACCGAAACATCAAAGTTTTTGAAAGTACTCTGTTTGCCGTTGCGGCCCGAGAGTTCAGTATCTTGGACCAGATCCGCAAGTGGAACGGCAACTTTGACGGCCGCAATATGCATTCTTTTCTGGTAAAAGTCGAAGAGCTGGAGCAGGCGTATGGGTTGAAAAGCAACTGTAGGGATTATCTGAATTTCTAAGAGATGACGCTCTCACATAGACCATAGACATTACTTTTTCTGGAACATGGGAAGAGTTCAAGGAATTCTTGCACGTAGGGGTAGATCAATCTAAAGGTTTTTTCGACCTAGAGGGTGGTAATAGGATTTAGAGTGAGAGGATGTGAGTAGGAAAATATAGTGATTATAAAGTAATTAAGTGCACATGAGAGAAATTTGCGAGTAAGCTCACAGTGTTTCGTGCATGCGAGGAAAGAAACAAGGACCTAAGTGAGCATATCTAAGGACTTAGATATCTGTCTGTTATTCGAGTGTAAAGAGGTAGGGCTAAAGACGCCTAAGTTTTGGGATTTACAAATGAGGTGTAAAGGTTTGAGGTCAATTCAGAGGCAGTTTCAGTGAAAAAGGGAAGCTCGTTTTTCTTAAAGATTTTAGACGTTACGAATGAATTATGGTTAGTTGAGGGCTGATTTAAGATTTCATATGTATGTGCCTTGTAGGTTTTTGAGATGCCGAGAATCTATGGCACCCCATATGGGAATATCTCTGTTTTATTTTCTAATAGTTATTGGAGAAATAAACGGAACAATTGGTAGGCGGTTATCGCGTTTGTTTGATTACACCAAGTTAGTACTCTATCTAAGATGATTCAAAATTCATTTTTTATCAAGGTAACTTTATTTCATAGTTTGAGAATTTATTTAATAGAGGTACCTGTGCGGTTTCTGCGGGAGAAGAATACAGCAACTGATTTAGTATGACAACTGAAAAGTCGCTATTTCTAATTCCAAGATAGCAAGGGAGAGATGATTTTATGAATGCCGATAAGAATGTGGCATATAATGAAGGCGAAATTACTAAGTATGATGTCGTTGATATACTGAGCAGTTAAGGCTGAATTGTTGGAAGGGATGTCAAAGTATTAGATATTGAAGAGAACGGGGAACTTTTGCTATATTCGGAGAACTCCAGATAGACTAGTTACTATTTCGATAGGGCATTTCTCACTTTGATCGTGAAAAAATGATCTGCAAGATTTAATTTTATAGATGAGATAGAGAGGGAAAAGTCGATTGATATTAGGTTATAGATAAGACCACGTGCCGGATATATTCAAAGGCAGAATTTTTTTCTTTTATTTACGTTATTGGTGATGTATTATATGACGTGAAGGATTTGATGGTATGTTCCATGTTATTGACGGAAAAAATGTTGAAAGGTAGATCAGACGTAAGGAATAGTTTGCTTTTACCTTGTTGAGAAGTTTAGAATGCTAATAGAGTGATAGCTAGAGAATGAGGAAAGTGATTTAGAGAGTCAGACTACTGTGATAATTTTCTAAGATTTGGGAAAAGAATGCAGATGCATTATGGCATTCATTAAGTTGCAAAGGAATGTAGTATGCTTTCGAGGAAGTGCTTTTGAGAAGATTGTTTTTGATACCATTTATGACGGAGGTTTTATTGCTAAAAAAGAGATTATAATATTGTTTACCTTCATTGGAGATGTGGATTGGACAGTATTGTTTTGAAATTGTATTTGAAGACAGTGAATTTGAAGACTGAAATGTGAGCATGAACTTTTAAGATTGGAGGGGTTGCTGAGAGGGTGGATGTACTGAGTATGAAGTGACTTTGCAAAGATGGTGTCTTGTCTTCGTATAGAATAAACAAATTGGTACCCTATTTAAGGGGAAGGAGGTGATATTTCGCAGGGTGTGAATGACTTTCCAGTTGCTTTTTGGTTATATTTCATCTTTTTTAAGGAATTTAAATCTTTTTTGGAAAGGGTTTTTTGTAATTGAAAAGAATTCAATTGTGATATGAAGAAAGGTGTGCGAAATATTTGCCACTTTTTTCTAACAGAAGTTTTTTTTTATATGACTTTAAAATTTATGTTTGACATTTCAGGAGGAAGAGTTAGATGCCGCGTATTTGCGGGCAGCGAGCATGTTACAGTAGTGATAGCTTATTTTATACTAGTAGTCAGTATATCAATTCCTTTGTTTTTTGTCATTAGCAGTTTATACTTGGGCCCTTAAGGGGGAGGTATCTAGAAGGGATGGAAGATGTAGTTAATTTCGTTTAAGAAAGATGGGAAGGTAACCAGCAGAAGGATTAACAGCAGTCCATTTCTGTATTGTTTTTTGTCGTGAGTATATCTGGAGAATAATTAGGATTATCTGAGTAATGTGTTGTGTTGGAGGAAATTTTGTAGGAAGGAGGTGCTTTTTGAGTTAGTGTGAAGTCACCGCCAGTGGATGTGTTTCGCCTTGAAGTATTCTGCCAATATGGAAAATATTGATAATTTGAAAACATTTTGGATTGCAGAAAATTTGATATCTCAATTGGGAAGAAGAAATAAACGGTGAATAGTTAAACCATCGGAGAGAAATATTTTAATTTCAAATATAGCGATTTCTTTCCATTTACAAAGAGAGGGGCGGTTTTTTCTGCCAATTCGATAGTTGAGGAAGTAAAGTAATAAGCTTTTTAAAGGGAGCGGTGTGGATTTCAGTAATTCATGCTACTGATATATTTTCAGAATCGAAAAGTTGTTGGAGTTCTAGGGCATTGTTATATAAGCTTTAAGCATTTTAGTTGAAGAGGACGAGATGATCATAAATACTGTGAGGACTATCCATTTGTGAGGGATTGAAAGGTAGAACTTAGACTAATTATGAATTGGAAGATCAGAGATTGGAGTTGATTGTTTTGAGTTGAAAAAAGAGTAGGAGAAGATGTAGGGGGAAGTGACTTTGTGGTGCGGCGGTGAAGGTTTTAGCAAGTCAGGATAAGTGCAAGGTGGATTGAATTTTTTTGGTACCTGAAAAGGGGGTGATATGGAAGGTGCAGGAGAGGAACGCTGTATGAGATTGAATTCTAATGTAATACTTAATCCATTCAGTGTTTTTTATGATAAAAATTGATTTTGCTAGAAGAAAAATTTTAAAGTTGAACTACAACTAGACATCATACCTTATCACCGTTCGTTTAACGATGTATTTTGTATATGAAAAATTTATGAGTCATATTGATTTGATATGCTCTTTCGTAAAGACTTTGTTTTTTACTTGTAAAACAATTTCGAGATCTTAGTATTTTTAAGTTGACTGATGTGTACTCAATTTTTTTGGACGTAAATAAGTCAAAGTCTGCTACAGTTGAGGGATAATCTTTATGAAATATGAGGTCTTTATAGTGTAACGAATTTTTATATTATGCTTCTGAATTGAAGATTGAAGTTCGGATTAAAAAAGATTTTGCTAGGTTCTGTAGAAGAATTAGGAGTGATAGAGTGGGACAGTAGCTATAATCTTTAATGCAGGTGTTCAGTTTAGGATTCAAGGTTTTGAATGATTTAAATAAGCGGTTCTGCTAATGATCTCAATTTACGGAAGGAAAAAACTAATTTTTAATGTTGCAGATGTAATTTAAGGTGAAGAAATATTACCTACATGAATAATTGTTAATGACACATAGAAAAAGCGATTAATTTTGTAGTTACTTCTTTTCTTTCATAGAAATTAAATTAGTGTTAAAACTAGAAATAGGAATTTATAAAATATAAATGTATAACGTAGAAAAAATTTAGAATATAAGAGTATAATGTATGAAAGTAGAATGTAAGATATAGATTAGTAATAAGAACTCAGTTAATAAAAGTTATTGAAGAAAAACCGTTAGAGAACAAGATAAATAACAACATTGAACCTAGATAACAACAAGTGTTGGAAGCTCTAGGAAAGTAAATAAAATTTCTGACATCCCACAACAAAAGCCAATAAACATCAGTGATAACACTGATAGGAGCAATGACTGGGCCGCGCGAAAATCACAGAATTGACGTGTGAAAAAAGAAGACAGTTTTCAAGCTGGATGCGCCAGAAACAGATCAAATCCGGAAACATACGAGACGAAAAAGATCACCTGGCAGAATTAGAAGCAGAATTGTAAAGAGACGGATTCCTGATATTCGAAAAACGGAGGAAGGAGGAAGAAAAGGTAACTTACACAACAACAGGTTACCCACGTCTCTCCCTATCCACCAAAGCAGGCACCTTGGCGGAATGTCTGCGACTAAGAAAGGAGGTAGCGAGGATTTGCCGCAGTAAGGAGGCTGAAGAGATTCAGAAAACGTCAATGGTAAAAGATGACCCGCCGCCTCGACGTCACCTGCAAGAGAGCCTACCAATAATTAAAGGGAAACCTTCACTGGTCGCATGCCGCAAGCAAAGAAGTTGGCCCATATCATATCTTACCAGACCTCGAAGACACGCATGGTGTCAGTGGCGTCGCAGACCGGAAAATCGGCACCGTGACGAATCCGCTCCAACTACTCGACGGCACCATAGTGAAGATTCCACAAGGGACCACCAAGTATACGTGGTTCACAACAGGTGAGAGGAACCGTCTGCGCATAAATTTAGCCAGTGATACGAGAAGTGAGACAAAGTAATAAAGAAAAGCAGTGTGAGTAACGGAGTCGGAGCAACAGAGAGTGAGTAGAGAAGTAAAGTAGATAACATCTTGACCGAACTAGAGTGACATAATTCGCGCTCTTTCTTCCTGGGCAGATGCAATTCGCTACGCCACCCTAACTGTTCCGGAAGTGACGTGGTTCTAGCTCTTCCATCCCTGGCGGAAATGGTTTGTTACGCCATTCTGACCGCATAACGGCCAGAACGGCCGAGAGTAACACATTTAGCGTTCTCTCATCCTGGTTATCCACACATCCCTCATTCGGACGGGTAGTAGTAATCCAAGCTCCGTGAATATGTGTGGATGTACATATGCATAATTAAATTAAAAACCAGGAATATTGTATCGCCGACACGATTAATGCAATGAATGTATATAATCCTTGCCAACGTATAAATAGAAATTAAGATAGAATAGATTATTGCGTTGTAATTCACCATTGTAAACTTTCTTTTATAGAGTCAAACGGCCAAATGACGAGACTCTAATAAAGCGATCATCTTTTATTATTAATTCTAGTATTATTTTTTGTCAACCCTTTCTGAAATCCACTTCTTCTCCGCCGTAACAAACCCTGATCGACGAATTGTCCCGACTGTATAACAGGCATAAGAAGCGGATGAAAAGACGCCGCAGAGATCTCACCAGGTCTCCAGCACACACAACAACAGGAGCTGAAAGAGACGAACAAGAACCACCGCGAGAATAATAAGAAAAACCGTCAAAATTATCTTCATTTTAAAAAATATTTAAAAATCCATACATCAACATGAATTGTATTCTTAAAATGTTTCTTGTATTTATTAAAGAACTATGAAAAACAATTTATTGTTGTATAGTTATTATTAATTAAAACAATTCCATTATATGCTGGTTTAAAGACTTTAAAGTTAGTATTCTTAATTGTTTAATTAACCATGCAGCTAGTGTATTTCGAAAGTTAAATTTATCTCAAGCTTCTTAAATAATAATTTTATAGGTATTGAATATTAATTTTCAAAGAATTATTCAATAATATAGAATTATATTGAAAAAAAGATTCAGTTCTTTTGTATCTAAATTAGAATCAAGTGAGATTTTATATATTTTTTTTGTTTCGCTATGATATATGTGTTTTATTTTTAGTTTTTAGTTAGTTTTTAGTTATAGAAAAATTTTTAATCTCTTAATTATTCTAGAGAATTCTTACTTTAAAAATTATTGTAGTGAATAAAAGGTAAAATAACTTATTGTTACTTGTATTCATTGAAATGCAAAGGTGGCTGATACAGCTTTAAGTAACTATCTGATCTAAAATAGTCTGTTTACAGCTTCTATTTACAGAAATATAACTTCCAGAGAAAATATTTAGTTGTTAAGCAAAAAACAGATATTAATTCTAAAATTTCTTGTATAATTTGAGAGATTTTTATTTATTACCATATGTTCTTATTAAATTTTAAAGAAGAATACTAAAAAAAAAAACAAATTTATAAATATGTAAATAAAAAATAAAGATTTTTTGTTATATTTCTTAATCATTAATATTCAGGAAATTAAATAGCTAAAATAAATAGTAATATTGAATATTTATAGGAATATTTTGAATAAATTTGATATTCTAAATTACTACACATTATATCGTTTAAATATTAAATTATTTGCTGAAAAATGAAAAATAGAGTAAACACTAAATAAACTGCTCTCAATTCAGAATAAAAAATGATTCGTGCTTTTTAGAGGAACAATAAATTTCTTCATCTATTTCTATATTAATGATTTAGTACGATTGGGAATATATGTAATAATTAGGATTCAGTTATTAATAGTAGATAATAATTTTTGAAAAATATTTTAAATAATTAATTTTAATAATACCTAAATATTATATACTATAATTTTTTACTTAAATTCTTTTATTTTAATAATTTGTGAATAAATGTTAATTGATATATAAATAAATTATAGAAGAAAAAGAAAATATATATTTTTTAATTAAATGCAGCATCATTATTACTAGAACACTATGCACGTAGATAACAATTTTATTAGTAGATATTTACATTATCTGAAAAATAAGGTCAACTACAGTCTACTTATAGAATACGAACTAATGAATATTCAAATATGTCGAGATTTTTTGTCAGTTTTGTCCACTTCTACGTCGCCACGTAGACGTAGTGTAAAAGATGTTGAAACTCATGAAGGAGGTTTTTTTTAAACCGATCGATTTGCATTATGGAGTTAAGTACATTATATTGAGCATAAAAAATATGTGATAATAATAATGTAAAATAAATTTTTTTAATTGTATGTACTTTATCAGATGTAAAAGAAATCGTAAGTTGTTTGATTTGAAAGTCTATTTATATTTATTCTTATAAAATAAATTAAGCTTAAATATGATGAGTTTGTTATTTATAGCATTGTTATCTGCTAAAAGAAATTCATAATACAGTAATTTTTTCTTCTTTATTATAAATCTAATACATTAGGAATTAAGTGTAAGAAATTAATATTTAAGAATCCTATTGTTCATAATGTTGCGTTTTTCGTGATATTCGTACTCGCCAACTTAATATCCTAAATACCTAATGATATGTAGATTTACTGAACCTTAATATTTTTTATACCTTTAAAACTATATATTCTGCAGTTCATGCAAAATTGTTATATTTTTATTAATTATAAAGAGCATTCAATACAATGTTCACTTGTAAATATTTTTTTGCGTTATTTTTTATAAACTATATATACTAAATACAAACATTTATTTGTGAATATTGCTATATGTAAATATATCCCAATAAATACTTGTAATATTGAATTTGAAATGTAAGTATAATATTAAAATTACAGAAATAAAAGTAATGCAGTTAGTCTGAGTGCAGACTATGTAAGTATACTTGCAAGTAAATATATTTGCATACAGATATTTTGATATATTGATAAAATATTAAATATCTAGTTTTATAAAAAGAATATTATTAATTATAAAGTAAATAAGGCGCTTAAATATGTAACGAATAAGCAACATTTATATGGATAGATTTTAAACATTATAAACTAAACGAATTTGACAATAATCGAAATACTAAAAATATTTAATTTATTTTATGTAGATTAATAGTATGAAAATATAGATATTATTATATAGAATTTAGAAATAAAATAAAAACATAATTATATTGACTGTCAAATGATGTTTTTACAATTGTCAATATACATTTTTTTTTATTTTCAGACTACTTTTATCCGAATAATTTTTATGAATATTTTTTACGCAATGCGAATAAAATGACCTTAGTATTGGCTTATATTTAATTATATATTAAAATAGTGTAATTTTTTTTTAAGAAATATTTTCAGTTTTAAAAGAATTTGTATTTTCATATAAATTGCAAGTTAGCGTTATATTTTTTTCACATTTACAGTAGATATATTAGTTAACTGTTGAAATTAAGTTATATCTGTGTTTGAAATTTTTATTAAAGTTGAGTGATTTCTATATTATGTCGATACATTTGTTCACAGCTTATCTATTATAAGAAATGTAACAGATCCTTGATTGATGTAATAAGAGCATGTACGTATTTAAAGAGTTAATTCGTTAAAGTAATAGTGTTTTATAACGATTTTATTTAAATATTCAGACTAGATTAATTAAAATTTTTATTGAAAAATGTTAAATAATTGTACTTTTTTATAATAGGTAACTAAACCAAATAGGTTAAAAATTATAAATTGTTTATTAATTGTTAGAAAATATATTTTTAATTACTTTAATCAATATTTACTAATCCTTAATACAATATGAGTTGCGAATTACAAAAGAAATTTTTCTGAAGAAATTACATATACTAAGAGTTATAATTAAATAAAAATTATGTTCTATTATTTCTTAATTTTTTTAGGACTCTTATTAAAATGTTCTATTAGAAAAATTAAAATCTATTTTTAAAAGTTTCTAATGTGGTTATTATTTTATTAAATTAAAATATATTTATTGAAAAATATTTTGTTTGTAATTTGTTGAACTGACACAATTAATTATTTTGAATGATTACTAATTTAAAAATTAAGTTTTCTTAGAAATATAGATTCCTGTGTCCCCTACCTTTAGAAGAGCTACTGCTCTAATTTTCAAAAGAATATTGGAGTCAGAAATAAGTGTTTTATGTTATACCTATTCTTAATTTATAGTTTAATAATTTAGGGTTTTTTAAGCAAACCATAAAATTAAAGTAATATTAGAAAATTAAATATAAGTTATATATATATATATATATTTATCCTGATATTTTTTACTGATATTACGTATATTAATTTGAATTCTAAAAATATTAATTTACTATATTTTTATTATATAACTATATTATAAAAGAATTTATAATATAACTATATTATAAAAGAAGAATCAAAGATAAAGTATGTAGTACATAGCATATAAATAGGATTTATAAATCATATAAAACCAATATTTGGAAAAAATGATCTTACTAAAATAAATGTTATGAATTGAATAATATCCGTATAATTTACTTATGTGGAATTATATATGGAGCTAGTATAGTAAAATATTAATTTCTAATTTAATTTTTCTGTACTGACAGAAAAAAAACATTTATGAAATTCAAATATTATTACTTTTTCAATAATAAATGAACTTTTTACTAATACTTATTAACACTTGCACTTTGAACAAAAACTTATTAAAGTTTTGTATGGTTTATTAAAAAATTTCATGAATAATAAATTTTATAAATAAAAAGATATTTTATGAATAAAGCGTTTATTCGTAAAAAAGAATATTATAATAATAATTATTTCTATGTACTAGTTAAGAAATAGAATAAAAAAATTAATTTTTCATTATTACTACTATCCCCTTCCTCACCCACACCTATATTGTATTTGAGTAGAATATTGTTAAATTACTTTAATTCGTAATCTTATTGTTCTAAATTTTAAAATAAAAGATTAGAAAGTTTTATTTCTAATAAGAACTAAACAAATAATTTGTTGAAATATAATTTCAGTTTTTATTCTTTATTATAGAGTTTTTTTAACAGAAATATTTAAAATATTTAGTAAGAATAAGAATATATATAATAATAAGAATAAGAATTTAATCTGTTCAAGTAGTTTACTGTTTATTATAAGCAGATGCTTTTGGCGATATCATATAATATTAACTTTATTATATTAACTATAATTTTAAAATTAATATTTGTACTTTTTATTCTAGGTAGCCTTTTGTGTCTATTATAAGTGTATATTTCGTGTCTATTAATTTCACTATGATATTTAGAGAAATCTGGGTACTTTAAAAAGAAAATAGAACTTAATTAAAGTTTAAAATAAAGATTTTAGAAGATGAAAGAATGTTATATAGCTGCATAAATATGTATACATTTTCTATAGCAGTATCTACTTATTCATGTGATTATATATGTCACACTTACGTATGGCGTGTTATTATTTATTTGATTATTCAAGCTATCATTTACATTTGAATCTGTTGTGTGATTAAACAGCTATATAAACTATTCAAGACGAGTCTTCAATACTCTACTGAAAGATCCCTTATATTTAATGTAATTTTTATTTTAAATTATTTACTAATATCATACATTGAATGCATCATAAATTTCTGTTGATTTTGAGTAAAGCTTAATTTCTCTTAGTTCATACACGTTTTAATTAACAGTTTTTATATTATCTTATCTTATCACACTCACATAAACATATTTTTATTTATTTATAGTGTGTGTGTTTTTATTAACGTTCTTCATAAAT
Source organism: Wiebesia pumilae (assembly GCA_018907045.1). Lineage (NCBI taxonomy): Eukaryota > Metazoa > Arthropoda > Insecta > Hymenoptera > Agaonidae > Wiebesia > Wiebesia pumilae. Next base: position 1,158,699 of record JACCHZ010000151.1, read on the forward strand.
AATATTCTTTAATTTATGTATTATATATGCGTGATAATATTTATAGAACATTTTTAACTTATTTTGTACATATTAGGTATTTGAACTTATTTCATTATTAAGCATTGTTATATGGAGATAAAACGAAGTAAAATCAAACGAGCTTATGTAAGATAATGTTTTCTCTTAATTATATAAGTTATCTTGCTTTAAGTAATTATTTAATTTGAATGTTAAAATAATCTTTTCTAATAATTAAATCTTTTATTATAAAATGTTTTTTGAAGACCATAAAAATGCAAGATAATTTATATTTAATGTAAATTCTATTTATAAATATAATGATATCAGTAATGAAAGAAAAGTCGCAATATGGTCATACAAGATGGTCATATTATTTAAAAACGTTTTTTCACTTATTCAATCATTAATATCTAGATAAATAATATTGAATACTTTAATTAAAATTATTATAATGTTTTTGCTTTTTCAAGTTTTTGAATTTGTAATAAGGTGTACAATATTATCAGCAAACCCTTGACATATTTAAAACTTGCTGGGAATGTCTCTGGGAGCGAGGAAAAGACAGATTGGTAGGCGTTACTTGCTTTTGCTCTCACGTGTTTACCACAGTACAAACATCCCTCTAATCTCCCGTTGTTCAGTTGTAGACGCGTTAATACTGATTTTTTGTAATTTACATACCTCAAAAGAACAGTTCAGCGGGATTCTTTTTTTATACCTTCAAATTTTCTACCATTATTGAAATTAATTTGTATTATTTTTAACTATAGTTTACTGCTATGATTAAATATAATCTTGGTATGTCGATTTTACGTTAAAGTCTATCTCTATACAGGCATATTAAATTTGTAGCTTTCTTTATTTTGTGTCAAGTTTAAATTTTTGTACTTTACGAGATTATATTATATGAATAAAAGAAAATAGTTGTATTCACTTATCATTAAATGGTTTCTATACGTAATCATATGACTTAATTTATGATAAATGTTTCTAAATATAACAAATTATAATTGAAAAATAAATAAATTAATAAAAAAATCAATTTTCTTTAGAATTTTTATTTTAAAACGTGTATGAAGTTAGAAAGTTATAATTATAAAGGTCTTATCAACATCATGAATATTTAAGTTATATTAATATAAAATAAGATAATTTTTTAGAAAATTTATCAGATTTTGTTTTTGAATTTATATAACTTTTTTGTTATTATTATTTTTATTATTTTTATTTCTATTGAATTTATATAAACTATTATAAATTTTTAAATCAAAAGTTTTATATGTAGAAGTTCTTTTTATAGACTTTAAGAATACGTATTTTATTATATACGTATACATATTGAATACGTAGGTAGTGTACAATAAAATAAATAATTAGATTTCGTTAAAATATCTGTAGAGTATTTTTTATATTCGTCTTTTCCGTTGCAATTCAAGATAGAATAGTTATTTCATTTTAGATAAATTAAGATTAAATGTTATGTTTATGTATTGATATAAAAACATAAATAATTTATATTTCAGGCAGTATTTTTTAAAAACTATTTATACATTCAATAAACAAATATTATTATAGGAGATATTTAACTTAAGAATTCCAAACGAATGAAAAAATGACTAAAAACACCAATAAATAAAACAAAAAGTAATAAAAAAATCCAAAAACTTCAATTTATGTTGTAAAAGAATTAAATTTATTAGTTATATTATATCACATATAGTTATATTTATTACAAAATGATAACTGGGAAAATTACTTCAAACATGGGTTTGAATACAGTTCAATCAACTTTATGTGTGTTTTTCATTTCTATTTATTTATTACAATTGTTCTTTTACAGTTTAATTTAATAAAAATTCAAACATACTGCCAAGAGAATATGTTCTATATAAGTAAATATTATAATATTACACTCTAAAAGAACATCAGAATAATAAATATTTAGTAGTAAATAAATTTCGATAATTAAAATGATGATTTAACAATTATCATAAGACTAACGATAAAAAATATAGAATTAAACTTTCGTATCATATAACATTAAAAGATCAGATATTTACATAAATAGTATTAACTAAATAAAAATTATAATAATCATGACCGTGCTAACTAAATAAAAATTATAATAATCACGAATGATACTCTAAATACAGAACATGTATAGGCACTCATTTACACTACTGCAATTTTCGAGTACCAGTAAACTCTTTATAAAGCATAATTGATTTCCTTTGAAATATAGGTCGCAGATTCGAAAATCATAAAACTTTAAATAAAAACAGTTTAAAAACGTGCTTTTATTCTCTGGATGAGTTGTCAGCAAAACAGGCAGACAATGGAATACTTTGCTCCAATGACGAGCTTTGTTGTGACATACTTGGACTAATGTCCTTGTGTTGAATGAGAAAGTAATTTTTGACGTAAACAATGAGTGCTGGGCAAGTTCGGAGCGGGTATTTATTTATTCAAATACAACTTGTATCGTATCTCCATGCTAATAAAGTTTTTTCTTTTCATTATACATATACTTTACCTTCTCTCTCTTTCTCTCTGTCTCTCTCTGTCTGTTTCTCTTTATTTCTCTTCTTTTTCTGTACACAGAAAAATATAATACAGAATTATATAATTATGAATGAAGGTAACTTCATTATAAATTTTCGACAAATGTTAAAATGATTATCATTTTTATGAAAATCTATATTAAAATTTATATTAAACTTACTATGTTTAATTCTGATTCTTGTTATAAAATCGTTAGATTTTCGAGAACTGATACGCTATTATTAGAAAAATAAAGAGAAAAATATAGAAAATATAGAATATAGAAAATAAACAAAAATATAGAAAATTTATTCGAAGCATCTCTTACAATAGTAAGTTTTACATAACCATATATATTATAATCATAAATATGTTAAAAAATATATATACCCATTACTGTTAATAATGTAGTGTATGTTACATAATTTCATAATAAAGTATAGATAATTTTGTTTACATTGAGTTACTTTATATTTAAACTATAATCAATATAGTTTAATATTTATTAGGTTTTCTAAGGCTTCTAATCAACGTTCATTGAGTTTAAGAAATTTTATTATTAAAATTTATGTCAAATTTCTTTAAATTAAAATTTTACGTATTTGTACTTTGTTTTTTTTTTTAAATTTTGTTATTATTATTTGATTTTATCTTATCTACACTCATAAGCAGTAATATGACATCGTACAACTTTGAACTTTTAATGTTATTTTATTAATAATTGTATATAACAAATCTTTATAAAAATAGAAACCTATTATAAATAAGAAACTAATTATAATTAAAGATTGCTTACTTATTAAAATATTATAAAACTGCATAATAATTCTTTTCACTCAAAAAATTGATGTATAGTTAAAAATTAAAAAGTAAGATCAATTTTCTACTCATATAGCTCTGCTTCAAATTTGTATCCATTTTAAACTTAATTTAAAATAAATTATATATTTTCTTTAAAATTAATAAATGTTTGATATGAGTAGAGATTTGATTATCATTACTCTCCTATAGATCTAAATGCTTTAATAATATCTAGTTTTTAAATTTAGTAATATTGTGTATTATTTTCAAAATGTTAGTATTAATAAATACCAAGTAACACACAGTAAATAATCACAAAATAAGATATTATAAGTTTCTGATCCATATTATAGCGAAAAAAGTAATAGACTAGAAAATATAATATTAAACTTTAAATTTCTTTATTTTGAAAAAATTATTTACAATGCAACTTAACTAATAAGTTATAATTATAACAAAATTATTTAAAAATTTTTTTACAAATTTGAACTCAACTCAGATCTTAATTAAGAAAGACTCATTCAAAAACTCACGAAAAAGTTATTTGATTATTGTATTCTGATAGAAATTCCTCTATTAATTTTTGTAATTAATTGAAATACAGTAACATATTTTGTAATTTCTGCAGAAGAATTTAAGGAAGAAGAATTTAATAATAAGGATATCTTTTTAATAAATTTAAATTAAATTAAATATATTAAGTAAAACTATCAAAAATATATGTGTTAAATGCTCTAATTATTTTATCTATGTCATATAGACATTTGAATAAACAAAATAATAATAATGAAAATAAAAATAAAATTACTTCTTGCTGCTTTAAAGTGACTTCGATATACCTTGAAATTTGAAAAAATGAATCCAGTTTATTATTATATTTTTTAACAGATAGTTATCAACTATGAATTTCATTAATAATTTATTTTTATTATACAATATTTTTTATTTTTGTACTAATGCTTATTTAATTTTTTTAATAAAATTCTAAAAATAACTAAAATACCTATTATTTATACGAAAGATTAAAAAAAAACCGTATGTATGAAATATTAGTTTTAATATGTATACTTGAATGCTGCATCGAAAGTTTTTTTCAAAAGTTGTTAAAAAATAATGATTAAATTTTTTAATTTGAATTCATAGATCTTGCAATTTAGCATCGTATTAGTTGTTATTAAGAAATTAAGTTGATAATCATTATTTTAGAATTAACCACCTTAAAATGTAGCAGTACTACCAGTAAAAGAAAATGATTCAATAACATTTTCATTACACATTTAATCTTGTAACTATAATTCGATTACTATTTGGAAATTATAAATATTATTTATTGTTTTTACATACACAAAATAATATTCAGGTAAAATTGTTAATAACAAGTTTTGACAACCAAGTAATTGTATTATATTTTATAGATCCATGATTTTCAACTCAAATTATTTAATGCATTCAAATTTACGAATTTATATCTAGTATTTATTTAACTTTATTCATTATCTTTAGATAATAAGTTACTTGAAGTAAATCTCAAATCATATATACAAGTCACTATATCTATTAAAAATTACAATTTTTTAAGTCTTCAAAGATTTATTTAAATTCGTATTTTTAAGAATAGTATCAAAAGTTAATTATTGTAATTTTTTTTAATTATGTATTTAGTCTGTACATATATGCATCAATGTTTTAGAATATTATATACAAATATTTGAAAAAATGCATTATCATTATACTTTGTATAATTTATTTCTAGCATTAAGCATATATTTTTTAGTTCTAAAATTTTATTATATGAATTAATGAAAATAAATGCGAAATTGATACTTATCTCTTACGTACCTAGTTGAAAATTTAATTTTTTTTACACATTTAATTAATTATTAAAAACTATAGTTATTTATACATTTTATATGTTACATTATTTGGATTTTTATTTTATAAATTATTACAAATCAATTTTTAAATTAATAATTAGTAGTGATTATAATTTTTACGAAGTTTATTTTGAAGAAAGTTCATAATATTGTAGATTTTGTTGCAAAGCATAAAAATTATTTTATGCTTTTAATTATGCATTTAATTTTATACATTCACATTAAACATATTTTTATTTATAGTGAAATGTTTTATAGTACTAATGAAGATTTGTGAAAAAATTTTACAATTTGTCGTATAAAAACAATAAATTATCCTAAATACTAATATGAGAAATAGAATATTAAGCGATTTAATATTTAACCTAGAAATTTTCACATCACTTTTTTATTTGTCAATTGATCTTATAAATTAGTCTATCTAAAAGAACTTATGATAAATTCGTAGAAGTTGAGTTATAATTCATTGAAGTAATTTGAATATATGCATCTGAAAACATATTTTGATAATTCAAGTCCATTTATATTTACATGAAGGTACTCTTGTTTTTTACCTCAATTAAAGCGTTAACTGAAGAAACAATAAAAATCAAGTAAGCATCGACTCTGCACGTACAGTAAAATGTCTTACTCATCACTTTTTGTGAGAAAATTGCGATATTAATCTTATTTTATAACATATACCATTGTGGGTTACGTCATTTTAAATTAGTGAGTGTATCTAACTTGACAATAGAAGATGAATTGTGATCATCTGTAAGTATTTTAAATAACTTCATCTTTTTATCTTAAGTCGCAAAGAATATGTTAACATTCATTAAACTGGGCATATTTTGCAAATGTATTTTGAAAATAAATAATGAGGTAGTATTTTCAAGATAAATGAAATATTGTTTACTAAATTAAATTAATTAATCTGAGATTTAAAGGGTATTTATGTAATCTGTAATTTATAAATATAGCAAGCCACAGAATGAACATAAAATACGTCATAGCTAGGTCATTGAATCTCGTCATCCATAAATGAAGAACACCAATCGTTATGAATACAAGTATTTGTGTATATATGCTGAAGAGACTGTGGGAATATTAATCGCATAATTATTCGCTAAATAAATTATTAGATATCAAAGAAAGATAAAAGCTTTTATTATGTCGCAAATAAGATTAAAAATGTCTTTTAAGATAGATGTGTGAAAAATACAAACTCAAATACAAACCAATTTAAATAATTGGTTTGTGTACTAGATCGCAACTTTTTTCTTAAATGGCAGTTAAGAACAAGTACTTGCTCTAGCAGTAATTTTCCCTACTAAAGTGTAGGATATTTTTGTATCAGCAAAGTAATGAGAATATCGAGTGAAGAGCTATGCGTATCATTTTAATACGGGTATTTTAGTATTGAAAAACATTATTAAATCAAATTCTTTAACTAATAATAGAACAATTTTTGCATTTTATATTACTGAAGAAGAACTAATTGAATATAATAATTATTATTTTATAATTTATTTAGCAAGTTTTCTTATAAGTTATTATTATAAAATTGAATTTATACAGAATTGTATTTTTAATGTTTCATTTATGTATTAGAGTGTTAGATGAATAGTACATGTAAAAATACACTAAATTGAAATAGATATTTTTTGAAATTATACTTCTTAAATAACAATTAAATAAATGGACTTTTTTTATGTTTGACGAAAAAGAAACAAATCATTTTACGTTAAGTGAAGTATATAACATATAATATATAAATAATAATAGTTTGAAATTTAGTAAATAAATATTTGACAAAATTCATTTTTCATCGTATATGCAATAATGTTTTTATTGAGTATTTTATAATTTTTAGTATTTTTATTTAAATCAGACAACGATATGTATAAAGAAAGTGATTTTTAAATTATTTTTTTAAAGTTATCATTAAATTACTAAACATTGTCATTAAAAGTGCAGATGTAAACTCAATGTTCAAGAGTCCAGACTTTTATATAATTGATAATTAATAATTAGTGTAGGTAATTTACGAAACATAAAATTTACTCAATTAATTTAATCAATTAAGCGATATATTGGATATAAAACATGTTTTTAGAAATCATAGATATTATAAGCATTTTAAATTTCTATATAATGTAAAAATAAATATTAAAACGAAATTTTTTTCAATATGCTGCGGTCGTAACTCTAAATCGATCAATACTTTTTGCATTTAAAGTAAGATAGTCAAGCATGTTGTGAATTTTGACATTAAAAATCATGTTTTAAGTGTCCCAATATTAGTTGAACCAGTTATAATAATATTGAATTAATAATAAATAATAATTAGTAATTTTTAATTCACTTATTACGTATTGTTTAATAATATAACTATACATAATATCCGTAGTTAATTAACAATAGCGTATAAGACTTGTACCCTGGTGCATTATACGTTATAGGCTGTTTATCTTTTTCTTTTATTGAAATTCACGTAAAGTTATAAGTAGGCGATAAAATATTCTTTAAATTAGTAACGCATGTGTCAATTATAGTTATATTTGATTAATTTCTTTTTTAGCAAATCAATATTCTTCGCTGAAATATAACATATAGTACTTGCGAATAAGAGAAATCGAATAATATACCGGTACTAAGTTTAAATTATAATCTACCAGTTCTAAACATATCGGACGTTGATAGATGAAATTGGATAAGCTGTAATGAACAAAGTAAAACTAATATGTTAACGTTAAAAAAGTTAATAAACGGTAGTAAAGATACCTTAGTAAATGGAATTAATTTTATAGTTGAATTTATTGAGTATTAAATGGTGAAGTGAGAGAAAGAAAATTAGTAAATCAAAATAAAATAATGCTTTAACAAGCTAGTTTATTTTTTCTTCAATTTAATAATTTGATTATTATGTATTTATATTATTAATTCAACAAGAATAACTATAATTTTAGAATATTTCCGAAAGGTTCTACAAAATTAGATTACGAGAATTCATTTTTATCGAATTGGATGTTAAAATATTCAATTATTAGACTGAATACTGAAAATAAGGGTCATTCATGTGGACGTGATATGTTTTTATTAATATCTATGACAATAATAGGATAAGCATAAAAGTATATTATTCATAGTAGAAGAAAAATTTGTTAACTCAATCGTAATTATTATAAAAAAATGAAAATCTGGAGTTCCTAGTTGATCATCTTGAAGTAAAATCGATTGTTTCAGTGTTTCTCAGTTTAATTATACAAACGCAAATAGACGATTTTAATTAAAATTGGGGTCCAAAGAAAACTGATAAGTCGTAAGTTCGATTTTTAATGAATTTGAACTATCATCTCCAGCCTTAAAAAGAGGTCCTAGTAATCGGGGAGGTAGAAGTACGGCTTTCTTCATTTTTCACACTTGCTCGTGTAACCTAACATTTGGCTTTTTAGGTGAATAAAATTCGAGTCGTATACAATCAGGTACGCAGAAAGATAATGGCTTAGGAGTCGGCACTCTTGCATGGCGCACTTCGGCTGAGCGACTCCGAGTGCGCGCGAAGCATCCCGAGGGCATAATCGCGCCAACTCGTTGCTTCGTAATTTCTGCATATTTATTGCACTGATAATGTCCCAAAAGTTCTCATTCTCGTATAGAGTTACTCTTGAAATTGGCGAAAGAAAGCGTTTGGCAGAAGAAGGAGCAAAAGAAAAAACTATTGGAACAGCGAATTTGAATTGGATTCGGAATTGGAGTCAGGATCAGTTTGAGTCGAAGAAAAAAAAGGAGATGGAAATTGCTTGGAGTCGCGTTCACTGGCTTGTTGCGACTGCCTCCCACGCTCTTGCTGCCGCTGCTGGTCGGTTTCCGTTGACAGTAGGAAGGTGGGGCCATAGTCGTCGCGACGGCTGGTTTAGTATTCGGCTACACGGCGTCACTGCTAGTTTATCAGTCTGGTTGTCGCGGCTGCGACAATTTCTTGAGAAAAGAGAGCGCGAGAGCAGAGTCGAATGCAGATTCAGTGAGCGGCTCTTTGGTAACATCCTTAAAATGAAACAAGTGAATTGCTACAGTCGACTTTCTTTTAAGTAGTTAGCACTTTCGAGTATTCCGCATTCCAGTCATTTACCCTTCGCCTTTTAAGGTATAGTAATTTTTTTACTTCCTTGTCTTTCGTTCGTTTATATCTAATTATTTTAGGCCTACCAGTGGACTGTGTAAAAGAAAGATGTCAATTCCCGAAATAAATTAGAATTAAAATTGTGATAGAATTCTTTTCTTTTTAATTAATTGCCTGTCTAATAAAAAATGTTATTTTCATGCGTTCCTTTTTTCATATTTTCGCGCCTGTAAACCCCACGGCTTTTGTATCTAAAATAATTTAAAATTGTTTTAAACGCCATTTCAGCAGCACATGCAGCCGGTAGATCACATATTAATGTCAAAGTTTCGACACAGAAGTTCAATTCCTTTGATTTATATTACTTTGATTTATATTTGATTTATATTTGATTTATGTATTAGCACTACGAACATTTTTTTGAAACGTTTACTCTAGATTAAAATTTAAATCTATTGCTTCGATAATATCTCTTAAAGAAAAGGGGTAAAATTTACTTTATATATTAATTTCCTGCTAGTTATCACATTACTATCTTAAATTAATCTGTATGGTTTTAGTTATGCGATTTAAAGCATAAACAATTATCGAAGAATTGTATTAAAAGCTCTTTTATCAAATTAATGCTTTCGCTTATTTTTTTTAAATATTATTCATTTAAAATTTATAAATGTATATTTTATAGTAAAAGTCGGAACATTTTCACGTTTGACTTTTCAGAACAATATTATAGGGCGCTTTATTCAACTACTGTGTTATATTAATTCCATTACGTTTAGTTAGTCACAGTAATTCGTGTCGGCATAGTCACTTATCTAAATGTAAGGATACTATTCTGTATTTATCCAAACTTAGAGCGATAGAATCACTATTGGTTTTCACTTTACGCACAATTCTATGAACAGATAAGTATAAATTCATGGTTAAATTGGATCGGTAAATTTATAGATCCGAAATAAACAATAATATATACTAAGAATTTAACTAAACGTAAATTTAACAAAAGACAAACAACTTTTCAAATACATGTTAAATTTATAGTTATTTGAACTAGTTAAAAATAACTAGGTAGAACATGGTTGTACCAAATTTTCTAAATTTTAGTAGAATGATCTGAATACTGCTATATGTTTCTTGGAAGTCTAAGATAAATTTATCTGTACGTATCATCGCAGTAATTTAAAAATAACTTATTCGAATATTATATCCATTTTATAATTAGAATTATACAGATACAAATTAATAGTTAATTCGAGGAAAACATTTTAAAAGAAATTAAAGGATTAAATAATAATGTTAAAAGTATTTCTTCAAACCCATGGCATGATACATCATTCATACATGTGCAGATTTACGAAAGACAAGATGAGATATTCAGGAGTGCAACTAATTGCCTACTTTCTATTCTCAATTTTCATCAATGAAAGCTTTGCTGATAGACGAACGTATGATGGTGGAGGTAATTATATTTAACTTAACTTTTTGTAGTTTTAAGAGATAATATTTAGTATTAATAATTTAAATACTAATGTTATTAAAATGTACATTTTAAATAGGCTTATATTAGTTCTTTTTTAAATATTTTCGAGATATTTTTATTGTATATAAATAAAAAAGTAAAAGCTATAATAATTAAAATGAATTTCTAATATATATAATTTTAGAACTATTTATTCATTCCTAACAAATATTTAATGTATGACTAATATATTTACTGAAAAAACAAAAAATTTGCATATAAATATTGTTAATAAGCTAAAAAATAAATTAAATGATACTTTTAAATAATAAAGTGTAATTTATGTATATAAAAAATGTTAAAAAACAAATTAAGTTTATGCATTTTAGATACGTAAAGTATATGTATGCACACAAAATATACAGTAGAAAAACTTTATTTGATTATACTAGTATTTGCGTATATTTTCTTTAGAAAATATTAAATGATATTCACAACATATTGAAACGAAAAACATAACCGTTTTTCAATATATTTATTAAAAATAAAAAGTTTAAAATAATATCATTTTTATTTAATAGCTCGATATTGAAATACGATGATTATACTATAATAAATATAATATTATAATTGTATTTATAATTGTATATATAAATTATACTATAATAAACTGTATGAAAACTAATATTTCACTAACCTTCAACTACTTGCTCTAGGAATATTCAAGAGTATCTCATGTAGTTAAAATTTTTCAACTATTACACATTGTGGAAGAATATATGTGAAATATAACCTGTATGAAAATCTAATATTTTTAGTACGGATATAATTCTAATTGAAAAGTTACATAAAATAAATTAAATGATAAATAAATGTATATTTTATTTTTTTTTATCAATGTACTAAACTTATAGTTTTAGATGTTCCAATATTTTATTCTGCACAAGAAAAAATGTCCATTCATTAATATTCAAGTACTTAAAAATATTTTATTTACATTTAAGAAGTATTTTATATACTCTATTTTGAACTATTTATGTTGCCTAGTACATGTGAAGATCTTTTATCGATATTTATTTTTATAAGTGATGGTCCAAAACAGAATTAATTCATAGAGTATAAATTTATAATTTCATATTTAAATCTTAATTTAAAACATTTTGATAATTTTAAGTATTTTTAAATTGAAATAAATTTCTCTCTGAAACAAATTTATTACATGAATTTAGGAATTTTTATAAGATTCCGTTTTAAAGGAAAGTGATGTCTTTTTGTTACTTACTTAAATCGCTTTCTAATTCCAAACATTTTTTTATAATAATCTAACAATTTTTTTAAGGTGCTGATATTTTATGAAACTTTTTAATTTAAACTTTTTATATTGAATTTAATTTATATAATGTTGTAATTAAAATATTTTTAATTTGATGTCATATTAATAGTTATTATCTATTAAAAGCTTGACATGTAGAGTTCAAGGGCGATGAATTATAAATTAAATCTAAATATTTTAAAAATTATTTCATTAACTCTACGAATTTTATACTTTGAGTTTAAAACACAAATTTATTAAAGATTACTTAGATACTGAGAATTTTTAGTATATATTTTGCTTGTATTTATACTAATTTGAATTTGTAAGTATAAGGAAAGCTAAAAGCCCTGTTCATTATATTTCAATTTTGGTTAATCAAGTTTCAACATTAATATATGTTTCTTATCATATTATTTTCTTAGTTTGATTAAATATCATATAAATGTTGAATATAGATGAATTATAAACATTTGTATTTTAAATTAATATACAAATTAAATTTATAATCAATCATTATGATACGATACTAAATAACATTTTAATTACACAATTATATGTTACATAATTACGAATATTAAAATTAAATGTTAAATAGTTTTTGTTATAAAATTATATATTAAAAATTATATCGATATATTGAAATATATTTTTTCATTTAATTAGATATTTAATTTATCGAAATAATCATAATATAGATTTAAAAAAAGAAATTTTAGTGAAGATTTTGTTAATATATCTAGATTTTTATGGATTTTTTGTTTCTAAAAATATAATATGCAGTGAAGATTTATTAATAGATTTTATTTCAAATATATGGGTTTCATAACACTAAACTATATTTTAGTGATTTACGTCTACTGGAGTATTAAAAATTGTAAAAATTTCTTAGAATTTCATTTTTTCAATTGTTTACTTATAAACTTTAATATCTACGCAATTCCAATTTAATAAATATAGAGAAGTATTGAAACATTGTCAATTTTCCCTCTTAATATTAGTATAAAGCATTATAAGTCATACATATTAAAATACAAACAGTATAAAATAAAATTGTTTAAATATGAAATCTATCGTTTGTCTTTATAATAATGATTTTATTCAATACGTGAATCTGTAAGTTTCAACTGAAGAAAATTTTAAGTACGTGTTTTAATTTAGGATAATAAATAATAATTTGTCAAATAGAAAAATTTTAATTATTATTTGTATCTATTAATTAATAATTATTATTAATTAATTTTTGGTTAATTGTATGTAGTAATTTTTAATTAAGATTTTTAAAAAAATAAATCTTTCGTTGGTAGCAATCGGAAGTTTCACACTTAGAAGATATTTTTGAATTAATTAATAATAAAACCTTATTTAAAAATAAAGCTGTATTATTTAATTTATTATATGTTTAATATATATAATACAGTAGATAATATAGTGATTTTTTATATCAAACCATATTTTATTAATAGTAAGTTCTTTATTTTTGCGAATTGGAAACTCTAATGTAGCGTTGGTATATGTTATCATCTTTACATATTTTCATTTAAATCTATCTTTTTAGAGTTAGAATTATATTGTTATCAATATAGTTTACTTTAGTTAACTGAATTTTTGTGATATACATAACAAAATATAAAAGTAAATATACACACTCTTGGTTAAAAATATATTGTGTACAAGGCATAATCAATATAAAATTTAATAATTTGGAATAGTGTATGCTTAAATAGATTAAATAAAATAATAAAAATCAAATGATTTTAAAGAATCTTTGCATTTCATAAATACCTAGTTATAGTAATTATAAATAGTCTATGAAATAATATAAAACAATATAAAAGATTTAAATGAAATATTTAAAATGTTCAGAATAATTTTTTTTGTATAATTTGATTTCATTATTCATCTTTTATTATTTCATACTTTTTATTTATACCTATAAAATTGTAGATTAATTCAGGAAATATAATATATTTTATTTTATTTATTTTACGTTGTTAGTTGAAGGAATTGAAAATACAGTTGAAGCAATATTTGTGTAAAATTTTTGATTGTAAGAAAAATTACGACATTAATTTTAATAAGAAATTTTTTTCTGATGTAAAATAACATAAAAATCTAAGAGAAAATGTATGCTAATATTGATATTAAGAAGTATAAGATATATCAATATTTTATTTTTATGAATAAATAAATAAATAAAATATAAAAGATTAATTGTTTAATCAATTTATTTTAACATTCAAAATTTATTGAATATATATGATAATATAGTTTGAGATAGTAAATAGTATATAATGTTTTACTGGTAATTTTGTTAAAATATGAAAAAGATAAATTAAAAAAATTGTTTCTTTACATTTATAAACTAGTTTTTTAAATGTAGAAAACATTAAGAATTTGCTATAATCAGAAATTTATTATTAAATTTAAAAAAATCATACATTTATATTTTAATTACAAAAAATATTTTTAAGTAGAGAAATAGAATTAATACATTTCAATTTACCACTGATATTCTTATATATTAAATTTTATAAATATCTATATAACATATGTTATTATACATTGCATAAATTGAATTTCTGTCTTACTGTAGTACATGTAGAATAATTCCACACTATAATTTGATTAATTAGTAGTATGTTTTTATTGCATTGCAATACTAAAAATAAATATAAAATATAAAACGTTCATTGAAAAGGAATTGTAAAACTAATTTTTTAAATAAACGAGTTTTCTTTTTATAATAATAATACTAGTCTCTAGTTAATGTACAGAATCATAACCAACTTGAATATATATCTAACTTGAATCTTAATATGTTAAATTTTTTAAAAAAGTTTTTTTAGATTTTCAAATATACTTATGTTTTCCAAATAGTCAAAAGAAAATTTTTTAAATTCTGATGTACGAGTAATTTTTAAGTAATTTGAGTCTCAATATTTACTGCGAATTAGATTATAAAGAATTATTCGTTGAAATATTTATGCCAAAATAGTTGATTATTTATATATTTCAGCTTAAGATTAAGATTTTAAATATGTTAACTTGAATATTATTAAAGGAATTATAAAAATGAGTTTTGGTCATATTATTAAATTTATTATTTTAAGCTTTTCTGAAAATATCATTCAAATAAATTTTGCTAAAAGCTATAATTTTTAATATCTATTTGATACAGAATTTTGTAGTAATATTTAATTCAGTTAGAATTTTTTTTTAATTAAGTTACTAAAAATCATTTTTACATCATCTTAAAATGATGTTTCTTTATAAATTTATTTTTAATTTTAAATTTAGCAATAATTTAAGTGCAAGACATAATTTCAAGAATTACATTTTTTGTAAAATAAATATGTCATTTCTTCGAACCTTTTTTTAAAAGTTATGATAATTTATTATGAATTAAATAGTTCCAATATTTCTACAGTTATTTTAAAGTAATTATTTCTTAAAATTTTTTAATATTTATAGAAATTATTCTATAAAAAATATGCTTATAATATGCAATATCGCTTTTATTTATTTATAGATATTTCATATCATATTTCAGTTCATCAAATATTTCACTTTAGATTTATATATTACATTGAAATTGTGGTTCTTAGAAATTTTAACAAGGAACACATTAATATATAAATTTATTTTGATTTAAGGTATGTATATCAATATATTAATTTATTGATTTCACTGAAAGCTGGTCAAAGCAGCTATTCAAGTACAAACCGGAAGTACAAGCCAGCAATGACTTACCACTTCCCATTTGCACAAGTATGTACTAACCGATTCAAAAGGATAGCTGCTATACACGGCAATCCTTCTTTTGTTATTTTAAAACGTTAAACAAGAAGAATAAAATTTCAGTAAAAAAATAATAAAAATAAAACAACTTTAATAGTTATTTATAAACTATAACGATAAAAATTATAATATATACTATTAATGTAAATAATTTTACATTAAATGAAAAGTTTATATATAATAAACTTTTAATTAATAATATAATGGAAGAAACAAAAAGAAAAAAGGACTATAAAATTTAAGTTATATTTACGTTTAAACTTTTCTATGAAAAAAGTTACCTTATTTTACATTAAAGTTTTGTTAAAATTGAAGTTAATTTTAGATATACGTTATCATAGTTTTTTAAATAACTGTGTATATTCATTAATATTGGTAATAATATATTATACTTTCATAGTGAATGTTAATTTTGTAGTAATTACTATAATATTTGCAAGTTTTACTCACAAAAACATGTTTTTCCTATAAAAATACTAAGAATCTTTTAAACATCATGGCTTTAACATAAGTTGACTATCTTAAGAAATTATTATCTATTAATACTGTTCATCTTGAATATATTTTTGATCTATTTATTATAAGTATCCATGTCTACTTGAAAGATAAAAATTATAATTACTTAGATAATTTAACTTTATGCAGACATATTTGTAAATATTTCCATATTTTTTATGATATATACCGATATCATAAATACATACACACACATACACATACATAAAATGATGTATTTTAGTCAATACCGAGGTTGTGAATAACTTCCAAATTTGAAGAATTTTGTTGTCTAATATTATAAATGATTCCTTGTATATCTGCTTAAATCAAAACTTTCGAATTTTGTTGAGCTTATCAATTAAAAATTTATAAAATATTGATAGAAAGATAGACTGTTTAAAAGAAATTTTGATAATTTTTAATTAGTTATTTAAAAATTTTATTATTTACTAATCAAATTAAAGAAAGTGATAGAAATGAAAAAATTTTTGTATGATTACGACAGTTCATGCTATTATTTCCGTTTTTCTAAATGATCATAATAAATAATTTTTTAGATATATGTAAAAATATTAAAAATATTAACAGTGTTTCTACTATTCAAATGAACAATTTAATATAGTAATTTAATTATATCAATTATTATTATATCAATTTTTACTAATGATAGTTTAAAACAGGTTCGGAAAAAACAGAAGAAATATTAAAAAAAATTCTCTATTAGTTATATAGAATTTTATTAACTTTCAGTTATGCTTGAGACAGTATAATATACTTCATTTTAAAATATATTACTATTATTAGAGAATTATAATTTATAAATTTTCATAAAAACTATGCAAAAATGCAATAAAAATGTGATTAAATTAATTAGTTCAAATATATCAAATCTATGAATTTTAAATATAAAATTATTTTGTTACAAACTGAAAATTTTGTAACTACGTTTTTAATTAATTAGTCATTAGGTTTTACATTTTTAAAATAAATGAAAATTTAAATTTAAATTTAATCAAATTTATTTTTCAAAATTTTCAAAATAATCTTAAATAAGAAAAATAAGTTAAATAATAAATTTAAAATATTCTAATGTTTAATTTTATAATAGAAAATAAAATAATAATGTAATATTATGTCTAATATACTTTTTATTTATTAATTTATATTTCTTCCTTAACCATTTAAAATATATAAGCATTGTATTATATTAATAATATTAAATGATTCTGCAAATTAATCATAGCTCTTTTTAATAAAATGTAGACTAAGGAAAACTAGATTATATTAATTTGCAAATTCATCATAAGATAGGAAAATATATTTAGTGATTTAAAAGGTTCTGAACTTTAATTTATATACTGGTATGATACATAATTTATTTGCCTGAGTATATAAAATAAACATACATATTAATATTTAAATATAAATTAGTAATATTGATTTTTTTTTCTAAAATACTGAAATATAATTTGATTGTATTATTTGGGATAAATTTTTTTAATTATTTTGATGAATTAAATAAATTTTAGTACTTAAAGTAAAAATAAGTAAATATTTTATAAGTTGTTTTGAAAATATATTTATTACAATTGAAATAATAAATAATTACAACTTTAGAAAGCTATGACCGTCAATGATGTATTTCTGTAAATAGATTATCCATACGGATCTATTTTAAAAATGTTATAGATTAAAGTTGTTCTGCAGTGGATAAAGAAACGTTTGATAATATGTTCAATTTAATAAAATCTTTTAAGTTAAAATGATTGATATATGAGTTTAAAAAAGGTGTGTACAATTGAATTACATATATATTAGACGTTGACAATAATTTTAGGAAAAGAATTAAGAATGAAGGAATATTTTATTTTTTATTATTATAATATATAATTAATAAATAACCTTCTGAATCAATATAAATAATATTCAAAAAATTTTTTTACTATATCAAATAACTCTACAGGATTTAAATATGTTAAGGATTAAATTATATTATTGATACTCGAAATTTTTTTTTTAAATATTTTAATAATTCAAGTACTCTTATTGTTACTTATTGTGTAGAAAATTTTTCTTTTTATTCATTCGGTTTATATTGTATACAATCTAAAACCAATTTATAAAAAGTTTTGCCTTTTAAAAAAGCATGAGTAAGTTTACGATTTGCGTAACGAAAAAGTGAAGAATGAAAAGTAAAAGCGTAAAGAGAGGAAAATCTGATATTTCGTAGTCGACAATATTTTTTCATGATGTAGTCCATTAGAAGCTTGCACGGACGATATAGCTGAGATGCTAGCTTTTTTCGTGTTAGCTTTTAGAATCAACAATTTCATGCGAACTTTTTATAATGCTAATTCTTTATTTTACGGTATTTTACTTCATGATAATTAGTATATAATTTAAATCTTAAATAAAAATTATTTTTTAATCTACTGAAACATGTATAGAATATTTTACTATAATAAATTATTAAGATTCATCGTTATTTATTATTATATAAAAGTGTATACATGAAAATATGTATACATAAAAAAAATAAAGATTTATTATAATTTTGCCTTGTTCTTGACATATTTATGATTTTTTAATTATTTCTATATGCGTTAATTTTGTAGTAAGGTACTTTATGTATATACATTTTTAATTTACTCTTTAATATCATATTATAATAAAATATTATATTATTATAAAATAAATATTGAAATAAATATTAAATTATTATTAAATAAAGTGCTTGTATTTTTATTACTTCAAAAAATAATTGAAAAATATTTAATTACTCATATTTAATAGAATTTTTATAAATAGTAATTTATTAAATGTGATATTTTATCTATTTATTTCTTTGTTTTGATTATTTATGTAATAAGTATATAAGCTATTTTAATCAGAGTTTTTGATGAAGTGTTCTATATTTGATGCTGATGTAATGATATATAATTTAATATTGTTAATAATGGTGACGATATTCAGCGATACAAAAAATATTTAAACTATTTAATGAACGATTTTTATTTTATACATATTCTGAATACGTAGTTTTGAAAATTCTTAACTACCTGATTAAATTACGGACACTGAGTTATATGCATTAACTAATATAATTCAAATTCACTTTTAAATAAGATTAAATTATTTTTTATTATTTAGATTCTTTTTAAAGATATCTTTTAAGAAGTATATTTTAATAACAATTTTTTCATATATTAGTTACAAGACAAAGGAAAACTATTAAAGAATAGAAAGAACTGCAGTTTTAAAATAATATTTATATATAAATTATTGATAAATTGTCAACTTTGTGACACGATATTTTTTTATAGAATTTTCCTGGTACACTATAACAATGTTATATAAAATATTATTCTTAAAGGATGTGCATTTTATATGATTTTTACATATTCTTGTTAACTATAGATAATTATCAACTATGTATTAACCTATGTAAATTATTTTAAGCAGAACGAGATTGTGATATAAGCAATTTTATTGTTAGTATTACAATTATCTTGCAATGATTTATTATTTTATTTATAAAATAAACTTTTCTCATCTACATAAATAATTATACGCATTTTCTGGGTCTCTGTTTTATTATATATATTATACAATTATTTCTAAATTTCAGTATAAATTTTATAATATTAATTTTTATAAGTATTTATTTTCAATAAGATTCTATAAAGTTTTTAAATAAATATATTATTATTTACAAAAATTTTTTGTAACTTTTTACATTTTTATAATTTCTTACTTCATAAGGTTTTTTTAGGAATTTATTTTCTTATATCTGAGTTTTAATAACTAAAATATATATAAATAATGTTTTTTCTCTAGCATATAATGTATTTAATTTAAATTAAATATTTTAAGGTTATGTTTTTAATTAATGAATTCTTATACAATATTTAAATGTTGTCAATTTAGTAATCTTATTACTTTTGATATTAATTAGTAAAGTATCTTTACGTTTTCTATGAGAATTTTTTTGCAACATTAATTTATAAATCATTTTTTGAATTTTATATTAGTATTCAATTTCATTTATGAAACTTAGATTTTTCATAAATGTTTAAAACCATTCTTTGGTTGATGAAAAATTTTATATGATTTACTGAAAAAAAATGAATTAGATATATTAGATCTATGCATGCAAGCAATATTATATGCAAAACATATTTATTCGTACAAACTACTTATTAATTCTATACTGAATTACGTTTGATGTAATATTTAAATCTTTAATTGTATTACATTTTAATGTAAGAGCGTTAAATTATAGAATTTAAGTTAATTTGATATACAAAAATTTATTAATTTATGACTATTTTGTACTTTATCACATACGTGAAATTCGTAAGTATTATGATAATTGCAACATATATTTTTCCAGAAAAGTGCAAAATATTTATGCAAATATATATATATATATAAATAATATATATTTTTTATATTATTATTCATTGAAATTTCTAAAATTCTCTATTGTATTTACAAAATTTAAATCAATTTCGTATTTATTATTTCTTCAGCATTAAAAATTATAAAGATCAAATATATATAAACAAATATCTTTTTACACATGTTCCATAGTAAATAAATATTTATCATAGTAAGTTTCAATGTTTTCACATATTACAATTTAAAAATATCATTGAAAATTTTATATATTTCTCATATAAATTTTAAATGTGATTAAAGTATATTTTCAGAATTTTTATTTGTTTATAATATAAGATACTGGTTTATTGAATGAATGTGCAAATATTTTTCTTATTTTCTAAGACATGCTTTGCTAGCACCTATAAATTTTATATTGTAATAAAAGTACAAAATAAATATCAAAAAATATAAAATTATACTAATAAACCTTTAATAAACTACAACATACTTGACTTTTTAAATAAATTAAAGAAAATTTTATTATATTGATGATTACGTAACTGAAAAAACCATAATTAAATATATCATTGAAAGATTTCAATATTTTTCATGGAATACTAAACTTTTCTGCTAATGAATATTTTACTATAAAGAAGTACATTTGATTTTTCATTAATTACTATAAATATAAAAAATGAAGATGACATGTGTCATCTATGCAGGAATTTTACTAAAGTAGGGTTTAGTATGTGTACATCGAAATTATTTATTTATATGTTTTTATCTTTTAATATTACATAACATTTAATTAAAAATATTTAATATATATTAGTATTTTATTATGTAGAATATATTTTTTGCTATATATTTTCAAAATTACATCTTTTATTAGTGTATGATTTTCTTTTTGTCGTAATAAAAAATCATGATTTTTAAAATAAAAAATGTAGAATAATAAGGTAACTAAGGAGATTTTAGATTTTAGTTTTAGAGCTATATTTAGTTACGTAATATTTGTTGGTTTTGAAGGTGAGGGTAACATGCCGGTATCAAGTGGTATAGTTACATTCCAGCTTCTCATATCAAGGCATACTTGCTTCTTTAGTTAACCTGGTGTGAAAGCAAAGCTTCAACAATCATTTATGTTAAATTCTCTAACAAGAATGAAATTTTTTTTATAAAAGAGGTTGTATGTCTAAAAACAACAAAGATTAAAAGGGATTAATTTAATGAAATTGAATACACTGCAATTTAGTAATTAATTTTTATAAAAGTAATTTTTTCTGTAAATAATTAAGAACAACTTTTATCCAATTTTTTTTATTTACAAATGTCTTTATTAATTATATTAATAAAAATAGATTTATTGTAGTAGTGTGTAAGATTAAAAATTTTTAATTTATGCTATTGCTTCATGAGAATCTACTAACACCGAGATTTTATTTATTAATTAACATTTGTATTAGAAAAGTTATTGAATTGTTGTATAAATGCTTATAAGTTTATATACAAATACAATTGTATACATTTTAGACATTTATTTATTCCACAATTATCCGTAATGAATACGTATTGAAAAGTATTTACAGATTTGTACTTAATCTTTAAATATTTTTAATATAGCTTCTAATTTTTTTTTCTAAAGACCCTTTTAAAAGCACGTAAAAGATTAAATTATTTTATTGACGTTTAAGACGTATTTATAAATGTCTGTAAAAGGCAAATAATAATTTTTTTATTTTTTATTTCACAAAATTTCTTTCAATAAATTTAATATTGAATTAATTTTTGTAATAAATATTATCTGCGAAGATTAAATATTATTTCGTCTATTTAAAAATTAATTTATGGTTATGATAATATATTTGTTAATATTATAATAATAATATCAATTATTTATACATTCTGAAAAAAGTAAAAATATATTAATTTATTTTGAGAATGTTTTCGAACTCTTGTAAATGGCTTTATAGAGAATAAAGACGTACCCCTTTAACTGACCATTTTTGATTGATATAAAATTTTCTAGATTTTATTATATGTTTATGAATTCGTATAAATATTCTCTCAAATATGTCAGATTTTCCATCCATAAGGATTAAGAAAACTTAGCTTTTTTTATATTTCAATTTCTAAGCTTGTATATTCAAATGTTAATTATAGAGATTGATTTATTTAACGATAAATTTAACAAATTACACGAGTATATAAAATAATTCTTTTTTTTCCTAACTAGAACTTTTAATATTAAAAATGAAATTAATTATTAATCACTTGATAATAATAATTTAATAATGAATTTAATACTTAATTTTATAATTTTATAATATATTTAGAGTAAAAAAAAATTCGTAAATTGTTCGCTGGATTCCTAATTAGACGTAGGTTCAAATATACTGAAATACTGAACATGGATAGAGTATATTTGAAAAGAAAGTCTCGTCGATAATCCCTATTTTTAATTTGATAATTCTTTTATTTCATATAATAAATCTATCTGAAATTTGAATATTTTTATGCCAAATTTATTATGATAGATATATACAATAATTTTTTTCTAGTGCAATAATTTAGATCGTAATTTGATTGTAACTTGTTATAAATTCTTCTGTTACAGCTTGTGCACCAGATGATTTCGTTTGTAATAATGGTCAATGTATAAAAGGCAGTTTACATTGCGACAATCGACCTGATTGCTTTGATCATTCAGATGAAGAAAATTGTTGTGAGTGTTAAAGAGTAATAATAATTTCAATACTTTATATAACTTAGAATTTATATAAATTGAAAAACTAAGTAGCTTGTTATTTATACATTATATATGATTGTGAATTAGAAATATTATTACACAATAATTATGACTGTTATATTTTTATTTAAATTAATATTAAACTAATTTAATGCTTAAGTAAAATAATGCAAAAATATTATTGTACATATAACATTTATAAACGTAATTTTCATTATATTAATAAAACATTAATAACTTCTTTAAAATTACTGTACAGATTGTTGAAAACGTTGTGTACATTTTTATTAGTTGATTTAGATGTTTTCAAATTTGTAAAATGATTATTAATGATTATATATAAATCTTTCTGATTATTCGTTGTACATATCAGAAGATGAAGTTTTACGTAGCTATTTATCATAATTATTAATGTATTATTAGATGATGTCATTTTTACAAATGCACTAATATACTAGTATTTAAACAAATTTTTAAGAAAATTATATTCAACGGTACAATAGATGTGGTGGCTTAGATTAGATATTTCTTTTTAATTATTTAAGATTGTTACTCAATTGTATACATTTATAGACTTTAATTTTTAATTTATTCAGAGAATTTGTTCGTACAATATTCACACATTATTTACATAAAATAAATAATCTATAAATTTAATAATGTAAATAAAGCTATGTACAGAAAAATAAATTTCAGTAATTTATTTTTTTTCGAAATTTTACTGTTTAAAAGTTTTCTTTTTTTTTACTTTTAATGTATATAAATAGATGAAGCTTAAATAATTATAGAAATATAAAAATTTTAAGACGTAGTTAATTATGCAATGAAGGAATTAAATGGATTCTACATATTATAATTGTTAATAAGTATAATTATTTGATATGAATGTTACATGATTGATGTCCTATTATTTTCTATGTACTACTTGATGTAAATACGTGCATATTTCTTTTTCGTAAAAAAAGTTGTAGTCCATATATTGGACGTAGGGCATATTTTTAAGTTAAATATTTTGTAAATTTATTGTTAAAGATTATTAATACTTCAGAAATATTTAAATTTAACTATTTTAAATAAATATATATTTATATTTATATTAATTTAAATCACGATCGTCAGAAGTTTGGTTACATATTATAGTACATCATATTAAATAATGCACAAATTTCAATGTATTTTATATTATAGCTAAAATTTATTGTTTTTTATTTTTATACCAGTATTTTATGTATCTTTTTTTTTATTTGAAATAGTAATAGAGTGTATATAGATATTATTAAAATCTATACATAAAACTTACAGCATTTATGTATTCTTAATTTCTTTATTTAAAAATTATGAAAACAACATAATATAGTAGAATAATTTATTATCTTGTGATGAAATTAATATAATATTATTACAATATCAATATAATGTTTACAAATACGTATATTTAAATGTATATTTATATTTTTCAAATATTTTTCAAAAATATTTCTGTATAAAACTTACGCTTAAATGATTATATTTTATAAATATTTCATTTAAAAAATAGGATATGCACAGAGTGAAAATTGAAAATAGATTGTGAGATGATAATAATATTATTTTATACATTTACTTTAACATAATAGTGCACTTAAATTATTGTACGTAAATGGTTACTTTTTTAATGAAAATGTTAACAAATATTGATTGTTCCGTTTCATTTTATTTCGTAAAAATGTTGTATACTCATTAAATTTTAAATATAATATATTTTTCATTAATATTAATCGTTAAAATTATTAGTATTCGCATTTTAAATTTGATAATATATTTGTTGAAGGTTTAAAATACAAATATGATAAGTATTAAATTACAATTATTGTTACGGCAAGAGATTTTATTAATGAATTGAGAGATTACTTTTTTACGATGCCAATTAATTAAGTGAAAGAATTATTTATTCAATGAGCTGATAAGTAGAAAAAAAATAATTCAATGATTTTTAAAGTTTAAATATTATTTATGTTTTATCCTTCTCTTTTCTGGGATATTTCAACAGTTGCATTTAAGAATTAACAGCGAAACAATTTTGAAATTTTCTGAAAAGCAAATATTTAGTTCTTTGTATGTATTATTTTAACTTTATTAAAGCACATTTTTAGAAATTTTATCAAATTTATAAGATGATTAAAATTTTTATTTGCTTTTATTGTTGTAGTAACTACCTGTAGCAGTGAGGAATATCGTTGTTTAGAAGGAATATGTATCAATATTAACAAACGATGTAATGACTATCCGGATTGTCGAAATGGAGATGATGAAGATTCATGTGGTAAATAGTATTTTATTTTACTTAGTAATGCTAATAGAAAACCATAGAAATCTTGTCCCTTTTCAAATGTTAAAAGAATTTAGATGGACGAAAATGGTACACTAATGGGTTTTGTAACTCTGATAAAGAGACTCATGTGCATGATAAATATTCACACATGAATCTCCTTTATAAGTACAATTATTTATCAATTAATTTTATACTTATTGGAGAGAAAAGTGAATTTGCTTATGTATGTAATAGACCTCGTCGTTATTTATATTATGTGTTTTTCTTTATTGATCCACTTAGTATTCTCTTTTTACAAAAGAATATTAGTTTTTTTTATTTTTTCATCACTAATATAGGAAATATAAAAAGAAACTACTTTAAATATATAACAAACTAATAAAAATAAAGCATAATTCTGTGACAATGTTTCATAATGTTTCTACTATAAGGTACTAAATCGCTATTGTTTCGTGGTAAATGAAACCATGCAATAATATTATTGTATACATTATTAATAATATTAGTATAAATATTACTATTATATACAATTCTTATAGATTTACTTCAAATTTTTGTATTTTTACATCATTTATGACTATATATTTATCTAAGATAGTTTTCAAGGAATATTAAATACCGATTATGGAAGGTTGCGAGTTGATAGTTAAAAGTAATGTTAATATATTGAAAATGTTTGTAAAAAGGAAAAACTTCTAATTTGTTTTGATTATTATACATTTAATTTAACAAGTGATATGAAACGTAATTGATTAATATTGATAACTATATTTGTGATGGAAATATCCGTAATAATTAAGATATTATACATAAATTTTTAAGATGACTATATTATTTATTAATATAATGGAAAAGGTTAAAAATTCTTTAAATTTTTTAAAATTTTATAAATAAAATATTAAAATTTAATATTTAAAATTTTATTTTATTTTTTATTTTATTTTTTCATGTTATTCACATTACATATAACAAATAAAATAATTTTCATTTAATAGAAATGGTGATTTATTTATAATTATTATTTATGATAGTATTGTATATTAAAATTTTTTGGTAATAAAATACATTATAGTTTAGAAATATTGCATATGAACTTTAAAATAAGCCAAATACAAATATTATTATGTTATATAACATTATTGAATAAATAATGGCGATAAATTTTAGACGATTCGTAGTGATGATTTACATTTTAACTTAAAATTCTGTATTAGTCTTAAATATAATGAAATTTACAATGAAATATAGGCAGAAATTTTAGTTATAGTATTAAAAATTTTTGCTTTGAAAATTGAATACTTTTGTTACATTTAATGTTAAAACAACTGAACTAGTTTTATTTTAGCTATTGATTATGAATCGCATTAAAAATTCAAGAATTTAAGAATGCAAATTTCATGCTGTTACTCTAAAATAATAATAATTACAATTAAATGTAATCTTTGAATTACAGTTACGATGAATATTCGTTAAGTTATAATTTAAATACAAATTTTTTATAATGCCTTGTTTATGATTCTTTTTTCGAATTAAAGAAAGAATGTTTGCCAGGCTATGGTGCATAATATAGTTATTATTTACATTAGATTTATAAATTTTTAGTATGTAATATTTTGTATGTAATATTTTATATGTAATATTTCAAATTTAATTTTTTGATTAGTTTATTTATATTTTTGTATAAAATGTAATTTATTCATCAATACACAAGGAATTACGTATTGAACAATACTTTGATAGTTAGTGAGTGATCTTCTGCAACATTTAATAATAAATAGAACATTGGTTCATTGTATATTTTATATCATTATTATTATTTATTTATTTATAACTAAATATATAAATAATGTTAATAGATAGTAAAATAACATGTTATTTATTAATAATGAAAATACTTTATATAATTATTTATATATTCATTTTAAGAAAAATATAATACTAATAGAATTATTATTAAAATATATAATTAATTTTACGTAAGCCATAGAAGGTTGCTTGAATACATAAGCAAGGAACTGTTTGTGTAAGAAATTGCAATATTGTTTCGATAGAATAAGTCTCTTGTTAAAAATACTATAAATGAGAACAAAGGCCAAGATTATGAAATATTGCAGATAAATTTCTACAGTACATTACTTTACATTGCAATATAAGAATATCTTCTTTCACTAAAAAATTAGCCTAGATTTTTAAAAAGAGGTAATAATTTTATTTTAGTTTTAATTTTTAATTAAAATGTTAACATGAATATCCTATATAATTCATAATATTCAGTAGAAATAGATTCAGGAATGAAGTTATAATTTTATTTTTTTTCTGTAAATAAATATTAAAATTCAGTATTATTATTATAGCACTCTTGAAAATATATTTTTTTATCAATAATTAAGAAAATGTTTTTTATATTAAAACTTATTTAAAAAATGTAAAATCTACAAATAGTTGAGTTGACTTACAGTTCCATTATACTTTTCAAGTATCTTTTCTTTCTTATTAAAAAAGCTAGTAATTCATTTTAGAATTTTATTAAATAGTAAGTAATTTTCATAATTTATAGTAAGAAGAACAAGATTTAATTTATTTCTAAATATGTTATTAGCAATATGTTTAACACACAAATATATATTCACACAAAGTGAAAAAATAATTTTTTCATAGGAATACCTTTCTTTTAAAATTATTATTAAAAATTGTAATTGCCCGTGATTATATCTATATAAAAATATTTTGAAATTTTTGACATACCAATAGTATGAATGAAGCTTAAAAAATTTAAATACATTTAATTTTATAATGATTTTTAATTACTTATTGTTAGAGTAAGAAAATGAAAAAATAAAATTATATTTTTTAGTATAATAATTTTTTAGTAAAAAGTTGTAAATTGTTGGAATTTTCTGATAAGTAAAATTTTTGTAGATAGCATAAATTTGAGGTTAAGACATGAAAGAATTAAAAAATGTTGTTCAATTATTTAGATTAAAATTCTATCCTTTTATTTTTATCTTAAATAGTATTTCATGATTTTAATAATTGAATGCTAATTTTATAATTTAATGATAATTCGTTGAATAGTCATAGTCGTAATCATTTTTATTACATTATATTCGATGATTATTTAAAATTTAAATAAAACAAAATCTTACTTATAGGAGATAGAAAAGTTTGTGTAGAAGTATTTTAAAATTTTTAAAATATTTACGAAATCTTATTATTATTATTATTATTATTATTATTAATTTTAAGTACATGAAATTATCTTCATTATATAAAAGAAAATAATGCTATTAAAATAGTAGTAAATCAATACATTTTTATATGAAAAAATATTTTATAAATTTGTATATTGTAGTCTATTTTATACAAAAAATAATATTTTAAATAGTTTCATTATAACTCGGTGTAATTTATAGAAAAGTTTAATGAAAAGTTTAATGAAAAGTTTAAAATAATTGAATTTCTACACTGTCTTAAAAGTAACTTAAATATTAAAATGTAAACGTGAGTATTCGTCAGTTTTCTTTGCTTTACGACACAACTATTTTAAATGAGAAATCAAATATGTGATATTATTTCTAAAACATTTTTTTATTATAATAAAACACGTACTATAAGATATAATTAAATTAAATTTATTTATTATCTAGGTATATGTTTTATTAAATCGTTTTATTTATGTAAAATTGAATTACGAATTT
The DNA here is from genome assembly GCA_018907045.1 of Wiebesia pumilae. Classification (NCBI taxonomy): domain Eukaryota; kingdom Metazoa; phylum Arthropoda; class Insecta; order Hymenoptera; family Agaonidae; genus Wiebesia; species Wiebesia pumilae. The sequence goes on from JACCHZ010000151.1 coordinate 1,188,234, forward strand.
ATTCTTCCTTGTAATCAAATTTTTCTAATTTTCATCATTCAATTTTTCTCATTTGATAATTCTTAATGTTTTTAGAATAAAATCTAAATAATAGTATATTTTATAATCAATATAAATAATAATCGATACTCTGAATGGTTATTATAAATTTTAGTAATGAAACATTAGCGATTACGATTTTATTATTTTTAAAGATTATTAACATATATCTAGCATGTTGAATTAATTATATTAGTTTTTCAATTATGTTTTTCCTATAATTTTCGGTTTATTATAGTACATTTACTTACTATAAATTAATGTGATTTTCATTTACGGAATAGATTGCAGACCTGATGATTTTTATTGTGAAGACGGAAACTGTGTTTCTTATAGTTCTTTATGCAATGGGGTACAAGAATGCAGAGATGGTTCTGATGAAAAAGATTGTGGTAATTATATTATCACCGAAAATAAGTTTTTATATTGTAATAAAAACTTTTAAGCTCTAATATAAAAACAGTAAAATTAGTATAATTTGGCAATTTTAATTTATTTTAATTATTACATTATTTACCATATTAAATTTAAATTTATCACGTATAATTGAGCAAATACACTTAATAAATAATTTTTAATGATGTTTAATACCTTTTTTTAAATTATTTTTATTGATTAAAAATGGGTGTAATTTTTATAGAATAATATTGTTAAGTATATATTTTTATCGTTTCAAGTTTGACTATTTATGAGTTTATTTCGTCCTAATAATTCTCAGACTTTGCACCTTGCCCTCCTACGGACTTCACATGTGGTGATCGTTCTTGTATTTCAAAGGCATTAGTATGTGATGGAATAGACCACTGTTTGGGTGCTGAAGATGAACTACGTTGCGGTACATATTCGATTACAAACACATATAATTTTTTTTATTTATATTACAAATATTAGTATATAATTATAATATTACGGGTTTACCTATTGTTTCACATAATTATTATTAGAATTATGAAATTTCATTATGCTTAGAATGTAATTTTGAGTATAATTTACTTTTAAGTAGATAAAATATATTTTTATACTAATAGTTTTCAGATTTGCTTTATTTTGTAATAAAGGTTTTTGTAATAAAATTTATAATTTTTATTATAAATTTTTAATTTTTATAGTTTTTAATTTAATATTATAATACTACTTTTTGTATCGTTTGTATCGTTTATTTTTTATATTTTTCATCAATAGAAAAAAACTGTACACCAACCCAATTCAAATGTGTAAGTGGAAATAAGTGTGTAGAACATGTCTACAGATGTGATGGTTATCCAGATTGTCCTGATAGAAGTGACGAAGATTGTCAGAAAGGTTTTTCTAATGGATCTGTAATTCATGACACATCATCATTACCTAGTATGCTATTATTTGCCTTCTTTTTCTTTCTTCAAATACTACCACTGCCTTAGAAATTATTAACTAATGAATGCATAATTCATAGTTTTTTGCAAGAAATAAAAGCATGGTACTTCATATTAATAATAATTCACATTTCGACTTTATTATCTGAACTTGCATGTGATAACAACATGCACAGTTTTCTATTTTTCTAACCTTGTCACTACTATCCATAATATTTTGCGGTAATAATTTGACTTTCATTTGTTTGAAAGTAACATATTATTGCTATATACACTTTAGAATATACGCATACATTATATTGTATTTATTCAACAATTTATACTATAGAAACTTTATAACATTTCTATGTTCATTATCATTTCTATGTTAAGTATATGTAAATTTTTCTGTGGGTAATTTATGTATATTCATAAAATAAAGCTCATAACTTTACTTTTCAGAAATTTACTTTCCCAAACATTCAATTTTTCCAGTGATTAGTTCAGATAAATTTATATTAGTTTTTTGAAAATTAAATAAAATAGTTTTTACAATTCTGTTTTATTTTTGAAACTTATATGGTACACATAATGTTACAAAATATTTTTGTACTGCGATTAAAATTAATTTTACCTTCTTTTATCGGTTCTTTATTTCATCTCTAGTATAATTTGTCAGTGGTATTCCATTCTTAAAATTTTGACATTACGCAAGCTTAAAATTGAAATACGTTAGCATTATGATTTGATCAAGTTGACTCATCTTAAAAAAAATGTTCTAAAATGTATTTATTCTCATTGTTCTGTTACGAGTATCGAAATATGATTTTCTACGCTTTAAATATAATAAAAAATGAAAATATAAAGTTGTTATAATTTTTTTTAATTATTTTTTACTTTTTTAATTTTTTTTTATTCAACGAACTCGTTATGTAACTACGTTAGCGAGAAAGTTAAAATTTTTTTATTATTTTAAAAACATTTATTTTTAATTTAAATTTTTGTAATATTATAAAGTCATGTTTTTAATTTTTACTTTGAATTTCCTAAATAAAATTTAATTTTTACTTTTAATTCCTAGAAAAAAAATAGCAGTATTACATTTAATATAATTTCTAATCATAATTAGATATTTTAAGTGTACATTATGAGACTGAAATTTAATTGACATGAAAATTACTTTCAAATAAATAATTTTAAGAAAAGTCTGTTAATATCAATAAACGTGCATATAATTCTCAGGTCTTATTAGATAATATATTCATTATTTTATATACAAGTAAACAAGAAAGAAAGAAGATTTGCTTTTGTTTTGATGTGATTTGATTATAATAAAAATAGTTTTACTTTTCTACTTTCATGTACAAATCGTCTTACTTCAATAATTTTATATAAAATACTTTTTCATGAGAATTAAATTCAATTTACAAATTTTATATGCATTTGTCGAAATTTATATTAAAAGAAATTTTTTCTTGTTTGCTATTTATATTGTTTTAAACTAATAGTTTCTCGTAATTTGTTGGTATTGCATCTATGTAAGTTATGAGTTCATTTTCGGAAAAAAGGAAGAAATAATTAACTTATTTTCCCAATTATTTAAAATACAAAATATCGCATTTCCTTATCCATGTAAAAAATGTGGATAAATATTTTAGAACAACTTTTTTTAGAAAAATGTGCTTGTTCTAAAATGGCCCACATGCATGTATATATAATGTATAATAAGTTATTATAAAAATACTAAATCTTTCATAAACTGAAAAAATCATATTATTAAAAATTGATCATCAATCATATTATTATGATTGATTTTATTATAAAATAATTTTGTTTCAATAAAAACAAATTTACTATTGTTCTTCTTTTAAGCGTATATTACTATTACAAATTGAAGGAATTTCATATATGTCTATATTTACTTTTCATTATATGTTACTATCTAAAGATTTAAAATATAAAAAGATCTAATTAAGGGACTAAATACGTCCTAGAAAAGTTTTATTTATTTGAAAAATATTTGAACTTAAAAACTTAATTTATAATATAGTATTTATAATAGAAAATATACATATATTAAGTTATATTATTATACATAAAAACGAATTTACAGGCAAATATTTATACGCACACATACGTATTTATACATTTGTATACATTCACACTAATAGATCATAACAATTTCTGAAACACTATTTAAAATTGAATATGCAGAATTTGTTCTTAGAATTTTTATGTTTAAAAATGAAAGTTTTATTTAAATTAATACAAAAACTATTGATGATTTCAAAATAATAAAAATAATTTTTTACAAGTATTAAAAATTTTATTTTACATAATGAGACTGAAAATTTTTTTCTATATATTATTTTTACTCGTAATTTTTGCTAGTATAAAATGTAAGTTCGAAAATAACATAAGAAATATTTTTCAAGAGAAAATTCGTTTTTTAAAATATAAAATATTTGTTGACCTTGAATAGAAGCTTATATAAAGAGATAAGAATACAACGATTGACAAATATTTACATAGAAAAATTAAGAAAAGATATTTTTTTCATTTTAAAGTAAATTTAAAGGAAAATAAAGTAATAGTAATATTAAATTGTAATAATAAAACCAATTATTCAACATACATTTAATCTTCATATAAATATTTGTATACATGTATAACTTTATACTTATGCTTTTTTAAATATTTTCTCATATTTTACGACTTTTTTGAAAGAAGAAATAGAAGTTTTGAAGAAGAATGTAAGTTTATTTAAAGGTTTGCAAATTATTAAAATAATAGTCAGAAAACAATTTTCATATTTTCCTTTGAATTTATTGTAAATGATTTAAAATATTTCATTCCTAAGTTAGTAATTTATATTTTAAAATGTATGTTAAATAAGTCATTTATACTTAACTACATATAAATTATAATTTAGCTAATTAAATACAATTTGATTTTAGCTGAAAATAGTGAATAATACAATACTATTGTACACATGCAAAGTAGAATTGGATTATTGATATTTTTCACTGTAACCTTATTCTTATTTTCATTCTATAATTTTTCTTTTTTCTTGAATAATTATTCTTCTTTATTAATAAAAGAAAAATATGATTTGAAATATAATAAAATTTTCAAATATTATGAAAGTTATATAACTTCATTTATGAAAAATAAAGTAATATATACATCAATAAAATTTTATTATTATTATATATTATTACTTTTATTATATTTTAATTTTAAAAAGATTTCAAGTTTTGATAAAATAATTCCTCATTATTTTTAAATATATAATTTTTTCTATAATACGAGAAAGTTATTGATATTGATTTTGAATGAAGTAGAAAGTATTATTTATCTCACTTCAATGTGATATTAATGCTATAAGTTTTTAATTATTTTTTGTAATATAAGTTATGAAAAATTTATTGCTATTTTATTTAAGATTAGTAGTAACTGTTTAAACAGAAAGTTTGCATTGGTATATGTATATCATACAACTTGTTAAATTAGTGTAGAATTTTTTTTTAAGTCTTAATATATATATCGTTTTTAAAACTATTTAATAGATTTTATGCATTTTCTTTTTATAATTTCTATCTAGCATTATTATTTTGATATATATTTGTGATATTTCTTTAAACGCTGAACGGATTTAAATTTTTACATTTAGAAAATTTAAAATTATTTTTTGAATCTAATAAGTTTAAGTTTTAATTTATAAACAATGTACTTGTATTATATAAAGTATTTTATTCAAATTATTTTTTTACTTTTTTAATCTATTATTTATTTGATAATAAAGCTACAGTGTTAACAGAATACTAGACTTTCTATTGATTATCATAATGTAAATACTTTAGTAATTCTATAACTGCATGATACATAGAATTAAATTTAAATTAACTTATTATGGATTAGGTATAAATAAGTTATATTAGTTATCTTATTCAACACTTTTTAAATTTTACTACTATGAAACTTTTTATCAGTTTGATTTTATATATTTTGCACCAATTAATGCACAAAATAAAGTGCATGATTAACAGTTTTTAGAGAAAATTTTCCTTATTCATTATTTAGAGATATTTGATCCAAAATTTGAAAATGTATATAAGAATTAGATATTTCTCATCTATATTATATTATATTCATTTAAATAAAAATATTTTACAGAATGCGAACCTGGTGAAAAACTATGTGAAAATGGAGTCTGCATTAGAAAAGATTTTTTCTGTGATGGAAACAGTGATTGTTTAGATAACAGTGATGAAAAAAATTGCAGTATGACTAATTTTTATTACCTTAATCTTTTTGATGTATACACGCGCGCGCGTGCGTCAGTGTGCATGTGTGCATGAATATATTTGTATGTATTATGTTTTTTAATTAATTTCAACATTATTTACACTATTAGTATCCAAGAGTTTTAAAATACTTATTTAATAGAATAAATTAATGCACGATGAAAAAGTAATTATTTACCAATTAGATACATTTATATTATATATTGGACTTGATTTAATGATTTAACTTCTTTTTGTAAAAGTTTATGAAAATAAGTAAAATTAGGTTTTGTTTCCTAATATTATAATAGGATATTTAAATATATAAAGTGTTGAACATAAAATTATATATTAGTTTAAACATAATACTAAATCAACATTTTCAATCATCTTGAATGTGTTCCAAATATGTAATTAAATTTTTTTATTCTTTCAAATTACAATAAACGTTTAATAATACATTAATACGACTGTATTAAATAATATTGTACTTATTTAATTAATAATAAAGTAAAATTTATGAAACAGAGTAAATAAATAAGTCTTATTATATTATATAAGGTAAATTACTTGTATTTTATAATGAAAGTTAGAGAATCTTGTTGACAAATATTCTTTAGAGTTTGTGCACATATTATCATGATTTTTGTTTTTCACATAATTGCTTAATATTATTATTTAAATATATTTGAATTCAATATATATTAAAAATAGATGTTTTCGTTTAAAAATTTATTTAAAGTTAAAAAATATTATGTGCTTTTTACATAATTTAACTAAATAAAAATAAATCATACAGAAAAACTGATTAATAGAAAAGATTATTTTTTCTCGTAATATTTATTAATTGATAAAAACAACTATTTATCAACCCACATTATTTTGTTACAGATCATCAAAATAATTCTAAAGTGAATTATTCAAGTTGCAGAAATGATCAATTTGAATGCTCATCGGGTTTCTGCATTAATTGGTTCGAAATTTGCAATGGTCGTGCAGATTGTCCAAATGGCAATGATGAAAAAAATTGTTCTCTATACAGACGTAAGTATAAACTTACTAGTGAAAAAATTCACATTTTATATGAATACTTTGATATACAATTTCAAATTCAAGAAATTTTAATATTTAAAAATGAATTTTGGAGAATTTTAAAGGTTTAAATAAATTGATATTGTTTATTACTTTAATACATTTTTTTAATAAAGATATTTGTCAGAAGATATAATGTAACAAATATGATGTAACAGCTTTAAATATTAATCCCCAAAGTTACTTGCAGAAAAATTGAATAAGATTTTACATCTTATAGGTTTAATGTATTATCAGATATCTCCGTGGTTTTTGAAAAACGTAGTAACTTATGTATTTCTAGACTTTTCGTATTTATTATAAAAAATATTACTTTTTAATTATAATTCCTAGTTTATAAAAAATATAATTTTAAAAATAACATTGATAAATAATTTATTGAGTACCATTACAGTACTGGAGTTTAATTACAGCAATTTATATAAATATAAATAAAATATTATCTAATGTTTGAGATTATCAATTCTTAGAATTATGAATAATAGTTATTATAATAATAAAGATTACTAAAAGAGTAATATAAACTTCATTCTAGATCGTGAAGAAGAAAATAACAGGCTTAATCTTAAAGTATATCCAAGTGATCAGATTATAAATGAAAGTAAGAAGTTCATTAATTAAGTTTAATGTAGTAAATTATCCTTATTAAATAGTTTGAAAAATAATATGGAAGTTTTTAAATGTATATCTTATTTGAAATTAAATTAAATAGATAATTTATTTATTATTATTACTATTTAGAATCTGAGGTAGTTTTTCAATGTCGTGATGAAGGACCTTTAAGAGCAAAAGTTCGATGGATACGAGGTAATGACCAACGTCTTCCACCGGGCAGTCATGTTGACAATGGACGTCTTGAAATTCCTAACATCCAGATCGAACATTCTGGAAATTATGTTTGTGAAGCAGAACGGTATTTACATTTGGCTGGCTCTCAGAGAATTGCTCAACTCACAGTTGAAAGATGTAATTCTATGTTAGATTATATAATTCAAAATTAAATTTGTATTATTAAATGGAGTATTAAATAAAATAGAGACAAATTTTCTACAGTAGTTACAGTATAGGTTTTTAGTAAATGAAATTGAATTTCAAGAATGAATAAGATCAACATTAATAATACATATCATTAGATATTTTGTTTAGAAAGACATGGATCTATAAATGTTTATAAATTTAGTGTATAAAATATATTTAAATGCCGACTTTATTTTAATTAAATAATCAAAAATTATTAAAACTTGTAATTACAGAAATAATGTTTACTCATGACAAGTTTAAAATTCCAGTCTCTTTATGTTATGCTTGAAAAATTATCTAAGTTTGCAAATTCGAGTTATTAGTTCTCTTAAAATTAAAAAGACAGATAGTATATAAAGTATAAAAATATTAACGTGAATTTTTTAATTGCTCACGCTGATTTTTTAAGATTGTAATACTATTAGTACTTTATATGTGAATGTTTAATCAGCTACAACATGCAGCTTATATGTATCGAATGAATAAGCAAAACATACATCAAGGTGTTTGATAATTATTTTTGTGTGAATGATAAAATTGAAATATTAAAACTTAACTGAAATTAAATGTAGTGAATCATTAAAAAATTTAAAAACGGTCTTTGATAAAAATATTATTATAATTGTAGGCTTATTAGTAGTAAAAGATTTTCATTATATTAAAGAATACCAAATTCGCCTGACTTAGTATATCAATCAATTATTAGCATACAATTAAAACAAGTAAAAAGATTATGCTTACAGAGCCATATAATTACAAAGCCACATAATTATATATAATTATAGAGCCACCATTAGAGGTTGGTGAAGAAATAAAAATTTTATGCGAAGCAATTTTTACTAATGTATTGAACATAAAAACGAGTGTTAGCTACATATAATCCGAAACTGTTGAATTTTCAACATAATCAGTATCATGTATTACTACACAAATACTTGCTGACATGCCTGACGATGTAGGTTTGTTCAAATGTGTTATAAGTGTGTCGAAATATTGATGACAATATTAATTCAACTCCATATAATTATCAAAAATTTTATAACTGATTTTTCCGACTACAATAGAATTATTCATGAATTTTTTCATGTGACTTTTTTTATTTTAGAAACTTAAAAAGATATCTAAAAAATAATGTTTTTGAACAATAAACGGACTTCTGACAAAGTTGTAGTTCAAGCTAATGGTAATATCTGCAGACGGATTCCTGTAGTATTTAAAAACTATAAACTACGTTGATATAAAATTATAATATTATAAAAAGATTAAATAATTATTGAAAGTGCATACTTATGTTTTTAGAAATTAAAAAATTAAAAATGTCCTTAGAAGTGTACATGTAATATAAACATTTATATTTTTAGAGTCTACAACAGTGTTAGTATTTATTTTGATAATTAAATTTTATAAATCTAATATAAAATTAATTATTTTGCTCGTAGAATATTGAAATCGAAAGTCTTTAAAAAAATTTAAGAATTTAGTGTTAAATTAAATAAAGAAACTTTATAGTAGAAAAAACCATTGTAACTTCATGAACAATAAATTTGTAAACCAATATTTTATTCTTTATAAGATTAAATTTATAAAAATAAAATCATCAATGGTAGTTATAGAAGCATCAATAATAAATTCATAAATCACAAATGTCAGAAAATTATAAAATTTTAACTTACACAATTAAACCTTTATATAATATCTTCTACATATTAACTCATTACATAATAGTGTGTCCGTTACTTCGGAGATTAGTAAAAATCTTTTGTATTTAGGTATTATTAATTATTCAATAAGTAATGACTAATCACTGAATTTAATTTATTTTAAATATTGGTTGTAGTATTTACTTTATATTTACCTTATACATCCTGAAGAATTTATATAATTTTAAATATACTTTAAATTTTGAATAAGTAAAAAATGTTTATTTTCTAATGTATGTTCTAATTATAGTTAATTATTCATGGCTTACACCTTCGAAGACTTGTAATCAATTCGAAGCTACATGCGGTAACGAGGAATGCATTCCCAAGCATTATATTTGTGATGACAAAATTGATTGCTCTGATGGATCTGATGAAGTACGATGTGGTAAGTTTGCATTTAATAGTATAATTGGATGAGCATGTAAAGTAGTATTTCGAAATATATTTTAACGTTGTATAATGTTAAAATATATTTAATAAAACAATACAGCAACAGGAACCTTTAATACAATAAATAAAATAATGAACAAACATCACAATTCCAAACTATTTAGTTTAATTATTAAATCTTACTCATTTGTTGATGATTAAATTAAAAAATATTTATGACTTAATTGAATATATAGATTTTTATAAAAATAATTTCTATTACTTATATTAATTTATAATTAAATGTCTTATCTAATAAAATTGCTAATCAAATCAGGCTTTTATATGAAATATTGAATTTTAAGGTCATCATGGATGTGAACCAAATGAATTTCGTTGTGCGAATAAACAATGCATAAGCAAAGTTTGGCGTTGCGATGGAGATAAAGATTGTACTGATGGTACTGATGAAGAAAGTTGTTTTGCTTCATTATACAATTCACCATGTAATTACGGAGAATTTAAATGTGTTAGTAATAACCAATGTATTCCAAAGAGTTATCACTGTGATCATGAAAATGATTGCCTTGATGGTAGTGATGAAATCGGTTGCTGTAAGTATGATAATCTATATTTAAAAAATCTAAATATAGGTAATATAGATAAGGATTCTAAAAATGTAAACATTTTTTTATTAATTCTGTATAGCTCCTGTGTATATTATGAAACCACCACCACCAATGATGATTCTCGATCCGGGTGATACTCTAAAATTGACTTGTACAGCAATTGGTGTACCGATGCCCGAGATCAATTGGCGCTTGAACTGGGGACATATTCCACAAAAATGTCTTACAACTTCAATAAATGGAACAGGAACATTAGAATGTCCAGATGTAAGAGTTGAGGATCAAGGTGCATATTCATGCGAGGGAATTAACGTTATGGGTTTTGTTATCGCTGTTCCCGATACTATTTTAGTTGTAAAAAGTACAAGCGTATGTCCATCAGGAAAATTTAATTCCGAAGTTAAGAGCTCTGAAAATTGCATTTCTTGTTTCTGTTTTGGTATAGCAAATGAGTGCGAAAGTGCTCATTTGTTTAAATATCAAATTCCATTAACAGTAAATCGTTATAAAATTTTAACAGTTGAAGTAAAACCTAGAATAACAGTTTTAACTGATACCAATTTTACGGAATTGGTTCCATTAGAAAACGATGGAATTCATTTACAAGGTCTTAATAATGAAATAAATAAAAATAGTGTTATTTACTTTGGATTGCCCGAGCATTTTAATGGAAATCAATTAAAAACTTATGGTGGATATTTACATTATGATATTAGATATAATGGCTATGGCATTGATAACGAAGCTCCTTCTGTAATCATCATAGGAAATAATATAACTATTTTTTATATAAATACACGCATTTTACCAAATCAAGAATCAAGACAAAAAATTAAATTTGTATATGGAGAATGGTATAAACAAGATCTTCGAGGATCAACTTTGGCAGCTAGAGAGGATATTATGATGGTTTTAGCAAATATCAATAATATCTTGATGAAGTATGTATAAATATTTTATAAAATTATATATAATATGAATTTATTTTTGAAAAACTTTATGTAAAAAATTATAGGTCTTTTTTGTAACTAAATAATTTATATAAGATAAGAATTTAAATAAATAAAACTTAATTTTATGATCGGGGTTTTCGTATACATATCTTTTTCATAATTTTTAACATCAAGTGTTGAATTTCGCTATAATATAGTAGAAGATATTGTATCACAAATACAATAATTAAAATTAATCATTATTTTTTTGAAAAATACATGTTTATCGTTTATATTAAAATTTTAGTCGGAAAAAATTAACTTTTAAATTAATAATTTCATTGGAAACAATCTATAAAACTATGTTTTCTTATGGATTTTAACAATGAATTAGAATAAACAATATTGTATTTATTTTTCAAAATTTCATATGGTTTTAATATAATTTTTTTTTGATAATTCGTACATTTCTTTTAGTAGAATAAGTGACCAGATTATCAATGAGAGATTATCTAATGGTATAAAAAACAATATATTCAGTATAAATAACAGTATAATAAATAATACAATCATCTTCAATTTGTTTAAAAATAAAATTTTGAAATTTGCAAACATTAATAATTTAAATTTATATTGAATTCATAAATTATATTTTTTCTGAGTACTTTTTAGAATATTTAGAAATATTTTAAATTAGATTTAATGTTAAAACATTTTAGAGCTGATCTTATTAATAAAAATTATGAATTTTCAATTGATAGCAGTAATACAGACAGTATAAGGGAGTATAAGGACAGTATAAGGACAGTATAAGCAAATCTTGAGATTTGCTTATATAAAATACTGTATTAGCAAATTTATTATAATCAGATTTCTTATCTTCATTTTGGAATTAGTTCGAAAAATTAAGAGATAATTATAAGATATTATAAATACTCAGAAGCATTATTTACAATGAAGAAAGTTTCGAAATAACTTTTTTAAAATAATTACAATTTATTACATTTGTTAAATAATTCCTTTTTAAATACTTTAATTAAATCTTAAATATCTAAGTTATTTCATATTTTTCTATTTTTAGAGCGCAATATGAGAATTCACCTCATATAAATGTTTCTATTACAAATATTATGTTAGACTCAGCTCGTAGTACTGGAATAGATTTAGCAGTTTTTGTTGAAGAATGTCGTTGTCCTTCAGGTAAGCTTAAAATTAATATCAATAGCATCTATTAATTCTTTCATTTTTTAAAAATATATTTGATATTTCTGATATATTCAAATTATCATAATATATCTGAATAATTTTAAGGTTATATTGGTCTCTCTTGTGAAAACTGTGCTCCTGGATATGCCAGGCTAAAGAGTGGCCAATGGCTTGGGAAATGTTACAAAGAAAATTTTTCGCAACAAATTTGTCCTCGAACTTTTTATGGTGATCCATCGCGAGGAATTCCATGTGAAGCTTGCCCTTGTCCACTTCCATCAAACCAGTACGTATAAAATACACATTAAAACTGAAAAATATATATTGCAATAAATCTAAATCATGTAAACGAAATATTATATATATATATACATACATATATATAATTATATTTATAAATGATATATTTTACAAACATTTCTATTAACTTCTTTGGAGTTTTCATTATTGATTTGAAAAGTAAGCTCTAATGTTTCTATTTATACATATGCAGTGTTGTAAAAATTTAATTGAGTTAAACATTAAACACATATCATATAAATAGTTGTTTAATATAAAATTATTTTCGATGTTTCTCTTTATTTATAAATATATTTCTTTAATAATAAATTATTTTTTATTAATAAAAAAATTAAAGTAAGTAATTAATTAGAAGCTTTATGGATTAAATACTAAAGTAAAATAAAGAATTTAAGATTATCCAATTTAAAGTTTCAAATTTAGAAATATTCTTGTTCTTGATAATTTTCAAATTAAAAAAAATTCTTATTAAAATTAAATTTCAAATTACTTTTTTAATTTTTAAACTAAGTTGGTTATTAAGATTCTACTATTAAAGTATTTTCAAAGTAATAAATTCTTATTAATCTTCGATTTAATACATTTGTAATGAAAAAAAAAAAACTTATTATCGCACCTTGGTTGCAAAACATAATGCTGTAAAAAATTATAAGTATTCAAGTTTCATATACAAATAATAATATGATTCAAAATCTATATCATTTAACTATTTTAAATAAAATAATTATAGTTTAATATTTAACAGTGTTTATTACAAAATATTACTTGTAAAAGATGATTTATGTATCTATTATTAAGTAATGAATGAAAATATAGACTCAAATTAAATTTATATAACAATATTTTTAGATTTATTTGTAAAAATTTTTAAAAGAGTCTTAGTTATTATAAAACAATTGGTATTTCTATAACTTTTTTAAAAAGTAATCTATTTATTAGTCTATAAATAAATTTAAAATACATTTTTTATAATCCTACAAGATATATTTGTCATTATGTACTTTTAATTTCATTTTGCAAAATCATACTTCAAAATTATTCACGAAATTTAAAATTTAGTAGAGCCTTGAAATAAGTGCAAAAACTATACTTGCATAGTTTATAAAATAAATGATAGTTTTTTTAAAAATATTCAAGATATTATGTGTATCTTGGTTTTTTTCAATGAATTTTGATCATTTAAATAAAATTATTTAATTAAAATAACTTACAACACTAAAATAAACTCTGAAATAAATAAAATTGAACAAAAAATAATTAAGGCAGTTTTATCTTTTAGCTCCTATTAAATAACTCACCTATAATTTTAATTTAAGATGTTCAGTTTTTATGTTCAATTCTAATTTATCCAAAAGATATTGAAGTAGTAAATATGGAATAAACACACATAGTTAATGTGTTTAGAATATGTGTATTTCTGCATTATCGTTAAAAGCTTTTCTTAGTTGTTGCATCAAAACTATATTCAATTTAGTTTTCATAAATACCAAATATCATAAGATATTTTAAAAACAAATTTATATAAGTTAACATTTTTATTTTTTATTTAAATAATATACTGTGTATTTAGATTTGGTAGAACTTGTTATCTCGATTTCGATAATACAAGTCCAAAATGTGATTGTCCACGTGGTTATGAAGGAAATCAATGTGAAAGATGTGCAGAAGGTTATCGCGGTAATCCACTACAAGGAGAAGAGTGTCGACCGTTTGAAGAATGCGATCGTAGTGGTAGTTTAAGCCCTGAACCCGATTTATATACCAGAAAATGCCGGTGTAAGGTAAAATAATATAATTCTGAAACACGATATTTTCGAAAAATATAAGTAACTTTTTAAAACTGTTTAAAAATATAAAAATGGTAATTTTCAAACATTTTTATGTTGTGTAAAATATATTAGTATGTTTTACGTAATAACATATAAAAATAAGTTTTTTAATTTTTAGGAATATGCAACTGGACTCAAATGTAACCAATGCAAAGTTAATACATTCAGTTTGGCCTCGACGAATCAATTTGGGTGTATAAATTGTTTTTGTATGGGAATCACTAATACTTGTGTATCATCTAATTGGTTCAGAAGTGAGGTAATTATTTAAATATTTTTATTAAAAAAATTACTTGATTTGAAAGATTATTAAATTTTAAAAATACTAAAACGAGCATTAGTTTCTTTGTTTATATATTTTGATTGTGTAATATTCAATATTTTGATGGTTATATAAGAACTAGTTTGATTTATTTAATATTTTATTTTTCAGTTTATGATTAATCAAGTTTAATAAATTGTCTTTACGTTTATTGTAAACTAGTTAATATAACTTAATAATATGACTTTATTTAGAATTTTTTTAGTTAGTATGACTTAAAATAGATTGAATATGAATATATTTATTTTGTAACAATAATACTTGAGTGTCAGATTTAACCATTAAACAGATTGACAACATCCCGATATTCATTACAGATTCGAATTTCATTTACCAATTCAGTACAAGGATTTCAATTAATTGGTTCAAATTATCGTGATTCAATTCCAATTGTTTCTGGTATTAATATGAAATCTGATTCACGTGAAATTGTTTTCAATGACTTTCCTGATCGAGGAGCAGGTGATGTTTATTATTGGAGATTACCAACCATATTTCTAGGGAATCAAATAACTGCATATGGTGGGAACTTGAAATATACCATAAGATATATTCCTTCTCCGGGCGGTTTAACTTCAAGGAATAGCGCAGCAGACGTTGAATTAATTAGTGTAAATTTAAAAACAATATATTTTGATTTTGCTTGAGACAAATTCTATTTTTAAATTCTTTATGCTCTTTTCAGTCTAATGATATTACACTTCTTTATTATTCTCGAGAATTCTCAGATCCGAATATTGCAAAGACCTTTACTGTTCCTTTACTTGAGCAATATTGGCAACGATCTGATGGAACTAAAGCTGACAGAGAGCATCTTTTAATGGCACTTGCTGATGTAGAGGCTATACGTATCAAAGCAACTTATACGACTCATACTTATGAAGCAGCGTAAGTTAAATAAATAACGTGGTACATAATTATTTAATTAAATAGAATATTTACTTATAATTGTAGGGAAATTTTTTACAAATTTTCATTCTATAATTATTCTATTATTTTATATAATTTTTAAAATTATCTATACATTTACTTATATTAATTATTTATATAAACATATTAAATTTTCATTTCTTTTAATTTATTTACTTATCTATCAATATTTCAGTTTATCATTCGTTTCATTGGATATTGCAGAAGAATTTAATACTGGAAAAGAACGTGCTATAGAAGTTGAAAAGTGCATCTGTCCACCTGGATATCAAGGTCTTTCTTGTGAAGATTGTGCAGCTGGTTATACTAGAGCGATGGAAGGATTATATCTCGGAATTTGTGAACCATGTAAATGTAATGGTCACTCTAATCATTGTGATCCAGAAAATGGTGTATGTGAGGTAAAAGTTAATGCTTAAGAAATTCATAAATAAATATTTTAAATAAGTTTTTTGAAGAGTATAATAACATTTATTAAAAAATTATAATTATACAATAAAATGCAATACTTATTATAGAAAATACAAAGTTTATTTAAATTAGACCAACTACTTAATTTAACTACGTAATATGGATATTATTATCAAAATTAATGTTGAAAAGTAGCATTTTGATTAAAATGTAAAAATATCTTATATTTTTTATATATCATAATAAGCTAAAATGGATTAGATATGGTATTTATTAACGTCAATATTTGAAAACTTTAAAAAGGAAATATAATCTTACAATTTATCTAAAATGTATATAATCTAACACTAATTTTAAAAATATTTTATATGTATTAAAAGATTAATAATTTTAACAATAAAATTGTTTCTTGAATTTTAGAATTGTGCAGATCATACAACTGGAGAGAATTGTGAAATGTGTGAATCTGGATATGAAGGAGATGCATCTCGTGGCACTCAAAATGACTGTAAAATAAAGAATGGTTTAGTGATTCCATGCAAGTGTAATAATTTTGGATCAGAATCCAGTAACTGCAACGAAGGGCAGTGTGAGTGCAAACGTAATGTTGAAGGTTCTGAATGTAATCGCTGTCGTTTTTCAACTTTTGGATTATCACAAAATAATCCAGATGGCTGTAATGAATGTTTTTGTAGCAGTGTAACTAATCAATGCCATGAAAGTACTATGTATATTCAACAAATTCCAATATTTCTATATGATAACAAACATGGATTTACACTCACTGATTTGTAAGTATAGCTGCATCATTTCTTATTATTTATTATTTTATTTGATGTATTATATAATTAATTATCTTTGATATAAAAATTGTTTGGAATATTAAATTCTAGTTCAAACTAATATAAGTCAATATCAGATTATAGTAATTTAATAAATACACATAATTGTTTTATTTGGTATTAAATTGTATTCCACTTATTATTATAATAATATTTATAAATATATTATTTCTGAACAGATCTCGACGCGAAATAATTATTGACAATTTTAAACTTAATATTTCTATAAATGAAATTGGTTATGAATATTCTACTGATCGCAATAAGAGATTATTTTGGTCTTTACCAAGCATTTTTACTGGAAATAAGGTAAAAAGTTTTGGCGGTAATTTATTAGTAACTCTGCATATTGTAGCGCAACCGAATTCAGTTTGTCGAAAAGATCAAGATGTTATTCTAATTGGAAATGGAATAACGCTATATTGGACTAGTTCAGAAAATATAATTCCTGGATCCACGATGGTATGATGTAAAATAATAAGTTATTCAGAAATGTTTGGTATTTTTACATATAAATTTTTGTTTCAGACATATTCAGTTTCACTTAAAGAAACTGAATGGCGGCATCTTTCATCAAACGGTCTTCGAGCTGCAACTAGATTTGATTTAATGACAGTTCTTGCAAATATTGATGCAATTTTAGTTAGAGCATCATATTGCGATGAAATGGAAGCGACATACTTGAGTGATATTAGTCTGGATACTGCTGTAGAAGTTTTTACGGGAAATCCTCGAGCAACACAAGTAGAAGTTTGTAGATGTCCTATTGGATATAGAGGAACTTCTTGTGAAACATGTGCACCAGGATATTATAGAAATTTAAGCGATCGTTCAGTTAGCATATTAGGATCTTGCAGTCCTTGTCCTTGTAATGGAAATGAACAAAATTGTGAATTAGACTGGTCAGGTCTTGTTAGATGTAACTGTCATACACAATATACTGGATCATATTGTCAAAATATAGGTAATTATTTAGCGTATATAGGTAGATATTATAATTTATTTGTACATTTAAGTATGTACTGTGAAGGGTATATGAGGTGAAAAATCCTCAAGATTAGAAATGAAAAAACATTTCCTTATCAAAAATCGATTTTATTCTTCAACTTAGCTTTTTTCAAGAATGGTACATTTTTTTCAATGGTCTTCTAATGACTGAATATTTTTTATGTAGTATAATTTATCAAGGGTTCCAAAATATGTATCAATTTTACATTTATTCCATGTCTTTATTTGACGTAAATCTTTTCTCCTGAAGTTCTCTTATCAAATTAAGAACAAGTATTAGTCGCTAGAGACCAGATTTGGAGAATAAGGGGAGTGATGTAGCAATTCGTACTTTAATTCATTTAATTTTTATATTGCTTCTATAGATTTACATTGCAAGTATGAGTTGTTACATTGTCTTGGAGAAAGATTATTTTTTCTTCACTACATGTAGCCTTTTTTCTCGATTTCATAGCTAACACGATCTAATTATGCCGCATAATAATCTTCTGTGATTGGTATTTCTTTCTGAAGATAGTTGATCAATATTATACCATCTGAATCCCAGAAAATACCACTAAGGCCTTTACATCCGATTGGTATGTTTTCGGTTTGTATTTAATATTAATTTGATAATTGCCTTTGGTCGCTGTTTTTCATCATTTGTTAGAGAACTCCGCATTGATCTTAAGTTTTTTTGATCTGTAAATATTCATATAAAACATTATATATCGTTTTTTTTGATATTTTTATGATGTCATCTATCTCTAACTTTCACTTTAATATTACTTAAAATTATACGGTGAATTTTTTTAATATTTTCTGAAGTTGAAGCCTCAATTGAACGTCAGCACGAGAGGCTTGTACGGTTACATTTAAATTCGCTAAACTCGCAAAAACAGATTGTTTTGAATGGAGCAGATATTCTCTAATATTTTTCAAAATATTCTTGGATTTGCATGATATTTTCTGCTTAAAAGCGATGTTTCATCTATATACAAAATTCTTTGTTATTTATTGATTTCACAAAAGATAAAGTAGTGTCGCTTGTATGATTACAACTCAAAAACAAAATTAGTGAATTTTTATAAAAATGTTACTAAACTATTCAAATTTGGTACTTGTCAAAAATGATAAGAAAAAATGTTTAGGGCTGTCATAAAGAGTTGAGTTTCGGGACATTTTTCTCTATCTAGTATAAGTATATAAAGTTATTAATATTTAATCTGTAATGTAATATAATGTAATGTAATGTATTTAAAATCTATATGTTTATATATCTAAAAATTGAACCATTTTTCAAAATAAGTAATATTAAAATCTTACAGTTGATATTACTCAACTTACAACTGTCCCAACAACAACTACTCAATCATCACCAATTGCTGTAAAAATTAGAGAACCAAAAATTCAAATTATAAAAATTGGAGATACTGTTCGATACCATTGTTCAGCAAAATCATTACATAATGTAAGCATAAATTTCATTTTCTATTCATGATTATTATTGTCATATAGGTAAAGAATTAAAATAAATATTTTTTAAAAAGAAACGTAAGGCATATTATTTTGACCATTCATAATTTGTTTAATAGGCCAATATCTCAGTCAGTAAAATTTTTCAGTTGAAATTAATATTAATTATATTCGAGTATATTTTAATAAATATATTTGTATAAAAGTTTTAAATTTCATTTTATATTTTATTTTATACTTTATTTGACAAATTTTCAAACTTATTAATTTTTAATAACATTTTTAAGAAACCAGTTACTGTGAAATGGGAGAAAGAAGATGGATACTTACCAGTAGATAGAGGTATTGATGATTCAAATGGTGTACTATTTATTAGAGAAGTAAAAGTATCTGATAGTGGCAACTATATTTGTCGTGTTACTGACGGAGTTCATATTAGAACAGAGAAAGTTATTCTTCATGTTGGAGGTATGTAATATTTTAAACGATAATTTGTAATTGAAAATTATATAATTACACAAAATTTATTTGTATTTTCTGGTTGCAGCATTTTCAAAATTAACAATTCCAATCAAAGGTATTTTAATTCGTGTTTTATATGTGTAGAGAAGTGTATATATGTGAGTTCTGGTGTATAATTATAGATTTTTTAACTATTTTTATAACTTTTATGTAGTTTTGAAATAAAATTTGAAAGTAACGTTTTCAAATAGTTAATTATGTATTTTTAAATGATTAAAAATCTTAAATATTCAAATATTAAAAATATAAAAAATATGCAATTTTGGTATTTGAATTTTTGAATAATTGTTTATATTTGTTAATGCTTAGATTTTTAATATATGTAAGAAAACTGAAACCACATATTTTAGTTGAGAAGTGAATATAGAATAATGTTTTTAATTATAAATATTAAGATATTTCTTAATAAATTTGATTATAAATTCTTTTTTAATTCTTTTTTAATTGCGAGAAAGCCGCATAATGAAGTTATAGTAAAACTATAACTATATTTATAGTTTTATCATAAACTGGTTTGTGAAAAAAAATGATTATTATTAAAAAAATTTTTCTTAAAAAAAATTAAATATAGTTTTAATTCATAAACTTGCTATTAATTCATCATTATAAAATTGTTTCATATGTACTGCCTAATACAATTTGCTATATGTTTTTTCAGATTCTACAATGGAAGTAGTAATTAATATCAATCCATCTTACTTGAAAGTTGTTGAAGGTGATCCTGCAGAATTTCTTTGCAGTGTAACTGGTTCATCTGAATCGCTAATAGAGTGGATTCGTTTAGATGGAAGAATGAATCCTAATGCAACCTTTAGTGGTGGAATTTTAAGAATACCATCAGTAACCTTGGACGATGCTGCTCAATATAAATGCATTGTAAGAAGTCGCAATGGTTACAATGAAAAATCAACGCAATTACATGTTAAAGGTAATAAGTATTCTTTTAAATTAGATAAAAAATATTAATTTATAAAATTAGTAATCTGAATGTGTAGTTTTTACATTATAATATTTAAGTTTTAGTATTTTGTATAATATTAAATCAAATTTATTTTTCTTTTAAAAATATAATAATTTAATTTATTCCTTTATGTTTAAAAATAAAATTGAAATTGAATGCGTTAAACAATTTAACCATTTTGGTGCTGCTGTTTTATATTATAAACATGCGATAAACTTTGCATGAAATATAATGTGATTGTTATTACTTAGTTCTGTTTAATTTATTTTCAATTATAGTATTTAATCGAGAATTTAACTGATAAACTCTCTGAATATCACTATTACTATTATCAGAATGTACTTGTATTGTTAGTCAATTTTTGACAAATTATTTTAGCTATTTACAAATAATACTAATGATAAATTCCAAATAAAATATTACAAAAAATGTACTATGATTTATACTTAAGTGAAATATTAAAAAATGAAATATTTATTATAATAACTTGGTAAATTTTGTTTTACAAAATTTTAAAAAAACTACTTTTTCTTTTATTTAAAATCTTGATTCTTGTTGTAACTTGTATGTTTTTACTTAAATTATAAATCTTAATGCTTTAAAATAAAAAATCTTTTAAGAAATAGGATTTATTTTTATTAAATATATTGTATTTTTAAACTGTATACATTTGAATTTATACATAATCTATAAGTACTAAGATTTTAATCATATATATATATATATATATATATTTTTTTTTTTGAAGATAATTCGATAAAAAGCATTGAATAGTTGTATATAATTAATTCATTTATATAGTTATTTCAATCAAAGAATTAAATGGTTATATGTGAAAAATGTTTAATATAAAAATTGCTTGGATGGGTAAAAATTATTAGATACAAATATTAATATCCATAGCTCATTATTTAAATTATAAGCAACTTTCTAAGATATTCTAAATAAGTTTACATTATTTTTTAAATAAATCCTTCTTTAAATTAATCTTTTAAACAATAATAAATACTATTATTTAAAAATGTACTAATACAGTTGTCCAATTAATTACTTCATGAAAACTAATAAACATACAATTTTCAGCTATTAATTATGATCCTTCGTACCAGGCAGATATTATACTTTTTATATCACCTCCAAAGTGGTCTGGATTTAGTGGTGATACAGTAAAACTAGCTTGTAATACTTCAAAATCAGTGCAAAAAATCATTTGGAGTCGTACAGATCGATTAACACTCCCAACAACTGCTACTCAAAACAATGGTGTTTTGACCATTTCGAACCCAGCATTAAGTGATGCTGGGTGGTATATTTGTACAGCGACATTACATGATGGGACTGAAAAAAGTGTAACTACTTCTGTAACAATTCATCCTCGACATAATATGCCTGTTATATCTGTTGAGCCACAGAAACAAAAAGTCCCACAAGGATCCACAGCAATCATTCAGTGTAGAACAGAAGGTGATGAAAGAAATATAAAGTGGAGAAAGAATAGAGAACCAATATTAGGTTCTAATGTTCATGTTATAGGTAGTACATTACATATCAATAATGTTCAAATATCTAATAGAGGTGTTTATAGTTGTCAAATTAGTTATAATGAACAAGGAAACTATGAAGCCAGTGCTATTGTTGAAGTTGAACGTAAGTCCTTGTACTTAGTTAAAATAAATAGAAAATTTTAAACAATAATAAAGATTAAACAAAATGATAGTTCATGCTTAGAAGTCCTGAAATTTTTTAAAAAATAAATTAATTCTTAACTTAATATCATAATGAAAGTCAAATTAGTTAAATAAAGGAATTTTTAAATTTATAGTTATTCGAAGAAAAATGCATTGTAAATTAAAAAAAATGCAACTCTTATAAAAAAATTATATAAAACATGACATATATTTTACAAATTTATAGACCATTAAAATTAAAATTATCCAAAAAGAAAAGGAAGTTACATCTTATAAAATTTAGTGAAATAAAATATATTAATTTATTTATTGATTTTATTTTTATTATTAACAAATTATGTATTATTATAAACTTAATAATTATTAACTTTAAACTTATTATTCAATAGCTCGAGAAATGCCTGTTTTACAAATCCATCCAAATGAGTCTCAAAGAGTCTTAGAAGGTGGTACGGCTGATTTTCATTGCCGTGCAATAGCTGGTATTCCAACTCCAGAAATTAGATGGTCACGTCAAGATGAAAAATTACTTAGTTTAAATTCACAAGTCATTTCTGGTGGAATGTTACGAATTACTAATGTAACAAATTCTGATGGAGGGTCTTATATTTGCATTGCTGAAAATCCTGTTGGCGTAACAAGCGTATCTGTTAATTTGGAGGTTATATCCTTCCCAGTTATAACAATTACTCCTCAAAATGGTATACTACAATTGAAATCAGGTGATCCATTACATCTTATATGTACTGCAACAGGATATCCTCAACCAGTTGTTTCTTGGAGTAAGGATTACAATCAAAATTCTGGAGAACATCCAGTTATGTAAGTTTCACTATTAATAAATATTTTTAGCAAATAATATATATGAAAATTTTTTAATATATAAATATATATTAAAAAGAGATATTTTAAATTATGATTGCGAAAAGTATTAGAAAATATTATTTTTTATAAGTAGTAATATTCTAGTAAATAATATTATTTACTAAAATATTAGGTTATTTATGGAACTTAAGTAATTTTATTCATTTAGAAAATGCTTTGATTTCTCATATATATATATAATTTATAATTATTTAAAAGTTTTAATGCACATTGAAAAGTAACACGAAGAAGAATATTAAAATACGTACTTTTAGTTTGTATATGTAAGTTTTTAACAGTAAATTGATAGTTAAAATATCAAAGTGCGAAGTTGATATATTTAAGGAAAATAGAACGATCGGAGGCAATGAAGTTTACGCACCAAGAGCTTCTGAATATCTGTTTTGCTAGAAAAATGAAAATACTGATAAGGATTTTCGCGAATAGATAAGGGAAGTATTCTATACCATTCAATGGTGAGAAATTCATAGAGTGGTTCAGGAACTAAGATGATAATGTGCAGGAAAAGTAAAAGTAGGGAGATCGGTGGAACATATAATAGATTTCTTATAATAGAATTATTAAAAATTAACGGACCCGCCACTTTTTGGATAGGTTTACATTATATATTACAGAATATATTACAATATTTTTGTTGAAAATTTATAAAATTTTTCTTTTCAATTTAATTTTTAAAGCGTCAAAATAATTTCTTTTGATCCGTGTAATAATAATGTATGAATTTTTGGTTATATAAGAGACAACACAGGAGTATATTCAACAGCTTCTTTATTTACAAATTTAAAATTATTAATACACGCGTAAAGTGAGATCAATTTATTTGGTTGAAGTATTTTTTTCAGTGTTATTTATTCAATTTTAATATTCGAACAGTCGAAAGTAGTCTAGACAATATCTTTGGCGGTAGTCTGTTTCGGAAACTCGGATAAACTTAAATTGCGGACATATAATATGTATTCTAAAATATCGAGGAAGTAATCAATAAAATGAAATTAATTGATGAATAAAAAACGTCTTATTGTAAGCAATTAATACGGGCAATTTAAGAGTACCGAATGGTTCTTCGACGTAATTTCGAAGAACGTGAAATTTTACAATACTTAAAATGTCTATGCAATATATTAAATAAATGGTAAGTAACATTGACAAATGCAAAATCAGAAAAAGTTTTAAAGATTGTAGTAAAAAATAAGATTAGTTATACTATAAGTCAAAAATTATAGAATTTGTTCTTATTATAAATATATATTTAAAATATATTATCTACCATAATAATGTATAATAATTTAGAATATACTGAATTTTGTCAACATTCTTCTGGAGTTTTAGTGTTAAAGTATATATTTAAAATATATTTAAATGTATTATATTAATGTTTAAATATTATGTATTTTCTAAATTAATAAGGATTCTTTTAATGCTAACCATTTTTCTACTTTACGTGTTTATACGTTGTGAAAGTTCGAGATACATTTTACTGGCGATTACAACAAAAGTTTATTACGACTTATAATTTATAGTTGATTTAAACTATTTCTGCATTTATATTTACAATATAGTTCGTATAAAATTTATTTGAAACATTTTTAAAGGAGCTTTCGATTTTAGCCCTCATACGGTTTATTAATGAAATTCTAATAGAGCTTCATAATTTATTTCTAAATATCCTAATTCAATAAGTATATAGAGGTATAAATATTAGTAAAAGAGCGAATATAAGAAAAAAAGAGAAATAAAAATTAAGAAAGGACTGTGTTTTATATTTTATGATAGTATACAAGATTGTGTTTGCATTTATGACTGTGTTTTACCTTTCTACAGCATTATACATGCCTTTAAAGAATTTTGCAAATAAGTGAAATAATTGTATACGGCGACATACGATAACTAAAAAATCAATAGCGATCTATACTTATTGTTTATATAAATTACATTATCAAGTTTTATGAATAATTAAATAATTTATTCATTTATCTTTTTGTTTAGTTCATTTAATGTATTTTGCGATTTTTTTCTAATATAAATATTTAGTTTTGTTAATTATGTATTTTACTCAATTTTATTCATTTTAATGTAATTTATAAATATCTTATAGAATTAATTTTTCTATTATTAACACTTTGATTGACAATTAATAATTTTAATTAGAGATCCTTATAATTCGGAAACTTTTGGCCCATCTACTACTATTGATATTAATTCTGTATCAAGAGAAGATGAAGGTACTTACATTTGCAAAGCAAGTAATACTGCAGGAGTTATTTTAGACCACGTACAATTAAGAGTAGAAAATGATGTAAATTCAGTTGATTATCCAGAAATTTGCCAGGGCGATTCATCTTGCTATAATAATCCTCCTCAGGTGTGTAAAGAATATATATTTCTTCTATTACATACATATTTACTAAAAAATATTTTTATGGTATTTTTTGAATATTTTTTGATTAATTTTTAAAACCTTCTTGGTAATTTACTATTTGATAACATTAATTAATCATAATAAACTATTTAAGTGTTTAAATTAAATTTAAAATTTAATTTCTTACATTAAAATAAAATAATTGATAAGATAATTTAGAATAAACATTTGTGGATATTGTTAAGACAACAATTTCAGAAATTTCAAAATATTTTTATAATTTTTTTAACTTGATTTATAAATTTTACTTATTTCTTATATAGTTTACTATAAATAATTTATATTATACATTTTTACATTTATTACGTAAGCATAGTTTAATAATTTAAAATTATTGGGTTAATATTCTAATAATTTATTTTATTACATTGATCTCTGATATATTATATTTTTTACTAATAAATAGAAAAATAATTATTTATTTCTTTTATTATATATTACTAATTGTTTATAGATAAAACAAAGCCAGCAAAGTTCTCTCCTCGTAGATAGATTGGCAAAAATCCCATCAGGGGGAAAAGTATTAATACGTTGTAAACTATTATATACTGAAGATAAAAATATTTATCTGGATTGGAAAAGAGAAGATGGTCGACCAATGCCTCATGGAAGTACTGTTAGTGATGGTACTCTATTTATTCAAGATCTTCAAAAAGAAGATTCAGGCAATTATACATGTTTTGGTGTAGATACTTATGGCAAACAACTATTTTCTGCAAAAAGTCAACTTACTGTTTTTGGTTTGTAAAAATATAGTCAATTGACTTCTATAATTAAAAAATTAATAATTTCATTAATTTTGGAGAAAGTAAAATGATAAATTTAATAATTATCTTATTACTACATTCAAATTATACATTTTTTAAAACCGAAAATTATATAATTAAAATTTTTACATTAAATTAACATAAACTTGTATACTTGTTCTTAGTATTTTATTTAAAAAAAGAAATTGTTTAATAGTAAATTAGTATGAATGTAAATACATATTTTAATTTTAATATTTTCATATAATCAATAAATAGAAAAACAGAAATAAATACATAAAATAAATGAATAAGTAAGAAATTTATAAGAAAACCAGAAATAATTTGTAATGATTTTCTAAATAAATAAATAGAATAAGTATTGTATTACTACTGTTATTAATTGTTAAAATTAATAGTTTGTAAATAAATTTAATTCTTAAGACAGATATTGAATTAGGATTAAAATATTGAATTAAGATATTGAATTTTTGAAAATTAATTTTGTTTCTTGATATATTTTCACTGTCGTTCTTATCATCATTTTGATTGTGCTTTAATTGTATATTATTGATCATAAGTCTGTTGCTTAGTGTTTTCTGTTATTTAATAATTATAAAAATTAATCAGAAAAATCATGTATTATATTTTTAGATTTTCCAAAGGTTGAATTAAGACCTATGAAACAGATAGTTAAGCCTGGTGAAAGTCCTTCTATACATTGTATTGCATCAGGTGAAAAACCATTGAATGTTGAATGGGAAGCTGTTGGTCGACCGTTACCTACATCAGTAAGTCAATCAAGTGGAGTTTTACAATTTTATAGTATAACATTCTCTGATGCTGGAAAATACGTATGTAAAGCATGGAATGAATTAGGTACTGCCGAATCTGTTGCTGAAGTGACTGTGGAAGGTAATAAGGATACAAAATTTTGTGTAAATTATATATATATATATGTGTGTATCATATTTGATTATGGAAATGAGCGAGTAAAGTAAGTACTAACCTGTATTAACGACAGCATCGAGTATTTCATTATATGCGTTTGATGATTCAATGCTAACGAAGCACTTACTCTATAGAGATCTATGTAATATATCAACAAAAATTATGTAATTCTGTCTTAACTATTCTATTTAAGTGTTTTGCTATATCTTAGGTTTTCTTGTCCAAATTTATTCCCTACTATAGATGTTACATTATCATTGATTAACTATTATCGTTATCAAATACGTACGCTTTTAAGTCATTAATAAATCCTATTTATAGGTTGATGTATGTGGCTGAATAATTGTGCGTATTGGTTTACCTTCACCTTTTAGTCTTGACGCGCGCCGAGATATTCATCCCAACGCTTATTCTCTTTCCCTCTCGTTTCGTGTTTACCGTCCTAACGCAAAAGCGACGAGTGGGAGAAAGTGCTGTCACTCTAAGTGTATCGAGTTCTGAACGTTTAGAGCAGCAGCGCTTTCTCCTAAGGAAAATCCTAAAGAAGAGAGAACTATGGACCGGCGTAGCTTCCCCGACTTTTTTCGCCTTACAGGACAGAAAAGAAGAAAAGTGAATAAAAGACAATATTATTCTAAAGTATGCTTACAACGAGCTCTACTGCTAATCTACTTTTTTTAGGTTGATAGTCAATTCTCGTTCCGTCGGAATGTAAACAGCGGGACGAGGATCGTAAAATTTGAGACCCGGGGGGATGAAGACTTCAGGTCTTTTAGCGTTCAGTCTTTCTAGCTGTTAGTAATTTTATCGCTGTACTTTCAATCCTTTCTAAGATTGAAGAAAATATTACCATGTCTGATTATGGCCCATACTTATATTTCTATTTTTGTACTTACAATTGCAGTTTTTTAGTTTTCTTACTCAGAATAATGCACAATTAGTAACATATATCACAAAGTTTAACAATGATAATCAAAATAATTAATGCTTATATGGTTAAGCTTTCTTTTCAATCAAACCATGTTAGATAAAGTAATATGTGCATATACTCGTTTTAGTATTTAATTTTTTAGTATATAAATTTATAAAATATCATTTTTACAGCATCTGCAACTCCTATAATAAGGGTACAGGCTTCTAAAAATCCTTTAAATCTAGGAGATTCTGTTGATCTTCACTGTGTTACATCAGGGATAGTAAATCCTCATTATGTTTGGAGTAAACCATATGAAATTTCGTTGCCATGGAATGCAAAAGAAAACGGAAATATATTAAGTTTAACTGATGTTAACACAAGCAATAATGGTGTATACAGATGTGCTATAAATTCAGATGGTAGTGTCGTAGAAGATGATATTACTCTCGAAATTTCAGGTATATTTATTTTACAATATAAATTAAATGGATTTTCAAATTGTATTAATTATACCCATAATTAAGGTTAGAACTGTAATGATGAATCACGAGTAAAACTATTTTAATAAAATTTTATATTTTAATTTTAACTAAATATATTTTTATAATGATTAAGTACTATACTATTTAAATTTAAATTTTTTAAATTTCGACTTTTTATATTTTTACATTATTAACTTTACCTTAATTTTAGATATTGAATCATCATTTGAAGAACTGCATCAATCTTCTATAGATACAAAAAATGCATCACTTGGAAAAAATTTAGAATTATCTTGCCAGAATAGTTTACAACTACCAGTACAATATCGATGGACTAAAAAGAATGGTACTTTACCTACAAAACATAAAATAAATGATGTAAGTTTGTATACAATGTAAATTGAATATTAAATTAATTTTATTTTATATTATAAAAATAACTTTAGTTAGAAGATATATAATATCTTAGCAAATTAAAAGATAATTAAGATCAATTTTAATGATGAATTTATATTGTTTGAATAAATGTTTAAACATTACTAATTATCTTCTGGTTAAATCTAACACATAAATATTAAATTTTATGTCGACGTTCTTTGTTTACAAAATAATAATGAAGTGATATTTTTGAATGTGATATTTTATACTGAAATATATAAAGTGCCTGATTATTATTAAAATTTATTAACATTTTTAATCGAGTTTAATTCATGAAGTTTTTTAAATAATAAAATTGTTATAAATGTTTATTTTTTATTTATAAGATGTCTAAATAATAAATTTCTAGAAGTAGTTGAATAAGTTAAAAAATATCAGTTATATTAAAAATTTTAATAGAATCATAAAGTAAATACTGATATACTAAATTACTTGATTTATAATTTTGTTATCTGTATTGTCGATTCGATCAGTTATTGTAAGCTGCAACTATCAAATTCTACTATGTTATGTATTGATTAAATTTCAAACTACTTCAATATTATGGAACATTTTTTTATCAATTTAAATTTAACTGATTAAAAAATTAGCATCAATTAAATTTAAATAAAAATAGCATAACTTATATTATAATGTCATTGAATATGTAAATTTAAAAAAAGCTCAAATCTGAAAGACAATAAATAAAGTTCATTTAAGTTGATCTCGAAAACCATCAATAAAGTAGTAGTAATAATATTTAAATGATTACTACTAGTATTTAAATTATTACTACAAATCCATAATTTGTAAATATTTTTTGATCCAGGATGTACTAAACTTAATTGAGGTGGATGGAGATGATGCTGGAATATATTCATGCAAAGCAAGTAATGGACAAGAGACAATAGAAACATTTGTTAGAGTTATTATTACTGGATTAGTTCCATTTTTTAATCAAGCGCCATTAAGTTTTATTGAACTACCACCTCTTATGGGCGCTAACTTACGATTTGACATTGAAATATCATTTAAACCAGAAAATTCTAATGGCATATTATTGTATACTAGTGAAACTCCTAATGGAATTGGCGACTTCTTATTATTGACTCTTGAAAATAGTTTTCCTGTATTTAAGTAAGTTTTTTAAAATCATATAAATACAATAAAAAATGATAAAAAATTTTCTATCACTGAATCACAAATGCAATTAAAAGCATAATATTATTTTAAGCCTCCAAACAGTTATGCAATAAATATTTTACTCGAAAATAAAGTAATCAGATTAAAATTTATTGCTTAAAGAAAATAGAATGATAGAACATACTAATATAAAGGTATTCAAAACCTTGAAATATATTATTAAACAGAATAAAAGAAATTAATCATATAGTTTTATTAATTAGAAGAAGCGCTTTAATTTATAAATAAATATTAAATTTTGCAAATTGTTTATTAAGTTATATCTTTTAATTTTAGATTTGATCTCGGATCAGGGCCTACAATCATTCAAGCAGATAGAAACATTTCTCTTGATGATTGGCATTCAATTATCATTAGACGAGATCGTAAAGAAGGAGTAATGACAGTAGATGATTTATATTTTTATGAAGCAAATTCTAGAGGCAAGAAGGATGGTCTTGACGTTCTTTATCCTCTCTACATTGGTGGGATTGCAGATAATATAGTTATTAATGAGAAAGCCGGTGAAAATATAGGTTTTGTAGGTTGTATTAACAGATTAGTTATAGGCGGGAAACAAATAAATTTAATGAATAGCATGTTAAAAAGTCAATCAATTACAAATTGCGAAATTTGTGAACATCTTGAAAATCCCTGTTTAAATGGAGTTTGTCAAGAATCAACTGCCAAGGATGGATATGAATGTTTATGTAATATTGGTTATGCTGGAAATCATTGTCAAACAATTAAACAATCTTGTCAACCAGGTGATATAAACTGAAAATTTAATTTAAATGAATTTAAACATATTTTATGCAATATTTTATATTCTTATATGTAGTTTATTATTTGAATGTCCATATCCATTGAAATTCTTTATTTATAATCTAATATATCCAACTAATTGGTAACTTAACAAAAATACATGAAAAAGTGTTTTATAATGTGAAACAAAGAGAAAATTAAAATTTCTTACTTTTTTCAAACTTATTAATGTTATAAATGTATAAATGACAACTTATTAAAACAATTATTTAATTTTCAAAATATTTTTGTATTATAATTAATTATTATTCATTATTAATAAATAATGAATCCTTTCCTTATATAAAAATTAATTTTTTTCTTGTTTATAAAAAATAATAAATTTTTTTATGTATCTAGTAATAATATTTAAAATTAACATTGTTAATTAGATTAAATTAGGAAATCATATTATAAAGTGAAATATTTCTTTTCATTCAAATTATATGTATTTCTTTTCTTATATAATTTAACTTAGTATTTTTTCCATTGTAAATTTAAATTTTTTATACAAATACTGGAAATGTTTTTATTAAATTGTTTTATTAAATTTATACAACTGTTAATCGAATTAATTGTATGCTTTAAATAATATTTGTATTTTATTAAGTGTATTATTTCTAGGAATTTGTGGAGATGGTATCTGCAGTGAAACAGATGATAGTTACATATGCGATTGTCCAATTGGAAAAACGGGTTCTAATTGTGAATTTTCACAAATCATTCGAACGCCTAAGTTAAGACATCCTAGATCCTTTCTTGCATATTCAACTCCTAAAGCATTAAGAAGGTAAATGAATAAATATTTTAAGTACAATATGATTATGATATTATTAGAATTATTAATACAATTAAAATTATGTCACTATGTGGTGAATAGACATTGTCAATTTTGGCACTAAATTTAAATACAAATTCAATAGTATTTCTACAAAGAAGTAAGAAATTTCATACTGTTGTTGCAGGTAGCAGAGTATGATCTTTAGATTTAGTGACTTAATACTAATAACTTAGTATTGAAAGTAGTTGTTGAATATAAAAATTATTATATATATGATATTAATTCTTGACCAAAATTGAAACTATATAGTATTAATTTGTATAATAATTTTTGCATGTTCACTTAATTAAAATATCTTATTGCTATTCAAAAAATGTTATTATGTGATTATATCATATAATTTCTGAAGCTTATAAATAATATTATTAGTTTCAAATAAACAATGATTATAACTAATACATATTTTATTTGAGATCTATTGTACTAATAGTAACAAAAGCAATCTAAAAGTAACAAAAAATCTAGAACTCTATCAAATATTAAATAACTCTATACATATATTATTAATTATATTATTAATACCTATATTATAACTATATTATTCATTTATAATAAAAATCATTACATTTTATAGAGATCCTTTTATTAATATTTTTTTAAGTAAAGTATTTTTTGGTATTAAAGTCTATTCTTGAAGTTCAAACATTAATCGTTAAATCTCATTTCTTGTTTAATAAACTGTATCAAGTTTTTGTTCCAGCCTATGTAAAGATTTTATTATTATAAAGAAACTAGTTTATTACTATAAAGAAAATATATTATTATATTTTCAGTCAACTTAAAATTTTAATATTACGTTAATTGTATTGATATTAGATAATTTTATAATCGCAGAATGGTTTGTGCAGTTAATATAAAGATTAATATAATACAACCATTTCAGTCATTATATAATTATTCTATGACCATTTATTAATAAATAATTTGAAGTGTTTCTTGCACTAACAAGGAAGAAAATTTAGTTACTTTCGTTACAATTAAGTAGTTAATATTAAATTGTAAAATTTAAAAATAAATATTTTTTTGTTGAAAAAAAAAACGGCTTATTGAATAAAATATAAGTAGACGATATAAGTATGCGAGTGTCTACATTTAGAGTTCAGCAGTCTTGCAGTATTTTGAAAAATCTGAAATTATTAAATAATACTTATTAATATAAAAATATTTATTATAAAACTCAATATTTTTATGTGTACGAGTTCATTACGTATTGTATGTTTGACTTCAGATGTCAGAATTACTGTTACTATAGGTTAAAGATAAAAATAACACCGACTTAGTAGGCTAAACTATTTATTAAACAAGTATTATGAGCCGATTACAAGGTTGCGCGTTAATCGACAATAATCGGGAGTAGTTGTGCTATCATAATGACGGAGTTTCTATTGATGGATAGATCGGCATTCTGATGAAATAGCGGCTTAGTTCTTAATTTGCTTGTTGTTTTTACTAGCGCCTATTATAAGCTTATCTAATTTTACTTCCAGTGCCTTCCACATAAATGCAATTACCATCATACGTGATGATATATATAAATACTTTTAAATATCTTTGACTAATATTTTGTGTATTTTTTATCTTATTAAAGCAGTGTATTAGAATTTTTCTAAAACATGTTTCAGAGTAACTATATTAAAATGATTACATAATTAATAAGTGTATTAAGTCTATTAAGAGCAGCTTGTTTAATACGTAGTAAAGCATTAAAAATGTTATAAAGATTAAAAGTTATGATCATTATAAAATAAAAAAGAGTACTGTAACTGATAGCACTATCACAAGAAAATCAGTAATTGAAAAAAGATACAATTATAGATTAATTAACAAGAAAGATGTTACTATATTCTAGATTTACGAATTTTTCATTTCTCAATATTTAAAATAAATTTAATTTAATTTATAATCAAATTAATATCTACATATTATATAATATTATAATAAATATTTATTATATATTATACTACAAGAATTATCATATTTTTTTATTGCTATAACTAAATAATCATAAGGTTTTTTGTTTAATTAAAGCTATTTTTGTCTTCTACTTGCGAATTGTTACTAAGGAATCCTATTTTATACTTGCTTTTCTCTACTTGAATCAAATATCTGTCTCAGTAATCGTAATTTATTATCATTTTATCAAAGCAATACAATTTTCAGGCTATTAATTGGAAAGTCGGATCCAATTAATTAAAAAGTTTTATATAACCTAATTTTTATTTAGTCTTTGCTTTTAAACTTTGCATCTTCGATTTAACGCTTTTATATGAATAAATTTAGGCACTCTTGCCGTTAGATCTTCTCTCTTTGATAATAGTAGGATTTAAAATGTGTTAACCTTTCGAAAATAAAGTATATAATATACATAATTTTTCTTTAAGAAAATGCACAAAAAATTTTGTTTTGAAATAATTGTATTTTATCTATATTAAATATAGAAATATTAATGCTCCCTTTACTTTCTGTAAGCAACTATCTGAAATTCTATTATTTTCTGAATTATACGTCCTTGTATTTTATATTAATTTCATTTTTATTTATGCACATGTTATGTTTAGTATATCTTATATATTGTAATTTTTATATAAACTGTAAAAGTTAAGTTATAATAATCAAAGCATTTTCTTTATTCTGTTGTTTAACTATATTCTGGGTCCTGTTACACAATAGCTAGAAAATTCAAAGATCTACAAGTTTTGCATTTAATATGTGCATTTAATATGACTATACTTCAATATTATTAACATTTACAAAGTCATATACTTAACGAAAG
Organism: Wiebesia pumilae; assembly: GCA_018907045.1. Classification (NCBI taxonomy): domain Eukaryota; kingdom Metazoa; phylum Arthropoda; class Insecta; order Hymenoptera; family Agaonidae; genus Wiebesia; species Wiebesia pumilae. Next base: position 1,223,525 of record JACCHZ010000151.1, read on the forward strand.
ATTCTTTGTTTTTAAATGTATAATATTACGAATTAGATCAAAGATCAATATAATTTAAACTTGCTTGAAATTCGCTTCTTTAAAAAATAATTATATTTTTAATATTCAATAGGTAATATGCAATATTTTTAATATTTTTAATATTTAATATTGTAGTTATGACTTTTATTTTATTGAATTCTGGTTCTCTAAATTTATTAATAAAATAAGATAAATATTTTTTCTATGCTGCAGTTATTTTAGTTTATTATAAAAAGACACGGGGAATATATATTTTAGAATAAAGTTAATAATAAAACAGTAACTGTTTCGATTAACTTTTTTATTTTAGTCGACGGAGATTAACAACGATCGTTAGTACAGGAAAAATGCTATTATGCACAAGATTATAAACAAAAGTTTTCTTGCGTTAGCTCAAATTACTAGCCTAAATTTTGAATAAATATATCTTATTTTATTTAAATTTTGTTAAAATGATTCCAAAATAAATTTTATTTGTTTTGAATTATAATTCTTTGATTTACTAATTTTTAATTTTAAAACAACCTTAAAAAATATTGAGAAAATATTTTTTCGTTAGAAAAAACTTATTAATTAATAAGGTTTCTTAAATAATTTTTTTTTCACGTAAATTAAATAATAAAATATATATTTTTTTGGTATGTAAAATTATTAATCGATTTCTGATTATAGATAACAATATATTATAAAAACAAAAATTATATTTTAATTGAACAATTTATTATTTTTAAATAGTTTTAAAAAATATATTACTCTTTAAAGTAAAAAAGTATAAAACACAAGTTCATTTATGTTTAAACAACAATAATTCTTAACAGTAACATATATAATCACAATCTTATAAAGTTATAAAGCAAATAATACTAAAAATTTATTCAAATTTGATGCATGTAAATATAGTTAAAAATAATATAGTTAAAAAATATAGTTTAAAGACTTAGCTCATTACTTTAAATTCTTTTTAAAAATATATAATCTTATACATCTTCAAAAGAAATGAATTAAATATATATTTACAGTATTAGTTTAACGTAAAACTAATATTAAAAAATTTTTCCCATTTTACTCAATTTACTTAAACTATAACTTAATTCGAGTAAATATTATATTTATAATTATAAAATGTAATAACTATCTATAAACATATAACATTACGTTAAATAATTACTAATACCTGTATTCGAATAGAACAGTATTTATCTATATAATAACTAAATATTTATGATTAGCTAAGAAAATAATAATAAAAATAAAGTTAAGAAAATAATTTAAGAAAAAAATCTTTCATTCTAATTTCCATTATAAAAGCAAAAAAATTATTACTAATATAATATTTCTCTAATAAATCTCAATTTTTTAAAATGTTTTATCTAATGAGTCATTATTGCTTAATTTTATATTAAATATTTGCATATTGTATTTAAACATACTATCTGTTATTAGGTATTATTATTTATAACAAATTTTATCATTATAAAGTTAAACAATTATTGCAGATTATTGGTTTTGCACACACGATTATTTAGTTTCAAAAATTGTATACATTAGTATATAATTTTGAAAATCAGTATTTATGTTGTAGAGTGTGTTACGAAAAAGTTATAAATTTATTGTATTGTTAATCTTATCAATTATTTTATTATAATTATATTTTTTATACAAATAATATAATTTATGATATACTAGTTTATCATATAAATATAAAAATACATATAAAAAAAGTGAATATTATTACATTTACGCTAATATTTTAAATAATGTATACCAAATTAAAAAAATGCTTATTTAATAACTGTACGTGCTTTTATGCAATACCGTTATTTAAATTTAATAATATATGAGTGTGTTCCTTAGACATAACTTGTATATTAGTTTGATATATGATTTTACAAGAAAAACATTTCACACAAATTTGTAAAACGTAATGTTCAAACAATTTTTTAATTATAATTTTCCAAAATAGTTTATAATATTATTTGATTTAATTATTATAAGTTGCAGGTTTATATTCTTTTAAATGTTTTTTTATTTATTTCTATAAGTTTTTTTAGTTTTATGTGCAGTAACGTAGAAATACTAATTATTTTCAGGAATGCATAATGAAGTGGTATATATTAATTATCATGTATGTAAAATTGTCCATGACGCTGCTTAATATTGTAGAACCAAGATACAATATAAACAAAAAGAACTTCGCCTCACGCATCAAAATATATTGTGTTTTAAGTACATGAACATAAATTAAATGGAGCCAAATATTTCGAATATGTATTAAATACGCTATGAACGATATCTATTTTTGTACAAGAATTAAACGCACTATTGAAAAACTTCATATATTTTATATAAATTATTATAAATATACTTATATTTTGAACTTATAACATGACATAACATGAAACTAGCTTTACGATTTAAAATTTTGTATTAGGATTATTTTTGTATGCGTTATTTGAGAATATACGATAAAACTAAATCAATCATTAAATTGATGTTTTATATTTATTGTAATTTACTAGTTTATATAATAATATAAACTAAGTTTTATAGCCTATTTTTATAAAATATATAATTTATTATATTACATAAAATATACAAGTAAAATAGTACATTTTCTAGATAGCAATAATTTATAAGTATTATATAAATTAATTATATATATTTATAAAGTATGATATATTGGTATCAATATCATCGGTTCTAAATAGTAATTAATTGATGATAATAAATTTCTTTTAATAGTAATAATAATAAAGAAAATCAATTTTTTTTGAAGGTATAGTATTTTTCTTTTATTCAATAATTTCTGTACATATTATTTACAAGTTAAATTTTTAGTCGAATATCATATAATACTATTTTTGTGAATATTTCTCCAAATTTTGTCCAATTTTACCATATTATTTTCTTCGTTTCTTCTAATGGTGATTTATTGGTTGGATGTAAAAAACCAATAATTAAGATGTGTGTTAAAAATTTGTAAAATAGTATTTCTAATATTTATTTTATCCTATCATTAATGAAATAATTAATAATATATTATAATAGTTAATAATATATGAATAATCAATATTATATTGATTATTATTATATTATTATATCAATTTAAGTTAATATCATTTTATTTATTTCACCAATTTATTTCGTGAAATTGTTAAAGCACTAATATTTATGTTTCAATTTTTATAAGTATATTAACTAATTATACATTAATTGATTAATATGTTAAATATGTAAATAAAGTAAAATTTACATAGTTTAATGAACATACATACTATCTTTAAGTGATTTAATTACATGAAAGTTAAATAAATATATTTTCTTATTACACGGAAAACGAATTAATCTTATTTATTAAGTTATAATTTATTTTTATCGATTTTTGGATCTAGCAAAGTACATGCATATAAGATTAGTATTAAAAAAAATCAAAGTTCGATGTAATGGATATAACATCATAACTTTGTTCAAAACATTACTTTTTAATTTTCTTTCAGAAAGTTTTATTTAGGCTTAAATTTTAATATTTATGCATTTTTATACAGCTGCAGTTAAAATAAATAAAATAATTACGAATTGGAAAATATTCATTATGATAGCAGTAGTAATGTAGCAGTAGTATGATAGTAGTTTAAGATTCTTTTCTTTAGAATCATACGATTTTTATATAATAATTGAAATAATTATTTTCTTTCACGCTACTTTTGTAATAATTATAATAAAAATCATGCATAAATAAATTTTATTACGTGCTGACAATTTGAACTCAAATAAGTATGACTTAATCAACATAAATGCAATAATAATGTAAAGAAACAAATAAAATTTTTTCTATTTTCCATCGAAATTATTTAATATACTTGGAAATATCAATATTTTTAAAATCCATTTAGTTTTGTCTTACTATTTAACTCAATGTAAACGGAAGATATTTTACTTCTTTTAATTTAACTATCATATAATTATTTAATTCAGTTCTTTAAGCTTTTAATTTTAGTTAACTTTAGTTGATAAGAAGTAAGATTTGAATAATTTATTAAAATGTTTAAAAACAAGTAAGAACCAATATTTTCGTGTATTTTTTATTTCATTTTATAATTTGATATCGTATTAAAATATTAAAATAGATTAAAATTATCTGGTGAAGTACTATTATATCGACATTTTGATAATCAATTCCTAACATATGATTAAAATTTGAGATCGATTATGGAAGTTGTATTCTATCAATCTTATAATTTATTGTAAAATAAAATTGAATATATAGATCAATTTCATTGAATTAATTTTTGTGTAACTAAACTAAAATTTTATATATTATATTTATATTTTTAATCAAATCACATCATCTATAAAGTTTATAAACGACTGCTACATTAAGTAAAACTCAGTTTTTATATGTCTAATCAATTGTCCAATTATAAATAATTAAATATTGATAAGCTACGGTTTCAAAATGGGTATGAATAATTTAAAAATGTAATTCCTATGTAAGTTGTAGATTTTGTTAATAAGCATTTGGTAAAATTAATAGTTAAACAAGAGTGAAATGATTCTGTACTTATTAAAATCTACTTATATTTAAAATTGTAATGATATATTTCTTGTCTAATGAGAATAAATTTTTATTCATCAAAGTTAAAGTTTTGAGTTCCATTAATACGAGCTATTTTACTTTATCGGTTAGATTATTAATCTTGAATTTTATAATTTTTATTATAGTAATTTGGGTTTATTTGGTATATATATATATAATTTGGTATATATATATAATTTGGTATATAATCAGTGTTCCTTTTTATATAGCCCATCAGAATGTTTCTTCATAAAATTGAAAATTTATGATAATAAGTTTTATAATTACTAATTAATTTCTTGATACAAACTTCCATATTATCATTTTTCCTTTGTCTATTTTGGAGATTCTTCCTATTCAAATTTATACCTACGTATTCTTTGTGAATGCTATTTTTTTTATGCTCACTAATTTATTTAATTAATTTCTAACTAATTAACTAATTTCCTCTTAAAATATAATTTGGCTTTGTCAGTTTTCTTAACCTTATAGTTACATTATTTATAATAATTTTTCGTTGTAATTCTTATTATATTCTAAATTTTTTACTATTTAAATTGATCGGAAATAATTATTTTATATGGAATTGTCTAATTTTGTTTCAAAATTTTCTACAATTAATCAACTTAATACTTTCTTATAATTGTATGTTTATCTGTTTTATAATTGTATTCAACAATATACAACAAGTGATAAAAGCTACATCTTAATCAAATATAATATCAAGAATATTTACGTGATGTTAGTTTAGTAATTACATTTTAAATAAATTTTAAATGAATGAATGAAAAAGTGATAAGGTAAAATATGTATGTTTTTATAGACAGTAATTTAATCGAGAAGTTTTATTCTTCGTTTATTGAATTTATTGAATTTATTGAATATAAGTGCTCTGAATAATCAGTTTTAATGAGTTACCTCACCTATATAGAATTTTTCACTAATTTAGAAGTTAAGTCAATATTTAAGTTAAATAGAGATTAAACTGTTTAATCAGTGTAATCTTGTATCATATTTTAAATATATTTTCATAACAATTTAGTCTTGAGGCAAGTAAAACAGAGGGATGTTATTGACTTCAAAAGTCAACAACTTTATCGTTTACGATTAGAAGACTTACTAGACAGTTGCATTTAAAAATGCTGATATATATTTTAAAATGTTGATATAGCGACTGAGAAGGAGATTATGAAAATATAAAATATTTCTGATGTAATATTACATCGAAACTAATAGATTATTAAGAACAATGGATCATCGGACTTATCTTTATCTCACTGATCATTAAGTATATTATGTGCTGTTAAAAATTGTTTCGATAATCTTGTAATTAAGTTTTAAAACAGTAACAGAAACAATTCAAGGTTTGATGAACGAATCTATTTATTACATTGTAAATATGAAAAACTATCAACACGATCATAATTCAAATTATGATCTAAATGTAATAGACAAGATTAAATGATTTTACCCCGATATGATCTTATAGGACGATATTATGCAAACTTTACAAGAGATGTAGAAACTATGTAAAAGCGACTCAATCATATGATACATTGTATTTTTTCTGAATAAAAAACTATGGATTTCAGTTATCAATAGAAAATTTGAATCTGAAAATGAATATATAGATCACTGGATTGCACTTTGGGAGAAATTTTATTCATTTTTATTTGAAGGCAAACAGAGACGTTTCAATAAAGGCACAAAACAATAATTTAAGGTTATTCTTTAAAAACATTTTTAATGCAACTATCCGTGCATATTATTAGATTCAAAAAAATAATAGATAAGAAAATTTTCCGATTGCACTCCAAACGTAGTTGGAATAGCAAGATAAAATATAAACGTTGTTGAAGGCTGATACTGAATAAATTTGGAAAATGCGAAAAGGTATAATTTAGGACAAGCAAAAATTATATATATACATTGATCAGCCGTATGGCAAACAAATTTTTAGAAATATGCAATTCAATTCCAAGTGCAGAATATAAGTGTCGTGTCATCAATAAAAGGAATATCCAATAAGTTGTTTCATATGAATAAAAATATAGATGCAATGTAAAGAATACGTATATATAAAAAATCATTGAATACAGTATATTGATAGTGCATTATCAACAAAGTTTAATGAAGAATTTATGCTCTTCTAAGTGCATGATAAAAATAAGTCGTCCTGGACCACACTATTATTAACTATAAGGAAAAATAATAAATTCGTTATTGCATTTTTAAGAATCCAAGGAATATCTGAGCGAACAAGACTATATTTGACTACTAACGTTGTGGTCCTTTGACAGCAGTTACAACTCTGGGTCATCTGCCAGTCTTGTATCTCGAATATTTATTCCTATCTAAAATATTTTAATCTTGAAAATTCATGTTTATAAAATAGAAAAGTTAGCTTTTAATTTTATAAATAGTTCAAATTCATTTGAGCATATTAAAGTTAAAAGAAAATTTCAAACATGAACTTGCTGAGTTAAAGAAGCAAAGGACAGCATTAAAAATGAAACTAACAACATTCATTAAGTTTTTAAGGGTCGAAAAAAATCAAGCAAAGCACTGGAAACATCGAATATTGTTCGAAAGTGTCCAATATTCAACCATAAATCGAGTTCATGAGCTCATTGATTCAAACAATGCTATTCAAAAAATGCTAGTTGGATTGCATTACATGAATCTTCTTGTAACAAACAAGTAAATAATTTTAAAAATAGCGACTTTCAAAAATTGAATTAATAACCTTTGATGGAAGATATGAAAAGTAGTTAAATTTTTATAATTTTTTAAAGGGATTAGTTCATGAAAATAGTGAATTTTTGAAGGTTCAAAAATTGTATTATCTGAAATCATACTTAAAAATGCAACGCATCGTCAATTATAAATGTGTTAGAATCGTCTGTGGAAAAATAACCCAATCCCTGAAAGTTACTCATTAGTCATATTGATAATAAACGGATTATTAAACAAAATTTTAAAAAGAGAATAATCGATGTACTTAAATTATTAAGCAAGCCAGTAGATTCGTTGAATACGCTTGTGATTTTTACGATTACATCAAAAATTGATGAAACTTACATAATTAATGGAATGCCTAATTTTAGATCGTGATAAGTCAAATAAATATATATTTATGAATTTTTTAGAGTTTAGATATCAAGTGTTGCATGTAATAGTACTGATTATAAAAGGAGAACAAAAGTAATCATGAAATGATAGGATGCTATATTATAAGTTGATATTTTGGAAATTGACTAGCATAAAATAAATAAAACGCATTATTTTTTATCACAACATCTTGTAACAAAGAAATCTTATTCCATGATTAAATTAAAAATTGTTTTTAATGTTTCCGCAAAAACAATCACAGGCATTTCTTTAAATGATTGATTAAAGGTAGATCTTATTGTTTAATGTACAAGTTTTGGCAATGCAATTACATTATTATTAGCTGTATTATTCAATACAACTAGTGAAATGATATATAAGTAAATTCGAAATCAAGTAAAATGAATCGCAATATTAACTAAATTTTTGGTGTAAAAGTAGCAACGATGAATGGAAAATATTTGCAATACTTGTACTTTTATTGAAAAGCGCATTAGCGCTTTAAAATGCAATTCATATTGGTACATTTATCAAACGAGGAACAATCTAAATATATTCTATTGAGTAAAGTATTAAAGCAAGACTGTAATATCAAAAATATCATTACTAAAACAGATTTAAATATTTCAAAAGCTTTAGATTTACCCCCCAAATAATTAAAATAACAGAATTTGCGAGATTTAATTTAAGAAAATGAATTCCTAATAAGTTAGAAATCATCAATTTGCTACTGAAAGAGATAATTGATATAAATTTATTGACAGTTGATAATAAAGAGACGAAAGCATTCGGTATCTTATGAATCTGAACAACCAATTAAATTACCTACAAGGTCCTGAAACAATTTAATTTAAAAAACTACAAAACTTAATATTTTCCTCGAAGATCATATAAATATATGATCTTAGTAAGTTAATTTGTAGTATTCGCGAATAATGTCGTCTAAAAGTCGTGGCAATGCAATCTAGATTATAACGAATCTCGGCCTTACAGAATGTACACTGAAATGTACCAGATTTAACAACTGAAGCGTTTATTATACAAATCCGTTTTAAATATTTAAATATTTTTTCCATTATGTAATGAATTTTATTAGTGTGTAAAACGAATTTAATAAGTTTATAAATACAAAGGTTGATAATGAAAACAACATAAATTTCTAATAAATCAAGGAAATAATTGGCCTATTTCGACATCTAAATTATCTCATTTTGACGGATTATAGGAAGACGCCATTAAAGTTTTTAAAAATCAATATGCAACAAGTTATTTCTATTTCTATATGAAAATTAAGAGATATAAATTATAGAGTTTGAGGTTCCTAGTTAGAGATTAAATTAGAAATTCTTAATTCTCGTTCTATTAGTTCAATTTTTAATGATACAACATATTCAATTAATTACTAACTATTAGAACCAAACGAAGATTCAAATCACTATCTGTAATAAAGCTGAGTACGATGTACTGATGTAACTTTATTGCGTCTTAGTATTATTTGTAAATATTATTGGTTTTATACTAATATATTGTATTATAAAAAATATGGATATAATTTTTAATGTAGAACAGATTATTATTTATATAACGTTCAAGATGAAGGTGAAGGTGAATATATAGACCACTGTTTTGCGCATTGGGAAAGATTATAATATATTTTAACTTGATGACAAACTGACATGTATAATTGAAGTACCGAACACAGGTACTTTGGACAAGAGAATACAATATAAATACAAATACAAATACAATGCAAATATCGAACACAGTAATTTTGGAGATTCTCTTTATAAACATCTTTACTATAAAAATCTGAGCCTTTTAATGATTTAACGAGCGCACATTTGATTAAATTAACAAAGAAAAATGTATTTAATAGTTTGCCGACTTGTAAATCGAGAATAATTAGCTCGTAGCACAAGATAAAACATATATCCTACTATTATGTTCATAAACTTATAAGACGAGCAGAAATATTTTATTTATCCATACAAATTCTAAATAAGATATCTACTAATTCTAAATTACTAGAGTTAAATTGTGTGAATTTTTCAAGATAGGTTGATAATTAGTTCAAGATGACAATGAATGATTTATTAAATGATCTATGAATCAGATGAAAGTATGGATCATGTCAACATGACGAAGTAAATTATATTACATAATTTTTTAGGTAGCCACGCCATTTCATTCATTTCATTATAAGATTAAAAAGATCAAGGGTCCAGCCTGTACTTATAATTAATTTACGTATTATAAAATTTTATACTTTTATTAATGTAACAAGAATGGGATTTCAAGAAAAAAGATTAGTTAAATTTAATTAGGTAAAATTTTTGGTTTATACTGCCAAATGAAGACAGATAGTTACCACTTTTATAGAGACGATTCTTTACTAGAAAAAAAGAGAAAAAAGACATTCAGAATTACAAAAGTATTGATGATGATAATAAAATTGTGAGAACAAGTATTCAATGTTTCCAGTTAGAGAAAGAGATGATATGTTGGGCTCGAAATGGTAGAAAGAAAAATTTTGATATTAAGCTTTCCTTTAGTGACAAAAGTAGTTTACATCTGTTTCTAAATCCAACATTTCTAGGTCTTTAGGAGAAAGCGTAATATCATTCTGGAAGTATAAAATAGTTATTCTATGAATTTCTAAACTTTAATATCGTTTGTTTTAGCTTTTAATATCTCTAATAATTATAAATAGGATAAAAGTATAAACTATTCATTTAATATTTTTGTTCGCTAAAATTTTTATTTATAAATTGTATAAGTGCGAATAAAATCAAAATTAATATAAACCGCAATATTTCTTACGGTTATGATGTAGGTAATATTAATATAGGCAATAATATTGTGTAATCGTTCGCACGTTTAGTATGACGCGATCCGCGTTGCATAAAGAAAAATATTAAATAAAAATCAGAATAAATGAAAAATAGTACAATGCAAATAAAATGAACAAAAAAATTGAGCAATCAAAAAGAAAAGTTTTATTTTGTAATTCGCTATGATCAATGGAAATATCACACTTGAATAACAAGAAAAACAAGAAGCTCGCCACGTGGTGAGCGAGAACGCTACGGGGTTCACAAGTTTGCATCCACATATTTGGTGTCACTTGTTAGAATGAGGCGTGCTCAATCAAATTACGTGAAATTTAATATAAAATAAATAGATACAAATATTACAAATACATAAAATACATGTTGGTCCAGAGGTTAGTGACCTGGCGGTCACAACACGTGACGAACTTCATCGCTGAAGTTTTACAGAAAATGTCTGGTGAAAAATGGCTACATATATGCAAACGCGGCGGAAGGTTCGCCTTCGAGGTTAGCAACTACAGCCGTAAATGTGGTATGCGCAGCGATCAATCGTGCTGCCGATTGTATTCGAGCACCTGAGGCAGATAAAATATGCCTTGGAGAAATCCTTGCCTTGATTCGCAAGGTCAATGTTGCATTCGCGTGTATCTACAAGACACCACCGTATCTCGACTTCGACTTTGAGCTCCTGGCGACGAACACACACGTCCGACTTAGTATATTTGTTGGTAGTAACGAAAACGTAATATTTTTTAAATCTTTTGAAAAACAACACACTTTTCCTTAATTTGAGGAAGGAGAGAAAGCGGCTTTTATATCCTTATTGCGTTTCGTATTCAAAAGCTAATAAATTATATTGAATTACAGTATTTTATATACAGATCGATAAGTTTTTATTCAATATTGGATAAAAACAAATTTATTCTGAGATAAATGTATGTAATATTTTATTCTCATCTAATATTTATATGAATATTTTAAGTTCATATTTTTACTCTTTTCATTGTTAATGGCATGTAGTTAGCAGATATCGTGTAATGAAATTAGTCTTGGTTGGCGTTACGATGACAAATGACTCAGCGAGTAAGCAAGTTGACTCTTTCCTTATTTTCTTTAAAAGAAAAAATTTATTTTAAAAAAGTTTATTTACAACTAAGATGTAGCAGCTAAGCGCTGCATGCAAGTTCAAAACTTTAACCAAGTAAGCCTGCAAACTTAACCCAATAAACGTGAAATCTTAACCTAAGATGCATACAAATTTAATCTAAAAAGCACACTTAAATTTAAATTAGAATATATTCGAATTTAATTTAAGACGCAATTGTAAATATAAATTAAAAAAAACGAATTTACTGTGAAAAGCACACACAAACTTAACCAAAAATAGCACACCTCTTAACCTGAGAGATGCGCATATTTAACCTAAGAAAACACGTGTGATGTGGCATTTCGGAGAAATAGAAACCATCATAATTTTTACATCTACGCAGCGCGCGGTGTTTCGTATTCATGCGGCTGATAAAGCGTAAACGGTCTTTCTTTCTCATGCACTAGCGTACTTTGTGCGGTGTGCTTATTCTTTCGTATTATCTCTGTTAATATATGTATAAAAGATATAATAAAGTAATACGTATTATAAATTTAAATAGTATTTCATTTTCTCGTAAAACATAAAATACTTATTAAACACTTATTGATACTGCCTTTCCTTCTGAGTTTGATTAATTATAGAAAATAATTATTAAAAATTTTTTATTTATAGTGACATATTTAAAAGTGTCAAATTAAAACAGATAATGAATAATTTCTGTTGATTTAGTTCGTTATTTTTATAATTTTTCAAGTTTAAATATATTTCAATTTACAATTGCTACTGAAGTAACATCCATTTAGTTATTTTCTTTATAAGATTATTCACGATTATTTGTTGCTAAAGTAATACGTAAATAAATTATCAGACGAAAATCTTCGTAACAAATTTAATACATTTGCGACAGAAAAGTCCGTCGCGAATTTAAAAGTGCATGTGAAATAAAGTGTATGTTTAATAAAAGTGTTTATGTTATGAAGTGTTTGTGCATGATAGTGTGTGTAATAATGGACATATACGCATTAGTAAACAAACATGTTTACTAAAAGGTTGATGAGTAATACATGTCCCACGCTTTTGTCGTGCACTTATTTCATAATAGAAAGAGCGAGAGAGGGGGAGAAAACGTCCGAGGCCGGAAAATTTGCTTTGCAGCCGTTTTGATAACTACCTAAGATCGGCCCACCAGAGGCTGTACATTGATTGGGCCTGGCGGTTATGGAGGGGTACCACACGCCGGAATGGGAAAAGCGTTGCTTTCAATTAGAGCTAAAAGAGAGGAACATTAGAGCATTCAAGGCAGTAGAGGTAGGAACATCAGGGATAACGAACATCTCGAGTCATATCAGCATCCATTTTCAGCGGCAACTCCCTTTTTTTCTTACCTCGAAAACTGCTTGAGAGTATTGTACCATCACTGCCCCTTTGTCGATCAAGGAGAAAATTTGCTTTCTAATATTTTTTTCTTTTCCCAATGTACTCCGTTCATGTTCAACTCTCCTTATCAGGGCAATATAAAATTAAACGCGAACGCAACTATTCAAAATTGTTCATCGCAGGTGATTTTCATTTTATTTAACGACGAAAAACACTGATAAATCTATTCTTGTCAATGCAAAAAACAAAAAAGGAATAAGGCTATTACAAAACTATTCCTCTCTTCCGGAAACGTTTCGATGATCTTTTAACTGAAAAGAGTGAAATAAAGGTCATCGAAATTTAATACTTGAGATCGAACGATGTTTTCTCAAGGTAAAAATTAGGATATTTAAATCTCTATTTCTTTGAAGACTAAGATATTTATTGTACTGAAAAGTAGATTATTGCCACCTATAAAAAGTAAATGTATATATTAAAATATATTTAATGTATATATTAAAATATATAAATATGTTATCTTTTCTTACATAAAATCGAATATTTAGTTATGAATTTTTGTATTTTATACTCTTTAATATGTGAATTCTATTGTTCTTACATTTCAGATTAAAAGTGTCATTAAGTTTTAAACCTTTAAATAATAATAACGGAATTCTAGTGTATTGTGCACAAAATATGGAAGGTACTGGTGATTTTATAGCTTTAATTATATACAAGCAACGTTTGAAATTTCTCGTTGAACTGGATGCAGGTCTAACTGAACTAAGTTCAAATTATACAATAGATTCTGGAAAATGGTATCACGTCAATATAAGTAATGATCATAAAACGGCATCACTAATAATCAATTCTGAAGCACCAATCAAAAAATCATTTCCTGATTCATTACAATCAATGAATTTAAAGACACTAATATATTTTGGAGGTATAGATAGAAAAAAAATATCTGTCAATAAAGGAATGAGAGTAAAAATATCTTTTGATGGTTGCTTAGACAAGGTAAATATTACTACTACTACTACTACTACTACTACTACTACTACTACTACTACTACTACTACTACTACTACTACTACTACTACTACTACTACTACTACTACTACTACTACTACTACTACTACTACTACTACTACTACTACTACTACTACTACTACTACTACCACTACTACTACTACTACTACTACTACTACTACTACTACTACTACTACTACTACTACTACTAAAAAATTAATTAATAAAATAAGATACTGCTATCCTATAATCTACGATATAACTATTTCTAAAATCTATACGCATATTACATTTAATCTTATATTACAAATGAAATCTGAATGAATATAACAATTGGTCGCAATTACAACGGAAATAAAGTTAAAAGTGTGGAATATGAAGAACTTTCTAGGTTAGGCCATAAAACGACTAGACTGACCAGGTGGATGCAAATATCGCTGCTGTAAGTGGTCCGATCGCACAATGCATATCGTTTGTACTTAGGACAAGATACAAGGAGCGACATAAATTCTGATGAGAGAAAGGGTAGATTGTACCATCACGATATGTATCATTTTTACTTATGCCGAGGGGTACTTGTGTCGATGCGATGTACAACGTGGGATGTGTGTTTTAATAAACAAGAGCTTCAATAGGGCCGACGATACTCATATCACTAAACTAGAGGCACATTTAGAGATCGTTCAGGATCATTAAAAGTTACTTGGCTGTCAGTGGCAGCGACGGTCACAAGAGGTGACCTTTACTGATCGACTTACAGTTGTTTACTTCCACTTTTTTGAAATTACACATTCTCACTCATACTTACGTCTATTCTTGCATTTGTATCTTTCATCTGCACTTTGCACGTTTTTGAAGCTCGCTCCTCTTACGAGCACTCGTAATTGTTTCTCTCACTTGCACTCGCCTGAACTACAAAGTCTTTCATTCATTGTAAAATTTGAAATACAAGTTTTTAATATTTTTTTAATTAAAAAAGAAACGATCTTAGGTTGAATATATTTCATTTTATGCACTGAAAAATTTCGGCCATAAAGTGAACATAAATATTAAAAGATAGTGTTTAATAAATATACATTATTATAACGTATACATATTTTAAGAATAAGAAGTATTAGTCGATAAAGCCGATATAGACCTTTTTAATAAAGTTCTCTATTTTAAGTAAACTTCTTCTTAGACATGTAGGATTTTATTATCCAACGAGTCAAGATGAAGGTAGGAATATTCTTTCAGAAAGTGAATTAAGCGGCGACATTTATTACAGGTTTAGAGATTGTAAAATGGCAATGCTGTTGCCGTCACATTAGAATTCAAGAAATTCATAAAATCAAAATATCCAACCGGCTTTTATTAATTTGTAATAAATGATTATTAACTGGAAGCGTTTTATGATCAAGCAATTAAGAATGGATGAAGCAATTTTGAGAAGAATAACTTGGACAAAATGGTCTATCTAGTTAGAAATTTTAAGTCTCGAGTAATAAGCAAATTTCAGGGTAAGGGTAATTTTATAAAAACGAAGCACATTTCTAAAATTTTCATATTGCTTCGTATCGTTTGCCACTCTAATCGTTGCTGCAGTTAATGAGGATATTTAGACAACCATCATGACTAAAAGCTCTCTTACATTTGGGTTAACAGTCGCCATCTAGATAGTAAAAAAAGGACTATTTTTCATATAGATTGTTCAGATATCGTGCAAAGAAAAGTGACAATTAAATATATGCTGAGGTCTGTCATCCATATCTCTTGAGTTATGTCGGAGAAGTTGTAGTAACCATAAATTACTGATTATTTTTTGAAGAACCATTAATGACATCTGTTGGAAGATTAATATGTACTAAACCATCAACCCGTTCCAATTCTAATTTAACTTACTTGACCGCCATATCCCATAAGTCTATAAAAAGTTGCGTTGAAATCAGTTGAAACGTCACTCAAATCTGTTATTAACAAGAAGGTAGTTTGTTTCACTTATTTCGTCAGCCCTCTATTAGCGGTAACGAAATTTGTTTAGCAATCGCTGGAAGAGTAGTAGAAATTCTACATCAGAACACAAATTGGTGATAGTCACTAAAGAATTCTCCAATGAAGTAGTCGAGAGCGTTCTCGATATATGCTGCTCCTGTTTAACAGTAAACTTGGATAGCGATTATTGCTATAACGAGCGCCTCCACCTTCATTTGAATATCGTAAACTTATCGGTACATAATTAGTTCCTGAGTTTAGAAATGGTCTATAACGTTGGATGTGTTAAGATCAAAGATTGTGTATCAATTATAATAACGACACAGCATGACAGCGCAAAAATATTTGCTAAGATGATCAATCAAGTTTTAGCGAAACTTTTTTTTTGGAGTTAATATGATTAATTGGAAATTTGGAGTTAATATGAAAATACTCGTTGATTCAAAGATTCTACAAAGGCTTTTATTATTCGTACATCAAATATCATGCGTAATTTCCAGCTGTTTTTTTTAACATACCATGTTGTAGTATGTAAAATTTAGAAATGAGTGATTTAATCCCACATTTTATAGGTTTTATTACATGTAATTAAGTTCAAAACGATAATTTTCATACGTATGTTTCGATGAAATTGTAACTGGAAGGGTAATACTTCTCAAGCTTATCTTGAGTAAGAAAGTGAGACAATCAGGCAATGCTTCTTTATATTGCCATAATTATTCAAGAATGCGGATAAATTCAGTATCTTTAGGGATTGGATGAGAACTGACTGATTTAGTAGGACTAGGCGTTGATTTTAAATAGTCGGTTATTATTCAGCCTAGACCTGTTTTTTATGAGATAATCAACCTCTCGTCAATTTGAGTAATCCTATTTTTATTATAATTAATAAGTTAAGTCCAATGATCATTTCAATTATTGAATCATAACTCATAGCTGACTTATTTAGGCACTAGATACAATGAAGAAAAGATCCTTAGTAACAAAAGAATGAAAAGTAACATAAGATGTTAGGCAGAAAAGGAGGAATGCCCTAAACTGTTTAGAGGACTTGAAGTAAACACAGATGAAACTATTGCTCGAATTTTTACTGTCTTGCATAATAGAATATTTTACTATTGTTATTGGGAAAAGGCCGACTCCCTCTATAAATGTAGCTACTTCGACTGTTGTATGAGTGGTTATGATCATGAAGGAAGTAGCTTTGGAACAGTGGCCAATAGCATCCTAACGGTTACCTTTCAATTTTGAATAGAAGATATGACAATCTGCGGTTACCCAAGAGGATTACATGATAACGAGGTATCAGTATTATGAGATATTCAAAAAAATATTCAGACTGGTCTGTCCACTGTAGGAAAATTTCTTAAGGTTGGAAAATATGCTCGATATATTGTTTATGCTTGTTACATAAGTATAAGTAAGCACTGTTCTTGTAAAATTATTAATAAATCAATAAAGTATATATTCAAGGTAGCGGTAGCATTACGCTAAATAGTCAATAAGTACAAATAATATTCTTCATTCAATATATTTAACTTCTACATAGGTATGTAGAATAGGTTTATTGGTCATAGTTTGAATTTTATAAACTACCATGTTAAGAAGAAGTTAGAAAATATTTCGAAATTCATGAATTACTTGTCAATATCGATTATAAGCCTATGAATCTGCGAAATAAATTTATAATACTTTACGCATAAATTCAAGTTAGATTACCGCGCGCGCTTTCTCGCATTCCTTTGGTTCGATCTCACGCCGCGCCAATGGCGAGAAATTCCGGACCCCCTTTCCTCGTATCGCTTCATCTCACTTGTTTAGGTGACTCACGATGAGTCACTTTCTCCGGTTCAGACCGGCACAGCGCTGTTATTACGCGGGTCGTGTTGATATTGACGTGCGTCAAGTTATTCAATTGAATTTTTATTATTTTTAAAAAATGCTACTAGTTTTTATTCGGATGTAAGTTATTTTTATGTAGATGTAGTATTATTATATATTATTAAATTTATAATTATTGTAGATATATATTCTAAATTGTATATTTTCATTGCTATACCGTAATATTGATTTTTTGTAGCAAAATAATACAAATTCATGTAATCTAATTAGATTTGGAAACTTAATTTTTTAAATAAATTATTATAAAATATTACTTGATATTTTTTAATAAAATAAAGGTTGACATGAATCAAAATAATATTAATTTATTATCTTATTTTATGTATCTGAAAGTCTTGCCTATCTTACTGTAATATAATTCATTTTAATTTTCAGATTAACATACATTTTACAAAGTCAAATATGTTTAAAACATTATCAGATTCTTCAAATATAGAAGAATGCAATACCATTTATCCTAACAATATAGATACAACGGAATATTTTAGAGTACAAACAGTCCAGTCCATAACAACTAAACCTAGTATTTGTCATATTAAGCCTTGTATTCATGGTTTATGTAAAAATATCAATTATAATGAGTACTCTTGTACTTGTGAGTATGGCTATGTTGGAAGAAATTGTGAAAACATTTTGAAACAATGTGAATTATTAAGTCCTTGTCTCAATGGAGGTACTTGTACTGATTTATATGGAACTTTTAAATGTGACTGTCAGTATGGATTTATTGGACAAAACTGCAGCAAAAGTAAATTTTTATTTTACTATATTTTAAATTTTATATACATTTATAAGATAGAAAAATGATCATTTAGTATTTTTTATATACACAACTAAGAAAAACAAAGATTTTATTATAATTTCATAATAATTCGTTCAATACAACATTTTAATTACTCTTCTTATAGAATTAATGACTTAAGTTCAAATTCATAGGTGTTGAAATTACGAATGACGTCACTTTTCATAGTAATGGCTGGTTAGAACTAAGTAATTCTATTATGAACCATAAGGATGAAAAGGAAATGATTGGATTTGAAGTATCGACTAACGTGTCTAATGGTCTCATCATGTGGCAAAGTAATAAATCTGTTAAACGAATTACTGATAATTATATCGCACTTGCTATTATTAATGGGTAAGTCGTATTTGTATTACACTACTAACAATTTCAAAAGTCTGATATGAAAAAACAAATTATAATTTTTTAAAATACTATTTAATTAATAATTTACAGCCGAGTTCAATATACTTATGTATTAAATGGGATATGCAATATTAAATTGTTTTTTTTAATTATATAAATACCTTGAAGAAATTCTAATATGCACATAATTTTTAACTTATATTGTCATTTATTAATTTTTATCAATTTTATAATAATTTGTAGACTATTAGTATTAAGTCTAGTAAAATAGTAAAGTACAGATTCGAGAGATAATGAGAGTACGGAGAGACAGTAAAGAAGCGTGTAATTGAGTCAAAGAGAGGTAGAGCAAGCGAGGCTTGCTATGATTAACTGAGTACTTGCTTAGTAAGTAGTCTTAATAACAATAAAGAAAAAATTGATTACTGAAATGCGTTATTATCATTCGAATAGTTAACTTTCACACACGAATTCAACATATATGTACAACATATATAACAACATATATATTAATTCCGATAGCGAAGTAGTACACCAAGTTAGCGACTGAGAACTACTGAGTAACAAAAAATGATAATCACACAATCGAAACTAGAAACTAATATATTATTTTTAATTGTAATGATTAACAAAATAACATAACAAAGTAAATTTTAAGTAAAGCGATATCAAACAATCAATAGCACTGTAAAAGGCGATTTTGGATATTGAATTTAGTCTTATAAATTGGGTTGAGTATTGACGCTTATGCAGTGACACTTGGCATCAACTTTTTAATAAGTGGAACTATGGAAAGATATATTACAAAAGTCAAATATTTTCTTTATTATTACATAAGAAAAAATTTTATTCGACTACTATTTTAAATTGCTTAAATTTATTTTTTTCATAATATATTACAAATTTATGTTTTATAATAAACTTAAATATTAATACAGAAATAATCAGAATTATAATTGATTTTTTTATATGATATTTCATTTTTTAGTCAAATTAAAATTCAAATAGTTTTTATTTGAAATTTTTATTAAAATAATTTTAAATAATATAAATAATAATAACATAGAACTTTTTACTTATATTTAAACCCTTTATATTTACTACATATATTTTATTAAGTGATATGCAAATTGGAATATCCAGAAGATATATTAATCATAACTTTATTATTTTTAATTTAGAAAATTTATAATTTATAATTACTATACAAAGTTGCTAATCTTATTAAAATAAATATTAGAAAATTATGTTTGATTTATAAAATATTACTTTATAACTAAATTATTAAAAATGATAAACTTGTTAAGAGATCGAATGCCTCAAATCCGAGCCATACGGATTTTAACCCCCTCAGCCAAAATTGGTGAAATTATTTTTATTTATTGAGCCAAAATTTGCTTCGCTTATCTACGTAAAAATTAATTATTTATATATTACTATTAAAATTCTTAATAAATATTAAAAATTGCTCACTGTATGTGGATTCATTACTTGTTCGCGCGCGATTGCGAGCGACAGAGTCACGGAGACTAGACGGAGATAAAATCAACATCAATTTTAAAGGGTAAGACGTTTATTCCCTCAAAAGTGTGAATTTATTACGCGGTAATCATTTGAATAAACTTTTTTATCGTCTATCAGACCTTGGCTGCTATTATCTACGTTATCTTGTCTCCCTTCTAGGTTTAGTTACGTGACTCCTTCGCTTTTCGCGTGTACTCGAGTGACTGAGCTGAAGTATCTTGAGTGATCGTTACGGAATTCTTAATAACCCATATTTTTCGTTTCATGATATATTTATAGTTTTCATATCTAATCTTCCTACTATACTTTCTGTAAGAATATCTCATTCTTGCTCTCATACGTAACACCACAAATGATAAATATATTTGTAAAGTATACAGTATATTAATTTTGTTTGAAGGTAATAATAAATGAAATAATACTTTTTGATAAATTATTATCATATTATTATATATTAATAATAAAAATAATAATTTTTTCATTCTAAAGTAAGTTAGAATTAATTTATAGACTTATAAATTTCGTATATAGTATATTACGCCAAAAGATACAGCGGAATTATTAATTGAGAATAATAATAGTTGTTTATTTAATATTTTAGTTATATTGAATTTCAATATAACCTCGGATCAGAACCTGTTATTTTAAGGATAAATACTATAAAAATTAATGATGGTCAAAGACATAGAGTTATTTTAAAACGACACGGAAGAAATGGAAGCATTGAACTTGATGGAGAATATATTGAAATAAGTGCAGGTGATGGACACAAACAGCAACTTGAAATTAATGAAAATGTTTTTATTGGTGGTGTACCTGATTATTTAATGACGCAAGGTAAATTTAATGTTGGTTTTGCTGGATGTATTCATACTTTTGAAGTTCAGGATTCTGGAGCTATTAATATCGGAAGAAACGCTATTAAAGGAAAGAACGTATCACCATGTACAAGGTATGATTCATTCCATATTCTATCAAACATTAAAAATCAATATAATTGAATCAAATACAGTTTAAAATGTAATATTTTAATATACTCCTAATTATTAGTACTAGTAAGAAAGAGCTTGATTAAGAAATTTTTGAGAAATTAATTAGAGAATAAAAAATATTTAAGAACTCGTATTGTTTTCAAATGAAATATTCCTAATATTATTTATGTATCAAAATATATACAAATATCATTCGTAAATTAAATAATAGTAATTAATTAGAAATTTTATAATTTCTAATATTTAAAAAAAAATTTTAACTTTGTTTCCAGAATATTTTGTAAAAAGTATCTATTTTGTTCATTTACAATTACGTTTACAACCTTTAATTATTTCCAGGTATAAATAAGTTTATACTTATGTTCCATCTTTTAAAAAATATTTATAATAAATACGGTATTAGCTATATTTAATAAATTTGTAATAAATTAACTATCTTTCGCATCCCTAAGAGTACGCTATATAACATTTTACTTCGATTTTCTAATTTCCTTATTTTTCAATGGTTGCAACGGCTCGGTCTCTCGCGCTTCCTGGCTGTCTCAACTCGGATATCTCGACGTCGGACCGGGTACGTATCGGGAGGAGGAGGCGCGATGAGACTTTGTGAATAAGGCGTGTTTTGTAACGATTAATCGAATGTATTCACAATGTCGCAAGAATATATTACATAATGAATTATATCGGTCGTTTATTACAAATATATTTTTAAGGTAATTTATACGGAGTTTTTTACGGGCTACGGCAGTGGTTAATACATTGATGCGATGGGTTTACATATAGTTTGTTCAGCGGCGGTTGATATTCTCCATGGATTAAACAGCAATTCACAATGAGTCACGGCAACGAAAAGTCCAGCCACGAGATCTTATCTCCGAGATACGTTAAAAATCTACACCAGAAGTCGCGCGCTAAAAGGCTGCACGACCGCGGGAGACCTCCGACTCCTGAATTCTCGATTCTACAAGAGTTCGGGCCTTTTATCTATTATGAAAAACTTTCCTTCCTTCATTTTCTTTACGCCCTTCCGGTCTCGAGGAGGGTTGGCCTCGCTCAGCTTTTGCAGTCATAATCCGTGAACAAAGGCTAGCGGTGGGGTGACACGGCGACGATAGCACAAGTGCGTCGCGCTTGCTCGCGCAAGCTAAGACCTAACACATAGCCGTGGCTTGATGTATAGCCAAGGCTTTTGACCATAGTCTTATTCTTTTGCTCACTCACTCCACATTCTTCCTTGCAACGCACTACGCAGAATCCTCCACTACGGGGCATACTCACGCTAAACTTGCGGGTTCTATCTCACTAATATTCTAATGCTATACTTACTCTGAATTCCACGGTACCGGCGTAAACTCGAGACGGACTTTTCCAGCGTAACTTAATTAAATATTAATTTGAAATTTTCTAGATTTAAAAGCTTATACTCAATATTTATACCTGGAAATTATTAGATTATTAAGCTATTAAATCTACAAAACTAAAGCAAAAATAAAAACTATTTATATTAAGACGCATATTATATATAAAGATTCATTATAATACATAGTGCTCATTTTTTGTATACTTTAATGCATGAAAAAATAAAACATTGAATTAGAGTGTTATGAATTCTGTTTTGCGTACGAATTAAGAAAACTTTTATCGAAATATAAGTGAGGCATAAAAAAACTTACAAAATATTCTATTTATATTTCTCAGAATTTTAATGAAACAAATAAAATCGTATGTAAATATCAAGTATGCAATTGATATATTAGATCATTTAACAAATTATAATAAGAAAAAAGAAAAATTGAAGGATACAGTTGTAACGTTTCAGCTTGTTTCTTTTACTTTTTCCTATGTCTGTATTTTCGCCAACTTTACTCTTTTACCTTTTACTTTTACTTTAAAACAAAAACAAAAAACCCTTGCCTTAGAAGCTCGGGCTGGACTAGGGTTCGTCAGGTGGATCTTTTTTGTTTTTATTTTAAATAAACTTAACGCGGTATTATTGGAGTAGTCTTATAACGTATGTTATTTTTTCTAGATAAAAGGATGCTTGCAAAAGAAAGATTTTTAAAATATATAAGAATTCTAACGTGATTAAAAATGTAATCTCATAAAGTATTCTGTTTCTATTGAGATGAATGAAATGACAGAAGGAAAAATTTGAAAATATATAAGAAATCTAACGCGATTTACAATTATCCGTTTATACGTTCTTTTTTAATGTTGTCGTGAAATTCACGTTGGTATCGAAGGTTTTCGGGGAGGTGCGAGATTTGATACGCTAGTCAGCATTGCCGAGGGGAGGAAGACGAGTCTTTCCAACTAGTCCGACTTGTTTGGGAGGTGAAGGAGAACTACCCACTTTCGCTGCGCGCGGGCCTGTTTTTTGCCCTTCGCATGGTTCTCCTTCTTTGTACAAGGGGTAGCAAGGGGAGATATGTGCGAAATGGCGTAGCACACGTGACATGAGTGGAAGTGGGAAGGGTAACACGCCGCATGGAGAAGAGCGGGTGCCAGCGATAGTGCAGCACGCCACGGGCGACTCAACGCGCTATTTTTATAAACTCACACATACACATTTTGTGTATGTAACATTATAGAAGAAATTTATTGAGATGATTCTGAGAAGAATCCTTCGTAATATTTTTATATAATATTATATTTTAATGCAAATCCTTTGAATATATAAAATATAAAGAGAGAAAAAATATATATTGCATAGTTCATGAGAACTCTAAGTATGTATAAAGATGAATATCATATTCATTTCTTAAATGCAATCTTCTATAAATTAAAATTTCGAAAACCAAATTTATAATTAATTTTCTATGATAATTATTGATCATGAACATTATATATTTAATGTACTTATAGATGAAATGAAAAATATCTATAAATTCATTAATATTAATCCATTTTGGTAAAATAATCAAAAAAATATATGAAAGAAAGTAAAAATTCGAAGAAAATTAAATGTAAAAACATATGTTCAAATAGCACATTTTGGAAAATATTAATAAAGATATCACATTAAATGAATGTTACTATTACAGTACATCATGATTTTTTCTTTATCTTGATCCTAGAAAGTGAATATAAGGATAATTATTGTGTTAGAAATATCATTTAAATTTTACCAAAGTGTTTGCAGATATTGTCGGTTATATTAAAAATACATTTTCTTTTAAAATTTGAATATACTTTACATTGAATAATAGTTTCACCAGACAAAGTTAAACTACAGATTTTTAATCATGATCCACTTCAATATTTTCAGAAA
Organism: Wiebesia pumilae; assembly: GCA_018907045.1. Classification (NCBI taxonomy): domain Eukaryota; kingdom Metazoa; phylum Arthropoda; class Insecta; order Hymenoptera; family Agaonidae; genus Wiebesia; species Wiebesia pumilae. The sequence goes on from JACCHZ010000151.1 coordinate 1,248,352, forward strand.
ACAAAAGATTAAAACATGAAATTTTAGTTAATTAAAAAATCATGTAAGAATAATTTTTCTCTATATCTACAATGAATTCATCTATCTATAAAATATAAAAGGATAAAATAAATACACATGTCACAAGTTTACCGATTTTAATTATATTAATGATTTATTAATTTGATACTATCAAATTATTGCTCGAATTTGAAATCAAGAAAATCACTTAATTTTGCTTAAACATTTTTTATATCTTTTTTAGTATTTTTCTAATTCAGAAAGACTTGAGAATACAATTTTAAAAAATTTAATATGATAATATTTTTTATCTTTTTTGTAAATTTTAACTCTATTTTAAATTTTAAAATGAATTTATTAATAATAATAAAATAAAAGATACTTTTTATAGTAAGAGAAAATTCTAATTTACTTGAAACAACTTGCAAACAAAACAAAAATATTAAAATGAAGAATTACATAGATTATATATTGACAATGTATCAATTTTTTTGAGAATACATGTGCTCTACTTACCTATGTCAGTTACGTCGTTTGTTTATATTTTTTGAATACCACTAGTGCATATCACGATATTCATCACGAAACATTATTTTAATAATAATATTTATAACCTTATTTAATCTATTATATTTATGTTGTATTAATAATTATGCTGTTGTTATTATTTGTTTCATGTGAAATTTAGAGCAAGATGGATTCCTTCATCACTAGTAATTACAGACGCAGATGAAGACATGTTTGATGCATTTATTCCACCACCACCAGTAAATATTATTCATCCAAGACCAACAGTTAACAAAGGTTCAATTTTTACTCACAGAAGTACTGTGCAATATAATTTTACTCAATTTTCAATTAAAATGTTGTCTCAAAATAAAATCTTCTTAGTTATTATAATTTCTTATATTTTATGTCGATAACATTTATCAAAGTTAATAAAATTGTATAGTATTCTTAAAAAATTTACAATATTTGTATCTACTAAGAAATCATTCTTTGTAATTATTATATAAATAATAAATAGTATATTAATCTATTTACGTGACCTGATATTATTTGAAAACATTATCTTTATATTTTTATATTCATTTTTTTTTCATAATATGTTATGTTTCATTAATGCTTTATAAGGTTTAGTTTTCATTAATCTATTCTTTATGTAGTCAGCTTTAAATATTATATGAATTTTTATTAAATAACTATATATTTTATTAATTTAAATATATTATAAGAAGCAGATTTAATCTTCATGTTTCTCTTCGGAACATATATGTACTTATTGACAAAGTACATATTGTCAAAAATTTATATATTATGCCTACACTGGAATTGTCTATTTATATATTTAAGCAATTTGCTTTTTTTCGATCAACTCAAGAAATAATTTTCTGTTGCTTCTCGTGCCCTGTTTACTTGTTGTGAAGAACTTCTAGCTTTAATTTTGAATAACTATTAAACCAACGTTGCATCAGTTCTCTAATTTCAAAATTAGGACCACACCAAGAGAGAAGTGTGCTAGCATACACATGTGTTGTTTATCATGGTTCATCAGGAACCTCCAAGCAAATCATCAAATCGCTACGTGGTCAGACACAGAGTTCAACTGTAAGTGTTCATATCTACCTTCCCTCTCTCTCTCTGTCTCTGATAGTTTGGCTTATTTACGTATCGTTGGTTTAAAATTAGACAATAAAACTTTTTATGGAGACTAAATCCTGTGCAATTGTCCTCATGTATTCAGTAGCACGTACCCGTAATGCAACTATATAAAGCTTGACATCAGTCGGGATATTAATTGTAAAGAAATACTGTAATAAAGATATTATACTTACTACGACATATTTATAGGAATTTAACTATTTTTATTGTTAATTATTATTATTTAATAGCCATTGTTCTAAATTATATTCGATCTTTTTATATTCTCTGTTGGTTTTCCGTCGAAAATTTTTTAGTAAATTTTTCAGCTATAAATTCTAATCTCTAAATAATTTACAATCTCTCACAAGTGCGAATGAGCTGGTATATAATTTTTTGATATACGCATGTCACTCTTTTAAAATTTACAAAATTAAAGCTGATAAATATATTTTCTCTACGCTTATCGTATATCTACGTATTTATTGAAAATTTATCACTTTTTTATTAAATTGTGAATAAAGATGATTTGAAGTTCATTATATAACTTTCACAAAGCTCTAGGTCATTAAATCCCTTGAAAATGGCAAATATAAGCTGAAATTAATTTTAGTCTATAATGACATCCGTACTTAAACAATTAAAATGTTTAGCTTTCAAATTATTAATAAATATTTTTAAATATCAATAATATATTTCTGTATTCAATAATATATTCATAATATATTCTGTATTCAATAATATATTCATAATATATTCTATATCAATAATATATTTCTGTATTCAATAATATATTCATAATATATTCTATATCAATAATATATTCTTTCTTATACAAGAATGTTAATGAGTCATTGTTTGACCAAAAAAAATTAAATGATTTTTATTTAGTTTTATAAATCCTAAACACAATTCACTCCACGTACTATAATGTAAGATACCTTTTTCACAGACTGAATTACATTACAATGTATATTATTTGATAATCTTTTCTTTCTAGCAAATATAAAGGCTGATATAAGGTAACAATAATATTCGCATATTTAGATTAAAAATAATTAATGAGTTACTAATATTTTCAATTTTTTCTTCATTAGAGAACAAAATTTAATCTTACAAAATGAAAAATAAGTGATTTATGAATGTTACTTTATTATATATATGTGTCAATTATAAAGTTCTCAGTCTTCTGCATTTCCATTGAATTAGGTGAACTTTTTTAAAAATGGTCAATATATAAATTGTATTAAATACAATTTGTATTAAATATTTTCATGCAAAATCTAGAATACTTTGTTCTAAAAAACTATCTAAAAATTCTATTTCATTGCCTCTATCGAAACAATGTAATTAATAAGTTTATACTTGGTAAAAACAACAGATAAAAGTCTTGACAAACTTTGAGTTTTTTCTTATTACATCATATTTAAAGTATAAAACGTCAAATTATTTTCTGAAAAAATATGAACAAATACATTTTACTTATTTTTAAGCTGGTATAGTTTGGTCTGTAATAAGACATGCCTGTAATACAGTAAAATACATTTTTGTAAACTACTAATTTGTTGACTTTGTTATTGATTATATAGAACAATATTTTAAAAATTAAATTAAAATAACCTTTTTTCGAATAAAAACTGAATTTTTAATAATCAATTTTTAATAAACGTCTTGAGTTTCTTTTTTTAAATCGAAAATATTATATATGTATCAATTTTTAACAAGGTACATTTTCTTAAAGTCAGTTAACAAAAAGCTAGAAAAAATATCAATAATTTATCAGGATGTTTCAAGATTTAAATAAATTACAATCAGATGACCTGATATTTCTTTTATTTTACTTAAATTTTGAATACATTATTATATTTATTCAAGAGAATAAAAGACAAATATGCTTCAAATAAAATAAAAGAACTCAAGGGTTAAAACACTGAAATAATTTAGATTGAGTAGTAGGAATTGAGAAAATTTTAATATAAAATGTAAAACTATTATGATAAAGTATGCAACACGCTTTGTCACTATATGTGCACACAAGCAGTCATATGCGTGTTTAGTTTTCAATTGTGGAGATTTGGACATGCACAGAGCCAAATTGCGGTGGAATAACTCGGGTATGAGTAAGTTCTTTGGCTTGTTTGAAATCATGAAATCACCGGACGTACAACTTTGAACTGTGTTTCCCATTTGTAAGCGAGTTTGTTGTTAATTTACGTAGTTTTTGAGTTCCGAAGATCAAATCACATTATTACTAATAAATTCGTTTTTGTTTGACGAACAAAGCGCCGGTCTGAGGAAAAACTCGTCTCCATTCCCGAATTAGATTTTTTTCGTATTAACTTGTTCTTCAGCTGTATATTCAATTAATTATATATAAAAAAAGAAAAAAAAATAAATAAAATAAAAAAGTAAAATTAGATTATTTGAAAAGTACATATTTTTAATTTATTAATCATCCACTAAAAATTAATTATTATTTAATTATTATTTATAAAACTTAAAAAAATTTGAAAATTAATATAGTTTCTCTTGATATTTTAAAAATTTTATATTCAACTATATATCGTATAATTATGTTTAAAATTGAAAAGCTTAATACACAAAATTGATACGGGGAAGATAAAGAGAAGAATTGTATTTAATTTAATTTTAATTTTTCTTTAAATATTTAAATTAATTTTTAAATATTAATTAAATATTGTATTAATAAACAAATTGGAAATACAAAGAGAAAAATTTGAATATAGTACATAATTATCTAATTACATGGTCGTATTTCAGGGCTCGTTGTCTATTTCTACATGTAATAATGCATCTGGAATATATAATAAGTAGAATGCCCTTATTAGTGCAGTAGCAAAGTGAATGAGTGGCATAATGAAGTTTTGATATAGGTTTTATTAAGCTAATTATCGAGCAAAACATCCGAGACCGTATACAGTTCATAAAGATAATTACTAATAAAATTGAAAAATTTAATTTATAAAATCTAATATATCTGAAACATATACTAACTTTAAATGTAAAACAGAAATTTAATATACTAAAAAATACAACAATTATTAAATTCTATACATTAAAAAACGATATTATGGTAAGAATATTTCAGATATTTTAAATATATATTATAAACGAAAGGTGTAATGGAACTATTACTAAACTATTTATCAAGTATAATAATTAAAAATAATTTCACATTTTTCCTTTAACTTATTTAAGCTATTCTCTACCTTCCTCTATTTATTTTTATCACTATTTTATTACAGTATAAAGTATCGAAATATATATATTTAAATTATCTATTTTATAACGTATTCTGTACCATATAAAAATTATCGCTAATCAAAATAAATTAAATATATATAAAAAGTGTATGAAAAAGATTTCTTTTAAAATAATTACCGAACAATTTTTTACCGAACTCACTTTTACAATTATTCTGCTAGATGATAAATTTAGCAGAGTGACTGCGTATAATTTATCTATTATGGAATATATATTATAATAAAATATAAACAAAATGAATATTTTTCATGATATTATAATTTTTTCTTTTAATGAATGAACATTACGAAATTTAGTTAATTTAATTAAAAATATATTAATTTAGAAAATCAATAAATTGTTAAAATATTTAATCTTTAGACGAAAATATTTTAAAGCATAATAAGTCTGAATACGCAGTCACAACTCAAACACAAGTTTCTTATCTGTGATAAGAATAGAAGTTACAAGTTAAATATTCTTTAAATATATGCGAACGTTTTTTATTCTGAAATAATTTTTGGTGGCTTTTTGTGTGTCTATATAATTCTTCAAAACTTGATTAAAATGTTTGTGTAATATAAAATTAAAAGATAATATAAGATTATATAAATTTGAATAGAAACAATCAACTTCAACCATTATGTTTAAATAAGTAAGTTTTATGTTAAATATTGCTGGTGATTTATTATTCTTAAATTAATTTAAAATTAATTATAATTAACAGTTGATAAATTTTTTAAAATGTTTAAAAAGGTTTTAAATAAAAATCTTATGTTGATAAGATAAAAATAAGTTAATGTTGTATTAAAAACTTACTAAATAATATAAGATAATTATAAAACAAGTTTGTACACTACAGATATTATTATTTTATACATATTTTTGTTTTTATAAATGAATCTGTAATTTACATCTGTAATTTACAATTTATTAAAAAATATTAAATTTTAAGTTCTATGTTAATTTATCGTTATTATATTCCAAATTTCTTTTACTGTTCGTAATTTTACCAAATTTAAGTAAACATAAAAGTAAATTTTTGTTAATTTTAAGTGACTAAATTGACATAATGTCATAAAAAATATAAACTATAAAACATTATTTTTTCTTTAAATTTACTTTGAAATCACGTCTCACCTGAAATTATAATAATTAATTTAAATTCAAAATTTAATTATTAATTCTCAATTAATTGAAAAAAGTATTATCGTAAATTAATTCTTTATCGACATATAATTGTATAATTAAGTTATAGTCTAATAGAATATTATATTTGTTTAATATTATTTGTTAATATTTGTTTAATAATATTTGTCTAATATTATATTTGTTTCGAAAAATGAACAATGTATATAAAAAGCTGTTGTACTCACGGCTTTCAAATTTGTATTTTATAAATTCAGATTATAAAAGATGTAAAGTATCAAGTGACAACGCACTAAAATATTTTAATTTAATAAATTTGAATATGTGATGACACTAAATTTAATAATAACTATGAAATTTCATAAGAAAGTGCGTTCCATTACTATCATTAAATTTAAAGGAACATTATTTGCATTAATCGCGTACTCGAATAAAAAATATTTAAAGTAAAAGTTTTTATGCGAGAAAAGTAAATAGATACTATTATCTATCAAGCCATAAGTGTAGATATTTGATTCAGTTACTGTGCTTAAAGCACAAATCGAATGCAAAATGTACATAATGCTATTCACAATCGCAATTTTTAGGTTTAAGAAATGGATATTTACTCTAGAAAAAACCTCGAATAAAAATAAATAAAAATCAAACTAATTATTGATACTATAAATACTAAATCACGCATGGTATCGTTAATTATAAGTTTGTATTAGAGTGACCGAATGAAGAATTATGTTATATTAAGTTAACAATCAACAGATAAATAATTGTTCCACAGTTATTTATAATGCTTAATAAATAAAACATAAGACTATATATTAAAGTAATTTAAAAAATAAATCGTTAATCAAATATCAATGCTTCACATTGAGAATCCCTCGACGAAAAAAGAATCTGCTCATCGGGGAATAATTGACAAGCCCATGCGGACGGTTTGCTACATATGGTAACAGTACTGTAACAAGTGAGCATTATATACGCGATTAAAACAATACTAGAAAACAATAGAACTTAGAATTAAAATCCAAAATATTTTATCGAGTCTTTCAAAAAAAGAATAACTTTTTCGACAAAATAGCCATAGACCCTAATAAATACAAGCTGTTATATATACATTATATATATAGGCAATTATAATACGAAGTTTTATTCTGAGAAATTTAATGTATTTATGAATATTTAAATTGAACATAAGAATTAAAAATTATAAATAATTTTAAATATTTATATCAATTTACATTTAAAAAAGAATTCATTTTAAAATATTTTAAAATGAATCCTTTTTACAAAAAATTCATGTTGATATATTTTAAGAATTTCCATTGAATCATTAAGAGAGTTTATTCAAAGAAACTAACAGCAATGAATTGATTTCTACAACCCTTTCGATTATAACTAACAACTAACTTGTGATTAAATATCATTATTCAAGCTTTCGTGAATAAATCAGCTTTATTTATTCTCAAAAAATTGTTTAATCTTACTTACTCGTACTTTATTTATAATTTTACATTTCTTTCATTGTCTACTTTCTTATACGGATTTTTTAAGATTTGAATTTAATTAACATATGTAACATTCTTAGGCTTCATATGAATGGTTCTGTACTTTCTATTATTGTGCGCATTAATTAAATTCGATAATTTATGTAGTTGATTAATTGTGTGCTTTATATGAAGGGTTCTATATTTTATTATTGTTCTATATTTTATTATTATTTCGTACATTTCATACACTTCATACATTTTATATATTTATTACGATATATATAAAACTTTATTATATTTTGTAAATATTTCTCTATTTTTTCAATTTTATGTCCACCACTAGCTACGATAAATAGTCACTATCTATATATATTTTATTATTACTTTCATGAATTTTTGGTATTGAATTCAATGTCAAAATTTCTCCTAAACCTCAGACATAATTTTTATTTGGTGAAAATTCAATGATAGATAAAGTAGACAGTACTTAACGTAAGTGTTTTATCCTTGATTGTTTAATAAATAGTTAACTAGCAAACGATAAAGCAAACCCTCTTATTACTTTAAAAATAACTTTCTCATATAAAAATGTGACATGAACATGTTCACAGTTGGAGAACTATTGAAATCCTGATATGATTCATAATTATACATAATTTCATAAATCTATGTATATATATATTTAATTAATATATAAACGTATTAAGTCTAAGAATGTCTCAGATTTATGAAAATACATAACTTTATTGCAATCTTTATAATATGTAACACAATATTTTTTTCAGATCTAGTCGAATCATCCAGAATAACTATAGCTGATTCTTGTTAATGATGTATATTGATTGGTATAACATTTCCCATAAGTACCTCTCAATGAGACGATATTTTCGATGTATGAAAACATAAATATGTTTTCATAAATCAATATTAGTTGAAGCTCTTTGAAGAAAACTTAATTTTTTTATAGTTATAATAAATAGAGATCTTTATCAAGAGTAATAGCTTTCATTATTTTGATATTTCTTGAATTTATTTTTAGCTGTGTGACGGTTTGTTTTGTTTTGCGGAGGTTCGTTTTCGCCTTCTGCAGTTCCTGTTGGCGAGTGAGTTCGAGGCCTGGTGAGACCCTTGCATTGTCTTCTTATCCTCTCCTTTTACTCGTTTTATATCCGGGTTAGCTCGTTAATCAGAGTTCGTTTAGGGCGGAAAGGGTGTGGTTTTCAGAAAAGGGCGAATAATAAATGTGCATGATCTATATAGAAAAAAAGCAAATGCAGCTACTTTATTCGATCCTTCGTTCACCGCGGCTCACCGCTACAATAAGAAAATGTATATGTATTAAGTATTCGATTAGTTGCAAGAATAAATTCGAGAACGTTGCAAATGTTACTCTCGGGGTGTTCAGGATGGCGTAGCGAACCGCTTTCGCCTGGGATAAGAGAGCACAAATCGTGTCACTTCCGGAACAATCAAGGTGGCGTAGTAACTGCTATTAGTATTGCTATAGTAGTGCTAGAGTACTGCTATAAGGGAGCGCGAAATGCGTTACTCTCGGATTGATGGGAATGATGTAGCGATTCACATTCGCCCAGGATGAGAGAGCGCAAGATGCGATATTCTCTGATCGGTGAGGATGGGGTAGCGATTCGCATCCGCCAAGAAAAGTGAGCGCGAATCGCATCACTCTTGGATCGATAAGGGACTTACCCTATTATACTTTCTCCTACTTCTCTGCTTCTCCGACTGTGGTGCTACTTTTACTATTTTATTGTGTGCTCTGTGGCACTTCTTTTCTCGTCTCTCATTCCACACTTTTTCGCTCTCCTCTCTCGCTATTTTGTATTGCAAAGCAGGCTATTCCTCCTTCGCTTTGTCGCACGACGTCTAGTTGAAACAGATTAGTTTCTCCTCCTTATAGTAGGCGGCGTGGGTTTGTCGGTGAGGAGACTAAGAAGGCAAGCACTCGATCCTGCCTTGGCGTGTAGCTGAGCTCCTCGCATTTATTCGCTCACTTACTCGTTCCATGTTGCGCGCTCTTATCTTATTTTCCAACATGGCGCCGGCTACATCGTGCTCGTACCGCGGTTTTGACCGCACGTGTGTTTTTGTGTTTTCCCGGATTTTTCTTATGCGAAATGTGACTTTTCATCGCAGTTGTAGTACAGCTGCCCTTGTATTACTGATTGTATCAACTTTCTTAGCCGTATCTTTTATTGTTCGTATCTTAGTTATTGCATCTAGTTTGCTAAAGCATATAATGAAATGAGAAAAGATAAAAATCCACCGATTTTTTAAATAATTTAATCTAGAATATTTATCATTTACTTTTTATTAATACATATAATTGCGATCAAACCCAAATCAATCTGGAATGAATTTTGAACTCTTTGACTAGACATCGCTAATGTAGAAAGATCTTTAATTATATTATTTAGAATATTGATATAATGCATCTGCTGTTTCTTTAAGCTTAAAATTAACTTTTCCTTGAATTTATTTATTGAATTAGTTACAATATAGATTGTAAGCTTCTCAGCAATACTTGTATCTTTGTTCTTAATCATTTGCAAACTTAATTAGTTAAAATTATTTTTGCAATGTATCTAGCTTTACTATTGCAAAAATCTTCTGTATATATTAAGCTGATTGTATATTGAATTAAGAGGAATAATTTCTGAATAGTTGCATGCAAGATGTTTAGCTAGTCTATTGCCAGAACCACAGTATTGTTTGCCGATTATATTTAATTTGATAGATACTTTAGCAATAAATTTTTTAACAAAAGTTTCAAATATAAGAATAATTTCTCCTTTTTAGAAAAAGAAAACAGATTGATAGTTCATTGAGAAAACTCATCTAGGAATCTTAAAAAATATGGATTTTGAATATAACTGTAATACCATTTGTAATACAAATACTTTATTTAAATATATAAATTTTTAAATAAATGTCTACTAATAGTTTAAAAAAATACTAAAACATACTTGATTTATGTACATAAAGTTCATAACGAAGATGGTATATTAAAAACTCATGATCTCAAGATAACATTTTATTTATGCAAAAGCAATAAAATATACTCAACTAAAGGTTTATTACAATTATTTTTGAAAAGAAGCCTAATGATTAATCATGTTGAAAGGTTTATATCTTCATATTCTTGAAGGAACAAGAGATTTTAAGTATAATAAAATAAATAATATAATATAATAAAAGTATAATAAAAATAAATCTATAACATATTAAAACTTAAAAATATATGCGTTTTATTGCTTCAAGATTTATAAAAAATGGAAAAGAACTTTAAAATAAACAGAAGATAGCTAGAAGAAATATGTTAGTAGATGTATGGATAAGAATAACTTAAGAAAGTGGTTGTATCTCAGTTAAAGCATTGTGATATAGCATTTTGTGTTATATATTGTGTTATAGCATTGTGACACCTGTTCTTGACCATCCGTAATAAGTAATTAAAGATTATCATGCACACACGCACGCTATTATGTATCTTTTTACGTATATCATCGGCATGATTGGAAGATAGGCGAATCAGAATACCTAATTTATGAGCTTAGGAAAGCTCATAAATCTCGGCTTCTCTCAAGACCGAAATGGATACAGAAAACCGCTGCCGCTCGCGGACTAGAATATGCGAATTTAATACTACCCAATATCGGTTAGAACGATTAAAATAGCTTTACTATGTTTTGATTTGTTTTTTAAGAAGCTAATTTTTTAGATTATCTAATAATTTCTAGATATTTTTCAAGTTTATATTGTTAATATTATATTATTTTACATTGTTACATATGACAGTGAGACGATCCGAAAAGTATCTTCAGCTAAATGTATAAAATAATGTATGCATTAGATAGTTGATATTTTCATTCTAAAACTCAGAAAAAATTACAATCAGAACACATTTTTAAAAAATTCATGCACCAGATAAAGGAAATCGATCACTCCAAGGCCCAGAATGCATATTTATCTAAATGCATTGATGGAGCAAGTAAACATAAAAACTATAAAATAGCATGCATATTATATGACTTTTTTCTTACAGGTCGTCTATTGTCTGAATTTTAAGGCCTACCATTGAACAAGTTATTCAAGGGATCAACCATTTAAATCAATTTTACGTGTCTTTGTGGTTATTATATAATTCATACGTAATAAATGGTTTATTCCTTAAAATGATTTGGTCTTTATTCTTGAACCCATATTCTCAATAATGGTTGTTCAAAGTTCTTATATGAATGAATGACGAACCATTCGTAACATTATATAAAAATTTATTTAGATTTAATTTAAACGCTTACATTTAAATAATTTCTGCATGATTGATATAAATTAAAATTTTTTAATTTTTTACAGATAAATGTAGTAAATTATGCATTGCTTTTAATAAATGAATAATTTCGAGGATTTATTTTTACATTACAGTGTAATATATGTATGTATAATTATTTTAGATACAAAAAATCATTTAGTGAACTACATGTTAAAAGATTTTTTATTTGTCTTATTTTATTAGATAAAATTATAATTTATAATGACGTCATATAATTTAACTGAAAGTGAATATCTTGATTATATTTTGGGCCCACAATATTTACCACTAGATGTAATAGTACCATTAACATTAATTTATATCTTTATTTTTATTTGGGGTGTTTTTGGAAATATAATAACATGTATAGTTATAATTAAAAATTCATCGATGCAAACTGCTACGAATTTTTATTTATTCAGCCTTGCTATATCAGATCTTATACTTCTAATTTTAGGTATGTATTTTTATTATGTAAATGTTATATTTATATAGTTTATAAAAATATTGATTGTTTATTAACAATTCTTTTTAGATTTATTGTTATGTCGTAGTAGAAGTTAATTTATGTACTAAATATACTACCAGTTAACTATTTTATCTTAAAATTGAGCTATAAAATTTGTGAAAAGTCTTAAACGCTCTCTTCTAATAAATTATTTTAATAACTTTAAATTTTTCTGTTGTTTAAATGTTTTAGAATTAACTGATAAAATTAATGTATTGAAAAATTATTATGAAATGACACATGTTTCAATTGTTAATTAAGGTATAAAAATCATTCATAATAATTTCAGGTTTACCAAATGAATTAAGCGTATTTTGGCAACAATATCCATGGATATTAGGGCTTGAACTGTGTAAAATTAGAGCTTATATATCAGAAATGTATGTATATTTCCTTAATTTCATAGCAGTAAGTTATTACTAATGTTATTATTACAATTTATAATTAGTATTATTATATTTTTATATATTTCAAAAGGATACATAAAGTATTGCTCATTTTCTTTTCGTGCATTAATTTTTTTATAAATATTAGTTATTTTATTATTTCTATTTTAAAAACTGTATTTCTAAAAAATCTGTAATCGATTATTTTTAACCATGATAATTAAGGATTCAGAAAAATTCAGAAGTCCGAAAAAATTCATTGTCTATTATATCCGAAAGTTAGATATTTCAATTCAAATACCATTCTTGAATTATATTAATTCGATTAGTTTAATTTTTTTATTTCAAGTAGAAACATATATTTTTAGTAAAATATACTCTTCTAGCTAATGTTTTTTACGTTAATCTAGAATTAAATTTTGGCATGGCAAGAGCTGTTCTCATTATTATCTCTTCATGGATCTATATTTTTATAAATGAGTGATTTTTTATGTTTTTTACAACGAGGATATGTTCTTTCTCCATCATTTTATAGGATGTCTCTTTTATATTCATCGCGACAATACCATGTTTTTCGCCATAAGTAAAAAATTATGTTTTATAATGATGTTGATTTAATACTTCTATCAATATGTAATTCTATCGATCAATAAGTGATATGAAAACATTATATATTATTTAATGCCGTGACAAGAGTTTTTACATGGGGTACTTATGCTAGCTTTATGGTTGTTATGTGTTTTCTTTAGTGGAAAATACGAGTAAGTTATTGTTCTTTTATTTTTGTAAGTAAAAAGTAAGTTTCACGAGAAGCTAGTTAGAGTACACGTTTTTCGTCCGAAGATAAGCTCGTACAGAGAGTAACCCGATGCCTCATGGTCAATAAAGTTGTAAGTATGCTAGCATATTGCTATATTCGCTCCATTCATTCTCATCTTTTACACAGTTTTAGAGTACTTCGTTACCATGTCGTGCATATACTTATTGCTTCACTTTGACTAAGAGTAATACGCTGTTGTGCAGTACTTTTGAAAAAGAGAATGTTTGCTAATTTTCCCAATATTTGATTTTGAAATTGAGTTCCTTGGTCTGTTGTGATACAGCGTGTGGTCCGGAATAATATATCATTTTTTCTGTTAAGACACTCATAACTTCTCTTTTGTTTACCTGTTTTACTGACTCAAGAATACAGTATTTCGTGAAGCAATCTTGTATGTTCAAAATGTATCAACATCTGTTATTTGATTCAGATATTGTACGCAGCCTAATATAAATTGTCGAACATCTGATCTCATATTTCTTCAAAATAGTCTTTTACAATTTTACTATATAATTTATTAATACCAATAGAGACTTAAAGATATTCTTTTATTAATATGTATCATTCTTCGACTGGTGGTATCGGTATATTGTTTTATGAAAACACCTCAAGTATTGGTAAATTTGCAAAAAAAGCGATTGAATATTTCTATAAAATGGGTTAATTCTGATAATGAAAGTATAACCTGATCTTTTATAACTGCAATACTTTTAATTTTCTTCTTTATACAAATATTGTTTAATGTTAAAAAAATTTTATGCATATTTGAACGTAATGGTCTCTCATCTAGCACCTGGTGTTTCGATATCACTGCAGCTTGTAGGATAAATTTTATTCATCACGCTTTCTCTACTTCTTAATTCTTTTTTGTTTATAGATTGCGTTCCATGAAAGAGTCGAGGATTTTGGCGATAAAAATTTAGCCTGAGTTAAGCAATATAAGATATGTTCCTTATAAATGTGTGTTCGTTGGATATGATTATTTTTGATAGCGGTAGGAGTTCATTATTTATGTTTATGCCTCAGTGGTTTCTCACGTAGTGGTCTTACATTTCTAACCAGGTAGCATTTCAACAGTTGAATGCGCAATTCTTCCTTGGTCTTATTGCATGCTACCCTATGTAGAGATAGACTACGTATTTATCAATCGTTCTTGACCGCGTATTTTTTGCCGATATATTCTTAGATAATCTGTCGCCTTTTAAGTCGCTTGTAGTATCGCTAGTTGAGTGACTTACGTTAACCTGTACCTGCATTTTTATATATGTTAAACAGCATACTTCTTTTAGATATAAGTGAATAAATAACTATGTTATTGGCAATAAACGGAAGTATATTCTCTTGTAATTAGATAAATTATAGTTTCCTCTAATCATAGATTATGATTATATATATGTGCGAATATAAATAGAGTTGACGTTTCCATATTGAGAGTTGGAAGTAAGAATTTCTTTTATTTCAAATAGGTTACTGTATAATGGCAGTGCTAAAGAATTTAAATGTTGTGTTACGACATCGTCTCACTAAAATTATCGAAAGTAAAAAGAAATTTTTTTTTTTAAAAGATATATTTTTCCTCTTTTCTTTCTCTCTCTCTCTCCAATAAGAAATTTTAAAGATTCTAAATTCGACACCTAGACCTGGAATGTCAGGGCGAAAAGTCATAACCATAACATGTTTATAACTATACCTGCATTTTTTTGAGCCAGCCAGAAGCCTACACTCATACACGCGTATTGAGCTGTTTCACTCGCAAGTAGCCGAACGCAATATACATATACACACAACGACAATTTTCCAATGCGTACTTGTACCTGCAAACAGCTGTGCGCCCACACATGCATACATGTACATTCTCCGACTGTACAATTGCATTAATAAAGGGAAATGTATTTTTCACATATATTATTTTAATTTTTATTACATAATTAAAGTAAAATTTAAATAATCAAAAAAGAAAGAAAAACAAAAGAAAATTGTAAAACTATAGTCATAATAAATTACTATAACGTAATTATTAAATAAACCTAATATAGTTAATATAGTTAATAACATGGAATTTTTCTAATTATTATTTAAGCAAATATAAATCATATTAAAAGGCTAACTTAAATGCCACTATTATTATCATTTCTCACTGATAATTTTTGTTATTTGTATTATAAATATACAATTATTTGTACATATAAATATACAAATATATATATAAATACATCATATTTATATATAAATATAACAAAAAGGGGAGGAAAATAAAAATTGAAATAAATAAATATTTACAAAAATAAAAAAACCCAATATTAATAACGTTTTCTATACAATTAAAGAGAATACAATAGTAAATAAAGAAAATAGTAATAATAATAATAATAATGCTAATATAAAAATTAGTAAAAATCAATATAACAAAAATAATAGCTACTACAAAATTCGAAGAAAATTTAAATGTAACCACGAATTATTATTAATTTAACTAATATCAATAAAAACAGGTTAAATATTAATAAATTTATAAATTAAAAACTGTACAATTATGGAAAAGGAATTTGCGAACTGAATTTTATAAGCAGTTAAGTAATTAATTAAATATAAGCGCTAATAAATTAATAAAAATGAAAATTGTATACAGGCTGTATAGACTTTTTCGGGAAAAGCCTTAAAAATCACTTCTTTGCCTATACCGCCTGTGCTTTAAATTTTGTATAAAAAGGGTGCATTTCTCCATGCAAAACCAGAGTTCACCTTCAAATCTTGTATCTGACAGCTGACCCACTGACTTGTATTAAAGATGTGAGTAATAAATACCTTTCTTTTAAAAATTAAATTATGTAGTATTTTTTAGGGGGATTCGACCCCCTACCCTTTTTTCGATGCTTTATCCTGAAATTCTTTCCTATACCACTCATTATGACTGAATATTTTTCTATTTTTCTCCATATTAACGGGCGTGACGAAAGTCTACTTTGCGATATGGGATTCCTACTAATTCTCTCCATAATAACGGGAGTGACGAAAGTCTACGTTGCGATATGGAGTATCCGTACTAGCATCCTTTCTCTTTATTATTTGAGTAGATTCTAGTAATATCAATATATCGTTAATCTAAGAATATTGTGAAATAACCAAATAAGCACAGAATAGGCCTAAAAGGGGCATTTACGTCATGGACGTAACAGTTGATATCTTAACGCTGTGGCTGAGATTTGTAAATTTTTTAATTTTATAATAGAACTGAACAAGCAACTTTCTTTCGGTAGTCAAACAAACCGTCGCTTAATATTAAGTTGACTCTTGATTCTGTGCATTTCTTACTTGGTTCATATATGTGGAATCTTTGTTGTACGTACTTTTGGATGAAGGAATCGCGTCTACAATTTCTGTATCTATTTGGTATCACGGATTTATTGAATATTATTATTTTTGATCAATCACTGTTGGTTCTATATTGAGGCGCTTGACATTTATTGGAAAATTAGGTCTTTTTGTCTCTTTCTTCTTCCTGCTAATTTCTAATTTCACGCGACTATGGTCACTCTGCGTAAGTTTTCGCTTTCTTGATTGTCGTGGTTCATCATCGCTTTCGTCTTCTATTTCTTGTATGTTAATTTAGAGAGTATAAAAATACTTCTTTTATCTCACGTTCCTTAATATCTATCAGTAGTTTCGCGTTTCTCTACTAACTATATTCGAAATGATATTATTTGTTATCTGTTGGTTATTGTTATACGTGCCGGGTGGTATTGACTTTACAAGAGATTCAGTCAAGAATGTCTTGATCTCGATCTTCTGATTTACTTAGGCCTTTTCTTAAGCTCTCTTTATTGCACACGTAAATGATTTTTTTATCTACCACTGCCTTCTTTAATTTTTTTTCCTAATCATCTGAAGCAGTATCAATTGTCGTTAACCTGTTAATATTTTTCCTTATCTTTCTGGGATTATCGACATCGACCAGGTCAGATTCATCTCTCAAATTTTTCTTTCTTCTAGAATTTTTTGAGGCTTTTGATAATGTATCTTTATTTTTTCATTTCTTTTTGCCTTCAATTGCGCTTATTCTTGCTAATAGAATTTTGCGCTTATTCTTGTTAATAGAACTTTGCGCTTACCTTATTCTTGCTCGGGTTTAATATTTACTGGTTTAATATTAAATCTACACTGGCACTGAGATATTTACTGTTTTATCCTCTGTATTTAGATTTTTTGTCTTATTAATTTAGGGTTTTTGAAAGAAATATATTCGAAGGAGTTGAATTATTATTACCCTTAACAAGAATTTCCTAAATGTATTTTAATAACGATCTTAATTTTGTAATGTATTGTAGCATATAAAAAATTTATCTGTCACGTTTTTTTTACGTGCTAACTCGATGATTTAAGGGGCATAGAACACCTTTATGGGTGAAATATATATTTTTTGAATAAAAAAAAGATTTTTAACGGTTAACTTTAAAGATGTTTTTCATCCGTGAAATCACCAAGGTAAAAAAATACGTGTCTAAAATTGTTTGATATGCTTCAACATATTATAATATCAAGAATACCGGTGAATTATGCCTCGGGTAAGTTCCTTGCAAGCTCTCTACGATGGCGATATTAACGTTTGAGCGGTTAGTTCAGATAAAAGGTCGTTCACGGTATCATACTGTGGCAAAAGTGGATAATAACTATTATCTTCTAACTCTTTCTCTAATTTTATTTACCGACAGTAACAAAATTAACTGTTGATTTAAAGGATGGAATAGTTTCAAAAATTTTTGTACCATCGTACAAAAGTTTAATTATTTTCATGAGTTCTCGTCAAGAAATACAATCTGTATCAATACCTCGTTTAGGCTTAATTCTATTGGGCTACTCGTAATTAACTCTGTAGTATATTCTACAAAATTACATTTTCTAGGAAACCAAGATTATTTGTGTATACCCAGTGTCGAATTATTTTTGGCGGTATTGTTTATCCCCGATTTTTTGCGTCTTTTCTGATATTATGTTTCCAGAAAATCCAGGAATGTCATTTCTGTCACCTGTAACATTATCTTTTTGTTGTATCTTTGTGGTCATTTATTATTGATTTTAATATGTCGTCAATCATTCTAGTGTATTGTTTGTCTTCGAAATTTTGCTTGTCTTACTTCTATAGGTTCTGGTTATGATTCATCCATCACTGTCAGTTTATAAGTTCTTTTTAGTGTACATCAGTTCTTTTTTCTTTCGCTCATCAATTCTTATTCATCCGATTCTTCGTAAGATACGTTAGTTTTCGAGCCCGGTGATGAATTGTGTATCTAAACTAGAGCATTTTTTCTAATTTGCTTAAAAATTTTCCATATCTCTTCGCTGTTTATTTTATACAATAATTGCAGAATGGTTTCTCTTTTTCTATTTTTATTAACAATTATAATTAAATTATATGAGTTTGTATTAACAAAATCCTATATATATCTATATTTTTGATCAATTGTCTAATATCCTTAGCGTATGGGGGAAATAAATTTAACGCATTATAATAGAGAAATGGAAAATGTACTTAACAGTGTGAAGTTATAATCATAAAGAATAGTATAAGTCATCTTTTCCGTCTGTTAAAAAAATTAACAAAAAATTTCATTGGTAAACGTCTATCTCTCATACAGGAATACCATGAGAGATTCCAAAAAATATATGTTATGTACGTAGTTCGATACTTATTGGCGAGCGTGGTTCCGAGCGATAATCAAGAGAAATATTGTTTCAGGATAAAATCCACACTCTGAATTACATGCAACAACGTATGTTTTTTCTATATATCTTTCTGTCTGTCTGTCTGTCTCTCTCTCTCTCTCTCTCTCTCTCTATATATATATATATATATATATATATATATATATATATATATATATATATATATATATATATATATATATGGAATTTCTCAGTATAAAAATTATGCTGCATCCATCATCCATACATATTATGGTAGTACATTATCATTATATATTAAATATTGTTACGAATCATTATATCATAATACTTGCGAAATTACTCAAATAATTTATTACTCAATGTTTCTTTTCTATTGATTTTCTAATGCAATTTTATCACTCTTTGCATTCAGTGTATATTTGTTTATGTATGTGACTCGTTTTAAAAAAAAAAACACCAATATAAATATAAATAAATAAATATATATATATATATATATATATATATATATATGTAAGTGATTGAAGTGAACATGTCTCTCCAGAAAAGTATCGTATAGTTGACATATATCAGTATCATTTGTTTAATTCAAGAAATATGATCTTTGAAATGACTGATATAAAAAAACTCTGTCACGATTAAATTATCGATTAAAATTATCTGCATATTCACAAAGGGTTGATGTAATATTTTATGTTAACGTAATTGAATAAATATGATCAAGACCATTATTAATTCTTTATTTCATCATATTTAGATATCTGTATATTGCTCATTGCTTAATAAAGGTAATTTTTCAAACAAGTTCACGTAACTAAAGCTGTTAGTTAACAACGAACAAACTGACTTCGCTTACCAAATGTATAAATCAATAAGTATCTGTTCGTTAAATTTATCTAGAAAGCAAAACTGTAAAAATGTACCAACCGGAAAAAGTTCAGCCTTCTTCCTGAAGGGAAGAAAGTGCTCCATGTGGCTAACCAAGTACGTAGGGAATATATTGTTGACACAGACTGTATCCTACTTTTAATGTTATAATTACGTTTGCAGCAGAAGTTACTCTATCTCGTCAAGTTTTCATCTTAACTATAGTGAGTTTATCACAACCCAAAAATCTATAAATCTTATTCTCGATAGACTTACCAATATACATACTTAGAAAGTACCATATATTTGTAATCCAAGTCATAATATCGTAATTATCGTGGCTATCTTAATTTTTACATGTGTTTTTTTTATACACAATATTGGTTAAGCCTTCTCTGAAATAAGTAAGTAAGCTTCTTTGATATCTTTTGAAAAATTGATATCACCTTGAAATTCTCATGATGATTTACTACTGTAGTTTAAGTCTTAAGCGAAGGAAATCGTTCGAGTTACGTAATTTAACATTTCTGTTACGTAATTTAACTTTCTGATGAAGAGTTATAGATGCATACGAGTATAATTTATTAATATATGCTTTGAAGTTATGATAGTAAAGATGTTTCTTCCACAAATTTTTATTTAAATATTAATATTCATCAACATTATTTCAATTTATGTAATTATGTTTCTAAATTATTCTAATTATCTATATCTTTTTTTAAGGTCATCATATGTATCAGTTCTTATAATTATGATATTCTCAGTAGAAAGATATTTAGCAGTTTGCAAACCATTACGTTTCAATGCAATGAGTGGTTTAAGAAGACCAGTATGTTTTATTTTATCTGCATGGGTTATTGCCTTAATGTGTGCGTTACCATTTGCTATATATACGACTATTAATTATGTAGAATACCCTCCAGGTAAAATATTTTACTTCAATATTATGATAAATATAAATGAATTTTTAGGGTATTATAATACGTAATTTCTATACAATATTTTAGTTACTAATAATGTAGTTTATTAAATGCTCCTAGAAGTTTAAAAAATATGGCAATATCTAAATTTTTATTATTTTATTTCTAAATTTATTTTTGCATCTTTAAAATATAATAACTATCACAATTATCTCATTTGTAAGAAAAATAGCTATCCGAAGGTTTTTTTACAATTAAAGGATATTTGATATCAAAACTATTTTTTAGGCTCAGGAAATCATTCAGTGGATTCTGCCATCTGTGCTATGTTACTGATTCATGTGCCAAGTTTTCCTTTGTATGAACTTAGTAGTATGGTATTTTTTTTTATTCCAATGCTTGTTATTGTAATTTTATATGCTAAAATGGGAATGAGAATTCGTAATAGTTATAAATTAACAAAAAAAATGCATTCAAATTTATTTCACAAGGAAACGCAATACATAAGAGCCAGGAAAGGAGTCGTTAAAATGCTGAGTAAGTAAAGTAATACAATATCCTTTATTTAATTTTTTAAATAAATCAGTATTCATTCTCAATAAATTATTTAAAATAATTTCATTTAGTAGTTATCTAAAAATATAACGAAATGTCTCACAGATATACTATAATATTAATATTTTTATTAAATAAAAAGCTGGAAACTTTTTATCTAAAACAAAATTTTTAATTTTTGAAATCTTCAATTTTAAAAGTATCTGATTTGAAATTTGTTTTAGAATTTCAAAAGTAAAAACCTCTACATCATATTAGTGTAGATGTAAATAATAAGAGAATTTTTTCCTTCTAAATTATTGAATTATATTATAATTTTTATATTTTATAATTTAATTTATATTTATAATTTGCAATATTTTTAAGTTATAAATATATTATAAAATTAGATATTTTAACAGTTTTAAAGTTGAATGTAAACGTAAAGCTGACGATTTAAATATAAAAATACCATGTACGATGATTGAAAACATTTAGGATTAAAAAAAAATATTAAAAAATGGTAAAAAATTTATTTAAAAAGTTTTGAAAATTTATTTAAAGAGAATTGAGTAGAATTTGAGAAATAAGTGTTAATTGTATTTATTATCAAAATTTAAAGTGTCTTTATTCTGTTATATATCGAATATACCTTCTCAGCTGCTTGTATAAGGCCAATATTTATTCGGTAGCCTTCATTTACAGTCAAAAATACCCACAGTCAGCAATGTTATCATATGATTCTTAGCATTAAACAATATTTATCGCATGATCTTATTAACTTATTCTTCTAATTAACACATTTCCATATTCCACAGAGCTAGACGTTCGGGTAAATCTTCTATTCTCTCTAACCATAGAAAAGTCTTATGGTTGATGGCTATAGATAAATAAATGCGAATCTTCTAGATGCTTTACCATATTGTTCTTTCTATCATTAATCAGGGTACAACTAATATAAATTGTTCGTCTCTTTGTATTATTCTAGGTCTAGGTTAGTAGATCGCTTAGATTTTTATTATTGGTATAAATTTGTAGAACGAAGGCTGCTTAATATCTAGATATACTAAGACTATAGTATCATTGAAGTATCTCTTAAAATTATCAAAAAGCTGCTATTATCATTCTGTTCGATACTACTTTCTATGCATAAGTAGCAGTTCGAGATTATTACCATAAAACATTATCAGTCGTGTAATAGATCTTCTTCAGATATTGTCAAAGAGGTAATGCCAGTCTATCAATCAGTTTTTGTTAGTTACTGTGTATATCATGCTCCTTAATCTAGTAACTTTTTATGGAAGCTACCTACTGCTGAACTAGTTATGCCGTTGAGAGAAACAAACATATAAATACAGATCATCGGGCATTGAAGAACAATAAGGTTAAATGAATCTGAATGGTAGAATAGGCAACTAAATCAGTCCGTCGTTTGGTACCTTATAAGTTGTGATGGGTTTACTGCTGTTAGTCAGTAGACTTGTTAATAATTTTTTACTCGGCATGATTTATTCTAAGGTCTCATATATTTGGTAGTGGATATACATTTGACTTATTCATATCGTTTAGTTGGCACCAATTGATGCAGAAATGATAGTTTTTGTCTTTATTCTTATCTAAGACTATGAGTTAACCCCAAAGCTTCTCTAATAGTTTCTCAATAGTTTTGTGCCAAATAGACAAATGCTTCTCAAACTCTCATATGTCTCTGTGATGACTGCCTCTAAGATATAATATCTGATCGCAAACATTTGAACATTCGCAGTTGCAACTTAGCTAGTGCCGTCACTTTTAGAAGTACCTCGTAATACATTATCTTTAAACTAGAAAAATGAATGTCATAAGTTGATCGATAATGAAACGTACATGACACAAACTGGGATGATATCGTAATTACTTGTTGAAAAAAGCCAGTTTCGACAGCAGAGTGTACAGTACATTGTATATGTACAAGTAGCAGATAGCTCCTATATCAATTAAGTCCTGGAATGTTTGGCCTGCAATGGATATTTTGGCATAGCAAATTTTATTTATGAAACCTGTAATCGCACTGCCTTCGATCGTATTTTGAACTTTACGTATTGATTGTCCATTTATCTTGACTTGACAGATTGTAGTTTTAACTTTCAAAAGAGAGATCTCTTTCATTAAAATAGAAATTCCACCTACAGATGTGTTCCAACATATATTTCTCAACAATCATTTTTTCGACCAATATATTACTGACCTACATTTATTTAGTGATATACAACTAATTAACAATGAGTTTTTATGTTGTCATTGAAGAATGAAATATTTCTCATTGAAATTAACATAAAAAATATTTCATAATTTGAAAAATTTTCAATAAATTAAAGAGTTCTTATAGTTTTATCTGCATAATATTATTTTAATGACCTAATGAAAATTTCAAATAAATCAATTAAACTTTTTGAGTTAGATGCAATATTTATTCATGGCATTTGAATATTTTCAAATTTCAATTAAAAATTTCGACACTAATAATTCATACAAATAATGTTCGAATTAAATTACAAATTAAAACGTTATATTTCTTGTCAAAGGAATCAATCTGATGGTAATACTAATCTATAGTATCTTTTGTATTCAATAAAATATTAATATAATTTATATTTTCTTTAGAAAGTTTATTATAAAAAATAAATAACCTGTTGCTTTATAATTAATTTTCATATCTATTAGCACATATTATGAACGTACTAGAATGTACTAATCGGTTTACTTGAGAATATTCAAGTCTCTAATTTTAATAATCTGTTATAAAATATAACCAGTCGAAATTTATTTATAAAATGTGCGATGGAAAAGTCCGTTGCGAGCTTATGTAAGTGTATATGGATAAGTAGTAAAGCTTAGGCGAAAATGTGTATCTGAATAGTGCGTGTACAGCTTAGCTAGTGACATTGCACTTGTATGAATGACACTTACTCAAAAACAATGTAGCGGCAGTGAATGTGGAAGTACGAAAGTAACAGTGACATAACAGTTAAGGTAAGAGTATGCATCTATGTGTGAATAATGTGTACGCGGTCGACATTGAACAGGGTAGAACAGAGTATACGCAGCGTAACGTCGGTACTGTGAGTGCAAGTATATAGACGAAAGAGAGTGCTGAGTAAGCAAGTGAGAGAACGCAATCATTCGTCGCTTGGATCCTGGTGCAAGTCTTTCGACGCACCAGGAATAACTCAGGTTATGTTGAAGTTGGCGTCGATTGGTACCATTCATTGGTCGTCCATCTCTAGAGGAGGCACTGTATCGAGTACAGCGAGAGTTCGACTTTGTTCTCTTTGTCTGGAGGGGTATCTTTTTCATCGTCAGGTGGGCTGGTTCCTGAATTTATTCTATAGGACGTTGCTCAATCGCTAGCTGATGTTTCAGATTCTCCTGCCATAGTCGACCGAGCCTCTGGCTTGTTATTCTGCAGGATGGTTGTAGTTGGCGATCCGTCGTTTTCGCCTACAGTCAAGGAAATATCTGACTTGATATCCTATGAGACGGTTTTAGGTCGTCTGGTCTCTTCGCCTGTCGTCGAACGAATCTCTTACTCAGTATCCAGCGAGACGTTATGTACCGACTCGGTATAAGGTTTGAGGTCCTGAATGAGGATCCGCCTTCTCTTTTCCCTATCTTTTTTGAACACCTCGAAGATCTCGGGGGAATTTTCTTTGTTGCTGTTCGAGAACCCATGTACTTTTGCGCAAGCTTTGCATTGAAGTCTTTGGCCTTAACCGAGAGTACGTGGTTCTTTACCAGTACCTTGTTTTTTTACCCTTCGTTACCAGACCGGCCTATCGGTGGAGAGAGGCTTTGTGGTATTTTCCTACATACTACACAATCATAGTTTTCAAGACCCTATTTGTTCTCCCAACAAGGTTACATTGCGGCGTATACGTAGGGTGCAATGGTGAAAGATACCGAAGTTTTCCAGAAGCATACGAAATTCTTTACTGATAAACTGTTTTCCTTTATCTATTACAAAGTCGGACAACCATGTCGTGGTACGATCAACTGTTTGAATTTCTCCCATACAACCTCTTTAGCTCCACCCACTTAATGAGGCAGTTTTACATTACCAAAAGCAAGCCGCTCTGGCAGTGAGGCGTCATCTGTGGGCCTACCAGATCAATAGCTTACCAGCCATTTCCCGTGGCTCCTCAACGTTGGTGGCAACGTAGCCACCAACATAATCATAAGCGTGTTATCAGCGGGAGCTTGCTGTTGTGCCTTGCTTACCTGGCACTGGTGGACGTATTGAGCGGTATCTCGAAATATCCAAGACCAAATGTAGTGCTCGGCGAGTCGGTTGATAATCTTGTCGATCCCCAAATAGCCAGCTGTTGAAGCGTCATAATTTTCGAACAAGATTTTGGTCCGTTCTTGTTCTGTCACAACATAGTTTCCAGACGGTGTCGGGATTATTGTCATTGAATTTCAGCGTGTTGTAGGCACGTTTTTCAGAGACGGCTGGTTTTCACTGGAAAATCTGAATGACCCTCGTGGTGTTTTTGCACCTCCAAAAGCGTGTTTTTATACCAGCTTCTTGTGGTATTTCCTGCAGCGATATCATGCTTTCTCAAGAGCGCATCGGCTAATTTATTTTCGGCGCCGTGGTGGTACTTGCTTTCGATGTCCCATTGGTTTTGTACGATGGCCCAGCGGAGAAATTGACCATAGGGATTATCGATTTTTGCCGAGTACTTAAGTGCTTAATTTTCGGTCACCGCGGTAAAGTGGTAGCCTTCGAGGTAGTCTCGCATTTTCCAGATTCTCTACTTTACTGCAAGACACTCCTTTTTGTGGTCTTGTAATTTTTCTTGGCTTTATTTAAAGTCCGGTTTGCATACGCAATGATCCTCTCGCGATTGCTTTGCCTTTAGGACAGTACTGCTTCTAATCCCTCGTTGCTGACGTCGGTCTCCAACGTTAAGGTTTCCGTGAAATTGGGGTAGGTCAAAATCGAGGCTTCTGTTAACCGTGCTCTTATTTCGTTGAAGGCAGTCTGTTGCTGTTCTCCCCACTCTCACGTAGCCCGTTTATGCAATAGTTTATTAAGTGGGACCGTCATGATACTATACTGTTGAATCGGTATAATTCCTTGATGTTTCGCGGATGGGTTAAAGCTAAGATGGCGATTGCCTTGCTGGAATCTGTGTGGATCCTCTGATCGATGGTGCGATGCCCTAGGTAGGTGAACACATTCCATCCAAACTGGCATTTCTCACAGTTCGGTTCCAGTTTCGCTTCATGCAGTAGTCGTAGTGTCTCTCACTAGCTTGAAATGGCGTTGGAAGTCGGTCGTCACTAACACTATGTTATCCAAGTAACAAATGACGTTTTGTTTCTGCGACGATGTAACGATCTGATCTACGCTGTATTAATCTGTGACAGGTCTAGGCAGCCTTTTCGGTGATAGCGTTAAGACATTGGTAGTCAATACAGAATCGATATTTCTGATTCTATTTCAAGGGCTCAATGACCCCATCCATGAGTATTTTATCAACGTGCTCGTTGATTACTTGTTGAATAGTGGGGTTTCGGGGCCGATAGCGCTGTTTGGTTGGTCTGGAATCCAAAAGGCAAATTTCATAAGATATGAGAGTTGTTTTTCTTTGCGGATTGTCTGGTCGAGATTTTGTCGCTCCTCGTCTTCTAACGAGATTAATCCAATCAGACCAATGGCAGTTGTCGAAAAGATATTGTGCCCGGCGAAGATTAGCCGATACGGTTCAGCATATCCATGCCAATCAGTGCTTCGTAATCAAGCGCACCTTGGACGAGGAATGTTGCGGTTATGTCACGGCCCTTAAGCCCGGTTATAATTTTGGTGATTTCTTTGTTCATGTCGTCAGCCAGTGCGGCGACTTCCTACAAGTAAATTGATAGGCTTGGATGACCGATTCCTGATACCGATGGAGATGAAATATCGTTTGTCCCGTTTGGAATCTCTAGTTAGGTTTCCATCCTTTCCGTAGATCGAACAGAAAATCCGTGACGGATTTCGACATTCGGTGCAACTATTTCCTCGTTGCTTGGACGTCCAGCAATACTGAAAGCAATCTTATATAGTTCCTACCGGAGGGTGACAAGTCCCTAGGAGGGTGACAATAACCAGGTTCGGCACCAGTTCGTGTATCTTATCGCCTGCTAAGAATTCCGTTTCTAATGACTAGTGGGTCCACATATTTGGTTTTAATCTCTTTCTCAGTGTCGAAATAATTTCCCGCGTGGATACACCTTGAGCTTCTAATTAAGCAACTACCCGATCGTATGAAAATTCGTCTATCTTTAGATACTTCGAGTCCCTATCTGGTATCATGTTTCGGGCTATATTTCAGGTCTCTAGTTGATGTCAGGTCTTGAGTTATGTCTCGAGACCCTGTTAGGGTGCCATGTAACGGTTTATTATGAAGATACAGATTGCTTGCTTTTTTTATTCTCCTTGTTCTTCGTGTCCCCCTGCGGACACCCTATAATGATTTTATCTGTCCTGGCCGAGGTGGTGGTGGCTTATTCTCTCACATTTCCGATAAGGATGGCATTATTTAAATTTTAAATTAAACTAGTTTATTTCATCTAAATCTTACACGTATTTTATTACGATTTTCTTTCACGGAACGTTACCACTTACAATATTTCGCTGTTTCTTTATCGAACTTACGGCTAAACGAGGCGTAGGATTACAATCTGCAGCGAAAAATAGTGGCGGGTACTTTATTCGTTTAAGGTTTGTCACGGCGGCTGTTCCGCGAGGATAAATGCGGCGGTGATTTGTACAATAGCGGTGGTTATTTATACATTTTTAGAACAACACGATGGAGCTTATAAAAAGCGCAAATGCGACAGCGATTTAAACATTATTGGCGTTGATTATACATAGATTTTACAATAGATACGACGGAATTTATTTAATACAAATCGCAAAGGCCGATGAGTTGTGGCGGGGAGAGTATATCCTCGTGGCGGTATCTGAACGATTATACCTTGGCCATACGCAAATGTCAGTATTCCCTGGAGGTTCGCCAAAAGTTAGCACTACCTCAAATTTCTAGTGCGCCAAATATCAGCACTAGGGGTTATGCGCCGAATGTTAACAATCCCTTGAAGCGCCATATGTCAGCACCTCTCTGAAGTCCCGAACGTGCCACATGTTAGCACATCTGTGGAGTCCCGAGCGTGCCAAATGTCAGCGTGACCTAGAGACCTTTGGCTCCCGAACTTCAACCACAACTTTTTTTTACATGCTTCGTGGGCACTTCCCCTCACGCACTCGTACTCGCAGAGGTTCGTGGAGGGGTTACTTTGCTTACCCTTTGCCCTTACAGTCTGTGGTAAAAAGCTAGCTGTGCAGAAACAGCGGCTCTGATGACGCAAGAGATGCGTAAGTCCCAGCTTTGCGTCAACTAAGGCCTACGCATAACATTTTCTCGCTCACTCACTTGTCAGGCACTATGTCACGTACGCTCTTTCTCATCCACTCTCGCATTCTTGCGGTTGACTCTATGCCGCGCATACTCTTACTTGACATATACTCACTCTACTGTCGCACAAGCGACACTCATATAAATATGTGTACTTTCTCATAAGCGTCTCGCATATCTATCTACTGAGGCGTCCTTTTCATACACTCACACTATTGTGTAAGCGTCTATTTTCACACATACTGTCACGTTCTATCCCCACTTAGTTTGTGTTGAAGTCGTGAGAAATCGCGTTTTATTCCCCACGTCGGATATAGGGGCGAGGCCTCCTCTTCCCCTTCACAGTTCTCGATTCTTGGTAAAGCTGCGTATTCCTGGTGAATTTATTCGTCACCACTTTAAAAGTGAAACAATATTTAATGAAAGAGGAACGCGATCAATTTTACAACATTTATCATAGTTAAGTGTACTTTGATAATATTTAAAATAAATATTTAAAATAAAAATGGATTTATCTGTTTACAAAGTTTTAATTTTCAAAGCTTGAAATAAGCTTTCAAAGAAGATTCTATATTGAATAACATTTATAAATACTAATTACAACTGCTTTTTGAGTAAGTTTTCTGTATAAATGATATAATCAATTTAAAAAAATGTATTAAATTTTCATTTATCGAAAAGTAGAATTATCAATGATTTTAAACATTGTAATAATCATTTTGTGTAGACAATGTTTATAGGCGATTTGAAATATATTAATTAATTTAAGTATATGTTCAATAGAGCCTCAAGTAAAATTCATTTTGATCTTCGACCATACGTCATATTTAGATTATATTTATATTAATGTTAGCTCAAAACAATCTCCAAACATATAAGTATTTATAAAAAGAGGGAGTGTAATAACAAATTACTATAAGTTTGGATTTTATTTCACTAGTATTGCAGCGATGCAAATGTCCTTATCTCGTTTCATAAACTTTGAGTTTATTGAACTCATATTAGCCATACATGAAGTATTGGAAACGCAGAAAGTATATTACGACACAGCAGTGCAACTCAGTTGATGTAACAACGCTGGAATTGATAATTAACGCGTTCTCGTCTCTAGCAAGTCAGATCGCACTCTCTGCGATTACATTAAATTTTTTTGTGTATGGGAGACCATTTCTTTGATATATCATAATATCGTAGCTTATTTCGATCTTTTCGTGAGCTGTATGAAGGCTTTTAGCAACCCCTCTCTATTACTCGTTTTCGTTCCCTCTCTAACTTTCTCTCTACTTTCTTTTCAAATAGATATTTTGTTTTCAGGCACTCAAAAACTTTTATGTTATAATAAAAAATCTACTGCTTAAAATTCGGAAAATCTCTTTTTTAATGAATATTATATAGAATTTACTAATACAATATATAATATAGAATAATTAAAAATTTTTAAAATCGTTAAAATTTATAATATATTAAAACGAAGTACAATCAATCAGTTCATAAATATGGTAGTTCTAATATATTAATCTGGCGTAAA
The DNA here is from genome assembly GCA_018907045.1 of Wiebesia pumilae. Lineage (NCBI taxonomy): Eukaryota > Metazoa > Arthropoda > Insecta > Hymenoptera > Agaonidae > Wiebesia > Wiebesia pumilae. The sequence continues at coordinate 1,278,907 of JACCHZ010000151.1, forward strand.
TTTACTTTATTACTTGGTGTATTATTTACTTTAAACATATAAAAATTTCATGGTGTTTGATAGAAATAACATCTGCAAATATATGTAAAAAATACATTATTTCGTTGTATTTGAAAATTAAAAAATTTTTTTGTTAGTATCATAGGTAATTTTTACCGTAAACAACAAATATCTTATCTTACATCTTCAAAACATTTTTTGCCTTTCCGTAAATAAAAAAACATAATATGTCGACGTAACTCTTTCTGATATTTTTAGTATTTAACAAGATTTTAAGAATGAAATTAACACAATTTTTACAAATTCTTAATGAAATATCTTCAATTAAATAAAAACTTTTTACATATAAAGTAAATAAACTCTTTATTTTATATTGCAATTTGATCCAACATCATGAACGGTATTAATTTTTGCAGTATTTTACAATAATGAAATAAGGAATGAAACCAAATAATTATTGGTAACACTAGATGAATTTATTTATAAATTTTAATATACGTATTTATTAACTGATAATATGATTTTGCAAACTGACTGATTATTAAATATAGCAAATATTATATTTAAAAAATCATTGTCAAGTATTTTAATATATTTTTATTTTTTAATAAAATGTTTTTTCAAAAAAATAAAAGTACTTATGTCACTGAAAATACATGTTATATATTTGATATTTAAACAAACTTTGAATTGGTATTTCTTTTCAGATGTATTAATTAATATTAAATACTTAAAATAAAAATTTCTTTTAAATCAAACATTCAAATCAAATTATTATATACTTTGATTATCATACACTTTTTTGAGTAATAACTATTCTTCGATATGACTATTTTATTACATGTGGAAGTATAAAAAAATATTATGGCTATACTTTATACAAATATTACACGAAGATACAAATTATTATAATTTTAATTGCAGGTTCAGTTGTATTCACATTTTTTATTTGCTGGGCACCCTTTCATACACAAAGATTACTATATATCTATGGACAAAACACAGATTATTATCCCGATATGAATGAATGGCTTTATATTTTTAGTGGATGCTTATATTACTTAAGTACTGCTATGAATCCATTACTTTATAATTTTATGAGTAGTAGATATCGTACAGCTTATAAACAAATAATAAATTATCAAAAAAAGAATAAGACAGAAAAATTTAGTAAACAATAAATGGTATTTTTTAATGAGATAATAATTGTCATAAAAATATAAAACAATATTCAATATTATCTATAATTTGAAAAGTTTATGCTTAATTAATAACTAGGTTATGTTTAATTTTTGAATCCTAAATAAGCTTATTTAATTTATATATAAAACATATGTGATATTTTCATATATCATAAATATCATAATACATAATAAATTTGTATTAACAGAAGTATAAATAATTATTATTCTAAACAGATTCATCATGTATTTTATAGTTACTATTGGCAAGAACTTATAAATTAATTATTCTCATTGTTATCATTGACAATATATAAATCTTACAACTTAATTTTGGATAGTTGATTAATAACAAATATAGTAATTAATTTTAAGTTAATTATATTTTATTTTAATTAAATATTTAATTTAATAAGCTAATGAACTTTCACTTTTTCAGTATAAAAACTATAATTCCATTAATAAAAACTTAACTTACAAGATATTATTCAGAGCATTTAATATTTATAATTTTTTTAAAAAATTATGTGTATAACAATATTCAAATCTATGTATGTATATACACTCCTATTTAAGTACACTAATAATTAACACAATAAATTTTCATTTTGCTGAAAATCCAATTATTAGTATAGTTTTAAACAAGTAACAAAAATTATTATTAAAAGTTTTAAAATGCTTAGTAAATAACTGTTATAAAGAATAAGGTCTAGACCGATCATGCATATCGTATATAATACTATATATAATATTATATAATATAATATATAAGTTTTCAACATGTATATTTCAAATTCCTTTACTCAGTGTAACCAAATGATATTATCATAATAAACGTAGTTATTTACATAAATTTATTTATTAATATGATAATTTTGTGATTTTAAGTGTAAAATATCAGTAATTTATGTCATTGTCGTTTGATGTTTGTGGATGATCCAGTAAATTTATACAAAAATGCCGTAATTTTATATAAGTCAGTAAAGCAACATATATACACTTTGCTTTATATAACATTTTTTTTATTTAGCAGTATAAAAGAATTATTATTAATGATGGTTTGTGAAATGAAGGTTTCTAAGTTACGTGAATTTATTAATTTAAATTTCGTTTTTTTTTCAATATACTAAGTTTTCAAATTACGGAAGCTATAGAAAATTCTATTTTTATGCAATTAATGAAAAATATGTCATTAATTTTATATTTGCTTATATCTTATATAAAAAAATAATATAAATATTTCATAAATTTACGTTTTATATTTAATAATTAATATTTATGCTGAGTATTTTTGCTATTACACACGTATGAATGCTAAGACATTCATTTGCGTAATAAACTTATAACGATTTGTTTCCCGTTCGTAATTCGGTCTAGTGCAATTTTTATAATTTGTCTTGTTTACTTATTTCTCCTTCTGTCGGCGACGACTCTATCTCTATCCCTGGCTGTCTTGGCTCGGGTTCGTGGCAGAAGGAGAAGGCGTGATGATAAATGAGCAAAATAAGAACGGCGGATTATAATTAATTTAGCTAATTTATTAAATTAAACTTTTATTGGTTGGGAGTATTTTCTCACTTATTCGGCGGGTTATGTTCTTACACTAAACTTATATCAATTCTAGTGAAAGATTTATCCCTTTTACAGATTTCGGCGGTTTTAGTAATTGTACCGACGAGTGCTTTACAGAAATTATTATAAGTTATAACGGAGATAATTATCAAAAATCTTAATTCATTACAACGGTGAGCTTTTCATCACGAGATTGTGGCGGTGGTTCATTCCATAAAATCTAGCGAGTTATGGTGGAGAGAATCAAGCCTTTGTGTGCTCTTTTCTCTGGGTGCATCAAGCGACTACACAAGATTTTCTGGTGTGTCGATAAACTGCACTTTCCAGAGTTTCCCGGTATGTCGATAGACTACACCAGAATGCTGTGCGCTGACAGGCTGCACTTCCCGGAGTTTCCTGATGGGTTGATAGATTACACCAGGATGTCGCCCACTCATATGAATTTTTAAAGAAATTTTCATTTAACTAGAAAACATGTTTTATAATATTCTATACGAAATTAATTAGTTTGATTTTTGTGATTTAAAAATAAATTCTCTTGTTTTTGCAACTTTTATATGAATAAAAATGTTTCAGTATGTACAAAAATAAAAAAAACAGTAAAATTTAACTTTTGGTATTTTTTTATAAATCCGTTTTTAAAGTATTTTTAAAATAAATAATATATTATTGGCAAAAAATTTTTTTTGAAATTTAATTATTTTATAATTATATAAAACTTTGGATTTTGTAGTATAAGTCATTAAAAACTAAATGTAATGATAATGGCTTTTGATATTTTACATGTCAGTTTTATTCATTCGAATTTGATTGTATTACTGTACATTTAATTAGTCTGTAATTTCATTAAATTAATTTTTTTTCAAAGATTACTAAAAAGTAAATTGTAAATAATCATAATTGAGATAAATTCAATATATATGTAGAATTTCAATTATAAAGAAGTAGCTTAACAAAAATAATGGTTTTTAATATTGATAATTATTTATAAAACTTCAATCTTATTAATCGTTCTAATCTAAAAATTGAAATATTTTACAATATAAAAATTTAATTAATAATTAAAAAATTAAAAATGTAGATTTGATATATACAGATTAAATATAAATATTAAATTTTTTAATTTTTTTTGGTCACGGATTTAGTGACCAAATAAATAAACACTGCCAAATTCGACAGTTATTTATTTATTTGCAAAATGTAATAATTTTTGTAAGCTGTAATAGAATATGTAAAATCAATATTTAAGAATAGTAAAAGATATAGTGCATTATAAGTTCCAAATATTTTCCGAAAAACTTTTGAAATATAATAATTTTTCTAAATAAGATCAATTTTTAGATATATATATATATATATATATATATCGTTTAAGTATTAATAAAAACGTAAATGTAGTAAACTGTAGAGTATTAATAAAATAACCTAATTAAAAATAATTTATATTTAAAATAAAAGAATTCCTATACAACTAAATATTTTAGTTTGTTAGGTTTTAGTTTATTTGATTATATTTATTATACAATTTAGAGTATACAATGAAGCAATAAAATATTTATGTTTGTATATTATAGTACAATGTAATATTAGTCGAAGAGCCTACAATGAAATAAGCATTGCTTCGAATGCGTAAGTATATATAGATATACGTTCATTACAAACACCTATGCACGGGTAATATGCCTTAGAAATGATGGCCTGATTCAGTAATTCTCGAAGACTGAAATTTTGACAATTTCTTACAATAACTCTATCACTTTTAGATGCCTAAAAAAGCAATGACTTAAATAAAGCCACGATATTTGATACTAATATGCAAATAGCTTCGAACAATTGTGTGTGTATGTAAATCAACTTTAATTTCTCTTTTGCTAGCTAAATTTATTTTATTTGTATTATTATTAAAAACTTATAAAGATTGCTGTAATAAATATTATTATAAATACTTCATATTTCGAACTTGTTCGATTTTAATCTATTTTATTTGGTTTATGTTTTGAAAGCAAGAAGTTTATAATTTCATGCATACAGTAGTAAAATCAAAAAGTTTTCTACATAATCATGTTACATTATCATTCTAAGATGTATACGTTATTAGAATCGTTGAAATTATAAAAGAAAAAACGAAAAACAAATGAATCTATGTATTATTAAATATGAGTGTATAATATATCAATCAATGAGTCTGAAAGAAGTTCGACATAAGCAACAGTTCAAGTCTTAGAACATATGTATTATACTGTATTATGGCCTTCGAAGCGATTGATGAAATCAACGAGGCTCATCGATTCTAGTATTTGAATGAATCGCTAATGAAACTTTGCCACCTTGCAACGCAGCAACGTCGTGTTTTTTTCATAACAAGCTTCTAATTTATAGCTTCCTTTTACGCGGTAACGTAAAATATCTATGACAATTTAATTAGAAATTTTAATTTACATAACAAGCTGTAATAAATTCATTGGACTCATAGAAGAATTAAGAACGTTACAGAAAATTCATTTCCTAATAATAACATTTATATTCTATATAGATGCACAAAATATTCTTCGATTTCTCTAATTCTCTAACTCATTCGATTTTTCTATCAATCTCCTTGCTTCATTTTCACGTATTCATAATATTTGAATTCTTCTCTTTTAAATCTATCTCTAACAAATATACCATTTTCAGGTGAATATTATAGAATTATATATGAAATCTTCTGTAATTATCATTTAAGTACTTGCAAAACTTAAATTTTACACAAAACGATAAGTAATAAAGTTAAAGATTGAATGTGCAATATTGTAAAAGAAATTATTATTATATATCCTAAAACGTTTAATATATGTATATGTATACATACACCTTAGGTCACCCTTATGTTCATATGCATAAGACTGCATGTGAATTCAAATGGACGTAACACCAATTTCCTATGCGATATTTATATCTAAACTTTCTTTTATGTGTTAATATTATTAAAATATCCTATATTCAGAAAAAAGATTTTATTGACTTAGACGAATTTGTCACAAATAATCTTGTGCGACCCATATGCGTGTACGCATATGAGGGTATGTGCATTCAATGACAGACAACAATACTTCCTCTCAAATTTTTTTAACTAGATTTAGAGAATATATTGCCTATTATATTTGTTCTCATATTCTATAAGAAAATTTGTGAGAATAATAAAATTATTCATTTTATAACAATTTTTGTACATTATTAATAGTTAGCAGCGATTTTTTTTCCATTTTTAGAAGTAATTTTTTATGTCAACAGTTATCATAATAATATTTAATGAATTAATAAAAATGACTGTTACGATTTTTCAAAAATTTCATCCCCTTATGAGGATGGACTTTGAGAATGGAAATAATTATAAATCTATTATTTTATCGTTTTATGTCATGATTAACATCTATTTATAGTTTTTTAAAAACAAATAGATTTTAAAAATATTTAAATTTTGTTGCAACTCCATCGTTGTAGACTTCAGATTCTTTCACTTGCAATGTTAGCAATTGCAACACAAAATTGCAATCATCCAAATATGCGATCAATATTAAAATTAAGGGCAATTTATCCACCCAGAAAGTAGACTGTGCAATAAGTGATCAACTAATTGATGAAACCCGGAACAAAAACCAATATCACTGATATAATAAATTACATATAGAGCATTGCAACAACTATTGCAATAAAACATTTTTCAAAAAAAATTATGAGATATAAATAGAAGTAAAAGCTTTAGGACGACATTAATAAAATGTTTAAGAAGAAGACTAAGAAGAATAGTAACCAATTAACTAGTTAAGATATTCGACGTCCAATTTGGTTTGGAGAGAAGCAGTCGACGCGCCTCACTGCAGAATAAGACATCGATAAACTACTAATACACTGAACAACTCAATAAGTAAAACTATCACGCAATTATCTGTCTCTCAATAAACTTTTCAGAAAACTGAAGCATTAATTTAATTCTAAAACTGAATGAATTATTTAACCCGATCTCCGTATACGATTTCAATCGACTGTGTCCCTTAAATCGATGCAATAGACGAACTCGACCTGAACATTCGTAACATTACTAATATATAAATTATTAGTAGGTCTAAGTATATTTTATGTATTATATGCGTAATTCAGAATTAGGTTTTATCTCTTAGTAAATCTTATTGTTAATATATAAGTTATTGACTTAAAAATTTTAATATTTTTTCTAGTTAATCTAATATTATATTCCAGCAAATTACGATTATTCACTGTATTGTATTTAATAATGCTTGTGATTTATTTTTTGATGTACTATTGTATGTATCTTTGAATGATAAGCAACTATTGGATTTGAGGTTTGATGGTTGGGCACTTTTTCGTCAAGATTATGTAAAGCCACAGTTTCCAGCTGATAGGAATCTGTCATGATCACCAGGTCAATGATACAATTATTGATATAATATACTAGTATGTATATAAATATCTATATTTAGCATTTTTGTAATTGTAATTTCAAGAGTCATTTTTATTCCTAAAGAAGGTAACAGAACCTTATTTTGAATATTTTTTAAGTGAATAAATGAGAAGGTGATTGAATGTAACTAATTTATTCAAATAATTACAAGCCATCTGTAAGATCATAAATTGTTTACCTTCGAAAAGTAAAAAATCAACAAACAAAATCTATATGACATTCATAATTTATAACAATATATACAGGATATATATCATGTGGATATATAATATTCGTATTTTCATCTGTTTTATATGAAATTACTCTGAAGTTTTTAATGAAATACGTTGAAAATTATTCTGAACTATTTTTTTATTTGCGTTTTTGTAATTTTTATATCAAACATTTTCTATTGATATTTATATTAAATAAAACATTTTATCTTAATCTTCAAATTAGATATTTTAAACTAAAATGCACATGTATTACATATCGAAGATGAGATTTAAAAAGTAAGAAAAATGCTCTGGATTGAAAATGAATCGAAATACATTGTGAACTCAGATATTTCACATGCTTCATAATATATTCATACAAGTGGAAGAAGAATTCAGCTAAATCTTAGGAGTTTCATAATCAGTACCAAGTATTTTCATAGCAGAAGAAACAAAAGTACAAAAGATAGTACCTGTCGATAAACAAATAATAAATTTATATAACTAATAATAGTTATATAAATAATAATTTATGTAATATTTATATAAATCAGAAGTGTACTCGTTAATGTTCGAATTGTTTATTAAACCTATCAGTTTAAAAAACACAGATTTTGTTGAAATTATTTAATTACAAATCGGTTGAGGTGAATCACATACATATATTATTTAACAAATCATCAATATAAATCGCAGGTTTTACTGAATTTATAGAGAAATATTTTGATGAAGCTGATTATAGGCTATACTGTTGGATTACACAAAATGTTATTTTAAAAGAGAGAAAGAAGAATTAAAATGAATTATATATACCTAGAAATATGCTTAGTAGTTTAAAAGCTCAAAAAATTGAAATTTATTAGAGATTGTATTCAATGACAAACAACGATACTTCCTCTTAAATTTTTTAACTAAATTGACATAATGTATTGCCTATTAAAATTGTTTTCATATTCTGTAAGAGCAACTTGTGCGAATAATAAAATTATTCGTTTTATAATAATTTTTATACACTAGTGTAGCGTTTGCTCTTACGAGCAAAGTTATGAAAATTGTGCGCTACTAAATTATTTTGTTGTTTAAGTATTCAAGAGAAGAAATATTGAACAATGCCAATCTTAATAAAAATAAATTACTTAATATTGGTAATCATGCATTCTTAATTTCCGATACAAGTAGATCTTTAATTATTTACATAAAAAATCTTTTTCAGTGCATAAGAAAACAGTTTCAAAAAATCTTTACATATTTAAACAAAGAAAAAATTTGTAGTTGATGTCTCTAGATCGTACAATGCTTCAAAAAGTAATATACAAATTTTTGAGCATATAACGTAAGAGCTGGGTAGTATAATAAAACATTAAAAAAATGCGGTTTTTTATTTAATTAAAAATAAATATCAGAAAGTTAAATATATAATGAATTAAATTTCTAATGAATATATAGGCTGTTTTTTATCTAAATATGTCGTAATAACTTTATTTACTAACACAATATATGTAGAAGTTTTATTTGATGGCTGAATAAAAATCAGCTGCTTTCCTTTATTAGAGATCGAATCAATAAGATAACAATAATAGTTAAATCTAGAATACAATAATTTCTTTTAATTTTAAGTATTAGGAATGATGATATGATTTATATAAATATGATTAATATCGATAAAAATGATATAAAATACCTGCTGCGTCCTTAAAAGCGGAATATGCTTGGGTTTAAGTCAGTGTTATTATATGTATGCATCCGTATTTTAATAAATTTTTATTTTACGATTAGATAAACAATGACATACCAAAGAATAGTTTAATGCAAAGATTTGAAAAAAATTCAAATACATAAATTAAATTAAATACAGTTTTATATGATACAGGATGAGCTTTTATTAAGTAACAATAACACGAGTTAATTAACAAAGTAAAGTATAACTTTCCAAATGCAGGGGAAATTGTGTGTTTCATTTTGTGAAACAGATTTTTGTCCGCATGATCTTTACGCTTAAATTAATTAAATACTTTATTACAAAGTATGATAATTAAGCTATGAATACGGTACTCAAATGATCAATAATTCAATACTAAAAATGTAACAATATTAAATATTTATTAAATACAGTCTTTGAAAGCTCTAGATAATAAATGGAAAGTGTTAAATGATGTTCAATGGTTATACTGTATATTACAGTATATCATTGTCATCGATTTGTTATATCTTCAAGGAGATTTCTTTTCTTCAGCAACGTTATCACTGCTAATAACTCTCCGTTTTTGCTTATAAACGGAGACACGCCGTGAAGTTCAGCATCGTTTTCATCGGCTGCTCGTTCACTGCAGTCGGGAAAAGCCTGACCTGGCCTTGGATCTCGCCATCGTACTGTCCGACTGACTTGCCTTGCTTCTGTCGCCTTTCTAAACTAACTATTTATTATTTAACGTATAGTCGTCTCTCGAAGCTTATTATTTAAAGTGCTGCACTTCCATTGCTTTATTATATAGCTTATTAAATCCATTGCTCTATTAAATAGCAGCGCATTATTATATATACACTGCATTTTCAGGCTTTTTGGTTTCTTTCAAATTCTAGATTAAGTCTCTCTTATTTCTGTTGTATAGTTTACTTGTCATAATTTTCTTCTTTATTTTCATTTTTATTTTGGCTTATAGTATCTAACGCAATTGTAGGATTCAACTGCACGTCCGTTAAGGCTATTGAGCGTATTTTTATGTATCACTTTCTTTAGAGTTTTAAGCAACTATTTATAACTTAGAAAATATTGTTTAATGTAAATAGTTTATTTTTATATCATAAAACGTATTATTGATGAGCATAATGTTGATATGAGATTATTATAAAGAATTAAAATTGCTTATATATTGATGATTAAGTGCACGAGTACAAAGAATATAATTTTGAGCAGAAAAATGTAATCTCTGTTACATTTTAAAGTGTAAATTTATATTTAATTTATTTCAATCAGAATTAACAATCTATTATCTTCATATTTCGTTAATAAAATGCACTTATTTTAATTATTTAATTTATTTAGTAAATAATCATTTTAATATTAATTAACTTTAAATTATAGTTACTTAGTTTGAATCAAGAAGTGAAATTCTGAATAAAATAATAATAATAATAATAATAATAACAAAATATACTATAAACAGAATTAAATTTAAAAATGTTTCTATTTTAATGATATTTTTACGAGGTTTGATAAGATTTCAGCACCTTCAGTGTCAATTTTAATTTCTGAAAAATAATTTTTAACTTACTGATTATTGAAAGCACGTAAATAAAATTAGTGCCTACTTTCAATATTTTCAATCTGAATTTGTATTCTTATTAGCATGAAGCATAAAATTTTACTTTTACTCTTCAAAACAGTAATCTTTCGTAAGTTAATTAAAGTATCTAGATTATAATAATTAAGAGAATAAATATAATTTTACTAGAGCTATCATCTTATTAACGTAAAAAAAATACTTAAATCGTTTAGATAATTCATATAATTTAGTCAGTGTAAGCGCACTGATTGGTCAAAGAGTTAGAGAAACAGAAGAAAATGAATTTACCGCTGTTGTAGCTCTTGCATTTATTAATAAACAGCAAACATTGGAACAAAACGTTTTCTGTACAGGAACCCTTATTACAAAAAATCATGTTTTGACATCTGATCATTGCTTCGATTGTTCAAAAAATGATCCATACTTAGTAATTGCTGATTCATATGATTTATATCGTGGTAAAAAATATTATCCAGCTTGGTGGTTATCTTACGATCAGTGGTGTGTAACTCGAAGAATAAGAATTACAGAATCCGAGAATGATCTTGCCATAGTAAAAGTAAATGATTTTTATCATAATAATATAGTATTTATTCAATGTACTGTTTTAAATATATCAGAAAAACTAAAAATTATTAATTACATGAAAATAAAATAATACAATAAATTATATTAAAAATGTTTTCAGCTTTTCTTTCGGGTAGCTGAATATGTCACTCCAATGATTCGTTCAGAAATTTCGCGTAATAGATACTTTTTTGGACGTCAAGCAACAATAGCTGGATGGGGTTTATTAAATAATGATGTATTACCAAAAACTTTGCATGCGGTTAATGTAACAATTATATCAAATATTGAATGCAATAATGTGATTTTAAAGCTTCAACATAAAAGAATTCCAGTTCCTGCAAAATTTTTGTGTTCTAAAGCGATACCATATGTACTTACTAAACCAGTAAGTATTAATACTTTTCTATAATTATTATTAGGATTCTATAATTATTATTGAAAATCTTTTTAACTTTATAATCATTCGCTTTTTTATTATTTGTAAATTATATACTGTAAATTATATATATTGTAAACGGCATGATATCTTTCTATAAATAATTATATCTGTTAAAACTTAAATCTAAGACTAAATCATTATTATGTGTCACATATGTCAAATATGCAAAATATTTTTACCTATATATTTTAAATTAAAGATTTTATTTTATATAGTTAAAAACTAAGTACAAAACTTGGTTAACCAATTCTTTTAGTTCGTCAACTTCTTTCATTATAGAAAATATAATATCTTCTTTCCATTTAAAAATAATTTTTAAAATTAATGAAATTAAAAAAAAGTTACTGAATTTTCTTCTCCATGTATATTATAATTTTTTGTTTAGGGTGATAGTGGAAATCCACTTATAATTGATGGAATTCTTGTAGCTGTTACTAAAGGAATAATTCCGCTTTTAAATGGTCGATTTCATTCAGAAAAAGCAAATATTCATCTAACTATTCAACGATACAATCGTTTTATTGAATCACTCATATTTGATCATTGATATTGTGTGTAACAAAACAATTCTTTATCTGAAAAAGATAGTCATTGAGCTTTTATAATATACTATATTATATTTATTTTTTTAATAAACATTCAAGTTTCTATTATTGCATATTATATACTGATAGCAATTGAATTTTAAATGGTTGAAAGATCTAAGATATTTGCTTAAAGTATTGTAATTACAAACTTTATCATACAGTAAAAGATTTCGTACTTTTATCGCATTATTTAAATAAATATAATTATTGAATATAATCCTACATTAAATCTATTATCCTACCATTATCAATATATATTTTATAGATAATAATATTGTAGAAGAAAACTTTTAACGGATACTTTTCTTAGTTAATAAAGTCCTTTAATATCCGGTGCGATTATTTATTATAAAGAATTATTATTATTATTATGAATAATATTCACGTTATTAAAAGTATATTTAGCTAACTACACTGCACAGGCTAAGGCGTGTTTAGAAAATAAGAGACAAAGTGTCAGAAAATTGTCAAAAATTCCTGAACTTCCTGAACACTAATCCTTACGTGGAATCGATGATTCTCTAATTAGGTAAATTGACCTCGCATACACTTGAGGCGTATTAACTAAGCTACAGCGAGTCACAAAAGTGAATCATCTTAGTCTATCCGACGGAAAAAGCGTTTGTCTCGAAATCCAAAATACGTCGCGTTAAAAAAATTTTCCCGTTTCTTTAATACATTTAGGCATTCAATTCAATAAATGCATCTTCAGATTTTTATGTATTTGTTTACGCACACATTTACTTCTTATCCTTGGCCTTTCGCTTCAAAAAGGTAAAGACCGCTTATTCTAGTTCGATCCGTGAGAAGAAAAACCCGGTTTTGTCAGAATTATTTATTCCATAAATAAAAATTACCATTGTAAGCTATGAAATTTCTTTAATAAGTACATAATATAAAAACATGTACACAAATAATATTTATTTGTAAGTGAACATTAAACAAAATTTTCATAATTTTTTTTAAAGAATATTTATGAGTCTGAAGTTACAAGGTTGGAATCGCATTGAACATATTTAAAATTAAATTGTTCTTTCAAAAAACGATTAACAATTATTTGCTAAAATACAAAACGATAAAATATTATCTTCCTACACGATACGAACATTATTTTAAAAGCAATTTATTCAACTCACGTGCATTAATATGTATCGACACGTAATAATAAATTTTCCAGAAACATTAAACAAAACGTTTTTTCATAGTCAGACATCTTACTATAAATTAAAGACATACAAAGTTACATATCAAAAATTGGCGTAGAATTTAATGTTCAGTTCATTTACATATCCACTTTTATACATATACCAGTATGAAAGGACTACCATATATAATAATAACTTTCAAAGAGCATAGCCCAAATTTCTGTTTTATATTTAGACATTTATTTATAAGCAAAAAAATTCCAAAAAGATTTATTACAAAAATTTGCACCTAATTTGCTGTTTAAACCATTTAATTACATATGCATTCATAAACGTAAACGAATTTAGATACACCTACAATATAACGGGTGGAGATAACGGGATTTTTCGTAGATTACAATATGATTATGCAAAGCATACAATGATAAGAATTCTAAAATAATTTTGCTATTTATAAGATAAGAGGTTGTACATATTACACATACATAATACGTGGTTATACCACATTTCTAGTCAAAATAACTAGTTAAAGGTGTAAAAACATTATCTTAAACATTTACCGGTAAGTAAATATATTAATATGGTTATATTCAATGGTTCAAAATATTTCTTAAATGTTAATATTATAATTACATTACAATTGTTTAAAAATTTCCTTTTCATAAAATCGTAAGTTTTATAGATTCAAAATTACGTTGAACATGGATTATATGGTTCTTAAATGTGTGTGTGTATGTGTGTGTAAATTTATGAATATGTAAAATTTCTATTTATAATATAAAATATAATATATTAATATAGTTATATTCAATGGTTCAAAATATTTCTTAAATGTTAATATTATAATTACATTACAATTGTTTAAAAATTTCCTTTTCATAAAATCGTAAGTTTTATAGATTCAAAATTACGTTGAACATGGATTACATGGTTCTTAAATGTGTGTGTGTATGTGTGTGTAAATTTATGAATATGTAAAATTTCTATTTATAATATAAAATTATTATTACTTAATTTATTATTCGTAAGGTAAATCGAAAAAGAATGATAAAGAGACGCTTTCAATTCTTATATATAATAAAATTATTAATAAGTAATTGATAGTTAAAATATCAGAATGAAAGATAATTATTATCAATTTTAATCAGTCGATATTACCAATAGTTATTATTATTGATAATTAAATATCAAATAGAACGATCGGAGACGATCGTTTCTGTGCAAATTTTTGTAATAAATCTTTTTATACTACTAGTTTATACGCCAGGAGCATGTGAATATTTGTTCTACATGAAAAATGAAAATACTTACACGGATCTTAGTGAATAGATAAGTAAAGTGTTCTATCATTCTAAAATGATAAAATTTTAGAATGGTGGATAGACTTAGAGAAGCAAAAAAATATTAAAAATTAATGGAAACGCTGCTTTTGAGTTTGTATGTACTAGATTTATTTTTGGAGTTAAATGGTAAAATTTAGATCTTTTATATACAGGTTATTAAGAATAAAAGAAAAAGTGAAAAAGATAACTTATAATTCATATACACATATATATTATATTTAATTTAGATACTTGTTAATTTTCAAAGTGCAGGTGTTGTTAATTAATGAATATAATGTTACACTTTGTGTATGGTTATGAATTCGAATTAAGTTTCAAATGTATGTTTAAAAAAACGATGTTGTCACAGTACAAAATCTTTGAGTTTCAAAAGCGATTCGTTAAAATTATTTATAACCAATAATATATTTTAAGAGCCAAAATTTAATTTTTTCTACGCCACCGAATTTTCTTTTAGTGCTAATATAAAATTTCAAAACTTTATCATTATCACATAGAACTATTAAAAAAGTATGCATTATAAAGCTTTTTGTACTTTTACTAATGTAACAAGTATAAAACATCAAGGAAACGATTTTAAAAATAGATTAGACTAATTTTATTAGATTATTTGGTTTATGAAACCAGCAAGTTGACACTTTTATAGAGACGATTATTTACTAGCAGAAGAAGGTGAAAAAAGACTTTCTGAATCGAAAAATTATTCATCATAATAATAAAATTGTAAGAAAAAGTATACAAAGATTCCAATTAGAGAAAGTGAGAGTTAGTCGGATTCGAAAAAGCAGAAAGAATATTTTTTATGTTAAACTTCTCTATAAAGGCAAAAATAGCGTGTACCAGTTTCTAAGTCCAATACAACTGGAAGAAAACGTGATGAAAAAGCGATAATATTATTAACTGATATCCTAGAAGGACAGAATTATAATAATTATTTATGAATTTTTATACGTTACTAACGTTTCCAATAACCTTTAACCTTTCTAAAAATCATAAAAAATATAAAAAATAAAAAACTATGCTAACTCAGTATTTTCTTTTATTTTTCTTAGGATTTTTATTTATAAATAATATATGTACCAATAAAATTCTAATAAATATAAATCGTAAGTTTTCTTACGTATAAAGTAATATTCTTTATCAAGTGTGTTGGTTTAATTGCGTATTTTAAAATGTATTTATTCGCAGTCATGATTTTGGATATACATAGATTAAATAAAAATATCAAATTTATCAAATTTAGAAAAGTATCACTAAAATGAGAAAATTAACAAAACACTGTAATTACTATTACATATGGTATACAGTACGATTTTATTAAAGTTTTTGCTTCTTCAATTTAACTTGTTTTCTAATAATTTTTTTTATGTATGACTTAAGCTGAATTTTTCTATTACACCAATCCAAGGGGCAGCATCACCTCGGATTATATACGTAGATGGAAAAATAATTGAATCGCGGTTTTAGAATTAAAATAATACTGCAGTTTATTGAAATTCGCGAGAAAGAAATAAATAGGCGATAGTTTTACTTATTGATGGTTGGTTAACATTTTATCGCATTACTTACTTCTCAGATTGATGAGTTCTCCTTAGTTTCAGTATTGGTCGTACATTTGGGCGATTAGAAATTTTTGTGTTGCAACTGCTAACGTTGCTGGTAACGCATTTATACCAAAAATATGTGGATTCGATGATTATTGCGTCAAATATCCGAAAGGCTACTTAGTCGACGTACGTAACACATTTAATAGTTTTCAAGTATTATAGATTCTGCAAATAAATAATAAGTATACCAACGCAAAATTTAATAATTACTTAATTCATTATTTCGTTGTTCCTCTCCTTAATGATAATGAATACATAAAATACCATATTACATTTTTCATATCTTTAGATACAATGGCATAAATTATAATGATTAAATACCAACAAGAGAATAAGAGCGTAGTACGACTGTGAAATAATAGTATAACTGAAACCTTTATTGACTCAATTAGTAAGTTTGGTAGTATTAATAAGCACTCACTGAAATTATTTATGCTGCATTATCCCTCAATATTAACTGTTGGAGAATAGCTAATAGCCCAATATTAGCAATAAAACCTTAACTAAAAAAATAAATAGAAAGAGAGAGAATGAAGAAAGTTAGAAGAGAAAATAAATACAGTAATCAGCTACAAAAAAACTCATATTCAATTATGCAACCCCCACCCTATTTCATTATATTACCAACGCGTATTGTCAAATTTTTAATAATCGAAAATGTGTTAATACTTAAAAATTTGAAGGAAAAAAATTAAATATAACATTGTTTATACATTATAAATTTAAAGTATAACCATACTGCACCTTTAAGAAGAATTCTTGTGAAATACGAATTTCACGTTTTCAATTTTCTTGGGCGTGAAATATTATTTAATAATATTTCAATACACGTGATTCTTATTATAAAGAATATTTTATTAGAAGGAAATAGAATTACATATGAAATAAAGTCAAAAAGGTTTGTATCTAATATTAAGAATGTTTACAAAATGAGATTATAATAGAACACTTGTTTAGAACTACATATAACACTTGTTTAACATTATGTAAACAATATAATAAATAAGACTAAATATATTTGATTTTTTATATGATATATTAATCTGTGGAAGTAATGTACAAATTGCATAATACTTAAACATATGTGTAAATTTTAAAAATTAAAAGACATTTTTATTTAACATATCATTCTATTATTCTGGTACTATATCTTATTATAATAATAATCACTATTATTATAAAATGTTCAGAAAACAAAAAATAAAACATAATTATAAAATGCATTTGAAATATTTCCATATATATTATATATTTAATGACTTTTTTTATCATGTACGATAAGTTTAAAAAGTTTAATTAATGTTACCGATTAGCTATTAAATAATGCATTTTAGTTTTATCAATATTGTAAATATGAAAGTAAAATAATTTTTTATGATTCGTTTTTTAGTCGTTTCTTATTCAATGCTGTCGTATTATTTTCTTCGCTTTTTGATTTTGTTCCCCTGCTTCGTATAGCTTTATATCCGCATGTATAAATGAGCGTTGCGACTTACTTTTATGAACTTTTTCCCTTCACAATATATTAAATTCTCTGACATTTTCCGATATCGACATATTAGATTGGTAATCATTTCCTTCGTTTAATATGTTCGATTTTAACCTATTATTAATTTTTTTGCTAATGAAGTTTTCTGAGCAATTATATTCTGAATGCACACTTCTTGCATTTATACTGCCCTATTTTTTTCGGAAATCAACTTTCAAACGAAAAGAAAATTTTAAATTTATTAAATAAAGAATATTTAAAAAAAAAATAACTTGAAATGTAAAGAAAAATCAACAAAGTTGATTTTCTTTGATTTCGGGTATTTCTCCGCGGCTTCCATCTGCTTCTTGTACATTGTATTTTTACCTTTTATTTCGCATTATTTGATGTCTATTACGTTTAATTTCTTTTTCTTATCATTTTTACTATCACATCAAGTTTGAATGCTTTATTTTATGTTATTTTATTTATTTCATGTAATTCGGATTTCATGAATTTGAGATTATATGATGATTTATCAAAGGGTATTTGTATATAAATTCATCTATAATTACCTTGGTCGATAGTCTCTGTTCCTGAGTCATCTATTTCTTTTATGTTAGAAGTTTGATGCATATTTTGGTATCCATATTTCATGTATTTCATGGTTTTGCAACCATGTATTTGCAGCTGGTACCTCCTCTCATATTTTGCCTTTTTTACGTACATATTCAAATTTGCACTTACTCTCACTCAGTTTAATTTTTGACTTATGTATTCGAGCCTTATCTTAATTTCCGCGTATTGATCGATTATGTTGAATCTAAATCATTCATTGTCCTTCTTTAATATTTTCTCTTATCCTTAATGCGTAAGTTTTTATTTTTATTCCCCTCTTTATCCAAGAGTTTGTACACGGTAAGGCGAGAATGTTTCGTATTATCTTGTCCTTCTTTGATTATAAGATAGCGAAATAGTGCGTCTGCATTACTATTTTGTTTTCCCGATTTATACGTAATGTTAAAATGATAACCGCGTAATGCTTTCAGTATGTTACATTTAAAATCCAATCTTTTATTAATATAATGTTTTGGTGGTATAAAGTTAGTAAAACTTGTAAACTTTCTTCCATATAAATCACGTCGACATCGCTTTTTTATGAACACTATACTAGTAGCTTCTTGTCATATGCTTGATAATGCAATTTGCTGTTTCTTAAGTATCACGACGCGTAGCTGCATGATTTGCTTTTTTCCTTTGGCTCCAGATTTCTTCTATTGCGTAATTCAATGAGTTTGTTACCACAATAAACGAAAGAATTATACCTAAGAATTGTTCCACTTTTTTATATAGTCGATGTTGGATATTTTTTACAGCTTCTATTTTTGTTGAATCCATGTTGATGTTATTTTCACCTACTAGTGTCCCAATACTTTTATCTTGTATTTTTAAAATTGATATTTCCTTGGTTTGTTGATTAAGATTGCTTGTGATAATTTTATCAGTAGTTTTTCTAATTGAAATAAGTGTTCTTTAATTATTTCAAAAAACACCATAATATTATCCAAATAGCCTTTTATTTTCTTTCAAAGAAGGTCCGCTAGATCGAGCTTCATGACTCTCATACACGTCATGGAGGACACTTCAGTCTCATGATTATTATTTTATATTAGAAACATCTCCTGCATCCTAATGAAGCTGTGAGGTATACCAAGTCTAGATCCATTTCTACTTGAAAATTTCATTTTCAAGACCGTGATAATTATTATATAATTATAGGCTTTTAGTTTTTCTATGATACCATAGTGAAGAATAAAGAGTGGAAACTGCCCAATATTATTTCATTTGTTTCAAATCTATTAAGAGTCTCCATTTCTTGTTTCTATCTGGATATTTCGGAACTATCCACGTTGATTAGCTCTACGGTAATGTCGGTGGTTTTATTATTCGAGCTTCTTTTACTTTGCATATTTTTTTGTCTAATTGTTCTTCCAGAGCCGGTGGATATCTGATTTGTTTAGTTTTAATTTACTTTTATTTTTTATTCTAATTTTGGTCGGTATTAAATTTGTCACTAGTATCGGTTTTCCTTGTCCGAACCAATCTGTATATTACTTGATGAGTGCATGTATCACTTCTTTTTCATTCGCTGTTGCTATCTTCTAAGTCAATAAGTTTAATTACTTCATTATCTCTTTCTTCTCTTTGTTCATGGTTATTATTTAATAATTTTTTTAGTTTTAATATTTTATCGTGTTGTTTTCGCCTGTGCTTAGCATTTTGTATATTTTTTGCATTTGATGGTTCTGTGTTGAATAGATGTCGTATATTTATAATATTATTTTTCTTCTTTTGTAGTTTTCTTCTTTTAGTAAACACCTGGAGGACTTCAACTACCCTTAGCGACCGATAGTCAAAAAATTATTTAGGTTGTCTAGAGCACCTACAGGTTACACTGGTGTAGCCAGAGATCGACGCTCCCCAATTGTCCTGATCTGTGCTTTTCCACTCTTTTTATACACTTGAAGAGGGTCCCCTCAATGCTCCTCAAATTAGCCCTTACAATGCCTCGGCATGTCAGCAGCTGTGACGATGCGAACAGATAGTGCTTATTCGGCTTCTCACTGCTCCTCGAGTTTGGTTGCAAGGACTTGTCTAGCTCGTAGCAAGTCTCCCTTCCACAGTCTCCTCAGCCTCTTTTAATGCGCGGCACACCCTTCGACACTAACATACTTATAATTGTTCCTACACTCTTAGGTAACCAGATGCCTACGCGTACACACAATCATACAATATGCATTCTCAATTGTGCAATTACTTTTAATAATAGAAATATTATTAATTATAAAATTTATTGAAGAAATAGAAATATTATTAATTTCACAAAACAAAAGTATTTCTATAAATAAGAATAATTACAACAACATAGAAGCGTCTCTGTTAATTTTAATATTTATTATAATAATAATTAATAATATGTGTGTATATATATATACGAATATATAAATATATCATCACTATTTATAAACAATTGTATCTCATTAATTAAGTGAAGCGACTATAATATAAATATCGGTAGTATTATTAAAATAAACACCATAATTATTATTATTATTTTACATATTTTTTTATCATGTATTTATTATCTTTAATACATTCAAAAAAGGAAAAGAAATAAATAATAATAATAGTGATAATAATGGCAATAACAATAATGAAAAATATAATGTTAGTAGAAAATAATAATAATAATAATATTAATGATATTTTTAATAGCAAAAATGGTAATCTTAATAGTAATAATTTCAACAAAAATTGAAAATATTTATTGTAAATAAAATGTATTATTAATGTAACCAATATTATTAAAAGACAGGCTAAATATTAACAAATTAATAAAATAAAAATTATATAACTATGTAAGTCTAACTTATGAACTAAACCTAATAAATAACTAAATGATTAGAAATCTAAACATTTATTTATTTAAAAAAAATTGAAAAATGTATACTGGTTATAAAGACTTTTCTTCCGTGCTAAAAAATAGGTCTTGTTTGTTTAAATAAATATAACGCCAAATTCTTGAAATAATCTTATAATATATTTTATTTTGATAATAAAAGTGTTTACAAACTAAAATTTAACTCGAAGAATTTTACATAAAAATTTTTAATGCGATTTTGCAAAGTAATCTTACAGCGTGCTTTATTTCTATTTAGACGAAGGGATACTTACAAAACAACGATATAAAAGTTCATAAGGACTTTAATGAGACTTACAATTATCCACTTATATGTCTATTTTCTGTTTCAATTTTTAATCGCGAAGCTCGCGGTAGCGTCGGCGGTTTTTCGGGGTGCCGCCGAAGCTTGACGCTCTAGTCCGATACCGCTTACTCTTACAACATAAATACTTAAATGTCTATTGCTGCAAAGTCGCACTACAAAACTGCATTTAACGCTCACATTCTTCCACACTCAAAGTCTCTGTGCACACGTGCTTTGTCTATTTTTCAGCAACAGATTCTCCGTCGGATAGTTTTTCGTTAAAGGGGATTGATTTCATACTTCCACTTTCTTCTCTTTGAAATCTCTTCCTATGCAGTTACGGCCCTCAAGACTTCATCTATCTTTTGGCCCATTGCATTTTTCCAAATATAATTGCGGTTACTAGACAAACATCTAGTCAAGCATTGTGTTTTCCTTCAAGTATTTTCAAACATGACTGTGGTTACTAGGCAAAACGTTTGGTCGCACATTGTGTTTTCCTTGAAATCCTTTCCTATGCGATTACGGCACTCCAGTCTTCTGATGGCCTATTGCATTTTCCAAAATCTTCCACACTCAAAACCTTTGTGCATACGTGCTTTGTCTATTTTTTAGCGACGGATTCCTACGTTGCATAGTTTTTCGTTAAAGAGGATTGACCCCATACTTCCACTTTCTCCTCTTTGAAATCCTTTTCTATGCAATTCCGGCACTCCAGACTCCTGGTGGATCATTACTTTTTCCAAACATAATTGCTAGACAAAATTCCAAACATAACTAGACAATATTTCTAGTCGCATATTGTGTTTTTTTTCCTCTAAGGATTTTTCAAACATAATTTCGGATACTAGATAAACTATCTAATCTCTCATTGTTTTTTTTTTCTTGAAGTATTGTCCAATCATACTTACGATTACTAAACAAAACGTCTAGTTGTCCATTATGTTTTCCTCCAATATTATTCCATATATATTATAATATATAATATAATTTAATTTAACATTCAATTTTTTCTTAGTGTTAGTAAAATTACTAGAATTTGTATATAATTTTAATATAAACTTCTATAGAAGGTTATGAGCAAATGTATACCGCTTAGGTACATATATGAGTAAGAATATTCTGACGAAGAAACGCTGCAATATCTAACAAGAGTTGCATTATTTATTTGCTTCATTCGTCGAAGAATTTAGTAACTTTTTTCGACGTAAAACTTTTAGTAAAATTTCGAAACACATTCATAATCAAGAATTTGTTGCGAAAACTCAAACTCCATGTGTACTTCTTGTCAATTCACCTACATTGACTAAACCAGAACTACGAGTAATATTTTATCTTTAAATGATTAACGAATACAATTTATTTCATTGTTCATTGCTAAAAAATATGTTTTGTTTAAACTTATAATTTTGTAGCTTGTAATATTTATTAATACAAAAACACAAGTTCTTAATATATTCATTTTTCAAATTCTCTTTAGTTAATAAAAAAACCCTAATTACATATTAGAAACTGTACTATATACAAATAAAAAAATTGTAATATTATATTTTAATAAATAAATTTGTTTTTCAAATTTCATTAAATTTAATTATATATTAATTTTTAATGCTCATACTTACATTTATATGATACTATAAATATTGCTTCCTTTTTGGCTCAGGAAAAATATATTTAAAAAATGAAATACCACCTGAATAATAATTATCTAAAAATATTTAAAAAATAATTTATTCTTTTATGTATTTTAAATTTTTATTAGGATAGTTTGAAAATTCAAACAATTTTTACATATGTAATTAACTTGATTTCTAATAATTAACGTATACTTTTTATAATGAATAATTTTTTATAATGAATTATTATAGCATAAAATATATTAAGCGAGGTAAATAAATTTCAAAAAAGAATTATGAATTTTATGTGAAAATTAAGAATAATGTATATACAATGCTTATTGGCATATAAATAACAAATAATTTTGAAACGAATAAATTTAATAATAAAAAAAATTAATAAGTGATTTTTGTTTGCTATGTATGTACATGCATAAAAAAGTCAAATAAAAATTTCTGAGTTAAAGCCTTCGTTGATTGTAAAAAAGTATTTAATAACCTAATACTAACATAAGTAATACTTATATTTTATAAAAAGTATTGTAACACGGTATATGTTACGTGAAGTAGTAAATTGCCGAGTTAATTGACGAACATATATATATATATATATGTACACGTATGTAATATTACAATATAAAATTTACACATAATCAATTTACTATTACACTGGCCTTACTTTTCATTAAAATTGCATCGATTCTAAATATAAATACATTATAAGTTTTTTATTTCATGTTGTTTATATAATTTTTACTGATTCTTTATTATTGCTAACATGTTCTAATTCAATATTATCATATTCTATAGGTCCATTATCATAATATGCATAATCGTAATCATTTTTTTTTGTTAATTTAGAACGAGTGGTAGTTTCATCAATGAATTTCATTGTTGTAGAATATCGCTTCGCTGATTTATTTTGATAATACGTTGATTTTTGTTGTGTGACTTGATTTTGAGGTGCGTGTGTATTAAAATTATTCGGATTATAAGTCGTTGGAGAAGCAGCTAGCCTAAAATATTTTTTAAAAATCATATTACTAGATCTAAAAATTTCATGAATACATACGTGTAAAAAAGAAAAATAAATTAAAATCTGTAATTAGTTTACAAATAAATTATTTTATATATACCTTGGTGTAGGGGTTGTCAATCTAAAATTTTCTGCAAGATGGTTTACACTGGAAGGACTAAATCCAAGCCCAATTGAAGATTTTCTAAAATCATAATTTTTAGTGCTAGTTTCATAATTTTGATAGTTTTTTTTATGAGTATTTGTTTTGAAGACTTTAGTAGAATCCATTTCAGTATAATGCGTAGATTTTGTCGTCAATTTATCGTAGAATTGTCTGTTGTTTACGAACTTCTTCGTTGAAGGAGTATAGGTTGTTGGTACAAAGGTATTAGCTACATAAGCATTCGAATTGTAGTTATTATTATTGTTGTTGTTGTAATTCTCAAAATTATTTAAAGAGCTTGTTAATAAAATATAAGATGAAGTATTTGTTTTATGGACATTATTATAATTATAATTATTTATATTATTATTGTTATTATGATTGTCATTGTTATTTTTATTGCTGTAATTATTATCATAATTACTGTAAGTTTTTTGTTTATAATCATTACCATGATTATTTAAGATAAGTTGTTTTGTAGTTGAAGGCGTTCCTTGACTAAATTGAACGGAGTAACTCTGCGATTCAGTGTAATGAGTAGTAGCAATAGTTGTTGGCTTTGCGGTAGTTTCAAATCGATTAAAATTATTAAAATTATTCTGAGAGCTAGATTTTGCTGTTGTTGTCTGATAATTTGTGTACGTATCTTGTAAATTAGCAGTAGACTTTGCACTTGTAATTGAGAATTTTGTCGTTGGATTTAGTGTAGATATTACTTGGTTAGATTTTAATGTAGTAAAAGATTGGGTAGAAGGACGTAGACCTGTAGGATGGACATAGTTTTGACTGATAGATTTTTCAATATAGTAATTTGACGTTGATACAGGTACAATAGTTGTTGATTTAGTTACATAATTATTTGTAAAACCATTATTAGCAGATTTACGACTTATCTTTCTTAGATTAATTTTTTTTTCTGGTTCCTGATTCTTTTGTAAAATACTTTCGGTTTCAGTATTAGGATGTTTCTGATTTCTTGATGCATATTGATTATTATTATCATTAGATCGCACTTTATTCTTTTTAGACGCTTCAGATTCTTTATAATTATTTGAATTATAAGAATTTAGTGGTGATCGAATTAGATCATTAGACTCACTGCGTTGTAAGTGATCTTGTGGTTCAAAATCATTTCGAATACTGTCATAATGAAGTGATTCTAATCCCGAACCAATTCTATATAAATCAAAATTGTCACTTGCATAATATAGAGTAGCTGCTTCACAGTCAACATCGTACCAATCTGCGCATGTTTGACTTTCTTGATCAAAAGCCGTGTCATTTGGACAAAGAAACCTATAAAAATTTATTAAATTTATTATACTAAATTATAAATAAAAAAATCATTTTTGTAAAACAATGTGCAATATTTTTCTAATTTATTAAACTGCGTTGTTTTTTTTAGAATTCATATTAATTAAAATAATTTTTCGTTCAAACATTTAAAAGTTTATGACCAGTATCTGTAAGTAGTACTATATTAAAACAATTTTCAATCAAAATATTTTTATTAATAGAATAATTGATAAATAAAAAATTTTAAAATAGATTGAATAGTTCACCTATAATCCTGTATAGTTCCAGCAACTGATACACAAACGTGAAAAAGTTGACAATCTGTTTCAGGATCTGCGTAGTAACTTCCAACGATTTTATTGCGACATGTGAAAGATGTCTGCGGCATGTATTGTTGTGAATATCGTGGAGGCGGCCGCTGAAGACCAAACACATAGTTCCATATTACCACTAAAACATAAAATTAAGTATACAATCCATGTTTTACAAGATAATCTAACTCTTATTTCTTATTGCTTAATTTTTTCTTAATTATTTTAATAAAAAATTTACAATAAAACAAGACAAAAATTTTCAAAATGATATAAAATTTGATTTTATAGGAATATATATATGGAAAAACAACAAATAAAAATTTATTATCAAATTTATAAAGAATATATTTCATGATTGTTATTTATCAAATACATCTTTATAATTATTAATATTTAATATAACAATGAACAGTGATTAAAAAGTAAAAAATATATCATCCTTTAACTACTTTTAGTTTGTATAAATAATATTTTTTCGTATAAAGTGAAATCATCACTTTTATAAAATTTGATCACTTTTTGACGTGCATAATTGTAGGTAAAAGAAAAAATTAAATTTGTTATTAGACTAAAAAACCATGACTACATAAAATTATATTATATTATTTTTACAAATGAAAACTTTTAACATCAAATAATTTGAGCATTACCTATTATATTGATGATAAGTTTGCATAGCTCTTGCATTTAATTGTAAATACTTTAATGCAAAGATTTGATTTTTGTTATCATCATTTAGAAATATGCAACGAAGAGAGTAAGAAAAACTTGAATAATGTGTAGCTACAGAATTTAAACACAACTAGATCCGTTTAAAAGCTAACATAAAACGCATCTAAAAAGCATCAGAAAAAAATATTAATATTAATTCTGAAGAGTTAAAAAGTTTGGAGTAACCTCAATTTAGAATTAATAGATTAAAAGTAAATTGGATAAGAAACTTTTAACTACTATACTAAAAATAATAAGATATTAAACGCGTTTTTCTTTAAAGTAAATTTTTAGTTGGTTTTTAGTATAGCAAAAATGCACCTAATGTATTTTACTTAAAATTTACAATAATCTAATGCTTAGAAATTTATTTTCTAGAATGTAACGTACACCTAACAGATAAAAATTATTCCCAAGGAAGACCTTAAAAAAGCAGTTAAAAACAATCAAATCCCCCACCTGTCGCAATGGATTGATTCCCTATGAGCTGCCGATTACGATACATTTCTTTCTTAGAGTTGTTCTCGTATCATATTCGAATCCTAAAATAGGATAGTACGCTACGTTACATACGTGACAAAAGCTAGTATATTTTTAAACCGTTCAAAACTTATTTAAATTTCTCGTTAACACCTCATTAAAAATTCAGAATAATTTATTAAAATACCTTATATCTTTTTTTAGCTAATATAAAAAATAATAGAACAAAAAGGAAATGAATAACTTACATTTTTTCTTCTGAGTTCAAAATATCCTCTTAATTATTAAATGTTTCATAATATCTTTGCTTTATATCTCTAGCTTTTTTAAAATTTCAGTTTATATTTCGTTGAAAAATTGTTGTATAATTAAAAATATTTCACGAAAATTCTTAAAAGTTAATTTTCTACAAACTTGTCTTTTACTTCAAAATAGTCTAATACACACATAAAACTGGCAGCTTTACCTCTAGTAAACTCTAAATGACAAAATTGAAAATATGACAATGATTTACATAATAAAAAAATCAATTAAATATAATTAAAAAACATTTTATAAATTGGTCTAAATTATACTTAGATTCAACAGACTTAGTATCGCTAATATAAAATAAAAATAAAAATTTTTATTTAATTTAAAATTCTAAACTTTCAAAAATCAATAATACTATAAATTCAAAAATACTATAAATCTTTCTCACTAATTAAAAATATAATATATCAATATATAAACTACTTAACAGACTTCTTTTATTATTATTATTTTGTATATAAATTATTTAGATAAAAAAGGCAATAAAATTCTTAAGGGCTTCAAATAGCATTCATAAAATAAGATTATTTATCATATAATTGAATTTTTTCGTACAAAAAAACTATATGAAGTTAATTAAAATTTTTAGTTAATTAAGTTAAAATGGTTAGTCTTTTATAAGATTCAGATTATATAAATGAATAAAATATATAAACATGTATAAATGAAAATAAAAATACAAAACATAAATAATAAGAAAAATAATACCTTGACATGTAGTAAATTAATTATAGTAAAAAATAGCAGACTACAATGAATTATGCAATTATTAAATTACGTAATAACATTATTTAAAATTTTGTTCAAATGATTATTTGAATAATAATTTAAGATCATGGGAATACCAATCTATCTGATTATTTAGAATTTACTACAATTATAACATTTATTTTAGAATTCTCGTTTTTAAATAACGCAATACAAAATAATAAATACAGTATACATAATAATATTATATAATAATAATAATTTTTAAAAATTAAAAAATTCTTCAGAATCTGAAAAATTAACTATTTAAATAAATAATTTTCTTAAGCCTTAATTTTTAATTCGAATAATATTAATTAATTGGTTGTTTTTTAAATAACAAAATAAAATAGTACTTGGAAAAAACTTAAGTTTGATAGAAAAAAATTACAGTGATAAGTGTATAATTTCATATGAATTTCTAAATTAGGTATTATACATAACTAACAAAATATTAAATTTATACTTTACATATTTGAATTAAAAAAATGCTTTATTATTTAATCTCTAAAGGGACACCATATTCTGATATATATATCGATAACTTAAAAAATGTTGAAAAACATTTTTCTTTTGTTGTTTTCTGAGATAAATAGCTTTATTATAAGATATGTTAAGTTATAGAAACCGACTAATTGCTGTATATTTTGTTACGTAGAATATAGAATCTCAATTAGAGTAGAGACATTATGTAATAATTATATAGAATATAAATTTTTAAATGTTTTAATTATTGAATCTTTAAATATTTTTACATAATGTAAGTTTAACATTTAATGTAAATGCTAGTATGTATTCAAATATCCTTCTTCAACGATACAATATGCTTATTATGTTGTATTAAATTAAACTAAATTCTCGTATTTCAAGTATTTCAATTTTATTTTGTACTACATACTATCTTAAATTATAAGAATTTCAATATTATTTTATTTAATGATTTTATCAACATATCTGCTGTTGAACAATTTTTAAAATTCATGATTTGCTTCTAATTAAGTTCTTGAAGGAAATAAAATTTTGTGTCAATATGTTTCGTTCAAATAATGAATTTTTTTATTAATAGTCAATAAAAAAGCATTTATTGATTTTATGTATAATAGATACTATTTCACATATGTTACGAAAAAGCCTTATCAATTTTTAAATTTGCCATTTGTCAAAATTACACATAGTTTTGTGTTTAATGACAAGTATGATAATGTTCCGATGAACAGTTGATATTTCTCACTGTTTTCCATGATAAATTGATTTTGTTTATTTTTTAAATATTCTATGTGGAATGGAATATTCAAAATTGTTCACTTCCTCTGAACAAAATTTATATGAAGTATGTGAATATATTTTGACTATTTAATAGAGTAATAGCTCTTACTATTCTCTTTATTGCTATAACAAGATATTTTTTAAATTTTCAAAGAATTATTAAATGAAATCTTTTTTTTAATGACGTTGCTATTACATAAAAAATTATTAAATGAAAACTTTTTTTAATGACGTTGCTATTTCACGAATTGACTTCATTTTTTCTTAATGCAGTTAGAAAATTCTCAAAGTATATTTGTATTGTATCATAAAAATTGTTTCTTTTACTGCTGCTTTTACATAAAAATATAAGATATATATAATATATATATATATAATAAAATATATAAAAAATATATAAAAACTTTGTAAAATTTTTACTTTTCTAAGAATATTATTAAGTGTTTCGTTCTACGTTTTTGCAACTTATGTAATTTCATAAAACTCGTTTTTAATTTACAAATCATATTTTATTTCCCTGGCAATTTATATTCTTCTGAATCGCATATATAAATTTTTTAAGAATGGTGCTTTTCCCTTACAATGTCTTTTTAATAAATTGGTACTACCTGCTGTAGATAAAAGTATTTTAAATATTGTATGCTTTAGGAATGGTGCAATTAACCTGCTATAATTAACCTTATGCCTGTCATTATTCTTTCAATTTTTTCTTCGCTGTAAAAACCTATTTTTAGATAAAAAATTCCCTTTGTTTTGGCAATGGTCCTAGTTTCCAAACATAATTATTCAATAAAGATTTTATGATTCATAGTTTCTTTCCACATTCTGCCGTCGTACTTTTTTATGGTTCTAGAATCTTCACTTGAATTTTTAGCCAGTTTGAAAATTTCATATACGGATCTGGTGGGACTTGCTTATTTAATTGTTTAGATACGTTGGATCATACGTTTCAATGTTGACACTTTTCGATTCGTTACCTGTTAATACTTGAGAAACACTTTTATTATTTAATTTTCTGTAGGATTCTTCATCAGTTTTTTGATTTCGTAAAGTCTTCATTGTTTGATAAAATTATATTTGGTTTTTATTCAATATAAATTAAAAAATTATGTTTCTTTTGCTAAAAAGAATCTTAGTTAATACGAATAAAATAAATTTATTAATAATAATGTAAGAGTAAATTTTATAATGTTCAACAAAAAATATCTGCATCCACGATCACTTACAAAAACTGATGTAAAAATAAAGACATAGACTAGAGGAATGGTGTGCATTATAACGGTAAATAATTTATTACATAAAATAAAATAATAGAATATACAAACTACAAATTTGTATAAATAATTTTAAATCAGTGACATTGACATTTATTAATGTGAAAATAATACAATAATAAAAAATAGCTTTATTCATACAAACTTATGATATATAGAAAGATAATTTGTAATAATTTGTTTTTAAATAGAAATAATATTTGTCTTTTCAAAATATCTTATTTGTAACTTCTTTATAAATTTCTATTTTATTTAACTAAAATTCATATATTTATTAATTCTTAAAAATATTATTATTTTTTCTATTCGAAAAACTAAATATTTAATAAATATTATTTTATATAAAAATATTATATTTATAGACACTACAACATAAACGATTTTAAGTGTTCAAATTCTTGAACTTTTGTTTTAATACGTCATTTTTTATAATTTTCATTAAATCATAGTTTATAAGTAGTTTATGAATTAAGAAAATAATACTGGATAGAGAAGACAACGGTCAATCATTTAAGCAGGTCTCAGTAAGTAAAATATAAAATACCTTATTCAATCAAATTTTCCCCACAACCAACCTTAAATCAAATTTAGCTAATTATAAAAAACCTTGTCATAAACTTCTAACACAAAGTGCATGAATTAGTATCATATATTTATTTATTGGTAATAATTAGTACCATCATTTATCGCTTAGAAATTTATTTTTAACATATTTGTAATCCAATTAATTATCGGAATATATATTTTGAAACTAGTCATGATTACAACAAAACATATTGGACAATTTATAAATAACTCTATTCATGAATCAAGAGCCAATTCAAGTTACAAAACTAAAAAGAAAAACAAACAAAAATACACGTTTAAATTTTTGCTTCAATTCGTCAAAAACATTTTTTTCTCGATATTAAAAGACTTGACATTATTTACTTGACTGTAAAGTACATGTGTTAATGTTTTTCTATCAGCAGGCAAAGTGTCCATCAGATTTGAAATCTTTACAAGAAATATAGATTAAACAGTTTCATATTGAAACCATGTTTTGTTTTATTTAATGCAAATAATTTGGTTTAGAGTGGTAGTAGTTATCACAAAACGCCTATTTTAGAGACGCCATACTTAATTACTCGTCACTAATTCAAATATAATATAAGAATAATAATGTAATAAGAATAATGAAAGAAAATATGATGCAGCAGCTTTGAAAACGCATTCCGAAAAAGCGGAGTTTTAATTGACCTTTACCTCTAAACGTATTATCATCAATGGATGTTTTACTATTTCTTTACATATATTTTATGATTAAACACAAATCTCTTGACTATATATTATTATATTATATTATAAAAATATTTTATTAAAAAATTTATTTTGGAATTTTATTGAAAATACAAATATTATAAAATACGTAGTTAAATTAAAATTACGCATCAATTTCATTTTTTATAATGTGAAAATAAATGTCAAGATTAATAAATCTATCCATTAATCTATTATATAATTCTATATTTATAAAAAAATACCATTTTTAAGTCGCGTTAATAAGCAATTAAAAAAGCACTGTCAGTTATACACATTTAGCTTTAACAGAAAAATATTTGATAAGGCTTCTGTTTAAAAACGTAATTGGAATATTTCGATAAGATAATCTGTAATCATATTCCACAAGGAACCCAACCATTAATCTTTTTCAATTTGTATGTAATCAATACATGTTACTTAAACTTATATTACTCTACATTTAAAGATTTTCAATAACTACATAAGAATTATATTCTATATTATATAGTTTAAAAATTTACACATTATTTTACACATTATTTAAAATTTACACATTTATTTTATAATAAATAATAGTTAATGAATACTTTCAATTGAACTCCAATAATAAAAGTATAAAAATGTTGTCATTTATATATTCTTTTTTATCTAATATGACTATTAGTTAACACTAATCAAGAAGTTTAGTAACGAATACCATGAAATTATATTGATTAGAAAAACTTCGATAATAAACTTTAAAAATTACTTAAGTAAATAATTATTAACAACAATAAATATTATTACTACTTATTTATGAAAAAAGTAGATTAAATTAGTAAAATCTGGATTCTTATTGAAACAATATGAATTACTCGAAATATAAATTTATTTACACATAATATATATATATATATATATATGAATTTATATGCACAAAATTAATACGTATATAGTTATATCTCATCTAAAATCGATATTAGCTTTTTAATTTCCGTTGATAAGGTTATTTACTTAGATTCTTACATATCATGTAATTAAGTAATTAATAAAAGATATTTCCATGATTAATAGATGAAAAGTAATTCTTTTTAGTCGCATAAATTTTAAGAAGCATATAATTGATAATTATATATTTTTTATAAACCTTGCAATTTTAACTTAAATAAACTCGCACAAAATAAAGATTATTAATAATCTAAATAAAAAATGTCGTTTCTAAAAATAAATAGGATATTATTACTTTTCATATTTAACAGTTCTCTAATTTTTAAAATTTGTAAAACATTTTTAAACTGAAGTTTTACTTTACTTTATTTTATTCTACTTTACTAAAATTTTCTTACTTATATCTCTAACAAAAAAATAAAATTAAAACTAAACCTATTAATCAATTGATCTTTTCATGCATGTAAATGTATTAGACATTAAAAAAAATTTTAAATAATATATAATTAATATTGTTTAAATGAAATATAATTGCGTAATTTCACCTTAAATATATAAATTAATATGAATTAAATTTTTTAAATTTTCTAGTTTAAGAAAATATCAGATTATATATAATTATATATAATTACTTTCAAAAAATTGAATATGTTCTTAAATATCTTTACATTATATTGTTATAAAAATTCTAATTAGTAGAATTTATTTTTAATGTTTTTTAGATCTTTTTAAATCTTGTTAAGAGTAAATATCTATAACATTTTTTTGAAATTCAATTAAACTGCATATTTACAAAGCTTCTGATTATTTTAAAAATATAGAACTCTAGGTTCTACAATAATTAATTTTAGAGGCAAATAATTCCTTTTGGAGAAAGGTACATGAAAGCAAATACTTAAATAACTGTTGGTTTTAATAGTTATATTTATAAACTTTTGTTTACTCACGTTCATGATGTCACAGTTTCTAGAGTTCGAATATATTGAAATAATGTTTTTTAATAAATGTAGTCTATTTTAATTTTTGTATACAATTTTATAAAAATAGTCATTTAAAATGTCTCGCATTTTTAATTTGGCAGAATTCATTTCACTAAATGAAATTTTTATGAACTTATTAATTATACATGTGTTATAATAAGACATTAATTATAAATAATAAAGAATTATTAAATAGGTACATATTTTTATATTTTTATTTAATATTGATAAATATATATATATATATATATATTTATAGAATTAAACTGATACATGAGTACATTGAATGAAACCTAGCTATTTTTTAGTTATTTATTAAAATTTTATTATTATAATAAATTATTTTGTATTTAGATAATATAATTAATTTAAAGAAGCTGAATATTTGATCAAATATAATAAATTAAACAAACTTAATACCTTTTATAATTATAATAAAACCTTAAATATAAATTTTCATAGTTTTAAAGATACTCTATATTCTCTTAAACTATATTGTAAAAAACTGCTTTTTTATATTAATAACTTCGTATAATGACTTCGTTGTTTGATAATATTAATGAAATATTAATATTTAAGGATTGATAATATTTAAGAATTTTCTAATTATATAAATTATATAAATTATATTTTTTTAATTATTAATTTAAACTTTTAATAAATAATAATATTTTAAATTGAAAATTTAAAATACATGTTGCTTTCAAATACATTGACATTATTTTAAACTTTCAAAAAGTTGGAAAACGTAGTGAAAAAAAAAATTTTAATTAAAGATTTAATTTCAATCTAGATGATGTTAGTAAAAGAGATAAAAAAATATGTTTCTATTACACTGCAAAGAGTTTGAATAAAAATTAATTAGAAAAACTAATAATATCATACATTATTAGAAATATAAATATAAATTTTATTTATTTAAGATATTGAAATTAATTTAAAATTTTATTTGTTTAATTAGTTATTAAAAAATTTTAATAACTAATATGTAATAAACTTTAATAAACTTTTTATGATTTGGTGTCAATAGTTTATAGATTGATATTAATTTTAATTATATAATACAGTGAATGAAGGGTAATTTTCTATTTTTTGAATAAGTATTATATTTTACGAAATCAATATGTAAATAAATAACCATTTTCTGTACACACAATTTGCCTGAGATACATACTTTTATCTTTGTTCAATAAAGATTTGATTTTTTTCCGAAGTTTTAGATTTATTAAAAATAAGTTTTATCATAATAGATTTTAAAGAATTCTATTAAATTGTATGATTTTTTATTAGATTTTATTTTATTTCTAATTATAATTTTTGCAATAAAATCTTTATAATTATTACTAAAAAATATTATCAGAATATAAAAGAATTTTATATAAATGTGCTACTCCAATTTATAATTACTTATTTAGCATAGAAATATCAAAATACATTCAGAAATTATTAAAATATTTAAAGAAAATGCTTAATTACAAATCATACTTATAGTATGAAATAGAATAAAATAAATATTCGTTTTGCTAAAGAAAAGAAACCATAAATAATGTATATGTATATAATATTAAAAAGTAAAATATCATTATTATTGTATAAATATCCTTTTTCAACTAAAAAGAACTGTACGCTACCAAAAATTTGATAAAATCTTAAAAATCTTATATTACAGTAAGAAATTTAATGAATTAATAATATAAGTAAAAGCATAAAAATAAAAATGAGATTTGTAATAAATTGAATATCATATTACTTTTATAATTTACCATAAACAAAAAGTAGTTTTTGGAGAAGAAAAAGGATCTTTGATGTACGAACCTAGAGTGAGTACAGAAATCGTCTTAAAAGCCATCATTTGTAGTTGATATACTTCCTAATCCACTAGTTAGAGATAAATAAAAAGAAACAGTGTAAATTAATAAAATTTCACTGTACAATAAGTTATCATTTAGCATGTATCTTGAATTTTAGTATATATACAGCGAATCCGGAACCGTATCGCAAAGCGGTCGATGATGCGACTGCACAACGGTATGAAAATATAGTTTCGAAGAAAAGCTAGTAGTTAAATAGAGGTAGAAGAAGAACATCACCATCCGGTCTCTCCATCGTGATCCTTCTCTCTTACGGCTTTTGAGTTCACTCACTCTCCCTCTCATTACGTTCTAACGTGACCTCTCTCCATCCTTCTCTCTTACTCCCTTAATATCTCATTCGCTTTAACCTTTCTCTTTCGCCTTGTGAAGTCTAGAGAGGAGCGCA
Organism: Wiebesia pumilae; assembly: GCA_018907045.1. NCBI lineage: Eukaryota > Metazoa > Arthropoda > Insecta > Hymenoptera > Agaonidae > Wiebesia > Wiebesia pumilae. The sequence goes on from JACCHZ010000151.1 coordinate 1,315,167, forward strand.
TCAATGCACGAGCACAGAGTAGACTCTTTTAGAGAGCTAGAGGATGAACAATCTAAGACTATTAGTCTGTCACAGGAGTAGGGATGCTTGTGGATAGATATGTAGAGAAGCCGCGGAGAATGTATTCTTCGCGAGCGCACACAAGATGTGAAGTTTCTCATTACGTCATATGTAAGAATCTTTTTCATTTCTCACTTGGAAAAGATTGTGAATTATGATTATATATTTATAATAAGAGGATAATTGATCGTGACTGTATTTTCTACTCTCGATCTTCAAACAAATTGTTTATACATGTTTCTCTCTTTTTCTTTTTAGCTTTTTTCTCTCTCTTTAGCTTCTGCATCACTCGTCGATCTATTCCATGTATCTCATTAATCCAATGGATTTTTTCTTTTTTTTCATTCGCATGGTCTTTTGCCGACATGCAAGAAGATCGCGGTTTCGCAGCATCTCACTCGTTATTACATAATGGATCTTCCACGCAAAATTTTCTATAGTTTTATAAAGTCAAATTTATCGCGGACACTTTTAAACGATTCCAAAATTTGAAATTATACACAAAAGGTCTCGCTTTGATTAAAATATTGTACCTAAACTCGGTGACATAGTATGAAACATGGTATGATGAGATATTGTAAGGAAACTTTAGCCAACTTTTTCAGGCTAAAGGTCAAGTGAATGCCACATTTCTATATCCATGGAGAAGTTTTAATAAATTATCTCCACAGGAGGTAGATGACCTAGTCGTCCTACTTCCATAGGTGGCTATAAAAATTCTTCTCGGCACAACGATTTCATAGAATGTTAAAATCTTATATTGCTCGAATAGATGCAATTCTTTTTCGTGTTCAGTGTGCGAATTCCTTTAATGACATTGATCAATAAGTTGAAATAACTTTAAGATTTTACGCACATTTTCACTTTTAAGTAATTATGAGCCAACTTTGATATTAACCTTTCTTTTTTTATATCTTTTCTTAAAATTCTTAACTACTTAAAAGAAATCTCTTTTTATTGATGTTAAATTATATACACTCTGCTTAATCAACTGTAAAATCATTCTTGTTTAAACGTATGTTACTGTTTAAAACTTAATGAAAGCTACACTTTTAAAAATAACATATTTATTTTCTAGTTATGTATTAAATTTTTTTAATATGTTACAGAAAAATTGCATATAGATTTTCAATTAATTGTTAACACTATACCCTTGTGTATACGTATTGTAAATATTAGTATTTTAGTAACATTAAAATTGAAGGTATTATCTTGTTTAGTGTATTTCATGAAAATATAGCTTAAGAATACTTATTTTAGGTAAAAAAATACTAATTGTATTATAAAAATTGTTTATCAAAACTTTATTCAAATATAAGTAATTAATTACACACCGTTTTCTAGAGATTTTATTTAGTGCAATAAACTTTCATAATAATTAAATATTCTATCCGGAGAAAATCTCTCACGGCAATTACGTATAAAGTTCATTATAAATTACAAGAGTGACATTGTTAACATCATAAAGACCGATTTAGTACTTGCATAAAACTTATAAGAAGTTATACTTTATTTCAACTTTCTTTTTATATAAATATTATGTTACTGTTGATGCAATTGATTAAAAATTTATAGTTCATTTACTAACAAATTTTAACTGTCAAAAAGTTAATTTTATTCAATCAAAATAGGAAATACAAAACGTACGTGAATACGACGATTTAGCAAATTCAACATAATTCGTAATTAAAATTATCGAAAAAATTTTAGTTTCCTTATACATATTAATAATTGTTTTAATATGTTTAAGATCTATGTTAATTTTAAAAATTTAATATCTTTTCAATTATCTATAGTATACGTTCATATGAATTATTGTTAATTTAAAAAAGATATAGTAATATTATCCACATGTTCATACCATATAATACTACAAAAATGAAGAATACTCTTGCAACTCTATGTAGTAATACTTTAAATTGCATATTAAGTGGTCAACATTATCTATGAAGAACTTATTACTTAAAAGAAAGCTATAATAGTAGTATTATAATAATTTTATGTTATTCTATAAGAAAATTAAACTGAAAACGTGTAAAAAATGAAAAAGAATAAATAATTCATAAAGTTCTTAAAAATAGTAACTCATTAATATCAAGGAGTGTATGTACAGACTTCATGTTCTTTTATTAAATATTTACCAGTTAGTACATTTCCAAACGACAGTTTTTATAATATTTAGTATAATATTATATTTAACGAAATTAATTATCTAAAAATTCGAGTATCGAAAAAAATGCCATTATCATAGATACATAAACAAATTAATCGTAATAAAATACAATGTTTAGATAATGACGATATTTCTATCTCATATGCACACGCGACATGCATATGTAATATATTTACATACTCTTCATTCTCTTCCTATATATGAAACAGAATATACTCGAAGGTATATATACAATACGAATGTATGTATTCTTCCTAGAGGAGACTTCCCTACAAATGCAAGTGAAAGTAACGCCAACTCTTGTGGCGATGTTTCCTTTACTATGACCTGCAGTTATAAATTGTATACATTACTTAGCGGCGGTAGCGGCGAACGTGATATTTCTTTCGAACTACGGGAATACTATTTTTGTCGTACAACAAATCATGACAATTTTGATTAACTTTCTCTGCTTGTACTTACATGCAATTCTTACGACACACATCCAGAATATTCGACTATACCCAAATAAAAGTCACTAAGGAGCTCATAAATGTCCCCAAGCAATACAGACTCTTATGAAATGAAATTTGACCCATTTAATTTCATTTAATATTCATAAGATACATTGTCTTCCTATCTTTTTATTAATGACTATCAATTATTCGTGTTTAACTGTTGAAATAATTGTATTCAAGAAAATTCTATTTTTCGTATATTAAATTTCATTTAAAATACGAAATTTTATTGTTTGTTTAAAAATTTGATTATTTATTATGTAATTTGTGAATTACATAATATTATTCGTATATTAAATTTCATTTAATATACGAATAATTTACATACAAATATATGAATAAATGAAATTTAATATACGAATTACATAATAAATAATCAATTTTTTAAACAAACAATAAAATAGTGTTCTATAGATAAAATAGTAAAATGAACGATAAAATAGGATCCGTATTTGATGTCGATAGTCAGAAAATTTTTAAGTAATAAAATTTCAAAAATTACTAAAAACTTTATTCAAGACTTTATAAAACATCATGCGTAGAATTATTAAAATTCATGTTCTTAAAGTTTCAAGTTTTTAAGCATCCTTTTTTTACATTTTCACGCATAATTTGATAACACTATTTATGACTTAGCATAGTACATTTAAAAACTTAATCATAAGTAAGTGGAATATTCTATACTTTTAAGTACATTTTTTTTCTGGAAAATTTAATAAATTATTTGTACTTTTATATATATCATGAAATAATTAATTTTATGATTTTCATTAAAAGCAATCTAATTAATGAATTAATGAATAAATTAAAAAATTAAAAATTATTTAATTATTATTTAAATTAAAAATTAAAATATTCTTAATTGTAAATGTTGATCTTTCAACTATTTCTAATTGGTACGCATTAAAAAAATATCTTATATTAAAACACCGAAAATGATCACATAAGAAATTATGTAATATTTAAAGATAGATATGATTATGAAAAAGTTGACTGTATGTATCCTATGATTTTGATGAAAATTACTTTATTAGTAACTTTGAATCAATAATTATGCTACATAAATAAAAATTTAATTTTTATTATTAAAAATTTAATTTTTTGAACAGCAACACTAATGTATCTAATAGCAAAAACAAGTTTCGATAATAGAAAGTAAAGGTGAAGTAGCAGACATTTTTATTTTAAGTACTTTACTACATAAATGATTTATATATCTTATATGTTTGTTTTAAATGTAACATGTTTTATAAATTAAATAAAAATAAAAAAAAATAATTTTAATCGTAGATTATGCGTTTCAGATTCTTAAAACTAAATAAATAAATTACGCCTACTTTAAAATTACTTAAGTAAATAACGTAATAGGAAAATATTAAGTAAATAAATAGGCAACTATTTTTTCACATTATTAATAAATAATTAATTAGTTTCTTTTTCATTCATAATTTTCTAAAAAAATTGAACATTAAATATAAAAAAGTTTAGAAACAACTTTTATACATAATGACAAACTGAAGTAATCGAGAGACTGTTCTTTCATTACTACCGATGTACACGTAGCATCCTTAGAAGCGAGAATTCTGTATTGCTGGAATGCGGTCCAGCACTCCCTTCAAATGTACATTCTCAAGAGTTTCGAGAAGTTCAGCTCGGCACTGGATAATTTATTTAGTTCCGTTTTCTACAGTTTTCACATGCAATAAATGCTTACGACTTTTATATTAAGTTATAAAACTTACGAAAACTTGTATAAAAATTATTGTTTTTATCTGCTTAATATTTTCTTGGAGTCTAAAAGAAATTTTAACAAAATTTTAAACAATTAATATTTGTATATTTTTTATGTTTGTCTATTTTATTATTGTCTATTTAATTTTTACTATAATATATTTTGTCGTTGATATTTTATTTTTATTGTAACTCTATACAATAATAGTACTACTATTTAAAAATTTCACAACAATTAAAATGTCTTGAAACACTTCTTGAAATTAATCTTTTTATTATTTATCACTCGTTATTCAATAACAGTATTAAATAAACATAATCAAATATATATGCTAATAGAATAAAAACTTCATAATTATAAAATTCATATGCAACTTTCTATTGTATTCTGCTATTATTAAATTAATTTAATTGAATAATATTGGGAATATCATAGTTATAATTACTATAACTTTAAAGTATTTTATTTATATTTATACCAAATATTTTAATATTATTTATACTAAGTATTCAAACTATTAACATTTAGAGAATTATAACAAGAGTTTGGTTATTTACACTGCATAATAGTATTTCTACAACATTCTTTAAAAAAGGATTATTGGAGTATGTTAAAACAATTTTACACTCAATAATGTTTACTAAGTTTCCAAATTACAACAAATAAAAACAAATAAATTATATTATTATATTACGATTATATGGTACCGTCAAAGAAACTATTATAAAACTTTTTCTCGAAAATAAAATCATTAGTCATATCCTATTTTATTTTTTTAATCGAAACTCCATTCTTTTTTAATAACTATATGAAAGAAACTTGTGTTTTTTTATAACTACATTGGTTTTCAACAAATAAAATCATTTACAGGAACTAGCTTGATATGTTATATAAATTTTTTCAGATTTAAAAATTCAAAATAACATATTTGTTTATAATACCAAGTAATCAGATCTATAAACGATGAGAAATATAAAAACTGAAATGACGTATATTTATGTATTCTTATGAAGTTTACATATTCTTATAGTTTACAAATATTTGCTTATGCTTTTATATTTTTCTTTTATTTCATTTTATTTTTCCTGCTTCTTTTAAATAAAATTATAATATTTTTATTAAGATTACATTTAATTTAAAACGTATTACTATAATTATTTGTATAATTAAAATTAATCTATCGGATTAAAACAATACTGAAAGCAGACATAATTGAAGAAATTTCTTTTTTAATTTTTTTTCAACTTATTGTTTCATATTCTTAATATTAATTCATTATATCTAGTTTAATGATTCTAGATTATACAATAATTATTTTAAAAATGAAGAAAAAAGTATAAATATTAGATAATATTTCATTTGTAAAATACAATTATTAATTATAAATGCAACACTGAAATGAAACATTAAAACAAAAAGAAAGAAAATTCGAGATCAGATACATTAGAAAGTACATTAAAAGTTTTTATAATCAATTCATATTACAAGTATGCACAATTAATTATACAGTTAGTGAAATATTATAAACATTTTTTTACAAAAATAAATTAATAAATATTGTATTAAAAACAAAAAATAAATTTATTAAAAAATTTCTAACCTTATAAACTCAATTGTTTTCTTATACAATACTTATCAAAATTTTAAGATTAAAAATTTGGATAGAATTTACACTAATAATTTTGTAAACTAGTTTTTACATTTATAAGTTTCCTAACATGAAAAAAATATAATTATTCAAGGTTTAAATGATGAAAATCAAAAAGGTTCGGTTAGAGAAAGCTTGGATTATATCTAATTCGAGGTTATATCATTCATTAAATTCTTTATAATCAGATTTTATTGGTACTGTTATAATATTATTCTATTTCGTTAATATTTTTATTACTTTTTATGTATCTAAATTAATGTACCTTACATATTAATCAATTTTAATAAAATCTATATACAGTTGTTCTTAAAAATTTGTATATTAAAAATAAAATATATTTATAATAAAATACAATAGTGAAATATGGATACCATTGATTTATTCTAAAATAATCATTAGAAAATATAAACGTAATATTTAAGGGATAGATAAGATTTGAGCTCCCTATACCAACAATTATTAATTAAATAACATTCAATAAATATATTTAGATACTCGAAAATATGAATGCAAATAAATACAGCAACTAATTATAAAGAAAATTTTAGTTATATAAAAGATAAAGAAGTATAATTCAATAATGAAATATTAAGTAATTTTTACAAATAAAAATCTATAATGTTAAATTATGGTAGCGTAAATAGGTTCAATATTTATGATTTATTTAAAATTTACATAATTTGTATAAGTAATAAATATGTTAATACTTGAATGATGTTCCTTTTTCTATAACTATTCATTTCTCAATAATAACTTGTATTGAAACCTTAGATAGAATATACATAGCATCTTTTAAAGCTTTTTGCTTCTTTAAGTCAAAATTTATTTTAAAATTTTTCCTTGTATATACTTTAACACTTTTTGATAATAATAAATTTCTAAGATTTTTTTTCATTTTACATTAACAATTTATTTTAGAAATAATTTTGAAGGCATTTAGGTGATAAACTATATTATAGAAATCAGTTATATAATTTTTTCTATTGTACAACTTTCATAAAATGATAATTTATTTATTATAATTAAATATAGTAATTTAAAGAAAACTAAATGTAATGTTCATTATTTATAATGAATATTTTAAACATGAATAAATTTAATGTGTAATTTTTTAATTATACAATGAATAACATTTTTAATAAACACTGATCTTTCAAGAATAAGTAGTAAAAATTTTATAGAAAAAATTAAATTTTAAATATACATTTACCTAAAAAAATAAATAAATAAATACTTTTATTTATTTATATGATCTCAACTATAAATTTATACCATTATTCAATATTTCGTTATGTCAATGACAACAACATTTATTTCTAACTGATTTACTATTTTATTATGTTGAATCTTAATATATTAAATGTTGTAAAGGTGATGAAAATTTATATGGTATAACAGGTATTATAATGCCTTACAGCTATTAGTATTTATCTGTCTCAAGCACTAGTGATCTATTAAATTCTGTTTTTGATTATTTAATAATCATATAATGACCTATACGATATTAAAATACAGATATGTGTCATAATTTACCTTGTATTCTGAAGATCTTTTATTGCTTTGATTTACTTATTTTATTCCTTACATTCTTATTCTTCTCTTTACTTTCATGGATACTATTCATCTGAGAAAAAAGAAGAAATTAAGAACCATTACAGCATTTTTCTACTGTATAGATAACATTTAATAATTAATTAAAAATTTATAATTAATGTATTTATAATTAAATAATTTCAGAAAATCAAATTTTTCATTATTTATTAATCTTTAAATTACTATTGTTATTATGATAAAAAATAACGAAGAAAGTGCTAAATTCATGTTCCAAAATTATAAATAAATATTTTTTAAATTATTTTCTGTTGTTTTTAATCTTTCAACAAAATTTAATAATTTAAAAATATTCAAACAATATATAAACTATAACTGAAAATTAATATTTTCAGTTTCATTATTAATTTGAAAATTAAATTTTAATAATTTTTATGCATTTATTTTTAAATATTAACAATTTACAAATATAAAAGAACAAGAACCTTAATTTTTTTAATTATTTTTCAATAAAAAGATTTATTTTTAGTGTCCTCGTAAATCAAATTTATTTACAAAAATAAGTGAAAGAACTTAAAATAAGTTCTTGTTTATTTCTATGCAATAAGTATACAAAACAATAGTTGTTTGTTCGTTTTCTGCTTTCCATAATATTTATTTATAAATATGTATAATTCATAATTATTTTAGTCCTCTTTTATTCTAAATATAAACTATATAAAATGAGTATGAAAACTGTATGTTATTCTGTATTCGTTTTTAATTTTCAAAGACAGATTTTTAATTAAATCCATAAATATTTTTTAAGTTTCACTGAAGAGACATTTTTATTACTATTATCTTCCTATTCAATAATGTCTTCACCTAGATGAGAAAACAAAACATAATTTAAGAGTGGATAAAGTTAATTAATTATTTAACAATCTCATTTAATCTCACAGTTTTTGTACATTTTGATTTAGTCGTAACAATTATTTGGTTCTGTATATAATTGAGCACAATACTCTTTCTAATCTTTATCTTTTTAACAAATATTAGTTATAATCTTTTACGCTTTAGCAACCGGTTAAGAACAGTCTTTCGCAAAAAAAAATCATATAATTGAATTTGAATTCTTCATTTTCTGTTTTCTTTTTTGTATATATTACATTTATTAATTTTGTAAGCATATTAATAATAAATACAAGCTTCTGTTAGGAGCAAAGAACATTATATGTACATTCACATGTAATTAATCAAAGGAGAAAATACTGACTGGCCGAGTCGTTGCAGCACATGCCGCTGGACGGCCTCCAAGAATAGCGGTGAGGTTGCGCGGGAATCTCGAACGTGACTAGCATCATTCTAGCCTTGATCTCGTACTCGGCAAAATTGACAAATAGCGTGTGTGTTTGCATTACTTGCGATGAGTTATTGTTATGCTTCATTGTAATTTCATAATATAAATAAATTGTCATTTTCTACTGGAGAAATTGTATTTTATTGATAATATAATACCCTGTGATATAAATGAGCGCCATCAAAAATAATATTTATAGCCAAGACGCGAAGAAGACGAGAAATATAACGAGGCAGCAGACTGGTAGCGAAATCAATGTAAGATTTCGCTAACGCCAGGTCTGTAGAATACAGCATTTAAATAAACCACAAACAAGCGTAGGAGTTCGTACTCCGGATAAATACTCCGGAATTTCAAAACATAAAATAAAGAACAACATATTTCGTTGAAAAAATGTTGCATCTAGAGTTACAATCACGCTACAAAATATTATATATCAGAAAAAACGTTTGCAATAACAGAAAACATTAAAAAAAAATTGACACGGACTTTCAATTAATAGCAGTAAATTCAGGCTATTCAGCTTAAAAATTGCACCCATTACTTTCCAAAAGCAAACAAACTTGTTCATATGTCGGGAATTTAACAAATTCGCGTTCATAATCAATTTTATGTTATTAAATTGTAGGTTAGTACGTTCGAAGTAAAACTTTTTGCATTTCGAGTGAACTACACAAGAGAATATGAAACATAGCCCAATAAAGACTCAGCTTTACCAGAGTTTATAATAAGGATCTTAATGAATTCTTAAACAATGTGTAAATAAAAATTAAATAAAAATTGAAATAATTATTACTTGAATTACTGCTTACTAGTCTACTATTTTATAAAAGAAAAAAAAGAGAACCAAAAAAATATACTGACAGAGACAGTTTTTTTCCCTTGCTATTATAAAATAAAATTTTAAAGATTTAAAATTGTCATGTAAAACTGTCATTGTAGACCTGGAATTTCATCGATGAAAAGATCAAATTTTCGCCGAAAACATAAAATTCACATGTTTATGATGGCACGTGTACTCTTGGGTAGCCAGATACCTACATCTACACAGCATACAATATGCTTTCTCAACTATGTGATTTTTTTGCAATGAAATTGTTATTAATTATAGATTTTTCTTTTTATTTGCGTGATAATCTTTTTATCTAGTTCGTAAATTAATAATTTAATTAATGAAAACCAATAAAAATAATTTAAAAACCATTAAAATTACACGAAACAAAAAATTTTCTATAAATAATAAGAATTACAATAACAGAGAAGCGCCTTTATTATATTTATTATTTATTATAAAAATATTTAATAATAGTAAATATATTTATATACACATACACGAATACATAAATATAAAATCCCTATTTATAAACAATTGTATCTCACTAATTATTACAAAGCAGTAATAATGATAAGTAATAATAATAATTAATAATAAGTATCAAGCGTATCGTTGAAAAAAAAACCACAATTATTATTAAAATTTTGAACATTTTGTGTTATCTATTTATAATTTTTATTAAAATATTTTTAACAAAAAGAAAATAAATAATAATAAGGGTTAATAATGTGATAATGATAATGGAAATAATATTTCTAATAGCAAAAATGGTATTAATATTAATATTAACAAATTAATGAAACAAAAATTATATAACTATCAAGGTCGAAATTGTTAATCAAACCGAATACATAACTAAAAGATTAGTAAAGTACAAATGCAATTTATTAAAAAAAACTGAAAAATCTATGCAGACTGTTTAGATATTTCCGGAAAAATTCCCTCTTTGCCTATACTACCTGTGTTTTAAATTGTGTACAAAAAAGGGCGTGTTTCTGGTGATAATTTGATATAAGCCTGTTGACCTTTGTAAAAAATAAGTAATAATATATTTAAAAACTATTACATAATATTTTGTTTAAGGAGATTGACCCCATCCTTCTATTTCTTTTTCCTTGAAACCCTTTCCTATGAATTACAGTTCTCCAGTCTTCTAATGTCTGGTGGTCCATTGCATTTTACGAAACATAGTTGCGTTTACTAGACAAATGTCTAGTTGGACAATGTGTTTTCTTTTAAATATTTTCCAAACACGACTGCGGTTACTAGACAAAATGTCTAGTCGCGCATTGTGTTTTTCTTGAAATCCTTTCCTTTTCAATTATGACGCTCCAGATTTTAAATGCCTGGTGGCCCATTGCATTTTTCGTACATTTGTCTTATGCAATATGTTTTCATTGAATATTATTTCATTGAAATTTTAATATATAATCTGTAACGCGTCTATGTATGTAACGCGAGTCTTTACTCTGTTCTGGTCGTTTTTCTTCTTCTGCTTGTTCGCCCTTCTGGTGGTGGTGGCGGCTTAATCCCTCGTGCTCCCTGGCTGTCCTGTCCCGGATGGCTCGACGTCAGACCGAGTTCGTGGCGGAAGGAGGAGGCGCGAAGAGACCTGGGCAAAATAAGCAAGGCGTGTTTTATTGAGTATTAAAATTAAAACTATTTTTATACAAAAACTTACAAAGATTTTTATTTTACGGTACGCTTACCGTTTACAAAATATCACTATTTCTTATTAGTCACGGCGGTGATTTATACGCTATGGGTGAATATTATACAATGATTTTGCGGTGATTATAATTCTAAAAGAATACGGTGGTGGTTTTTAATTTAACGGTTACGATACACAATAAACGTGGCGCTTTCTTATACACTAAACGGCGGAGTTGATTTCTTAATAACATTTATTGAACGGCGATGGAACATAACGCGGTTTTATTCCGTGGAACTTACTTTCTTTATATTACGGTGGAAGACGACGAGGAGAATCTAACCAAGAAGCTGTGTCTCTGGGGAACGACCGCGGACTTATATCTAAATCCGGGTCCAAGCGTCAAATGTTAGCATTCCTTGGAAGTTCGCCAAATGTCATCATCTTAAGGGGTTCCTAGTACGCCGAATGTCAGCACTAGGTGTCATGCGCCAAATGTTAGCATGATCGGGAACGCGCCAAATATTAGCACCTCCTGAAGTTCTCTATTACGCTAAATATGAATACCTCGTTAAGTTCCCTGGTGTGCCAAATGTCAGCACTAGAATCGTCTTCCAAATGTCAGCATGATCGAGAGACCTTCGCTTCCCGAATTCCATCTCCAACTATCGGTACTGCGTGAGCGCGCCCTTTTTATATACTTCGCGGGCGCTTCCCCTCACGTTTTCGTATTCACGGGCTTCGTGGAGGTGTCGCTTCGCCTAGCCGGCTTTAGCCCCTTACAGGTCGTGAGTAAAACTGACGGCGGGGAAATAGCGGTGTCGGCGGCGCAAGTGCGTTGCGCTTGCTTGCGCATAGCCTAGCATAATACTAGCTAAGGTATATCCAAGACTGAACGCTTAGTCAAGGCTCCCTTCCACGGCCATGCTTTCTCTCACTTGCTTGTTCAGTATTCTCTCGCGCACGTATTCCGAGCTGCATTTTCCCAATATGCGGTGATTCTCTTATTCACTCACTCAGCAATCTCTCTCGCACGTATTCCAGGCTGCGTACTCCCACTATGCGGGCATTTTCTCATTCGCTTACTTTACACACAACGTTCCTACACTATATACTGGCACTTGATGTTTTTCTCATTCTCCGCGGTTGGTGTAGGGGCCGGGTCTCTTCTTCGTGTTACTCCCGATCCTTGATGCGAACATGGTTGGCCCTTCGCGACGAATCCATTCGTCGCAAATCTAGTTTGTTTTAATATAAAAGCCAAACACAAATGACTGACGATTAATTACATATTTTCATAATATTTTCGAAACATAGTAATATTTCTGAAAAAGGACAATTGTATCCTTTGATAAAGTAGCACTTTTATTTAATTTATTTTGTTGCATATTTTTAATAAATGTCTTATATCTAGTATATTTTATCCCGTATATTAATTTTATGTTATTTCTTAATCTTACAATAAAATATTCATATAATATCAAAATTTTTCAAAATAAATTAGATTTAATACAAAATTAAAGATATGATTACCTCGAATCTTCGTTATGTTCCAATAATAAGTTGATTCATTATTATTTTTTCTTTTATAAATACGTGTTTACTGTTAAAAATTGCATCAAAGAATTCTATTCCGAAAGTCATTTTATTAATGTACAGAAAGTCTGGATATATAACGAAGACCTGAAATTAAATATCATCAGTGTCTTCTTATACAAAATACTTAAACTATTATTAAATAAATAAACATGATAAATGTTAATTTCAACTATTTATCAAAAAATTTTTTAATTTATTTATCATAACTATCAATAAAACTATAATTCAATAATAGTAATTCATTAGTTTGGTTTTATTTGTATTCTTACAAGAAAAAAGTTGTGACCATTTCCTAAATTTAAACATTTTACTAACTTTTATTAAAAAAAATGTGTATGTAAAAACTTTTAATTATCGCTCAACATTATAATAGTGCACTGAATATAATATTGCGCTTCATGCTGATAAGTATGGACAATGCCTCTTTCACTTTGGCAAAACCCATACTATTTATGAAATAGTAAAAATATGCAAGTATTTTATATATATGCGTTAACGTATCATTCTCCTGCGGAAAACGATGAACGGTGCAAACGTAGAGTATAACGGTTTCTGAATCGATGGAACAATGCACGGTCGCACGGCTGTATTAAGCAACAACTATGCATAACAAATAGCACAACGCAAGTCTAAGAATTGCAAAAACGCAATATATGTGCACAGCTCTTACAAGAGTATAAATAGAGACTACACGCGGCTGAACGAGTCGAATTGTATAGTCCATCGTATCTGTGTGATCTCTTGTTCATGATAACGAACTTGATCATGTCTTGCCAATTCATCCTGCCTGAGATGACAGGGTTTGCCGTATAGCATCAAATCCGCTTCTGAGAAAGACCAAATTTTCAGCATCTGCAACGAAAGGTTTCGTTACGTACTCGCGGCGACATCGCGAGCGAAGATCCGGGAACGGATAAAGGAAGAGAGTAGTCCTAATATCCAGTAGAGTGAGTGTGTCTGAATGTGTACTTAACACGGCGCGGCTGTATGAGTATGTATATGTTTGAGAGAGAGTGTGCGCGGCATAGCATCACACGGTACTGCCTTAAGTATCGTGGGCCTCGTCCAGAAGCGACGTACCTAGGGCGTTGCAATCCTATAAAGAGGAGCCGTCGTACTAACGCAAAAATGAAGCTGTACGCAAGTAACTTTTGAATGGAATTCGTTGAATATTAATAAAAGATTCAAATTATTAACACAAGACAGCGTTTTTCATTATTTACAAGCCCATATCCCTTATTTACGAAAAACTATGCTCTAACGTCCAGCTATCCCTGAGACTAGGAAAAAGAACATCGAGCATGGGCTACAACAACCGGGCAGCGCAAGATGACGTCGCTTGGATCCCGTGTACACTGCAGCGTACCGTAAAAACACCTCCACGAACAGATATTTCGTTCTAAGCTTTCAAACATTAAATTTAATGTTTATAATTGTTTTTATAAGTTTTTTTACATATATTTAAATTCAATTATCAATTTGTGTACAAGATAAAAACAATAATACGTTATATATTTAGCGTTAAAAATAATATTATTAATAATATTAATAAAATTATTTAATAAAAAATAATTTGTTATAAGTATGTGTGTAGATACGTGGTCTGGTTGTCCAAGAGTGTTTACGTTGTTATGAACGTATTAATTGATATTTTCTTCTATGTAGTTTTGAGTTTAAATAATAATTCTATCCCTTAAATTTTTCTACGAAAGCAAGAAAGAAGACCAAAATTTTTCTCTGTTGATAATAACCAAGTAAAGCAGGGCCATAACATAATATTAATTAGGCTACAAATCTTCATTATTTATTTGTATATTATATTATATATGCAAAGGCTTGGAGGTATTAAAATCAACATTAATAAAGAGACAGAAGATTTTTATTCACTATTATTCTAGAATCCTTTTGCTCGCGTATAGTTTTCCGTGGAATTAAAATCGAATTTTGTAATAGAAATAATCGAAAGTGTAATACATAACACGTGAACTATGGTTTAGACATTCATCATAGGATTGTATCATAAAATATGTACACGAGCTAATTAATCAATGATTGACTCTTTCGCGAAAAATCTTAATGTTCTTATCGTAGAGGTAAAATTTTTCCACTTACATTGGGTAGTGTTGTTTTATTGATACTGGCCCTTTCATGTCGTAGGTAACGAACGGTATCGACTCTGTTATACAATTTTTAACCTACTGATAGCCCTCACCGTTTCTTTTTACCGTAAAACGATCTCGTTCGATGCGTCGGACCTTATGTTTCATAAATGTGCTTAATTTTAGAGATTCAGCGAAGGAGTGAGATATCTTGTTTTAAGGTACGCTTTTCTACAGTTTTTTAAATTTCAATGTTCACAATTCAAAAATTCACAATTTTTTTAAATTTCCATGGATAATGATTTATCTTTTATTTACGATATACTTTCAGAACTCTCACTTAACTATGGGCCTGGATCAATTAAAGTCCGTCGGGCTCCAATATGATTTTGAAATTTTCCATACTTTGTCATCGCTTATATAGATCCGATACATATTTTAGTGTTCTCGAGTAAATTTCGAGTAAATTTAAATTTCTTGTCACCTAGTAAGCGTTTTTACATACATCATTGTGCTCATGATAATGTGTTGTAACAGACTTTCATTTTTTCTATTTGTTTTTCTTTTTCATCACTAACTCAACCGCTAAGAAAAACATTCCGTAGCCGAAACTCTTGTATAATTTAATCTATGTATTTAGGCAAATATAATTTAATACTAAGCTTTAAATACAGTTTATTCTTAAGACTACTATGTTACAAAAAAATTACGATTATTCCTTAAATATAAAAAATGCATCAAATCCAACTATTGTGACGTCCCCGTATTTTTTCAACTTTACATCAATGACACAATTTACACAATTTCACACTGCGCAATCTGATAAGGAATAATAATATACACATATAGAAAATACTTCGCAATAATATAAGGAATATTAATGTACACATATGAAAATACTACGCAATAGATCAAAGAACTGGATTATCAACGCTTATTTAAAAATAAATAAACATAAAATAGATATGCAAGAAGCAGGCTGGCACGTGGAAATGGTCAAAGACCTTCAATTTTTTTTCATTTAATCTATTTACAGTAAGTATAGCAGTAGTATTATAATAAAATATATAAAATATACAAAGCTCGTATTGGAAGAAATACCGACACGTGTAGTCGAGTTTGACCTTAAGCGTTAATCTGCGAGAAATAATAAAGAACACAAAGCTCAAACTGTAGAAAACACCGTCACGGGTAAATAGGTTTAACCTTCAAATGATTAAGAACAGATATCCGAAATATATTCTAAGACACTTATGTAATAAAATAAAGCTGCGATTGTGCTGAATACCTAAATCCTAAGAAAACATTTACGATCAAACAAAAGAGGTAATATAACTAGAAACATATGCGAAGCATCTTCTACGAAAATACATAATTAAACAAAGAGGCCACTGTAATACAAAACATATGCAAAGCGTTATCAATGAAAATATATAATATAAACATTAAATAAAGAGGCCGCTGTAATAAGAAACATACGTAATCTCATCACACAAACCGCTATAGCATAAACATCCTGTAAACAATAAAATTCCACTATACGAAACTGTTCATTAAATAAAGACCGCCATAAACATCCCGTAAGAAATAGAAAGCCGCAGATTAAGACCAACCAACCAGAAGTTAAATAACGACATCGCCAAGAATATATAGACAGGCATACGCAGCAGATGTAGAAAGTGCAATAGTAGAATAGATTAGACACATTTATTATTGCGGCCCGCGTTTTTGCAAGAACAAATTGAATTCGTTTAAACTAAAAATTTTAAATTTGTAACGCCACTCATTATATATTTTAATTGTGAATAATTGTACATTTTATATTAAAAATCCAGTTACAAGTCAATTTAAATTCCTTCTGAAAATACACTATAAATTTAAAAACGAGTTTCTTAATTCTGTAATCATCGAGGGATTCTTCAGAGCCCTAATGACAAACTCCTGGAGTGGTGACAGCAGCTGCCTCTGAATAACTTGGATATAACCATCCAACTTCTCATATAACCCTTCGAACGTCGATTTAGTTCAGTATAAAATCTCTTATTTTCACTAACAAATATAATATTAAAACGGAACTAGTTGAACTAACTACTGTAAGGCACACCAGCCTATTCCGGCTAACCTATAAAAGTTCAATCACATAGAGTCGATTGAACTCGTAAAATTTAACGCGTATAAAAATAGTGAAACGTCATAATTTAATAAATGACCGTATAAATAAATAAGATTAGCCAGAATGAAAAATTAGAAAAAATATAAGAAGAATAAAAACGCCTTAGTCCCAAAAAATAAATAAACAAAGAAGAAAGAATATAAAATAAAAATGAATTGTATTTCGATTAAAAATAGAAAAACAGGAAACTTTAAGAAATAATCTATTACATTTAAAATTCATAAAAAATTTTAAGACGACGGATGTATGTAAATCTACTTCTGATAAAAACAAAGAAAGTATTGAAATAGCTAAAACAATATTAATTAAAAGAATTTCGTCAGCTAATTTAAACTAAATTTTCAATTTTACTTTAAAATGATTACAATTACTACGGAAGAATATGCGATTATGCTCGAAAAATTATGAAAGAAGAATAAAAAACCGTGAAAACGAAATAGAAAGGAGAAGAATGGAAACAGAAACAAATAACGCGAGAGAGATGTAAAGAATAGAGCAATTAGAAAGAATGTAGAGGAGAAGAGGCGCAAAAATCAAATAACATACGATGAAATGGAAATAAACTTAAAACGATCATAACATAATACGTTTGAAAATGTAATAATAGACCGAACATACGCGGAAGGTCCAATAAATCATAATGCATTCATAAATCATAGAGATATGCAAGAATATATAGCCACCGTGCTACGATAGGATTCGTTGCAAAGAGAAAACAATGTCGCATGTCAAGGGCCGGACGGAAAACGAAGAGAAGGCCGAAATATATATATATAAATATATTATATATATTATATATATAATTTACAAATTTAAAATGATTGTAATGAATATTAAATATTTATAAATAATTATTGAAATTAATATTATTTTTAGGGAGATAATTTAATTAAATAATAAATTTATATAATATATAAGAAAAATCGACTTATATAAGTCTTTGGGCTCATGATCCAAAAATATTGAATTGAAATAATAAATTTTTTCTATTTAAAGATAGATTAAATTAAATTATTAGATTTATAATCTGAAGATTATCAAAAGATTTCTTTAAATTAAAATTTTTAAATTTTAGTTTAACTAAAATATTTTTTTTACAAAAAGAAGATAAAATTTAATTTTTAAATTTTATATAAATTTTAATTTGGTTTAGTATTAATTATAAATTTCATATATATATAATTTTTTTGGATAGAAATAAATTTAAATAATTTATTTAAAATTAATTTATTAATTTATTAACTAATATATAAAATTATTATTATAATAATTTATAGATTAGAAATTTTTATAGTATTGATAAATATTTGTACCAGCAATAGCGGTAAAAGAAATAATACAAATTAATATAATTATATTTATAATAATTAAAACTTTAAAATATAATAAAAAGTAAAATTAGAAGATAAAATTTATTAATTTTATAAATTATTATATTAATTGTATAATTATTAATTTAAAAAATTTTATATAAAGACTAGGATTAGATACTCTATTATTAAATAGTACATTATCTATATAGAGGAATTTATCTCATAATTGATAATCCACGATAGGAATAACTTAAATTTAAGCTTATGTATGTATGTTCATGTCATAAAAAATGTTCTATGAAGAATAATATTTAAAATTTATAATAATTGTAAAATATTACAAAAAATAAATAAAATAATTTAGGTCAATATGTAGTTATATTTAAGAGGTAAGATGGATTACTTTTTTTTATTTGATAATTAATTTTAATATTAATTGAATATAGAATTTCTAAGTAAAATTTAAAAATTAATTAATTTGAATAATAAATCTAATGTATGTACAAATCGCCCGTCACTAATATAATAAAGTGTAGAATAAGTCGTAACAAAGTAAATGTACGGGAAAGTGTATTTAGTATATATAATATGATTTATATTATTTAGATTAAATAATAAATATATTTAGTTATATAATATTACATTTTAAAGTTAAATAAATTTATATATATAAAATGTATTTATCAAATTATAAATAAATAAAATAATAATTTAAATATTAAATTTAGTATAAATTTAGAAAAAAAATTTTATTTGATAGAAATAGTATTGTGAAAGAAAAATTTTAATTATTAAAAAGTAAGTAATAATAATATTTACCTTTTGTATCAGGGTTTATTAAAATAAATAAATATTTATTTCTCGAAACAAATTGAATTAATTAATTATGATTTTTAATGTGTAAATATTATTGATAATAATCAATTAGAGATAAACTATTAGTCGAAATTTGTATATCTAGTTATTTTATAAATAAATATAATTTAAAAAATAATATTTATATTTACTAAATAAAATAGGTAATATATATTTTTTTTTTAATTTCAGGGATAAGCTTTAAATTTATTTTAATATATTTATTAAAAACTTATTGTTTTATTTAAATTATATTTATTTTATTTTTTAATTAATTAATATTTATAAATATAATATTATAAATATTATTTATAAAAATATTTATAAATTTAATATTAGTATTTAATTATTTATAAAATTATAAATTTTAATTTATAAAGTTTAGCAATAATGATAAAATTAGTAGAAATAATTTATATATATATTATATATATTATAAGTACATTTGAAAGATTAAGTTAAGGAATTCGGCAGAAATTTTATTCGTCTGTTTAATAAAAACATGGTTTATTGATAATAATTTTAAATCTAATTTGCCCAATGATATAATTAAATGGCTGCACTATTTTGACTGTACAAAGGTAGCATAATTATTTGGCTCTTAATTATAGTCTGGAATGAAGGATTTAACGAAATAAAATCTATCTCAATTTAATTAATAGTTGAATTTTATTTTAAGTAAAAATTTTTAAATGTGATTAATATATATATATATATATATATATATATATATATATATATATATATATATAACCATTTATTTATGATAAATGAATTTAATAAAATCCATTATTAATGAAAAATAAATAAATTACCTTAGGGATAATAGCGTAATTTTTTTAAAGAGTTAATTGATAAAAAATTTTGCAACCTCGATGTTGAATTAAGTGAAATCATTATTTGAGTAAATAGTTAAAGTTAAATGAAGTCTGTTCGACTTTTAAAAACTTACATGATTTGAGTTTAAAACGGTATGAGCTAGTTTGGATTCTATCTTTAATTTATAAAAATAAATTTGTACGAAAAGATTTTTTATTAATACTATAGTATTAGTAAATATTTGAATAAAAAATAAATATTATTTTAGCATAATAGTGCTAATAAATAATTATTTAGATAATAATATCAATATTAATAATTTTTTTATAAGATTAGATATAGTAATTTTACTGTTAATTTCAAGTAGATTTTTAACATTATTAGAGCGTAAAGTTTTAGGTCATATTCATATACGAAAAGGTCCAAATAAAGTAGATATTTATGGAATATTTCAACCTTTCAGAGATGGGATAAAATTAATATTAAAAGAGGCAATTTTTATTCATAATATTAATTATTATTATTATTATTATACTTTTAGGCCTATTTTAAGGATAACATTAATATTTATGTTGTGATTAAAATTACCTTTTTACGAAAATTATTTACATATAAGTGTACATATTTTATTGATTGTATGTATTATAAGGTTAGGGGTTTATGGATTAATATTATCAGGATGGGCTTCTAATTCAATTTATGCTATATTAGGAAAGTTACGAAGAATTGCTCAAACAATTTCATATGAAGCTTCTATAATATTTATTATTTACAGAGTATTAATAATAATAGAGAGTTTTAGATTAATAATTTGGCAAGAAATATAGTATTATTATTGATTTATTATATTTTTATATCCTGAATGGTTTATATTATGTATAAGAATTTTGGCAGAATTGAATCGTACTCCATTTGATTTTTCTGAGGGTGAATTTGAATTAGTTTCTGGATTTAATGTTGAGTATGTTGGGGGACCTTTTGCTTTATTTATAATTGCAGAATATGGAATAATTTTATTTGTAATATATTTATTTAGAATATTATTATTAGGAGGGAATATTAATAGAATAATATTTTATTTAGTTTATTTATTTATAGTTTTCAGGGTATTATGAGTTCGAGGAACTATATCTCGTATACGTTATGATGAAATAATATATTTAACTTGGAAAAGATTTTTACCAAGAATTATAATAATTTTAATTATTTTATTTATAGTAAAGAGAATAATATTATATATTTAATTAAAAATTATTAGAAGATTTTACTTCTAGAAATGTAATTTCAAATTACATGCTAATACAGCTTAATAATTAAAATGTAAAAGTGGATAAATTAATAACAATAATTAGATCGAAACTAATTTTTTTTCATTTTTATAATTTATTTATAAATAAAATTAGTAATTATAGGATTAATTTAATAATATAAAAAATATTAAATTGAAGCAATTTGACTGATAATAATATACGGATCTTTAATAGGTTTTGCTCCAGGTCAGGTTAAAATAATAAATAATGAAATAAATCATCAAAATAAAATTTGATTAATAGGTTGAAATTTAAATCTTTTAATTTTATACTTTGATATAAAAGAAATTAATAGTAAAATTAAGATTGAAAATAGTAAGGCAATAACTCTCCTTAATTTATTTGGAATTGATCGAAGAATAGCATAAGCAAAAAGGAAATATCATTCTGGCTAAATATGTATTGGAGTATTTATAAGATTTGTTTATTAAGATTTTCTGGATCTCCTAAATTATAAGAAAATATTAAACAGATTAGTATTAATAAAGACAGAATTATTACAAATCCAATTGAATCTTTAATAGTAAAATAAGGATTAAAAGGAATTTTATTAAAATTATTGTTAATTCCTAATGGATTAGATGATCCTACTTCACGTAATATGATCAAATGTAAAATAACTAAAATTAAAACAATAAATGGTATAATAAAGTGAAATATATAAAATCGATTAAGTGTAGCATTATTTACAGAAATTTCTCTTAATCATGAGACTATTGAATTACCAATATAAGGTACTGCTGATAATAGATTAGTAATAACTATAGCATCTCAAAATGATATTTATCCTCATGGAAGGATATATCTTATAAATACTTTATTGTAACTAGAAAAATAATTACTTCAATGTTTCAAGGTTTAATAGATTTAAAAGTTCTATAATATAAGTTTCGGTCAATATGAATAAATATACAAGTAAAGAATATTGAAGCTCCATTTATGTGTATTAATCGAATTAATCATCTATAATTTACATCTTGTATAATATGAATAACTCTATTAAATGCTATATTAATATTAACAGTATAATGTATTGAAAGAAATAGACCAGTAATAATTTGTAATATTAAGCATAACCCTAGTAATGACCCAAAATTTCATCAAATTGAGATATTAATAGGAGTGGGTAAATTAATTAAAGAATTATTAATAACTGTTAAAACATATTTGGTTTTATAATTGAATTTTTCATTATGTTATTTTTCGTATAGTTTTCCCTCTTGATTTACATAATTTGATAATTACATTTAGTCTATATAATAAGAAAAATAAAGTAAATATTATTGATATCCTATTATTAATTGAATATATAAATAATAATCTGTCATTAAAATTTTTAGATGATTGGTATTATTTAATGAAGTAATTCGTTTTACGTTAATTATTCAAGGAAAATATGTATAATTTTCATATGAATAATATATAAAAATTAAAAATAATATTACATTAAAATATGTTAAGGTTGAATCTTCAGTATTAATTGGATTAAATTTACCAATAAATCTAGTAAAGTAAAGAAAAATAATTATTAGACCTCCAATTAAAATTAAAAATATAATTATTGGTATCATATGGTAATAGGCTATAAATCTTAAATAAAATATAGAAATAAAAATAAAAATAATTAAAATAATTTTAGCATGTATAGGATTTAGATATTTTCTTGGTTTAATTAATAATAATAAAATAATTAATATATAATTTGAAATAAATGCTAGATCGATAGAAGATATTATTTTCATTTATATAGTTCAAGAAATAGTTTAATTTTAAAATATTAATTTTGGAAATTAATGATATAAATTTAGTATTTATTTGTTGAAAGTTACTAATTAGTTATAAATTTATAGTTTATTTTTAATTTACAAAATTATTATTTTAATTTAAATTAATAATTATCAATTAATAAATCAATTAACTATTAATTCATTTAAGTATCTATATGTATGTATTAAATTTATATATTCAATAAATTTAGCTTTTAAGCTATGAAGAGTAGTATTATTAACTTTAATTATAAGAGAATTAATAATAGTAAGATTACTACTATTATTATGTATAATTACTTCAAAAATTATAATAATATATTTAACCTTTTATTATTTAATTGTATGTATGTACGAAAGAGTGATAGGGTTAACCTTACTAATATTATTAATTCGAACTAATAAAAATGATAATATGAAGCTTGTGAATTTAATTTTATGATAAGATTATTTATAATAATAATATTTTTACTTTTATGTTCAAAATTTTTAAATTCAAAATTTAAAATAATGATTATTGCAAATTTGTTATTTATTATGAGGTTTATGATAATAATTAAATATAATTATACAAATAATTGAAGAATAATTTATTATTTCATAGAGTTAGATAATTACAGTTTTATTTTATTATTATTAAGATTAGAAATTTTAGCTTTAATATTTATAATTAGAAAAGTTAATAATATAAATTTATACACTAATTTATTAATTTTATTATTCATTAGTTTATTTATATTTTTTTCTTCAATAAATTTTTTTATTTTTTTATTTTTTTTTAAGTGAGATTATTACCTACAATTTTATTAATTATAGGATGAGGATATCAACCTGAACGAATTAATACTAGGCTTTATTTATTATATTATTGTTTATTTGCTTTTTTACCTTTAATAATTCTTTGTTGTTGTTATTATTATTATTATATATTTAATTCATTAAATTATGAATTTTTAATATGAAATTAATTAAAAAATAATGTACTATTTAATTTTTGCATTTTTAAAAGTTCCTATATTTATATTTCATATTTGATTACCTAAGGCTCATGTTGAAGCACCAATTACTGAATCGATAATTTTGGCTGGTATTTTATTAAAATTACGAGGGTATGCTTTATTTCGTATAATAATAATAATAATAGGGAGAAGCGTTAATATAAACTAATATAATATAATATAATATAATAGTTAATATAAACTATTTATTTATAGCTATTAGTTTATTGGGAGTAATTTATTAAAGTACTGTATGTTTACGATAACTTAATATAAAAATATTAGTTGCTTACTCTTCAGTAGTCCATATAGGTATAATATTAACTAGAATAATAACAATAAGTTATTGAGGATTTATAAGTGGGCTATTAATAATAATTGGTCATGTATTATGTTCCTCTGGTTTATATGTTATTGTAAATTATTTTTATGAACGATCAGGAAGTCGAAATATTATAATTAATAAAGGAATGATTTACTTTATTCCTTCAATATGTTTATGATGATTTATTTTTTGTTCAATTAATATATCTGCTCCTATTTTCTTAAATATATTAAGGGAGGTTATAATAATAGGTTTTGTTTTACAATGATTTTTTAATGTAATTTTTATTTTAATTATTGGAATATTTTTAAGAGAAACTTATAGATTGTATTTATTTTCTTATAAATTTCATGGAAAATGAAGAAGATTATTAATTAAAATTACTCCTAATAATATCAATGACTATGTGATTATTATTCTTCATTGAGTGTCATTAAAATTTATTATTTTAAAGATAGACATAATTATATATTTAAATAATTTAATTACAAATATTGATTTGTGGGATCAAAAATAAAATATTTATTTATTTTTATTTAAGAAGATTTTTATTTTTGTTAGTCAGTATTGTATTTTTTACATTAAGTTTAATGACATTAATATATAAATATTTATTGTTTTTAGAGTGAAGAATTTTATCAATTAATTGAGTTAATATTCATATATTTATTTATGTAGATTGAATGACATTAATATACATAGCAGTAGTTACATTGATTTCTTCAAGAATCATATTATATTGTAATGAATATATGAGAGTAGACTCTTCTAAATTGTGGTTTTTTTTTAATTTTTTTTTTGTTTTCAATAATATTAATAATTATTAGACCTAATATGATTAAAATTTTAATTAGATGGGATGGATTAGGATTAATTTCTTATTTATTAGTGATTTATTATAATAGTTATTGAAGATATAATTCGGAAATATTAATAGTATTAATAAATCGTATTGGTGACGTATTTATTTTAATATCAATTGGTGTAATAATAATATTTGGACGAATAAATTTTGTAAATTTTAGGTATTTAAATAATTACGTTTTATTATTTATTATTATTGCTGCGTTTACTAAGAGTGCTCAGTTTCCTTTTTCTTCTTGAATATCGGCTGCTGTAGCAGCTCCTACTCCTGTTTCGGCTTTGATTCATTCTTCAACTTTAGTTACTGCTAGGGTTTATTTATTAATTCAATTTAATCATATTATAAATTTAAATTTGCATATAATAGAATTAATTAAAATTGTGGGGTTAATTACCATATTTATCGCAGGGATTTCTATTATTTTTAATTATGATTTTTAAAAAATTATTGCGTTTTCTACATTATCACAGTTAGGATTAAGAATAATGATTTATGGAGCAGGAATATATGAATTAGTATTTTTTCATTTAATTATTCATGCAATTTTTAAGTCATTATTATTTATATGTGCTGGGGAAATTATTCATAGAATCAATGGGGTTCAAGATATCCGATTTATAAGAGGTGTAAAGTATGTATTGCCTGTAACTTATATAGTTTTTATTGTAGCAAATTTTGCTTCACGTGGAATACCTTTTTTATCATGTTTTTATTCAAAAGATATGATTTTAAACTTTTTTTTATTAGACAAATTAGATATTTAATAAAATTAATGTTATTAATAAGAATTGGATTTACAGTAATTTATTCTGTACGAATAAGTGTATTCATAGCCTATTATAGTGATTAATATATAAATTATAAATTTTGTAAAGAATCATTAATTATGAATTTATCAATGATTTTATTATTTATTTAATTTTAATTATAGGGATTGTTATAAAATTAAAATTTAATTAATTTTATATTGAATTTTATATAATGTTTTTATTTAAACTATGTAAAATTTAAATGAGTAAATGATTGTTTTCTACCAATTATAAAGTTATTGGTATTTTATATTTAAGTTTTGGTTTATGAGCTGGATTTTTTGGATTTACTTTATCAATATTAATTCGATATGAATTAAGTGGTGTGGGCTCAATTTTAGGAAATGAACATGTTTATAATTCAATTGTAACAATACATGCTGTAGTAATAATTTTTTTTTTATTACACCAACACTAATAGGAGGGTTTGGTAATTATTTAATACCAATAATATTAGGGATTCCTGATATAGCATTTCCTCGAATAAATAATTTAAGATTTTAATTGTTACCTCTAAGATTTATTTTTTCAATAAGTGTATTTATTGAGGATGGGACAGGTACTAGATGGACTATTTATCCTCCATTATCTTCAAAATTATTTCATAGTAGGGTTTTAGTTGATTTTTCAATTTTTACTTTACACATGGCTGGTACATCATCTATTATAGGAGCTGTAAATTTCATTGTTACAATTTTAAATATAATGTTAGTAAGATTTGGAAAAATTCCATTATTTTGCATTTCTATATTTATTACTTCTGTATTAGTATTATTTGCTTTACCTGTTTTAGCAGGAGCTATTACAATATTATTGTTTGACCGTAACTTGAATACTACTTTTTTTGATCCAGCAGAAGGGGGGGATCCTTTATTGTATCAAAATTTATTTTGATTTTTTGGTCATCGAGAAGTATATATATTAATCTTACCTGGACTTAGATTAATTTCTCATATAGTTTGTTATAAAAGAATAATAAAAGAAGTTTTTGGAACAATAGGAATATCATATGCAATATTAACTATTGGTTATTAGGATTAATTGTTTGAGGTCATCATATTTTTACAGTAGGAATAAATGTAGATACTCGAGCTTATTTTTCTTCAGTAACTATAATTATTGCTATTCCTACAGGAATTAAACTTTTTAGTCGAATAAGATCAATAATAGGAGTAAAATTAAAGTTTTCTGTCACTAATTTATGAATTTTTTTATTTGTATTTTTATTTACTGTTGGAGGATTGACAAGAGTAGTATTAGCTAATTCCTCTTTAGATTTAGTATTACATGATACATATTATGTTGTAGCTCATTTTCATTATGTTTTATCTGAAGGAGCTGTATATGCTATTTTTGGTAGATTAATTTATTGATTCTCAATAATTACTGGTGTATGTTTAAATAAAAAATGATTAAAAATTAAATTTTTTACTATGTTTATTGGTGTAAATATAACTTTTTTTCCTCGACATTTTTTATGATTAAGAGGAATACGTCGTCGAATTCCTGATTATCCTGATGCATATTTATGTTGAAATAAAATTTCATCAATGGGATCAAATATTACAATGGTAAGAGTTTTCTTTTCTACTTTTATTATTTGAGAAGCATTAGTTAGACAACGAATATTAATTTATGTATCTAACTCTATTATTGGTTTAGAATGAATAATAGGATTCCCTAGACCTGATCATAGAATTCACGAAATTCTACATATTATAGAGGAAGAACAATTTGAAGAATTTTATACTGTAAGTATAAAAATGACATTGATTCATGAAAAGTTCAAAATAAGCCTTATACCTGATTTACCCCATTTTTATATGACGAAAATTTTAAAGGGTATCCTGAAAATCAAGAAATATAAATGCTAATATGGTAGAATAGTGTAATACATTTAAGCTTTATGTATGTAAAAAAATTTACTATTAGAAATACCAGTATGAGGTCAAATAATATTACAAGAGACAAATTCACCATTAATACAAAATATAATTTTTTATCATGATTATTTAATAGTATTTGTATATAGTAAAAATGATATTTATTTATGTACTTATTTTTATATTTATTAATAATAAATCTATTGATTTAAGAATAATTCATGGAAATACATTAGAAATGATTTGAACTTTAATTCCTGTAGGAATTTTATTAATATTAACATTTTCTTCATTACATTTATTATATTTAACTGATTCAAATTTTGCAATTAATCCAGTATTAATGGGTCATCAATAATACTGAAGATACCAGTATAGTGAATTTAATAAAGTATTTGATTCGTATATAGTAAGAAATTCAAGTCATAAAGAAATTTTTCGTTTATTAGATGTAGATTATCATTTAGTTTTACTTATTAATTGTGATATTGGAATATTAGTAGGATCAGTAGATGTAATTCATTCATTTATTGTTCCTTCATTAGGGATTAAAGTAGATGCAGTACCTGGACGAATAAACCAAATTAGAACTTTAATTCAACGTCCAGGTATATATTATGGTCAATGTTCGAAGATTTGTGGAATCAATCATAGTTATATACCTATTGCTTTAGAATCTACATAGATTGTTAGTAGATTGATTCTTAAAATGAGTAATAAAATAAATTCAATAATTAGTTAAATGATAACATTAATTTGTCAAATTAAAATTATTAATTTATAAAATTGATATTTTTTATTATATCAGTTGAAGTAAAAATTTACTATAGATGATTTAAAAGATCATATCTTTATTTAAGATATCAATTGTTTGTTAAATATTTATTTAAAAATTATTTAATTACATAATAAAATTATTGATTAATAATAATATTTAATTCCATAAATAAAACCAATTTTTTTATTTTGAATATATCTGTATATTTTAATTTTATTAATGTTATTTATAGTATTTTTACATTATTTATTTATTTCTATTTGAGCTTTTAAAGATAAATATAAAAATAAAAGTAATAAAAAATTTATGAAATGATTATGATAAATTTATTTTCAATATTGATCCTTCTACTTCTATAAATTTTTCATTAAATCGAATAACTTTATTATGAGTATTATTTTTATTCCTAATATGTATTGATTAGTTACTTCTCGATGAAATTATTTTTTAATTGTAGTTATTCAAGGATTAATTAAAGAATTTTCATTGATTTTAAATTATAAATAAATTTATTTAATATTTTATTATTAATTAAGTTACTTATAATAATTTTTGTAAATAATTTTTTAGGAATATTTCCTTATGTTTTTGTATCTTCTAGTCATTTAGTATTTGGATTATCTTTATAATTAAGAATATGATTATCTTTTATGTTGTATGAATTAATTACAAATATAAATCATATATTTATTAATTGTGTTCCTCAAGGAACATCTTTAGTATTAATTGCTTTTATAGTATTAATTGAAACACTTAGAAATTTTATAAGATTTGAATCTTTAGCAGTACGATCTTTAAGGGTATCTATTGAATTTTGAGGAATTTATTTTTTTTAATTAATTCTGATATAAGAATTATAAAATTTAGAATTTTTTTGATCTGTTTAATTATATTTTATTGGTGAAAGGATGTAATTCGAGAAAGAACATTTCAGGGATTTCATACTATTAAAGTTGTTAAAGGATTAAAATTATAAATATTAATTTTTATTTTTTCTGAGATTTTATTTTTTAGAATTTTTTGATGCTTTTTTCACATATATTTATCTCCAGGAGTAGAGATTGAAGGATATTGACTTCCAAAATGAGTTAAAAGAGTAAATCCTTATTATATTCGATTATTAAATACAGTAATTTTATTATCTTCTGGTGTAACAATTACATGATGTCATCATTCAGTAAATTTAGAATATAAAAAATATGCGGTGATCGCATTAGTATATACAATTTTATTAGGAATATTATTTACATATATTCAGTATTTTGAGTATAATTGAACTACATTTACTATTAAGGATTCAGTATTTGGGTGAATTTATTATTTTACTACGAGATTTCATGGAATTCATCTATTAATTGATACAGTATTTTTATTCATTATATGAATTCGATTAATTAAAAATCATTTTTCTAAAAATGATCATGTAGGGTTTGTGATAGCAATTTGATATTGGCATTTTGTAGATGTAGTGTAATGATTTTTATTCTTAAGGATTTATTTTTTAACTAAATAATTAATACAGTATAATTAATTACAATTAACTTTCTATTAATAAATTTATTAAAAGTTAATAATATTAATATATATATATATATATAATTATAAATATATTATAATGTAAAATTTTATTCTTATATGTTTTATTTTGTTATTATCAAGATTTATATTATTATTAAATTTTATTCTTTCAAAAAATTTATCGAGAGTAGAGAAAAATGTACACCATTGAATATGGAATAGAAGCTATATCACTTAGGCGACAGTCATTTTCTTTACAATTTTTATAGCCACTATTGTATTTTTAGTTTTTCATGTAAAAATTCTTTAATATTACCTTTAATTAATAAAGAAAATTATTATTATTATATGGAGTTATGATACCGAGTATTAATTTCAATATTTTTATTATTTGGTTTATTTATTGAATGAAAAGATAGAGCGTTAGATTGATTAAAATAATATTTAATAGTTTAATAAAAACTTTAATTGTATATTTAAAAATATTATTTAATAACTTAAATGTATATATATATATATATATATATATTATAATCATCTATATATATATATATATAGAGTAATAAGAACAATTTTTCTATAAATAAATTTATAATTTATAACTTTTTATCAGACATATTACTTAAAGAAATATAAATAATCTCAGTATTTAATTAATGAATTAGAAGTTCATAATGTTGTAATATTCCTATTTAGTTTGAATAAAATATTCAGTGATATTATTAACAATAATAAACCTCTAATTTTGGTCAATTAATAAAATTTATACAAATTATGTATATTTTAAACTTGAAGGCTTATGGTTTTTTTAACTATAAAATTTTAAATAAATAAACAAATAAATTTATTATTTTACATCAATTTAAAATTATTATAAATTCAGGAATTATAGGACGATAATTAATAATTTTTAGATTATTTTTTTGTGTATAATAATAAAAAATAAATAAATAAGCAAATCGTATATAAAAGAAAACTACTAATTAATGAGGATATAATAAAATTAATAATAAATTAAAAGGTATGTTAATTAAGGCTTTTACAGCTATTAATTTTATTAGAAATCCTGTAAATGGTGATAATCCTGCTAAAGCTA